>CM074186.1:21424518-22774518 GCA_037179385.1 Holothuria scabra | reverse complement strand
ATTTACATTGTTCAGAAGTCTAGGCATGGTCAATTGTAGGGTTGAATTCGTTTAGTGGGTAAGGCATGAGACTACTTTTGGCAAAGTATTAACTCCGTGTAATAAACAGTTGCCCCAAACTTATTTTGAACAACAATTAAATTCAAAAATTGATTTTTCTTTTCTCTTCCAAATAGCATATCTTTGTCAACATTCAAGAAAAAATATTGCATATTCAACACTTCAAAGTAAACCAATGAATAACCTTCGTAATTTTCACAAGTCAGGCCGAAAAGTATTGTCACGTGATTCTGAAGAGCCATTCATGAGATAGTATAAATCCAAATGGTGGGTCTGCTTATTTACTCTAGGGTACATGTAGGCTATGAAAATAAAGTTGTAATTATGTCCCTAAAGACAAAAATCATTTCATAAATCATTTCAAATGTGGTAGCTTAATGGCCTTCAAAGTCATGTTATCTAGGATATTATTGTGCTTTGTTATCAAGGTTACCTCAATTGCTATATAAATAATTTGGTCGACACAACGCAATGGCGTAATTAGACTTATTCCAGGGAGTCAGCGCCCATTTTTGTTTTTTTTTTTAAGTTTGAACACTTCTTTAGGCCGGTGGGGAACCAAATTTGCGCAGAAATTTTGGCACTTGTTTTCGCCGTTTCCGGATTTTTTAAGTTTAAGACTAATATATTTAAATCAAAACTTGCGAAGCGCCAAGTGCGACCAAATTTTTGCGACCAGGTGGGACCATTTTTTAAAAAAATATTTGCAAACATGAAGCTCGTTTTGCAGAAAATTTGGGTTCTGGGTTTCCCGTAAGGTAATTCGAAAATTTTGGGAATTGTTTAAGAATCTGCACTTATTATTAGCAAATCTGAGATTGCACGGCGACTGATGATTGTTGTGACATCAGGTTTCATAAGGCCTGCAGAGTGAGTCTCTCCGAAGACATTTTAAAAGTTTTCCGAAACTTGTTGTCTTTATAGTAAAATAGTTCAAAAGCAAGAGTTCAAGTGATATTGGACGAAAAATTTGCCGAATTTCATAAAAGAAAATTTAGGAAAACAGCACTGTAGTTGATTGATATCACTTGACGATTTGGCGTCATGTGGGACAAATTTTCCAGTTTCATTTCCAAAGTTTGGAAAGTTCCCCAACTGGTTTATGGACGAGTAATACTGCAAATTTTGGGACCCAGTAGAATATTTAGCCTTTTTATAAATAATTTATTACAAATATGGAGCTTGAATTGAAGAGAATTTGAAATTTAATGAAAGCTGGTAAAACCGCACTGCCCGGTGTTACTGGATGATCCGGTGGGGTATATGAACATTTTCCGTAGAGCCAGGGGGACGTCCTTGCCTCTAGTCATAAGGAACAATATTTTGACTTATTTTTATGTCACACAATGAATTAGCGTTGTCTCTATTACTTAAATCCACAGGATGTGATTATATTACGCATCATTTTGACTGAAAATAGTGTATGTCATCACTGAAAATGGTTTACAAAGAAGGACTCAGGTTAACAACGTGACCGAAAGATAAAATTAGCTTTACGCCGGCATGTCGAATGAGACCGAACTTTAGGACGGCAGCCCTCACCCCAGTCGGAAACAAATTCAAACAATTCAGTGTCCAAAATATATGCCGTATCGATGACAAAATCAATTACAAAACTGAAAAAATTGCAGGGCTCATGTTCTACTCATTGTAAATAATATAATAAAAATAATAAAAAAAACCCAAGACCTAGGTTCTCCGTCTTCTAATGACATCTCAAGAATCGTAACATGTTACACTGACAAATTTTATACTTTAGATATTGATGCCCCACGATTTTATGAAAACATCAAGGGCCCACGTCAAACAAAATATTTTTTACAGTCTTGTCTGAGTCTACATAATCACTTGTTTAGTTCTAAATAGTGACTGGAGTTAGTAAATTATTTAAAGAGTCAGTGTTGCCTTTCTGTTTTACTAATGACAATAGAAGTCCCGGACAGGGATGACGCTGTCTCGCTGTCTCTCTTACTGTCATCCCGGTCCGATAGACCTCCTCTTTCTGTATCCTTCAATCCCTCTGTTTGTATAACCTTGCTTTCACTGCGCCGCGTCACCTGCACTCCAACTGCGTCTGAAGATACAAGAACAACTTCTCGCTAAATTGAATTTTTGACCTTTACATTGACCCTTGGCCCCGCGGGAGGTCAGTCACCCCAGGGCACATATTACTGAGCAGAGCTTGTCATATTCTTAATAGTTTTCATACTGGATAGCAAACTAACAATAGGTTGGATTACAAAGTTTGCCCAAGGTTCTAAATGAAATTATCACAAATTTGTCAAAATTCTCGCCTGCCGGGAAAATCTCCTGTCGAATAGTAAAGCGTTAGATAGATGTAGCTTATTTGGGTGGTGTGCGGTTATTTGTCGTGTAAACGATTACTTAAAACACCATCCCGCAGGAGATTAGACCTTTCCCATGATGCCAGTATGCATAAATGACAGGAACAGTTCGTAAAAATATAGGACGAGAAAAGAGAGATACATACAGACAGCCATTTCCTTTACATTCTTAGGTACTAGTCTCCTTCTCAGTCGTTCAAGGTGAAAAACAGTCGTCCGTATTCGGATCAGTGTGGTAGACTGTTCTATGGCCCTTGAGTTATTTGACATTTTCTCACTGAATTGTCAATTTTTAAGATTATTAACTTCTTGTTTTGCGGTGAATATGAACTAATAAATAGCAAAGTATCTTGACAAATACTTGAAAGAGGAATGAGGGGGATTTTTGAGATTTAGTTTAAGTTATTTTAAAATAAGGCGACAACTTTATATACATGCTCAAACTATACAGCATTCTGAAATTTGGAATAAGAAAAAATCCGGAAGTAAAAGAGGAATCTTTTGTCTATACCAGGTGCTACATCCCTTTTTCAGTCGCACTTGGACACGTTTGTTGAGTTTGCATACCAAACTATGTACTAAATGTCTGTAAGTAAAATATACCGCATTTCTGAATACAAAAATGACACATATAAAAGTTACATGCAGATAATGACCTATCTTGGCTGCGGATAAACCGGTCCGACCACATCAAGTGCTATGTTAACAAATATGAAAGTTTTATGACTAGATGTCAAACTGTTTTGCACTGATGTATAACAGAGAGTTTTTTCAGGGAGATTTCGTAAGAAATGTGGAAACTCTCTTTGATTGCTTTCTTTAATAACAAGTTAAAATTAGGACAAGATCACAACAAGGAAACAGATTTGGTGCGCTGTGCCGTATTATCAACATTAATTAACTTATGCAAAATCCGGAAAAAGAGCTGGTGTTTTGCTTCACCGAAACTGCAGCGAGGATCTTGATCTCGTAATAGTCGATGTCACAATATGAACACACGTCTTGACACATCCTAACATTATTAGATCCGTGTCTTGTCACAAAATGAGATGAATTCTCACCATTTTCATGTTTTAAAAACGAAAACTCAATTCAGATGAATGGTTTTGCTTGTACTTTTTTTGCAGGTTATGATTATATACAAGAAGCGAGAACCGTTTCCTTGGTCATTGTATACTCAAGAAATATGTGGAGCCACTGTTTATCATACATTTTCAATGGGAACGTGATGATCAATTAACGATGAAAAAACAGAAAAATTATGACGAAAATTTTGACAAAAACGATAAGTTGTATCTCCATCCATTGCTAATATTATTGCAGACTTTATCGTCGTGATAGTCATTGTTTCTTATCAAAGTGGTTAAAGCATGCATCTGACTTGCACCTGAGAGGTCGAGAGTTCGATTCCTGGCCGGATTATACTAAAGACTTAGAAAATGGAACTTATACTGTCATTTTGCTTGCTGCTCAGCCGGGATAGGGAAAACAATCCATTGAGCCACAACTGGAAATAATGAGGTCGTGGTCCCCGACTTAAACAAAATGGAAAGAAACTGAACCCAAACATAATCAAACTAACTAACTGACTAAGGTAATAACTAATTCAATTCAAATTATGACCTCGTAAATGTGCAAAAACGTTTGTAAAATTTGTAAAATGATGCTATAGCAGATTCAACGAAAACTTCATAATATGTTATCACTAACATATAATTCTTTATACACTAGGCGATATCTTATTCATAATTAAAAATTATTCTTGGAAAAATACAGTCTATTAAACAACGTAATACAAAACAATGTTTACAGATTTTGTCAGCGAGTCGTAATTAAAAAATGTTGAGAGAGATTTTAAAGACTTTTATTTTTTGTCCTTTCAAATTTATATGAGGAAGGTTCAGAAAGTGTCAGCGTAAAGTAAGTAAAACGTTTGTAAAAGTCAATGTTTCCATTTAGGGCTACAATGTTTCAAAATTTTCTTTGCAATGGACTTCCGGAAGTTCTGACAATTTGATTTCTGTTTTTATGGTAGGTAATTTGTAATTGTAACATGCACATGTGACCAAGGTTTTGACCGCTTAACCGAAAAGCTTCTTAAATGATACTGTAAAAACGTTCATATTCCCTAACGTGATTTTAATTTCAAATGAGTGATAGGGGAACCTTTAAAGTGGTGTAGATAAGTTTGAACCGACCCTACTCTTTGTCCCGAAGTATTTGATTGTGATCAGAGTTTAAAGAACACCTTACTCTAGCTCTTTCGAGGTCCGTACATGGTTATTGGTATTTGTTGTTATTGTTGTTTGTTGTTGTTGTTATTGTCATTGTTCTTAATGTTATTGCTGTAGTTGTTATTGCTGTCATTGTTGTTATTGCTGTAGTTGTTATTGTTGTTGTTGTCATTGTTGCTGTTATTGTCATTGCTGTTGTTATTGTTGTGGTTGTTATTGATGTTGTTGGTGTAAAATCGAACGTTTCAGGCTTGCCTATCGATTTACTTGTGCCGTTTTATCTTTCCTGACAAAATGTATTTTCACTCTAAATGAAAATTCATTCTCTGCACAAAAGTGTCTTTACAAACTTTTGACATTTACATGAACTCTTAAAATGTTTAAAAGAATACAACTAGTTCAAAAACAATTTTATTGAAACTGAATATACAACTAAATTGGCCGTCATTCTTTGTAAATATTTGGAAGTAGTTGTTCAACCTGGCAACCGAGTCCTTTTATGTAGTACAACCTCTTTTTATGTTATGTTATTATTTGTATGTGTTTGTTAAAACGCACATATCAAAAACTGGGAAACCTCCAATCAAATTGTATTTATAATCACTCAACTCAGTAAAAATTCTGACACAGTTGAAAAAAAAAAATAGATGCAACCAAACCTGACTAATTTACATGGTGTTAGTAAGAAGTGAAGTTAATATGAACTTAAAATAAACAGCCTTGAGTGGTGCTTTTTAATTTCATAGAATACTATAACAAATCTAGTTAATTCATCTGTCAATTCAACTCTATATATCCAGCAGAGTAAAACGAGGGACTGAGTTAAAATTAAACTCATTATTTTCTCTACAAGAATGACTCTTTTCCGTTTAAAAATTTGACCCAAATTGACATTGGTACCTAATCTTGCTTGAGTAATTTTCACATTAAAAAGGTGGTTTTCAGTTTAACCCTATAGAGATTATTATCATTGTTATGTTGTTAAATGCATCCTAGCAACAACAATAAACCCAACAACATTATAGAGGTGTGCGGTATCTCTTTCTGCTTTATCATTGTCAAAAAATATTATTTGTTTGTATTTTTTTTGGTTTGTTTCTTCGTCACTGATTTAAAAAAGTTACTAGTATAACTTTCGTAAAAATAAAACTTTCAAATGATATTATTTATTGATAGCCGTATTCATATGGGGTGGCTGGTGTTGCATCCCCCCAGTTGGCTGAAACCTTGCTGAATCGGGCAGACTTCGGTGCCTCAGTCGGGCAGAAATCATGCTCTGTTTGGAGTCGGGAAAAAAGTCACCCCCCCCCCCCCAACAGAAAGAGTCCCGTACGTCCATGGCAGTATTAGAGACACTCCCTCGTCTCAGTCCGTCTTTTGACAATTAATAAGGAATTAAACAAGTAGTTCATCCAATGTTTTAGAAATGAAACGCAAGACAACATAGGTACCCATAGGTAACCCTACAGATTCAACACAAACGCCTATCTTGTACCTTCAAACTATTTTAATACTTACTTTCATTCTCCCGAAATTCCATGAAGGAATGAAACCTGAATCTATTTGACAAACTATTATCACAGATTTGTATTCTTAGAGAGAGCCATCCATCTTTTTGCCCGGCATTTACTCGGTCTGCATGCGGTGACCGCATATACTCACGGTGGTTACTTTTTTCATTTGAATTTCATTTAGGCGTCAGAAATATTTTCGTTGAAGTGCCCAGCACAGGATGAACCTGGCAATCATCCGCTGTTGCAGTTGATTGATGTGTGGTTCAATGAGACCACCAACAGAGGGCGCTTTATGGATATTAATGGGAGGCCGACAATTGACGAATATGCACTTGTGCAGACTAACAGGTTGATTAATACTAAGGTTGCATCCCGCCATCAATGGAAACAGAAAGTTGTCTTTTTGTTAATAGAGCCGCCCTTTAGTAAACTTTACTCCTAGCGGTATATTCATTAACAGATGTCCGACTAGATGTGACTTGGGTCAAAGGTCAAATAATCCCCCAAGGCCACAGATTACAACAGCATTTTTTAATATTTTTATAACTTTTTGAAAGAAATAACTTACTTCACGTACGGAAAGGTATGCCGTAACTTAGAAATGTTGATAACCTGGATAATTGGGTAACCAATCTTTATGTCACGTGGTCTCATTAGATTATATGTAAATAATTCAGCTACATGATCTACATGCCACCTTAATTTGATATTTGGTTTTCAGAGATTGAAACTTAGCAATGACATCGTTAAACAAAAAACTACATTCATCTCGAGAACAATTGTACCTTCATTAATCATTTTTAAAGAAACAGACTTTCTAAATTACTAAAGAATCAATGGTCTTTGTGTTACCAGGGAGCTCGCTAATAGCAGCTCCCTGGTGTTACTTAAATATTTGTCTTTTTCAAGGATACGTTAAATAATGGTATCAAGTTATTTGACCGTGCATTCTTGTAGGAGGGGGAGGGGGGGTTGCGGTATCAAGAAATTCCCTAAAATATCAAAGGATCTACATTAAATCCCAGGGCTGGGGTACGACATTTATTCCTTTTCATGCCATGCCATGATTCTGCCTTAAATTCTTTCATGTTTCTTTTTCTTCAGACACCTTGCACCAAGCAACCTAGCCTTTTCTCTCTTAGGTGGGTTCATTTTACAAATGTTTACCACTGGATGTCATCATTTGACAAACAAATTAAACTATTCCTGAATTTGATCTCATGCCTCATTACCGCCAAAATTAAACCCTATTCAATTTTCATCGTTTTTCATTGCCAATATATTTATTGACCAACGTTTTGTAACAAAAACATTGTTTCCTACCCGACGATTTCAATATGTCCACTTATCGCAACCCCTGGGGTGATCACTGTAAACAGTTGTCCGACAAAGTAAATAACCTTTGACCTTTACTTTAACTTTGTTATCAATGAAATGTTACATCTCTTGTGATTCAGTAAATAAATTCAACGAGTAGTGATATCTCAAGGAGTTCTCCTTTTTTTTTCTTTTTCACACTTTCATTTAGAAGGCGACACCTTCCATAGGACCAATAACAAGAAACATTTCACCCCTTGATACGATTCTTTAACCGTCAATCGAAGACCTCCTTCGGTTCTAGTCGACTATCGTCATGTCGGTGGGTTTTGCATTTCTCTTCATGTTATTTATTACCCTCCACCCTGCTGTAATCTTGGATCGATTTTGGCCACCGACCCTGCCTCCCCGGTTGGCCCGATTCTCTAATTTCACAGGTAAGACCAAACCTCACCTCCGTCAAACTGTCCAGGTGTTTCAACGACCTCGTCGTGATGGTCGCCGGTGTAATCACAACACATGTGGCCGTCGATCGATCCGCTTCACATTTTCAATCTAAAACAAACTTCACTGAAAGTTACTCGTGGCGAAACTGTACAGAAACACGATTACAAATTCATCGCCCAGCAAGATACATTGGTAGGAGGAACTGCATGCAGTGTAGCAGAATTGGGACAACTCGGGACAACAAAACTTACAGAGCGCCATCAATCATCTTGGTGTTCAAGGTAAGTTTTCGATAAGACATGACTGTTCACTGGCAAGTCATGTTATACAAGTAGCAGTTACTAATGGGGTTCTTAAAATATGATTGCAGAGGGCGCGAGGGCACTGAGGACACAAATTAAAAAAAAATGCTTTGCAGCTCATCCATTTCCCAAAAGCAAAAATTTCTTCCCCTTTTTCTGGAATGTATGATAAAATCTTAGTTTGGATGAAGTGGTAAGGGGGCACGGTTCCCCGCATGCACTCATCTACACCAAGTTGAGTCTCTTATCAACATTATTGAGAACATTAACTTCTAATCAGTGACTTATTCTTCTATGGTTGATTACTTATTTATTGTAGCAAAACAGATGACAAAAATGTAAAATTAATGAAAAAAAAGGCCTTGGTTTGATCGAAATGCCGAGTGTGTAATTATGGCGAGGGAAATACGAAAAGAAAAGTTTGGACATGTAAAAATGTATTTGGAAAGTCGTTGGATTCTCCTGTTAAGGCTCTGTTCCCTTTGTTAAGACTAACGGAACAGACAGGCAGTCAGGACGGTACACCCCTGCTAACAAAAAGAGTTAAGTTTGAACGTTAGTTTTGTTGTGTTATGGAACGTTTTCATTGTGACTCAACTAGCACTTTATAAAAACGTTTGTGCTAGCAGTGATGGTAGTAAGGCAGTCAGTGAGGTATTCTAGAAAAGATTTCAAAACTTCGGCAAGAATATCTCACTTTTTCCATTATATGCTGGAAAGTTCATGTTTTTTTTTTCACGTATTTTGCAGCGGATCGGAATTATATCTCAAATATAATTGTATATAATTGTTTAAAAGATACGGATAAATCTGAATTTTCAAAGAATGAATCGAAGTCTTGTTTTATATTAAGTATTTAATCTGCTTTCTTCATACTTGTACATTTTACTAGTTTGCTAGTACACTAACGGAAATTTTGGGCCTTATGTGCTCATTTATTTATTTTATTCATTTTGTTATTTATGTTACTCAATCCGTGAAACAATGAAGACAAACACAATGTTACTGTAATACCTCACCGTAAAAGGTCATGGTAAACTTGCTGGAATTGCGCAACCCTTTTAAAATAAGTAGAGCAAATTTCGATTGATAATGTTTTCCCTTGGTACCTGGGAGACGATCTGGCATTAACGCTTCTGAAATTTAAAAAGTCAGAAAAATCGAGCTATATTAACCTCTGTTCAAAATTGAATGAAAATCCCTTTATTTCCTCCTGCAAAATTCCACTCACCATTCAGTTTGATTTTATGTGTTCAGCACATCCCTTAATTTTCTTTCTTTTATTTCACTCGAAGTAAGTCGCCATATTTTATTTTCAGTGTGATTTTATCATAGTAATTTGATAGAAAATAATTAAGAATTCGTTTTTTGGAATGATATTTCATGAAATTGTTTAAAAAGGGATCTTAGCTTAAACCAGGATCGAGTCAATTTTGGTTTAGTCCATGAAGACACCCATCATCTTAATTTCTTTACTCCTAATGCCAAGTATTATGTATTCAACTGCAAGCGCTCTGAAAAAAATCCTGATGCTGATGCATTTTAATATAGATTTCGCTTCTTTCCTGAAGTAGAATATATCTTGCAAAAGGAAAATAAAGAAGCAAGAGAACTGTATTTCAGAGAATTTTTCTGTAATTTGTTTGAATTTTGTTTCTCATATATGTACGATTCCTGACTCTTGAGGAGCCAACTCAGTCTTTTTGTTATTAAAGTGTATAATTTTTTCGTCTGTATCGTTCTTGCATTATAGGCTATGTATGTATATATGTGCGAATCCACAGTTATCTTTTCAATAAATGAGATGGAAAAATAGTAATTTGATAAAAAATAATGAAAAGTTCATAATAATTTATACCGTAATGAACTTTTGAAATTCATCTTGTTAATATATTCCAAAATTGGTAGAATCCCTGATCGAATTATAAATAGTATGTCAGTGTGATGACAAGTTACAGGGGCTCATTGAGTTGATGTCGATAACTTAATGGGAGTGATAAAGGGTCACTACAACATGCCAATGCTTATAGATAGCATAATTAGTCAGGTTTCATATCCAATAGTTGCGGGAAAAGCTAAGATTTTGAATTTTGTTATTTCCTGACTTGTAACGGTTTTGTGCACAATTTGAAAAAGTGTCTGGTCACGAATTTTTGAAAATCGAATTAAACCGTTAAGTTCTCACACATAAAACAGTTATTTATTTGTAGGATAGGGGGATTGTCTAAGATAGACCATTTGTCATTGGTATGTGAAGAAAACTTAACGGGTTTGGAAAAAAAATTGTGGAATTTCATGAACCAACTCAATGGGCCGCTTTAAGGTCTGGATAAGGTTAAAGGCTCAGTTTATAACTAATTGGGTTAAGTCTGACCAGCCAAGGCCTTTTTCCAGTTGTGACTCACTGACTTGTTTTCCTGCTTCATTGCTTGTGTTGAGCACAAGCACAGTAACCTGGTAACAGAAGGTTGCATGACAAAGGAACACATTGTTATTGTACTTGCATACAACAGAAGAAGGCAATGGAGGTTCAGTTGGAGTGTAATTTCAAGTTTAAAATAAAAAAGTATTTTTTTTAGAAGAACAGAAAATACGAAATAATTTGAGAAAATGAAAGAAAAAAATTTTCGCTTCGACTTTTCGATTTTTAACTTTTCCTGATCTAACATCGAAAATCATACAAACACCGGAGGTATGCATTTCAAGGACGGACATGGGAACTCAAACGCTTGCGGTTAGCTTCCGCTAAGATTTGGTTCCATCTAAGCTATATACCATTACTTTGATACAATAATTCAGGAAAGATTTCACAAAATAAATGTACTTCTATATTTTTTAAAAATATGTTTTTACTGATAAGTTAAATTGAAGTTAAATATAGATTCCTTAACAAATGGAAGAACATAAAAGGGCAAATGTAGTCATCCCTATTTTAATTCATATGACCAAAAAAGCAGAATAGTCATACTTACACTCATATGACAACGTTTTTCTTATGATGTGTTACATATATAGAAGGTCATGCTCTGGTTTTGCATGTTATAGGCTATATTTGTTTTGAGAAATATTGTAAAAGATAGTTTGTCAAGGTAAATTAAAGACTTGAAAAGCTTGATCAGCGAAAATCTCATTAAAAAGGGAATGGGACTATGTTAAGGAACGTTTAGCATAATATTTCCTTTGTAGAATAAATAACTGGCACGATTTAAGACACTATTTAAATTGTATAAAGTGCACGTCATTTGTCCAGCACTGGTTATCTTATACATTTAAGCGTATTCAAGCATCTTTCCCACTGTTTATTCGGTGTTAACATCAAAAACGAAAAACTGAGAACAGTAAATGAATCTTGGAATCATTTTCTGACGAGATCAATGTTTCTGACTGCGGCAATAGCAGGTTTACCCGAATATTAAATTTGTACACAAAGTTGCATGAAATGTTCACTTCTGCGGAACATCGGTGAGGTTAGCAAAGATTGTACCACTAATCAAGACAGTTTGAGACTTCTGACCAATATGCTGATGACGTGTTTATATACTTCACAGGAGGGGGTAAAGGTAATGAAAATGTCACCTTCTTCTTTTGAAGGCAAAACTTTTACCATTTAAAGTATATATATATATATATCAACTATTACACAACGGTAACATTTTACAGCTATTTTCAAGAAGGCTTAATTTCAGTTTGAAATTTTAAATTTTTGTTCTAGCAAGGGAGATAGGAAGCCACATGTACTATCTTTTCCAATCTCTTTTAAAATGCTAAAGTTTGCTTATTTAATTTTAGAAAACAAAAATCATGAGAAAACAAGCAAAACCTATGTCATTGAAAGAGGTATTATTTCTTAATTCCGGAACAGATGCTTCATTTATATCCGACTTTAGGAGACGAGAACATCCACCCTTATCTCTTACCAGGGAGCTGTTCATATCTCCCTGCTCCTATTAAGCAAAGGAGTAAATTCCAACAGTCCAAGTAACATTTTTATAGGACATTCTTGTGCCGAGATATAAAATGTTGAAAATTGATTCACTTAAAATAAATTAGTTTATTGGGCAATATTTGTGACTTTTTTGTTGTACAAATTTACATTGCCTGTTTTGTTAAAAATGTTTTTATGACCTTGAACACTTCCTGTTTGCTTGCGTAGCATGTTGCACAGGGAGGGCTTAATTAATTACATCATCCCATAAGAGTAAGAGTGCTATCACATCTTGGTACAAGGGGCAGAAACTTTTAGAAAAACAAAGAAATACAAAGATTGTAATTTGAGTAGTACAACATTGACATTACAAACTATTGTGCAATGTACCATTTTAATTTGAGTAAACAAACTTCAACATTTTATATCTCGGCTTAAGAATGTCCTATGAAGATGCCAGTTGGGCTGAAACAATTCATTTTTCATGCTGTTTAGTATATATGTTTGAATTTTTGGCTTGAGGTACATTTGAAATTGACTTCAACCCGTCCATTCCTTTGACAACAGATTTCATGCCTGATAAGTACCTTGCTGGAAATAGACCAAATCTACATCTTTGTTTGTATCCATCAATACTTACTTTCATTAAGTTTGACTCCTTTAAAAGTGTGATATCGGGTGAGAGACTCAGACGTCAAGCCTTAGCCTGTTAGCTAATTTAAAATGGAAGCACATAGACAAACCATTGATTTTACTCACTCCTCTGTGCTTTACAACTCACTCAGTTAACCTTTGCGCTCATAAAAATAATTTAGACCAAACAAATTTATTAGTTATGTATGTTACCATTTATAGCTCAATTTTATCAATATGTTGTCTCTTAAGACTCATCAATATTTTTTACTTATTTGGTTTAATGACTTAATTTCACTAATGTTACATTTGACGTGACATTTATTTTTAAGAGGCAAGTACTGTAGTGTGATTAATAACAGGGAGAGCGAGGTTTCATTTGCTTAAGAGGAAATTAATACATTTTGGAAACTTATATTTAAAGATACAGAATGGTGATAAATTTTGCTGAATTAAAATAAGAAATTAGGTTCGCATAAAGAGAAATTCAGTCAGTTGATGCCCAAGGGTAGTTTGTAGGTCACAGACTAAAAATTTCAAATGAAGCAACGTCCGTAACTCAAGTAATGCATATAATATGAGGAATAAAGAAAAACTCGAGTTACTTAGAAAAACGTAATAAACTTAGAGTAATAAAAACTGTTTTCGTTTCGTCCCAGTTTGTCTATTTCAAAGGCACTATTTACCATTAAGGAGTGTCTATAGTATTAGGAAAGGTTCTTGACTACAGTGACCATAAATAAGTTGAAAAATGTTAATTAGTTACATAAGACGTCACTAAAGTATTACTAATCAAAGCGATATCTGTTATGACTAGTTAATTCACGTGATTTTAATTTCTGGGCTTCTAATTTCAGTGTAATGTTAGTGCTCACTTGACTGTTTAAAGGGAATGTTTGTTTCACTTCTTAAAGGGAATAAGAAATAGTCCAAAACTTGTACTTTTGACACATTTACTAAATGTTGGAAATTTCACCACCTCATTTTTATAAGGGTTGTGTACGGACGTCACTAGGATGCGCGTCATTCTATTTTGTCGTCCAATCAGTTAGATGAGGTCAACGACACACAAATACGAATGTGTTATATAGCATATCAACTAGATGAAAAAGGTGCAGATTGAATACGGTTTCGAATACCGTACAATCATTTCCTTTAGTCGCCTCTTAACACAGGGCGGGTGGGAAATACCGTAGCATATTCTACAACCCCCAACCCACAGGGGGCAACCATTGAGGGACTTGCTCGGTTTTTCTGGCGCAAAAAACCTGGCCAGTCGGGGATGAGTGCAAATGGCCTTATATACCCATTTTATAAGTGAAAGTAGAGGACAACTACATGGGACACACGACCTGCGCCCCCACATGTCTGCAGTTTAAACAAGTCATACCCAGGACAAATGTTACCGCCCAGGCGTCCGTTGTATAACAATTGTTACTGAGATGATGTCGTGTGCGCGCATCGGTATCACACTTACTGCGCATGATCAGTGACGCCTATTCCAAATTGCAAAGTATATTGACATCAAATGAAAGACCTCTATATCTGCCTACTGCAAGTTTCTTTCGCGTTGTTTCAAAACAACGAAGTGGCATCTAGATGGTTAACAAAGGAGTTATTTTGCATAGATGTGAAACATTGGTTCGAAAAGGTTGTCATACAATGGCGGAGCTACCATATGGTCAGGGGGGAGATCGCCCCCCCCCCCCCGACGGACCAAAATCGTCTGCCGGCGCCCTTTTTAACATACTTTACTCTTGCACCATTTTTGGCAAAAAACATAATTTAATAGGGTTTTTAAGGCCCGATAACAAAATGTTCAAACAGCCACCAGTAACTGTACTCTCTGCACTTTATTGTGATGAAAAGGGTCATCTTCTGTAATATAGGGATAGCTTTTGCCGAAACGTATCTTCATACTTTATACGCACTAATGAATGTTGTCGCTGTGCTAAGTTCATTGCTTCCACACCAAGCGTGATTTAAAGCTTACAAAATACACAGACGGACATTAAATTAACCCTCCCGGCAATAAAAGATGTTGCAAAGGGCGCAACAATAATTGTAGCGCAAATAGCCCTCTTGTTGTCGGGGATAATTGTCAACATAGACAATAAAAAGAGTTTATAAAGATACCAAAATGGTTTCCACAATATTTTTCAAAATCATTTGAAGAGAACATTCAGGTTAAAATATAATAAAACTTATCATAGTGGTAATGGCTTAAGAGTTTTAATGAGTAGTTTCCATTTTGCTTTTCTTCAAGTGACCATTCTCATTACACTGCACGATAATCCCATGAAAATGCTTACTTCTGTACTTCCGTCGTCTCAAAAGCCGGAAAAAACCTTTTTCCCTCTGTAAGATTGCTTGCTATTTAGCTATAACAGGTTTAATCTTTATCTTCACAAAGTAGCCCATTATTACATTAAAATCGTATATCGAGACCTGACAATAACACACAAAATGTAGTGACTGCCTTCATACTAGAATGTGAAAGAGAGGGATAGAACCATGGGCGTCCGCAGGTAGGGGCAAGGGGGATTTTACCCTCCCCTGGAAAATAAAAAAACCTGAAAAAACGAAGCAAACATAAAGAAAAAAGACGAAGAGAAATTGAAATCAATATTTCATAACAGTTCATTCAGTGTTTTCCCTATTTCTATGCGGTAAATATGCTTCAGAAATGCCATTTCCAGCGAAATAAGAGGCATTTTGGGCCAACATTTTCTTGCGCTCCGCGCCAACTCATGGTAGCGCGGAGTTTTTCCCCTTAAAATAAATTTAGTCCCCCCCCCCCCCAATTTTCTTCCCCGGAGGCCCATGGAGAGAAATTTTAGGCATGTTTTAATAGAAAAACTTTCTGAGGAGAAATGTCAAAGTAGTCTTCTACCAGGCGCGGAAAATCAAATGGAAAGTCTGAAAAGCCGTGGCTTCAATCGTGCTGAGGCTCATGGTATTTACTCCTTTAAAGCGCCCTGCATACTATTTCGCCCCTCTGACCGAAATCCAAAGCTCCGCCACTGTTGTCACATGTTTACAAAGATCCATTTATGAATCAAAAAATACACGGGTAAAATTCGGGGTGACTGTTTTTTTCCTTCATGCAAGTATTTTTTTTTTATATTTATTTATTTTATTTGAAGATTTAATTTGTCTTTGGCTCTACCCGTTTGTTTTCAGGACTTCATAATAATACTTTCAAACTCATTTATCTTACACCAGGTAGCCGTTGTTTTTGCAAATAACATTTGCAAATAACAAATTCCTGCTTAAAAGAGTTATTTATCACAATTGTGCCATTGTATTGATTCTTCCTTCAGACTTTTTCTTTTTAACTTGGAAAACTTGGTTAACAAAGGAGTTATTATGCATAGACCTAAAACTTTGCTTCGAAAAGGTTGTCACCTGTTTTCAAAGATCCGTTCATGAATGAGAATATGCACGGGCAAACAAATTCAATTCGGGGTGACCTTCATGCAAGTTTTATTTTTTGTTTGTTTGTTTGTTAGTGTTTTTTTTTTGTGTTTTTTTTTGTTTTTGTTTTTTTTTGAAGATTTAAATTGGCTTTGGCTCTACCCCGCTTGTTTTCAGCACTCCATAATAATATTTGCAAACTCATTTATCTTACACCAGTACACCAGGGAGCTGTATTCGGTAAATAACAACTTCCTGCTTACACGAGTCTTTTATCACAATTGTGCCATTGTATTTATTCTTCCTTCCTTCAGACTTCTTCTTTTAACTTGGAAAACTTCGAAAGGGATTTCTTAATTAATTGAATTGGGCCATTTCCAAAATCCATTTGCAATACCCTTTTCCTAACTAAAGATATCTCACTTTAGAGATTTATTATTTTTGTTTAAAAATACATAAAATTTTCAACAAAGCCACAAAAAATTATGTAACATGGGCACATCGTTTCAAATTCCTTTCGTTTTTCTTTATAATTTTATGCCTTGTTTGTCCTTGAAATTTGATATAATCTTGGAATGGTTGAATATCTTTTTTCCTGTATATCTAGTAAGGCATTACCGTGCACCTTATGTGGGGTATTATAGTGTCATCTAGTTAAAAAGGTAAAGTATAAATGTTAATGAAGTTCAAGTTTTTTTGTTCAGTAAATTTACAGCGATTTTTATAGTGAATAAATAAATTGAGCGCAATGTCAAATTGTTATGTCACGATGACATCACTAGATTTCCCACAATGCACTAATCCGGAGAAAAATGCATTACTTTGAAAATTGGTATGTTCCGAACACTATATGCTATTTAGATGAGGTTTTTACCTCCTGGCAGATATTTTGTCTATACATTTTGAAGTCAATGAATTTTATCTCAAGAAATCCCTCATGATCAGCCAGCCTAAACTTGCATCTCGACAAGGTGCTTGCGCCAACAACAAATTTTGTATGAAATCCGATTGTACATATTTTACGTTAACGTCATCCAGGTAAATTAGCCAAACATCTATGTGTTGATATAACATTGACACCGATTTATAGAATATTAAATTCGTTTGGCATCTTGTTTTTCATTGCAATGATTTTCTACACAGTATCACGTCAGCACGTTAGCCTGCTAAAAAATTCTAGCAATGTGAATTTAAGGGATCCAAAAAAAAATTAAAGTATTTTAGCAAAAGTTTAAGCAAAAGAATCAGTTAGGCATTGACTCACTTATCACTTCAGATATTTTATGTCCAAGATAAAATGTCAAGAAAAAGTGTTTTTGAGTTTGGAATGGCATATAGCTGAGTGAATGTATGATGACGATTTTGCCCTATTCTCTGCTTCCATGTGCCGCCAGAAAAACTTAGCTATAAATCCAATATAGTGTTTAATTTTCGGACTCAAAAAAGCCTTCATCTTAGATAATTCAATAAATGTGTTGATCACTTGATAACGACACTTCATCACGTATCTATGGAATTCATATCAACGTTAATCAAGTTAGTCTTATTATTAAAAATTTGGGTAGCATTATGTTCATTTAAGTGATAATATTATATATAATGAGTTCCCCGGAGACTTCTCGCGGAACTGGTGCAGACAATATTGACGCACAGTACTAAATCATAATGAGATAATTCGTTTCTTTATTTTGGTTTTCACAATTATAAATCTATGAGTACTTTATAGTCGGAGTTAAGAGATGAGATTCGAGGTCAATTGTCGGTTTAACAATAAAGATATAGTCCCAACTCATGATTTGTTACTTGGCCAAGGAGTAGCGAATAGGAAAGTGGAAGACATTTTTGGAGTGTTTGCGTGATGCGTTTCGTCGTAAAACGTGAGGAACCCTGACATACTGTCTAGGTTACGCGGTGAGGCTGTCAACGAGATGTCCATTATATGAAATGATAAACAAACTCCCCTCAAGTGTTATCACGGAGATAAGGGAATATAGTGTACCATAAGGAACGAAATAGTAAAAGAAAGGTAAAGAAACATTTGAATTGAAGAGGATTTATGTCAGGCAGATCACTGCCAAACGTTAATATTCCGTCTCTCATGTGGTATGTGGAGGACACGCTTGAAATGAAGCTTTTCTAATTAGATTTGCTGAGGACATGTTTCTATCGATTTAAGACCATCGCCATTTCCATATCTGTGGGTTTGTGGTACCCGGACCAGTTGGGAGAAAACTAACGCAAAAGAAATAATAAGAAGAAAATATTCATTGGGAACAAAACCAGAAGATACGACAGCGATAGATTCAATATAACAAGCGTTGTCTTCCCGTGAGTAAAGTTTAAGTGGGGATGTCAAGGTTCCACAAACGAAATAAATAAAATAGAAGTTTAGGTATTGGCAGATAGTATTGAAGATGGCCACCTGAAGTTGGAAAAAGGGATTACTTTATTGCGACAGGCTGTCAGTTTTTCGATGTTTTGCATTCCCTTACAGGGAGGGTTACACTTGTGATCCAGAAAATTTGTTAACCTTTATTTTGCAATTTGCATTTATAGATGCAGAACAGGAAAAAAGTTGCAGTAGAAATCCATTACCTTCAAATTTATATGTTGCATCAAATAGATAGTCAAGGTCTCACTAACAAACAAAACAAAAATCAAAAAAAAAAAAACTTTACCTATAAGCACAATAAGATAGTATTGAAGATAGCCGAATGAGGTTGGATAAAGGAATGACTTTATTTCGACAGTGTCAGTTTTTCGATGTTTTGCTATGCCTCATTTCCTGAAACGGAAGCTTGCATGTGTTATCAAAAAATATATCCTTAAGCTAGTAATTCATGGAAATAATCATAGAAAGTCTCTGATTAAGCCAGAAAGAAATTCTTCCCAATGAAAAACAGTGCTTTTTCCTTTTTCCTAAAAAATTAAATTTTGCTACACTTTTGATTAAGTTTCCATTTTGAGGGCGCTATGTAATATCTTGGTATGTGAATTTGTGTGGTTTGTCAAATTCGGATATCATTCATTGTAGTAAACAAGTGTCCCTCATGCAGAGAACGGTTCTTAGCCCCTTCGTATGCACCCCTTGTGAGCTTCGGGTTGTAGAATATCCTTGTTGCATTTCCTGTCAAGAGAAGTGACTAAATCAACTATAGGAAGAACTTACACCGTATTTGGACTCTATTTGAAACCGAAGTTGAACTTCATGAATATTTAAGCACGTACGTTCTTACATAGTAGGCACTATAATACATCAGTGTTGGTGAATCGTTTAATGCAATGTAACTTACCCTTTTTATTCACTGTTTACATTTCTGACATTCGATCAACTAATTTTCATAATTATTTGGGTGAAGTTCACTGATGATACTGTCGAAATCAGCTTAGCCTTGCTAATGAAAATGATAAGTTTTGTTTTGAACAGAAAGGAAGATCATTTGTTAATTCCTGCTTGTAAACTTTCTAAAAGTTATCAAAACAAAGGAGATTTTAATTAAGTTGAAAATGCAACAATGCTACACCCAATGGGGTGATTATTCAAGATAGTGCTGTTGAACTTGTTAATAGTTATAAGTATATAGAAGTTGCACTTAATGACGCACTGAAACGAGGGAACTGTGAAATAGCAGCCCATTACTTAACCGGAGAGAAAATATAAGCTAACATTTTAAGCTAAGACTGTACTGCTTACTCAAGCTACATTCTTTCAAAATTAATCCACATGGTCCAGAGCTATTGTTTTAATGCTGGTATCTGTCGTATCTGGATTTACAGTCTACCATGTTGAGCAGTTGAGGGAATACATTTTTTAAAACTAAGTAGAGCTGTTAAAATCATTAGTTAGGAGCAGTCTGTCCTCTGTATGGTTTATTGGCAATAAAACCTTTAATAATTTCGATTTATTTTCCCAATCCTTTGTTTGAAATTTTAAGTAATCGTATAATGTGTTACTGAGTGCAGTTGGAGACTGCAAACACCTGACTTTTTATCTCTAAAGCAATTCATTTATAAGCCTGTGCATCGGAAGTGTATTTTACCAACTGACCAAGCAGGGTTGATAATGACGATTAATCCAGGCAGCCGTTATTTCTGTTCCAATGAAGAAACATACCAATATGTAACAATTTATAAACTGTGTTTTGAATATGTCATTTGTTTGGGTTTTTTTTGTTTGTTTCTTTGTTTCTTTCTTTCTTTAAAAGAGATAAAACTCTTTGATTTGCTCTAGCGATTTTTTTAGCTTATTCACATCCTGAAAACAATCGCCAAGTTTCTTTATATCTGTCTGTGTCAAATATTTTTATCTATTTTTATAATTTTATAAAAAGTTAACATGTACACATGCTTTTTCAATTACATATGCTGAATACATAAATATACAACGATATGTTTTAACCAAATCGTAATTTCAAAACGACTAAGGCTTGAAACAACAAAAGCTACAAAAACAAATATTTTCATAACAAATGCGTTATGAGAAGACAAATTACAGGAAGCATGACATTGGTCCTGAAGTTGTTCCTTATATCATATCATTTATTTCAAATCATTTCCCAGCACTAATTATGAGGTCTTCATTAAACAATATATTAGTGTAATATAATCGTAATGAAAACGATGTTAGTTATGCTATTGTGGTCATTGTGCACATGTACTATATTTTATGTTAAAGAAAAATACCAAATGAAAAATAGGCTGAACACAATGATCTATTAAACCTCTTCTTAGGGGGAGAGAAGGGGGAGGTTGCATCAAATATAAATCAATACAGCATCAGTAATTCAACTTACGGAGATTCGTGTTCCAGCTGATGTATGAGGAGATGATTCTTTATTTATTTGTTTGTTTGTTTGTTTGCTTGCTTGCTTGCTTGTTTATGTGTTGGTTTTCCATAATTTATTTATTCATTTATTCATCAATTCATTCATGCATGCATGCATTCATGCATTCATTTATTCATTCATTTATTTATTTACATTTTTGCTTTTGGGATGTGTTTATTTATTTGTCCACAAAACCACATTTCGGAACAGTGCAAGAGAAACTTGACAAACAATAGAAAAAACAAAACTTGTTGGGTAAGAGGGACATGAGGAACATAAAAATTATACTGGCTGATTGGCTTCGTTTTCTGTTTTTTATTCTATATTCTGTAGACACATGTTAAAAAAGTACTCCGTTTTTAAAAGGATTTGCAAAGTTCTATCAATTATTTATCTGGGACAAGTGTACAAGTGTGCACTCTAAAACAAAAGAGTGAACATAGTCACTCTCTAATAGAGTGAAAAGAGTGAACTCACTCTATTAGAGTTTCAATTCACTCCAACGATAGTGAAATCTACTCCAAGAAGAGTGACATTCACTCCCAAAAGAGTGCCTCCATTTATCACTCCTGTTTTGGAAGAGTGGTCCCTGTAGGTACGCCATCAAGAGTGAAACTTCTATCTTTTTTGGGTGAATTTCCCTCTTCTTGGAGGCAATTTCCGCTTTTTAGGAGTGAACCTTATAACTATAACCTTCACTCTTCCAACGAGGCATATTTCCCCTTTTTTATTTTAAGATTGCATAGGGTAACAATGTGGATGTAAAATTTGAATACACCTTGAAAGGTCAGTCGTTGTTCGACAGAGAATATTAATCCTTTGTTCCAGTATCTCGTTTCCCCGTTTCTGAACTGATTGTTTACCAGAATATAATAACATTGACGAGGTCTTTGAAGTTAGAAGAAACATTACCTTTTTACTAACTGTTGCATGAAAATTTTTGAATATTTGTTGGGGTAACAAAATTCCACTTTTGCAAGACTAGACAGTCTTCGCTACACTGTCACTAATCATGACTTTAGACAGTGATCACTGATAAGTTTTGTTAGTTTTAAGTCAATGTTCAAATGTGATGCAGAATTAAAATTGAAACAATCCTGATTGACTTTTAAAAAAAAATACTTTAGAGTGTCGTTCGGCATGGGTTTACTTTTTACTTGAAAAAAGCAATAGTTCAGGGATAAAATACAACAGAGTTTGGGTATGATTACGTTTACTTTATTCGGTATTCTGATTAAGAGATGGATTAAAAGATCGTAAGGCCAAACAGTAGTTACTTCATATTGAAATATTTTCATATTAGAAACATAAAACTAGTCGTTTGGTTAAATTACTATAGGAAATGCTTATCGTACTATTAACCCTCGACAATGGTGAAAATAAAAAATAGACAAAAAAAGAGTGTTAATAAATTCATTTTGAATCTACCTCTCTCCTTCCAAAGGTAACAGTTCTTCGCTACCATGATTAATCGTTAGAATTATTTTCTATGGATGAATCCAAATCTCACATTCTCTCATGGAAAACACATTTGCCTAATCACCATGCAGACGAAACTTAAAGAATATGTTACTTCTCAGCATCATCAATTTCTAATATTATTTTTAGGACTTTCCGATTTTGTTTTATAACCGGCGGTTGGCACAGTAATTATAATGCAGTTCATTGGAGTATTATGAAATAGATTCTGTAATTAAATTAAGAAATCTCCTACTGTCACACATAATCGACCAAAGGCTACCTCTCTTAACTCTTAACAGAATCCATGAACACCACGTGACTCAATGAAATAAGTCAGTTAAACGTTCACCTATGCTACTTTTCGAATGATGCCTTACTTACATCATGACGGAATGATCTATCATACGCGCTTATGTGACCAGGAGCGTCATTTCATAATGACAGAAACTGTTTCCACGCCGCTACCTTTAGGAACTGCTTCCAAACGCTAAAAATCATCCATAGATCATCGGAATTGATATTTATGAAAGCCATAAAGGCAGAAAATGGCTGAGTAAAAATTGAAACAACATGAGAAAGTCTCCGGGCGAAAAGTCGAAAATGAGTTTCGAATTTTGTTAAATGTATCTGTTAATCAAACATTGATGTGGGTTTGATTAATTTACAAAGATTCAGGAATTAATGAGCAATAGTGATTGTTTTTCTTTGGCGTTTGTAAAGCCGCATTTTTCTCAACGAACTTGGGGGAGAAAAGTAGGCTCCTTTTTCATATCGGGGTCGATCTTACTGAAAACTTATAGGAACATTGTTAAAAAGGGACAGAGAGATAAGAAATAAGAAACTCTTAGTGGTGTAGAAAAAGAAATTAAACAGGTAAGGTGGATTTTTCCCACTTTGTAAAAGAGGGGTATAAAAGCGAGATCCCCCCCCCCCCACCTTTGACAATAGCAAAATTAAAAAAGGGGTTTCCATGCTTCATAAAGAATTAATTTTTGTGGCTGTTTGTTTAAAATTTAGATTAATAATGCATTTATAGAGAAAACAATGTATCTCTTTGTCCCTCGCTTTCAATTGTTAACAAATGTACATGTTCTAACGGCTGTTCTTTTACGCAAAAGGCGAATAATGTGTTACTTCTCCCATATGATCTAACTAGCATCCAATATCTGGCTTATTATAGGAATTGCCGCTGAAAGTGTCTTATTCAAGTATTTTATTCAGGTATATTCGATGCATTTTGACAAATTAATCTTGTCAGTTGCTAACTAACGCAACTTGAAGGCACCTTCGTCCTGTACTGTGATAAGAATGTTTTATCTTTTGGCAATCGTATACTACACACTTTAGTTCAGGTAGTTGGGCTTTTGATAATGGGGTGTGTATAGTGGGGTGCAATCCCCTCCCACATTTCTGCAGAAAATTTGCCATTTTGGGGGCAAAAGTAATTATTTTCTGGTAAGTGTGCATTATTATCTTTTCGGGAAAATGTACTGCATCCGGCCAACTTGTACTGAACAATTCTGTACGCTTATCGAATGTCGAAAAAAGATTCTCTGATTAAAGACCGCTTTTTTAAATTTACTTATTCTGGTGTGTTTAAAATGAACTGTCGTCTCATGAGAACGCAATCAAAACTATGACGAATTCTGGATGACGTCACGAAATACCCTGGTCTTAACTTCGATTGCGACATATTCGATACATTGTATTATTGATAATGTCACATGAGCGATATCGAAAACGTTTGATTAATCGACGGTTGATCGAATCAGTTAGCAATCGATGTTAGGACAAGGATGACGTCATCCATATCCTACCGAATGTGAAACTGGAGCCATCCATATTGATGTTGTGGCTTCACATTGAGTCATTGACGGCTAGTGTGTTGTTGTCCTTTACAATTAACTTCAAATTTTAAACAACAAAACTCTGATATGTTAATACCTAGTTGCATACTGAGAAGTGAAGTATAAAAATATTGTATATTACCTTAGGTCTAATCAATCCAAGGTCAAAACAATGAATAGGATACAAAGTAAAGAAATACAAAAAATGACGTCAATATGAGGATATGACATCACATCTGTTATCTTCAAGTTGGATTCTGGATGAAAATTTGATAACTTCAGCTGCCAATATATTTAGCAAGGTATGTGGAAATTAAATGAAAATTTCACCAAAATCCTCAAAATAAGTTTCTGTGTAAAATATCAAAAATACGGTGTGGTCCGTACAATTTGTTTTACAGGTCTATGTTGAATTTAAAGTTAGGTGCCAATTATAGTTTAGGCAGGGCCTTAAGCCGAAATTTAGTCCAATATGTAAATCTGCATAATCCTATAAAATTGCCGTTCAGTTTATGTATAAGTGTGATTCTCTCGATGAAACATTTTGTCCAGCTCTCTTGCAAATATATCTGCTCGCCTAGTCCCCTTCTAGCTGCCGTATTGCAGAAGTTGTACACGAGACTCTGCGATGTTCACAAAACATGTAAAGGGGTACCTTAAGTTGATTTTTGAAATTCACCAAATTTTTCCAAATGTGTAAAATTTCCTTTACATATTCATGACAAATAGTCAAACTTAGACAATGTCACATATTCTTTACATACAAATAAATATTTTAATGAACCATTTTAATTAGGCCTATTAAAATCGGTAACCAGACACTTTTCAAATCATATGCAAAGCCATTGCAAGCCAGGATACAATAAAATTCCACGTTTTTTGTGTAACCACTGGATGTGAAACTTGACCGGTTATGCTAATAATAGACATTATCATGTGCTGGTATTTTCCAACTTCGTCTTAAAAGGAAAGTTAAGCGAAAATTTAATTTTCATATTTAAAAGAGGAACCAAATCTACACAGTGTGATGAAATTTTCATTCAAATCGGACATGTATTTCTCGTGATATCAGTAAATGAAGTTACTAAATTTGTGTTCCATAGTGGGCTTAAGGGCAGCAGAGGTTATATCACTTCCTCACATTTACAAGGAATGCTCGGAATGCTTTGTTTCTCTTTGTTTTCCAGACTGTTGTATTGACCTTGAAATTGATAGGAATAGGACCTTTCAAGCTGAACGCAAAGTTTGGCAAGTTCTCATGCCACTTATGCAACCACATTCTATTAATATGTGATCGTCGAGGGAAAAAAATTGCTGTCAATTTTAAAGAAAAACAAAAGACTGTCAATCAGTGTGAGGATATGATGTCACATGCGCTTGCTTCAAGTTCTCCTTTGTTGAAAATATGAGAACTTTAACTGCTCATATCTTGAGAACCGCACATCGGATTTCAATGCAAATTTAAAAAAAATATTTTTTAAGTTACTGATATCGACTCAGTATGCACCTTTTAAATTACAAAATAACTAGTTAAAACTGCGCATGCTCTTGTGGTATATCCTTCTGATTGCAAAAGGGGAGAAAACTCGATGCATAATTTAATTTTCTGTTTTATGGGACACATCAATATCTGTTGAATGTGGGGCAAAGTATCCACTTTTACAAGTTATTATTCCATTTTTGTCTTGTAAGCCCCGGGGGCACTGTTCAGTGACGCACATTTTCCTGTGCAGATCTCATGTTTGACAATGTCGATTAGTGGAAGAGCTGAAATCCAATAAAAAATATCCATCCGTAGGAGGAAAAAAAATCATTTTTTGGATTTTTCTTTTAAAGAACGGGACATCGCAATGTTTTAAAGTGGGTAAACGCAATTGGTGGGGGCGAAATTTCATTGGATTAATAATTACAGGGGAACTCAAAGAAGGATGACCTCTACCGATCCATGGAATGACCTTGATGGTTGGAAATATTAAATTACATCACTTATTTCCGATTCACGGGAAAAATGGAACTCCTACAGTATAGGTTGCATGTAACTAAATTACAGGCACACCTGTCGAAAGTGTCTCGAGTTTTTTAGAGTTAAAGCATATAGTATAGGCTACAGCATTCTAAAACTTGGTGTGAGATGTCATTTAGGTAAGTTTTTCTTTTCCTGCCGAGATGACAATACACCTGTGCCAGCTCCTTGCCTATACACTCTAAAGCGGTGTTTATGAACTTAAGGGGAAATTTAAGCAAAACATTTAATTTTCATATGGGAAAGAGGAATTAAATCTACACAGTGTGGTTAAACATCCATTCAAATTGGACATGTCTTTCTTGAGATGTCAGAAAGTGAGGCTACTAGACACTAGGTTTTTGTTCCAAGCGAACTTAGGGGCAGCAGAGGTTGTATCACTTCCACACATTGATGACGAATGTTTTGTTTCCCTTTGATTTTCAGACTGTTGTGTTGACCTTAAAGTCAATGGGGACAGGGCCTCCATATGGTGTACTATGCAATGTTTGTAAAGTTCTCATGCCACTGATATTGGGGACTTTTGAGGAAAAATTCGGAAGATATGGGATTGTTGAGGAGAACATTGGTTGTAAAGTTTAAAGTAAAAAAAAGACTGACCATTAATGCGAGGATATGAAGCCATATTTGCTTGCTTCAAGTTCAACTTTTGGTGAAAATGTGAGAACTTTACCTGCCCATATCTTGAAAATCACACATCGGGTTTCAATGCAAATTTCACCGAAAAGCTCAGTATAATAACTAAGCATTTCATTTTACAGACTCCCACTAACATATCAAAACTTGATGTGACCTTACTCCTTTCTTTAGTTACTTTTCCAACGACTTTTCTGCTCTTTCTTGGTAAATTGTTTTCTAAAATACTTAACGAACTCATCATATCCCAAATCGTCAAACATCCGTTGCATTTACACGTTCGTTGGGTTAAAGTTATAGAGTAGGACAGGGGAAAAGATTTGAAAATCTTTAGACGACAAAGGCTTTTACAATATTTGATTACTTATCGATCGGTTTACTTCTTTCCACTGATTGTGTATAAATACCTTCTTCGACCAATTGTAAAATGTCTGTGACCTCTAAAATGGAAGGGACATTGTGTCCATCGTTCCACCTGGAGAAAGGGATGTGATACTATGTAGTTCACTTCCCCAAGGAATTAACCCTTGTCCTGCACTGTCTCGTGGGGGAGGGGAAATTGTGGTAGCCTGTAGCATACCCCCAAAGACAGGCTATTTGAGTAATATTCAGGTTTACCGAAAATCTTTCGACATGAACACGAAGCATTTTATAAGCTAGGTTAGTTTACTTCAAATGGAGTTTCAAGGCTCAGTTTCTAACCAATTTCATTAAGTCGAGGCGACCAGGACCCTTTTCCACTTGCCGCTCGCTGGGTTGTTTCCCCTGCTCCATTGCTTACGATGAGCACCAAGCACAATGGCAGTAGGTTCCATTTTTAAAGTTTCCGGTTTGACCTGGCCAGGACTGGAGCCCGAGACCTCCCGACTGATGCTCTAAGCAGTTGGCCATGCAGTCGGTTTGGAGCATTATAGGTATCACTAGGAAGCCCACCAAGAATGAGGTCAGCCTAGGGTCATTTAGCAATAGCCAAATAAAATTAAACAAAAGATAGGCCTATTTGAGTAATATTTTTTATCTGACTTTTCCCGCCCAACCCCATTCACCCAGTTATCCTGCAGCATATGAATTTCTCTGTGTTGTAGGTTATTCTGTTTCCGCTACGCCAGTTACTTGTTCGTCTCGACATTCTGGGTTATAATTTGAGTCATCAAAGTTTCACCTCGTAGTGACGGAGCATCCATATGGTCAGCGTCCCCACCCCACCCCCACGGACCAAAACTGCCTTCGCACCCCTGCAGGCAATTCTCGCCCCTGACGAAAATTCCTAGTTCCGATACCGTTCCTTCCCCCTTTCCATTCATTACGGCATATTCCATGTGGTTGCAAGATTAACCAAGATCAATGCTTCTTTTGAATTTGAAGAGGAGAAATATATTCTGCAGAGATAAGTGCGGTTTCCGACAGTTTATATTAAGGGCATTGCTAAAAGACTCAGTCCGGGGTCCCTTTTGGGCGAATCACTGCTGTTTTCCCGTATCTCTTTTCATCTCTCTTTTGAGTTGCTATATCTTCCATTGGTTTACATTTCGATAGGAAATTGCACTAAAATAGAGTCCAAATGACTCTTTTTTATTTTACTTTTTAAGAGGTTTACTTTACCTCGTTGGCTTAGATTTTACTTTATTCAGCTCTGCTTATGTACTGAAACTAGCTATTACTGTAATATTGAAATACCACGAGATTGGCAGTAGGGAGCATTGCAAGGTTGATAAACCAACAGAGGAAAATATGTCCACTGAAACCGCAGGGGAGGGGCAATAAACCATGAGACAACTTCATGCCCCCCTCCCCCACCTTTATCATGAATGAAATTTTCCCGGAGATGGATTAGTCGGCTGTTATTTAATTAAAGCTATGTCCCTTACCAAATTGGCTCTCTATTCCAAAGATTTCTTTTAATGACCATTATGTACAGCCTGGGTAGCGAACTATTAGACCTGTCGTCTTCGCTCTACTTTCTTAAGTTATACTGATGATAAACTACATAATATGGATGTGTGGCGAAAATTACACATCTATATTTGGTATTGCGGTTATGCATACGCCCATGATCCCCAAATCATCAAACACTTCCCCATTCAGAGTCACGTGCGTCAGTTTTTCCCCTCAGCCCACGTAAATTTAAGCAACCGTTACCCACTTTTTCCTTCATGAAATTCAAGCCTACAATTCCAGTATATTTCATGTGGCGTAAACTTTTCATTCGAATTCTTCGGAACCAGGACAATCTGCGGTTTGAGCCAAAAGAAAGTACATATAATTTACTAACTCTGCATTTACTCAAGCTCAGAATACCAACTTTCCGAAATAGATGGATTATTGAATAAGCTATCCGCCTATAATAATTGATGATAAAAAATTGATCGTTTAACGTCGAATATTCCTGTCCACAAAAACAAACCACAACGGATGATCGCTTCATGACGAAGTTTCAATTTCGCCCCAAACTTCATCTTTATGCAGAAAATTCCAATTGACAAAAAAATCATAATCACAGTTAATAGTTATTAAATCTTTTGAGCCTGCAGCGGCATTACACCATTCTCTAAGCATGGAAGTACTACCTACTTGCATGCTCTAACACCGTAAGATGTTTATAGTAATATTCCCTTAACCCTGCCGAGGCTTGTCACAAAATCAGGTGTTAGTTACTATTTCGCACAATCTGGGGGAGGTCACGTTGAGAATTACATGAAAACCGATGGACGACTAATCGGTAATTAAATTTCTCGTGAACCTATTAAAAAATCTTTCGTATCGATATTTCATAGCTAAATGGCGTTCTAGGTGATTTCCCAAAAATGTGACTTTTTGTTCGATCGAAGGCACAGTGACGACGGAACGACCCGTTTCCTGTGTTGGGGTATATAGGGACTCGCGTGTGTGGTAAAAAGTCGTCATCTCCTCGTAAATCAATTTTACCAACGATAGGTCTTTTTCTTTCTTCAAATTTTCTCCTTGCTTACAGTAAGGGACCCGATGAGGGACTGTAGGCCTAATGATTTATTTTGTGGGCAAATTCGCAATAAATAATGTATCTTTGTATTTTATGGGTGACCTTTGACCCCAAGAGAGAGACATTCAAAGTTTTAATGGCGAAATCGTGCTTGATCGGCGGAGGTATAGTCGTCCTTTTACGATTCATTTGCTTATAATGCCACTTTAAGTCGTTTATTGAGAAGTGTGTCTTTTGTGGAAAAGTCTTGAACTGACAAAAATGACGAATGCCAGCAAAATGCGTCATGAAAATTATTGTTTATTCGTGTATTTTGAGCAAAATGTGAAACTGAATCAAGAGTGGGGTTGCCAAACAACACGTTTCCAGTAACGAAACCGTAATCGGCTTCACCCAAACCTTAAACCAAGAAGGTATGTCAGAATCAGATAAGTCCGTGAAAATGCAATAAAAGTGTGCATTTGGTCGCTATTTCTAATCAATATTTCTCATCAATATTCCCTGTTAGTAGGTAAGCTCTTTTTAGGGTTCCCATAGTGCACAGCAGATACAAAAACATGGACAATTTGAATGTTATGTAACCACGCTAAACTAGGTATCGAGTACCGGTAGCAAAGTGGTTTTGAGTGTCCCTCTTCCTTGAGAACAAGGACAATCCGCACCTGAATCTTATTTTTATTAAACAGGAATACTTGTAATGAAAGAATTGTTCAATGCGAGTAATAGTAAACCTTCGTCAACTTTGAATTCTTTTCGAGCCGAAATACTGAGTTCTAACCTTTGAGTTGTCTGTGGTCCCATTTGTTACACCGTTAAGTAGCCGTTTTGGGTTTTTCATTATTTTTCGGGGTGTTTTATTTTTTTTTTTCTTTTTGTTTAGTTTGACTTCCCCATTTCCTTATGAGTTATCTCTTTCAAATGATATATAATATGTTTGTATGTGTCTTCATCACCTTGGGGAGTACCTTATATAGAGGAAGAAAGAAAGAAAGAAAGAAAGAAAGAAAGAAAGAAAGAAAGAAAGAAAGAAAGAAAGAAAGAAAGAAAGAAAGAAAGAAAGAAAGAAAGAAGGATAAAACTCCCTCTTGAGATTCTGGATGAGATCAAATTCAATTTGGCAAATCGAACAATTGATCTTCGTCGGACTTTAGGGATGTCTTATCGAGAGCACGAGGCAAAATTCACTCGACTTCGTGATTGACATATGGACGATATGCAGCTGGTCAGGAGAACGGGCCTAGAACACACATACTGAATATTCATGAATTGTAAATGCCATTTACGCGTTAATAATGTTAAGCGAAGGTGATAAAGGGATCACTCTGCTTTCAAAAAACCGACACAAAACCAATTCAGTGTCCACCGCAGCCATCTTTTATTTCAAACACATGCCTTTCTTTTGGCAAACCATGTGGTGAAAACAGTTTTTCAGCGGTTGAAGTTCAAGTAGAAAATTTACTCTCCAATTGTTTACATGAAACTGTCGTTAACATGTACTGTCATTGTTTAATTATATACAACCTGCCGTACTGATTTGAGGGCGACATACCGAATCTTCGTTCCGGTTAATGGTTTTAATTCGCCTTTGATTTACAACATGTCAGATAGGTTCATTCAACCTTGTAAGATTTGCAAGCAAAACTGGAAGTGTCTTTCCATTTTAAAAATGATCATATCCTAGAAATATCTTGATTGCGGGTGTTCTTTAAAGATTTGTATATTCGTTACCGACGTTACGAATAGAGTCGGGCCAATTAACGGCCGGTTTTCAATATAGCGATATTTGCTGGCATCCTATATTTTTGTCCTTAATTGCGGTACGGGTAAAACTGTTCTTAAATGATATTAAGACCCATATGTAACCGTTATTTCTGATCCCAGCTTCTTTTATTGAAATACAAGATAATACGGGTGTGTCTCACTGGTAGAGGCAACGTTACACATTGTGAAAATGACGCGACCTTTAAACAGTAGTGTTCCATGCAATGTTAAAGTGCACAGTAAGAACTTTTCTCAAATGTCGCGATATCCGGTAGGTATCTGACAATATTGATCAAGAAAATATCGATATCGGTAGCCTCAATGGACACAACACTGCAGTATAGCGATAAGAACCCAAATTTTCCAATTTTTCCACTGACCAACGTACAGGGTTTTTCCAAATTTTCATTGATAGAACCAAAACTGGCTGTCCTATCGTTTTAATATCTGCATCCATTTTGGGTAGATTTTGCATTCTTCGGGACTTCTAGTTTCCCCCTCGATACTCTCGTCTCGATCCCCCCTCTTAGTGTCCTTGCATATTTTAGCAAGTAGGGCAGGTAGCAGGGTCCACTTTCCAATGAGAGAAATTCTCTTATGTTTGTCTGAGCAGCCAATCAGGCCCGCGGAATGCATCGGGTACGCCCCCTATCAACCCTTACCCGGATACGGCTTGGGAGATAACCTTGAGCGCCAGTCAAATGTTACACAAGTATTCTCAAAACAATGGGATAATTCTGTATTTATACAGAAGCTTCATTTATTTCAAGAACGATTTTGGCGGAGTTCGCAGCCTTTGGTTGACTTAGTATATTTGTTTTTAATTCCCATACACTACAGTGCTAATGAATCGATCAATGGACGCGAGTATGGTTATAAAAGGGCTGGGTGAACTCAGGCAGATAACGCCGATTTTAACAGTAATAAAAATGTCAAATAACATTCTCATCGACCAAGTTTAGTCACGTTTATTATTTTTTGCATTTCTTGGCTATAGAATCAGCGAGGCAGCTAACTATTAGAATCACTTCAGAAAAAATGGACTTAAATGGATTTTTTGTATAAAAATGGAATTAAAAGAGAGAAAGGAAAGATGAAAGTGTTATTAGTGGTTTTTAAAAGAAAAAAATAATATCTTTTCAAGTGAGACAAATTGCATTTCCGAGACACCAGCAAAAACATTAAGCAAGCAGTTTCGCGTCGGCATTATGAAAGTTAGATAATGTTTTTTGATTATCGAAAGGATAATCTTACGTGTTTGGCAAATATTTGTGGAGCTGGTGTGCAGACAAAGCTTTGAAGGATACTGTTACAGGAAGTTAGCAGAATACGACAAAAAAAAAGCATGAGGAATAGTTGATAGAGTCACATCGACGCCGCAACGCCCTTTTTGAAGGGGGTGTCGATGAGGCAAGGAAGTTTTTTTTGAGAAATAGGATTTTTTTCTCAGAGGAAAGCAGTGAGGTTAGAAAGTATTCCATGACTGAGATGCTGAGCCATCCAAACCAGGAGTTTTAACTATTTTGTCGTATAAGTTTGGACGTTCTTAAAGGTCCGGTGACATGAAAATGACAAAATTAGGTACTTGATGTGAAAATCATTAACAGCCAAAAATGAAGTCGCAATTGCCATCAAAATCTATCTAAAATTGACCATTTTACCGGGCAATTTCTGATTTGCACTTAATCATTAATAAACTGAACAGGAGTTCAATATGCAAATTCTGAGATTTTAGGAGAAGGACATGTCATACATTGCTAATGATTTCTTCATTTCAAGGACAGTTGTACCATTAGTTTTTCCAAAGGGTTTTATTTTGGAAATTTAAATTGTGTCCTTGAAAATTATCAGTACCAATTACGGTACCCAAACCGTATAACTATCTGCCAAGTAATTGGGAGATAATCAATAAGGTCGTTACTCCCCACCCTAAAATTCTAGAGCCCTGTTACACTATTACGAAGTATAATTATAAGCAGACAGTCAGACTTATAGACGAATCCGGGCAGAAAGTAATGGTTTGATTTCAGTCGGCCATAACTGGGGTCCATCACCTTTTAATCTTTCGATTTCCTTGCTTACCTCTATTATGGATGGTTGTAGGCCTACATTACATTGTATCTTTATTCCTTAAATTTCACTGAATATGGGGGTTGAAACTCATGTAGACGATATATAAAGGCGATTCAAGGCTGATGGACCACACTAATGGCTGCGAACAGTCACTAAAAACAAGCGCTAATCGAATTCGTCTATAGCTTTGAATCATTCACTTACCTTTTACATCCCTTTTCATTTACTTTGCACCTATCCTTTTACTTCGATTTTTCAGAGTATAAAGTATCTTTCAAAATATAAAGTTACCGGTATTCCGCAGTAGTGATGTAATTATTTTGCATTTGTATAGGCCCTGAGTTTATATTGAGTGCTTTCACTTACGTCACGATCCCCGCCCCTTTTGACGTGCAAAAAATGCTAGCTGAGAAGCAACTGACGACCCATTTGTTAAGTTTACATTGAAACCCTGCTGCTTTTTGCCGACATTGGGCGTGACTTCAGTACCAACTGTGACTTTGGCGACTAAATAATGAAACACGTGAAGCGCGCAAAGTAAAACTTTCACTCACGCGTAGTAGATATACGCGCATATTTCGTCCAGAAAACAACCGGCAATACGGCTGCCTTCATCGGGGCCCTCTTGCAGTATGATGTCGTATTCATAGTGCGTATAGGTGATAAACTGATTTAAGGTTTTGCGTGAATTTTAACTAAGCACTTCGGTGACAAAAGCATGGTCACATATGGAAAGTGGTCATATATTTACAAAATTGTGGGCATATGAATTTATTTTCTACGGGAGCACAGAGGTAACATCGTCTGATTCTCAGTGGGTAATTCAGCTTGTAGGTAAGGCTCTCTTCAACGTGTGGCCAAAATTGTGCTGCGATTTGATAAATTTGTGCCCAACGTTTAACAAGAATAACTGGACTTAGACAAGCTCAACGCAGTCGTCTGTCTTTTACCAGGGAGCAGTAATGGCAGCTCCCTGCTTTTATATTCAAGCAGTTAAGTATCTAAGAAGACATAAACCATGCGGAAATTTACCATAGAAAAGAATTTGGTGTTTTGAGTCGTTATCATACAAAAATAGACTGCTTCTAGTAAAACCTACTTTCAATATAACGGATACTTCGTCAGTGATTCCGAGAGTTTCCGATAATTTAGACGAATTGTACTATTTCTTTTTTAACCCCTTCTTTCACCGGTTCTATGGTAAAAGAGTACTCACAGCTTTGGGATTTGCGTTTAACATACTTAAGCCATAGTCCCTTTTTACTCATGTTTTCATTAATTTCTAACATAGACATGAAATTTGATATCACAAAAAAACACATTGCGTTCATTGGCAACCGTCCCTTCAAGAAATGCCAACATTGAAAAATGCTGTCATTCTTTCCTGAGTTTCTACAATTTTCTTTGGTTATGAGTTCGGAACCTTTCAAGTTATAGTCTAAGCGCAAATAGCAGAAAGGCGTCAAACATTCCGCGAGGTTACAGCTGGCGCTCCGGGACACCGTACGACTGGTATAGCAAACATACTCTTTAAAATTTTAAAATCCGATCCCCAGAAAAATAAAACGCTGCATGCAAAAAAATCCCCCCTTTTGACTGAGCAACACAATTGTGAGACATTCACGACTCTCGTTCACTGTTACACATTTTTTCTTCATGTGCTGGAGTTATTTGCGTGCGCATTCTTGCACATGATGTGCGCGAAGAAGTACCTTTGTGTCCTCTCGTAATCTCGTTATTTGGATGAGCGCGCCTCTTTGGCTTTTGTGCTTGTACCATTTGCACTCCAATTAAAATTTATACAGAGTTGCATATAACCGTGTATAATTGCCGTGGTTATGTACGCTCCCGTTCATGAACTGAGTATTTGGAAAACGCCCGCAGGACAATATATTTTATGGTGTATTGGTTCTTTCAAAATCAAAGCTCACCTCTGAGTGAGTCGGAAATCGGCTTAAAAATACCGCCTTGTTTGCAAAAAGACCACGACTTAGGGCACAATAGTGCAATGACACAACTAAGGTACCGGTAAGTTACTTGAACTTGACCACGCAGAGGTGTTTAAGTTGTCAGACCGACGACTCAAAAACATAACTTTCTTAAATCATGACTGTTGGAACAACACTTTCAAAAATTTCATGGATTTTATCACAAAATATATTTGCAGTTCACCATATCATCATATCAAAGTTGTTCAAGTTTGCTTTGTAAAAACTCTCTTTCCGTGTCGTTGGCGTCTTGGCATTTTCAAATTTTGAAATCATTTCCGCCTTGAGAAAGAGCACTAGTATGATGAAATTAAAACATTTTTGGTGAAAGTTTCGACACGGGATAAAAACAAAACTAATGCTGAATGAATTCGTCTTCAAGGCTAGACCTTTTTCAATGTTTACTTTTCTTTTGTTTACATAAAGAAAGAGAATAAAGAAGCCTTTTAGTGTCCTTCTTAAGGAAAATTAAAAAGTCAATTACTTCTCTTTGTAAACTTAAAAGGATTAACTTTTTGCTCAAGTTCTGGTTGGGTGACAAAACCAGTTATAATTCGCTGATACGTATCAAAAGTCGTGAAGTCTGATTCTCCCTAGAAAAGAACAACTAACCTGCTAGAGGGAACATGCATTTGGAGAAAAAAGGTTGAAGAAGAACTTTGAGATGGTTTGGTTTTAAAAGAGTTGCATTGCGTAAAGTCAGGCCAGTAACTTTGCCTAGCTAAACATTCTTGTACTTGTCAAGCAAGAAAGAGGAAGTTTGTTTATATGTTAAGATGTAAGCACATACTTCGGCAACATGAATTTTTTATTTTGCTATATTTTCGAGGGATTTTTCCAAAACAACAGCACCGCTTTTTAAAGCAACCACGATTCTGCCAAGCTGTTCTGCAGTGTAAATGAAATGATTAAGAAGTTGAAAAAAAAAACAACAAGTTAGATGGCAAAGATTCTTCGATCGCTCTTATTCCTTAATGCCCCAAGATCATGGCCGCACGGTACTTTATCTCGGGCTGACTTTTTGCCTGACTCCAGATCTCAACCAGAGCAAAATCTCTGCCCGATTGAGGCACCAAAGTCTGTCCGATTCAGCAAGAATTTGGCCAAGTGGGGGCTGCAGCCCTGGCTCCCCGTCCCGTACGGCCATGTCCAAGATTATTTGGCACACGTCACGAATCTAACAATCGTTTCTCTATTATAAACATGCAGGTGATCCTGCGTTATCACGAAGTTATAGGAGTTTCATTTGGAAGTTTAAAGAGGTTGTACCTACAAATATATCCTTCATAGTCTTCTCAGTGGAATAACGGTTGTTGAAATTTAGGGAAGGTTAATTGGGAGTAAGAGGATAAGGATGCCCTCCCTCATCATCATTCCGACTACATGGTCAAGTTGTTAGAGGGTCAGACTTGCAGTCGGGAGGTGGGGAGTTCGAGTCCTGGCCGGGTCAAACCGAAGGATTAAAAAAGAAACCTACTGTCATTGTGCTTGGTGCTCTGCATAAGCCATGATGATGTAGGAAAACAAGCCAGTGAGCCACAACTGGAAAAGGTCGTGGCCGGCTCGATATAAACCATTTGGTTACAAATTGAGCCGCTCAACTCCATCTTGCAAAATCTAACTCATCATCATTCATGCTAACAGCACGGAGGAGGGTCATTAGTAAGGTTGTTACCATCATTCGAGTCCGAGCCATTTCCGATTCCAGTGGTCCCAATTCCTCTTGTTCAGTACCAATTCACTGCAAGGAAAAGAAGATGATGTGTTGACATAGACATATATGACTTCAGTCATTTAAGAATTAGTGACATGAATATTCACCAGGGAAATGACAAAGTCAATTCAATATTTGGCCAATCAAATGTCACTATATAGTCCAGCTTCAAACTTTCACCAAACTATGTCAGTCACGGTTACGCCTGTAAAATTAGATTACCGCACTGTTCAATATAGGTAGAGTGATGCAATGACGTCTAATCCATTAGGGATCAACGCATTTTAAAACCAACCTAATTCGTCAAATTGTTAAAATTGAACCACTCTCAGTGAAACTGACAAAGGTCATCCATATGACTTGTGTTTTTTCCAAAGTTGTCATTCTTAAGATCTTTCCGCAGTTTGCCGATAAAGCGATTTTCCTGTCCAGTTGAAGGTGCTATAAGCTTATCCTGTTTTGTTTTTAAGTAATTTCCATAGTTTTGTTCTATTTTGTTGTGACAAAATTCCATTCTCCGAATTAAAAATCCTTGAATTTAATTAGATTCTTGAAATAAATCTACTGAACCTAAATTTTTTATAGATTTCCACACCTGTGGTTGATTGAAAATCATGACCCTTGATTCTTTTCCTTCGAAAATAAGAAGACCTACGCACAATTTAGATAGGAAGTTATCTCTATAGTTGCAACTGCCTCATTTCGCAATGGTAACTAACATTTTTATGCTAGAACTAAAAGAATAGGAAAACGTGGTGCGAAACTTCCTCCACCCCATACAATTAGAAATTGATAGCTAGCCTAATTAGGAAGTCAAGAGGGTGTTTTGATTTTTCAATGACCCATCCCCAATTAACACCAAAAGACCCTCATAACTTGGCCTAGGGGTATACGTCCTCGAAATATTCTTTAGTTGACCGGGCCAATAATTTTATTAGAAAGAGTCAATTTAATGGTTATTACACGATGGTCACAGAGAGGCTGTTTAAGGGTGCTTCGTGAAAAACTTCTTAATCCCTGATCCTCCCCCCCCCCCCCGTCTGTCTTTCAATGCTAGAGTTGGTGAAATATGAGGGCAAAATAAACTGCCGCGCATGCCCTTATTTTCTTCGTAATATAGAACACAAACAAAAGATTTCCCGATTCTCATCTTTAACATTCATACATTCGCGGAATAGGTGGTTTTGGGGACAACGTATTATTCGTTACATTTGTAATTTCCGTCAACTGAGCACCGAAATGATAATAAATAAACACACTTCTCCCAACGCGAAACATTACGAGAGTAGGTATTTATCCTACTTTTTCTTATGTCCTCCCGACCCTCTGGCAAAGGGCCCGTTCGGCGAAACCAAAACTTTCACTGCTTCCCGAAGAAGCTATTACCTCCACCGGAGGACAATACTTGATCAACTTCACGGCCCTCGGACCATTTACATTATTGATCCGTCATGTATGCCTCCATTCTTGACTGGCTGAAAAGAAGAGATACTACATAATGATCTTAGCCAAAAGGCCAAGGGTACGCATTTATCTTAAGTTATTGGTCCTAACAGAGCAGAATGAGTGAGAGGGGTGGGGTGCAGTGGGGGCAAATCGAAGACCAAACTAAGCTTTGGCGATCCCAAAAATTTTGGCAGCCAAGGATTGGCTTTCTGTAAAAGTAAACGCGAAAATGTTCTGTGTTATTGGATGAAGTACAATAATCAGCTTACTAAAAAAATGCAGGGATGCTGATCGTCGTTTGGAAAAGACGAGTTCTACGTTTAGGCTTTATCTGCGCATGCGTTAGTGACCTTTCTGTTCAGGGAAACTGGTATAACAAAACGTCTGAATGCTGCGCTGGCTGTGCGCAAAGGATACTGTTTTACGTTTGTTTACATCCGTTATCAAGTAAAAGTGTTACCCGTTGACCTTTGACCGGTTGCGCAATTCTCCTTGATATAACTTCGAACTAGTCTATTTCTAACTGAAATCTGAAAAATCCGAGGATAGGAAGGACATGGTTTGCCCCTTCTGGCTCTGTCCTTTTAGCTTACCGCTGTTAATGGTTACATGAACTAGGTTGACGCTGGTGTTGCACTGAAAGATCATAAAAGCGCCACCACAGTTGTCTGGTCGTATAATAAACCTTTTCACCTTTTAAAGATTTACCGTACCACCCGCAAACCACTCAAAACAGAATATTTTGACTTTATTTCTTTTTTTCTGACAGTATCTATCCCGCACAAGTACTTTGACTACATTGTTGCGTTTGTCAGTTACAGACCAGCGAGGCATACTACCCATTGTTAAACTCAAGTAGGGGCTCGAGAAGCTTACAGGGGGATCTTAGGACTTAGACAAAGCCGTCCGCCAAGGCACAGTGATAGTTAACAATTGGTGTAATGATAGTCCCTTTTTGATTATTCACACCTTATCTGTAGTAGCCCTTATCGAAGGGAGGCCTCACAGACAACAGAAATCGTAAAATATCTGTCTCATTTTCTTCCCTTCAAAGGAATTTACTTCTTTAAGCTGGATGAGATCGGCCCAATTTCCCTGTAATTACTTTTCATTTAGAGGTTTAAGCAAAGTAACGGTTTTCCGGATTATATTCTTGTCGAAAATAAACACTTGAAGAAGCGAAGGCTAAAGCAATGAAACTTTGAAGAATTAGTGTAATGATGGAGTGTTTGTTACTTTTGCGAATGCGTCAAATAAGATGAAGGTCCTGCAGTATACTTGGGATTAGCTGTGATTGTTTACGATTCCACACAAACATCTAAATGACGTGTTTACGTCCTTGGTGTTGGTGGTAAAAATCATGGACATTAAAGGGTAAGAGAAACTTCCCCAAACTTATTTTGAAGCAGTAGATAAATCTCAGTTTTCTCCTCATTTCTCTTCAATGTATCTCTCGAAAAATATTCAGAGTAAACCAAACAGTTACTCCTAGTAAATTTCACCAATTGAGGATAACAAAAATTGTCACGTGATCCTTAGGAGCCAATCATGAAACATGACAGTCTACTACAACAACTGAAGCTGGGTATTACATTTTCCCTTTCAATACAGGTATAAACTCATCACCGCAGGCTGTTCTTTATAATCCTCCCACTACCTACTTACTTCTAGCCCCTCTTACAGCTGTCTAAAAGTCACCCTCATCCAGACACAACCCTATAGTTCATTGCTTCAAGCCATATCTTGATGAGCGTACGATGCCCTTTTGTGGGATCAGAACACTCTCAGTGCATGCTGCAAAATATCAGCTACTCTGCAATTTTTTTTTAGTTTTGATGACAAGCAAAGCGCTGTTCCAGTTGAGAATTTTGGCACACCCTTGCAGGGAAATTGTTTTGGAGTGACGAGTGACTGGCTATAGTTGAATCTGTGGCCTAACAACCTGCTCGGCAGGCATCGAATTTGTAACGTGTGACGGAGGCAGTATATATAAGTCAGTCTCCCAGTGATCCGCAAAACCTATCTGTTCGGCCAGCTGGACTACGGTCCCGTGCTATTAAAATTACTGAGAACAGTTGCACTGAGCTGTTGGGGTGGGTTGGTTCGTCTTTTTCGTTTGTCATAGACCTTTATGTTTCATGTTATATGTGTGGATGATTGCTGGTTAGCGTTTGTGTTTTTGTCCGACCGGTTTGGGTTGCCTTTTAGTTTCAGCGTGCCTGTTTCTATGTACGTTTTAAAAAGAGAGAGAAGACAGGATGCAGCGGACAAAGTACCTGTGCCCATAGGGAATACTACTCCTTCACAATAGCAGTGCCCGACAAAGGAAGAAAGACCAGGAATCTATTTTTAGAGATTTGAAATTGTTGCAAATTATATTTTCCCTGTAATAGTTTGGAAAAGTTTCGGTAAAAAAAAAATAAAAAGTAATGTTATGCAATTACACCTCACTTACACCCAGGGGTGACCTGAGAGGATTAGTCACACAAGTGAAGGAGGGTTGTTTTTCTTGTTTGGGTAGCAGCTTGACTGAATATTAAGACTTATATATAGCTCTTCCCAATTCCAGATCAAATTTCATACATCGAAGCCTTACGAAATTGAAAGGAAATTTCTCAGAATGCAAAACAGGAATTCTCAAATGAAGAACAAATGAACCCAGTAGTATGCATATTATCCTTTTATAGTTGACTCAATAATTGAGTCAGTTCCCCTTTGGTTCAGTTTTGGGTCAAATTTGACTTGATCCATTTTGTCCTTTTTAGTATAAAGACTTTCCTGATGAATTTCAAACCTTTTCTGAACTTTGCTCGATTTTCCACTTTGTCATAGAAAATCAAAATTAGTAATTAGTTGCAAAAACATACCACTACCACCTCCCTCCCATTAGCCACGTTCATCACCTTCGCATCATTTAATTTGTTACAATTTTTGATGTAAAATAATTCTCTCAATATCGAACTTTTTATACGTACACAGTTCCAAGCCCCAGGGGCTTTGAAGATTTACAAAGGAAAGTGAAAAGGGGGAATTAAAATGCAGAATAAAAATGCAATTGACTGTAAAATATCGTGAAAATTTTATTTACAAATTTTCTTTTGAAAATGCTACTATTTGACTTTCAAGACCTTTTAAGAGGCTGTAATCTTGACGTTAATGGAAGGAGGACGCGAAAGACAAAATTTTATAGCCACCGGCTAAGTGTAATGGGTTGAAAATGCTCAGACAATGATGATGAGTTCTTTAGAATGTTTCGTCAAATTCTTAGTATTTAACTTATTCTTAATCTTTAGTTCTTTCTAAATGTAGCGTTGCCGATTGAAAACTTATAAAAATACAAAATTAAAATAATGCGTTAAAATCATACAGGCATAAGGTCGCAATGTTTGATTTCAACTCTTTCTTCATTTAGTAAATTGTGTTGAGTTCACTAAACATTGTATATTAGTATTAGAATTATTTTTTACTTCTGTAATATAAAATGTCTGACTTTTTATTTCAACTTTAATCAGTTGACGGATATTCACTTGACCAAATGTAATCTTCCACTACAGTCTATTTACCGTACTACAAATATCTTTCTTTTTCTTTCTTTCTTTCTTTCTTTCTTTCTTTCTTTCTTTCTTTCTTTCTTTCTTTCTTTCTTTCTTTCTTTCTTTCTTTCTTTCTTTCTTTCTTTCTTTCTTTCTTTCTTTCTTTCTTTCTTTCTTTCTTTCTTTCTTTCTTTCTTTCTTTCTTTCTTTCTTTCTTTCTTTCTTTCTTTCTTTCTTTCTTTCTTTCTTTCTTTCTTTCTTTCTTTCTTTCTTTCTTTCTTTCTTTCTTTCTTTCTTTCTTTCTTTCTTTCTTTCTTTCTTTCTTTCTTTCTTTCTTTCTTTCTTTCTTTCTTTCTTTCTTTCTTTCTTTCTTTCTTTCTTTCTTTCTTTCTTTCTTTCTTTCTTTCTTTCTTTCTTTCTTTCTTTCTTTCTTTCTTTCTTTCTTTCTTTCTTTCTTTCTTTCTTTCTTTCTTTCTTTCTTTCTTTCTTTCTTTCTTTCTTTCTTTCTTTCTTTCTTTCTTTCTTTCTTTCTTTCTTTCTTTCTTTCTTTCTTTCTTTCTTTCTTTCTTTCTTTCTTTCTTTCTTTCTTTCTTTCAAATCATTGGAGAAAAGAAATCGAAAAAAAGAATGAAAGTACGGTATATGGGTTAATAAGGAAAAAGGACAATGAAAAAAGTCAATAAACATCGCAAAGAAATGTATATTGGCATTAATTATTTGCCTGTAATATTCAAAAGCTAACGGTCAACAGCTTTAAATTCGGATACTTGTACTGACTGTAATTAGCTTGTTGTTTCAGATTTGGATGGAAACGTGTGAAGCAGGGATTTTTTTGGGGGGGGGGAGACGTAGCATGGATGAAAACTTTTGCAAGTGGATTTTTCCCCCAAACCCTTCCCTCACTTTCAAAAAAAAACATACGTGCAAGCAATTTCAATGTTGTAAGATTTTTCAATATTACCCTTTTGGTATGATGCCAAATTACAGGCCTGGGGTTGTAGAATATGCCAACGGTATTTCCCACCTGCCGTTAGAGGCGACTAAAGGGAAACAAAATCTTAACTTGAACCATACTTGAAAATAAAGTTAAACTATGAACTTTTTATAGCGATGACTAACACTTTACAACACATTGGTGTTGGTGTGTCGTTAAATCTAATCTAACTAATTAACTAATAATGATGCCAAAATCCAGATAAAGTCATGAAAACGTTCGGTTCCGAAAACCACTGTTGGCAAGGTCAGTATGTCACGTTATGACGAATTAAATTTTCCTTGATACCGACAATTGCTTCATAACACAGTTAAAAATTTCATCAAATTATCCCAAAAGTTTAGGGAGATTCGACATTTTTTACGATTGCGAAAAATGATAAGAGCATATTGACAAAATGTCAACAGAATCGGCGCTTAATTGAAGGAATCAGAGTCGTGTAAACACAGTTTCAAAAAGTCAGAGATATTTTTTGCAGCATGCACTCAGTTGAGCAACTACGTTTAAACTAAAACGCTTCTCCAAGATTTCAAAAAAACAAAAACGTGGTCAAGGTTATGGGATTTTCGCAAGCGTCACATGACCAAGAAGAACCATGAATGATGGATTTTTATAACTCGAGGTCAAAACTTAGAGACATGATTCAAAGCGCAGTCTCTGCAAAGTGCGTCTCATGATTGATATCTAAGAATTAGATTGGTCGTAAATGTCTCCATAATTTCTTATCTGTCCAGTAGGTAAACGACTTTACACCTCTTGTGTGAAAATGGCAATTCTCGAGAACACTTTTATCAGTTTATGTCATAATTTTGATTTTGTTTGATTCTGTTTCATTCTGTTACCGTAGTTCTTTCTTTTTTATTGACAAAATTCAGTAAAAAATATACATATGATACAAAAAATATGGAAAAAGACAAATTGGAAAATGTTTAATTAATCGTGAATGTACCTTGAGTCTTGGCTGCAGTTGTGCATTCGGTAGACATTTACTGAAGACAAAGCAGAGCAGGGGATAATACGCTCGATTGGTATAGGCAAATATTTATACGCATGTGTTAAGAGAGTAAAGGTACATTTGACCTTGTGACCCAGCCGGAAGTGCTGAATATTCCAACTGGTCTATTGCATTTTGTCCAGTGATAAGGAAAAAGGGAAACTGCAACTCAGGAAATTCAATACAGTGTGGGAGGGAACAAATGGGAAATTATTTGCCAGTATTTCTATTTTCCATTTTTTTTAAATATATTTTGTCACTTTCTTCCTTAGTTTTAAACTTCACTCGATAGTGAGAGGCTGTCGTACCCAGACCTCTATATTTACTATTATGGTCATCGATACTGAGAAAGCACTGAAATTTTTTTACTTTCGTTGTTTTGTTACTGCCCTAAGAAAAATGTTCCTGACGGGTGGCCCCCTGGATCTCACTAGCATAGGAAATGCTCAGCGATCCTTAACTGCATCTGGTGGCACCCATTCAGTGTGGTATAACCAGCCCCATGTACCTGCAAAAATCTTTTCAGTTACGCACCTGTCAGCCTCCTGAAAGAGCCCCCCGCCAGGTAAGATGCAGAAAGGGGTGGATAATTTCCAATAGGAAGTACATAAGAGGTCTTTTAACTTACATTTTTAGGGAGAGTTGGGTTAGATGGATTACCCACAATGTGATTTTTAAATATTTTATGTCGACTAGAAATATCTAGGATGTACCACCCCCAACCCCCTTCCCTCCACAAACTGTTTTTTTTTCTTTTTTGAGGCAGACGGGGCTTTGTGACTTCCCCGCCCATCAAAAGGATTGATCACAAAATGTTCAATGGTTGGCTGTATGTGAGAAATTGTTAATTTACGTCCAATAAAAATAAGCAACAAGTTGCTTCATAAACATTCAAACTTTGAAGAAGTATATGAAAACCGTAAAAGATATCCCCACAAACCCAACGTACTTTCAATAGGAAAGCTTGGGGTACTTTAAAACAACCAAATAAACTGCTGACATGACAAACCATGGAGGTAATATTTTGACAAAGTATAAGCTTCATGGTCAAACTAACTTTAATTGACAGATTGCATGAGATGCACGTATTAGGGCAAAAAAAAATATTCAAATTAATTTGATGTATTTTAGAGCTTGGTTGAATAAAAACCGATTTATATAAATTTCCATGCTGGCAAATTATTTTTCAATACGTCGTTTATTCACATAGACCGTGTTAGATACTGAAAATTTTCTCCAATGTGAAACTTAAAAAGAGCTGTGTCGATTAAATTAGAATATGTTTTCTTTTTTCGTTTTGCAACCTTAAATTGTAAAACTTTTACAATAAAATTTTAAAGATATAAACAAAGACAAAGAATGACACCGTCCTAATTTTTGCTTTATTTGAATAACAAAGTAAATTCAAATTATGTCGAATAACAAGACTTTCCAAGCAAAAATAAAGGCCATAAGTGTTTTATTTAACTTCAATGTTGCTCTAAAACGCTTTGTTTGAAGTAAGTGGAAAAGGTGTCTTGATTGGGCGGTAAATGGAATAAATAAATCTTACTTTTGTGTTTTTTGAAACCGTTAAATTACGTTTGAATAAAGTAAACATTGGCGTGTCGATAAATCGCTCGATTTCCGCGTTTTCAAACAATTTCGTATTGTATCCCTGTTAACTGTCGAACCTTTAGGCGAGGCTGCTGGCATATGAACGGTTCTTTCTAACGGTATATCCCTTTGTAGGTCAGAAGGAAAAATTATTTTGAAGCAAAACAAATTATCAACGTTGTATTATAAGCAGGAGAAAGTCACAAAGCTAATGCGCTCGCCTGCTGTATATTTCAACCTGGGTGACTGAGTTTCTTTAACACCCAACTTCTACGGATTTTACGCCTGTTCACCTCCACAGCGACAAAACCCGTTAATGGCGTACTTGTTAACGAAGTCCACACAGAACTAATTTTCCGCAGTTTTGCGCAGACACAATATCATAAAGTATATTACTGACACTTTGAATCTGGTAAATATACCAGAATGACAAATGACTTTGTACCGAGTAGGCGGATTAAAAAACTTTCAGAATTTTGTCTGACTTTGACAACCTCGGACCCAAAGGGACCGCCAATTAATTTACATGTATAACTCTCGTGTCCTTTCTTTTTGCTGTTTGCGCTCTACTCATTACGTATTTTCTGACCGTTTGTCCTACTCTTACAGAAATGAACTTGGAACAGAGGACCGTACTGAAGCAGGACAGGGCGTGAGGTTGCCATGGAAATCCTCTGAGAGCCATATTAGTAAGTGACCAATAGGAAGGCCTCTTCTACATTGACTGGCAGGCAAGTCGTAGTAAAGAAAACAGATCTGCTACAGTGTTTGGTTGGGATCTCTCGCACGGATTGATGGGAAGTCGAAAATGAGATCGCCCTATGAGGTTCTGTCAATCAACTGCGAGTGGGATTCTAACTGACGTAGCCAACTGTGGCCGGGTGACAACAAAGTTTTACTTCACTCGCTCTTTACATTATCTCTCTAGCAAATCGAGCTAGTCACCCTGAATTATATAGCCGTGTATTATATTTGATTCAAAGCGGTGTAAAAATAACAATTGTGCAAGACCTACGTTTTGTGAATAACACTTTTTTGCGCGGATTGGTAGTATCAGTGTATTGTTACTCCACGACCACGTTATTCGTTTCATGGTGGGATAAGTGTTGCACACATGCTGTCGTTTTAAATGTTCAACGGCAGTGCTGAGGTTTTCTACGTTTGGTCGTTTGTCATACCATGAGTTTGGATAACACGTTCCACAATCGTCCCGTGTCATCCACCGATATGCCTGTTGTACCAAATCACCCGGGACCAGCCCACCATATTCCTCACCCCCAACATTCGACGGCGAGTCATCAGCCTACAAGCACACCCATGTTACTCAGAGCGGACAAACCGTACCCTCGCACGCCGAAGTGTGCCCGTTGTAGAAACCACGGAGTAGTGTCGGCTCTGAAGGGTCACAAGAGATACTGCCGTTGGAGGGACTGTGTATGTGCTAAATGTACTTTGATAGCTGAAAGACAGCGAGTAATGGCGGCTCAGGTCGCCCTAAGGAGACAACAAGCGCAGGAAGAAACCGAAGCAAAGGAACTAGGATTGTATTACGAAACATCGGACGGCGCTATATACGCAATGAATGGCATAGCTGTCCAAACACACAAACCATATGACCCATATAGACACCAAGAAGGACCCGGTAAGTTACCATGCTGTTTCCTTTCCATTATAAAGCGTAGGTCAAAGTTTGTTAATCATTCATCCGCAAAGTCCCCCCCCCCCCAATTTTAAACAACCCCAAATCCTCTTTACTGTCCACTTCCAGTGGCTCTAGTCTAGGGATCTTACCCATATTCATGAGACCCAACATTTTGCCATATGCGACTATCTTAAGAAAGCCCCAAAGGAAAAATCTTTTTCAAATTGTCCGCTCAGAATATGATTGATCACGGAGAGGAAAATGTTATTGAAGTGGGCTCTTTTGGAAGAAATATTGACCACATACTGGTCTCAAACTATTTAAATAAATTTGTGAACAATTGTGGACCCCACGGTTACCCATTGTTTTACACGTACTTGATCCAATAAAAGTAAATATTTCAACCGCATTAAGTTGCCTGATAAGAATCCCTATAGAAAAAAAACACTTTTCTTAACTTCGCTGGATCCGATTCACAAACCTTCACATTTCCATATAGAATTCATTTATTTTAGAAGATGGCTTATTTAAAAAAAAGTGTCCTAAAGAAATCATCTAGGTCTATATGTTCAAGGGTGTAGGTAAACTATTTGTAAATCACTGTAATTATTTTATAAACATAGAAATGTAAATTTTGATTGTTTGCCGCCATCCAACCACCTTCGTTTACCTCTGTCGTTTGCTACAGTAATGGATTCAGAAGCTAAAGTTGTTAGTAAGACCGCGTTGAGCATTTATAAAAGTATATATATATATATATACGTATAAATATATTATAGTCGGTAGTACTTTGTATATTTACGTATGCCAAACATTAAAATAATTGTATGGTTTCTGCTGCTCCACATTCAGGTTTAGAAATCCAAGCCTTCTCACCATGACAACTTTTTCTAATCTTTTTGGATACGATTTTTATAATCGGTTGCTTGCGCAAACAGAAATGCATTTCCGTCATAAATAAATTAAAACGTTGTTCATCCTTTCATAATCTCCAAACTTCTACACACTAACAGAAAGCAAACATGGCTGGAAATGTGATTCCTGGATTGAAAGATTAATATCAGGTCGCCGACAGACACAATTTCGAATCACAGTTGAACCTTTTATAAATAATTGAATAATCCCTTCTCCCTCTATAATCTATACACAAAGAATGGTAAGATTAAATACAAACGTGCATTCTTCAAAAGAAAGTGAATAAAATAGTAACTTTGTTTATTATATTTATAACAACTAAACTTGTCGAAGTTTTAAACTTGGACATGGTAACTTTCGTCTGAGAATTTATCTATTTACTTATTCATATATTTATTCATTTATGAGACAGTTTACAACTGTAACGGATGGACAAATCAAAGACCTGCCATAGGTGACCATCTAATTGTATCTATGTAAGCTATTTTTGAAATGTTAATTTGTCTAAAATGTATAGCAAAATTTCATGTGTTTTATTATCCAAGAAAAACCGTTTTGCAACAACTTTTTCTTGAAAAAAAAGAAGAACAAAACACTGTCTTTAATCAGCAATAGTTCGCGTGGAAAAGGGAAATTGAGACTTCTATTAAATGCTATAAAAGTATAACATTTTACGTTAGGAAAAGTAATTCTATATTTAGTCAGTTAGTGAAAGGAATAAAAAAAATATAGGGTAACAAATATTTATTTATCAGTTTATCGGTATAAAATCAATTTAATTGATAACTTCGAAATGAATATTCATTATTTTATATGCAAATATCATTTAAAGCAGAACTGTACACCTATATCTGTTTCTTATTGATGTGGAAGAAGTTCGCTCAGAACAAGAATATAATGGATGCGTTTCCTTTATTTCCTTTATTCATTTTGATATACAAAAAGTACCAAGAGAAGTATTTTGTAGCAGTGCAAAGTTTCAGGCAAAAGTTATCGCCCAAACTTTTCGGAAGAAAAAAGTTTGTTCTATGCAAGACATTTTTGCATAATTTACATATTTTATGAGAGTCAAGTTCATGCCCTACTGATAATGTAAAGATCAATATAGCTTAGTAATTGAAAAGATTTGACAAGGTTTTGCTAATCCAATTTGCAGGGAAATATCAATTATTTATATCAATCTCAATTTTTTTATTGAGATTGATATAAAGGAATACTGATATATATTTCTGATGACCGATGACTTATGACGTTTTTTACCATAAATATTCAATCTTATTTAGAAACGGAAAAGGAACGTAAAGAGAAATATGCAAATTATGTGCGTTATTTATTAATTGATAATCTCTTTGTTTTGGGGGTAAGGGGAACAGTGGAACAGTGTTTGGTTTAATTGCTCTGTAAAACATTTAGAGTCAAAATCACCCTTTCATAGTGAAATTGGAAACCAATCTAAATATGAAGTGAAAATTTTGAATCGAATAGAGTCATAAATAACTCTGTTAGAGTGGATACTCAGTCTTAACTCTGGAGTCATCTCTAGTTTTACTCTTTTGAAAGTTAGGTAGTAGAGATAAAAAGAAACGTAGTCTAACGTGTCACTGTATTGTTAAATTATTAACGTTCTTTAGCAATTAGCTGATTAGGTAGTTAGAGTTTTACGGCCCAGTTTCTAACCAATCGGCTGAAGTCAAGCCGGCCACGGTCTTTTTCCAGTTGCGGCTCACTGGTTGTTTTCCCCTACGTCATTGCTTATGCTGAGGACCAAGCACAATGGCAGAAGGCTGCATTTTCAAATTCTTTGGTAAGATCTGGACAAAATCCGGTAAGAGAAACAGTAAAACGTCTTTGTAACTTAAAAATGATATCCAGAGCACACACAACAATAAGCACTACAAAGTTAACTTGATGTGAAAAATTAATACACACTAGATATAGAATAACCTCGCAAGGATTTCGAAATTAAAATCAAATACACTGTCCTTCACTAATACGATATTTACAAACGTTATTAGGCAGGTAGAGATCACCGGTTTGGAAATTCTTCCTCTTCACAAAAATTAAATAATTTTATCTCTGTAGAGCCATGTGGGGTCATCTGCTGTCAAGCTTTGCTTGTTCGTCGTCACCCATTGTTTGATGGATAAGTCAGTAATATATTTACATTGATATTAATGTTTAGTATTTTTATGGGACAATAGCCATCTCAAGTTTGCGAATGTAAAGGCAGTTTAACGTATTCTTTACAAAGTACCAAAGTTTTGAGAAACTTTTTAAAGTCGTTGGAGAAACTTCCTCTCTACTAATGCCGTTTCTATGTTTTACTTTAATAAAATCATTCATATGCAGACATTAAGTCAGTATGCCAACATATTTATGCACAAAAAAACCATGAAAAAGGAGAGAATTAGTCTTCAATATTTTTCTTATGCATGCAGACTTATCTAAGCTTTCGACTTTTCTGGTGTCAAAGTAATGACTATATTTATTTACTTTTTATTCAAACTGTCACGAAAAGGAAGGGAGTTCACCCTGTTTATTCTTCCAGCAATTGAATAACACCGTCCATAAAATAAAAATGCCCTAGGAAAAAAAGCAATACGCAAGAGAACATTTATTGAATGTCGTGACCTGAAGCAAACAGAGAAGGCAGCTTACCAGAAAATCATTTATTTCTTGCGAAACGAGGCAGAGGAACGACAAAAATCAAAATGTTAAAAATATGGCCAAAGGTCTTCTGATAAAGCACCCCCTAGACATTGTATTGATTCAGTATGTTTTTCGTAGGAAATTAATGTAGTATAATTATCTCCTCACCTATGTCCAATTTATCTTGGGTGCCAAGTTCAAAATTTTCCCATGTTATGAGATAATATTATACATGTACGTCGAGGTGAAAAGAAATCGAATGAACTTAGCAAAGGTTAATCGCAAAGTCGTGAATTCAACCGAGAAAAATATTCTTGTTTTAACGTTCCTCGTGAAGATTTTACCAAGTTTTCACTATTTTTTTTTTTTTCATTTCGTAGGTATATGTTAGTTTGAGACTGGCAAAGTTTTACTCATGTAGACAGTCCTAACTCATTTGAAAGAAGTAGTTCTGAAGGTTTGTTTGTGCATGACTTGAAGGGATGGGAGGGGTGGAGCGTGAAGGTGATGCCTAGAAGGGGAAGCCGTGCGGATAATCCAGAATAACTATATTGTATAAAGTGGGGTGGGGTGGGGAGTTCCTTGACTTTTGGCGGTGATGTTCGATCTCTGAGTATTTAGTCAAAGTCATGACTATAGGCCTTCACCAGACAGTTGTATAGGCGCAATACGTAATGATCCAAGAGACCAAGCGTTGATATTATGTACATTATATTCCGTTCGTTTTTACTTCCTCGAAAAAAAAAAATAATTAGAGATACAGCTGCCACAAACAAAAATGTGGGTTTACCCAAATCACCAGGCAACCGAAATTATGATGCAAAATATTGTATAAAGAGTTCGAATAGCTGGTAATTTTATGTGCGGAACAGGTAAACAGGACGAAACAAATTTATCTGCAATTTAGGGCCAAACTATTTAACTTCTTGTTTTGACATTTTTAGAGTAAACGTTTGTCGTTTCAGTGGCAGTATATATTTGGAAGGAAAACCTGTTTTATTCTCGGAAATGACTGTCCGACAGTGGTCCGGGGCAAACTTGCAAGCGTGTTTCTTTCACATGCGATGTCCGTTGGATATTTGCTCTGATCAAACTAAAATTTCCTTTTAAAATGCAGTCTTGTGCACATTTAAACACTTGGTCAAATATATGCCAATATTGAAAGGAAATACAGTAAATAAGAAAGAAATTAACAAATCATGTTCCTGATCAGTACGCCTACTCTTGCTTGAGGAGTTATCACCATTTTAAAATTGTCCCATTTCAAAATGTCTGCTTTGCTCGCGTTAAAAAAAAATAAATATTAATAAATATTGGGATGTCATAGGTATGACGGATTCCTAGTTCTATCACCAAAGGTTAAGTGATTCAGACCGTCTTGTCCATAAGTGACCATTTTTTTCATCCCAGGTAAAAAATAACATCAATTTGACCTTTCTCTGTAAAGTAAATGTTAGAAGGACATCACAATTGCATATGCCTTGGATGGTCCCTACCCTGCCCTGCCCATCCCAGCAACTAAAGGATGTCTTTGTAACTTTTTCGTGTGGTTCTTCAATATATTGACCAATTTTCTAGTGTTTAATTCTCCAGAGTTTTACGACCACTTAAAAACCTATACGATGTATTTTATTGCTACTCAATCATTTTCAAGTAAACATTGTCTGACATCGGAGCCTTGTCGACGGATCGAACAGGACTCTCTCGCGCATGTACTGCCTGCGAGAACCTGGAGGTAATGAAATGTATTGTATACCTTAGAGAACAGAAAAATGAAATCTGAAAACCATTGACGTGTTGTTGAAAGATGGATACCGTTGCAGATTATCTGTGAATGACCAAACAGGTATTAATGGTGTCATCCCACTAAACGGGGTGGCATTTAATACGAGCTTTTTATGTCAATAAAAATATTTTATGGATGTGTAAATGGTCATAATTTGATGGTAATTGTATACAACCGTTTGGTGCTCTCAAGACAATGGTGGCATAGGAGATACAGGCAAAAGAGAAGCCGCCATCATCTAGGTCATTTTGGGTGATAACCACAAGTTTTGGGTGATTTCTAATTCGACGTGGAGACTCTCGGGAGGAACGTCGGTCTGCTACTATAACTTAACATCGAGATAGGTATTTCTGATAAAAAGAAAAAAACATGCATCACTCAGTCCCGTCTCCTCCTTTGCTCTACTGAATATCAGTACAGGGAGGGAAGAATGTTTCACAATATTCGCAATATCTGCTGGAAAAGAAATTCTGCCACGCAGACTGCAGTCATGTAAGAAACTAATTATCTTTTCTCTCAATAGTCTGTAAAAAAGTTTTGAACTTTCTCAAATTTCTCAAATTAACACCATTCGAAGAAATTGTCACTTAAACCCTTTTGTATGAAACAAAATCTTAAGGGATGCTTTTGTTTTCGTTACAACCGTTATGTTCAGCTTAAGGAGGCTAATGTATGTTTCCAAGGTTAGGTATCATGCATTAAGTTACAGTATTCATTGAGATGGATGACCGTTGCGGACGTGGGGAAACTGTACTTAGTCATAGAAATAAAAACGACTGCCAATATCACAACTTTTTGTAATTGTGATTTTTCCATCCTTTTGGGAAGTCTGGAGTTCCATGTAACATGTTACTGGTAGGCACTGAGTATTAATATAAATTTGTCAATGAAACTTAATTACTAGGTAGTTCTTCCATCAAAACATTGTGTTAAATGGATTTTTTTATAACTTTAACACTGATATTTCGGAGAAATTTCGAGCACTGTTAAAACATCTGTAGATTTACAATAAAAATAAAGACATACCTTCAGAAAACGGGGAAAGTGTTGTCAATTTGTTTCAAGGTTTTTGACAGCACCTTTCCATATTCGTTTTGTATTTCTTTACTTTTTGTTCTGTAATTATACAAACTGTCTGTGACATTTTAACAGGGTGGTTTGTGACCCCTTCCCCCTCTCTTTTTTCCTTGCTTCGATCCCATATGTACCCGTATCATAAGGATTTCATGGCTTGCTGTAAATGAAGATCTAGGCTTATGTAACTCGAAGGAAAGTTTTATAAAAATTTTGTTTTTCGTTTTGTCATTTTCTTGTTAGTATCATTTCTTTAATTTCACTGACATCAAATTGTGATTTTGTTTCAGCTGTATTTCAGTACTCCTGCGTACAAAAACAACATTGCAGGAATGAATCAGTAATAAAAACTCAAAGTCGTAATTTTTAAAAAAAATCGTGACTACACTTTTCAAATAATGCACAAAACCATTACAAGCCACGATACAAACAGATTCGAAGTTTTCATTTTCAAAGTCTTCGGTGTTACAGTGAAGACTGGCTACGGTTTATGGATGATAATGTTGGTTTTATTTGTTTTAACAGGGAATGAAAACTTGGACCAAAATGAAATTAACTTGTTTCAAATTTTAGTTGATTCTGAAGAGTACATCATACCTAGTTAAAACGCGATGTTGCTATAACAATAAACAAGAATAAACATTGTTTACATTTAGGACCAGGCAGCAATGCATAGCCATATGATAACATGCAGTGTTCTACACCAGCTTGTAATTTACATAAAAAAATCATTTTTCCATTAAAGAGGATTGAATGCAGTCACCTCAATTTGGAATTGCGTTGCAGTCTATCACGCTTCATGATTGACTCATGAGTCATGTGACAATATTTTCTTCACTAACTTATGAACTGTAGGAGAGTAACTTATCTGCTCACCTTGAATATGTAATATGTACGTCCTGAAATGAAAAGTGCTTGGAAGCGAAATAAGGAGAACCTGCGAGATTTGGCCTTTGTTTAAAAATAAGTTTGGGGTGACTGATGTTGCCCTTAAAACTCGTTATGGTTTGACTGAATATTAGGAGTACGGCATGGTAGGCTAAAAGGCTGTCTGGTATATGTATGAATTTTCTATCACAAATTTCCTGAAGTATCGCGATTTTAAGAAGCATTTTTTCCAATAAAATTACAAAATGATTGTAATGTACAAGACTACCATATCCCCGTGCTATTTTGAATTTTAGAACAATGCATTACAATGCTTTAACGTTGGACGTTATTGTGAATCCTGTGTATGTTAATAACAAAAGTCGGGGTGGGGGAACCAAGGCAACTGATCTTTATGATATTTAAAAGTGTGTAACGTTCGACAGAATAAAATATTGTCGAACTTCAGGTTCCCCTAAAACTGGTTTTAGTCAATATATTATCAAAAATAAAGTTCGTTATAATTTCACGTTCGTGGGACGTTACTGTGGCAATATAGTTACCACACCATATTTTTTTTTTTATTTCTGACCATTGGTCCTTTGGCATTTATTTTCAAATCTCAAATTTAATTGATGGGCTTAAAATGATGTCATTACGTCTTTTTGTCCTACTGAGTGGTGTTTTGTAGACTCAGACACAGTTGCAATTACGGTAAAACAATAACAACAAAGGGTTATTTTTTTGGTGTAAGGTTACTCTTATTTACGTCATTTGCTAAACCGTTAAATCTTTAATACATAAAGTAGGTTTATGATTCCTTAAAAATTTCATTCGCAAACTGATTAAAATTGAAACCTGACAGTTTTTTTTTTTTTTTTTTTTTTGAGAATTATAACCAGATGACATGGGCTTTGCTACATGAAATTTTTAGTTTCGTGGAGAAGGTTGAGCTGCTTTGAACTTTCGTTTCGTGTTAAGCTAAATACTATATATTAAAGGACAAAGGGTACCGTATCGAAGTAAGAAAAACTGTTCCTTTTTCTTATATTCCAAATATTATACAGTAATATTTCATATTACCGTACAATATCAGATTTTTTACTTCTAAAACTACCTCCACAGATATTTCTACTCTTTAACTTCTGTAACCAAAGCAATCTGGGGTCCTGCTAATTTGACAGTCTTCAAATCCTAAAGCAAACAATTTTAACCACTAGGATTCGTTAACTAGGGATTAAGTAGGTGTATGTCGACGAAAGTTAGAGTTATTGTTAACAAAATGGGACCACGAGTTCACGGAGCGTCGTCATAAATGGCTTTGATCCCATTCAAGCTGTCGCTGAAAAAACAACCCTTTGTCGTTTTTTCACAGCTTTTACATAATAAGCCAACTCTTGAGACCGGAAACAGAATTCGCCAAATCAACATGATTATCGAGATAAAGTCTAATACTTGATTTGAAACCATCTTTTTTTTCGAATAACAGTTTCCTGTTTGCCAAATCGTGTTCAGAGCGTCTCTAGTGCTAAAATGTATTCTTGAAGCCACGGTACAAGTTGATGCACTCAAATGCGCATGCGTTGTGGGGTCGACGTGTTTAAAAAGCCTAGCTTTAATTAACTTAATTAAAAAAAATCGTGTTCTTTACATCTTTTATTGTCACGTTTTATAAACATATAGATTGATATATTTCAGTTATTGTAGTCTAGTGTTTGAATATTCCACTGTTTAATTAAAAATGGAACCTTCTGTCGCTGTACTTGCTGCTAAACAGCTAAACATGAGCAATGAAGGAGGGCAACAAGCCAGTGATCCCCAACTACAAAAAAGGCCCTGGTCGGTTCGACTTAAACTAATTGGTTACAAACTGGGCCGTAAAAATCAATCTATCTAACTTTCATCCAGTCTAGAACGGAGCCATACATGACAGACCAATAATGTGAATGGTCTGAGGGCCGCGAGGTTGGTCACGTATTGTCCTTCAGTGGACGTATAGCTTCTTCAGGAAGCACTGAAAGATTTGGTTTCGTCGAACGGCCCTTTGACAGAGGGTCGGGAGGACTTTAGAAAACGTATCTAACCAGGAAGTGCCTTGACTGATCTAACTGACTCCACTGTCAGTACGGTAACTTTATATGGAAATTTTTGTTCCCAATCTTACACTCGAAAAACCAAAGAGTAAATTTAGTCACTCTTTAATAAAGTGTAAAATGTGAATTCACTCCATTAGAGTGTTCATTCACTCCAAGAATTGTGAAACTCACTCTAGAAAGAGTGAAAATTCACTCTTTTTGGTTTACGCAATGTGTGTATCGAATGATACCATCTCAAATGCTTTCTGAAAACTGAAATGCCAAATTTATTAAAAAAAAAATGATTTTAGTTTCAAATTGTAGTGAATCGACTTTTGCTTGAGGGGGTGGGGGAGTTGAAATACTTGTTCATACGGAATGAAAATCTGACGCATGTTTATAGTTTTTGGCCACTTAAAATTCCTCGATATTTGTGTTGTATGAAAGTTACGACGGTATGTGTAAAGACAAGGTACCGTATACCGGCAACAATCGATTATGTCTCTACGTATTTCTGCAGAGCTTATGCCTCCATAGCTCATTTTATTGTAAAGGAGCTAAAGTGGATTTCAAAATATGCAGTTTATCATGTTTTAAAAGATACCGTACATATCTTCGTTTTTATTCACCGAACACCGTATATGCGACGCCCTTAAAGAGTATTGAATGTGAAGGGCACTGCGCATAGGGGGTATTTTTTGTGGGAGGGCAAAAATAAAAAAAAACAATATTTTGTTCGAATATTGGTAATAGCACCATTTCTCATATTTTGCAAATGTTTTTCCCAAATGCTTGCATGGACCAACTGCTTTTGCCCGAAGTGGGAGGACTAGTGCACCCTTGCATCTCCGCCTCGTACGTGTAAGTGGGAACCGTACTTTGCATATTTTTGATTTTTTGCCAACATACTGCTCTTTCTTTTATCTTACTGTGTCTTTTCATTTGTTTATTGTTATTTTGTACCCTTTACACGGCCTAACCTTTGTGAGGATTTAAATCTTGCCATTAGGCTATTCACACCTTCCTAAAACCCATTGAGAATATATTAAAAGAGACACTGAAAGAGAACAAGTCACTCGTGAAATGTTTGAAAAATCAATCTAGCATGAACTCAATTAGGGACATTTTACACAGAATTGAGATAAAAATCAAAGAGTCAACTGAATAAAAATCAATCTTTTGACGGCTATTATTCACAATATCCTGACTTGACAAATAGTTCAAATTCTCATTACAGGTGAATAGTTACAAAATTTCTGCCGCAACCGTCTGCATTTTAAATCGAATTTTTCATTCTGTTGACGATCCGGTTTAACTGTCAGGGGGTGCATATGGCTTACCTGTGCGGTAAACAATCGTTCATCAAGCTGTTTAAGCAACCGGTATACACTATCTTAACCAGCCTTATTTTATCGATCAGTTCTTACAAAACCGATACATTCCATGCGGTTAAGTTCATCCTTTCAAACATGACTCATTACGATAGACGATTGAGCGTAGAAACCAGAAACATGCGCCTAGTTTCTCGCTGACCGTTCTAAAAGCCCTGGGCGATATTCTTTTAACACAAATTTCTTCCTCTATAAATTTTTAAAATAACCCCAGTACCGTCGGTGTATCTGGAAGCAACTGGCGCGTAAAATAGCAAATAATTTTTTTCAAAAGGAAACTGTTGATGATAGAAAAAAAGCAAAATAAAGACCGTTCTGATTAAACTAGCCAATTTATTCAATACACACCCTGCAACTGTAGTTGTCCTTCAACGGCCACTTTTCATTTAATCGAAATCTCCGTAATATCGATTTCTGTCCCCCTATTCACTTTACAATTAAGACCTCTTGGAACCATGCAGGCATGCGGGTAAAGCAGGCATGTCGCAAGCTTCTCTTGAAAAACTACATCGATCTAGCGTGTTACCTGATTAAGATGCTTTTCATACAGTAGAAATTTCACAGCTACCGATTCTTCCCTTTTATTGTTTAGGTTTTATTATTTTCACAGTCTCTAACCCTCTGATCAATATTTAACCACATACACTGACGATGAACGATTTCACGCAAACGCCCCGTCGGGACTATATGTCAAGGAAAAAAATCCCAACATTACACAAGTTTGAACAAAAAGGGAACTTTTTATCAATTTTGATTTCCTTCCTTTTTTATGAGTTATTGTCACCTTTTCATAATTTCCTTTAGGGCGAATTTGTTGCCACCTTTTGTAATATTCTAATATAAGTCTATCCCCTTGCAACTTTTTTATTTTATCTCTGGCAACAAAATTACTTTGATAAAATCTGTTTGAGCGTTGAAAATGGGGCTTAAACACCTTTGGACCCTTGTACAGGAAGGATAATTAAATTCATTACAATTTACTCCGACGGGCCCTTTCTCTTAGATGACATCAATTGAGTAATTGGAATAACACTAACACCTCTTTTTTACCCTCTTATAACTTAACGCTCTAAAATGCACTTTTCTCTTCCTCGAGTTCCCCATCTTAACGCGACAAATTGATCGCCTATGTTGCAACAGTGACCAGATAAAACGCACTAAGTCGTCAGGATGTATAAAACAGGGAAGGAGAGAAAAAAAAAAACTTTGCTCTCGCCTCCTCCGACCTTTACTTTGTACTTTTCTTGAGAAATTGTCTCAATCTTGACTATGTTTTCCGGGATTGATCCTAACACCGTATGCGACAGATCCCAACATTTTGTAGAGTATAAGATGCGTAATGAAGCGTACCTGGAGAGTGTCTTTTAAAGCTTTTGCAGGGGTTAGTGGTCGCAAAAGAAAGCGGCAACATAGGAAAGAGAGAGAGAGAGAAAAAAGGATAAAAATGTTTACAAGGTGTGAATTGGTCCCGGCGCAAAATAGCATGAAAATGCTTCGGCAGGTGCCCTGCACTTTTCTTCAACTTACAAAAAAAATTTCATATTTTTTTTTTTTCTTCCTTTCGTTTGAGACCTTTTTTCATAACAAAATCTCCATGTTAAGCGCAGCCTTAGGGGTATCCAGTGTTCACAGCTTAATATGAGGACAAAAAGTACAGCCGAACTACAACAAAGTTCCCGTAGACACAATAGCCTATTCCTCAACCCCCAGATTTCTCTAAAGCCAAACATATCGGAAAAGAAAGAGTTGAAATTGTTGATAGTATGCCCTTCGCTGAACGAACCAGTCAGGCGGAATGGAAAACCAAGTAATCGGGGAATTTTCAAGTCTAGTCCTAATTTAAAGTGTCTTTGATCCACGTCGGAAATTGCCCGGAGCTAAAACAGCGCTTTAAACTTCACACATTTACAAGCCGGGGCAATTTAACGCCATATTATGATAAAAGTTACGACTTCCGCCACGGGCGATGTCGAAATCCGTATGAAGAGAAGTGTTTACCTACGTCCCCTCCCTTTCTCCTTATTTTCCAACTTTCACCAATGGGACATATGTCTGTCGTTTTATTTGTTGCAAAGTTCTATACTGTGTTTTGTTCAAATTTGGGTTGTTTAATATGGTGGTATCGTTTGGATTTCCTAGGGCATCCGAGATGAGCGGCAATTACTTCTCACCGGATCCCTTTTGGAACTTTCATCATCAAAATTGTGGATTTATTTTAGAGAAATGCGTCAGGTTTACCTCTGATGTGTAATCACGTAATAGAGCCATTGGATGATGAGATTGGTAGTATGTATAAGGGCTGGTATGATTACAATATTTCTAGTTTGTGAATTTAGCAGGGTTGACTAAGGAATTCACATGATGCCACGATTAAGTGGTTATCTAGGCCTGCAGTGTATTTTCAACTTGGTAAAGGAAAGTACGGCATTGCTCGGCGATGTGACTGTGCAATGTGCAAAACAGGCGGGACTTGAAATTAATGCTGCAGATCACGGGAATTTTTGAAGGGGCTAGAGATACATCTAGCAATATGACAGAGAGAGTAAGAGAAAACAAATTTATCGGTTGGGTAGTAATAGATTCGATAGGTATTATTTTCAAGGCCTCGGTATATACGGTAAGCTGAGCATGATAGCGAATACGTGTGCAACATATGTGAAGGAGTACGGGCCTGCTATCGACCTGCTACGTGTGACAAGGTTAGACTAACACCTAGGCGGGAAGGATAAAAGTAGTAAGGTGTGAATGACTAACGAGGCCTAAGCTAACTCAGGTGTGCTCAGGTGCTGCGACAAGACGGTTTAAATTTCCATTCGAACAAGGAAAAAGTCAGTCACAGACCTTGACAGGTTTCGATGTTAATCTATTGCTAAAACAGAACAAATCCGTCACCGGCATAGCAAGATGCGTCAAAGGGGGTTAAAGGATGTTATTGACAGGCCAGGTAAAGGTAAGCAGATGGCCTTTGGGGGATCGTTTGGGGAACCTTCGACACGGTAGGTACATCGTATGGGGTCCTCCACGTTTCGTCATATTGATGATAGAAAATAAAACGCTGGCATTAATTTCAAGTCACGTAAGAAAAAACAAAAGAATAACTTAAATTGGTCATGTGTTGATAGCCTGCGTAGCGACTGCGGCTCTCATTGGCTTTCGTCTGAAAGGGATGCTCCCCTTTGATGGCGAGCAATGATCTGAATGAAAAATTCCTCTGCTTCGCGGGCCGTTGTCTGATATCCCTTGTCAGGCTCGTGCAGGATTTTTTTTTTTTTTTTTTTTGTCCGGTTGTGAAGGACATCAGTAATTTTATTAGAGTAAGATGGAAGTCTGAATCTTTATCGTCTTCAAGACAGAAATGATTTCTTCCAGGGGCGACTTAATAAAAAAATTGTTTCAACAAAAACAGAAAAACAGTATTTTTTATAACTTGGGAAATTTTTGTGGAAGTTTGCATTAAGATGTTTGGGTATGAATCATCACCAAAATGACATTTTGTAAATGTTTTTGTATTGTAGTAATTTGATAACTTATTTCTAGAAAAATGTGTCTCACCTTAATTTTAAATAGCCTATCTTCCGGGAATATGGGGGCACACGCCATGACAGGAGTGGTTTTGGAAGAAAAAATCAGAATATTACATAAAGTCAAAGACAAGCCACTTTAACCCTACCACCTGGCAAGAAAATAATTAGGTTTTTACATCGTTCACCCTCAAGAAAAGAAAATCTTAATAATTTATCGCTATACTATTAAAATTATAAAATGTGCAGTACTCTCTCCCCGAGTGAAATAAATATCACATACCGTATATAACTATACAGCCCTGCACTGCGTTTCAGATGTTCTGCTTTCATTTTGTAGACCTTGCAAAGGACATGTCACAGAGTTTGTGACAGTGTGTGACCAACTAAGCGTGCTACTGAGGAGTCCAGTAAAAAACTAACATAGTATACTGAATACGAGGGAACTACAGTATTTGCATTACATTTCTTAACATGAACAAAAATTATCAAATTTCGTGTAATGCTTGGGGCGTGATTTGCCCTCTTAAAGGACTTTATATATTGATTAGTTGATTGGGATTTTTCTAGCAAGCAAATGAATAGATGTGCAATGACTGGGCCTATTCATTTGGTTTACCGTAGCTAATAAAGCGTTAGGAGATTCAAATAAATGTATATGTTGATTATTTTAGATATCGGTGAACTTGTGTATTTGGATAATATCTATACTCTCACACACGCACGCACGCACACACACACAAACAAACATACAAACACCTATATATATATATATATATATATATATATATATATATATATATATATATATATATATATATATATATATATATATATATATATATATATATATATATATATATATATATATATATATATATATATATATATATATATATATATAAACCTGTAATCTAGACCTTTTGATCCCTTTCGAAGCATAGAATCATAGAAATACCTACAACGGCATGAACTTGAGTTTAATATTGGAAAAAAGCGTAGTAGCGTTGGAAGTAAACATAATTCCGCGATAATACATTAAGTGGTTATATACATTGTGCTCAATTTAATTACCACCCATTCATCCGTGATCACTACACTGTACTTGACTGGTGGGGACGTCATGATTTGTAAAGGACGCAACGGATCTAAACTAGTAGGAGACATACTGTCTACCTTACGTGGCCTCGACAGGTGTGTAAAAATGGCGTCCGTGGCTTTTGTGCACAAGGTCTCGCCGCTCCACTCCGCGGGTTGCCGCGGGGTGCGTCTTTTTGACGTTATTAGTAATCCCAGATAATACCGTAGTCATAAGATAACTGACTAACCCTGACAAACGCCACGGCCGACGATCTAGCAACTAATTAGATCCCGTTTCCTGTCTGTTCGAAAAATATATCGCTCCGCTTTGCTGTTTTGGCTCGGTATGAAATAGGCTACACTGAATAGGAGTGGAGATTCGTGTAGAAGAAGAATAGTATGTCAGTAAGAATAGCGAGTCTTGTTTTTCTACCAAAGACTGCAATGTTGCCAGGTAGAAATAGTTTTCGTCTCCTCTCGTTGATTTCCTTTATCTTTCGTAAATGAGAGCACGCACAAAAGCAAGTTGAAACTTAAAACCTACATGTGAAAAAATATACCTCTTTAAATAAAGTTAATTAAACGCAATACACAGTCACCCAAATTGCGTTGAAAAAGTCAACGAAGTTTTGTAAATCTCCGCCTATTTCGGAACAAGTCATTGGCTGACCTAGGCATGGGCGCAACAGGCCTACGCCCCTATTGAGTCATGCTTGAAAACAGAAGTCTGGACCAAAAACAAATGTGTTAAATATAGCATCCATTCTGTATCTCACACCTTTCCGAATAAAAAAAAAATCAAAACAAAACAAAAAACAAAAACAAATTCCAAAGGGGGAAGTAGGAAGAAGAAGCATCCCTCATACGGTATCTTTCCAGGAGCAATCATCAATCAAAACTTGCGCCCTCTTTATTGGAACCTACTGCCATACGCCCCCTGCAAGTACCTCTAAATATATGTTTAGGATAAAACTTACAAACGAAAGGTAGAACAAAACGTTATTCTCAATGGATTGGATAATTCGGTAGTACTAACATTTTTATCGTATGATCAAAAGGAGTTATTTTTGAATTAAGATGACGGGGTACAGTTATTTCGATTGAGATGACTACACTTTCCCTTTAAGGTTTATAAAGTATACTTGAAGTGTTGTGATGGACACCATAGCTCACTCAGGTTCCTAACAGAGAGGTATCGTGGACCCGCCCCCTGAGACAATTTCAAAGAGCAGGTTCCCTATCAGTTGGCTTCCAATGTAAGAAGGCAAATTTTCCAAAATACCTCCCACAGATTTTTCACTTCCAAGTCATTACCGTATTAGTCTTGTATACATATTCTTCTACTGCGGAATTAGGATTTTTAAAACGTACACTTTCAACAGGACAAAAGGCAATATCTTCCTCAATAGGGGAAGGGGACCTGAAAGTAGAAAGATGAGTTTAAGGAACCCCTTCATCCACCCCTTCCCTCACCTCGAAAGCACGTTAACTGTATTATCCTATGCTTGTGAATCATGTTATCTTTTAGTAATTGTATGAAACTTAAGACAGGTGTTGGTGTCAAAGCAAACATGATCAATACTACAATATTTATAGAGTGGTAAAATCGCTCTTTTGTAGTGAAATTATGAACCAATCTGGCAAACGAAAGTTGGAGTAAAATTATCAATCGAAAAGAGTCATTCCTCGCTCTTTTCCAGCGAATATATTTAGTCTTAACTTATGATCTCCCTTTTTGCACGCTGTTGGATTCACAGAGTTATAAGACGCCAGGTGACGGATACTTTAAGGTAACATGCCTGACTTTTTGTAGCTCACATGGCCGGATAAACTTTGTCTACGCTTTGTACTTTTTGGAAAAAAAAAAAAGTCAGCTCAAGGTTATATGGCCGAGGGAAAATTAAAGTGCACGGAATAGGGAACCAAAATAAGAAGAAGTGAAAAAGAAAAAATTGCAGAGTGATTTTGAATTTTAAGGTAACATACCTTAACCACCATCCCCGCCCACCCCCACCCACCCCCACCACCGACCTTTGTGCTGGCTTTGCGATTTAAGTGCAATACAATTTTATAACCTTTAATTTCAAACTAAATTTGTGTCACTGCACTCCGATTTAAAACGCAAAAAAGTTTTCCAAAGAATTTTAACTTTTTAACAGGCATGGGAGCAGTGTGCCAGCTCCCATGCACGGAGTGATGAAAACACGAAATTGTCTTTCTGTTATGTCTTGCAAAAAAATTCATTCAATGTAAACAATTATTTTAAGGAAGTACCGGGGAGGAGATCGATTTTCTTTCATTCACGCTCAAAAGATCTTCTAATTCAAACAATTTCAATATCATTTTTTCTTTTTTATTTTTCTTCAAAACGAAAAAAAAAAACTCAGCAAGTCAGTACCGTAACTCACGACCATATATACATGCATCTTGACGTGTTCATCATTCGTTAGGCCGTGAATTTATTTCCCTTCATTCGTCTTTCTGAAGACAAATTCAAAGGTTCTCCTGTCCCGTAGTTCTGCACAGATCACTGCGCTATTGACAGCCCTGTTTAGGCGACCTTGGTATATAACACAAGAGACAACCAGGTAGCTATTGAAAAAGAAACTTACATAATTGCTAATATTCTACTTTTCGACACGTGTTATAATACAGTTGTCGATTTAGCTTTATAATTGATTCCCCCCATTTTAAACAACTATTGCGTGAAACAGGTCCACAATTGAAACTTAGTCAAAACTTTTGAAACAGTGTTGATTGCCAATTCTTTTCTTCTTCCAAAAATTGTTTGTGATAGCGTAATTATCTTTAGTCGCCTATTTCAATACACAAGTTCGTCCGCTCAAAATAATCAAACACTTTGAATCCCTTCATTCATCCGTGAATCAATTTGTCAAGCCTAGAAATAGCTACTGTTAACAACTGAAGCGCAAATACTCGCCCGGTTTTGCCCAGGTGTATTATTTCATATTAGTACAAAAACAAACCAATAGATCGCCCTGTCTCTCCACAGATCAAAGAACTAGATTGGAATAAAAGTACATTGCCTGCCATTCGCTAAAGCCCGCTTGTTATTGTATCGTTCGGGCCTAGCGGCGGGATATGCCTCTGTACTTTTTATTCTGTATGCTATTGAGATAATCTCTTGTTCAGTACACACTATGGATACATTGTTGCGTTAGTAGTTCTCTTTTCTTCAAATCTGACTTTTTGTAGCTCACATGGCCGGATAAACTTTGTCTACGCTTTGTACTTTTTTGAAAAAAAAAAGTCAACTCAAGGTTATATGGCCGAGGGAGAAATAAAGTGCACGGAATAGGGAACCAAAATAAGAAGAAGTAAAAAAGAAAAAATTGCAGAGTAATTTTGAATAGAAGAAAAAATAATGTAAGTTTTTCTTTTGGAGTTAGAAGAACTTAGGACAAGAGATATAATTGGAAATATGGTTTAAAATTTTGCCACATAGATCAGGGCGGTTGTAATCTTGTGATTAATTTTGGTGAGGCTGAGTTAAAGGGGCGGTCTAGAAGTTGTTTTCGTTACAGTGAGTTGAGATTGTGTGAAAACCGACTGGCAGCTAAAATATTCACGTTAGACTTAAAGGAGAGGAAAAAGGGCAATGTGGCTCGTTTTCAACAAAGTGATATGATGAGGGAGTTACGACTCACTCAATGAGCCTACCCCGACTAAGTGCAGGCTAGTAACCGAGGGACATACATTTAGCCTTAAAACTGCTTTGAAAAAAGTCACAGTAGTTCTCCAAAGTAGTCCATGATTTTAACGGTATGAAAGATATCTCAATCATCTAATTTTTTTTTGGAAAATATTGCCACCTTCTAACTCTTTGATTTCTCTTGCGAAGAAATTGTGGCTAATATGAGCGCAAATTTTGGTCTCAGGTGTGCTACCCTCGGGATGCTAATTTAGAATTCAGAAATTCGGTCATTAGGCTTTTGTAAGGAGAAATGCCGTCACCTTTACAATAATCGTCTCTCCCATTCATGCATTTCAAATTACCTGACAATTATGTAAATTGAAAAGTTATAAAAGTTATTTGTCAGGTTAAAGCGAGGATTTGAAAAGTGTCAAGGATTTTTAGCAAATACGGTTTGTGTTCATGCTCACTCGGCAAATGTTTTAATACATTTATCGCTCCACTGGAGTAGGCATCGTAGGTGGAAGAGATATGCATCACTACCATATAGTCAAATGGGCCCAGGGGACGTGCCTCCCCCCCCCCCCTCCCCATTCAATTCTGAAAAATTATTTTGTAATGGTACAAAAAGTAAATGACTTCGAATGTTGCACGAGATTGCACCTGAGGACTCTTAAATATTCAAAAAAAAAAAAAAATCTAAAAGGTGATGTCCCCCCCCCCTCCGCCATTAGACTCCCTCTCCTAGGTGGGTAATCAGACCTACAGTTAGCCACCCCGTCAATTACGTATGGAATGTACTATGGGGACTAAGACCAACAGTTTTTCCCCTTGCAGTACGTTTTACTTGACGTGGTCCTTTTAACTTTTGTGTAACCAGGAATGACGTAAATATTAAAGGCAGCCACGTGTATAGGCCTTTTTCCAAACAGGAATTACAAAGGCTTGTGGGATAGATTTTTGGTACTCGTCGCTTTTGTAAATGGCCATTTTGCCTTGGCCAAAAATGGCGCACACCAAAACGCTATCCCGCAACTTGTGTTTGTCATTGGTACCGGTATTTTGCGAAAAGGTCTATGTCACTGTCACATCCTGGTAAATTCACCTCAGTGGTGACTGATGCTGTCGTTTTTTTTCTTTCATAGAGTATGTACGGCTTTCGCTTTGGTAGCAATATTATGTATATTACAGGGTCAACTTTGTAGTAGAAGCAGGGAGCTGCAAAAGTTCCCTTGTAGAAGCCTGTTGTGACAAGCGATACTTCTTTTCGAGTGCATGCCAACATGGAAAAGATTTGCAAGAAAAACAAAGGGCGCCACATGTATGTTATGTCTGTTATAGCCTAACTTTGATATATTAGATCAATTTGAAATCCTCCATACAACTGTGTCCATGTGCGACTAAAGGTAGGCCTACCGTTAAGTTCTTAGAACCTGCTAGTGCCATTACAATGTAAACTCTGAGAGTAACAATCACGGATAGGTTACGGTAGGTTAGATGGAGTTTCACAGCCCAGTTTCTAACCAATCGGTTTGGGTCAAGTCGGCCACGGCCTTTTCCAGTTGTGGAGTGGCTCACTGGCTTGTTTTCCCTATTCTGTTGTCATAGGTGTACGGGGATATTTTTTGTAGGGAGGACAAGAGCAAATTTTGCCGGAAAATGTTACCCTTTACATGTTTGCAATGATGGACCAACTGTTTTTGCCCGAATTGGGAGGACGAGTGCTCCTGCACCCCTGCCTCGTACCCCAATGTCCATTGCCCATCAAGGAACTGCAACCCAATGAAGGTGCTGTAGTGACACAGGTCCGGCGGGGACGACAGCGTGGGGGCAACGCTGTGCTGCATTAGGTGATGCTTCCGTGTTAGATAATCCAGTCCTGGATCCCCTACCCCAGTCCACCAACACAAGTCTTTGATTCCCCCGAATCTGGAATTGTGTACGACAGGGTAAATAATAATAAAACCTGCAAATTCTGTTTATTAATCTACTGAATTCTGGTGAAGATACGGTCTTCAGTTTTTCATGATGCACGTATAGGGGAAAGCACGATGCAGTCTGAATTTTTGGGGGTCGATTTCATGAAAAACATCTTTCTATTATTTTGTCGGTGACAGCAACTCTCCTTTTTCCTTTCTTGAGATGGCTATCATAAGTGAGTTCATGTTAATAAGGCTATTTTTTATGAAAGTAGTGAATTCTTTGAGCAGAACCAACAACAAGTACGATCTTGTTGTTATAACGTTGACCAGCTATAGTGAGTTAACTCGTGTTTCGGTTTTGTGGGGATGTCAATCTGATTTGTGTATTGTTAAAAACTGCCACAAAGAGACGTGGTTTAATTTTCTATTTTTGCTGTATAACGGGATAAGAATGATCACCGGGGGGTTAGTATCGTCGGCTTAAGGTAGAAATGAAGGGATTTGAGGTGTAGCAAATAACGAGAACACGTGAGATCATAAGAGGATTTGAAAGTAACAACCATCTTACTTACAGCACCGAGAATAAACATGATCAGCTATGTGGAAACTATACGTAGTGACACCCATTGTAAGTTGTACCGCTGATTGGGTGCATTTAGAAGAGATCTTTTGGGAAAACTAGGAAATAGATACATTGTAGTATTACACGATACGACCCTATAATTGGATCCGATTTGCATCAACTCCCTTTTTGCTTGGTAAGTGACCGTCTGCTGTTGAAGGGTCCCTTTTGTCCGACCTAATCTCCCTTGTCGAATTTGCTCCCCATCAAAATAGGAGGGGCACAAAGGGTAAACCGTTTGGCTTCATTTTAAGAATCGAATGAGATAATTTAGCAGAGTATTTTTTAAGCCTATGAAACTTACCTACATGAGAGGTTGAAGCATTAATGCTAAATATCCTGCGTACCGGGCTGGGTCCTTTACCCGTCCAGTTCTTTATGAACAGGGGCACGAATGATGGGGGCACAACTGGTTGGTTTGCTCCCACGGCAACGCGATTTTTCTATTCAAGATTTTCGACATTTTGTAACAAAATTTGCCAAACCAGGTGGCAATGCCGTTGAGTGCGTGGCCGGACCTACAGAAAGTTACCGTCATAACGGGTATCGAAGTCGTTAACCACTTTTGGCTTAAGTTTTCACGTGTACATACTCCTGATATCACGAGTGATACTTGCCACAACAACAACAACAACAACAAAAACAGTGCTACTATATAAATTAAGGAGCAGTTAGTTACTTAGATAGAGTTAAATAAAGGAGTTAAACACGTCGGCTGTGTAAAAAGTGAAAAGTGTAAGGTGGCTTGTTTAATTATTCCGATATTACCAACTGAAAAACTAAAACCAATGTTGTGGTTAGGGAAATTACCCTTTGCCTTCGTTTGAAAATGTTGTACGCCTATTTATATTTGAGGAGAAAATTATCTAAAAATACAGGGATACTCCAACTTAAAAGTTATTCCATGCGAATGATTGGGATATGGACAGGAAACTCCAAAGGCCCATATTTTCGATACCTCCAAAATTTGGATAGAATATGTAGGCCTAGAGATTCGTCAAAATTTGTGTTAGAAGGCTTGACGGTTAAGACGGGGATATGGGCCCACTCTCCAAAGTTTAGATTGTTGCTCACTTTTTGAAAATGATTAAACTCTTTTTTATAGTATTAAAACTCGAATGTTAGATGAACGTCAGTTTTACCGGAACTGGAGTCGCATTTTCAGTCCAACATGCCCCAAATAAATGGTATATATCCATCGCTCTTTATCATTACACTGTATAAATGTCCACAAACTGCTTTAGAATCCTCGTACCAACAAAAAGGTAAAGAAATTTAAAAAAGTTAATTGAAAAAGTGCTGTCAATTTTTGGAAACATATTAACCTTTTCCGTTTTCTTAATTATGATAGTTCTTTGTTGTTTAAGTTTTTAAGGTGTGGTTTTGCTTTTTTTTTTTGTACAATTCAATCTATCGCAGATTAAGGAAATTCTCTTTTGAAACGGATGTCCTTATGAAACGCAAATGTTCATTTACTCAACCGTTCAATCAAGTTCTGTAGAATAAGACTGAGCGTTGAGCGTGGTACTTCTAATACAAAAGTGAGATATTGAGAGATGTGTTTCATTTGGACCCATGGCGAAAATTCACCTCAAGTAGGGCGATATTTTACTCCATTTGTGTGGAATAAACGGTAACACCCAATTCTGGGTTAAATTCACTGCCACTAGGAATGGTCTCTCAGCACACTCTTTTTGGAGTAAATTTCACTCTTTTGTTTTAAAAATTACATGTTAGTTAAAAATTCATCTCCTAAGATTTTTGTTTGTTTTTGTTTACTACTAAAAAAAAATTATTAACTGATGTCTTTAATTTGCTATTATTTTCGCTTTGAAATATATCAGTGTGTTCACTTTATCGTAAACAAGAAAGAACCGGTGTGCATCAAAAACTGTGCAGTAGCATAGATAACACTTCACACATTTTAAACGTTTCGGTTGGGCTACTTAGAAGTGCATTTTACAGAGAACTAAACAGTCAGATGATCGCTTCTTTTGAGTCATACTTTGAAGGCTAACTTGTAAAAAGTTTTGAAATATTACAAAAGTTGTGGCCAATTGCGGAAGAAAAATAAACAAATACAAAAAGAATACATAAAAACGACACTTTTTGTATTTGTTTGTTTTCTCTGTTTGCTGTAAATGTGCAGACATTTTTACAGTGTACTCAATACCTACTTGATTTATCTGATGTCTTTGGTGGGTAGATCATTGATAAATGTGAGGGCGTCCTATTAGTATTGGTCAGAGCATGAGATCAAAACGATAAATGTCGACTCGCACTTTGACTATAGTGCAAAGCTTTCTCCTCAAGCACAGTAGCGTAGTCACGGGGGACCCATTCGCCGGTCTGGCCATGTCCGTTGTTAGCACGTAAAAAGTCCCGGGGTGGGTTGGGGATTGAAACACCCCATGACGCAACCTTGAAAAATAATTGAAAAAAAAACCCACCTAAAATAGCCTTTTTTCTCCCTCCCCTTAGGCCTAGACCTTTCCCTCATGTCATGCTCCACCCCCGCCCCCATGACACAACCTTTGCTATATTAAAGCATGTTCGATAAAACACACACGAGTTTGAATTTGAGTTTAAATCATTTCGGTGATAAATTCAACCAGTTAACTAACGCAGAAATATACATTTCTTTGGGAACTATTGCACGAAATGTGTTGCAGAAACATAACATTCAAGTACACATGAGAAGAGAAAAAAAAAACCTCCACGTTAAGCACATTGTACGTAGAGGGTACATTAAAAACTGGAGGAAGGTTATCATCATTAAAGTAATATAAAGGCAATAGATACCCCATCCCACCCCCGAAAAATGCTTAAGAAAATCAGCAAGCCTTTCCTAATTGGCTCCAAAAAGTGACGCAAAACGTATCCTAGCTTGTAATGGTATTGTGCATGACTGAAAAAACTGTGCGCGTTCTTGTCACAAATTTTGAAAAAAAAAAAACAAAATAAAACATTGAATTGTTTTTTTACTCACGCGGAAACATTTTTGCATGTGTGGTATGGGGGGCTGTTTAAGTTTGACCATTTATCAATAGTATGAGAAGAAAACGTCACAGTCTTGGAAAAATTCGGTGAATTTCCCAAACCAACTCATGAAACCACTTTAACTACCGTACTGAATAACAAAATAATCTCCACAAAATTAAAAGGAGCGATTTCTCAATCATGGGTGATGGGATACGCTTATTTAAGTTGGAAGGGGGGTTATATCTTCTCAAATAAATTGAGAGTGAACAAGACAAAGTCAGACCATGACTTGTTAGCAAAATCGTGCTTTTGGGTCACCCCCATTGGCTAACGTTGATCCTGTGATACTTTCACCTCGACAAAAAATCTATCCTGGTGTTCGAAAGGTCTTCCCGTATCTTTCCACATTGTAAAAAATGGAAACAAACACGAACGCGACAAAGTGCCCAACAAAATTCAAAACTGACGAAAACACAAAACACAAAAACTTGGGCATGTGGAAGAACGGTCAAATATATTTCATAGAGTAAAACATAAAAAGCTAAGACTATCGAAGAGAGAGAGCTTTTACGTGGATCAAAAGAATAAACAACTTTTCATGTAGGTACAACAGCAAACTTTTAATGGGTACGGGGAATCTCTTGGAGCCCCCTTGATTCAGTGTGTATTATAGTTCCATACACTGTAGCAAACCGAAGTCAGGCGCCAGGAATGGAGATCTCAGAAAACTTCGCCCTCCAGAATAAAACAAAAATTTGGATCCTAAAATGTATCACATTTTCTTGCTCTGTTTAATCAAGTAAATCAAAACAGATTCTGCAGTTTTTTAAGTGATGTCAAATTAGCAGCTAAAATTTAATGGGAAATATTACGTTTAAAATGTCCAATACAAACAAAAAAAGGGGGGGGGCGATGCGCTCTGTTCAACAAGAAGTTTTCTTACTGGCTAACGATAGCCCTTATCCAAACTTTTCGGGAAATTTTCCAACATTGTCCGATAGCCAATCTGCATGTTGATATTCAATATCAACAAACTGCAAGTCGCCCCATGCTTATATTTTCTGGATTATGCTAATAAGAAGGCCATATACTTCAATGAAACGCAACATCTGTCGGACAATAACATTTTTTCACCAATATAAGCTTCACGTTTTCAAACATTTGTTTAAAAAATGGCAAAAGATTTCCGGACTTTTTTCCGATTTCCCCCACCAGAAAAAAAGCCCAAGCCAATTGCAACTCAGTATCCACAAAATGGCTCCTGATATTGTGCAACGTTCCAGCTACAACAAGTTAAATATATAGGCTACGTCATACCTTCAAAACATTATCAGATTATGCCATAGGATAGTTATGAAAGCCGTATCATTTGAATTTTTGAAAGTTACAGTGAACGAATTTTTATGGAGCAACAAATAATTGAATTTCTATCCGTAGGAAAAGTAGTGCTTAAAAAGAAGTCTGTATCATCTAAATCTATCATTCTGTGTCAGTAAATATTGGTTCAAAAATTTAAAAAAATTTCTGTGAGACATACGCAATATTTGCCTTTAAGTCAAGTGGTCAACGATTTAACAATAACTCAAACGACACGTCAACTTGTTATTCAATTCGAATACTATTTTAAACAACTTGTATTCATCGACCCCCTACTTCCAGACCAGCTACGTTGAACAGTTCTGAAAGGCTTCCAGATGGAAAGCAACTGTTTGCACTTAACGGTTACAATTTACTTTCCATCTTGGACTTACAAACAACAACTCAACAGCAAACGAAAATGTTTTCATTTTCTCCTTTAAGTGCATTTCAGTACCGGTAGTTCATGAGTTTTACGCAATCCAACTATCCTAAATTATAGTAAACCAAATTATTCTGAAAATGTTCTATTTTCAAAGAAATTTTCACATAATCAGAAAGGAACCAGACATGTTCTAGCATTTTAGTATCTGCGAAATGAGCGGATATTAACATTTAAACCTGACAGTTTAACTTAACTTGGAGAGACCAATCAGAGCACAGTTTGTTGTGATTCATACTCAGTTGAATTTCCTTTCCCAAAGTAAAAAAAAAATAGATCGTATCATTTTGGCAAATTCGTAAAAAATATTTTAGCTGCTTGCCACCTAACCTATACGTCATCATGTTATCGAGTTATCGACATTTTTTAGATTGTAGAATTAATTGACACTTGGCTTCTTTGCGATCGAAATAAATAAATAACTTCAGTCACAGTCATCATTACATTGGGGATATCTTCCTTGAAACTATATTTCCGGAAAATAAAATTTAAAATAAGACTTCTTTCTGATATAATCTCACATGACCTTATAGAAAGGGCAAATGCTAACCTACAGTCTGTTTCTCCATCTTCAAGATTTAATCTGTAATCTATCTGTGCCATAATTTCCAATTTCTTTTCCTTTGCCAAAGAAAATTCTCTCAACTCCAAGTGCCGTCTAGGGACAATCGTGGTCATTTTCTTTCCCCTTCGGAGTTTGATTTATAAACACAGCAGTCTACAATTTATCGAACTGATTAATTGCAGAAGGAGTAAAATAGCAAGTTATCTAAAAATTAACCAACTTAAAGCTTACTCTTAATGGTGAGCCACTTAGCGCAACTTTAAAATAGAAAAAAACTTTGAATAAGCTCATTTCCCTTAGCCCGTCTGATGAGGTTACCTGCATATCGTTGATGCCAATCTTGATAATACGCTTAACTGGGTTCCGGTCAATCTTAATTCTATTACCCTAGTTCCGAATAAAGACAGAGGTGTTAAAATTTGGACGAACCGCGATACCTGTCTGTCACACTCTTTGGGACTATCTGCTTTATGAAATGACAAATTTGATATTTTGGCTTCTTGGCTTGTGATGAAATGGGACTTATGATTTGATAAAATAGTAGGACCAAGTAAAATGGTTTCTCTCGCCAACCGTCACAGATTTAAATGGATGCAAATACGTGTAAAAAGATCAAATTAATTCTACTCGGGCAAGTTGATTCACTGTTTTGCATCGGAAAATGGATGTCTTCCCCTTTATGAAGTCTCTTTGATTCGTGAACTCTGCCTGTGACTCCAAGCATCATGACAGTTTATCAAAGTTCGCGCGGCCGAGACTGTGACACACTCTCATTTCTTGCTTTGTTTTTTCTGTTTCGTCATCAGATGCCAAGAGAGGCCGCCTGGAAATTATCCACGCCCCCCAGAGTCCATCCATAGGCGCCGGTCCACTCACACCTCCGGATTCAGCAACAGTATTGAACCATAGAATGTTACCGGGTTCGTCGCCCTCTCATAGCCCTACCAGTATGCAAGAGTCCCAAGAAGGTATAGTGTCTCCTACAAGTTCCGTCTCTCCGGCACTGTCGGCGTCTACGAGCGTTCAGAGCCCGCATACAGTTACGGAAAGCGGGAAAGACGTAACCGAATCGAACAGTAAAATTCAGGATAAGTCACATGAAGATTCACGGAAGCAAGATAAGGGCGACGGTGAGGATGAAGATGACTCTAAGGGTCCCTCTAAGGCCCCCATCGATGTCCTTTGTCGTCTATTCCCTACCCAAAAGAAAAGCGTCCTGGAATTGATACTTCAGGGGTGCGATGGGGATATTGTGCAAGCAATAGAACAAATATTAAACTCACAAACAAAGGAAAACAGTAACACTCAAAGGGCGGAGGCCCCTCAAGAACAGTCCCCACATGAACACGACAACGCCCCCACGGAGACAACTTGTGTAAACGGGACTTACATAACTCATCGGCCCTATCTTTCTTCTAGTCACATGGTCTGTCCTCCATGCACAACTTCGACTGCTTTCAAGTCTGCCTTCTCTCCATTACCGTCGGAAAGAACGATGCCAACTGCTTCAACTGCCGGGACATTTCCCCCAGCATTACGTCTACCGTACCCGCCGTACCCAAGAGGGATACCGCTGTGGCACCCATATTCCTCGGGCATGTTCCCCGCTGCAGCTGCAGCCGCGGCTGCACTTGGCGTGCAACCAGGCATGGAGTACCTTGCTGGAGGATTACGGGAAGTGACGGGGACGTCAAAGGACATTCCAACCGCTAGAGGTCCAAACGGCTCTTTCCCAAATCAACATTTATGAAAGGTGAGAGACTAAAATATACAGATCCATTTGTATCACGTGACATGCATCCAGCATGTCGTGAATTTAGTAATACTGGATATGAAACACATGCAATCAACTGGCATCGAAATACCACTTAGACTTATTAATAAAGGTACTTTGACCATCACCAATAATTTATAATTTAATTAGCGAAAGTTCGGCTTTTATTCTATCATAATTAACTCCTTAAAAAGAACTCTTGACTCAAAATGAACACATCCAACGTTATGCACATTTAAAATGTACGACGCTCACAATTAATCCTAATTATGTACGTTGGTGGAGCTAGGGATTTTGGCCAGAGGGGCGAGGATGGTTTGAGGAGGCGTGTACAAGCTGGCTGTAATAAACCTGAAACGCCGGGCAGGTTTGTTCGGTCAGAGGTGGTGGGGTCGCCCCCTGACCATGTGAACTCTCCGTTGGTTGGCACAAGTGTATACCGACAATAGCTCTCAGTTTCCTGGAAATGGCTTTTCAGTTTCTTTTGAGCGTACAGAAGTAAAGAAAAATATGATCAATAACATAAAAAGAGAAATCAAATACACAAATATGCTGAAGGGGGGAGGGGTTGTTGTCCCCCTTCATTTTCTTGGTTATGTGCTTGTTGTTTCGATTTTACCTTCGGTAGAGAGGGCAGATATCCTTTGAAGTGATGGCAGTATCTTTTTAACATTTACGCTTAATTTGCCAAGGACTAACATATTTCACAATTCTATTAATTCCTTCCCTCATTTGCTTCAATAGTAGCTGTTTGTTAATTGCTACGATACGTGATATGCAAACAGGCGGGCAGCTACGGAATATAGGGAATTCCACCCGTCACTCACTCAAATGCGAAGACCAACGATAGATCAATGCCCCAAATTTAGTAATTTCTTGTTCAGTTGGTGAAATATTTTGATATGACTCTCTTTCCCCTATGTACCTGAAATCCTCGTTAATCGACAAAAATCTCACTAAGAATTACCACATATCCATTCAGAGCTTTTGTGGTCCGGGATAGCCGATGAAAACAACTGGGTATACTATTACATCCCCCCTTCCTCGCATCCAGCCTAAATTCCGATTGCGCCGATGGAAATAGTGCCTTATGCGAAAAGGGGAGGAATCGACAAAGAAGTAAAGATACGGGAAGACGGTGTTGGAAGGATTTAAAATCCACGTAAAGAAGACAATTAAACAGGAAATACAAAATGCTTACCCCAACGATTCAGAAAATATGAAACTGTGCTGGGAAAGTAAATTGAACTGTCTGGAAGAATTCGCCCACCCTACTCACCTTGAATTTATTGCATTTTACCACCCCTCTGTCCTGTCTCACATTAGGAAAAATGGAAAAACGTAAAAAATGGTAGGCCCTATCTGTATCCCTCTTTTTTAGGGAACATGGTACCAAAAATTGTTTGTAGGCCTAAAACCAAAATGAGAGACTAAACCTTGACATTACTGCAAATCTCACGGTTATCACTTCCGTAAGAAGCAAAAAAATAAAAATAAAAAAGAATGAAAAAAGAAAAAGGAAAGAAAGAAATCAGATCAGCTGCTATCAAATATTTAGTCGTGGTTTACCCTTTCTTCACTAGCAAACCCATCACTTCTGCCATTTAAAAAGTCATAAAATTTGAAGAAAATAAGGGGTCATGTCCTTGCATGCATCTTTAAACAGCTAAATAGGGAAATGCACTTTGATAAATGAATACTTTGACCAACTTGAAAGGGTGGCGGGCAAACGAGCTTTTAGTTCAGTAAAGACGACTGTTTGGAATTCTGTACGAACGCAGAGACCCGTGAAATATGCTAAATGTACTTAAAGTGCCTTCGCCATTTGATGGAGTACCTCCCGGGCTTTATGTTCTTCAGTCCTCCCGTAACTGGAGTGGATACAGCGATTTTTACTGAAATATTTTCACATCATCTGAAACTACGTAGGTATAGAGCTATCATTTTTAGATGAGGTTTGGTATTTTCCCCGCTGAGTAGTACTTAGCGTAGCGTAACAGCTTTGATGCCTTGCAGGGGATATGATATGAGTTAAAATATTGTGACATGTTTTCAAATGGGAACGGAGGGATCGTTTAACCATCGAAAGAAAAAAAATAAAACGGAAAACAGAATACTTACCAATTCAAATATACAATCGATTGTAAATTGCTTTAAATGTCTTGTCACTTTCAGATGTTAACATAATAGATAGAAAATGAAATTCCGCATTAAGCCCTAAATTAATAGCAGGGTATTTTTATGCTAATATGATAATGGAAGCAAAAAATATTACGGTGTGGTATGTATTTATTCAACCAATGATAAAAGTGACGGTGGATTTTATGCGACCACATAAGCTTCCTGAAAAGTGGCCTACAAAGCAATGAAGTAAATAATTTTCAAAATACAAATCTAAGCATGGAAAAAAGTGTGAATGCAAACATATACATATAGGAAATAAATAAAAACGCACAAAACACTGAGTAGAACTTCAACCAATAAGTGCAGAATATTAATGTGTTTTTAAGGTCTCCAGATGCGAAATAATGTAACCAATCGTGAATTTAAAGTGATTACTTTTTACCAATGTTTTCGTTTCTATTTTGTTTTCCAATCTTTTTCATGTGGTTTTAACCCCCTGAAACTTCCTCTTGGCTACGCTTGCTTAGTCTGCTGGTCTACATAAGTTAAAATCCAAAAAATATAGATGGTATACTCTGTAAAACATTTAAGGTTAAAATCACTCTTTTGACTTAAATTAGGGACCAGAACTATAATTTTGGGTAGAAAAATTTTAATCGATTGGAGTCATTCTCACCAGCGACGTTATCAGGAATGTTCAAAGGGAAGCACATTAGTGACTGATATGGAGAATAATTTGTCCCTCGAGTCCCCCTCCGTTGAAAAATTTGTGAACAGTTGAAGGCTCTTGGATAAAGTTCGGTGCAATGTTTAGCCAGTTTCATCATTCACTATTATCCATCACATTATCAGAAGATTTTTTTCTGTTTGAATTAGGAACATGTTAAAAATGCAAACAGGAAAACTTTTTTGGAACGCTGAAAGGGAGAAGAGAGGCAGAGGCTCCCCCAGTCCCCCTCGACCGCTGTGCCCTCACCCCTGCTCCCCTCGACTACGCCCTGACGTGAATCTCACTCACTCTTTTAATGAATATACTCAATCTTTATTTTAGAGTCGTCTCTAATTTCCCCTTTTTTATTTAGTATTTCTATGAGTTCTGTCAATTCGGGTTTTTTTTTCTAAATTGCAACTCGAGCCAATAGGAAACTAGCACATTCACACTGTAAAAAGATGACTCAAAATCCGTGTAAATTTACAGACCAAAATATAATGATAAACATAAAGATTCCAGAAACGTTCTGGTAATAAGTATCCATAACTTTTCTGTAATTCTTATTTATTTTTATTTTGTTGTTCTGTAAATCTACCGCAATTTTTTACACTGCATTATTTTTTTTACAGTGCAACGAATCTATACTGGAACTTTCTGCTTGTTGTAATATTGAATTCATTCCGTTTCGGAAGCAATCATTTATCGCGGATGTATCCCCAGTAGAATTTTAATTTGCAATATCAGATTTAACGTGTAACATTGTAAACATTGTTTACGTTTTTTTATTCCTTGCAGGTACTGCCATCACATACCAGTCCACTCCATATTTGAACGAAGGACCCACCGAGAGATGTCAGGTCGTGTATAGCGTTGCCGATACAAGTGATACGGCAGACATTACAACATTCCTTCGAAAATCAATCAGAGCGTCTGAGAGATGATTGACAAGTAGCTTGTTCTGTGGAAATGTAATTACTATTAAAAGGACCTCACCAGATTTATCGCTGGGGGCATTGGGGGCATCGGGGGCATTGGGGACATTGAGGGCATATGTGTCACAAAGGGATGATTTGCAGATACGTCGATGTTGTTTCCCCTCAATTGTTTTTATCTCACACTTACTTAGTGATAATAACGAAAAATTAAACTTCTGCATTTGTCTTTGCTAATGCATATTTCAATTTGATATCAAAGAAAGAAACAAAGCATTTTCACAGTTTGATCCTAAACAGTAAAAATGACTACAAAAGCATAATTTTATCTCTTTCAATTTTTAGAAGTTTGGGGGTTTTCATCAACCAGTGACTTTGAAAACTGTTAAAATGGCAATGTACTATACAATGTCAAATTTTCAACAACTTGGAGAGTGCAAATGAAGTAAAATTTAAAAATATATGAGAAATGAAAAAAGAAGAAATTTTAGGGAGGGGGGACAAAATAGCAAAACTGTAACATTTAAGCAGAAACCATTTCAGTCTCATGGTACAATGCACTGCTTGATTTTAAGTTTAGTTAAAAGCAGCAGCAAGATTAGGTTCGGTGTTCTGTGGGGATGTTTGTTTAAAGTAACCAAGAGTGACATCAAGTGGGGTAGGGGGACTAATGTTGAGAAATTGCAGTAAATATGAAAAGTAAATAAAACACCGAGGGAAATCAGAAGCAAGTAGAATTCTTCGGGATGGCCAGTTTAATTCTATGTAGGCGACTAGCCTGCCAAAATAGTGGTAACATCAGTCCAATGCAGAAATTGGCATTCTTCAACGTAGCCACGTAACTTTACTGAGGTAATGAACTTTGTAACCGAGAACTTTAAGGAATCCAACTTTATACAAACATGAAAAGTACTGGGCCAATAAACAAAATGTAACGAAATAACCTATAACGTCTTGAGATAATAGATATTTTTTTTTTCTAAACAGCTATTGCAAAGAGTTATGGGATATAATTTTGCCTGGTCGCTGTTTTTTGTTCATGACATTTTACTGTAACAAGACACAGCACCTACCAAAAATCTATCCCACAATCCTTTGTAATATTTATTTAGAAACAGGTCTTTGGTTGGGACGCAAATGAAATTATTTCTCAAACATTTTGTAAAAATTAAACTCATAGTGAACGTACAAAATCAAATCAAATCAATATTAATCGCTCTACAAGTTCAAGATATGGTTTGCATTTGCCATGTTTGTAAGAGCTGGGATTTTGTTTAAGTGATTATTGTTAATTGAAATCTTTACCATTAGTTAAGTATAATGGTCACGATATGCCAGGGTGAACTTGCTAGTATGCTACCACAAATTACTTTTACAATCAAATGAATCAGTGACGTACTAAGACATTTTCCGTGTGGTAGCGGCGGAAAGCACCATAACCGGAGCCCGAATTTTTATTCTAGGATGGCCAACTGCAGAGCCTGATCGTCAGCCTATGGGAGTGGTATAAGGTTGAAGGGTTATTTTTCCCCTTTGAGAAATGTTTGAATATTTAAGTACCTTCAGGTGCGATTTGGTGCAACATTTGGCATCATTTGAAGAGAATTTTACAAAATGGGTTTTTGATAATTAGATGGGGGTGTCTCCCTGTGGACAGGCCAGTGCATATTGCTACATTACTTATCGGCTTGAAATTAACGTTTAACTTAGTAATCGTGTACGTTTAGTTTCTTCATAGACCCTTTTACAAATAGAAATTACAAAGGATTGTGGGATAGAATTTTGGTGTGCATTTTGGGGGGTCACAGTAAACTGCCATGAACAAAAACCATATGTACCAAAACTGCATCCCACAATCCTTTGTATATGCTATTTGGAAAAGGGTCTATGAAGCTGTCATTTCATAAATTTACCATAAAATCGCGAAGGAGACTGAAAAGACTTTGAGCGAATGGGGATATGTTATTTCCGACAGAGGCTTTAAGGGCTTTGTTGATAGGTGAATACTGTACCCCGAGCCCCTTCATGAAGTGAATTACATACACTGGTATAGTAGAGTTGATTTTTTTTCTGTGATGTATGAATCTCTTACAGTGACCTTGTCTCGTGTTTTATCAATGTCAGCTATGATGTTAGTGAAATGAAGCCACCTTTATCCCACCGATAAATGTCTAGTTATGGTGTCGTCTGAAGTCTCAATGTTTAAGCTGGAAAGTTGTTCAGCTGAAAGTAGTGTAAGTGGTATCACTTTGTGTGACGTCTTTGGTTTTTTGACGTCACAAGTTGGAGAATTTATGACCTCCTGCTCATTTAGCTAGTAAGGTTTATTTTGAATTGAACGTTAGTGGAAGTATGGCAGAAGAAAGTGGTTATGTTAGGAAGTAACATACTTTAATCATTGCCGAATTTACGTTAGAAACCAAGAGAGCTGGTAGCCTACGCAGCAGGCTGTAAGGTTGTATAAACAACAGCGCAAACGTCACTCCTCTACTGCTTTATACCAGGGACAACTCCTATGTTCCCATAATTCTAATAGTGATCAAAGTCTGACATAGATCTTTCTTGAGTGTTTATATCCTACTTAGACAATTACGACTATACTATTTTAGGTTAAACCACGAAGCTATTACGTAATAGCTCCATGGTTAAAGGACTGCTCCTCTCATCCCAAAAGTTATAATTCCCCTAAACTCCATACTTAAGCCCCTCCCACACGTGTTTAAAATTCATCCTCATCCAGACTCAATTATCCTCAGTTTATTGCTTCAGGGTGAGTATACAAGACTCCAATGTGTAATTAAAAACATTCTCAGTACTGTACTGGTTGTGTAATATGAGCTTTGGTATTTTGGCATTGTTTGAACTAGCTGTCAATCGAAGAGCTGAGTCAATTGAGAATTTCTGTTAACCCCTATAAAAATGGTAGTTTGGGATGAGAGGATTGGTACTTTAAACAGTATGTAGGAGTCGAACGATGGTGATTAAAAGACAAATTTATGAAGCGACCCCTTTTTTACCATTTGTGTGTAAACAAACATGAAAAATATCATCTTTGCCAGATTTATGCGAAAGACACACACCGCGTAAGATGGTATATACATGTAAGGTTCTTTGTCACGGATTGGTATCTTGGGTTCTGACCTCATTAAATTCAACAAGCAGTACTTATCACAAAGTCAGTGATGACTGCCATGGTCTTGTTTAATTAGTTACAAACTTGTTGAAATCTCCTTAAGCCTAAAGTTGGTTCAATTTGGCAGTAAACTTGTTTGAAGGACATTTTTTTCTTGGTAAAGGGTAGGGGTATATTACAGACCTTAATAATACATTAAAAAAAAACTTCTGGTGAATTTTCACAGCGTGCCACCCACATAATCCTAATCAATTTCACCAAAAATTCTTAACCAAATACCAGGTAATTATTTTAGTTGTTTAGTATTTGCCTGTATGACTTACAAACTTGTTCAAAGAATAATTACTAGAAATTTGTTAAATACACCAATTATTGGTTAATCTGAGGTAAAAATGACCCGACATCTGGTAAAAATTTACCAGTTTTTTTTTAAGTGCACAGAGAAGAGGTTTCGTCTGCGAACAGCGATAAAACCGGTGAAATGTAAATCATTAAGACTTCCCCCCTCTCCCCTATATCAGTTCAGAATAATTTATTTATCTTGTTATGACTTTCCTGAACGACCCCGTTAATATCACGTGCTAGGAATATTGGCGATCAGGAAATGTTGTCATAAGAATAAAACTTACAACTTACAAATGAGCCTGGCAGATGAAGTACGGAGCTAAAACATCCCACCTTTAACCAAACTTCTATCGGGTAAATTTAATATTTGGCAAATATGTACAGGATGTAATTTGATTCGATGTGTTTATAGCTTGTAAAATGTATTGCTGTATATTATGAAGATTGTAATTTTTTCTGTTTACTTTTTAATCAACTCTCTGTGATCCAAGACTGTTGTCAACGTGAAGCGATGTCAATAAAACACTGCTTATAAAGATGAAACAAAAATACAATTGTTTTGTCCTATACTTATTGCTGTACCTTCCTTTGTCTTAGCAAACAACCAATATGGAATGTACATACTCACCCGGGCGGGTAGCCAGTACTGTGTCATGGAAGGGGTTTGAGTTTGGGTCTGAGGAGATTTTCCTCTCCCCTAGTTCCGGAAAAATAAAACATCGGCTTTCTAAGTTCTCCAGATGCGAAATGTTGCAATATTCAGACATTTGTGCCTTAAATTCAGCAAAGATTACCGTGATACCTGTTTTTTTTTTTTTTTTTTTGTCATTATTTTCATGGGGGATGAGGCTTTCATCTCCCGAACCCCAACAAAACAGATTCGGCAAGATAAAAGAAATATAAAGAAGGGGTATGAAAGTTAAACATTTTTATCCTTAAAATAATGAGACCCATGTTTTCAGATATAACGAATGTCGCATCATTTGAGTGTATGAATGTTGTGACTTTCAAATTATTTGAACGATAATTGTTTCTTTGAAAACCTTACCTCATAAGTTAAACGCTATACCGCACAGGGACTAATTTTGAGTTATCTATCATTCTATATCCAGAAGTAAATTATCTATCATTCTATGTACAAAAATAAATTATCTTTGATTTTATATCTAAAAATATTGGGTTTAAATTGATTCAGTAAGACCGACGCAATACTTTTCTATCAGACAAGAGTGAATCATACGTGAAGTACAATGGAAAGAAACTCGAACGTTGAGAAGAAAATAATTTTTTTTATTAAGATTTTGACGTCAACGTGGATTGGTTCATTTTGACAGAAGAAAGTTAAAAGTATCACAAAACTTTCAAAACGGGCTGAAAATTTTAAAACGTAATCAGACATTGTTATTCAGAGATATATACTTTTTGTTTAAAAGATGGATTTTCGTCTTTTGAAAATGCAATAAAATCTTTGCCGGATCTTGGATGACGTCACAGATAACCCGTATCATAACTTCGATTGGCGAACCGATTCGAAACACTATCGAAAATATCACATCAGTGAGCAGGTGAGAGTGTATCGAAAACGTTCGCATTATTGACGGTGCATCCAAACAGTTAACAATCGAATTTCCGAAACAGTGTTTAATGCATTTTCATGAGACGACAAGTCATATTTAACAGGTTTTAAGTAGGTTAATAAAATTGTCACAAATAACTCAACATTTTACTTATATACTCTTAAAAACGTCTGGTGAAATTTCACCAAGATCCGTGTTGATAAAGCACCTACACCAATCCTGGCTACTTTTTACCAAGAAGTCATGGTCACACCAACCATTACACTGGTGAAAATTTAACCAAATATCTGGCTATTCTTCTAGTTTTTAACGAGCTTCTTCGTTAATTTGAATTAAATTTCCTGGTTAAATTAACCAGGATTGTGTGGATGCTGTACTGACACGGAATCTGATGAAATTTCACCAGATATTTTTTAGAGTTCTTATTAAACTCCTTGCTATTTCGGCTCGGGTGCAACGGTTACCGGGTTAAAGATAATAATAGTTCCATCATATTCAGCTCTTGACACATTAAAGGTAGTGTGAAATGTCAGCAAAATGACCCGACTTTACTTGGCAAATAGAAGTGAACTTTCTTAAGGAAAAAGCCGTTTGAATTATTTCAATATCTTATAGGGTTCGCAAGATATACCTCTTCTAAGTTCGAGTATTTGTGAGGCAATTTGTTGCTTATGCAAAAATAATGATGTGGAGTGTTGCACAGTGCTGAGATTTCTTATGTTAACCCTAAAGTTATTACCTCTTAATTACTCATCGGATAGTTTATGGTTTGGTAATTGATAATGATATTTTTAAGTACACAATTTAAACTTTCAAAATTAAACTCTTAGGACCTACTAATGTTACAATTGTCCTTGAAATGAAGATTGTAAAAACGAAGGATAACATTAGCCATATATGGCATTTCCCTCTCAAGAGATCACAAGATTTGCATACTGAGCTCATATTTATAAATAATTAATGGTCAATTTCTGACCGATTTTGATGGGAATTGAGGCTATTTTCTTGGTTTTTGTCGCTTTTTACATCGAATACCCAATTTGCCTTTTCTATATCACACTACCTTTAAAGTAAATCTATGGGATTTGAAAATATATGAAGATCGGCCTATTGCAAGCATTGTTGGCAATATGTAAATCAAATTGCAATTAACGTTACGCAGAAATGAATTCTAACAATTGCCAATTTTTCCCATACAACCCCTTTTTAAATGATCCATAAAATTAGGTTACATAAAAAAAACATTGGATGACAGGATAAAACCATTAAAACTATTTACGTATTCATGAACTCTATATTTAATCTAGCCATTTATAGAATGGTAAAAAAAGCTCAAAAGTAAGGTTGGTTTTGTCCTCACTTATATACATGAAGTCTCACAACTTTGTTTGACAACGGATATAATTGGAGAGAAGAGACACTGTCCCGTTTATGACAGTTCCGTGTCATGAAACTCTGACAGTTAATACAATTTTGAGATCACACACCATGGGAGTTCCTTTTTAAAAATTTATTGATGATAGTAGTATAAAAAAAATGTTTACGCTCTAATAACATTTCTTCATTTGAGATATGAGACGCTTTCGATCTTTCGTTCACCAATTTTTTTTTTTGGTGCGGTTTGGTACAAATAGCATCCACTTAGGGTAACCTTGCAGCTGATGACAAAAAGGAATTGAAGTTTCTATATCTTTTGTTATCAACTGGTATAAAAATGTCGTCATCAACAATAAAGCTAAGAGCTATGAATAAAAGATTTTAAAATAAATCTTCGATTTGATATTAATACCTTAAAAGAGTTGTTAAACATTTTCAGCAGTTTATTTATATTTTTCCAGGTTTACTCGTTCCTATAAAAAGCAGAGTTGTAACGATTCACGAACGGAATCACATATTTTCAAAAGACAAACGGCTCATGCAATTGCATTATATTTTTTCTCATAGAAATATTACATTGACTTGGGTCAATGACTCTACTAGAGTCACATCAAAAGTTTTAAATGACAAGAATCAACTGCAAAATTCACTAGTGACTCGTTGTAACTCTGTTCTAAAGTATATACATGCAAATAACATTCAGTTCAAATTTAAACGAATGAAATCATCTTACAAAAAGTTAGCAATTTTAAAGGATTGTTTTTTCCAGTGTCAGCAAGTTGACACATATAGCAACGACAAATTGAAAATACATAAATGAGCAGTTCTTTTATTCTTCTGGTTTAAATAACAGCAGTTTAATTTTGAAAGCTCGTATTTGCTTTTGTTTGCAAATTTTAGCATGTCATTACCTGTATTCAAGACATGGGCCAAACAATCACGTAAAAATATACCAGGAAATGTAATCAATCCTATTGGTAACAGTTGAACGGTCGACGCTGTTTAATCATAATCTATCGTGGGATGTAATAACGTTCCATTTAAAAAAAAAAACACATTGTCTAACAAAATGTAACACATTTGGGAGAAGCATTATGAGAGGTGGGAATTCGGAGATTATTTATGAAATATCAGCGGTAGGAAGTTAGTAAGAAATCACTGATTAACATTCCGTGCAAACAACGACGAACTCTTCGTTTTCAGAAATTTGAGAAATGTTGCGTTAAACTATTTTTTTCTTTAAAAGAGATTTCGGTACCGTTTTTATTCGAGTTTCTCATCAATCTATCAGACACGGTTATCGACCTTCCAACGATAATTACTCATGACACAGTTGGTAATGGTAGTGAGAAGCTAGTTGTTCATCCATGAAATGTGCGGCTTTAATTTTCTCAGTTCTTGCCGACACCCCGACTGAAGGTGTTACTCACCCCTACGGGGAGACTTGATAAGTTTGTCATTTTCGCTCTCAAATTAAGATCATCAATAAGTAACATTACAGTTATACTTCCATATCCCCGACTGGTTCGTATATAGTTTACATGTAACATAGATTTTGCGGTCAGGCAAGTATAGTGACATCCTCTTTTCATATGTGACGGTATGTATAACCTACGGTGTATGTGAATCTTTACAAAAACGACTTGTCGCAGTTGCTCCTGACACAAAAATATGACGAGATAATTTGGTTATCTTCCCTAACAGAGGCAGAGAACTATATATGACACTTAAGGAGGGTAAGACAGGGAGAGCGAGAGAGAAAGGTTGCTGATGCCGAAAGTATTTTGATCCGGATCGAAATAAACCATTGACATGTGAAACAGTATGTTGTTGATATAATGTGTTAAACATATGACCAAACATATCGGTTGAGTGACTCTAGTTTAAGTCTCCAAATGAAAAAGTAATGAAAATGAGAAATTAAATAGATAATAAATAGACAATAATTACCTGCAGCTTCTTGCATAATGGCTCCCATCTGCGTGAAGGTCCAAAGCAGTCGCCCAAACCTTTTTAAAATGAGACCCAGATCCCCCTCCCCCGCCCCCACCCAGCCCCCATTTCTTCTCATTTTGCTTCCAAGTATATCCGTCATGATATTTCATGACTTTTTCATTGCATATACTTAAGGTAATCAATAAGTTGCACTCTTCAATTCATAATATATACAAATCCGATTAGCTCTTGCGTTTAGTGACTGTAGGCGGCCATTAGTGGGGTCCATCAGCCTTAAATCGCCTTCATTTATTGTCTACGTGAATTTCAAACCCTCACATTCAGTGACATTGAAGAAATCAAGATAAAATTTAGTGTACAACCATCCATGAAAGAGGTAAGCTCGGAAATTGAAAGATTAAAAGGTGATATAGACCCCAGTTATGGCCGACTGCAATCAGACCATTACTTGTTGTACGGATTCGTGTATAAATAGAAATATATTATTATACATGACTCTCAAGAGCAGATCGATGGTGTAGAGACCGACTGCTTGATCAAGTAGTCAGAGCATATGACTTGCAGTCAGAAGGTCTGGAGTTTGAGTCCTGGCTGGGTCATACGGAAGACTTTAAAAACACAAAAACGGAACCTCCTGCCATTGTGCTTGCTGCTCATCATCAGCAGTGGAGTGGGGGTAAACAAGCCAAAGAGCCACAACTAGAAAAAGGGCCGTGGCCTGCTCAACTTAAACCAATTGGTTGGAAACTGGGCGGTAAAACTCCTTGATGTAACTAACTGACTGACCGACCGACCGACCGACCGACCGAATGACCAACTAACTAACCGATCGACGGTTTAACAAGACAGACTATTTCATAAATCCAAATTAGTTGAGGTGACTGCATTTCCCCTTTGCAATGGGGCAAGACCCAATCTGCCCGAAATTTAATACAACTCTGCCGAAAATTTCAGCAAATGGTGACATATGCTACACATGTTTGTACAAAGCTGGATGGTAGGATGTTCTTGTGAACTCAATAACAAACTATAGATACACTATATGTAATCCGACAAGAAAAACTATCTAAGCGTTGCCGAGCGTGTAGAACATAATGAAAATTGCTTCCCCTCAGATAGACGGAATTAGCAAATAAATAGATCAGGGGTGTTTTTTTTTTCTTTTCTTTTCTGTTTTTTAGTTTAGTTTAGTTTTTTAGTTTTAGTTTAGCTATGTGCATTGAAACTTTCCGTTTTGAAAGACAAAATACATCATAAAAACATGGACCCGGGAAGTTGGCGAAGGGAACTCAGAGTGATACGAGTGATTTTTTCCTTACTAAACCCAACCGTCTTCATTATTAGCGGGGAAAATATGTTGCATGCTGACATCAACAGTAAACAGTGTCTTTGATAACAGCCAACGCAGCTTCGTTGTTTTATTCGGAACAGGGTAGAAAAATAAAATTTTCCTGTAAGTGTAAAGACAGAAAGTCATTTACGTTGGCCTCTGAGACTCTTTTTCAACTTCTTAAAACGATTTATTATAGGATAATAAAAGCAAATGACCGTCTTGTTGTAGTATAATATTTATGTATGTTTATTTCCCGTTTTATATTTATATCCCAGTCAGAAAAATATGCAAAAAATTAGAAATGCTTTGGGCCTTACGTTTTGCAGACGACTTTTATTTATGGTTCTCAAAGTCTCTTAATAAATTCAGCAAAGAAATTTAAAGATGATTTGAAAAGAATCGCTCTATTTTATAACACAAACCCTTGAACCCCTTAATATTGGAGCTAGTCAGATAGAGATTTACGGCCCAGTTTCCAACCGATTGGTTCAAGTCGAGCAGGCCACGGCCTTTTTTCCAGTTGTGACTCACTGGCTTGTTTTACCCACTACATCATTGCTTATGCGGCCCATCGGCAGTAGGTTCCATTTTTAGAGTCTTTGGTATGACTCGACCTGGGAATCGAACCCGGGCCTTCCGCGTGAGAGGCGGATGTGCTACCGTTAGACCAAACACGCGTTTTTTTTTATGATGAAGCACACATATGATATACTACGCAGTCCGGCACGCAAACAATAGTTTGAAGTAAATTTTACTCTTCTGTTTAAAGAGTGTAGGTTTAGTCTTGTGACGGCAAGAAAGAACAAAAGGACAAAATATTTTTTCATTTAAATTTTTTTTTTTCAAATAGACTGTAAGTTTTACCCAAAGTAATGCAGCTGATATTTATGAAATAAACATTCAACAAGACCTATAAGTAAAATGGTAAATTGTCACATTTTGAAATATATCTTGTTTTGTAGAAAAGACTGAAATTTGCTATTGCTTGATGATATCTGCATTTTTATTTATTTTTATGCAAATAAAAAGTGACAGTGTTTCCGACAGAGAGGGAATGGGGTGGGGGTTTTCCCCCTTACAAAAGTTTTCAAAAGAAGGTGAGTAAAATACCACCGTTAATATTTTAAGATATCGCTAGGAAATTTCAATAGACTATGTGCATATGATGTCACAGAGCGGAAAGTATGCCATCCTTAGGGGCCAAGACAAAACAACACTGACAGTTGCAGACAGCTGATTTGTCAACCAGTCGAATATGCGTATTGCCTGCTACACGGGCAGGACAAATTCTTATGCGTGTGGCCACTGTTCCGTTTTTTCGCTCAAAGGATGACGTCAGTATGTCGTCAATGCACAACGTTTATAGCATAAGATTTCAAAATAAAAAATAGTCAGATGCAAATCATAAGACCTGGAAAAGACCATTTTCAGTTATCTGGAAGTAGTTTTCCAAAACTTTCTTCACGCTTGGCGCCAACTATGATGGCGCCAACTTAAGTGATATTCCTACAGGATTCACTGCATTGGCAAATGTTTGCACCTCTGCACAAAGCGTCGACATTTAGCTATGGAGCAATCTTTTCAGGGTCGGAGTAAAGAATTTCCCCTGATTTCATCAATCAAATGTTTTTACACCTCCCTGATTTTTTCCGGCAGAGGCCCATGTGGACAGATTTTTTATTTTATTTTATTTATTTATTTTTTGGAGGGGGGGGGGGTCAAACTACTACTCACTAATTAGTATGAATTTAGAATGCTTCAAACCTTGGACTTAAGTCAGCCCTGCTTTAAATTCATTTTTATGATTTTAATATTATTTGTGTAAATGTTTGCCCTTGTAACAAGAGAGATTCGTACATGTCTTTCGGAGGAGAAAACCACAAGAACGGTAGGTACGGTACCAAATGAGGGAATCGCAAGCAGTACAAAAATACCTACTTCAATACTACGAAAGTGTGAAAAATATACTTTGACATGCTCTTCATTGATCACGTATGGAAAACACTCTACAAACACTTGGGTCACACTTGAACTGAAACAATATTTGGGGTCAAATTTTCGCCCAAGATTAGTCAAATGTAGCTATAATTGGGTGATTTTTTTGACCAAATTGTTTCCGTCGACTTCATCCTGACCCAACACCCAAGTTCAAAAGTTGGAGTGTAATGGACCCAAGCTTTTAAAAATTTTAATAGAAGAACGTGGAAGAGTAGAGATTTTAAGACAGGAAAATAAAACAAGGATGATCCAAAAGTTTTTTAAATTCGTGACAAAATAACGGACAACAAAGATGTTGACAGAACCGTTTTGACGATTTTATAGATCTTGCATAAAATACTCCTGATGACTTGGTAAATGCTTAATGTTTTAAAATAATGACTTAGTAAATTTTCAATGTTTCACAAAAAGTCAATCAATAGCCTACTTTATATTGATTTCGATACAATTCACCCAAAACCGTTACCTTTACTCATATATCTCTAAATCTTTCAGACAAATGAACCGTGTCAGACGGTTGATTGGAAGCGGAGGATGTGGATGACAGCAATTAAAGGTAAAGAGCAGTCCCCCCAAAATTGATTTGAAGAAAAAGCTAAATAGCACAATTTTTGTCTTATTTCTCTTCAAAGTATCTCGCATTGCATTTTATGATTTAACTATTGCATATTCAAGGTAAACCAAGCAGTTATTTCTAGTAAATTTCACATTTGAAGAGAAAAAACATTGTCATGTGACTCCCAACATCAGTCAATCATGAAACTGGACAGTCTACTACACTACTTCAATTTGGGATGACTGCTCCTGCCCTGTAACTACTACCGAATGGCTTAAATCGACCATTGCTCAGTGGATGATTTTTTATTCAATCATTACTTAATGCTTGCATCTCGCATTTATCACTCAATTTTTCAGTTGGAAATTTTCCTGGCTATTAGATTAAACTATTTTAATATTTCTGTACATTAAAACCAACCATTACTAATCGGTCGATTTCATGACGCCATTTTTGAATGGCTGTTTCTTTTATCCGTCAATCAAAGTTTACATCGAGTCGCATGTTCGATTGACACTTTTTATCCAGTAATCAGATTAAACTATTTCTCAAAGGAGAATAGAACATACAACAGCTAAATGTTCATATACAGAAAGCTCCAATGCAATCGCAAATGCCTACGGGCATTATAAACATAATTTTACATCACCGCAGCGGGTCTCTTACTCCCGAAAATTACAGTCACGACCAAAAACAAATCCAAAAATTCCAGTCCTAGTCTTAATGTATAATACCTAAGTCAAGTGTTTTAGGTACCTAGGACAAAAAACCACTGCGGTATTTTGAATCAATTTTGTTTTGTCGGCCAATGCAAGTGTGGGAAAATATTACTTAAGAAAATGTTTGTGACTACTTTTTCGAAGCCTTCGGGCTAATGAGAACTGGTACACGCAATTTGTTCATGTAGATGACGGACGATTGGGAAAACTCTTGCCCCGCAGGTTCCCTTACCTATACTTACGCGACTCGACTCGCTACTGCAAATTTTTTTAATATTATTTTCATATTTTTGTTCCGTTAGACGTCACTTCATTTTTGACAATATCCTCGCACGGGGACCACACAGGTGGTTATTCGGACGCAATGAGTTTTTGTTTCAGTTCTTCACATTGAGTGACATTTTCTTCCTCCCGAATTTTTCTTTTCACCGCTAGCTTCAGCCTGGTAAAGTTTTGCTAACTGACGCAGAAATGTAACACCTGCAATTGTGCGCAACTTCTCCTTGCTTGAAAATCATCTAGTTTGCTTCTTCGTTGGCAACTGCTTGCCATTGAACCTGCAGCCTAAGGCTGACGAACGACTAGCCCGGGGTGACGATGGGGACATTTAAAGTTGAATAGCTCTCAATGGCAACAGGAAGCTATATGATGGTGAAGATAGGAAATCAAGGTCACCGTTGACATGGTATTCCAGTCACATTCATGCTTCAGAGTTCATGCCACTAATTTGTCTCTCCATTCCTTTCTTTCGAATCGAATGTCACGACCATATTGGATACCGTTCGGAGGAAGTGTGCGCAAATCACCCGGGAACTGACGGGGCAGTCGATCACCGCGAGGGTTCCGTCATCTGTGTCGAGAGGTTGGTAGCATGACACGATTGTCATTGTCAATCATCAACTGAAAGTCGAAAGAGGAACCAAAACCTGAGAACGAAAATGTCACGAATAATATTTATCTTTGATTATTTTGTTCAAACATTTTAAACAATCTGTGCCCATTTTATTCATGGCCATTGCAATTCCTTCTTCTGTTTCGTATGGTACATAGATGAATAGCTTAATAAACAGAAATTTCAAATTAAAAATATCATCCTGAGATTTCAAAACTGAAAATTATCTCCCATCAGATAATTGAACATGTCTTTGAAAATGAATAATATAACGTCCTTTGAAAGCAAATATTTAATAAAGTAAAAATAAGGACGATGGCACAATCACCGACAAAGTGGACCGAAAAATCTTATGTTTATCGAATAACTGCACACAATCACTTCATTGGGGCATGCAAACATTCTGCACTGTTTGTGTTATAATATTTTTAGCTTAACCAGTACATACATGTGACATTGCACAGAAGATAGAGGTATCTTAGGCCTACATCATAAATAATAAAATTGATTATTTTTATCAGAAATGGGACATTCATACGTTCCGACATCTCTATATTCCGACGTGCCTTGTTCCAACAGTAATGTACTTTGGTACCGGCAACGTGTGCTCTGGCGCCGACAAAATGAACTTTGGTGCCGACAATAATGTACGTTGGTGCCGAAATTAATGTACTTTGGTGGCAATGAAAATGTACTTTGGCACCGTCGAAGTATACCTTGGCGCCGTTTTGTCGGAACATAGAGATGTTGGAATATAGAGATGTTGGAACATAGAGACGTAACCGTGATCGGCAGGGTCCTATTGGCGACAATAGCTAACAATTTTGATTACATTATCCTTTGGTTGGTCAAACGGAAATATTTTAGGCAAATTGTTTCAATGCAGGATAATGTAATGACACTTCACTGTTATTTTTCTACAGAAGAAACAAGATATTACTGTAAATCAAGCCTTAAACGTAAATTGAATAATTGAATATTTAACTGTACTTGGTATTAATTTAAAAGCATATCCGAAAATGATACTGAACAATGAAATGACAAACAGTGAAATGATAGCAAGAAAACACCGTCTGTATCGTTTTCTCCCCATTAAGTAATATTTTATGTGATGATGATTTATAGCCATATATGATACACCATGGAGTACAACTCCCTGGTTACACCCCACCAGGTATTGAAAATAGGTTCTGTAACGTTTTGCTGGTGACGGATACAACCATCTTGATGACTCTTGGGTCAAAAGTCGATCATGGAAAAGAATCTAGTCAAAACATTTTCAAGGTATATAGTTGACACTTGCATCTTATATAACAAGTGACGTCAAATATCACTTGCACCCCTATAGAAGCTCCAAATAGGGCGGCTTATAGCAAGTTCAACGTGCACAGCTGTCAAGGCCCATCAATCGCTACAAATCAATTCCGGGGACACAAAATAAACTTGTAACAATCTATTCCTCAGCATTGACTTTTGAAACATTGTTTAGACAGGGGCATGCTTGCTAATAACAAACGATTCGGCAGGAATGACGTGTAATTGATATATAAACACCGAGGTGGTCCCCTTTCTGCTGATTCGGTTAAGCTGCGAGTTGTGTGGCAACTTTAAACAGTAACTCTCTACTTGTCGTGCCAGCGTTAGACCACCAGAATAGCCGCCGTTGGATCCCGGTCGTGAGCCACGGGGTGCCTCTCGAAATATTAAATTGCTCCCCCGTACCACAGCTACAAATTTCATCGCATACAGCTGGAATAACCAATTTGTCATAAGTTTGGTCTGTCAATCAAAATATTTAATACATCTCTGATTGAAATACGAGTTGCCAATTTGGACATCGAATATGCACATTTATAATCTCCTGTGCACAGAGCCATTTATACTCATACACGTTTGTGGGCGACCATTGCAGGAGGCATGTATATAGGTAAAGCTATGCATGCGTGGCAGTGTTACAAACAAGATTAGACAATGATGGAGTGGTACGGTACTGCCCCAAGTTGGTAACATGATGGCCGGCAATACCAAGCAGACGTTTCTAGTAATTTAACCGTTGTTACGTCTGAGTGAGGACTTGTAGTGATTACTTTCACTCCACAAAGTCTTATACACTTCTAACCAAAAGTGACCAATCGGTTTATGATTCTACAACTAGATTTGGTTCAAATTGACCAGTATTAAAATAAGTTTCAACTTAAAATTATCTGCAAAATATATTTTTATCTACAAAATATATTTTTATCTGCAAAACGTTTGACTAAAATCGGTGTTTCACTTATTTGACCGTTTGCAAAGTGTTTTTTTCACTCCTTACCGTCGAACTGTAGACTATATAGTGACAGTTCGATTATATCGGTAATCAATAACCGTATCGATCTGTATTCCTCGTTTTAATCCGGTAACGATATCGATAAACTATGCAATTATCAAAACTGATGCTAACCTATAGCTTCGTTAAAGTTTTGATATTTCTCACCGTCTGTCTACTTGTCGCAATGTTTACTTCAAGTGAAGGAAACGGTCAGCAGTCTTATCCACTGTTTGGGGTTGAAGGCAGAGTTCTTTCTTTATTCTTTTAACATTGCTCTAGAACATGCAAAATTTTTAAAGTTAAATTTCGGGCTAGGGTGAAATTGGCATCTGGTCATAAAGATACTCAATACGACTTCAATACTGCCTGAGTGAGGATAGGTTTATGCCTATACTAAATGTGCGTACCTGCGTATGATTTTGCTACCTGTGAAATTTTGTATTTATTCTGAATAGAAAGATTACTAAGAGTCATTTTCATGGCATTCTGTGGACAACAAGCTAAAACTTAAAGATGACCTGTCGTCTCTTGAAAATGCAATAACATATAGTATGTCGTATTTTGGATGACGTCACAGACAACCCTTGTAGTAACTAACTTTGATTGCGAACCGATTCGTTACACTATCGATGATGTCACATCATCGATAGCGTATCGAAAACGTTCGCATTATCGACGGTGCATTGAATCAGTTCGCAATCGAATTTAAGACAAGGATATGTTGTGACGTCATCCAGAATCCAGCTTAGTTTTTATTGCGTTTTCACGAGACGACAGGTCATCTTTAATATGCCCATATCCCGGATATTCGAAGCTGTAATCTAATTTATATTTTTGTGACATTCCACCGAAGAGGTTGATTTTATTTGACATTTAAAAATAGTTAAAGAGTTACATTTCCCATGGAAAGATTTGTTGGATTTTTCCAATTTATTCTACTTTTTGAACGTCTCTGTAACAGTTTCCTAGTATGCAAAACTATAATGATGAAGACTATGAGTGTTGTACAATGTTGACATTTTTGTTAACCCTTTCTGTTAATTACCGTACTCATCAGACATTTTACTGTTTGAAGAGTGAGACAAATAATTTTCAGGGACGAAATTATAATTTGTTATACTACATCCGACAAGGTATACTTATTTAATCATTGTCCTTAAAATGAAAGTTAAAAAAACCTAGGCTAACATTCTCTATATAATGCCAGTTCCTCTTTCAACAAAATTGCATACTGAGCTTTCGATGTTTATTCATGATTACAAGTGCAAATATATATTACTCAGCAAAATGATCATCTAATAATAAATTTTGAATAGAATTGTGCATATTTTCTAATTGTGTAATGTTTTTACATCAAACATTTAAGGAGGCAATGATAGTGTGGCAGAGAACATTGACATTTTGCTCCAACACGTCCTTTTCTTTTCTGAACTGATTTGTAAAAGAATAAAGAAAGAGTAGAGGTCTTTCGGGTCAAAAAGAACGTTAATTGCGTGTGTTTTTACACACTTACAATTGGTGGTAATTTAATTGAACAAGAATATTTAAAAATATAAGTTGATCTTAAATGTTTCATGACGTTATTTACTTCTTTTATAATGTTATAAATTGCAAAGGAAATGGCATAGGGGCATGTAAATTTGCTTTTGAAGTGGAGGGAGTCGCTCCAAACTTCTCTCCCGGAACCCAACGGAAGTAGAAGGCACATTTTTTAAATGCAAAAGATTGACATTAGGAACAAATGAAAGGAAAATATTTACTATAAAATTGAGAACCTTCTTTTGATTGGAATATTTCAGACCAAATTTAAATTGGTCTCTAAAGGAGCGATTTTTTCACTCTAAAGGAGCGACTTTTTCACTCTTAAGGATGAAGATAGCATATATGCTTTCAGAGTTGATTTTATTAAACCAAATTTCAAGTGAAAACGATTAAGACAGCTACAGTTTAATTTACTCACATTAAAGGTCATCTGGCATGTTTGGCCTCAGTCAAAACATTTCTTAAGGCCTCAACGAAACTTCCAATGTAATCTAAACTGTTAAGTTGGTTAGCCACCCGAAGTGAGCTTAATTTATTCAAGGTCATGAAGAAGCTGCGAATTCTTTTTATATGAGAAGGGACAGATTACTTTTCTAAGGAAATTAAATTATCACTTTTGAAGCGATATCTCTGTTTGCATATCATTCAAACTGGACACTTAATAAAAGGAATAAACAAAGGTATGAGGACCCTTGCACACAAATACACCTGGCTATCTTGGTACATTTCTTCTTGATACTAGCGACAGACCTGTAACTTACTTGGGAACCTCCTTTACACATCATTATGATGATTATTTTTTATCTTAATTACTTGACTTAATTGTCTAGAATTAAAAATTTATTGAACATCTGGTTCACTAGAGACGTAACACCAATTGGCAAAATTGTGATTATTAAAACGTTTGCCTTATCTCAGCTAGTTTTTCTTCTTACAGTTCTTCCACTTCCTCCTAGTAATATTTTTCATGATTTTGAATCTATGTGTTACAGTTTTATTTGGTCGCAGAAACCAGATAAAATACAGTGGTCAATTTTGATTAATAAGAAATGCAATGGGGGACTTAAGATGGTTGATATTGAATGTATGGCAAAAAGTCCACAGGGTAAATGGGTTTTGATGAAAATCGTAGCCTGTGGAAACTGCTGTTCGATTATACTTTTAGAAATCATGGAGGAATTACTTTTTCATAACTCTTTTTTTCGTAACTAAAAATTATATTACGACCCCCAACAGGTTCATTCAGGGAGTCTGTAATGCTTGGTCTGATTTTAATTTTCGCCCTTCTGATGTTCGCAGTTATGGAAGTGAGGGTGTTTTGAATAATTATTTTATTAAGATCAATAGCATCACTGTATGTTCGTATTTTACATTCCAAAGAATTAAGCCCATTTATACATAATTTTTGGATGATACATGCACTGCCCTAAAGTATGCCGATTTCATCAAAAAGTTAAATATTAGTAAACACTTTCCATTCTCGTAAAAAAAAATATCGTTTTATACGGTAACACTCGCAGCTGGGACTCCAGTGCTCAACCTGTTATTTTTACAGTTGTTCGTAAATCCAATTTTAACGGTACATATGAAGCCACTATTTAATCTTGGATACTAAAATATCCTTCAGGTATCGTATCTAGGGATAAAATGGTAAAATACTTGGAGTCACTACGGTATAAGAATACATGTCTAAAGCAAAACTGAAATAACTTTCGCTACCTGGAATCCTAGCTGCCAGTGTTTCCACTGTAAACATGAATTTCTTTTTTACCTGTTTACAGTGTAGATGAAATCGGGCTGCGCCGTGGTGAATCGTATGCATTAACGGTCTATCACGCAATATCCTGAACTAATGCAATGGTCCTTTGTTTAGCCTTTATTTAAACACTCAAAGCGTGGTCGTATTGGCACACACAGCACAAACTGAATTGTTGGATGAGAAAATTAGTAAAGGTTGGGTTAAACATCACGATTTTGCCTTATTATTAGATAAATTTGGTTCAATAAATTTAGCGAAGTTTTCTAAAAATGTTGCAGGTGCTAGTTTCCCCAACATTCTATAACTGTTGCCCAGCTGCTCTTAGAATGTATCAGAATATACAATTTTTACCGTGGATGATCCAGTTACCCAGATTTGTCAGCGATTTTCAATCACGTACTGTGGAAACTGGAAAATACCCCCATTTTCTGGCAAAAGTTGGTATCTTCAAAATGCAAATGAGATGGGATTTTTACTTCTGACAGCAAAACGAAAAAACGTCGGTTCTGCTTTATATGAAATATGACACCGTCAACAGAATATCCCTTTCAGTTAGATTCTAAGTTATTGTGTTTTGTCGTAACTTTTGGGATCACACCGAAAAAACCCACGGTGAAACGATATAATGGAACCAACAGGATGCTTTCACCTACGTCACAAACCCCTCCCCTTTTGATGGACATGCGTAGCTATCTGAGAAGCATCTGACGGCCCACATGTGAGTGTTGCACTAAAACAGTGTTTTAATTTTTGCCCGTCAGTGGGCGTGGCTTACCAATTGTGACATATCATAAAAGTACTCTATAACAAAATATCCCAGTTTGTCACCATTTTGTAAACACGTTTCATTTCTTAATATGTGTAGCTATTAAACACTACATGTTAGCACTTAAACGTGTTTAAAAGCATATTTTTAATATGAGGGCAAGACGTTACATTCCTTAACAGAGTATAGTGTTTTCTCAGTGTGAACTTTTTCAGCCACTAAGAAATGTATTCAAATTTATAGAAAACAAAATTCAAAATGTACACATTTGTTGCACTGCTTTTGAATTCAAATGTGTTTGGCTTTCATCCCCTATTCTTGAAAGTTATGCAGTCTGTTCATAAATATTTATCTCCTTTAAATGATAGCTTACGCTTGATTTAGGTCGCTGTCAGCTTCATCAACGTCACCCTTTGCTAGAAAGAGAAGGGCTATATGAAGCCGCCCTCACTTTGACCTTGATATTTGATATCATGTTTACCATATTGGTATGAACATTAAAATTGTAGCGTGAATTTTATTCCTTTGACTTTCACGTAGCCTATTGTTTGCAACACCCGAAAACAATACAGTAAAAAAGAAAAAGAAAGCAGACAGGCAGAAAACATTAAACAAGCCCGATACTTGTTATAATATCAGTTACACAGCAAACGCTACATAGCCCATACATACTTGCATAAGTCTATTAAATTGGCATAGCTTGTTAGCATGATTTATGACATAATCTGATTGTCCTGGGGTGCAGTCATCTAAATATCCCATCGCCGTCTTGAAACGACAAATCCGCCAGACGAGAAGAAATAAATGCCACGATACGAATCGTGAGTTATCAGAAACAGGTCAGGTATTCTGTGGGTCGCGATACTTCACGTCTTAAAGATGTGATTTGTGGCCTGATTCCTTATTTATCATGTTGTCTATTTAAAGGTCAAGAGTAGTCGCCCCCAAAATTATTTTGAAGCAATAGCTAAATCCCAAAATTTTTGGCTTATTTCTCCTCAAAGTATCTTTCGTAAAATACTAGTTTAGACCTCTGCAGCATGCACATGTTCATTTACCGAAAATAAAAAATTAAGAAAAACAAAGAATGCATAAAAAGTATCGTCAACTCTTTGCTTTTGTGTATTTTATTTGAGTTTTTTATGTTTTCCTTCTGTTTTTGTACAATTTTTTTTTTAATATTTCAGACATTAGTTACTGTTCATTGCCTTGAATTATGTACTATGGCATGTAGCACATTGTTATATATAACATGCATTACACTCCCACTTACACGTATACATGTTTTTACCTTTTGGTATATAATATAATCACGGACTTCCTATAGATGAATTAGGACAGATTGTGATGGGCTGAATTTAGTCGGCCATTACTGGCGTCCATCACCTTTAATCTTTAAATTTCCTTCCTAACCTGTTCCATGGATGTTTGTACACTAAAGTGTATCTCAATTTCATTAACTTCACTGAATATGAGGATTTGAAATCCACGTAGACAATAAATGAAGACAATCAAAGGCTGATGGACCCCACTAATGGCTGCCTCCAGTCGCTAAAGGGCAGCGCTAATCGGATTAGATGAATGGACAGGCTATGCTGCACATTAGACTGCCGCTATCCTACGTATGAGAAAAGGCGTAGCAAGATGGCTGTCTGCTACGATTTTGTGTTGAAGTTTGGACTTGCTCAAGTAAATCAACAGACTTTGCAAGAAAGTTGAAATATTTTCAAAATAATGCAAGGTAAAGTCATAATCACTACATGCATTGCAGGAATATGATATTGTTTTCTATTCAAGTTTAACTTTTGTTCAATATTTGAAATATATTCGTCGTCAAATCATACAAATTATAGCTTCACTGCACTGTGGCCAACTTACGGTGCGCCTTTTTTGTCCCAGACGGTGGCGACAATCTACGGATAGGACGTATGCTTTTTATCCTTTGTCTTGTATGTAGGAAGTCCATGGTTGTAATCAACCTGTTCTTGATAACTCTTAATTTTAATGTTAACAATAATATTATTGACCTCGATGTGCTGAATATTGGCGTAGATAGACATTTTCCATAGGAGGAAAGCGCCCAAATTTTCCGATATTTTTGAGGGTGTGAACACCATTTCTATGGGGACACAATTTGCGGCACGCCAAGCGCGCCGAAGTTTTGGCCTATTCTATTCACTTTTTTTAAAATATGGAACATGTTTTGGAGAAAAGTCTGGATTATGGTCTCCTATTAAAGAAAATGTGAAAAGTTCGGCAAGTACTGAAGAATCTGTAATTCTTATTGGCAAGGCTGAGATTGCACGGGGACCAAAGATCGTTGTTACTACACAATGTTATTTAAGGCCTACAAATTGAGGGTCTCTGAACGAAATTTTAAGAGAAATAGCTTTTATTGTAGAAAATATGGAATTAACTGATAGAAAATTCATAAAAATAACACCGGCGTTGCCGATATCACTTGATGATCTGAGGATTTTGTAATTTCCAGAGTTCGAAATTGTTTACCAAAGTGATTTATGAGGGGACACGACTGCTTTCGTAACTGAAAATTTTGCAATTTTTGAAACAAATTATTACATAAATGGAGCTTTTATTGGAGAGAAAATCGGAATTTCATGAAAGAAGATCTGGGAAAACCACAGGGTAGTTGACTAGTGTCACAAATGGCAAATTTCCGAATTCGGTCAAGTTTTTGGAGCCGGGGGGGGGGGGGGGGGGTCCCCCACCCCGGCTCCAAAAACTTGACCGAGCTTCAGGGTGGGGGAGCCCCCCCCCCCTCCCTCCGAAGCTACGCCCTTAGTGTTGAACCGAAAAGAGTTTTTCTTGTTAACTTTTTTGTGAGAAAGATCGAAGTTTCGCTCTTGACGGAGTGCCCACAGTGATCACTCTTTTAAAAGAGTGATCATTATAGGCACTCGCAGACTTAAAGGGCTTGTCCTCTCACCTTAAACTGCAATTTTTGTAGTAGTGAACAAAAATTTTCTATTGGCGCAACTCTTTGTTTGACAGGTATTCAAACAATGCAGAGTACCAAAGCTTATATTGCACAAAATGAACTGTACTAAGCTTTTGATTATATCTATTGGACTTTTCAATGCTCACCCTGAAGCAATAAACTGAGATTGTATCTAGATGAGGATGAATTTTAGAAAATTATAGGAGGGGCTAAAGGAAGAAAGTTGGGAGAATTGGCGCTATTTGTGATGAGAAGACAAGGTCTTTAAAATTGTACAGTAGACTAACTGATTGTAATGCAGAAAATTAGCTATGGGTTATGAAAGTACTTTGTATAAGCAACAAACACCTGTCTTTACAGCATTTAGATTAATTTTCATTCCTGTTGTGCTTGGTTGGTAGTTTTTTTTTTTAAACGTAAATCGAAGACAATACCGCTAAATATAATTTGCATATGGTCATTTAACTCGTAAAAACAAGCCCAGGGGTTAATAAATAAAATTTGCTTTAAAATGTAACAAAGGATGAAAATATTATGTAGTTGATGTACACAATTTGTTAACCAAAGTATTATCAAAGCTTCATCCAAAAGTTCACGTCAAAGCCTCTCATTGATAGTCTGCAATATTCTCTGTTAGTTATTGCTTTTTCTTTCACTTGTCTATTGCCTAAGCTCAGATGCAGGAAAGGAAGTTAATTTATTCGTAATGAATGTGACATTTTGAAATCACCTATAGTTATACTTATCATGTAGGCCGATTTTATTATGAATTTGAAAAGAAAGAGAAGGGACAAAATTGGTTGGAAATTTACGAAGAAAAGAAACAATTTTCAACGTCAGTGTGTTAAAGTTGTCTCAGAATAAAATAGTTCTAATTCCACATACCCCAATAGCCACACCCAGGAAATGAATTCATGTTCAGGTTATTGAAATGCTTGTATTTAGTAAACTATATTTAGGATTTTATTGACAAAGTTTTCTGTATGATAGATTTGCCAATTATTGTTTCGTCTAAGTTGATGGTCTGCCAGTCTATGTCTTAAAATCATTTAATCTGATGCTGGACAGGTTGGATGGAACTAATTGGATACTAACAACGTTTTGTAAAAAAAAATAAAAAAAAAAAAAAACAGTTCATTCCATAACATTTTATAAGTTACTCTCACATCATATCATCATTTCATCTTTCATTGCATTGTTATTATCCGGTGGCACAACGGATAAAATCGTGACTTTGGTATTAAGCCATGTCTTCACAACTCAAAGTTTCCGAACTATTGTCGGAGCAATCGCTTGGCATTTAAAATGGCCCCTGATAGGCTCAATGGAATCGTTTTGCATTTCGAACGTTCTCTGATATAGGCTCGGCTTACCTCGTTTAAACTTTCATTGCTCTTTTTTCATTTTGACAAAAACCATTTTGACAACTTGAAGTGTCAAACCTGCACTGAAGGCGTGCTTCGATGAACATATTAAAATTTTTCATTTGTGAATTTTTACTTGTTGGTTAGATAATGTTTATGTAAAATCTTATCTTTTTATTTTTTTTATTTTTTTTGTGTTCGTATTTTGATAATCAAGAAGCATTCAGTCCGTTCACGCAAAGCGTAATCTTACTTCTCAGGAACATTAACGTTTCATTCTGGCGACTTTAAAGGGAAAGTGACGAAGTGAGGTGTTAGTGTTTTATAAATTGACACTAAGGATTTTGCAACGATATACTACGATAATATGTAATAATCAAGCTCTATACACTCTTAAAACAAGAAGAGAGAACTTTTACTCGTTAGAAGATGAAAGTTATTAAGTCCACCCCAAAGGGGCGGAAATTTACTCCAAGAAGAGTGAGTTCACTTCAAAATCAGCAAAGTTTTACTTTGGATGGAGTGCTTACAAGAGCACTCAAGAAAGAGTGAACCTTGCAGGCACTCGTTGAAGAGTAATTTTCACTCTTGAGTGAATTTTATTCCTCTTGGAGTGAATTTCATGGAGTATTGTTGGAGTGAATTAACACTCTAATGTAGTGAGATCACACTTTCCACTGCATTAGAAAGTGACTATATAAGTTCACTCAAGAGAGAATAAATATTTTTTATAGTGTATGGTACAGCTCCTCGATCAATTAATTGTTAATATTCTAATATGTATGTGGAAAATATCAAATAAGTCAAAATGCAAACAGAACAAAGTAAACACTCTCAAAACAAAATAATGATTTTCAACTTGATAATGACTAACCAACACGAGAATAGGTGCTTGATTTGCATAAGTTTCTTTTATGCGATACACAATACGATAAACGATAAGAAAAAAAAACTAACCTTTTAGATTATTGGGAACATTTTCATCCTCATTTATTAAAGATGTTGCGAAAGATTAGTTATGAGGCTTATGACAGACTTACCACTTGAATTACCAAAATAGCAATTTTTCTCTTTTATTGGTCAAGTTAAAAGTATTCGGTTTCATTTGGTGAGAGAGTTCCAAAAACTTCATCGCGTCGAACCACGTTACGTTGTATCGCAAGTGAAAGGGATCCTTTCAAACTTGTACATATATATCAACGTAGTGCACTTTTTTTTGACGGAACGTTTTATTTCTGCCTTCAAGTACATATATACAAACATATATTTACAGAGTTTTTAGATATAAATATAAGTCTACTCCCATTTAAGGGATTAGACTTAAATTCTCCTGCGCTGATAATATCAAGTTTGTTCTTATTCCTGCTACATCGAGATCCGTTTGTTAGAATGTGAGACCAGGTTAGGTTAGCTGGAGTTCACGGTCCAGTTTCCAACCAATAGGGTAAAGTCGAGGCGGCCAAGGCCTTTTTTCAGTAGTGGTTCACTGGTTTGTTTTTCCTACTGCATTGCTTGAGCACCAAACACAATTGACGGTGGGGTCCATTTTAAAGTCTTCGTTATAACCCGGCAGAAATCGAACTTCGACCTTCCGACTGTAAGTCTGCAGATGCTCCGACCACTTGACCATGCATATGCAGTTAGGGTGGAAGGAAGTTACTCTAATGAAAAATCTGAAGCATATACGACGTGTTACATATTTCCATATTTCTTGTTTTTCTAATTTGAGTTTGTTAGTTGATCATAGATAATTAACTTCCCTCAATAGGCCATTGTTATTTTACTAGCCTTTCCTAAGCTATCATTTACTTAACCGAAAAAGTCGATTTTGTCGTCATTTATCTAACTTATCAGTTTGGTCTCTTTAAACGACTGGATTTCCTGAGGCAAAGACCACTCAGATTCCCTACATTATCATGCAGAGTCGAACAGCTTTTTGAACAGTACTGTTACACCTTCCGCCTTTCAAGCAAACGAATGCCTATGTGGAATAAATTTATAAAACCTTTGCTATCAAATACGCCCAACATACGTGGATATTTATTTATCGGAATATTTATAACACGTCTTAGACTGACAGAATGTTACTATGCATTTCTTTTTAAAAATATATACCTCAGATTTTCCGGACAATTATGTTTCTGTCTTTTAGAATGAGAGGAATATAAAGACCTAGACTTATTTGTTTTAAAGAATACATCTAGATTTTGGTAAAGACTAGAAGATGAAGACACTCACAAAAAATGGTTAGGGTGTACTTTTCGTTGAGAAAGCGTTCCTTGTATTTGATTTAGTTTTTGAGAGGACTAAATGAACCATTTAGAAAAAATGTTGAAGAGCAAAACGAACTAGGACGTAAGCGGCAAAGATGGATGCAAGGGAGCTATTATACGAAGAACAATGCGCCCTTCATGTGCCCTAAGAAATTTAACTGAAACTAGTATTACTTTTCCGCACATGTTGGCGCCAAGACTGTACAGAGCAGGGTGCAGAGGGCAATGTTTATCCTTCCCAATTTCGAAAATATACAGGAAAGCAGAGATAAATAGAAGAGATAGACCATGATTTCCATGAAGCTATTATGAAGAAGCATGGAAAAGAACGTGGGGGCGATCCGCACTGTTGAACAAGAAATTTCCTAACTGGCGAAAGGATAGCCCTAATCCCTAACCCTAACAAAGACTACATTCCATACAATACAATTACAACATCCAATCAAGAAACACCTTGTTAAGCAGTGCGCATCCGCTGCCCAAGAATGTTGGTGTCCATTGCTGGGGGTGGGGGGGGGGGGGTGGGTTCCGATGCGCACTCTTTAAAAAGAAATTTCCTAATTGGTTAACGATTGCGCTAATCGTTATCTTAATACATAACCCCAGCTAAGAATATAATCGATACAACACAATGGCAACAACCAATCAAGAAAATCCTTGTTAAACAGCTGTCTTTTTGTTTGTTTGTTTGTTTTTTGCTACAGTAAAATGCCATTCACAAAATTGACACATACCAAAACCCTATCCCACAATCCTTTGTAATAGCTTTTTGAAATGGATCTATTGTTGTGTACGTATTGTTGGACAGCAATCTCGAATCTAGGCTACACATTTAGGTTCATCTCGTATCTTCATGAGATGTAGAATACTGTTAAACCTATACACTAATGCTTCACTCTTGAAACATCCTGGTCAGATCTAACCAGGATTTTCCATACATTTCTTGATTAAAATGACCAGGAAGTTCTGGTCATTTTAACCACGAAATGCAGGATAACCGATGACCCCATACAGATTCTGATTAAAAAAAGAACAGCACATCCTGGTCATTTAACTAGTTAATGTATAAGATGACCGAAATCCTGGTTAAGTCTGACCAGGATGGTTTGAGGGTGTAGAAATTGTATTGTGTACGGTATATAAGCTTCGGCATTTCATATCTCACAGAAATTTGAGATGAACTATTTTTCAAGCTATGTAAAAATACTTGTATTACTTGTTGACAACATCTAAAAGATGACTTTTAACATGCACTATTTATCAATGTGCATTTTCTGAAACAACTAAAAATGCTTGTTTAGGAGATTTTTTATAGGAGAGGGGTGAAATTTAGATTTGTGGAGTGGAGGAAAACATTTTCCACAGATGCACCAGAAGACTTAACGTGCTTACCCTTACTATGTTTTAAATGTATGTAAGGATATAAGTTAAGTCTAAAGATGTAAGTATCTAATGAAAAAAAGTTAAATTCATATATTGAATTTTATTTGTGGAAGCAGAAGTGGAAACCTTCAAGGGGTTGTGTCCTGAACAAGTAATGCTGATGTTGCAAAGAGCATTGCATTGATTGTGTGTGATGATTTTAAAACTTTAAAGCGTTCCGTCGTGAAAAAAAGTCGTGCCAGTAGTTAAATTGGTCAAATTCTTATCAAATTAAGATGGCTTCGCTCACATAAGGCAGCACCGTAGCCTGGGCAAAAACTCTAGGAGACAGTTCAAAAAGTAGGCCTACACAGAGCGCTACATTCACTTAGCACGTGGTGTATTCGCGATTTGGAAATTTCAAGGGGCAGTCGCCCCCTATTATACATTATGTATCTTTACATTATTTGATGAAGAGAGTGAATATACCTATATATTAGTCTCATTTGAGGCGATGTCGTGCATTTGCGAAGATCTTCATTTCGAGAGAGCTCTTCTCGGAGTTGGTATGGATCATACGCATAACATTCCAAAAAGCAAAATATGATTCTTGTTTGGAAGGAAACTTGCATCATGGTGCTTTTCACCAACTTACAACACAAAAAATGAAAATACAGATACCTGATTTTTCAGCCAATCGGATACGCTCCCAAACGATTAGAGAGCAGTCTGCTTATGTTTTAGTGTTTCCTCCAAAATGACGTCGGCGTGATTTCAAAGCCTAGGCATATTACATAGTTCGATGTATGTGAATTCTATGACGTCACCATGACACAACTACAATATTGATCAGCAGCAAATGATAGAAATATATCAACTGAAATGTTTACCTTTAAATATTTTTGATGATCATTCTGAGGAAGGGCTGATTTGAATGGGATATGGCATCGCAGAATACAAGGATTTGTGAGCATATATCTGTCCACACATATGACTTGAGCATAGCCCAGACAGCTTATAACTCTTTGATTCTTATTTATTCAAACGATACGCTTTTACTATAGGTCAAGTGAAGTTGCCTTAACTCAAAGGGATATTGTGACTGGTTTTGCTTATCATTAACTTTTCAAAATGTTTTTAATTGATGGTGACCTTAAAATTTCAAACTTACCGTCATAGTGTCAATAGGAATCGATGTTTTAGAACAAAAAAATGAAACAGGCCAACGGTGTCACACACACAGAGATATATTTGCCTAATTTTCACGTTGGGGAAATATACCGTAGGAAAAATACATAAACATGAAATTTTACATCGATCCGCCTTAACGTTTCAAGACAATTTTAAGTAGCGATTTCGTAACTTTATCGCAAGTTCAACTGTTCACACAAAACACATGAAATTACGACAAATTTACGGTAATGTACCCGTTTACGCAAAAGTATGAGGGGACTTTGAAATAACGTGTGTCAGTGTTTTTCAGTTCCCTTTCTGTCAGAAAAGCAAAAATTGACTAAGGGGAAGTATATGCTTGTTTATTACATTGTTTCCATGTTGCCCTATAGTATTGGCTATTGGCGGTATACCGATTACCCAATCTTCTGATTTTTTCTTAAATATAATATATATATATATATATATATATATATATATATATATATATATATATATATATATATATATATATATATATATATATATATATATATATATATATATATATATATATATATATATATATATATATATATATATATATATATATATTCCTAGCATTTTGAGGTGAAACAGTATTACTATTGCAGACAAGAAGTCATCGATGACTTCTCTCGTTGCTCACCGCCTCCTCCAACTGGCGACGTCAACCGAAATTTTCCCAGTCGAGTGTTTCCGGGAAAACACTAGCAAGATTAAATATTAGACAGCTCTGTGCTACATTAATGGAAAACATCCTCTGAAAGTAACGTTTTCTCCACATTTTTCTTGTACGTTTGTGTTCTCAGAATTCATGGAGCAGTCTCCCGGGAGATACTGAGAGCAGTTAATGATGACAGAATGTGCCCTCTAGCCGTTTTCTTTCCTCAACTTTTGTGAGCAAAAATATAAAAGTACCAATTTGATCGCAGACCGAGTGCTTGATGAAAACTGACAAAGTTGCCATATCATATTTGGGCTTTACCCTCCAGGCGTTTCTAATGTCTCTTCGAGAGTGCTGAAAGATCGCTAGTCTCATTCCACCGTTGATCGAGGAGCGACTGTCGGATCTCTTCCGTTTGCTAAATGAACTTTGACACGCACACCCGACAATGAAAGCTTGCTCTTAATTGAAATCATCCGAGAATTAGCACGCTGAAAGAATAATATTTGTAAAAGCTTGCGGTGAACAAATATTGGCGGAATGTTATTTCGTGCTGTGCACAGGAAAGACCATAGCTGACCTTTATTAAGCTACTGGCACTGTCAAAAATGAAGAAATTAACACTTGTTTTCATATTTTCTCCTTTAAGTGTGACGTAACTGAAAGTCATATCCTTTATTTACACTTTTGGATGCTTTTCTCGCCTTTTTTCGGTTCATATGAATTTCCATTAGCTTTTCGAAACGTTTCTCCTGTTTTTTTCTTTCTCTTTTTATTACATATCCCATACCCTTTTGGGTGAGGTGGGCTGGAGACGGATAAACGTATCGATCCGATTATACTTGTGTTTAAAACGAGTAACGATGTCACTGGGCTTCACATTGCGCTATTGTGAAGTGCCCGTTTTCACATCTGGAGAAATTCTAAGCCTTGAATTTCTCTGTCAATGTGTATTCATTGTGGTATATGTATTCTATTAATTACAATGTAGAAGGCATAACAGGGGTCACACCTGCTAATCAAAGGGGCAAAGGAAGTTCTATTAAGATCATTTTCGAGGGCGCGATATGCTAAAATGATGGACAAGTGTATTAGTAAGCGTATAATCTTGACTAGCCATAATTTAAAAGGGAGTCCCGGTAGACTGCTCCACAAAAACTGAGTCTTGATGATGGAACGTGTAACCCAAATCTGCATAAGGTTAGCCGCAGCCCGATATTGATGTATGTAAACAGCATATGCTAACTAAATTATTTATATATAATTATATATAATACTTGCCAAGATCTAAACCTACCACAACTTCTTTCGTAAAGATTCATTTAGTTATGTTCTGCGGAATTTGGTCGATTTTGGGTTCTCATTGAATTTTTCAGCTTTACGATGAAGCTTACAGGACGTCCAAAATTAATCCGAGGCGAACAGAGCGTTGCCATTTTACTTGTGCAACAATCCAAATGTATCAGCCCAGCATGAAAGCTAGGAATCGGCAATGGTATGTCCAAAACCATCACATCCTACTCATTTCCCGTTGAGTTTTCTGGCAAGCTTATGGGATGCAGGGTCACCTAAACCCTCCTGACCAGAAGCATAGCGCCCTCTCTATAACGTAACTTTGATGAAGATTCCCTTTGACAGAAACTCTACTTTCTCTATCGTCACAAGTGAAAGAATCGAAAAAAAGAAGGCGAATAAAATCTCATTATACCACCGAGTGTTTGACAAATTGCTACTCCGCCGGACCCGGTAGGGGGTGAGCGCAGAGATCGTGGGACGCGAAATGAACTCTGGCAGCACAGGAAACTTTACCTACGATATGTATTGGCAGGAATAATGCATGTACGTATTTCGTGAGGTGTCGAGGTGGAATGGTGTGTGCACACGCGGTGTACTTTCACGTAAGGTCACCTGCACACAATTCGTCTAATTCAATCCCCTGTTGGATTCGTCCAATGGGGAATTCATCGCAGAGGTTGCATCGCTTTAAAATAACACCTCACCTGGCCACGCTTGCACATCATCCAACGAACCGTCCACAATTATGCTCCGAATTCGCGAAAAACGGGGGTCAAAGAAGCAAAGAAATGTCAAGACTCGATTACTGGCAGATTTTTTCGAAAGGATTGCCATCTACCTTGGGTCGTTAAATCATGACAAAATGTGTTAGAATATTCGATAAAATTATAGAATAATCCAATTAATAAGGAGTGATATAGGCCTACAAACATCTTCACACCTTGAAAGTAATTAAATGAACCTGATCGAAATCGTTGTGAAGCAAGAAACTAAATTATTCACAGTCTTTTTATAACACGTTTCTACTGTGATGATATTACTTAAACATTCCATTCCCCTTTCCCATGAATACTTTCGAATATTTTTTCCGTCGATTAATTTGATTTTTTCCGAACGGATTCGTTCAGTTGTCACCAAAAGTACTAACTTTATATGAGAGCAGATGTTATTTTTGAAGTAATTAAGACTTAATTGAATCGTCTTTTCTATACAATCATGTTCAATATTGGTATTACTTATGAAGGTCAGAATATGTTTTGGGGGCGATGCGCACTGTTCAAGAAAAAATTTCGGGGCGATGCGCACTGTTTAACAAAAAATTCCTTACTGGCTAACGATAGCTCTAATCCTAACCTAACCCATAACTCGAACAAAGAATACAATCGATACAATACAATGGTAACAACGAATCAGGAAACACCTTGTTAAACAGTGCGCATCAACCCGAAATTTCCTAACTGCATGGTTAACGCTCCAATCCCTAACCCGAACGAAGAATACAATCGATACAATATACAACCAATCAAGAAATACCTTGTAAAACATTGTGCGTTTATCCACACTTTTTGGCTTTGTTTCATTTTTTATTTCCTATTTTGACAATTATCGCTTTTTGAATTCTGTAAAAAAAGGCCAGCTGTACCACTTCAACCATAGGTCAACCCGTTTTACAAGCCTACAATATTTTATCCAAATAGTAGAATAGTAGTAGTATAGTATACACGAATCCGGGCAGCAAGTGATGCATTTTAGTCGGCCACAACTGGGGTTCATTACCTTAAAATCTTTCGATATCCTTGCTTACCTCTATCATGGGTTGTTGTACGCTAATTTGTATCATAAATTCTCAAAGTTCACTAAATATGAGGGTTTGAAATTCATGTAAACAATAAATAAAGACGATTTTAGGCTGATGGACCCCACTAATGGGGGCTTACAGTCACTAAAAACAAGCGCTAATCGGATTCGTCTATATGTGAATATGGCAGCCTTTTTGGTGGGATGAAGGTGTTGTGGACTTGAAAAGTAATACGGCTGTCCTTACCAAAAGGATGTCATGTCCGCATTAAAAAAGCTGAGCGGTAGTACAACTTTAGATTTAATTAAATGCCTCGGTAAAACTTATTTTCATCCACATTTTTTTTCAAATCTGCAACAGTATTATTATTATTTTTTTTTTTGGGGGGGGGGGGGGTCGGGCAGCAGTAGCTGCAATAACCGGTCAAACCGGCTTTCGTTTATAAAGTACGTCTACTTTTCATTTCATGTTTTTAAAGAAGGAGAAACTTTGTTTTCAGTTTGAGAAATTTATTTCGTCCCTAAGTATTCTTGTTTTGATTTGTCAGTAGATTCACTTTGTTTATGTTTTCTTTGTTTCTCAGGAATATCGGAATTTCGAATCATACCAACACAGTTGAAATGTGCTTTGAAAGTTTCAAATTTTAAAATCTTATATTGTATGTGCACAAAAGAAAGATGGAAGAAATAAAAGGCAACGAAAACATGTGAAACTTCTATAATCATCGAAGTAGGAACAAATGAATTTGAGGGAGCAGTGAAATTTTGAAAAGTTTTGTTTAGAGAATAAATAAACCTCTTTTCAAGCTTAAATGCAGTTTTAATTTGTTGTAGAGGGTTGGTAAAGTCTATGCATTCTGGTGATACTTGTATTCGATTCTTATTTGAGGTTTTTCGAGATATTAAAAGACATGGGGACGGGGGACCGGGGCCCCCTCCTCAGTTCTGCCCAAACCTTAGTGAATAGCACAGGCTTCGGTGCCTCAGTTGGGCAGAGATTGGACACTGGTTGAGGATCAGGCAAAAGTTCCCCCCCCCCCCCTCATGAGAGAAAGAGACCCGTACGGTCATTAGAGAAGATGAAGTTACATAACGTCTTTCACCCAAAGTAAATGACCTCAACAAGTCTGAAATTATTATCTAATATACATACAAATCTTCTAAAGCTAAAGAAATAATTGTCTTATGTGATAGATTAATGCCAAAAAGGCACGTTGATTTTCAAGATTATAATTTCAAACGGGAAAAATCTTATTTCCATATCTATCTTGGTCAATGGTTACATCGAAAAACAATTTATCTTTCACATATGTGAGAAGGTTACATTACTCTTCCTTTGATTCGGGTTTACTTTCAAACTTTCAAAATTCAAACTTATGCCAAGTAACCTTTCTTGTAAATATCTGCGACTGTAGAAGTTCAGGATTGAAATCAAAAATTAATTTATCAACCATTAAAAGGAAAAAGTTCTATTTTCACACTTAAATGTTGTCTATTTTTCCTTTAAATTATATTCACATTAAACATAAGTAAAATCACTTAAAAAATTCATTTTAAAACTTCATTTCAACACGGACATTTTTGGAGTCAATTTCATTCATGGATCACCCTTAATTTAATGCGAGGGTAATGTTTAAGTGTTCCTCAATTTTTCGTGGATCCCCAGTCAGGGAATGTTGCCCTAATTGAGGACCCCCCTACCAAGGTTAAAATTCTGGATACAACACTATATCATACAAAATGCATTGCTGTTCTACATAGAAATCCAAATGTCGAATTCGACATTTATTTGAGTCTAAAATTTTTTTCGATTTCATATAATATCACCATGGGCGTCCGCAGAAATTTTTATAAGGGGGGGGGGGGCAAGATCATTCGTGGATGATTGAATTGTGTACACTATCTAAGCGGAGCGCCACCATCGGTTGGCGCGGAGCGTACAAGAAAATTTTGGGCCTTACAAACTCTCCAGATGGCTGGAAATGACACTTGGCTAGTGTTCTAAGCTGCGTGTACCCAGCCTGGAAACAGGAATTTCATGTCTGTAATCTTTAGAATTTTCAATGTAAAAAATTGTTGAAGGAAAAAATCATGGATAATTGAATTGTGTACACTATCTAAGCGGAGCGCCACCATCGGTTAGCGCGGAGCGTACAAGAAAATTTTGGGCCTTACAAACCCTCCAGATGGCCGGAAACGACATTTGGCGAGTGTTATAAGCTGCATGTACCCAGCCCTGAAACAGGAATTTCATGTCTGTAATTTTTAGATTTTTAGAATTTTCAATGCAAAAAAATTGTTGAAGGGAAATCTGCCTCTCGGTCACGGCCTCGCACGCCTATGCACGATAAAACTTACAACTGTCAAACAGCCTATAGGCCTATGTCCGTAACCTAATTATGAACCATGCATACACCCCCTCCCCCCACCTCCGTATTCACCTTGTATATCCAAGTTACACCCGCGCGTCACCACTTGAGATCAGCACGGGACCAAACCAAGACCAACGCATTCATCAATGGTCGGATGCCATATGCACAGTACATACCTGACAACTAGGCGAGCCTAGTACACAGTTTTTACAATTACAAATTTCCAATAGATATCACGAATGATGGTCCCCAAGTTACGATTTCACTATTCAGCATACTGCACCATCTTCTCTTTTGCTATTCCTGGTCAAATGTCCGCATATTTCGCGAGTAAAAACTGACGCTGTGAGTAAAGGTATTTTGATGATTTATTTTTAATTTTTTTTATTTTAATTTTTAATTATTTTTTCACAAGTTTGATTTTCCAGGGGGGGGGGGCAAGTGCCCCCCTTGCCCCCCTTGCGGACGCCCATGAATATCACATACGTACAGCTGAGATTAACTTCTGAAAGACTCCGGATCAAACTCAGAAAAAAAAGCTTCTTGGAGCGTATGGAAAAAGCGCTCCCTAAACAGTACATAACGATAGCAAAGGCCACAGAGACCAGAAGGCCAAAAGGCTTATTGATTCCTTGCCACTGAAAATTAGGTCTATCTTTTTTTTCAAATTGACAGTGCTCCGTAATGTTTTTCAAAGTGACAGTGCTCCGTAATGTACCCACAAAGTATACATACAAGGCATCAACGCTTCCTACAAGAACTGGGGTTCTGCTCGTGATATCACATCCACATGTGTGAAATTTTGCAGTATCCAAGACCCCAACCGTGGGAAATTTGTGTAAATATAATATTGAGACTTTGACCCCTTGTAAACCAAAGTGACATTTGACATCCACCAAAAACTAAGTATAGGGATCATTTACTCACAATGCATCATCTACACGTCAAGTTTGTCAGACTTTGACACTGCTGACCCCAAATGACCTTCGACCTTCACGAAAATCATCACCATCACCACCTCAATACGGCCAACCCACACACTGAAGATGGGGTTAGTCACATGCATTTTTCTTGGATACCATGATTTCTAGGTTTTGATGTCTTGACCTCTCATGACCCCAAGTGACCTTTGACCTCCACGAAAATCGATACAGAACATCTAATAAATATAACCAACCCACACACCCAAAAATTAGCAAAGTCACTTGCACTTGTCTTGAGATATCGTGTTTAAAAGGTTTTGACCTTTTGACCGTTCATGAACCCAAATGACCTTTGACCTCCACCAAAAACAATACGGATCATCTTTTCAACTTGGCCAACCCACACACCAAATATGAGATTAGTCACACTTACCTTTCTTGAGATACCATGTTTACAAGCAATTTCTAAGGAATTTACCATTTGACCTCTCGTGACCCCAAATGACCTTTGACCTCCATGAAAATCAATAGAGATATCTACCCAATATGACCAACCCATACACCCCAAATTTAAGATCAGTCACATGTACCGTTCTTGAGATATCGTGTTTACAAGGTTTTGACCTTTTGACTTCTCGTGACCACAAATGATCTTTGACCTCCACTAAAAACAATAGGGATTATCTACTTAAATTTGCCAACCCACACACCTAAATATGAGATTAGTCACACTTACCTTTCTTGAGATACCGTGTTTACAAGAAATTTCTAAGGAATTTACCATTTGACCTCTCGTGACCCCAATTGACCTTTGACCTCCACAAAAATCGTTAGGGATCATCTACTCACTATGACCAACCCACAAACCAAATATAAGAACAGTCACATGTATCGTTCTTGAGATATCGTGTTTAAAAGGTTTTGACCTTTTGACCGCTCATGAACCCAAATGACCTTTGACCTCCACCAAAAACAAAAGGGATCATCTATTCAATATGGCCAACCCACACACCCAAATATGAGATAAGTCACACTAACCTTTCTTGAGATACCATGTTTACAAGCAATTCTGAGGAATTTACCATTTGACCTCTCGTGACCCCAAATGACCTTTGACATCCATGAAAATCAATAGAGATATCTACCCAATATGACCAACCCATACACCCCAAATAAAAGATCAGTCACATGTACCCTTCTTGAGATATCCTGTTTACAAGGTTTTGACCTTTTGACTTTTCGTGACCACAAATGATCTTTGACCTCCACTAAAAACAAAAGGGATCATATACTTAAAATTGCCAAACCACACACCCCAAATATGAGATTAGTCACACTTACCTTTCTTGAGATACCGTGTTTACAAGAAATTTCTAAGGAATTTACCATTTGACCTCTCGTGACCCCAAGTGACCTTTGACCTCCACAAAAATCAATAGGGATCATCTACTTACTATGACCAACCCACAAACCAAATAGTCACAAGAACAGTCACATGTACCGTTCTTGAGATATCGTGTTTACAAGGTTTTGACCTTTTGACCTCTTGTTAACACACAAACCAAATATGAGAACAGTCACATGTACCGTTCTTGAGATATCGTGTCAACAAGGTTTTGACCTTTTGACTTCTCGTGACCACAAATGATCTTTGACCTCCACTAAAAACAATAGGGATCATCTTCTTAATATGGCCAACCCACACACCAAATATCAGATTAATCACACTTACCTTTCTTAAAGAGGCTCATTGAGTTGGTATCGATAACTTAATGAGCGTCTCAAAGGATCACTATCACATGACAAAGCTTATAGTTTCAAGTTTCAAGTCCAAAAGGCACAGAAAACGCTAAAATTTTGAATTTTCTTGTGTCCTGACTTGTAACGGTTTTGTACATAATTTGTAAAAGTGTCTGGTCACGAATTTTTGAAAACCGACTTGAACCGTTCAGCACTCAGGCATAAAATAGTTTTTTGTGTGTAGGGTATAGGGATTTTCTAAGACAGACCATTTGTCATTGGTATGTGAAGAAAACTCAATGGGTTTGGAAAAATATGTTGAATTTCATGAACCAACTCAATGAGCAGCTTTAAGAAAACCGTGTTTAAACAAGCAATTTCTAAAGAATTTACCATTTGACCTTGCGTGACCCCAAATGACCTTTGACCTCCACAAAAATCGATAGAGTCCATGTACTCAATATGACCATCCCACAAACCAAATATGAGAACAGTCACACTTACTCTTCTTGAGATATCGTGTTTACAAGCAAAAGCGTCACACACACACACACACACACACACACACGACATCAACATCGCATAGATTACTTTTGCTGACGCAAGGAATTAACAATATTTCACAATAAAGAAGAAAATTGAGGAAATATGAAAGAAACAAAATAGTGAATTCCATGTCTCTATAGATAGTTCACACTTGACGTCATAGTAGCTTTTCACGTGGCGTATTCCAGCCATGTTTGAAGGCAACCCCTATATGTACGTACAGACTTGTCCTCAGACATGGCAGTTGCTAATGCCTAGTTGTGGCGTCACTGAGAACTAGGCTATCTACAGATAATGCTCAGTGACGTCACGAATAGGCTCTAGTAATCGTCATCTGTGAGGGCAAACGTGTACTTATATATGATAGTTGCCCTCAAGCATGGCTGAAGTACCACAAGTGAAAAGCTCATATGAAGTCACATGAGAACAATCTATATGACTGGTTCCGTGATGTTAATTTGTAACCAATAAAAGAAACTATTATGTTTTTCAGATTTCTACTTTTCCTCCAAGTCATTGCATGCATAATACATTTAGATCCTTCGAAAGTTGTCAATATATCCAACATTTGTGATTAAAGGTCGTGTGACAGGAAAATGACAAAATTGGGTATTTTGGAAGTTAAAATTGTGTCCTTGAAAATTATCAGTATCAATAGCCAAACCATAATCTGATGAGTATTTAACAGATAATTAATATATGGTAACAAACACTGTGCAACACTCCATATTATTATTTTGCATAAGCAACGAGTTGTTTCTGAAACATTCAAACTTTAGAGAGGTATATATGAGAACCATAAAAGATATTGACATGATTCCAACAGACTTTTTACTTAGAAAAGCTAACTCACTAACGGCCAACTGAAGTCGTGGCATTTTGCTGACTTGTCGCACTACCTTTAAAATGGAAACGAATGTACACCCAATCCAGCTTTTCGAAAGGATAAGTCTTCTTCATAATTAAGTTCCCTTGAATCACATGGCATACAAGTTAAGCCGGCTGCTATATGGCCTTATATTACACTGAAGACACAGTAACAAAATGCATCGCAAATTACAAGTTCAAAAAATAAAGGACAGAGCACTGATTTCCCTCACTGAAAATGTTCAGTGTTTCGATACATAAAGTAGGTAAGGTTTTACAAGGCAAGTACTTCCAAAGAATAATTGCGTCACTGGGAAGGGAGTGGTCGCAGACGGAGATCAGTGATCCAAAGTCCGGAGAGCGACGGGTTGACTCTATCTGGCGGCGAGCTGAAGTGCAAAATCAAACATTACTCTCGATATAAAGGCCTGGACGGAAGAAATATATAAGACTATTAATGCAGTTTGGGGTCTGACATTCAGAGGCAGGGACCACCCTTTAATACAGGATATTTATTGAGACCTCGAGGGCTGAGAGTCCGAGGCAAAAGTCTGCCTCGACTACAACACTCCCCTAGTGGAAGACCTTGACTTACTGAGACTCTAAGCGGCAGGCGGAATGCACATTGGGACCCACCCTTAAGCGTATGATTGCCAAATTTGGAGCTTCTAACATGAAAACTTGTATGTCGAAGTCATGATAGGCTCCAGTTTAGTTACTTTTGACAAATATCATACTTGACAGTACCAGCCACGTTATGAAACATGCATGCCATTCTGCTCGAATTGGGTGAAATGAAATAGTTTTGTTGAATATTCAACAAAACGTCACGGTTGTAGTATGCGCATTTATTATTTGAATGTTATGTAGTTGTGGCTGTTAATTCATGTGTGTTAAAAGTTTTTAAGTTACCTACCAAGAAGTCAATGTGACATGTTTGAGACCATTGGTAAAGGAGTGTTCGTTAGGTTGCAGTACACTCGAGATCTTTTTTCGACCAGTATCGCCTTAAACTGTCAAACGGCTTTCGTGGTTCAGGATGATATCTCATATAAATACACATCATAACAAGAGCCCAATGGGCACCACAGTGGTTCCTTGCTAGATATTATAAGAATGTACAGCCAGTCTTTGAATAGAGCTAAGCAGAACTCATACAGTACTCAATGTTTGTAACATCTTCACAAGGGGTATTTTAGTACTAATATTACATGAAATCAAAGATTAAATTTCTGTGGCCTAACTTTCATTCAACTTTTATAATGCTTGGTGATCGTCCAAAAACACTACTTCATTTCCGTACTTATGCTTGTAATCAAACTTGATATTATCACCAATAAGCAATACACAATGTGGTCAGAGAGAGAAAAACACCCCTTGTATTTCTCTCACACTTTATTTTTACCTGCTCTCAAATAAAACTTGCTATTACTTTAAAACAATCTACCATTTGTCATGTTTGCTAACTCTACACAGAAAACAGTGTTTATTCAGCAGTTAAGCAGAAAGCAAGTGATTAATGGGCTGTGATAACAGAATGAGGATTAGGTTACCCCACAGAGCACAGCAGTATTAAAGAGACCTACTGTATAATCCATCCATTGCTCCCACTGGCAGAGAGACCAGTTTAATGCAGTTGTGCTCAGTGAATCTACAGATTTCAGTTATTGCCCTCTTAAAACTTTGAATGATCCAAAATATGTGTACAACCCGAAGGAATCATTACTGAACGAGCGTAAAAGCCAAACTTCTAAGGTGTTTGAGTTTGTAAGCATGCAAAACCAGGTAAGACAAAAAATCTATTAAACCTATCTTTATCTAGCTCACAAGATTTTCTAAATAACATTTCCAGCGGTTGACCTCGAGTGACCTTGATGAACTTTGGCCTTAACCAAACACAGATTGATTTGAAATCTGTCCGTTCTACCTTAAAATACTGTGTTAAAACGTTTGTGTTTTTGACCCTGGTGACCCCAGATGACCCCTCGACCTCCACCAAACATATCCAATTTCATCCTTACAAAATAACACATCCGCACACCAAGTGTGACATCCATCCCAGTTTCCTACCTTGAAATATCGTGTTGAGAAGGTTTTTAGTTTTTGACCTCTGGTGACCTTTGACCTCCACCAAAAACAATATGGCACACCTTCTCCCTATGACAAATCTACGTGCCAAATCCAAGTTCCATCCAACCTTCCCTTGTTGAGTTAGAGCGTACCCAAGCAAGTGTCTCACACACACACACATGCACACACCAACCTGACTACATATGTTCCTTTGCCAGCGCAAGGAACCAAAAATACACGTCGTATAAAAATACGTCGGCCACGGCTTACCCATGCATCGGAGGAGAGCGATGATCAGATGAAGATGTTGACGGTTTTCTAGATGTCTACCTTGCGCGGGAGTATTCATTGAGGGCCTCTGTAGTTTCGGAAGTTCCTGTCGATTTGGGTGTCCTGGCACTTGTAAATACTGCAGTGTTTTGTAACGTGTTGAACATTGCGTCTTGTATATTGTCACTGTAGAATGTCACTTTTTGTTCGTTAGTTCTGATTTTTGTGGGGGAAGTCCCGTTCAAGCCTGTTTCCAATCACGTAAAATGCACGAGATCTTTTCAAATTATTAAAAGGAAATTGCGATTTAGAAATATGCTATTTCGAATACCAGCTGCCTGGTCTAACAGTACGTGCGGTTGGTGCTCCCCCCCCCCCCGATAAACAAGTAACACAAACTATTAAACTCAACATCCTGTACATGAAAGGTAGCATGACACGTCATGTTCGTCTGTTGAAACTGCGACCAATGGTGAGTGAGCTTGTATTCTTAAGTAAAACAGTGTCTTTTCTTAAGGGAGACAATACAATGTAACACAATGAAAATAACAAAGGGAAAGAGAGAGAGACAGAGGCAAATAGTGTAATCATACTTCCAGCTTAGTGTTTCATGTAAAGTAACCTTTTATTCACATTTTCTCAAAATGCATAGTTCCAATGAGCTATTTACAAAACTCAAAGTACATATATAACATCACACCAATAAACAAATCCTGCCACAAAACTGGCATGTTAAATAAAAGTATATACATACATACAGAAAGTCCCATGACTATTTTACCTCATCTAAACAGGTTTGACTATGTAGGTATTGCATTTGTATTCTACGTTAGTTATGATTTCCCAGGCACGACTCCAGTAAAGGTATTCAGTCAGCTTCCCCATCTTTCATAACTCCTGTTCTCACTAATCAACCATTTTGAGACTGACACTATTGGGTTTTGAAATATGTGAGGCATCACATCAAAAACCTGAGGCTGCAGTTGCCTCACCTGACAAGCCACAGGGGCTGCAGCCTTTCTTTATTGCTGCAAATATTAAAATAACAGTTTGAACCACCTAACCCTATTGTAAATTGTACAATAACAAAGGGTGCCTGTAGCTTTAGTAGCTAGGATGAAGTATCACATGGTTCTTACTGGATAACTCAATGACAATCACTCCCCCTCCTATCCTTAGGAAAATCTTGTGTCCTTGCCCTACTTAAGAAAATCCTGTGTTCATGGATGTTAGTATCTTTTATTTCTCTCTCTCTCTCTCTCCCTCTCTTATGACTCAGACATGACACAAAAGAGATGTAATGTTGATGAGGATAGTCTTACAATGTAACCATCCCTAAACATACTGAATAGCATTTGGGAAGTTTTCTTCTGCCATGCAGTGCTGAGTCATTTTGAGCTGCCATTTCAAGAGCCTTTCAAAAACCTGGCATGCATAGAGAAAGTTGCAAAAGAGAGAGAGAGAGATATCTTGTCTCAAATGTATGGAGGAAGGTGTCACAATTTCCTAGCCTCCAACCCAATGTTAATAAGTACCTGTACCACTGCACATGACACAATGACATCAAAAAAAAATATCCAACTTCTTCAAAAATGAAGTTATCTTTTAAGTAAAACCAATTCACTATAAAACTTACCACGTTCAAGCATGTAAAACATACATTCAGGTGACTTATTAACTTACCACGTAATGTCCAAACAGTTCATAAAACTGGCAGTAACACTTACTTCAAATTTGTAGTAAACAACTATGTACTCCCATTTAATTCTGCAAACAAATTTGACTGATGTGTATCCTACTGTACGTAAAAAATGCTATCCAGAATTTCAAAAGCAACAGCACCAACCGATTTATGATGTTTAAAAGATCATTGCTTTGACTACAACCTTGCAGAGGTAACAGTTACACATCAGACAAATTTCAACAACTCTAAAATATCTCAAATTTCCTGTGACACATGACAAAATGTACACGGAATGAGCCATGGCCACAGAGTGTTGAGTAGTGTTAATATGGTTTACTGTATTATCTAAACAATCTGAAATTAAACCAGTTGTTGTAAGTGCTTATATTTTCAAAAATCCTATCAAAGCAAGTATTTCAGTTTCAGGGTGATTACAGGTGTCTGGCTGCATGCATTTGACAAATAGCACCCGAAAGCATGCATCTGATAGCAAGAGTCTTACATCAAGTCTCTGAGGGTACATCAAGTAGAAAGTGTCCAACAGCAAATGTCTGACACCAAGTATGTAACAGTGAGTTCTGACAGCAAGTATGTACAGCAAGTGTCTGACAGTGTGTCCCCACAGCAAGTGCATGAGAACATATGTACTTAAGCAAGCATCAGATGGCAACTGCCTGCAAGTCTGGCAGACAGTGTGAGATGGTGTTTCTAAAAAATTGTGTCTGACAATATGCATCTAACACCAACTGTCTGAAAGAGTGCATCACAGTAATTGTCTCAAAATGTTTTAACAAAGGGTGTCTGTCTGCTACCTAAGTGTCGAGAATTCTGGCGGTGTCTGACGGCATGTCTGAAAGCAAGCAGTCTGTAACTGGAGGGATGAGGTAAATCTAAGTACAGTAATGAAGAAGGAAAGCTCTTCATCTTTAATTTGCATATTATCTACAATTCAGACACAAATGAAATAAATTAGGTAACAACTGAAAAGCTTTGCATGAATAAATTATTTTATCATATAACACAGCATATTACATCAAATCATACTCCCTGACCACAAAAGCTCTTCTGGACTTCCAATTGACCTATAATTTAACATTATCTATAAAACCTTTCCTAGATGGAACAGGACTTGGGAATTCCAATTGATTATTTCTGTTGATTTTCTTGACTCTAAATGGGAAATACAGTCACCCCCAACTTGAAGTAGTGTAGTAGACTGTCCTGTTTCATGATTTTTTTTGTGAGAGTCAGTTGACAATAGTTTTTCTCCTAAAGTGTAGAATTTACTAGAAGCAACTGCCTGTTTATCTTAAACATGCACAATTTGGGTCCTTAAATATTTTGAAAGATACTTTGAGGACAAACATCAAAAAAATTTTGAGATTTAGCTGTTGCTTCAAAGTAAGTTTAGGGCGACTGCTCTTTCCCTTTAAGTGCCTTTGTTGTCAGAAAGAGCACAACATTTCTTGAGATTGACATGCAATAACTCTGTCACTACAAGCACAAATGCACATCCTGACACACACGTATGAGTGCATACTGCAATTTGAGTATGCACCGATGCTTCAATTAAGTCAACATACAGTATCTACTAATATGAAGGACAAAACATTTTCCCCAGATGATCAGAGCAGACTACTACCATATTCCCAAATAAATCTAGAAACACTTTACAATCAGAGAAGTGGAAGCCATTACCATCAAACTAGCTCACAGGGCCAGACCCTTTTGTTTTAAGGAACCAGACTTGAAAAGTTTTAAGTTATTTCTGGTTCCTCTTCTTCCATGTTATATTATGCAATTCTTTTGTTATTGTGTACATGTCCTGATATATATAAATATATATATACTTTGGTCAATGTAACCATTTTTTTTTTGTGTGGAAAGTAGAAATAAACTTGAACTAGAACTTAAACTTGAGCTGTTTGGGAGAATAAGACAAGGGAGCCTTTAACCAAAATTGTGTCATTTAGTACAAATGTAATGATTTTTAATAAAGCTTGTGGCCATTTAGAGGGATATTTGACACAAACCTGACTGCCTTTAAACTAAGCCTTACACTGAGTATAGATTATGAAAGCACCAAGTACCACTTTCCATGACTTAAAGCCTTTTTCTTAGTACACTTTTACGTGATGTTTGCCATGATGACAAAGCAACATCAAGTGTCTATGAAAACTGTAGAATAAGTTATGACATGATCATGCAAATGTGTAGTTAGCTGCTAGATGTATTTTGTTTTCTAAGGAAACTGAAGAAACTGCCTACTAACAAACAAAATGTGCTTCACTTCGGCTTTGGATTTAATAAATCAGGGATAAGATTACGAACAAAGTAAAAAGTCTTCACAGTCTTCTGGTCATGTATTCTCTGAGCAAACATACCTCAGAGACAAATAAAGTTAAAGGGAATTGCTTAAGGTAAGACTTTTTTTAGAGTATTAGTAAAAAATTTCTGATAAAATTCAAGCCAAGGTATCTCAGAGCTCACACAACCAGACATTGATATCAAAAAAGTATACTCTTCAGTCAGCAGGCCACAGAAAACAATCCACACGAACAAAGAGATTGAACCAGTCTTACATCTTTGATAATATGTGGTGTTCACGAAAAAATGGTTCCAAAACATGGTTCCCATTTCCACATTTCTTACTAAAGCTTTCAGCTCTATTCAGTTTTCTCCTACAAATTGCACAATTACTCAATAAATAAATGAAGGAGATACCTCAAAGTAACCACCATAAATATATCTATGGTACTACAAAAAATTGCAAGGAACTCAAAGCTATTTCAACTAAAAACTTTACTGTTTTGCAATTGAAGGTGTGCAGTACAAACATTTGCTACTATACAAATACAAACCAGCCAATCAGGTTCAAGTATTGCTTCAACTTGATTGCACCATCCTAAAGCACACAGCATCAGGCCAAGTCCATGACACCTGCAGCTACCAGCTGCTGGGACAACCATTCCAAGCCTTCCCACAATCCTTCACCACTCTTGGCATTGCATGGCCGAATCAGCCAATTTCTTCCATAGCAGAGCCGCTGCAGGGCCAGCCTTTCTGTGATTGCATCAATGCTCAGTGCATTGGGCATATCCTGGAGAGGAGAAGGAAGAAAATGTATAGACCTATTTCCAAATAGCAATTACAAAGGATTATGGGATAGAGTTTTGGTGTTTGTTATTTTTGTCAATGGCATTTTACTGTGGTGAAAATTGATGCACACCCAAAACTATATCCCACAATTCATTGTAATTGCAATTTGGAAATAGGTAAATGTAGGGTCATGAAAAACTGCCGACCACTTTTTTCCCTGAAATTTCAAGATGTCTGCGTTTACATCAGTGCTTATGTTAAGTTGCTTATGAGGTAAATTTGATGCAATGGCCTGTCAATTTGAAGCAGTGATGTTTGCAGGGAAAAATGAAAAAAAGGGGGTTTGATTTTTTCCCACATTTGATGTGTGTACAGTTCCACAAAAGTGAAATTTCCAATGAGTCAAATTTTCTCATCGTGAGTGTATTGACCCAATGTATAATTTCTTAGAGGAAACGGTGATTTACATTCTGTCATAAGGCTTATATTAAGAGTGTCAGCCACCTCAGTCAGCTACACTCTGGGCCTTAATTTCTGTATGACCACTAATGATTCAAAAGTCCCTAATTTCTTCTTATGGCCATAAAATTATATTTGGCCTAGGTTGTTCAATGAAAAATTGTAATGATAGTACATTATGAAACAAAACGGAAGCTGCTCCTCATGTGCTGATGCAGAGACTTGCTTACAAAAATGAATGTTACCTGCCAACTAAAAGATGCAAAACAAAGAACAACTTGTCCTTGTCAGGCCATCAGAAAATTCCAAAATGAGGCTTTTGAACATTAATTTCAAATATTGGATTAAAAATAATCTACTACAACTCTTTTTCTCTTATTGAAGAATAAACTTTCTTTGTTAATACTGAGCATCCTGAAACTTCTTAAAGTGTACCTCAAGTCGAAAAATTCAAAAATACTGAGTAAACAGCATGACAAATGAATTTTAACAATGCAACTCCCTCTTCCTTGGACATTCTTGAGCCAAGATATAAAATATTGAAATTTATTCACTTAAAACAAATTAGTCTATTGTGCAGTAATTTGTAACTTTCTTGTTGTACAACTCATCACATTACCATTACATTACCCTTGGTACAGAATGCAGTAACTTTCAGAACTAAAAGATTGTAATTTGAGTAGCACAACAATGACATCACAAACTACTGCCCAATGTACCATTGATATTTGAGTGAATTAACTTCAAAATTTTATACCTTGGCTCAAGAATGTCCTTTGAAGATGGGAGTTGGACTGTAAGAATTCCTTTTTCATGATGTTTAATATTTTGAATTTTTTCACTTGTAGTACCCTTTATGTGCCTTACAGTCTGCTTTGTGTTTGTATTGTTTCTTCTTGTTTTAGTGTTTTCATTTATAATGGAAAACATTCTACACCACTTCAAGGTGACAGACTTTACTCAATCCCTCTCTCCTCTACCACCTTTTCCATACTTTTTCTGTTTTAACAAAGGTTGGTCTGTTTCATGGTCACTCACCTGTTGGTTGGCAAAGATTAAAAGCACAGGTCTGTTTCATGGTCACTCACCTGTTTGTTGGCAAAGATTAAAAGCACAGCATCTTTCAGCTGTTTCTCTGACATGAGAGCTGACAACTCATCATATGATTCTTCTAAACGATCTACATCTGCAGAGTCCACCACATAAACTAGGGCTATGTAAGATAAAAGTATGATGCAAAACATTACACCAAGCAGCAATACTCACAAAAATACTTACAAAACTAGGGCTATGTAAGACGAAAGTATGATGCAAAATGTTAAACCAGGCAGCAGTGCTTACAAAAATACTTACAAAAACTAGGGCTATATAAGAAAAAAGTATGACACAAAGCATTAAACTGAGCAGTAATACTTAGAAGATAGTAGCCATGTTGTCACCAAGTAAGATTATGTATATAAGTGCTCTGCTATGTAAGTTGTTATATGGTAAGTTATCATGAGTCGATCACTATCATGAGTCGATCACTGTCTTCTAAACGCCATAGAAGTGAGTAGGTGCGATGTGATTGCGATACTAGAAAAAATTGCAATGCAAATTCTTCAAATAACATCAAAACCAATTACTTGTCATCATGTTTTAGATTTTTAAAGCAAAAATGTTAGTTATGGCCAGATTTTTAAGTTTCAGCAAAAGTATGAACCAGAGATTTGCAAAAATCAGTAAAAATGATGAAGAGAATGTATCTCATGGAGTTTTAAGTAGGGATTCTGACAGAAAGGAGATTTTTTTTGTACCATTATGTCAAACTCTGACCATAAAAATAGTAATTTGTAGGATTTTATTTGTTTGTTTTATGAAGTGATCAACTCATGATTACTTCATAAGCATTGCTACTTGCACTGCCTCCTACATTTCAAGATTCATTTTCTACAAATTACTCAGTCCAAACAACACCAAAATATAGCACAAAGAAGAAGACGGATTACAAAATATTACATTCATATTTTATTGATATTTGTAGATGTTTTCATATTTTTGTGGTAACGAACTTTATTAGGTGATCAACTCATGATAATCCCAGTATACATGTTATTTGAATAATGAATTAATTTATGCTGTGGACTAGATAAGTGATGGAACCTACTGCCATTTTGCGTGATGCTCCGCATAAGCAATGGAGTAGGGAAAACAAGCCAGTGAGCCACAACTGGAAAAAAGGCTGTGGCCGGCTCAACTTACAACAATAAGTTGGAAACTAGTCCTTCAAACTCTAACTGACCAAATTGATAAGTGATGATGGGTGCAGCAAAAAAAAAAAAAAAAAAAACAGGAAAGAAAGAGTGCCTTTAGTTGCATGCTTCATCTTCCCAGCAAGTTCTAAAATATTTGTATGACAATGCTCATGGATAAATTTATGATCATATGTATTAAATACTTCTTAAGGTAAATCCTTGCAAACAAAGAGTGTTACCTATGCATGGAATTATTATTCAAATGCTATGTAAAACAAAAAGGTACATTACCCTGTGTGTTGAGGTAATAATGTCGCCAGAGTGGTCTCAGTTTGGGGTGACCCCCAACATCCCATATTGTGAAATTTAAGTTTCTGTGTTCCACTGTCTCAACATTGAAACCTGAAAAGTGGGACATAAAACACACATGTAGAATCATGAATAAAAAAGGATATACCTTAAAAAAATGGAATGTAGTCTCATCTTAAATAATATGTATCCTTACAAGTTAGTAATGAAGAGGCTCATAGTGCCTACTTACCCATACTTACAATTTTGCAAACTTGCCTGATGTCAGCTGGGTGCAACTGTCATGATGATCTTCATGCCTCATGGAAAGGAAGAGCTCAAACTGTTCAAAGGCCCAGATTCAGGGCAAAAATTAATAACTTTGGGCCTTCACTCAGTAATATTCATGCATTTCCGAATTGGCCGAAAATTGAATATGTGCACAACAAAATAAACTTAAATTACCTATGGTAGGTATTGTATTGATAACTTCATTTTCCTTCAGTTTAAATAGTATTGTGGTCTTCCCAGCTTGGTCCAGGCCAAGGACCACTACTCTCATTTCCATCTTACGACCGATGTGAACCCGGTTGTCCTAAAATGACATAAAAGAAAGAGCAAACGTGTAAGGAGAAAGTTTGGTGAATGGGAATTTGATGCCATTCCAATCTTCTGCTTCTAAATCCATTTTCTGAAAACATAACTTATAAAATAGGTAGAATGATCTGTGTCAAATTGTATGATTGCACAGTAAGGGAATGGCCCTTTGGTAAATTTTATCTGATAGGTTCAATTCAATATGCCAAGTTCATAATACAAGCATCCATGCTCTGAAGGAAAATGTCACAGTGTACAAATGAGGTATATCATAATGTTTTATATTCCTGGATATGGCCCTGATGTCACTGAACACACGCTTCTTCCACCCACTACAAAAAAGAAAGTGCCCTCTTAATTAATTGAACATAACATGGCAAACATTGAAATTGGAATTTGACAATTTTTACCTTTGTAAAAGTAACAGGGATACTCGCATCAAGTGTAATTCTCTCAGAAGCTTCTAAAAAATGCTGTTGGTGTAGCTGAAGAGTCTCCAGAAGGTTACAGATGTCACTGCCATTCTGTAAAACTTTGGCATCATCCTATATTCAAGGAATAATGGGAAGTTAACAGTAACACCCCAATGTCAAATTCTGTATTTACATTTATCTAAAGTGCAAAGTTTGTTATGAGTCATTGCACCAGGTACGTGGTTTAATTGGCAGAGCATCCAGCTCTCACTCGGAAGGTTTGGGGCTCAATTCCCATGTCAGGTCATACCAAAGAATTTTAGAATAAAACCTACTGCCTTTGTGCATGATGCTCTGCATAAGCATCATTGTAGGGATTATATAATCCAGGGCCAAGGAACCAAAAAGCATCTGTGGGCACCACAAGATTAAAATAGATTACAAATTGAGGGATGATAATGTACAATCTTCCTGTGCCTTTTTTATTTTGCAGAACAAAAAACTTGAATTGTCAATAAACAAGAGCCCAACAGGCACTGTGGTTCCTTGCTGAATGTTTTGAACTGAGCCATTACTCCACTAGCATACAGGCAAACTTTAGTTCATTATGTGAAGTTTGCCAGTTACTCTGGTGACTTCATCATAACCCTAAAGTTGTTGGCACTGAATGTTGCCTACTGTGTATCCACCCAAGTTTCAAATCTTGTTCACAGAGTTTTCAGTGTTTGACCTCAAGTGACCCCAAATGACTTTTGGCCTCCACCAGAAGCAACAGGACTCTTCTTTCTGTCATAACACTTCAATACATCAAATATGAAATCTACTGTACCCAAGCTTCCTGTCTTGAGATATCATTTTTAAAATGGTTTTTAGTGTTTGTTCCATGGTGACCCCCAAATGATCTTTGACCCCCACCAAACATTACAAACCAATCAGGTTTTATCTTTGCATCATGATGCATCCACATACCAAGTATGACATTTATTCAAGCTTCCTAACTTGAGGTATGTCTTGTTTACAAGGTTTTCAGTGTTTGACCTTTGTTGACCCCAAATGGCCTTTGACCATCAACAAAAAAAATATAACTTCGCATCATAAGGTACCTACATACCACATTTCAAATCCATCCAAGCTTCCTACAATGAGAAACTTTCTTTAAAATCTTTTCAGTGTTTGACCCCTAGAGACCCTGAATGACCTTGGACTTCCACCAAAAACCACACAGTACTATTCATCATGATGGTTGAACATACCAAGTTTAATTCAAGTACAGCTCTCCCTTGTTGAGTTTCAGCTTCAAAATGACATCACAGACAGACACAAACACACACACAAACACACCAACCTAACTAAACAGGTTTCTTTTGCTAATGCAAGGAACCAAAAACTCTCACAAAAATGGTGAGTCATACAACCTTAAAATTATTCTACTTGAAAATTGGAATGTTTCTTACTTTTTACATCTAGCTGCACACTTAAAGGAGAAATGCAGTCATCTCAACTTGAATTAGAGTGGTAGACTGTCCTGTTTCATGACTGGCTCTTGAGGATCATGTGACAATATTGTTATCCTCAATTGTGACATTTACTAGGGGTAACTGCTTGGATTAACTTGAATGAGAGTCCTAAAATATTATGGAAGATATAGTACTTTAAAGAGAAATAAGGAGAAAATTGTGAGATTTAGCTGTAGCTTCAAAATAAGTTTGCAACGACTGCTCTTGCCCTGCAAAGGGGTAACCAGAGTTTGACAGACAAAATAAACCAGTGATGCCATAGCTAACTAATGTGTCCCTGACACAATGTTTCTACTTTGTGGTATAACAGAATTAAGGTATCGGAACCACTGAGCTGTGGAAAGTCCCACAGTACCTTCAATGCTGTAGATGCCAATTGTTACAGCAGGGACAAATCAGAGTTGTCCAGCTTGAGACAACTTTTTTTTAATATTTATGGGCCCCATACTGCAAGCAATTCTGTGACAAGTATGAAGTGCTATTTTGTTAGACAAATACTGTATATAAATGATACAACACCAAATTCCGACATAAAAGCAATGTCACCATCTGACCCTCTGTGACTTCAAGTGGCATTTCATATCAAAACAATATGCAACAATCAAAACTCTGGTCAACATTGTTCAGATTCTCCTGTTAGGTAAATACGAATTGCTTGATTCCAGTATTTGATTTCTTGAACAACCTTTGACCCTTTGAAAGAAGACTTTCATGACCCCACATCTGACTTGGTACTACTGAAATCTTGAAAAGATTCAGTCACATTTCCTTAAAGTTAATCTTCTTCCAAAGTGCAAATATGATGATGCATCATCTACTGAACACTCTAGAGCTCCAACTTTAATAAGGTCTGGGTATAACCATATGAGCGAAGGCTTGAGAGTGACTTCATACTTTGACTTGACCTCTAACCTTTGACCTACTTCTAAGACAACAATTTTGATGACCCATTATCACCTTCAAAAAGACTGCATTTGACAAAGAAAAGAAGCACATCAACCTGAGGAGTAAGGAGCCGTTGCATATGATTTTTCACAGTCTGACCTCTGCATGACCCAAATAACCTTTGACCTATTTCAAAAGTAGAAATTTGATGCCTCATCATCTACTCAACACTCCCATCAATTAAAATAAGATTTGGTAAAACCCCATCAGTTGAAAGTATTTTAGTGATTATATAATTTGACTTGTAAAAGACCCCAAATTATCTTTGACCAATTTCAAAAGCACACCATTGATCTGCCAACAACACTGAACACTGCATAATTTCACTGTTTGACCATCACCATGATCCTCAATTGACCCTTGACCAACTTCAAATGCAACACTGATAACCCATCCATCATCTCCTAAACCCACTTGCTAAATCTAAGAAAATCTGAACTCAACCCAATGGACTTGGAGGATTTTATGTGATTACTGACTGCATGGTTAAGTGGTTACAGCATCTGACTTGCCGTTGGGAGGTTGGGAGTTCAAGTCCTGGCTGGCTCATACCAAAGACTTTAAAAACAGCACCTAATGCCATTGTGCTTGGTGCTCAGCATAAGGAATGGAGCAGGGAAAACAAGGCAGTGAGCCCAAAGAGGGTATATACTTCATGTAAGCCAGCCTCAAACTGAAGTGAATAGACACCTACTAATCCTATTCAATCCAAGCTATTCAGCCTATTCATCTCTCTTCAGTTGTCTATTCACCTCAGTTTGAGGTAGTCTTACATGAAGTATCTCCCCAAAAAGGGCCATGGCTGGCTCGACTTGAACCAATTGGTTGGAAACTTGGCCGTAAAACTCTAACTATTAAACTACACTGTTTGACCACTTTTTGAACTATCAATGACCTTTAATGTACTTCAAAAGTACAACTTTGTTGAGCCATCATCTGCTGAACACTTCTGCCACATTTGAAAGATCTGGACCTAACCACAAGGCTTTTAGGTTTTTTACACTATGACCACTCACAGCCCCACCATATCTTTGGCCTACTTGTCACCATAATTTACAAGCCCTTGATATATGTGAAAAAGGATCAGTCAAAGAACCTGGGGCAGCAGTCTTCTTTCCAATGTTGACACATAGACAGACAGACAGACAGACAGAAAACCAGACAGACAGACACACTGCAATGACAACAGCTCAACTATTTCAGCAAATAAATGCAATTTTGAAACCCATTGAACCAGGTGACAATCCAAAAAAAATTGGCAAAGGTCACAGGCTACCTGACATAACCCTTCTAAACAAGTCTTGGCATTTGTCACTGCCATGGTAAATGCTTGACTTCAGCAAAAATTTTGCCAAGGCATGAGAAGCTGGACCTAAGGGCATAATGTTGTAGAAGTGTGAATGCCCAAGGGCTGGTGACACATGTGGTCAACCAGGTCATTTGTGGTCAGGAAGAATTTTAAAAAAGAGCCTTCTAAGATCAAAATATTTTGAACACTCACTTCACGTAAAAGCTTATCACAATCTTCACTCATAGTACTCAAGGTGGACAAAATGTTGACAAATTCCTCTTGGTACTGCCTCAGGAAATGCAGCCTCTCTCGAATGTGAGTATCCAGGACACTAAATGCTACTTGTTGCTGTCGTTGCAATGTTTCATTCAGTTCTTGAAAGTACAGCCTGACCTTTGACCTTGCCATCTCTGCTGTTCCAGGGGCCTAGAAGAGGAAAACGTTTAATCCAGCAATGAAAGCAAATTGAACTGAAATGGTGATATCTTCATATACAAACCAACTGGAGTATAAAAAGTGTGAAGTACTTACACTGGATGATCCATCACTCTAAATATATAACAAATCACTGGGTGTCTGTATTCATGGTTGGTGAATGAAATTCATTCATTCAAACTTCCTTTCTATATCAGGCACTTGCACTTGCAATAAGTATGATTTTGTATAAAACCTAACCTGAAGTAATATTTCACTCCAAAATTAAAAAAAGAGTACCCGTAATTTATCGAAGCACTTACTCGTCGAGTCTCAGTAACACCATCTAAATCTTCGACAACTTGAACACTGCCCTCTATATGTTGTATAGTCTCCTTCAACTTTCGCACTGCATCTGAAATTTTGTCAAGTAAGGGTCGTGTGCACAGAACAGCCTCTGTCAAAGTCGCACGTGTATCCTCAGCTGCTTTTCCTAGAGGTGTGTGCTGTATTATACGAAAAAAAAAAAAAACTTATTTAAAATTTCTCAATATCTACAGAATCAAAAAGCAACAGGTTTGGCTCTTTGCATTTTTCCATGAAGTAGGACAACATAATTTTGAGAAAAACTACTTGTCTAATTTGTGACAGCTCTTTGATTACTGTAACATCAAATTCAATAGATGTGGAGAAACCTATACATCACAGTATGCACTGAGAGTTATATTCACAATTAGTGTTCCCCTGAGGAATTGTGGGACTGCCAATGAAGTCTCTAATCTTGTATTATAATTACTATTTATTTTTAACAAATGACTTAAGATGATTAATAACCCTAAAATCACCATTTCAGTTGAGAACTCTATGTGCAGAATGACTCAGTTTGACCAGTTACTACCAAAATGTGAGTAAAACTAAACAGGTGTGACAAGAAGTTGTGCCATTTGTAATCCAAGTTAGTAAGCCTCTTTAAATTGTCCAATTATCACACACACCTTATGACCTTGATGTCGGCCATAGTCTTTGCACACAAAACACATTAACAAGTCTCCTACACACTCCTTTTCCATGCAAGCATATTCCACTATGTGAGGGGGGTGCTGGCTGCAAGTAGTTTTCTCTTTTGATTTCTCTGACAATGGGACCTGTTTATGCCTGCTTAGGGTCTTGGTAGAATGTGTGGCTACAGCACAGGCATCACAAAGGTGGGTATTGCACACAGTGCAAAATACGGTAGCCTCATGGTTCTCATCCTCGTCACACGGCATGCCAGACTGAAAAGGAAATAAACAGATGGTAAAATATAACAATGCACTTGAGCGGAAATGACTGGTTAAACTTTTGGTGCTTTTTTTAAGTTCACAACATAATATCACAACATCTTGATGTTAAAGGGGCAATCACAGTTTGATAAAGAATAATAGCCTTTTGTTCAAGCACCTCCTTTTCTTTTCTGTACTAATTGTCTACAAGAATGTAGAAACATTGAAGAGGTCTTTTCTGGGTTAAAGGAAATGTCATTTTTATGTTAATTGCTGTTGAATGAAAATTTCTGAATATTTGTTGGGTAAAACAAATACCACAAGATGCAAAAATAGACAGCCTGCACTACACTGTTACTGATCATGACATTAGACCATGATCATGGATAATTTTTTTGTTAGTTGTAATTCATTGTATATATGTAGTGCAGAACTTAAACTTTGTGAAAACAAACTCTGATTGTCACTTTAATGTTGAGATAATTGACCTCATGTCCAATATATCATTACATTAAACTATCCCTACCCTGGAGATGAAATTCTTACCACCCTTGAATGAATCTTCTTATGTCTAGATGTTCTGTCTTCTGATCCTGACTCTGAATTTGCCTCCAGTCTTTCCAAGAGCTCTAACAAGGCAAAATTTTTCTTGAGGCCCCAAACCCCAGAATCATCTAGTGGTGTCACCTGTCTGTCAAATGGACACCGAAGAAAGTCCTCATGTTGACCAAGTCTGGTAAGACAGTCATGACAGAATGAATGTCCACAGAGGAGAAGGCGGGGCACTTTAGCACCTTGTAAACAGAAGGTATCATTACACACTTTACATTCAAGCAGCTGGAAAGGAAAACAAAGAAATTAAGCTGATAAATTTCCAAAAAAAACATTACGACAAAAGGTATCAAAATAGTTTTAAAATACACATTGGCTCATTGGAAAATTCCTGGGTCAACAGCCTCCAGAACTCTTTACAAAGTGATGCTTGGACAAGGCCATGTTGAGGTGTTTTTATGTTAAATATTAATTCAAACTTTAAAAATAATGCAATTTTTCTTGAATCCTGTCTAAAATGTTGTACCAAATTGCATCTGAATATCCTAAAATGCCAGTATGTGGGTTTCGTATTTCAGAAGAGGACACAGTTTTTCAGCAATGTTCAAACTACTGTAACATTAATAAAGCCTTTAATAAAACTTTTCAGATTGCACCTTATAGGGGTCTTAATGTGAGCTCTTGTCCCTATGAACCTACCTGTAACTCAACCACGGGTGGCATCAATTTTGCCTTGGGTTTGGGAGAAAATGCCCACCCCTCCCCCCCCCCACCTTTTGAGTTTCTGGCCAAATTCCTGGTACATGTACGATGTGCATGTATATGTAAGCACCTATGGATTGCTATGCACTGCAAAAATTGAATTGTTTATGTGTACAAAAAAACCTGGCCTATGATCATGCAGACTAAAGCCTATGCTCCAGCATAGGCATAGGCTTTACATGGAATGCAACAAAGGGGTTATGGTTGGGGATAAGGACTGTCAGTCAGAGTTATGAGTTAGGGTAGTAGTTAAGGGAAAGGGTTAGGTTTGGCATTTTGGGACACATTCTCCTGAAAACCTGAGGGACTAATGACACAGGGGCTAATGAGACAGGGGACTATACTCAAACAGACTATCCTACTAACACTATAACGCACTGTAATGTCAAACACTCTACACACAAAATGTAGCACCTGGCCTATTTTGACACTCTTTCTCAAATGGTGTCCGTTAGTTTCTGCCCCGTTGCTTGGAAAGACGTCAGCACCGCAGTAACCAGTGTCGCACAGAACAGAAAAAGACATGGGTGGTGTTTGAAACTTTAAGAAAAGTTGGTAAAATCTTCATTCGACACAAGTAGCTCTGATATCACACTCCTTTCCATTACTTTCTGCCCCCCCAAAAGATGTTTTCTGCTAAATATAAAAGGGGTGGAAAAAAACATTTTTTGAGGGGTGGAAAGAAAGGAGGGCAGAAACTAACATAAACCTTCTCAAACTGTAGTGGCTTAGCCTAAGCTAAGCTTAGGCCTACTGCAAAACATCAAACTTGTCACTTGCATCAAACAACTTTGTCAAATTTGATCACCTAATTACCTGATCAGGCCTACCTGTGTCAGGCGTTGAACTTCAGATCTCAAGAGGCACGGCCATTTGGCCTGCGTTTATTTTCCATTTTTTGAGGGCATCAAGGCAATAAGTCAGGGTACTACGGCCATTTTCAAATTTCAATAAGGGTACGACAGCAATTTCTTAACAAAACAAATTTAGCAAACACCAACTCAAGAGATTTACTAACCCAAGCTCCTGGGTCTTAGACGCACGGATTGCCTCTCAGATGGTCAGCAATTGTAGAACTTACACTGTGCAATCTTAGTTAGACTAAAAGGGCTTGGCTATACGCCCCTGGAAACTCTCTTGTCCAATGTACTTCAATATCAACTTCAAATTGGATCCAGGTGCACAGGTCATAAGCACATTTCGAAACACTCAACTTCAATTACAGACTGATTTTTTTTAAATACTATCCGCAAAATAATTTGCATCATAAAAAACGAATTGCATTGCTTACCGAAATAACGTAAAACAGCAATGAATACATGTAGTGTGAGCTTTTTAAGTACTTGTAAACAGTTTTAGTGATAAGTTAGGAATTCACAATAAGGTCTGAGGGCACGGCGGCCATTTGGGGAGGGCACAACAGCAACATTGGCCGTGAATTTTAATCATTTTTCCAGGGCATCACGGCAAAAAGGAAATGTACGACAGCAATGCCTACCATGGCCACGTCAAATTCGAGGCCTGCTGTGTGAGTATTCCAAGTAGGCCCCTAGCCTAGGCCTATATGTAAGCACTCAGACCTAGGGGCCGTTCCACAAAGAGTTACGCACAACCTTAAGTTTGATTCACCATACTTAAGCCAACAGTAAATCAAACTTATGATCATGCGTAACTCTTTGTGGAACAGGAGGCCCCTGGTAGTATTAGGCTTGGTCTGTATCTCTTGTCTTTACTCCTAGACCGGTCAAGATAACACATATTACTGTAGTATTAGGCCTACTGTAGGGGAGTAATTATAGAATACCCTGCCACACGAAAATACCCCTTTAACTGGGCGGCTACATTGAGCTGTCAAGTTGTCACGGAGGCGACTTCTAAGTTATTTTGAGAACGACTCATCATAACCCCCATTGACTTGTACGGTGTAATAATGTTGGGAATGATTGCAAAAATGTTCGAAGTCCAAGACATTTATCTCGAGTGACTACACCGGCTCCGCCGGCAACATCGTGGCTTGTACACCCTTTACCATTGTCATTTACGCCCAAAAAATGTTCCAAGTCCAAGACATTTATCTCGAGTGGCTACACCGGCTCCACCGGCAACATCGTGGTTTAGATTTTTTATAACTCGCAAGATTAAGAACTCTCTGTTTATTTCACTATGTGCTTATTGTATTTGAACTCTCTGTTTATTTCACTATACTGTGCTTATTGTATTTGAACGCGCGACTGCGACGCTGTAGCCGGCTGCACCGTGGACTTTTTTATTGGCGGGGTATTCTATAGTTGTACCTGTAGTATTAGGCCTAGCTAAAGGGTATTCAATGGGTTACTGTACATGATGGGATAACATTAGCCTACGAAGCCTAACGTTTTGCATTAGCCTAGTTTTCGCCTTAACGTTAGGGTATCAACTCAATAGCTCTTCGACTCGGTGTTTGTAGTCCTTGGCCTTTTTAAAACTAACATTTGATCCAGCATGCTTGCGTTTTGAATCTTGATTTCGATGAAAGACATCGCACGGAAGTTTAGTTCCACCGCAAGCCATTTCCGAGAAAACTATTGGAAAGCATTCACAAAACAAGGGCACAAATTTGCCTATGGTTTTTACACAGGCCTCTGGTTTTTCGGGCTTCGTCCAGGTAACCTAGAAGCCTGCACAGCAGACGTTATGTTTTCAACTTGCACTACTCCAATAGTACTTTGTCATAATGCTTTTGAGACTGCTCAGCTGACGGCAGTTTCTTGCGAATCCAAGTTAGTGGGTTGCTGTTTAGGAAGGATTTCAGTACCGGTGATTTCAGTCGGAGGGGCGAGAATGACTTGCTGCCAGGGAGCTTTGAAGCAGGTTAATAACAGAGAAACAGAAAGATTTGGATAGGTTATTTTTAAGGTCTCGGACTTGTCAAATGTCGGGTTCGGGTTTACGGGTTCAAGGAAGAGGAAAAGTTTGAAGAGACTCCCTTAACATTCAAACCTCAACCACACACCAGCCCCTGTGAGGGCAGAAAAATTCAATGGAGTCCTCAAAAATTCGAATAACACAAGTATGCCGACGTGTCGCCAAGAACTGAAGTGCAGAAAACAAAAAAGTCATCAAAATCCGTTTCAGTCGGGGGAACCACAGGTTGCGTCCCCACCTTCGAAATCCTTCACACGTCACTGGAGTGTACGACTGAGAATCCAATGTGTAATCAAAACACAGAACCAGAACATGCTGTGTTATACGAATTTCGGTACTCTGCGTTTTTTGAGCTTGCAGTCAATCAAATTAGAGCTGAGCCAATTTCATTTCTGTGGACTACTACAACAACTGTAGTTTGCGGTGAGAGGATTAGGCCTTTAAAGGTAGCAAATGTCAGCAAAATGATCTGAATTTACTTGCCAGTTACGGAGTGAACTTTTCTAACGAAAAATCCGTTGGAATTATTCAAATATCTTTTACCGTTCTCACTAGATATACCTCTTCAAAGTCAATTGAATGATTCTAAAGCAAGCAAAAGTAATGATGTGGAGTGTTCTCCCCCAGAACATTACAGATCTCGAGGACCCCAAGCAATTCAAGAGCGCAGCCTTGAGGATCCTCAGACGGGACGACTAACTACATGCGCACACTCAACCCTGCACGTTTGACTCCACCAGGAGTGTTGTGCAGTATTTTTCCAGATCCAGATCCAGAGTGTTACAAAGGGTTGCATTTCTTTTGCGTATCCTATATTAGATATATCTATATTAGATATCACTTAATTACTCAGCAGATAGTTTTTGGTTTGGTAATTGACATGATGATTTTCAAGGACACAATTTAAACTTCAAAATAAAAACCTTCAAGTTCAGCACAAACAAATGTTACAACTAACCTTGAAATGAAGGTTGCAAAACAAAGGATAACATTAGCCATTCGTCGCCTGTCCCTCTCATGACATCACCAGTTTTGCCTACTGAGCTCATAAATGAGTGCAAAATCATAAACTGCCCCGTAGAATAATAATATTTTTGCCCGATTTTGATGGTAATTGTGGCTATTTTCTTGGTTTTTTATGCTTCTCACATCAAATACCGATTTTCTTTTTTATTCATTTTCATGTCACACGACCTTTAAAGCAGAGCAAAATGAAAAATTTTTCATGAGTAGGCTACTACTCAATGACGGTATTTGTTTCAGTTTAAGTAGAGCTGGGCCCTTTTCATATGATTTTCATGAGAAATAGTGATGGGTTAATTAGTTACATGGAGATTTACAAACAATTACGGGAGCTTTTTTAAAATGTACTGTACCCACTCTTTTACTGTTCATATTGGCAATTTTCTCACCCATGAACATTGACGGTGGCTTATATGTATGCAACAATTATTTTTAAGTTCTTCATAGCATTTTTTTATGAGACTGGGAAGGTGGCACCAGTATTCTTCATCCCAGATCAGAGCATAACCAGGATTTTCCACGTGGGGGATGAAGGAGGGCCGTACAGTGCGGGGGTGCAGGATTTCTGATGCGTCCCGTCCACTATCAAGATTCAAAGGGGAGCGTTACCAAGTTAGTTTGTCGGAAAACAGTGCAAGAAAGTTTGGAAAACCGAAACCCCTCTCTCAAATAGCCGCCGAAATGGCATTTCCTAAACATTTGAATAGAATCTAAGCAGTAGTAATTTTGAGTGTTCATTTCAAACAAAATATTAACTTCAATAAAAATGAGCAGAAGTGCAAAAAGATAATAAAATTAAGTGTACTGGGACGTGTCGAGAGAAATTCTGGTCCCTTTATATCTAGTCTTGTACATCCTTCTTTCTGGCAATTGAAAACATGTCGGAACTTTTTAGAACTTTTGACCAACTCAATATTCTACCGTTTCGATAGAAAGTGTTTTGCAAGCTGCCGAATTTGTCTCTAATTTTGTAACTTTTTGTTTCTTTATTAAAATTTTGCGAGTCTGAGAGCTTACTTCTTGCAGCGATAGTAGAACCTCTAGTCTCTAGATAACATAAAATGACGCTTTGAGGATCTTGGAGGCTGTGTTTTTAGAGTTTTGGTATTGAACACCATTGTAGGCCTAGTTTGAAAAAAGTCCCCATTTTCAAAAGCCGTAACTCTGACAAACTTGGCAGATCCTTCCGCGCACTGATGAAACATATCACCATGCTTGGTCACAGTGGCGCATGGGTATATTTTATCCGGAGAGAGGGATAAAATAAAAGCACGCAAATTTTGCTAACGCTGAGCCATTTTTACGGTGTGAACATCATTGTATTGGGAACGAAATCTGCAACCTGACCATATCGCGTCTGAATTTTTGCCTTTTTCAACGGAATGTTCATCATATGGAGCGTAATTTGCACAAAAGTTTGAATTCTGGATTTCCTGTAAGGAATTCGGACAGCGTGGGGATTATTGAAGAATATGCCCATCCTATGAGCAATTCAGAGTTTGCACGGCCACTGAATATCGTTGTTGTTACATTATGGTGTCTTATGTTCGTGGATTGAGCAAAAAGGTGTTATTAGACACCTCCCCGGTTATCCAACAATTTAAAAAGTTTCCGAAACCTTTTTGCCTTTTTTATAGACAAACACGTGAAATTCAACAGCTTATATTGGATAAAATTTGAAATTTTATGAACGAAAATTTAGGAATGCAATAACAGTATAGTTGACCCGTGTCACATGTGAGGATCTGATGTTACGTATAGATTCCCAATAGTTTTTTATTTCCAAAGCCATGGTATAAGTTTCTAAAATTTTGATTTTTTTTTTTTTTTTTTTTTTGGTGTGAGCATTTCTTAATTACACTGTAAAAATGTCTTAAATATTACAAAATATTTGCACCGAGTTACAGACAAAAAAGAATTACAAATAAAGAAATACAAAAAGAATACATAGGAAGCGCTGTCAATGAGTTGACAGCACTCTTTGTGTATTCTTTCGGTTTTCTTTACTTTCTTTCAATCCATAGACATTGTTTGCAGTGTAGTCTACTGCAATTTGCGGCGCGCGAAGCGAGCTAAAAATTTTGAGTTTATTGGAACAAATCATCTTGTATAAAATGCATCCAAAATTTTAGGAAAGAAAAGTTGGGACTCCGCACTGTAGTCGACTGGAAATCTGGTATGACACCAGATGGCAATTAAATTTCCAAATTTTAAATTTTTCAGAACCAGGAGGGCTATCACGCCTGTTTCCTCTTGTAGTCACTCCACTAGCTCTTAAAAGGACACTTCCACCCACTTACACATAATGTGCCTTCAAAATGAGCTGTAGACACCCCCCCCCCCCTCCATTTTCAAAATGTTTTGAAAATGATAGAAGTGTCTGCAAACTACACTCAAAATGGTAAAACTTCATAGCAAATTAGTCAACATCATTTCTAAAAGATTACCTCCAAAAATCAGCTCTGATAAACTAGCAAATTTTTTATCTGTCCAAAGGATAATAATTCCCGTTGAACACAAATCAGGCGCGCTGTGGGGGGGGGGGGGGGGGGGGCAGAGAGTCTATCCGTGTACCATGTCGCGCATCTGCTTCTAGAGGCTTTTTCATATGACGTATAATGATTCCCCCTTGTTGGAATACATGTGCCTACGTAGATGACCGCACTCGAAGCGCTTTCTCGATAAGTGTGTTCACACCGCGCATATACGGCGCGCACTGTGCAGATCGTTCAGTACAAAACCACGTGTATTTAGCATGATTGTCCTCCAGCATGGCGGATTCGTGACTTAATTACGGAGTCTCTGTACGAATTGTACTACAAAGAGATGAGGACTTCGAGATATTCGAGACATTTTGATAACCAGGGACTAATTATCCTGCATAAACATGTGTGCCACTTCCCACATTAAGTTTCGTTTGTTAAATTTAAATTCGCTGTTTTGAGCACATGGGCATGTTAATTCTGCACAAAGTAAGCATCTGCCATAACAACTTATATAGAAAAGATCGACAGATTATGTCACTGTCACGAAGTCCAAATGTTCTGAACTACAAATTCTAGGCCAGAGAAAGTCTAGGCTAGAGTATTCAGACAATGTGTTCTACAGTAGTACTTCCAATTTTATATCATAGTACAGACACTGTAATCTTTCTAACTCTGAAAGGAGGAAATGCCTTTGAACTCTTTTAAGTAAAACGAAGCCTCGATGGATAAACAGTTAGTGTAAGCGTTCATTCAATGATGGTTTAGTGTGCAATTGTAACGCGGGTCAATTTCAGGGAAGAATTGTACTACCAATTACTTCTTTAAAGGCAAAATGAAAGTCCGAAATAGGATTATTTTCAGTTCAAACAACCATATCCAAAGGAAGAAAGAGTTAATTGTAAAGAAGGCGAAGGGAGAAAATTGATTGGAGTTAAAACGATTGAGAACGAGTGAGTTTCAGTAAAATAGAAAACCATCACTGTCAGCAGGCGCGGATCCAGACATTCCAAAAAGAAGAGGGGTGCCTGCTGACTTAAGAGAAAGCAGGATATAGTGAGGGAGTTGCACTGCTAATTTCCCGTATGTTTTATTGTTTCTGACGAAAAAGGGATGGCTGAGGCTGTAAAAGCCCCCCCCCCCCTTGAATCCGCGCCTGGTCAGGGTAACATATTTAAGAAAAATCAAAGAGATGAAACTCGCTACATATTTGAGAAACCTCTGGCTAGAAAGAAACAATCATTCTTCAGCCTTTTTATATCTTGTCTAAAAAATGCTTCGGAAATGCCCAATTACTTTAATACTTTCCAATCGTTTTCCGTAAAATGGAAAACGCTTTCTGCAAAGTGAAATTTTTCATAGAAAATAAAAAAGGTAACAAAGGTTTGCGACACTTTGGGTATCTTGTCCCTACTTCATACTGTATTCTTGCAAAGAGAGAATGCCCTAAATAATAAAATAATCGGGCCAAGGTTGCAAAAATGCTGGGCGTTGTCAATTGCAAAAGTAATGCAATTGAACCGACAGACGGGAGCCGTGTATTTACTAGGTGCAGTGCCCCGATAGAGTTTGCCATCTATTCTGCCCTATAGAGCCAAATTCGGGCAATGGTTATGAAAATGAGGGATTTTTTTCTAACTACGGATGCAGTGTGAGGACGTCTTCCCTGAAGTCTGCCTGAAAATTCATCTTGCTTTTTCCAAAGTTCTCCCAATTCAGTCTGGCAAAGAGCCGAGCGGTGAAACCGAACCTTAAACTGTTTCCCAAAGAAGCTACGTTTATACTGAAGGAAAACACTTGACCAACCTGACGGCCCTCAGATCATTTACATCATTGGTATGTTAGGTATGTTTCCATTCTAGACTGGATGAAAAGAATAGATACTATACATGATGTCAGGTTCATTTTAACCCACCATGTAACGTAGCTTTTTCAAAAGGTGTTCAAGCCGCGATCACACTACAATGAATTCGGATCGGATCGGATTGCGATCCGACTTTTGTGATTCTTTATTAAAATCTTGTCCATCTCTTGTTGGAGTAAACTTAAGTTTGCCAACCTTTGAATATTAACGATTTGTCTCGAAGGACTACGAAAATAAAATTTATGTTAATTATTTCGTGATGTCACACCGACAAATAGCTTTCATTGGATTAATGACATAGGCTGCGGAAGCGGGAGGGGGGCAGGGGGACCCAATAATTTTTATGAGATTTTGGGGGCATCCCCCCCCCCCCATAACTGAATGTCGCAAAATAAATTTTTCAAAAATAATTAAACGAATTTAAGTTGCTTTTATTACATTTTGGCTATTATTTGGCTCAATTATTACTTTTCAGAGTGCAAAATTTACAAAGCTTCCGGCTCCTTCGCCCCCTGGACCCCCACATTAACGATAACCTGTAGGAGAGTTTATTTTCGCCCTTGAAACAGTTAAAAGCAAAACCTTTTGCACGCTATCTTTCCGTCCTTCAAATTACAGTATCTTTCTTCTTCTCAAATCAAGGCCTTTTAAACAGACTGAGCGAGGGGCATGTCCGTAGTCGCCTCATTGGCCCCAATGACACACATTTGCCCCGTTGCCCCGGCCAGTAATAATGTCCCTTTTAGGATTATAAGTAATACCTGTGCAAAGGTACTTTTTGCTTCCATTAAGTCCCCTAAAATGTCAGAGCTTCCGGGGCCCTGTTGCTGGCGTTTGGACCCCAGGCATATTGACTCGGGATTTTAAATAGAACTCCCTATTGATAAAATGCCCCCAAACACTTTGGATCTCTTTAAATGCCCTGTCTCAAATTATCAATCACATGTTCAATTTTGAGTAGCTTCAACATTTTGGCTTTGCCCCCTAAAATTACTGTTAAGTATGTTTCTCCTTAATCAAATGCCGTAGTACTTCCCAATTCCATTTTCGTCCCTCATCTACCCCTCTCCTGGATTAAAGTCATAGTTTAGAATCCTAAATTTGAATATTTTCGGCCATTTTGGAGCCTCTCAAATCACTAAAATCGATGATCTTCAGCCTCAACCCCCCCCCCCCCTTTTTCGTCACATCATCAATAACAAATACACTAAAATAAGCATAATGCTTATCTACGAGAATATACAAGGGGCTATTTCAGGCTCATCCTTTCCCTCACAACACAAATCCAAATAAACGAACCTCCTATGATATTAAGTCCGGATGAATAGTCAAAAGGGAGGGGCCCGTCCCTAAGGCTCCTTTCCCGGCAGGTATAGACGTACGAGACAGGGACAGGAAGCGAAGGGTGTTCAGTTGCGGTGAGAAATAGTTTACCATTTATCACGCAAGAGATGTTATGGGGAAATAATTAACAGACAGGGATTCGAGCAGTCAGACAGGGATTCGAGCAGGGTTCGAGCAGTCACAGACAATTTCGAGCAGTCACAGACAATTTCATCAATTCAGCGGATCTTTAATTTAGCCAAGAGTCGGCACCATAAAGAAGCATTAGAATATTTTCAATTCCGTTGTTTAGTTTCCTCGAAAAGAATCAAGACCATTTAATAAAATAGTGGTAGTAATTTTCTGATCACGTAGCAGGTTCCTGTTCTTTTTTTTTTTTTTTTTTTTTGCAAACAAAATTTAAAGTTATAGACTGCATGTTTAGATACGCTTTACAAGCATGGAAAACAATTTTCGGCCATCTGAAGGGTCGCGATCATTTCCAAAATTTTCTTTACGTTCCGCACCAACAAATGGTGGCGCTCCGCTTAGACAGTCTTTCGGGCAAAATTACATTTTTCGGGTCAAGGTATGTAACTTTTTAATCGCTTTGCAGTTCGCGAACTTATTTTGAAGTGAAAATTTTATAAAACGAAGATAGCGACTGCTTAGATACTCCGTATGAGTCTGGAAAATGCTATTTCCGGCCATCTGAGGGTCTGATTTTCAAAAAATTTTCTACGCTCCGTGCCAACCAATGATGACGCTCCGCTTAGATAATCTTTATGGAAGAAAAACGTTTTGTGGCCAAGAAAATCCGCAAACTAAAACGCTCATTTCGCCTATACCGATCGATGCTCTTTTATTTTGACTCCTAAAGGGAAGCAAATTTAATGACAAGTTTACTTCAAAATGTAGAGTAAATGGAATAGGACTGCATGTAAAGACACAGAAATTTCAGTTTCAGGTCGGCGATCACTGAACACACTGCATGTCCCCATTCAGATAAATCCTGCGTACGCCACTGGTACGTCCCCATTGCCCTCTTTCTCTTAGTTAAGTCCCCCCCCCCCATTCGAAATGTCTGGATACACGCCTGGCTTTTCCTCTGGACCCCACCAGGGACCCTTAAGCGGGCCCCGGACCCCACGACTATGGGCTTTGCGCTTCGCGCGAAACCGAAACCGGATTCCTTACGGTGTCACCATTATGTCAGTTGCCGAAAATTTGTGCCCCCCCCCCCCAATAAAAAACATCTTGTCCGAGTGGGTTGTTAACTCCACATCAGTGCACCGCTTTAAGGTAAACATTAAGAAGTTTTTCCACGTCTGTGATAGAATCTAATCTTTCTGGGCTCATTAGGTGTTGGTGTTTTGCTTTTTTGGAGGGGGTGATTACAGGGCATCTTAGGTGGCCCTTTTAGCCCTTCTTTGCCCTTTAACCTGTTATGTTACGCGTGTCTGCTAAAAGTTGTTTATCGGTGTGACGTCACAAAAACACTTCAATTTCATCTCATTTTCATAGACCTCTGATGCACTGAAGTCATATATTTACTACACTAGTTAGCAAAGTTTTGGCTATTCCGGACCAAAAATGGGGAACATTTGAGAAAGAAACTCACCAGTGGCGTAGCTAGGATTTTTTTCGTGGGGGAGATATGGGGGGGGGGCCGGGATACTTTTGTAAGGGGGCTGGAGTTTACTATCTAAGCGTAGCGCCACCATCAGTTGGAGCGGAGCGTACAAAGAAAATTTTGGATTTTAATACCTCCCAGATGGCTAAAAATGGCATTTTCCAGGTAAAATTGTCTTTAATTCTGATGAGAAAAATTTGTGATTTTTCTCAGATTCAAACACACTTTTAAGATACTGATAAGCTCAGTTCATTACTCCACTGGACTATGTATCCTAGGATTACAAATCCGAAATCCTGCCGTATGTTGCAAGCAGCTGTTCCAGTGGACGCCTGAGTAGGGCGTATGGAAGCATTGCAGATTGAGGGCAAAAGATTTTTGCCCGAAAAATGCTATTCTGCCAGTAAGACAGTCAAAGCGGAGCGCCACGACTGGTTGGCGCGGATTGTCTAAAAAAGTTGAAAATTCGTGCCTCTCAGACAGTCGAAAATGACATTTCCTATGCTTGTAAAGGGGATCGAAGCAGTCGTCATTTAAGGTTTCAATTGCAGATAAACGTTTACTCCAAACTTAAATTCAGCCAGAAAGACTAAGCGGAGAGTCACCATTGGTTGGCGCGAAGCGTACAGAAAATTTTGAAATATCCGACTCCTCAGACAGCTGAAAATGGCCTTTCCCGGGCTTATACACTCTAAAAAAGTTGGTTAAAAAAACTAACCAACACTGGTCACGTATGTCAAATACCTGAAATTGGTTAAAGTTTACCCAATAGTTGTTGATTAGTGGGTTATCCAAGAGGTTTTCTACCACTTAATTAGGTAACCAGCCTGTGGGGCAACCAAATAAACAACACATATTGGGGACAACTTACCCAATTTCAGGTATTTGACATACGTGACCAGTGTTGGTGAATTTTTTTAACCAACTTTTTAAGAGTGTACTATAGGGGGATCTAAGTAGTCGCTATTTTAAGTTTCCTTTTGCAAAAAATGTTCACTTGAAACTTAAATTCTGCTATGAAGCGGTCTAAATGCCATTGAGCACCATCATAAATTGGGCGAAACGTACAGAAAGTGTTGAAAAATCTAATCCTTCAGACAGTCAAAAATGTCATTTCCTATGCTTATAGGGGAGTCTAAGCAGTTTCGAGGTTCTGTTTGTTAAAACTGTTCACTTGAAACTAAAATTCTGCTAGAAAGACTATCTACGCGGAGATCCACCACTGGCTGGCGCGGAGCGAGCAGAAAATTTTGAAAAATCGGACTCCTTAGCCTGAGACAATCGAAAATGACATTTCCTAGGCTTATAGGGGGATCTAAGCAGTCGCTTTTTGATCAGAAAATTACCAGATAAAATGTATCACTGCCAATCGATGAAATGGTTTCGCATATTTTCGGGGGAAACTATAACTAGGAATTGAAAATATGCTAATGAATTTTTCTCTATAGCGACTCTTGGCTAAATTCAATATATATTGATAAAGTTGTGTGACTGCCCGAACTTCCGACTATATATGATTTTACTTTTGAAAAAAATGTAACGTGACAAGGTCTGTTTAAATGAATTTTGAAGCAGACTTACAAGAAGACATTCTCACACTACATCATTTAAGTATCGAAAAACAAATTACCCGATTTTCATAACCGTTGCCCGTATTTGGCTCTAGAGCAGGATAGATGGCAAACTTTTGGGCACCTGAACACCCTCCTGTCTGTCCGTTGAATTAATTTGGCAATTGAAAACGTCCCAGCATTTTTTTAACCTTTGCCCGAATATATGAACATTTCGGGCTATTTTTGCAAGACAGTGGGAATGATGAAATTTTTTTTTTCAACATGCTACCCAAATGTGTCGCAGATCTTTGTTATTTTCCATGAAAATTTTACTTTATTTTATTTTACCCTTTTTATGTTTTTCAGCAAAGATTTGAAGCTATTAAAAATCGACCATTTTGGGTATTGTGTTACACAAGGTTTTAAAAACAGGCTCAATAAAGATTGTTTCTTTTAAGTCACAGGCTTTCCAAATGTGTCGCGATTTTTTTATCTGTTTGATTCTTAGTAACTTTGTTCCCCTTAGTATGATACTTTTCCATTTTCGGGCAAATCCTTGAAAGAATTTGAATATTCGAAAATTTCTGGCATTGTGGCACTGTGTTGTGATTATCTGTGAAGTAAAAGTCACGAATAATAGCTTTTTGCGCTGCCAGAAGATGTATCAAAATTGTCAAATCTTGACTTGGTTTTTCGTGAAAATTTTATTGCGACTATATGACGTTTCTTTCCCTTTTTCGGGCATATCTTTCAAGTCATGATTTCGGCCACATTTAGGAATTTTCTGAAAAACCATCCCATTTTTCAATTTTTTCCCCGAATATTTTCCAAATGTCTGCCCTAATTTTCCCCGAATTCCTGCCCGAATTTAGATTTTGCGGAAATTTGGGGCAGTCTTCCCCCTGCCCCGTCTCTGACGCCACTGGGTATGTTCACTTCACCCAATAGCTAAGTGAGGTCCTGTGAGGTAATATAGTGGTATAAGGTTGCGACCGTTGAGACTGCCTTGACCCAACATAGGTTTGGTTGTTGCACTGGCCAATGAGTGGCAGCAATAGCTGCGCAACGGTGCAAATTCCTTCCAACCATGTTTGACTCAAACATTCTATCCACCACACCAAGTATGATTTTGGAACAAATTTGTGCCTCCCCAGAAATTAAAAAAAAAATCCCTAAAGGAGATAGAAACAGGTCAGATGCTAGGAGCACACATTAATCCACACCAAGGTAGCCTATTTTAGCCACTCCAAATTTTCTAGAAAATTATCCATCCAGAAACCCGACGAGTAAAAAGTCAAGAGTTTCCAAAGATATAAAGCTTCTCACAGTCTCCCTGAATTTATTCCGACATTCAGAGTGGATCTATCGCAAGTGTATCTATGCCGGGAAGCCCGGACTGAATATTAGTATCATCGGCTAAATATTATCATCGGCCAGCATGAACATAATTTTTTGCCTGTGGGACCTGCTGCGGGGGAAGGGGGGCTGGGCGATTCAGTGGGGGATCCAGCCCCTAAGCCCCCCCCCCTAGCTACGCCACTGAAACTCACAAAAATCGGATCGCCTGTGATCCGAATTAGTTTTAGTGTGACTCGTACGTACTACTGAGAAGTAAAATATGATAGTAGGAAGGACGGGCAGTCACACAATTTAAACAATTCAATTTATATTGAATTTAACCAAGAGTCCCAACAGAGTAAAATAAGCACGTTTTCAACTCCGTTTTATAGTTTTCCCCGAGATTATACAAGACCATTGCATCGAACTTATGCATGGGCGTCCGCAGGTAAGGACAAAAAATCAAAATAAAAAAAATCAAAAATTTGAAAAAACGTATAAAAATCAAAGCAAAAACCCGAACAAAACCTGTTTTCCGAGTTTCTATGCCAAAAATAGGCTTTAGAAATGCCATTTCCGGCGATCTGGGAGGCATTTTGGGCTGAAATTTTCGAATGTTTCATGTCAATTCATGGTGACTGGGAGGTTTTTCCCCCGTCTAGAAATTTTGCCCCCCTGACTTTTTTTCTGCGGACGCCCATGAACTTATGGCCGAGTGGTACAAGGCTGCGACTGCTTAGATCCTCAGTACAGGAGCGGATAGAAGGGGACTTTTACAGCCTCAGCCCTCCCCTTTTCGCCACATCAACAATAAAACATACGGGAAATTAACAGTGCAACTCCCTCACACCCCTGATTCCTTTTAGGCAACCCCTCCCCCCTTTTTCGAATGTCTGGATCCGCGCCTGTTCAAGTTTTCTAAGCCTCGAAAATGCCGTTTCCGTCCGCGGCTGACTAAAGGGGTATGCTACGATTTAAAAAGAAAAAATGCTGTGCGCTCTACGATAGCCAATGGCAGCGTTCCAGCCGTTTAGATAGTGTTTCGGGCAGAACTACATTTTACCGGGCAAAAAATCTTCTGCCCATCCCCAAAATTTAATGCCTTCAAGTCTACGTCTACCCTTGCATCAAAATGTACATGAATTTGAGACTGAATAAATCTTAACGCACTAGCTTCAGTACTGTTGGGGAGATCACATTTATAAACAATGCTAAAGCTATCTGCGTAGCTAGACCGTCGATATTACAATGGCTACTACAGTACGTGTTTTACTATGCAATACTGCAGCATGCAGCGCTCGCTCTGTGTGGTATCTCTGTCAATTTGTCAAATCTGCCACTCGCAAATTGTCATGTAACTCTAGTGTGACTTTGCGTCTAATCATTCTTGGAAGAGAGCTAACTTAGTGTTCGGAAGTGTAAATAATGGAAGCTCCGCGAGAAAAGGAACATCTACTGTCTCTAAAAGGCAAGACCTAAAGTCTATTCCTAGAGCCCAGTGTTTGATAATCAATTCACGTTTTTGTTTATTTTGTGGAACGTTTAGGCTAGGCACACTGTAGGCCTAACGTTAGGTGCGTGTGTCTGTTTGCGTGTAGCATAGACGTACATGAACCTCATAAAGCAGGCGTTGCCGAGGCTAACACAACAGTATCACAGTACCAAGTTTAGAAGTGCGAACGTTAAGAGTATGGTAGACTCATTCATGTTTAAAAACGAATGGTGCCTGTGTAACGGTAAATCGTCACCACCTGTTAAATTCTTACCACTTCCGGATATCTTTTACGGAATCCTTTAAGAAACGGAAGGTTACTTCCTGCGATATTAGAAGAGTTGTTCAACTTTTTTATTCAAATACCGAATGTTATCAAGACATATTCACATTTTTCAAAAGTATCACATAACGTTGTAAAATGAGAAAAAGATTTGGCAGAGTCAGAGGCAATGTTCAGGGGAAATGACCATCTAAAGCGAAAGAGGTGTGGTTACTTGTAAAAGAAGGGTGGTTAGCGGGAAATGTCAATCGTTGTATATATAGGTGTGACATGTAGGAAATGTCAATCACCGCAAAGAAACCAGTCAGAGTGGGCGTGGAACGAAGGTGGTTACAGAGAAATGACAATCACTGTATTTATAGGAGTGGTTTGTAGGAAATGTCATTCACGGCATTCAGACCGATTGATACAGGGTTTGTAAGACATTGATTCCACTGTTTTCAATAAATTTCAACTCAATCTTTATGACCTTGTGTTCGACGAAAGTTAAGCCACATTTGAATAGGCCAGAATATTTTTTTCTAGTTTTTAAGTATTCTTTTTAAAAATGATTCATGTTCTGCATGTAAAAGGAGTACGTTACCTGAATTACTGAGTTTCCGGAAGTGGTAAGGAATTATTAAGTGGTAACGTATGCACAGTACACCATCACTGCTTGATAACAGAGTTAATGAGGTAGGCTAGCTAGGTGTACAAGGCTGCCAGATGCTAACAGTTTTTGTCAATGTTAGGATGAAATGTAACCTAGCCTAGGCCCTTGGCCTGACTTTAGCCTTACCTAGGCCTTAATTGTAATGTTAGAACTTGGATTCTAACCCTATGCATTCTGCTAGTCCTTGAAGAGGACTCAGTGCTACATCCTTTTTGTTTAACTCGGCATATGCGTCCTGGGCCACACTGCACAAAAGATCCTGACTTAGCATAATTGGTTTTGTAGCAATTCCACATATTGAAGTTTACTTTTCAGGAGTAAATTTCAGCATTTCCTCAAGCAAGCTGATGCAGATGAGCATGCTGAAAGGACCAATTCCCTCACCCCAAACAGTACCAATTCTCCTAACCTTCTTACTTAAGCCCCTCCCACAACTGTCTAAAATTCATCCTCATCCAAACACAATCATAATTTATTGCTTCTGGGTGAGTAAAGAAAAGCTCAACAGTCGATGTGTATAATCAATACACTCACAGTACAGTTCATGCTGTGTAATAAAAGGTTTGGTACTCAGCATTGTTTGAATTAGCTGTCAATCAAAGAGCTGAGCCAATTGAGAATTTTGGTTAACCTCCACAAGGATTGTATAGTTTGGGGTGAGAGGATTAGCCCTTTAAGCCCATTAATTGACTGAGTGTTACTGTCAATATTTACCTCCCAATTTCACCTTTTTGCTTAACTTCTTGCTCCTTTCCATTTGGAGAGTGACCAGTTTAAAAGTTTAAATGCTATGACAGAAATCCCTATTTACATTTTTGATCCAGTGTAAAATTGTATGATCTACAGGAAGTTGGTTTGTTGGCACAAGTGCTTGTGGTGCATTGGGTTGCTTTCATGATGCTAGTGCTAGTGTCCTGGGTTCAAGTCCTCCTATTGCTAATACTTTTCTCTTTTTTCTTCCACAGCATACAATTTGGATCTAGTAGAGGGGATTTATTACTGCTACTGTAAACCCCAAGTCCAAATTGATGCTGTCCTACTGTAGGCTTAAGTTATCAAAGGGTTCAGGGGTACAAAAGATCGACCGACTGTTAAGTGCGCAATAAAGGGTTTTAAAAACCATTTATTGCATAAATTCAAACATTGCTGCAAAAGAAGGCCTATCCTCTTTTAAAGTTAGAAGCCTAGATATTTACAGTTGTCTAATTTTAATGGAAGTGGAAAGTGGGAGGTTTTATCGATCCTCTTCTAGAAAGGGGGGAGGGGCAAATATCCCTTTTGCCCCTCTAAAGGAAGGACTGACTATTTCATATCAAATTATCTTTTAGTCTGTGAGTTCAAAAGAAATAAGACTAGTTCTTTCAAGCCTATGGTCATAGCTACAGTAAGGGTGGATCAGTTCAGGTATTATTTTTGTAACACAACGTTGCACCTTTTCAATGATTTCCTTATGGAGGTACAGTACAGGTTCCAAACTTTGCAGCAATATTCTAAATGTGGTCCAAATTAATAGTTATTTGTACAATCTTAGAATGTTACTGCTTCTTTCACAATCATAATTTCTTTTAATTACACTGAGCCGCTTATTTTCACCACCAACAACCTTGGCACAATGTCTGCTAGGGTATGAAGACTCATCAATGAGTACTCATAAATTTTTCTCAAATTGAATTTGCTCAATTTGAACACCACCTATACAGTTATTTTTATGAACATTAGAATGACCAAGGTGTAACCATTTACATTTTGGGGCATTGAACAACATTTGCTAATTTGTTTGACCACAAAAACAGTGTATCTAGGTGCTCTTGCAGCTCAGAAACTTTATCTGCTGCTTGTACACTTGAAATATGGACGTATCATCAGCAGACTTCAACACATGACTCTTCAAGTTGACATCAAGATCATTAATATGAATAGTGTACAATACTGGATCTTTTACTGAGTCTTATGGTATTCCACTCTTGACTGAAAGCCAATCTAACTGGTGACCATTTAGTACAACTCTTGGCAGCCTGTCATTAAGCCAATTTTCAATCCAGTTGGGCACCACAGAACTGAGACCATGCGCCCCAGCTTTTGAAGTGAAATACTTTTGGGTAGGCCTACAGTACCTTGCCAAAAGCCTTACTAAAATCTAAATACATGACATCAACTACTATAACTGCATAACCTTACTTGTAACAACATTCAAAACTTGAAGCAAGTTCAAAAGACAGGATCTTACTGACCTACTGCAAAGCCATGCTGAGAATTTAAATAATGCCATTGGTGTCTAAATGACCAGAAATATTATCCTTTAAGGGCAAGAGCAGTCACCCAAACTTATTTTGAAGCAAAAGAAACAGTATCTCACAATTTTCTTTTAAATTCTTTTCAAAGTATCTTTTATGATATCTTATGACTTCAGTATTACATATTCAAGGTAAACCAAGCAGTAACTAATAGTAAATTCACATCTGAGGAGGAAAAATGTTGTCACTTGACTTTCAACAGCAAATCATGACACAGGACAGTCTACTACACTTCTTTAAGTTGGGGCAATTGCCCTTGCCTAATAATTGACTTTATTAACTTCGCAAACCTGTGATGTAAACTGGCCAGTAAATACTAGGATGATTCTTGGGACCTTTTTTTGTAAACAAGAGTGTGACATTAGCCAATTTCTAGGAATGCAGAACTGCAAACTCTTAAAAAAAACAAGCCAAAAAAATACAGTACTATATTATTTTAAAATCAATCCAGCAACTTTCAGCAAGATTCAGTTATACCACTGGATGGATACCATCTATACATAGAGCTTTTTTAGGTTGCTACACCTTGTTCAGCTTTTGAAAAACCACCTGTGCGGATAGGTTAACCTTACTGAAGATATTCACACCACTTAACAATTTGTCAAAGACATTTTCGCTAAAGGGAATGGTTTTGATGGTTTCTTTAAGGAAGAACGAAGCGAAGGACTCATTCACTGTAACAGTCTACCACTCACATTGTTATCCACACAAGTCACCATTGTCATTGGTCAAAGGATGGATTGTATCCTTAAAGGTAAAGAGCGGTCCCTCCAAAGTTATTCAGAAGCAACAGCTAAATATCAAAATTTTCCTTTAATTTCTCTTTATACTATCTTTCATCGTATCCTAAAACTTCCAATATTGCATGTTCAATGTAAAACAAACAGTTACTCCTTTTAAATTTCACATTTGAAGAGAAAAATTTTTGTCACATAACTCTCAACAGCCAATCATGAAACAGGACAGTGTACTACACTACTTCAAGTTGGGGTGACTGCTCTTGCCCTTTAATATTTATATTACTCCAAGCTTAGCATACCTGTAGAAGGCTTTGGGATCATCTAAGTTAATAGTACATGCTAACTTTCCCCTCAAACTGACACTGAGCAGACCTCAATTCCCTAGTGACAAAGTCAAAAGCCTTTCTGTGATGCGCATAATCAGAATAACTCTGTGACTTCTGGTAATTTTTCCAAGCTTTCTCTCTCTTTCTTTTCCTGGCTGAGTCTATTAACATGCACACATATACTGTTTGTATGCAGATATATGTATGTGTGTTCTTGCACATGCTCTTAACATTTATGTCAACCAGTGCGGCCAGTGACGTACTATAACTGTGAATGAGTCTGTTGTGTGAGTGTAACTTTACTCTAGGTCTTTCTTTACTACAGTAGTAAATTAGGCCTAGTGTCACAGGTACTGTATAGACTGGGTGGATAAAGGCGGTGGCATTTGAAGCGATGAAGCTTAGCAACCGGGAGGTCTGGAGTTCGATTCCTGGCTGGGTCAAAGTAAGGTGGGTTTTTCATCCAAAAGCAATATACGGTTTTCTCATCTGGCCTTTCAAAAAATACCAAATTTGACATCTTTGAAGTAATTGCATCTACTTTGTAAATCTAGGAGGGCGCCCTTGTCCGTTTACGTATTCTTATAGAAAAAGTGTGTAGAAACGTTACGGCGAAACTTATATTTTCCCCTTAAGGTCGACTTTTCAACAACAACTTTCCCCCTAAGTGCGGAATTAGTGATATATATATATATATATATGTATATAGGCACAAAAGAAAAAGACGGAAATTCCAGCAAGAGCAAGAGTAAACAAAAGAAAAGCAAGAAGTTTAGAAGATTATCACTTTCTTTTGAACCGAATCGAACGATTCTGGGAATAAGTCCCATCGTCCACATTAAGTCCCCTAGGTATGAGCGTATCTAATCGATAGATCCAATCCCTTTCGTACAGGCGCAGTAAAGCGAAAAGATCATTAATGCCACACTTGTCAGCCTCCTGCTGCAGTGAAGCCTCTTTAAAAACTTGAACTACAGTACTTGAAATTTAAAGCCGCTCCCACAAGAACTAAGATGTTCATATAGCAATTTTTGAGTAACAACTGCCCTTCAATGCCTGATTATTATTACAAACAGTCAACAGCGCCAGCCCTTCAATGCCTGATACAACAGTAGTCAGTGATGTAGTTTAACTGTGAATGGTCTTTCTGTAGTACAGTAGTGTCACACCTTGTAATTTCATTTTGTACTGTATATACTATTTGAGTACACTGTAGGATACTATTTGAGTACACCAAGTACTGCTGTTTGAAGTACTGTAGCCTAATGGAACTCAACAATTATGGATTTTCCCAGCATTGGGATGCCAATATTTGGCAACGTATGAAAATTATCCTTCTGAATATGTAATTCAGCATAATTTATTCATTCACTTTTCTTGTTTCTCTTCACAGTAATGAGGTTAACCAAGCCTTCTTTTGTTTTATCATCTCCTGTACTTTGTGAACCACAAGATATGTTTGCCAGAAGTAAGTTTATGGTGTATAGCATGTACCTGTTATTCCCAGATTTCACTTATTGCACAAAGGGAAGAAAATGATTGCATTTATTACTTTCTGTAAATATCAAGTATTCTTCAAAGACCAGGGGTTTTTAATATGTCCTGATAGAATGCATACAGAAACATTCATTGCCTCCAATTTATTTGCTTTGGTAATTTCCATTTTAAATTGAAAAAGATTTTAGAAGAAAAATAAGTGTCCCGACCATAGTCCAAACCACAACCATTACTTTTATTTTATTCCTCTTGCATTTACTAAAAAGTTTTTATTTCAACCCTCTTAGCAATAACTGTATTTTGGTTTTTGATGTAGATTTGGCTGAAAAATGCTCCCAGTTGCATAGTTTCAGGGACCAGGCAAGATTATTTACTGTACATGCTATTAATTCGTGTATCTTTCAGTCTTTAAAAAATTATAAAAAAAAACCCAATCTAAGCAAAGTTTACAGTGTACCTCAAGTCACAAAATTCAAAAATATATATTAAAAGCATGAAAAGTTAATTTTAACAGTCCAACTCCCATCTTCATATGCCATTTTTGTGCCGAGCTATAAAAGGTTGAAGTTTAATCACTCATAGTGCATTAAAATGGTACGTTGTGCAATAAACTGCGATGCCATTGACATTCCTGTACTACTCAAATTACAATATCTTTGTATTTCTTTGTTTTTCTGAAAGTTAATGCAACTAGTTCATAATGTGATACTGTAGCACACTTACAGTACTCTATGGAGGGATGTAATTAAGCCCTCCCTGTGCAACATACTATTGAAGCAAACAGGAAGAGCTCAATTTCATAAAAAAATATTTAATTTCCAAGGGAAACTAGGCAGTTAATGTGAGTTGAACAACAAGATAGTCACAAATTATTGCACAATGTTCTATTTTTTTGTTTTAAGCAAATAAATTTCAATTTTTAATATCTCAATAATGGGAGTTGGATGGATAAGATTAAAATTGCAACCTCTAAAATTAATATTTTTAAAATTTTAGACTCGAGTTACACTTAAAGTATTAAACCATGTAGATGTTTTTGGTTTGTTCCTTTTGCAAGACTAAGAGAAATTAAGACCCATTTCAGTTTATTTGAGGCATAGGTCAAAGGTAGCATGGTCTTGAATTCAGTGGCTATGAAAGAAATACCCCCAAAGTATGGAGCAATATATATTTAAATGTACAGTATGTTTTTAAAGTGCTAAAACTTTTAGGGCAAATTTGTCACGCATACTTTTCCCATTTTCAGAGTATAGTCATTCACCGCTATCATGCTGTAGGCAACATAGGTCACCACGAGGGTGCTTTAAAATTTTTAAATTCAAACTGCTATATCTACACCAAGAGTGTGCTCTTCACTTGCTTTCATAGCTTACCTTGTAAATTGCTTTGGCAGTGGACTCGCAATGGTAAAAATTTTATTCAGGTGGGGAAAGTACCTTTATTGTAACTGTAACAACAGGGTTTTATTGAAACAAAATTTGTTGAGCATCATCAACTTAATTCAGTGTGATATTTTGAGTTCACCTGTGTCATTTGGGCTTTTATTTACTTGGATTAAAGCAAATTGTCTTTGTCTTGTCTGTAGATTCTGATGGCCTGCAAGATCTTGCCCCGAAACTGTCAGCTGTCCAGGGACTTCCTGCTGCCTCACTTGGGGAACTGTTGACACTACCTCAGAATTTTGGGTGAGAATTGGTATAGACCCTGTGCACTGACGACACATTGACGTCATTCTTGGGGGAAAAAATGATGGAACACATGGCAACACGTATAAGAGTAGAGTAGAGTAGAGTAGAGTAGAATAGAATAGAATATCACTGGAATCACATAAGAATTCGCAAGAATTCGCCCCGCATGTGTAGCACACTATGTGCTTATTTGACTGGTTTCCAGATCAGCAGTCTGCATTTGTCTGTGCTGGTTTGTTTTGCCCCCAAAGGAGGGGGGAGGTATACTTTCAGCTCTGTGGCATCATATGCACAAGGTCTATAAATTTGTGAATGCTATGTGTAAACAAGGAAAGCATGTTATTAGGTCAACACTGTTATTGCATACTCTCTTTTGCTAGACATATATGTTTCATAATCTGGCACCCCTGGCCTAATTAATCTGACAGTGAAGGTAAAGTATTATGACTGCTAAGGTGACATACTGAAAATATAAGAAAACTGTAGTGGACTAGGTTATGTCAAAATATAATAAGATCCCAAGAGCCATTTGTGTAATACTGCAGTGAAGTTTGCCACATATCACAATCAGCAAATTCCAAGCACTGTATGATTTTTATGACATTTGTCAAGTATGTTGCTATATAGTAACCAATTATGGGCGAAGCAATGCTTCAGTCTGGAATTGAGTCGGACTTGTCATTATAGTCCTGCAAACCATACTGCACAGCTGAACAAAATGCAAAAAAACAGTAGAAGTGTTCAAGTTAGTCTTTTCCTTCCAAACTTTTGCCCATCCTGCATGTAACCTTTTCTCTCTACTTTTCTCACTCTAGGAGTATATATCTAGGGGAGACATTCTCATGTTATGTGAGTGTTCATAATGACAGTAGCCACAATGTGAAGGAGATTTTGATCAAGACTGATCTCCAGACCAGTTCTCAAAGGTTGGCTCTCTCAGGGGCAGGGGCAACCCCCAAATCAGAATTAGCACCAGAGTCATGCATCGATGAGGTTATTCAGCATGAAGTAAAAGAACTGGGAACACATATGTAAGTTGTACTCCATCAGAGACAGGGCGTTTTATATCTTTCATGCAAAATTTCTGACTGTAGCTGTTTCAGCCAGGCTTTAAGAAATGTAGTGATGCTTTGTTTCTAGGCACATTGTAATAGTGATGTTCATGTAGTTAAGAGTTTTATGGCCCAGTTTCCAACCTATTGACATTGCAATAGTGATATCCATGTAATCCTACTATTGTAAAAGTTTGTCCACACAGCAGCTACAGCTTGGCTGAGGCAACTGAAAATATATCCATCTTAAAACGTTTCTCATCATCAGTCACAGTTTTAAAGGTTGTGTGACATGAACACGACAAAGTTGGGTATATTTGATGATAAAGGCATTAAAAACAGAGAATTGATTGCCACAACTCCTATCAAAATCTGTGAAAAATTGACCATTTTACAGGGTGATTTCTGATTTGCAGTTAATAATGCCTAAACATGAGCTCAGTATTCCAAACTTGTGATGTTAAGGGAGGGACATGTATGCCATATATGGCTGGTGTTATCCTTTGTTTTTGGTTTCGATGATAAGAGAAACCAATGCATTCATGATGGCGTATGTATGTATGTATGTGTGTGTATGTGTGTGTGTTTGTGACACTTTGCTCGTTAACACGATATCTCAAGATAGGAATGTCTGACATTTTTCAAACTAAGAGGATTAAGAGGAAGAACCCTATTGTTTTTGGTGGAGTCAAAGGTCATCTGGGGTCACGAGGGGTCAAAGTCTGAAAACCTTGTTAACACAATATCTCAAGCTAAGAAAGTTGGATAGATTTTATTTTTGGTATGTTGATGTGTTATAGTCAGAAGATGATCCCTATTGTTTTAGGCGGAGGTCAAAGGTCATCTGGGGTCACCGGGGGTCAAAGTCTGAAAATCTCGTTAACACAATATCTCAAGGTTGGAATGTCTGACAGTTTCCAAACTTAATACATAGATGTTCCATATTGAGAGGGAGAACCCTATTGTTTTTGGTGGAGGTCAAAGGTCATCTGGGGTCACCAGGGGTCAAAGTCTGAAAAGCTTGTTAATATATCTCAAGATAGGAAACTTGGATAGATTTCATATTTGGTATGTGGATGCGTTATGGTCAGGAGATGGTCCCCATTGTCTTAGGTGGAGGTCAAAGGTCAGTTGGGGTCACCAGGGGTCAAAGTCTGAAAGTCTTGTTAACACGATATCTCAAGATAGGAAATTTGGATAGATTTCATATATGGCATGTGGATGCGTTATGGTCAGGAGTTGGTCCCTATTATTTTAGGTGGAGGTCAAAGATCATCTGGGGTCACCAAGGGTCAAAGTTAGAAAATCTAGTTAACATGATATCTCAAGATAGGAAACTTGGATAGATTTCATATTTGGTATGTGGATGTGTTATGGTCAGGAGATGGTCCTTATTGTTTTTGGCAGAGGTCAAAGGTCATCTGGGGTCACCAGGGTCAAAGTCTGAAAAATCTCGTTAACATGCTATTTCAAGATAGGAAACTTAGATTTTATATTTGGTATGTGGATGCGTTATGGTCAGGACATGGTCCATATTGTTTTTGAAGGAGGTCAAAGGTCATTTTGGGTCACCGCAGGTCAAAGTCTGAAAATCTTGTTAACGCGATATATCACGATGTCTGTCTATGTATGGCTTTTATAGAGGTCAAAAGGTCATGTGGAATAACAAAATTATTTTTTGAACATGTTAGTTTAACATTTGAGTGAGAAGATAATGATGCATGGTGGCAAATTTGAAACAGTACATATATGTATCATCGAAACCTCAATGCATTTTTGCATTCTGGTTGCTATTTTCATTTCTTGGATAATTGCAACATCAGTATGTCCTAAGGGTTTTATTTTGAAAGTTTAAACTGTGTCCTTGAAAATCATCGGTACCAATTTCCAATGAGTAATTATGAGATAAGTGGTTAACAACAGAAATGTCAACACTGTGCAACACTCCACATCATTACTCAAGCATAAGCAACAAGTTGCTTCAGAAACATTCAAACTTTGAATATATATTTTTAGAACCCTAAAAGATACTGATTCCTAGTGATTTTTCTTTAGGAAATGTTATTCCTAAACTGCAAAAATGATTGCATGGTCAAGTGGTTAGAGCAGCAGACTTGCCCCAGGAGGTTGAGAGTTTAGTCCTGTAGTCCTGGTTGGCTTACACCAAAGACTTTAAAAACAGGACCTATTGCCATTGTGCTTGGTGCTCAGCAAATAGAGTAGGGAAAACAAGCTTGTGATCCACAACTGGAAAAAGGCTGTTGCTGACTCATATTGGACCAATTGGTTGGAAACTGGGCCATAAAACTGCATCTATCTCCTAAACTGCCAAGTAAGATAAAGTCAGGGCTTTTTGCCAAAATCTCCCACCACTTTTAAGTGAGTCAGAAATTTTCAGCTCTAAGCAGTATTCATTACAGTGTTCCCAACTGATTGAACTTTGTTTGAATCTTTGGAGGGTATTAAAGGTTAACAGTGATCACTGTTTAGCAAGCACTTAGTGTAAAAAGTGACTGTGTCTCTGTTTAGAAAATGTGTGCTAAAATCAGTATTAAAATGAATGCAATTGTAGCTTTCTCTGATGTTTATAAACCTTTTTGATTATCATTATTCAATATTTACACTGATATTGTTACTGTTTACTCTTTTGGAAGGTTTCAAATTGATAGCTTTTGTGTCACTGCATCAACCTTTTGTAGGGGGTACACTTTTTTGTCAGGTTGCTAATAACTGTGCAAATTTTGTCTGGGTGTAGCACCCTGACAAAACAGCTAATGGAGAACGCTGCTGTAGTTGTTATACCATCCTTAATTTGTGCAAATGGTTTAATGAAATGCACTTTAACATTCTTGGAGGGAAAACAAGTCAGTGAGCCACAACTGGAAAAAAGGCAGTGGCCGGCTCAACTTGAACCATTTGGTTGGGAATTGGGCCGTAAAACTCCATCTAACTGTAACTTAAGCATTCTTGTGAATTCATTGTCTTGCTCAAGTATCCTGGAGATGGACAGTAGAAAAAGGATCTTTTCTGAAAATGTTATCAGATTTGAATCGTCTACTCTAACATGCCTTGCAAGATTCTAGTACTATGGAGTTTATATCCTGTACAAGTTTTCCTTTTTTGTAAGAGAAAATATTTTTATATTAGGTTGTTACAAAGAATTACAGAGAATTTGCATCAAATAAAAGCTTGAATATTTTTTCTTAGTTATGATGGAGGAACAGGAAAAAAAAGTTCATTAGGTATAAAATAGAATTGAAAAATTCTTACACATGAGCTCTCTTGAACGCACTTTTCATGCACTCCCACAACTTGTAATTATTAAACTTACAAAACAATAAGGGATATTTTATTATACATGTATGAAATGACATAGCTAAGGTTAAGGAAACAAAACAGTTACAAATTCCTTTTTAAACACATGTTGAATCAAAGTGCATAAATGCCTGTCATTTTGAACCAAAGTTTCAGGCTGTTGTTACAAATATGTGCTGATGGTTCTATTCTATTTAATTAAATCTCTAAACTTTGATTTTTTCTTTCAGTTTGGTGTGTGCAGTCAGCTATACTACTCCATCTGGAGATAATATGTATTTTAGAAAGTTTTTCAAGTTTCAGGTATAGATATTTTTCTGGTTTCTTTTTTGCAGACAAGTGATTGACGATCAGATGTATTTTTAAATCTGTTTGAGAATATCAGTTGACTCGTAGTAGGAGTATTTTGTTAGTACGCTGAGCTTTAGGAGCAATACAAATGTTGTGCCCTCATTATCAGTTTTAGTGCAATTATCATTGATATAAAGGCCTAATTCTATCACCCCAACAGTTCCAATTCTCCTAACCTACGTACTTATGCCCACCCACATCTGTTTAAAATTCATCCTCATCCAGACAAAATATCAGTCTAATGCTTCAGGGGGAGTATACAAGACCCAAATGTGTACTCAAAACATTCTCACTGCAATATATGCTGTGTAATTATATGAGTCTCACTCACAGACTTCCTATACATGGACAGAGCATACTGCACGGTAGATTGTCGCTACTGTACCTGTGAGTAAAGGTGCATCAAGATGGCCATCTGCTATGGTTTTGTATGAAAGTTTGGACTTGCTCAAATCAATCCCCAAATTTTGCAAGAAAGTTGAAATATTTTGGATGTATGGCAAGCTAGGTTCAAAATTACTTAACATATTAAAGGAATATGACATTCTTCCCAATTCAAGTTACCCTTTTGCTCAAAATATAACAGTCGTCGTCAAATCGACGATTTATAGCTTTACAGCGGCCATCTTGGTTTGCCTTTTTTGTCTCAGCCTATGGCGACTAGCTACGGATAGGACGTACATGTTACATGCTCTGTCCATGTGTATATGTCCTTGGTCTCATTATACTCTGCATTTTTTGAGCAAGCTGTCAATCAAAGAGCTGAGCCAGTTGAAAATTTCTGTGGACTACAAAAATTGAAATTTGGGGTGAGAGTATTAGCCCTTTAAGGTTGCATTATGTGAGACTGAAGGTGTGTCTTTTGAGGCAGAGATAACACATGTAGCTGAGGGTGCACCATCTGATGATCCTGTGTCTGAGACCAGTTAACAAGCCAGTGAGCCACAACTGGAAAAATGCAGTGGCCGGCTCGACTTGAACCAGTTGGTTACAAACTGAGCAGTAAAACTCCATGTAACTAACTGAGGCCAGTTAACAGTGTGCCAATTGCTGTAGATCTGAAGCCTTGGTTACACTGCCACAACAGCAGTCCATGCCAAGAAGTCTCTGTTGTAGGCAATTTGTATAAATCGCTGACATTCTGGTACTCTGGCTTTATTTGATTGGTGGAATATGTCCAATAGGGCTGACAGCTTTTGACACAGTGGAACTCAAAGAATTTATGGTAGGGAACCAACTACCTCACCAACTCACCAACTACCAACTCACCTCAACTACTTCTGAGAAGATTTCTTATTGCACCATGTGTTGGGTAGTCATAGCAGTGTGGAATACTTGTAGTTGGAAGTCAGTCGTATGGTCAAGTAGTCAGAGCAGCTGATTTGCAGCCAGATCTGGACTTTGATTCCTATCTGGGTCATACCGAAGAATTTAAAAATGGAATGTGCTGCCATTGTGTGCTTGGTGCTCAGCATACTGTAAGCAGTAGAAAAGGGAAAACAACTGTTACCAACAATTGGAGAAAATGCTATGGCTGGCCTGACTTGAACCAGTTGGTTTAAAACTGATGTGTTTATTACTAGGCATAGATTATAAGGCTATGGTTACAAACAAAAAGTAAATGGGCTGGTCTAAATACATTGAACATTTGGAAATATAAATCATTTTGAAAAGTGTCATCATAGCTAAAGTCTACTACTATGGCCTGAATGTTAGGGCTCAAAAAAAATGTTTATTACCCAGACAGGAAGTGAATTTATTCTGTACTCCCATTCACAAAAGGGAAATTTCTCCCCAATGGCCAAAGTTTCCTTCCAAATGAACAAATTTCCCAGGAAGGAGCTGCCAGCTTACCAACTTATTTAACTTATGCTAAGCACGTGATTGTACATACTATAAGTATGACTCTTTGAAATTTCTGACATGTTGAACTTTGACTCTCATTGTTCAGCCTTCAATATTTTTTTTCTTTGGGTGGGGGGGGGGGGGAAGGTAGGAAATGAGAATAACTTAGAAGGGAGGGTAGTATCATTACCAAAAGGTGCTCTTAAATGTAAGGTGTTATACCTTTTATTTTTAGTTGGATATCAAATCCCCCTTCATTGTGTTCATGTGACAGGTTTATGAAGGAACTAATTTTGGCAGTATGTAAATGATCAGTTTAAGGCTTTCCCTGGGCTCCCATGGCTGAGAGAATGGACGGGGGATACATACAATAGCATTCATCCAATTCTTTGTTCCGTTGTATTTACAGGTATTGAAGCCCTTGGATGTGAAAACTAAATTTTATAGCACAGAGGTGAGTTTGTGAAGATTTTAGATGAAAATACCCCAGTCAATCTTTGTAACACATCAGTGCCTATCTACAGTAGTATTCCACTAGTTTTAGACTTAACTCATATTTTTCAATTCCACTTAGAAAACTCTTTAGCAAACAAGTTGAGCATATCTTCATGACGTTCAATGATACAGCTTGCTACTTTGTTTCTAGTTTGATGTATTTCATGGTACCTACCAGACTATCATTAGCTAATTTTCTATGTAAGATCAATTCTGTATATCCTGTCAGAAGTTGGTTGCAGTGGTATGATTTGCGATAAGAAAAGAGTGTTTTAATATTAACAAAAAGGAATAATTAATTCAAGATTGTGTTTGTCAGTTTCATCGACAGTAAGACTTGCTTTCCTTTATCAAAAGTTGCAACTTTTACAAGCATGAGAACTGAAATGGAATTTTGTGAAAAGTGATTTTTCTGAATTTCCAGCCTTGTTAAAGTGTGGAAAGTTGCACATTTTTCTCTCAAGGCCTGTATACATGAGCAACATTTGCAAAACATTCCCAAAAACATTTCCAAAACATCCACCTGCAACAAATCCAAAACATGCTTGTTTTCGGTTTGTTGCACAGTGTAGACAGGGTAAACAGCATGTTTTGAAAATGTTTTGGAAATGTTGCAAAAGAAGTGTCCTGTCAATTCTTTTCAAAACATTCTCAAAACATTTTCAAAATGTTTTCAAATTGTTTTTACTCTGTCTACACTGTGCAACAAACCGAAAACAAGCATGTTTTGGCTTTGTTGCAGGTGAAGTGTTTTGAGAATGTTTTACAAATGTTGCTCGTGTATACAGGCCTTCAGACTGGCCAATACACCTGTAACAGTGATCTTGTCCATGCATTGAGTGATAAAATAAGTGCTAGTCTAAAAATGGATGGGGCCCTCTGTACATTGGTTTTGTGTCTTTGAACCTTATTTTATTAAGGTAGCTTTCCTGTCAGTGTAATTAAAAATCTTGACGCATTTCCTCAGCTTCTGTGTTGATATCATTTACAATTTTGTTTCTGTACTGAATGTAATTTTGAAAGGTTTTGTAAACCATTTAGTTGTAACATCTAACAATGAAATACATCTCTGAAATTGGTAGTCTTACCTTGCTGGTATAAAGAAAATTCACAGGGTGTGACATCGTTTGTTTCCAGTCTGGTATGTTAAATCTAGTTGGGGAATGGGGGGGGGGGGCTACTGGTCCTAGCTTGTTGAATTGTTTGACATGTAGACATACATTTAGTTTAATATTCATGCCTAAGGTCATTTTCATTGCTAATAGCTATATAGTACAGTTTCTAGTTATTAGAGATGCTATTCAGGGGTTTGAGAAGTAGGACAATTGATAGTTCTCAGTGAGGTCACAACTAGGTAGCAACCACCATGTTTTAGGGTAAACCTGTATACATCATGGTTGCCCTTAAGCATGGCTGAAATACTCCTTGTGAAAAATCTCTGTGACGTCATGTGAGAACTATCTGTATTTGTTCATAATTTCAGTTCTAATTATTTAGGTCAATAGTTTGTTTGATAATTTCTGTTCTACTTCTCTGTGTTCACACACTCTCGTCCAGCAACTACCAATGAGAATGAGGGCAGCATTACAGGTTTGTCTGCTAGTTGTCCCCCAGACCCATTATTGTCCTTCCCCAGTTTTGTCAACTTATGCCATTGGTTAATACTCTCTGCCCCGCTCCTGCCCAGATATTTTTGCAAACCTTGTCCTAACTTTTCTTCAAGTTACATTGGTTTATCCTTTATCTTTTAATTGTTCTGTGAGTAGATTGTAGAAACCTTTTTTAATATTTTTTTTGACCCTTGTATCAAGTAAAACTTGTGGTTGACGTGTTCTGACTTTTGCGAGAACTTGAATTGGTTTGTTGTGTCAGAAATCGGTACAACTCATTATAATGAATTCCCCCACATTCATTTTTGGGGTGGTTGTGTGGTCATGCTAAAGGCATAATAAAGGATCATATTTTACGGGGGGTGTTTTCTGAGAATATAGATGTCTTGAGGATCATGAGATTACAAGGATCATGATATTGCAAGAATCATGAGATTGCAAGGATCAGGAGATTGCAAGGATCAGGAGATTGCAAGGATCATGGTATTGCAAGGATCATGATGTTTCAATTATCATGATATGTCAAAGATATTATATTCAGAGGTTTGTTACGTACATTCCAAAGATCGTTACATTTTTGGGATCACAATACTTCAACAGTCATGGTTTTAAGGATCTGATACTTCAGTGACCACAATAGTTCAGTCACAATAATATTTAGAAGATCTTGGTAATTGGGAAGGCTGATAATGATGTAATGAGGGTCATACATCATATTCCACAGATCACAATATTGTTCTAAAATGAGGATTCATTGTACAGCCATCACAGATGTGCAGTTTGGTGTAATCTTAATTGCAAATAACAATGAGCACAAAAATCTCTTATGCTGAATAGGATGATTCTTAAAATTTTCTGTTCCACAAAAATATCATGATCCATAGAATGTAAGCCTTATAAATCTATATTCTTTAGAACTTCCTGATCCTCAAATATGATCATATCAAAATGTGGTCCTAATAAGATAATACCTTCTCTTCTAATGTTCAATTTCAGTTCCAGGCAACATTTGATGAAGTTTAAAAGGTGGAAGGGGAAACTGGGGTTGGAATGGAGGAGTGGGAGGAGGGTGGAGAGGGGGAGGAAGGAAGAGTGATGGATACCTGACTGTTGTTTTAAACATTTATAGCTTATTTGACCTACCATTTCCCATAGAAGAAGAGATTAAGTTTTGTTACTTTATTGTAATCTCTCATCTGCGGGTGCTTTTGTGGATGTGTTTCTTTTGCCTTTGACGTTTCATCTTTGTCCCACCCCTACACCATCCTCAAGTGTTTTGTATAGTGACTTAATTATAACTTATTAGAGGTTGAAAGCTCCCTCAAATCATCTATTCAGGGATAGAGTGAACTAATTTTCTCTTATTGCTTTAATAGTGGGAAGTCAAAGATCAAATTTCTTTAACAAATGAACATGGAAACTTTTACGTCTTTCATTTACGAAAATTATAAAAAGTCTCCACCTGCATTCAAAATTGGTCGCTCAGGTGATGAGAATCATATTTTTGTTGTATGTGGCATAAAGGAATAATTGGTTTGTCTCTGAAGTATTGTGTGGCATTGTGCTGTAAAAGCTGCTGGTCAAACTACCACAAGACTTCCCAGCCATCCTAGCATCACTCTGAAATTGTTGAATTTGACCACACAAAGTATGGTCAAAGTGTAGTATATGCTGTATTAATACCCTTTGCAGTCTTGTTAATCTGATAACCATTCCGCCTCTTCATTCAAGCCCTAACAATTGCTTTTCTTACTTCATTGTACTACGATATAATCTGCATTTACTTCCTCCTCTGGCCTGGTGATTCTACTGAACCAAGGACAATTTAGTTCATGTACGTATTTTGATTTTGCTCTGCTTTGTTTCTTTACTGATCATGTGACATGTCACCTGATCTGCCTGAGGGCAGTGTCAGTTCCAAGGTGTTGGGTGCTTGTTACTTCAAAACGTCCTCACAACTTTTTTAGAATGCTCTCACCATTACTCTACTCTTCTTCTGCCCATGTTATGTTGCTTGTTTGGTAAACACATATCAGTCAACACAGCCTTTTGTATGCAAACTGTTCCTATGAATATTCATGCAGCATCTAGTGAGTGAAGTGTCCAAGTCATATGCACTATATTCTCTTGAATGAGATCTTATACTTCATTGTTGCTTACATATATTCCCTATTAACATATTTTAATGTTTGTAAACTGCACATAAACACTAAGCCCTTGCTTGTACTTTTAATGGAAGCTTAGGTTTCCTTTTTACATTTGTCTATTAATGTAGATTCGAAGTCATATGATCAAATGAGGAAGTTGGGGAGAACCCATTACGCTAGAAGCGAATAGCAAGTTTTAGCCATCTCAAGCTGGTAACTAATAATCCAAAATCTATCAGAGAACTTCCTGTTCAGGTATTTTGCAATCAATAAAGTTAAAGGTGTTTGCCCCCTTCAAAGACTACTTGCTCAATAGAGCAACAAGGTTGGTTTAAACAGGGTTAACTGCTGCAATAACAGAGCAAACCTTCACCCTAGAAAACGCCTTTTTCTCAGGTAACATTGGCTGAAAAGTCCTATTCAATTCTAGCAGCGTGCTGAAGCAGAAATTGTAACATTGGAATAACAAAATTAGCTGTTTCCCAAGGGGAGGTGATGCTGACAATTTTTTAATTATCAAGAATGATGATATCTTCACTTATTCAACAATTTGCCATTTTTGATTCCTTGCCGTAGGCAGGCAAGGAATCTATGCGATGGTGATGTCGTGTGTATGTGTGTGTGTGTGTGTGTGTGTGTGTGTGTGTGTGTGTGTGTGTGTGCGTATGTGACGCTTTGGCTTGTAAACACGATATCTCAAGAAGGGTAAGTCCGAGGGATCTCATACTTGGCATGTGGATTGCCCATATTGAGTAGATGATCCCTATTGTTTTTGGTGGACGTCAAAGGTCACTTGGGGTCACGAGAGGTCAAAAGGTCAAAATCTTGTAAACACGATATCTCGAGAACGGTACATGTGACTATGCTCATATTTGGTGTGTGGGTTGGTCATATTGAGTAGATGATCCCTATCGATTTTCTTGGAGGTCAAAGGTCATTTGGGGTCACGAGAGGTCAATGGGTAAGTTCCTTAGAAATTGCTTGTAAACACGGTATCTCAAGAAGGGTAAGTGTGACTATGCTCATATTTGGTGTGTGCATTGGCCATATTGAGTCGATGATCCCTATTGTTTTTGGTGTAGATCAAAGGTCATTTGGGGTCACTAGAGGTCAAAAGGTCAAAACTTCGTAAACACGATATCTGGAGAACGGTACATGTGACTATGCTCATATTTGGTGTGTGGATTGGTCATATTGAGTAGATGATCCCTATTGATTTTTGTGGAGGTCAAAGGTCATTTGGGGTCACGAGAGGTCAATAGGTAAATTCCTTAGAAATTGCTTGTAAACACGGTATCTCAAGAAGGGTAAGTGTGACTATGCTCTTATTTGGTGTGTGCATTGGCCATATTGAGTAGATGATCCCTATTGTTTTTGGTGGAGGTCAGAGGTCATTTGGGGTCACGAGAGGTCGAAAGGTCAAAACTTCGTAAACACGATATCTCGAGAACGGTACATGTGACTATGCTCATACTTGGTGTGTGGGTTGGTCATATTGAGTAGATGATCCCTATTGTTTTTGGTGGAGGTCAAGGTCATTTGGTGTCACGAGAGGTCAAAACGTCAAAACTTCGTAAACACGATATCTCGAGAACGGTACATGTGACTATACTCATATTTGCTTTGTAGGTTGGTCATATCGAGTAGATGATCCATATTGTTTTTGGTGGAGGTCAAAGGTCATTTGGGGTCACGAGAGGTCAAAAGGTCAAAACTTCATAAACACAATATCTCGAGAACAGTACATGTGACTATACTCATATTTGGTGTGTAGGTTGGCCATATTGAGTAGATGATCCCTATCGTTTTTGGTGGAGGTCAAAGGTCATTTGGGGTCACGAGAGGTCAAAAGGTCAAAACTTCGTAAACACGATATCTGGAGAACGGTACATGTGACCATACTCATATTTGGTGTGTAGGTTGGTCATATCGAGTAGATGATCCATATTGTTTTTGGTGGAGGTCAAAGGTCATTTGGGGTCACGAGAGGTCAAAAGGTCAAAACTTCATAAACACGATATCTCGAGAATGGTACATGTGACTATGCTCATATTTGGTGTGTGGGTTGGTCATATTAAGTAGATGATCCCTGTCGATTTTCGTGGAGGTCAAAGGGCATTTGGGGTCACGAGAGGTCAAAAGGTCAAAACTTCGTAAACACGATATCTCGAGAACGGTACATGTGATTATACTCATATTTGGTGTGTGGGTTGGTCATATTGAGTAGATGATCCCTTTTATTTTTGGTGGAGGTCAAAGGTCATTTGGGGTCACGAGAGGTCAAAAGGTCAAAACTTCATAAACACGGTATCTCGAGAATGGTACATGTGACTATGCTCATATTTGGTGTGTGGGTTGGTCATATTGAGTAGATAATCCCTATTGATTTTCGTGGAGGTCAAAGGTCATTTGGGGTCACGAGAGGTCAATAGGTAAATTTCTTAAAAATTGCTTTTAAACACGGTATCTCAAGAAGAGTAAGTGTGACAAATCTCATATTCGGTGTGTGCCTTGGCCATATTGAGTAGATGATCCCTACTGTTTTTGGTTGAGATCAAAGGTCATTTGGGGTCACGAGAGGTCAAAAGGTCAAAACTTCGTAAACACGATATCTCGAGAACGGTACATGTGACTATACTCATATTTGGCGAGTGTGTTGGCCATATTGAGTAGATGATCCCTATCGTTTTTGGTGGAGGTCAAAGGTCATTTGGGGTCATGAGAGGTCAAAAGGTCAAAACTTCGTAAACACGATATCTCAAGAACGGTACATGTGACTGTGCTCATATTTAGTGTGTGGATTGGTCATATTGAGTAGATGATCCCTATTGATTTTCTGAAAGGTCAAAGTTCATTTGGAGTCAGCATGTTCAAAGCCTGACAAGCTTTCCTGCACAGTCTTTCAAGAAATGTCACTTGTAGGGTCCTGTAACTTGTCCTGTAGATGGCACATAGTGAATACATGGTCCCAGAAGTTTTTGGTGGAGGTCAAATGTCATTTGGGTTCACAACGGGCAAGGGGGATCTCAATGTAGCAAGATTGGATGCCTTGCATGTGTACTTTGTGGGCACATTATGGAGCCCTGTTAATTGAAAAACATTGCCAAGCAATGTCAGTGTGAAAAAAGGCCTTACATTTCAGCGGCAAGGAATCACTAAGCCTTTTGGCTTTCTGGTTGAAAATAATTTAATCTCAGTGTTGGCTGGAGCATAACTCTGCTGTAACAGATGTTTGTCAGACTGCCAGTGAAGTGGTTGGAACATCCAGTTTGCAGCCAGGAGACCTGGAGTTTGACTCCTAGCAGGGTTATACCAAATATTAAAAGTGCTACCCAAATGTCATTGTGCTCGTTGCTCAGCATAGGCAATGAAAAACAAACCAGTGAGCCGCAACTGGAAAGAACCTGTGGCAAGCAACTTAAAACTGTCCTATAAAAACTGAGGCGTAATACCTCATGTACCTACTGTAACTAGCTGATGGTTCTTCGTCCTAATGTTTCTACAGTATATTCTGACAAAATAAAACAAGATGTGGTTCCAACTCTAATATACTGATACCATAGATTCATTCTGAGCAATGGAATTTTTAAAAAAACTTAATAAGCTTAAGGGGCAACATAATAAAAACTAACTAACAACTACTAGGATGAAAAGTACAGAAAAACAAAGCATTGGCCAACAGTGTGAAACCATGATATCACACCTGCTTGCTTCAAGTTCACTTATGTAGAAAATATGTCAACTTCCATTGCTAATGTGGGAACGTGGGAAATGAATTAAACTTTCACCAAAATGTTTAGAGTATGTTCTTCGTTAACTTATCAAACATAAATTAGGCTATGTACTATTGTTTTAATTAGATAAAGACTTAGGTAGAAGTTGGGATTATTATTAAGTAAGTTTGGAATCCTATGGGATTCTGTGGTCCAGTGAACCATTGGTTTACTAAACTCTGTTTGTCTTAGACTGGAGTAAATGTTTTGCAGATATTTGATTGGAAAGAAATTAATTTTCATGTATATTTCTTCTACTTTGTGGACATGCAGAATATTTAAATCTCTACCCTATGCTCAATCTCACAACAAATTCAAAAGGTGACTTGGAAGGGACAGTTAGGTGCAAAACCAGGCTTTTGTTTTAAGAGAAGGAATATAGGCATCAGTTGCTCATCCATTGCAGCCAGAAGTACAAGTTAGCTGGAACCCCTCTCCCCCGATGTGGCGAGTACTAGGGACTTGCCATGGAACATTTCTTTGTAATTTAAATTGTGATTCAAAGTTGCAGATAGTCATTCCAGGATATACTCATGAGTGTGAAGTGACTTGCTGGCATTAGGTGCAAACCAGTGTGAGCATATGGCAGGCCTAATATGTTGGTACCTTGTTTATGTCTGTAATCACTTTTCTTATGGTATGAGGATAAAAAGGTACTTTCCAGTGTATGCCTTTCCATATTTTTCAGTCTTTTTCTCATCTCGATTTCTTTGATTTAATTACAAGTGGGAACATGGGGTCTCCTGCGGGTGCAGGGTGGGGTTAAGAAATGATTGATTGGATATAGCTTATCAGCTTCAAAAGTTATATTATTGGAGGAATAACTGGGGCCTCAGAAAGTAAGAGATAAAACCTTACTGCCTTACAGGGCCCCTTGTTTTTTGACTTGAAAAGTCAAACCAGATTTTGTCAGTTGTGACTGGAAAGTATATGGGAAATAGATGAAAAATTAAGGGAATGAAAACTAATTTCATAAGCATTCAGAAAGGGGTTTTAGCGGGAGGGGGGGAGAGAGATGATAAATTGGTAATTTGTTTGAAAGTATGCCCTTCGTTACTTCCTCATATTTGGGAAATGACTTGCTAAGTAAATTCAGTGGAAAAGAAATCCCTTTAACCCTAAGAGAAACCCCTTTTCACTAAATAGAGCTGTTAGTGGTGCAAGAAGTAGTATTTATTTGATTTCAGATTTTTTTCATGAACACAGCACTGTAGCATGTCATTCATCACATGAAATATTTACTATTTCTGCAACAATAGCATGCTTTATTGGTATTTCATTTTCCTCATTCCTTGTTTTAAAAATATCATCTTGTAATTTGAGCAATGGTTCTTTTTTTCGAACTTATAATTTATAGCAGTGTAAGAAAAGGTCACTTGTAGTTGTTGTGTCAAGGTTTGGTTTGGTAGCTCTGTTTTGAAAGAAAAGGCTATGACGAGTTTAATGATCCTGCTTTATCTCACATACAAGAAAAGTCTTCACGTCATACTCTAGTTTTAAGTCTAAAAGGTAAAAGAAAGGAAAGTTGTCAATGTCAAGGCTCAACCAGCATTTGCCAGGAATTGTACCTAACAGAACCATTTCACTAGTGAGCGATTTACTTTTGCCCACAATTTGGGAAGAATAATATATAAACAGCAGCTTGTGTGCAGAAAGAGCCAATCTGAAGAAATATCCTTTGTGATGGTCAGTATGAAATCTTCCTATTTTGGCCATAATAAAGGAAAACCATTACATTTTGTTCTAAAATCAAAGGTCAAATTATAAACAGGGCACTTGACCTTTTTGTAGTTCTTTCATGAATTAGAAAAAACCCCAAAACTGGGTGGAACGATCTCTTCTCCATTGGTTTTCTATTTTGGGGTGTAGCATGTACAACACTTCTAAGTGAAGAAAACTTCCTTTTCATCTTCTTTGCATGGTAAAAAAGCAATAAAAGATGAAATTGAAAGAGCTTGCATGATTCAGTATGATATGCCATAGTAGCCATAAAATCTTTTTGCATGTGTCCAAGCCTGCAGATGAAGTGGAATGGAGTGTCTCCCAGGAAATTCATTGCCCCTGTCAAAAATCAAAAGTTACCACACTGCCTTAAATTAAGGCATCTTATTGGAGAAGGGATATATTGTGTAAAGCCTTCCCAACACACAGGGGGATATTAGCTCAACAAAGTTTGTGTGGCACTTCCATCAACTAATTTTTTCACATGTGCTAGCTTGTTTTGGTGAGAGTGTTGCCTCTTGAGGCAGATTACAGAAAGTATCAAACATTAATGTTTCTTTTTGAAACAAGTGCTACTGACCTGATCCCTTAATTCATGTCTTTACACTGTTGTGCAGGTGTATTATTATAATCATCCAGAATAATCATCAGAAGACTCCTGCACAATACTGTACAGATGTGAGCCAAGTGCTCGGGTCTGGCCAATGGAAAATGCAGGTGTCCCATTTGAAGCATTCCCCAGTATCCATTTTATAAGAAGCTTAGTATGTTCTTTGCCACTTCTTACCTCACCTATTTTGCCCAAATACCACATAGTATCAATCAGATACCAAGTGTGGGTTTAATTGAGGACATAACTGACTGTACAAATCATTGCTGACCAAGCAGAATGAAGCTACTGTACTGTTGTTATTGGTTGAAGTAATGTCACTCAAAATGCTTTTATAAACTCTCACTGCATTTAGAACCCTATGGATACTCTTAAATGTGGTTGGGCAGTTTGGAGAAATGACATATTCCCTTTAAAAGGAAGAAGTTAGTTTCTATTAACTGAGATGAAGTCGATTTTATTAAAAGGCACCGCAGACCATGACTTAGACATGTGCTTGCTTCTGTTTCTGAAAAAGGATTAACAGCTGACTGCAACCAACCATGCAATGTGGCAATAAAATGGTGTCTCCCAGAAAATATTAGGCTTGTTATGCTAGGAATTATATGCGTGATGAAGATCTTCAGACTTGTGTAAGGATTAGGGGAATGCATGTGCTAATGTGTATTTAATTGTAAACCTCAAATTTCAAGTTTGCCTCAGTAACTGAACAAACTCTCCACATATCAATGAGCACACTCCAGAGTGATATAAATGAAAGACTAGGGATGACTGTAGGGTAAAGAGGAGGGCAAAGTTTGGAAATCTTAATTAAAAGTTGTAGTTTCTTCTGTTGTGTGGTGAATTTATTCTTGTAATGTCAAAGCAAGCTGTAGAATGGATCTAAATGAAAATGCAAATGAAAATTAACCTGTTCTCCCTCCCCCTCTTTGTATTTGGCAAGATTGAAAGGGGATTGTGCTTCTTATACAGTAGGTGGCTTTTTCCTTCACTAAAATGTCTTTTTGATCAAATGCTTGATATTTACCACCTAAAAACATACTTCATGTCAATGTAACATTTAGGAAGTGGTCAAAATGTTCTACCAGGGTATTGAAACTCTTTCACCTCTTCCTTTCACAGTCTGATGAAGTTTACCTAGAGGCTCAAATACAGAACATTACGCAATCTCCGATGTGCATTGAGAAGGTGTCTTTGGAACCAGCTGCAGAATACACAGTTTCAGAACTCAACCAGCTTCCAGATAAGTCAAATAGGTGAAGATAGAACATTTTTTCCAACTTTATGACTGGATGTAAAAGTAAAATATTATTGCTTTGTGATGAGCTGTAAAAGTAAAATAACATTTTTGTGGCTGTAGAAATACAGTGACATTTCTTTGTATGATGGATGTGGTGGGCCTGTGGGGCAAGATATTGCACATGTGGGATTGCTACTGTCATTTGACTCTCATCTGGGTTGCTATATTTAGATGTTATGTTTTTTCCTTTGGTAAGATGCTTTATTTCAACTGCCTCTATTCTCTTAGAGGAAAAGTTTTACCTTTGTGGTATCTTTATCTGTTCACTGTGAAAGGGGCTGCCACCCTGATCAGGTGGGACTATATTTAGGCTCGTTAGATGGAGGTTTACTGATACACCAAAATGAATGTGTTATGTAGTGTCAGGTAGGGAGATAGCAGGGTTGTAGCTCCAAGGGTCGGCAAAGGGGATGTCCCACACTAGTTTTTACTTTGACCAAAGTGAAGTTCCTAGTTCCTACCCTCACAAATTCCCACTTTCACAGCAAATAATTAAAAATTTGTGTGTACACACCACACCAACTGATCGTGGCACTGTGTGTGTAATATAGTCATTGATGCAATTTGTGTCCCACACTCAAATCTGTCTAGCTACAGCCCTGGTAGGTGGACAGTTTATGTAACTTCACAAGTCCTGATATGGTTTAAGTCCTCCCATTTAGTTGGCCCTTAGGATGGGGGGAGAATACAATGGGCATATGCTACACCCCCATATTACCTGGGTTGATTGTATTTAGGACAGTTTATGTATAGCAAGGTGATATTACATGCTACACATTTAATAAGGATTGAACACTGTATATGTTGGCCCAATAAAATTGGAAATGTTTGTAACATTATTGTATAAATGAAATGTTGAGTGATAGCCAAAAGGATTTTTTTTTGGGTAGAACAGGTTACTAGCTCACTTGTGCAAGTAAAGTTGGTAGGAATTTCTCCCAAGGGGAACTTTACTCTCCAAACTTTTGTATTGGTCGCCAAGTACAGCAGAAGTTAATAATTCCATGTCACACTAGCTGTAAGGAACATGGGGCAAACAGACTGACCTTATGTAAGACTACAGTAAATATATGTAAAGTGTCTGTGCTATAATAAAGAAAACAGCATTCATGGCTGCAAGTGTTTTTATGGTTTTCTTAATTGCCTTATAGTAACATTCAAATTTCTTTCCTTTTCTCAAGTTCAATTTTTGGTGAAATTACATATGTTAACCCATTGGACACAAGACAATACTTGTATTGTCTCATGGCCAAACCACAGCAAGGATCAGAAAGAGGTGGCATTGCTAAAGGAGTGTCTTCCATAGGCAAACTGGACATTGTGTGGAAGACGAATCTAGGGGAACGAGGAAGACTACAGACAAGTCCTTTACAGAGAGTGGTAAGGGTTGAACCTATGGTATAAGGGGCTTGTACTGAGGGGCAGGGCAGTGGAAAAAAAAATTGGGCAGCTAAGTGTCAGCAAGACTATCTAAGGGAAGTGCCACCATGGGTTGGCCCAGAGCATACAAGAAAATTTTTGACTTAACAAGCCCCCAGGTGGCGGAAAATGGCACCATCAGAGTGTTCCGATCTGCATGTATCTGCTTCTTGAAGCTGCACTCTCCAATTATTGGGCTGAGCTGGGGAGCTGAACATACCTTAGCCCCCTCAACTTTTTTCGTTGTTTGGGGGACTGAGCCCCCAAGACCTCCCCAAGTCCCCCAGCCTTGATAAAGCTGCCACTGCATGTACCAAAATCAAATGTTCAAACTATGGGGCTGGGTTAGTTGTTGCAGAGGACAGAGCACCTCTACCGTGTGGATTAGGGTGTCCATTCCTCCGGCTTTTCGCCGCACCATCCGGCTTTTGAGCACCCTGTCCTCCATTTGGGCTCACACGGCGCCGGACATTGAAATTTCTCCATTTTAAAAATTCTAATGTAAAACTTCTCAACAATATGCAGTGCGGATCAGCCCATAGTCTAGATACACGCAATGTGTTATGTGCATCAGTCACACCTTTCACATCTGCCGAACAAGTAGGTTGTGTATAGTACATTAGAAGGCTACGTGTAAACAATAGAATTACGGATTGCATTACAAGCTGAATAATGTAGGAGACTCATACATTTGTAATACCATCAAGCGATGCACAAATTTTCATAGTTCAACATCCCATTTTCGCGACTGTTATCATGTAGCTTAGAACACAGGGAAGGGCTGTTTCCAGCCATCTGGGGGGTTTGTAAAGGCCCAAAATTTTCTGGCACTCTACGCGCCAACTCATGGTGGCGCTCTGCTTAGATAGTTGCAACGGTTGTCCTCCTTTTCTGTCATGAAGGAATGGACACCCTAGTGTGGATTGCTTATGCTTAGTTCATGATCTAGCATCCAGCTGCATTTGTCGTTCAGACCATATTTGGATTTCCTTATAAGAGTACGTATGAAATCTCTGTATTGGTAATGAGACTTTGGTATTGATAAGGGTGGGTGTGTGTGAACATGTGTACATTGCTTTAAGGTACAGTAAACCATGTTTCCTTTCTGCCCTATTCCCACCCCTTCCTACCAATATCTGGTCTATTGAAGTAATGGTTTGCATTCATGAAAGTGTGGTGACACTTTCCATGACTTAATGATGGAGAAGCTTTTTTCATTTGATATTTAATCTCACATACAGTACAAGAACATATACATTTTTACATAAACATCTGTTTATACATATACAAACAGTAATGTACAATACATGATTTAGAGGGTTCTATTTTCTCATCCCCTTCAACCCCAGGACCTTTGCTATTTGAATAACTAATTATAATAAGAGTATAGTGATATTCAAAGAATTGATATATTTTTTTTCTGTCAAATTGTAGAAATTCAAGAAATCATCAGTAGCTCATTTCCCATGGTTTGTCTTGATAAAATGTTAACAACCAATCTGTTTGTTTCCCTTTGATATTTTAGGCCCCAGGATGCGGTGACATAAAGCTTGTTGTTCTGCGTATCCCAGACTCTGTGACGTTACAATCATCATTCAAGTTTTTGTGCAAAATCACAAGTTGTTGGTAAGGTTCAACTTTTCAGTATGTTGAGGATTTACTCAGGTAGGATATACAGAAAGGGATACCATTACAGACAGTGGTGTCATAGACCTATTTCCAAATAGCAATTAGAAAGGATTGTGGGATAAAGTTTTGGTGTTTGTCATTTTTGTCAATGGCATTTTACTGTGGTTAATTGACGCACGCCCAAAACTATATCCCACAATTCATTGTAAATACTATTTAGAAATAGGTCTATGTACAAACTAATGTTGGTTTCAGCGCCTTATGGTATGTTATCTTTGAACTACTGATGTTAGCTGCCTGGGTATAGTTATGTCAATACTCCAGCACACAATTTTATGGTACCGAGAGTTGTAATTGATTGTTGTTTTGTGAAATTGTTTCTAAGAAACCTGACTATTTGGTATTCAGGCCTTCCAGGGTTGGTAAAAGTTAAAGGGGCTAGAGATAGAGTAAGGTTAATGTAAAAGTTTAAGTGGCTGGAGGGGGAGGGGGTTATGTTAATGTAAAAGTTTAACGGGCCAAAAGGGGAGTAAGGCTAATGTAAATCTTTTATTAAGGGGCTAGAGATAGAATAAGGTAATGGAGATTTTCCTCTCTTTCAGCCCTTCTCACAGGGATGGTTTCAATTCACCAGGCATTTAGAATCCCTTTCCAGTTAGCCACAATATGTATCGCGCTCCTAAAGTGCATCAAAAGTGGTTTTTCTGCACAGTTCAAATTGACAGCTAAGGGAATGCCTGTATACTACACTTCCCAAACATGTCAGTGCACTAAAAAGGGTCCGGTGTCCTGATCATGGTATGGTTCAGTACCTACATTCTCTAAGAGTGTCAGAACGTCAAAGTTTGAAGCAATCTTACAGACCTGGAATAATTAAGCAAACGATCAGTGTTCGAAACATACCCCCTGATACACCAAACTAACCCACCAGAGGGTAGATACCAAAAGTTAAGAATTATCGAACTGGACCAAAGAGTCACTAGATCAAAGGTTACTAGAACAAAGAATCCTGCTGTGAGAAACAAAACCATTTGTTCAGTCAGTGGGTTGTTTGTGTTCTTACCATAGCCTCATTGAATGTCATACAAAAATGTTTAGTATACAGCTTTGGTATTTCAAGGGAATCTCATTACGCAGTGCAAAACATAAGAAAAATTCATTGTATAGTGGTTTGACCATTCCTCTTTATTTGTTGGTTTTAGTGAGAGAACAATGGATCTTAAACTGAATCTTTTGAACACAGTCAAGGGCCTGTCATGGATGGGTATCTCAGGAAAACAGCTGGGTAAGCTAGGTCCTGGAGACAGTATGGAGATTGAATTATCAATGCTATCAACAACACCAGGACTACAGGTAAGGGATAGTCTTATAGAACCAGTTTAATATCTGCTGCTTCAAAACCACCTTTCTTCCTTTGGACTGGGGGTTGTAGAATATGCCATGGTATTTCCGCTTGTTGTAAGAGGCGACTAAAGGGAAGGACTTGCATCATGTTTGAACTGAATTTGAAACAGAATTTGATTTTGTACAGCATTGGGAAATGGTATTTCATTTTTGTCCTTGAACTAAGTTGTCACTATTTAGCACATTTGTGTGTTGGTGTTTGTCGGTAAGTCTCAACAAACTAACTAACTCAAAAGATTAATTTCATACTTGCCAACCATTCTATTTGAAGCAGGACTGTTTTGATTTCTGAATTTTAAAACACGCAAAAATCAGAAGTCATTATTCAAGTAAACTGAAAAGTTATACCTTTGTACTTACTTGGAATGACTTATGATGTAAATTATAGCTGTGATGCAGTGACTGGGAATTGACTAATCATTCAGGAAACATGATGTTTGATTTGTTTCAGCTGAATTGTGATTTGACTCACAGTTGTTTGTTATAAAAAAAATATTATCCTCCCCCCTTTCTATATTTGGGAGAAATAACCAATCTGAAGCAATTACAGAAATCATCCTCTGATTCTTCTTAAACTCTTTCTAAGCTATGGTGTATTTGGGAGAAAGGGATGCAGTGATACATCCCAAATCCAAATGGTGTATGAAAGATAACAAAGATTGACAAATCAAAATGACTTGTGACTAGTACTAATATAAAATGACTTGTGACTTGATTTTTGACTCTGCATCAGTGGTTTTAGGCTCAAATTATGACACTAATAGTTGCCTGAAAACTTGAAATTGACTTTTTACTCATCTTGGATGTAAAGGGAAATATTGCTTTTAAAATGTCCCAGTGGCATTCAAAAAATATCGTAAGTCTTTAAAAAACCATTTTATCTTAAAGATTTACTCCAGTAAACCTTTACCTGCTCAAAACATAGTGCATGTGATGCAGGCTGTATCATTCGAATTTTTAAGACTTTGGGTGAACAAATAATTCAGGAGCAATAATTAAGTGAATTTCTAGCTGTGACAACCTCATTTCTTGAAAAGAGGGTAACCATACTAGATTGCCTTGTAATAACAGTTCGCCTAATAGTCTATCATTCTGTGTCAACAAATAAATATTAGTTTTAAAAATGTGACTTATTTCTATAATTTACACCAATGCAATATTTCCCTTTAATACTGTTTTTCTCATCTGTGATTGACAGTTTATCCTCCTACTATTGTTTAGAGAAAAATACGTTCTTCATGTTACTGTAGTTAGGAAAAGATATACAGAAATACCATGATACACCATTTATCCAGACTGTTGAAGGAAAGGGAATTTTGCACCTACAAATTGAACCACAATTAAAAACATTTCTAGTTAAAATTTTTATAAAATGTATGGTCACAGATGTGTTTATTTAGGTTGTTTGGTGTAAAGAAAAACTTGTAAGAAAAAAAAAAAGAAAAAAAAAAAAGAGAAAAAAGAGAGAAAAAAAGAAAAAAAAAGAAAAAAAAAAAGAACAGAGGAAAGGTACAAGGATATTTGTTAGATGGGCTCTTAGCTGCATTACTAACTCTCGTGACAAATTCCGCCATTGTGAAAAGGCCACTACTGATGATGTTCTGCCGTATAGAGCAAAGAACAGAAACCGGTCTAGTTGGTTTATAAAAAAACCGCTAAAATGTCAAATGAGAAAGACTCATATTCCTCCAAAAGAGTGGAATTTAAAGCTTTTGCTTAAATCATGCATATATTGACATGATGGGTGCTATTCCTGAAAAATAAAGCATTTCACCGACTTGGTAACGTCAGATAGTGAACCGCCTACCCCCCCACTTCACAGATGTGTTTATTTAGGTTGTTTGGTGTAAAGAAAAACTTGTCTTTTTTTCTTCAGAGTATTTCTGGAATGAGGTTGGTGGATCAGAATTTGAAGAGAACATATGAACATGATGATATTGCACAGATATTTGTCCATCATGCACAGATAGCAGCATGAGAATGCAACGGGTCTAACATTGGAGGAAAGTTTTGCCAGTTGTGACATTGGTGGAAGGGATTCATTTCCAAGATCAAAGAGGTCATAGAGGTGACACAGGAAAGTAATCTTCTTTGAGAATACAAGTCCTAAATTTGTGTCCAGAAACCGCAGTTTCCAAGGAGATACAAGGAATGAAAACCAAAAGGACTACCATTTGGTCTGGAATATTCACGTGATGAAATATTTGTATTAAAATATTCAACAAAAATAAATAGCAGTGAAGTGAACTTCTGAGCTGGTTTGCAAATTTGTAACAAATGGTGGGCTTGAAGAGTGGAACTCTCAACAAAACAAAAATTCTACCACTCTGACATTAAATAGGGTATCTGGCTTTTCTGTTGGGGGATCAAAATAACAAGAAAATTTTGAAAAAAAAAAAAAAATCAGACATTTTACATGACACAGTCATTTTAACTGTAAAACTTTGTCAAAAGTAAATGGTAGGATGAAGGGGTTGGTTTGAAAGCATTTAATGAAAAGTTATGTTATGACCAGACTCAAAGCCTCTAAAATTTGGGCATTGAATCAAGCGTTTATCATCATCATCATCATCATCATCATCATCATCATCATCATCATCATCATCATCATCATCATCATCATCATCATCATCATTATGTTTTTGCCATCTATTGCATAAATGCAAGACCTGTAAGGAGGAATACATTGGGAAGTTGGTTCTGGCTACCAGTATTAATGGCTTATTTTGGTAAGAAGAGGTGAGAACTGTTGGAAGGAATTTGTAGGAATGCAGGAAGAGACAGCTGCTTGAAAAATCTGTGGATCATTGTTTTCAGCTGTAATCAGGATTCCCCTCAAAGTCCCAGCCCTCCTTTCCCTTCCATGTAACTTCAGAACCATATTATGTGGAAACTGAAAGTTATGAACAAAGCTAAAAGGCTATGCATTAATTTCAATCACCTTCTGATAATCCTGTTCAAAAGTTTTCCACACATAAGGTTTAAAACATTGAAATGTTTCATGTATGAATTTATTGTATATGGGTGAATCAGTGGTTACGTTACCGTAGCAACAAAGGACCAAGGAAAGATTGTAGCTAAATGTTTTCTGCTAGGGCATTGAAATCATAAATAAATTGAATACAATGTCAAATTAATGTGCTGAGATGACATCATAGAGTTCCCATTATGCACCTGTTCAAGAAAAAATGCATTTCTTTGAAAATTAGTATCTCCCAAACACTACATGCTTTTGAGATGCAGTTTTCACTTCTTGAAAGTGAAAATTTTTCTGCATATTTTGAAGTCAGATGAGAAATATTGTTTCCTTAAAATCCCTTTCAAGCTCCAATTAGAATTGGTTTTCACAATTTTTTCACCCTGTAAATTCTACATAACTTTTTCTATTGACCTGAAACTGACAAAAATGATCTGCAATCACCATCTAATGTTGTGATTGGTTACATTGTAGTCTAGTCTTCACCTTTGTGAATTTTCTTTTAACCTGACAAATATTCAGTTAGTTAATTGATGGAGTTTTACGGCCCAGTTTCCAACCCATTGGTTCAAGTCAAGCCGGCCACGGCCGTTTTTCCAGTTGCGGCTCACTGGCTTGTTTTCCCTACTCCATTGCTTATGCGGAGCATTATGCACAACCGCAGTAGGATCCATTTTTAGAGTCTTTGGTATGACTGGACCTGAGAATCCAACCAGGGCATTCTGGGAGAGAGGTGGATGCTCTACCATTAGACCAAACAAATGGTCTGTCAAATATTAGAATTGTTTATTCAATATTAATTAACATAAAGTTAACATTTCTTCTGACCTGAAAGACCTCTTCAGTTTTCTTTATCCTGGTAAACAATCAGTTCAGAAGGGAAAAAAGCTAGGTGTTTGGAAAAACAAAGTGCTGGGAAAAAATGTATTATTTTTTGTCAAACACTGATGGTCCCTTTTAGAACTAAAGCAATCTGGGTGAACAAATTAACTTTAAAACTAGGTGAGGACAAAAGCGACAGTTATTGAAAAAATGACAATATTTCAATGCAAAGCAAACTCAGCATGTGGAATTATAAGGTCAGTTGCCATGTTCCATGGCTGTTAATGATATACAGTGTGTTGAGTATTTTTCTGATAGAGTTGGACTAAGTGTGCTCAATGCTCAGTGTCAGAATTTTAATGTGCAATATTTACCTTTATATTTTCCTGTATTTATTTTTTTATGACCTCAAAAAGTGTTATGTACAGACAGCATCCTTGTATTGTAAGATAGGGTATAAATTAGGTAGTGAAAAAAAAATATTACCGCCCAACAGTTGCTGTCTTCATTATTAATCAAAGCAATTGTACATCTGTGTTCTGATATAACTGTTCTAAATCCTGACCCATGATACCTCACCCTAACCGTTGTCTTAACACTTGCCTTCTTAAGGACTTTTTTGGAATGTAAAGGCTAAAACAGATGAGTGCAAGGAATAAACATCATTGATGATTCCTTATAGAGGTTAGGGTAGTTGTTCTTTCTGTATCCCCTCCCGTGTCTAGTCTTCAATATATTGAGCACACCAAAGTGGACGACATAGTGGCATCCAGGTCAGCGGTTTAGTTTTACTGCTTGAAGGAGAATTCCTTCTTCAAGTCCTAACAAGGGGTATTTGTGGCTGCAAATTTCAAGCAGTGATGTTTGGGATTGGGTTCAAATCCCATGCAATGATTCCTCCAGGCTTTACATTCCCATTTGTATGAGGACTTGTCAATAATATTGGTTGCGTAGCGGTCGGTTTTGTTTTGGAATGAAGCAGTCTTCCTTTGTTTGCTGCATGGATGTCAATGTCAATGAAAATCGATTGACCCTGTTTGGGTTTAGTGGTAGCTGGTCAGTTGGGTCTTCTGACCAATTTCTCCATAGACACTTTTCCAAATAACAGTAATAAAGTATTTTGGGGATAGAACTTTGGTACTACAGTAAACTGCCATTGACAAAAACATGTACCAAAATTCTATCCCACAATTCTTTGTACTTGCTATTTGGAAAATGGTCTATGGTTATATCCAGGTACACCACCCCCTTTCCAAAAATGGTATTTTTATGGAAAGTGGGGTTGTAAAGATTTTTTGTTTTTTTTTTGTTTTTGTTTTTCTTCAGCTTTATTTAGTGTAAAACTAACATTATTTCCTTTATGCAATTCCCAGATCACAGTAACACATTATTCAGTCTTGAATAATATTTGCAGTTGAAATTTATGACTGTATTGGACAGCTACTTTGCAAGTGCTTTATTGCACAACTGGACACACAATTACAGGGGGCTATGTCATTGTTCCCAAGGTTAGCTGTTCCCAAGGTTCGATGTTCCCGAATCTTGGGAACATGCGCACTTCTGGGAACATTGAACCCCGGGAATAACGCACCTTGTAATCATCATCAAATCATCGGGGTTTAGAAAAACAGGTAACATTGATCCTTGGGAACATTGAACCCTGGGAACATCGGGTAGATCGCATTACAGGTCATATGTGTAAGTTTCACACTTTGGCTAGACAGTAATGTATTAATCAATGTAATCGCATGGATGGAATACATGTGCAAGTATTACAGTAAATTATCAATTGTCCCATTCATTTTTGAGGAGCATATTAAAACTGACACCCTTACCCTACCCTCCTTTTGCATCATCTCACAAGTTTTCAGCATGTGCTGACAGTATCACACTTAAACAGTGTTTGTGCAAGTCTTGGAAATCCTGGTGATTTTGGCAAAACTGAAGATGGAATTTCTAGGCCTGGAAAGTCAGGGAAAATTAGCAATTTTTCAAAAGGTCCTGCTAAAGTCAGGGGGTGGACTCTGATTTCCTCAACATTCAGATACAGGAATTTTGTGGACTGGACAGAAATATGGGATCCTGACTTTAAAGGCCTCGGAAATATCAGTCAAGGTCCTCAAAAGTCACGGGATTTTGTCATTTTGAACATGTGTGGACACTGCTCAAGTTTATAATCACTTGTTAATGTTACCAAAAAGTGTCCTGTTCTATCAAAATTCATCCCCACAACCATGACAAATAGCTGTTTAAATGGGGATGAATGAATTAATTTGTTTGCTAGGTCAAAAGTCTGCTTCATATTTGAGTGAACAATTGATTAGAATATTTTCCATCTTATGAACCTTTTACTGGGTGAATCTTCAGTTCAGTGAAAATTTGATCTAATGAATCTTTGATCCAGTGAACCTTGGGACCAGTGGCCCTCTATCTAGTTATTGTAGTGCGCCGCACTACAATATTGGCGTTTACTGGCCGACTGACAATTTCTTTTGTGAAGCCTGTTATGGCCCACAACTCATTTCCCTGCGCGTACCGTAACTTAGTTCGTACAAATATCCATGCTCTACCCTTTAACAATAGCAGTAAGTGCAATCTGTGGCCGTCTTTAAACAAAAATCAACTTCAGAAAAGCAAATACTACACTTACAAGGCTGATTTAAGGAGTTAGCTTCATGAAAGAGCATTGCGGATAAATTTCCAGAAAACGCGATGTAATGTGGTTCGGCCTTTTCACACTGAAGTGATAAGCCTGGAGAATCAATCGCTGCTTCCAAATTGGTATACGTAACACGGCGCCATTGCGTACACTATCGTTGAACAGTATCAAGACGTTATTGTACAGTATCTTCATCTAGCTACTACGGAGCAGGGTATTGCCAATTCCCTGTACGGAACCAATTGGCTTTACTGCATTGGATTAAGCGACTTGTGCTGTAGTTCTATTATCATGCTTTATTTCAGTGGTAAAAGCAGAAGCTATTTTGACAGCAGTCTGATCGAAACGTTTTTGTAGCATGCATTGCGAAGTAACTGAACACGGATGTTAAAACACACAGCGTCAACAGTTGTTATTCGGTCTTCCACGAGACAGTTGTCATATGCATGCAGCGGTGCAGTCAGAGAGCTTGAGAGGGCGTCATTATTTAACATAAAGAACGGTGAAAGAGGAGTTGAGAACCGATAAAACCATTTCAGGCAGGAGTAAACAACACAACAAAGCATAACGTATGGCTAAGTAGGCTACTCAGCACGAGTCCTTGAACGGGACTATGCTTCGTCCACTTCATTTTACTCCACACTAGACTGTATACGGAGTAGGTCCGTACACGGTCTTGTTCAAGGACTACTCAGCACTTGCTTCATTGTTGGCAAATATGCTTCAAAATAAAGATAGTGACTGACTATTAGCATAGAAGGTCCGGATTTACTCCATCATTGGTTACTCTTCTATGATTTCTTTATGCTTCCAGCCAAGGAGCTGGGAGACAAGTGGTCCATCTTTGTACTATCAAGATATAGGGTTGAGAGGAGTGGCCAAAAAGAAACAACAGCCCATCTTCCCGCCATGAACAAATCCTAAAGTTCAAATAAAAACTGGGCTACTGTACTAACTGAAAAGACATCTTTAACACGCACTACAATTCTGCGTATTTGCAAGCAAATGCAGTTCTAGTAAACCTTTGATCTGAAGAAGTCTGTTCAGTACTGCAACAGAGAACATAACACTGTGATGAAGCTACAGTGTTCCGATACCTCTATGGTAATAGTGAACCTGCAGAAGACCCTTGAAGGCCTGATAGAGTTCAAACATATACGAACATGTTTATGAAAAAGGATATCCATCAGTTGTGGCTTCCATCCATTTTGTACTGTGTAGTTCATCAGACAGAGCTACAAGCATAGTATGTAATGGTTACCAAGATATTTATGATGGATGTTTGCAGGGCAAGTAACCCCCCCCCCCCTTTCTATGAAGAACAGTTACAGGATATCGATGAAATCTGCAAATGGTGGACAATGGTTTCTACAGCCAAACAAACTGGTGTTCAACCCAAAATTCTTCAATGTATGATATTTACCCTTAATTACATACAGTGGATGCTCATCTTGGGTGTTTGTAATTCACACAAACACCCAAGATGAGGAAGGTTGCATTAATTTCTTTCTTCTGAGGCAAGGAATCAAAAACTACACTGGAGAAATGTGTGAGTGTTAGCAAAGCTGTTATATTTCAAGAAAAGATCACATTGTAATATTGGAAGACAGATTTCTTGTCTCATCATCCAAATATTTAAATATCCAATTTATGAAAATGTGATTGCACATCAGTTTGAAAATAAAAATTATTATGCTGTTGTATATGAAACAAAGCCAATGAAGACTGGCAATTTTAGTGATGTCACATCTCATTTACATATGTTAATACAAGAAAGAATGAAGCAATTGTACTAAAACTTCACTAAAGGGATGCTGATTTTGCAGGACCCCAGTGTACATTGACAAACTGAAAGCAATCTTTCTACAAACGAACTTCAAAGTACTGTACAATGTGTCATTACCCTGCATTGCCTCCTGGCTTCCACCATTTATAGTATCTGTTCTTCTCAGCGAGTCTAGGACAGGGCCAATCATGACACACCAGGGGCCCATTCCACAAAGAGTTACGCACGATCTTAAGTATGATTTACTGTTGGCTTAGGTATGGTGAATCAAACTTAAGATTGTGCGTAACTCTTTGTGGAATGGCCCCCAGGGCTCTATATCATAAAACTTAGGAATATTCCTATCTTGGACTTAGGAACAATAATAATTCCTAAGTGGGGAATTGTTCCTAACTTTAGGAACATTCCTAAATTTCTGCTTAATAAAACAAGTTAGGAAGAATTCATTCCTATCATCATGTTGAAATCATTCCCTGGTCTGATGGTCAAAAGGTAGGTTCAGTTTACATCTTTGTTCCTTAAGGACATGTTTCCTTTTGGAAAAACTCTTTCGAGCCTCATTTGATTTTTGCCCTTCAGCTCATTGCCAAGAAGTCAACATCAGCAAAGGGGAGCCTTCGGAAAGTTTGCATAACATTATATTAAGCAGTCTGCACCCTAAAGACACCTCCACTGTAAAATAAGAACAACCTATCCTGTAACCAGCATTGAAGGCACAGATATTTTTATCAAATTGCATGTCCTTTGAATTGTCAAGAGCTAAATATTTTGAAATATAAAACCTCTGGTACTACAGTTTTTATCCCTAGTATCTCACAACATTGAAGAATTTATGCAAAATGCATCCTTACACATGCATATGCAAAGTAGAAGTAACATTTCTCAAACAGGTAACTGGTTTATCACACATGTTCTGCTTTGGTTCCCTTCTACTTCAAGACCGCATGTTTGGTCTAAAGGTGGAGCATCCGCCTCTCATGCGGAAGGCCCGGGTTCGCTTTCCAGGTTGAGTCATACCAAAGACTCTAAAAACGGAACCTACTGTACTGCCATTGTGCGTGATGCTCCCCATAAGCAATGGAGTAGGGAAAACAAGCCAGTGAGCCACAACTGGAAAAAAGGCTGTGGCCGGCTCGACTTGAACCAATAGGTTGGAAACTGGGCTGTAAAACTCCATCGAACTAACTAACTAACCCTTCTACTTCAGATAGTAGCTTTGGGACAAAAGATTTTTGCTGTTGTCCAAATATTGAATTGCCCTGACATTAGTCACACACTACACTCATTTCAGTGACTTAGACTCCACTGTCCTGACCTAGTTGCTTGGTCCAAATCGAAGGAGTTGGACAATGGTAATTGTCATTCCTACATGACCTTTTCACTTCATCCAGGTGACTGTGGGGTGAGAAGGTCATGTGTTGCAAGTGATTTGTCCCAGACTATTGTCTATAAAATATGCCCATACTACACATTGTAATGATAGGGAGTGCTAAGCAAAGTTACATAGTGGACCATTAGCTTTAATCACCAATCATAAAATGATTTGAATTGCCTGATCTGTAAGCCACTTAAAAATATTTCAGTAAACCTTTCATTTACAGTGTGACACTTATTTCTGTCTTTTTAAAAAAAACTTTTTACTTTCTATAGACCCTTTTCCACACAGCCATTGCAAAGGATTGGGGGGATGGAATTTTGGTACAAGATGTTTTTGGCCACAGTAAAATGCCATTGACAAAAAAACATGTACCAAAACTATATCCCATAATCCTTTGTAATTGCTTTTTGGAAAAAGGGTCAATGAATACAAAATCTCTCCCTCCACATTAATAGTACTGTAAAATACCAAACATCACTACTTAACATAATGAAATAATAAGTTTTTGGCAACATCTCAATGTTGATATGTTAATTATTTATATTTAAATTATTCATGAATATTCAGCAATACAATGGAAACCATCCATGCCATTTTAAAATCTTACATTGATCAAAGTCATTTATGAGCCTGCAATGCAATAGAATCTTGTACATATTTAAGAACCTATACAAACTCTTGAAACTCTCAAATCACAACACACTGCTGGCTACTAAATCTTGATATGTACAGTACCAGTCTAGCTTAGCACATAACCTTTAAACAGGTACCATATCTTGCCAGGGAATAATTTAGCATTCAAATTTTGCACAGCAGTTTTGAAGATTTTTGAGGTCTTTCACACATTGTATGTGAAAATGCAAGGGTTATGCACACAAAAAAGTGCTACACAACTTGGCCTGTTTGTGTAGCAAATTGCGATGGGATACTGGATAAATTATTCTCTGCTTGCTGTACTAAGCATGAAAACATGCATGTCCTACTGGGTGGACTGTGTGAAAGAATAAATTCAAATACTGATCACATGCATTCAATTTTCTATGACAATTACTGGTTTTCTGCTATTTTTTTTTTACCATTTTGGCATGTGCAGATTGAAACAAAGGAAAAGCATGAACTTCCCCTTCAAAGTAATTTCTTATGAGAGTGAAACATACAAAATCTGGGCAAAGATGAATGTGGAATTCAAGCAAGGAATATGAATATATGGTACCACTTTCGGTAAAACAACAAAATCGGCAAGAGTCGAAAACTGGCAAACATTATTTGCTGATCTAATTGTAAGCATCTTGTATCCTAACAGTCATGTATGTTGCTCCAAAATGGCTTGCTATTATTTAAGAAATAATGAAACACCCCTGCTGTATGTTAACAAAGTGGACAAATTAAATAAACTTCTCAATTTTAAATTTCTCAGGAAGCATGGTCTTTTATCCAATCTCAACAGATGTATGTTGGGCAATAGAAAAATAAACATTCCCCTCCCTAACACGATGCTAACCCTATCTAACAAGCACTTCTGGAGGGGCACCCATTGACTTTAAAAGTTCTACAACATTAATTCTGCATCATAAGCTCTTCATTATCATCCCAAATTTCACACTTATTTCTTCTATTGTCAACCAGGTTTTAGACAATCCCCACTTGAAACACATCATGAGGTATGTGTAAAGTCTTGTGTGCATGGGCGGAAATCTCCCAGGAGGGGGAAATGTCCCCCCATATGTGAGAAAAGTACCATTGATTCAATTTTTCACCCAGTAATATGTTTCAAAATGGGGTCATGCCTCCCCCTCCCATTTGAGAACAGATCCATGTTCTTCCTTGTACTTGCATGGGGCGCAGATTCAGACATTCAGAAAAGGGGGACTGACTTACTAGAGAGCAGGGAACTGAGGGAGTTACACTGCTAATTTCCCGTATGTCTTATTGTTGATCTGGCAAAATGGGAGGACTGAGGCCGTTAAAGGCCCCCTGGATCCGTGCCTGACATGCAAATTCTACTTCATGTAATGCGTCTATGCACTGAGGTTTGTTGCTTCTTCACCTCCTAAATGACTTCATATGATACCAATGCATGTTTTATTGAGTACAGTACATATTAAAGTTAAGCTTCTGCACCACTAGAGATACTGGAGTTAGTAGCATACCACCAACATTTCTTTGTGAAAATGTTAACCAAAGTTTAGTGACAATAATTTGAATACAAGGTGACAACAGAAGCTTGCATCTGATTTTTGTTGCTCACACGTAAGATTTCAGCAAGCAGTAAGCACAGAATTCCTTCCTTTCGTTGGAGTGTCCAATATATGTTACATGATGACAACACCTGCATCACACCTGTGCACTGGTATAGGATCCTCAGCATTCCATTCATTTGTCTCAGGATTATAAGATTCCATCTCTTTAAGAGTGTGGGGAGGAGAATGACCCTGACCAGCAGAGCGCCCTCCAACCACAAAGAGAAGACCATTGATGGAGGCTACACATGGATCTGCCCTTGCTATACGCATAGACTTCACTGTAGTCCACTTGTTCTTTTGAAGAAAAAGAAAAGCATTCTATAATCTTGGACAAAACTGTTGAGACACTTTGCCATAATATTCTTGAATTTCAGTTCAAAGGCTTACATGCTTCCCTTCCCCCTTTCAATGTTCCGATGAAAGATTGACTGTATGCTGTGAATAGGCTAACTGTGGTCAACATTGCGAAGGGGAGCGGGGGTGTCCCAAGGAGTTTTGTCCAAGATTGTCTGAGATCCACGCGTATTATTTACGAGAACAAATTCGATAGATAATGCTTCATTTTTCGGGCCAACTTTTTCGGAAAAGTTTTTTCGGAGGCTTGTAGGTCTGAGGATTTTAGCATAAAGAGTTAATAGCATGAAGAGTTGTTTTAATGTGTTGTTTGATTCATTTGTGTACATTTATTTAGAGTCGGGACGATAATAAAGAATAGACTGTTGCAGGTATTCTTGGGGAATTTGCATCTCGTAAGCCATGGGCAGAGGTACGGGCAGAACCCCTACTGTACCAATTCCTCCTTGTAATACAGATGCAAAACAAATTAAAAAACATGTTTAAACTTGGAGGAGGCAATTTTAGAGCCAATAATTTAATATTTGAAATATGGAAAGAGACTTTTGAATATTTTTCAGGCCCGGGTAATCACCAGGATACGTTCTATTCCAATAGATACTATAAATATGTATACATATAACCAAAACAATTACTTGGATAGAAAAGTCTGACTCCTATTGCAAACTGGTGTTAAGGAGACGAGATTTTAACTGAAAGAGCGCCACGATCTACCATGGAATGTAAAAGGCACATCTGAGATCCAAGCTTTTAAAATATAACGATGGTAGATCGTTAGTTAAGGCTGGTTTTTGGCACATTATGAAGCAAATTACACCCCTGTGACTCCATTTTTCACGTTAAATGAAACTGGTTACGCATGCTTTTTTCCCTGTTTAATTTCATTGCGTTTTGCTTCCAAATTTGCTTTCAAAATAAATGGTAGACTGTTGGGTTAAATTTATCTTTCACTGCCGGCCTCGTCAAGTTCGCATGTATGGCATATTTTTTCATGAGAAAACACGGTAAATTACGATCAAATGAAGTAATAATAGGCAGGATACATCAGTGCCTCTGCTCTCCAAAATGCATTTATCAGGTAACACTTCACTGTTTTGAACAAACTTTAAATACATAAACACGAACATTTTTTCAATATTATTTTTATTTTAAGACAGTGTAAACCAAACACAAGTCACTGTTGAGATCAGCTACATGAACGATCGGGCGCTTGAACTTATTCCCTTTTGCAAATCAACCCATCAAGACAAAATGACACTTTCTACTGTGTGACACGAGTAGTTCTTACTTCCCGAAATTCTCTGACAATCTTGGACAAAACTGTTAGGGCACTTTGCCATAATATTCTTGAATTTCAGTTCAAAGGCTTACATGCTTCCCCTCCCCCACTCCCCCTTTCAATGTTGTGCTGAAAGATTGACTGTATGCCGTGAATAGGCTAACTGTGGTCAACATTGCGAAGGGGAGCGGTGGTGTCCCAAGGAGTTTTGTCAAAGATTGTAGAGTATTGACTTTGATGAAATCATGCTCTGAATTTTAAGGGCGATTGCACACCATCACTCACCTTAGGTCGTGATGATAGTGTGATTTTTTTACACACCTAGATAGAGATTTAGAGCCCATTTAAATCTATCAAAATTCAATAAAATAGCACAGCTACCACACTCCTTAATCTTCTTAGGAGTGTGATTTGTAGCATACCTGGAGAATCAAAAACTCAAGGCCTGTGAAATGTGAAATTAAATAACCCTTAACATCTATTTCTTTGTCAGTAACAAAGTCAAAATAGTGTAGATTCCCTCACCAGCATCCCAACCCAAACTTTTGCTGTTTGAAAAATAGGGTCAACAGTTTTATGTAAACTGCAGCATCAGTAAATAAACCCCTGCACTGACATACAACCCATTAAAACAATCTGAACATACCAATCATATTGAGAAACTTAACAATGATTATGTTAGTCATGTACTTTGCTGCCTCAAAATTTGTGAAAACTTGAAAGCATTTTACTAGATAAATGTATCAAGCTGCTAACCTGATTACCCTTCCACAAAAGGGTTACCAGGTGTTCAGAATTACCAGCACATGTCATCCTTTTACTGGTCTATTGGTTTGTGGTGGCATCTGGGTGGATTTTTAATATCCCCCAGGATGTCCAGATTTCTTGCATTGCTCACATTTATTTGACAGCTTTTTTTCTGATTTTGCTTTAAATAATGCACAATGCTGCATCTAAGCACCCTTTAAATTCCAAAATGGAGGGGTACACCCCTCCCCTTAGATGGTACCCCAGGCTGGAAATCCCTGCACTCTTTTTCAAAAAACAAATGTATATATACAGGGTATACTGGGCTAATCATGAGTCGATCACTTAACAAACTTGTAACCATAAAAATATGAAATCAAAGAAACTTGACAGTAATATTTTGTAATATGTCTTCCTCTTTGTGCTTTATTTTGGTGTTGTTTGGATTGAGAAATCTGTGGAAAATACACCTTGAAATGTAGGTGGCAGTACAAGTAGCAATGCTTATGAAGTTATCTTGAGTCAATCACTCCATAAAAAAATGAAATAAAATCCCATAAATTACCACATTTAAGACAAGTTTTTCATATAATAATACAGAATAATCTCTTTTCTATCAAAATACTTATTTAGAACTTCATAAGAGACATTCTCATCATCATTTTTAGTAGTTTTTGCAAATTTCTGGTTTTTACTTTTGCCCAAACTTGAAAATCTGGCCATGAATACCATTTTTCCTTTAAACATCAAAAAAATGATAACAAATAATTGGTTTTGATGCTGCACGCAGGGTATGCATGACAGGTTATATGAACATTGCAATCACATCGCACTTACATGCTGCATTTGCTTTTAGAAGACAGTGATCAACTCATGATAACTTACTATATATGGTAACCCTATCCCTACAATAATGATCAACCAGGGACTGGGACCAGGGAACCCCACTTCTACTGCCATAGGTATTTTGACTTACATTGCTATTATATTGTTGAACATACTGGGCCACTTTGGTGGTTAGTCCCGCCCCCCTTTAAAATTTGCGTCACAGCCCCTGTCAACAAAACAGCTTACCTCATCTATGGAATACCTCTCAACAGAGCTCATAGCATCTCTTCCTGGTTTAGAGCCTCCTACAGCATAAATGCAATTACCAATGGCGGCTAATCCACAAGATCCCCTGGAGTGTTTCATGGGGGCAAGGTGTGTCCAATCCTCTGTGACAGGATTATAACAAAGTAAGTTCCTTTCCCCGCCACTGTCAGAAGATCCTCCTGCAATATACACCAATCCTTGAAAGGTGGAATGAATATGATGTTAGAGACATGTTTAGTCAGCTGCAGTAGTTCTTAAAATCATTTGGTCTGCCCTTCCCATTTCAATTATTTCTTCCACAGAACTTATCACTGTATTTAAACACATGCATCTGAACATTAAACCAACAAACAGCCTTTGTAAACTCTTCTAACCTACATTAATTCCTCATATTTTCCTCAAAGCATGCTTCTTTCCCTCCCCAACTCATTTGTCCTCTGTAAAAATGTCAACAATGTGCTATAAATTTTCCAAAAATATTAAACAATATGTTCCATCAAATTTTGCTCTAGAGACCCAGACCCCCAACCCCCGATGGCAAATCTTAACAGTGTGGCCAGTTCTGAAATCCTCAGCTGAAGTCAGTTTCCAACACCTATGGTGTATTCAAATATTAATTGCCATTCAATTTCCAACTTTTACCAATACTCTTAGTACCTTTCCAACCTAATTTGTGGAACTTAATCAAATCAATTTAAGAGAACAAAACAAAACACTTACTACTGGAACAAAAGAAAACAAAATACTGAAAGGGAAATGTGAATCTTCTTTCTTACCTTCCACCTCTGTGAGAGCAAAATTTGTCTTCTTAGAAGGCATACATCCAACCTGCTTCCACTTGCCTTCCTCAGGGTCAAGTCTTATAATGCTATCTGTGACCTCTGACCCTACATAGCCACCAAACACATAAATGAATCCATCAAGAACACATGCTTTATGTCCACTAAGTGGACGTGGCAGCGATGGTCCATTCTTCCATGTCATTTCTAGAGGGTCCAGTACTTCCACATTATCATAAAGAAGTAGTTCGTTTTCTCCCCCTATGGTGTAGAGGAAACCCTGTACAGAGACAGCGGATAAACCACTTCGAGGGTACTGTATGTTGGGATATGGTGTCCATATCCTACTGAAAGAGTCAAACCTGTAAACATCAGCTAGAGGGCGCACATCATGCCAACGACCACTCGCAGCTCTGTGGTAACCCCCGAGAATGACTAAATACTTTCTTGCATTGTGTCTTGGTTTCACGGCGGTCTTAAATTTGGAATACGGGGTTTTTGAACTTGAACGTTGTTTATTGGGTTCAAACTCTTGGAGCAATTTTTTCAAAGCTATTTGTAAACTAAAATCTTCACAACTTTCTATTTGCCCAAATAATTTTCCTGGTTGAATCAAAGTAAAGCGTACACATTCCATTATTTGCAATAAATGTTGCCTTCTTTCCGTTGGATTGTGTAAGATCCATTGTAGTCCAGCTTCAAACACTTGAAACTCTTGCTCAATGCATAAAAATTCACTTTTTAAAAGGTTTGTTAAAGACTCTAGAGGTAGACTTAGGAATTCCTCTCCTTTAACAACATCTGTAAAATTTCTTTCACAAAATGCTTGAGATGATCCGCTCAAATCCATGCGGGAATAGGCATCAGCTAATTGCATGACCCCAATACAATTTCTTGGATGAAGCTCTTTCTTCAGATAATCACAGCAAGCATCAACCACTTCACTGATTTGAAGCATGTCTGCTGCAACTAATAATTCCTGCACATTGTCAGCATCGATCAGGATTTTCCCTGGAAAGTGGAAACAAAACAAAAGTTATGAACTTTACAAAAAGTTGTATTTAAACAAGCTGGACACTCATCAAAGTCATGAGTGTAGTGATTACTTGCATTGCAGCCAAAGTTTTCACCACACCAGGGAATAATTTAGTGTTCAAAATTTGCATAGCAATTTTGAGCTTTTGGGGCTTCTGCTATACAGTTTTGTATTTGTGTAGCAATTTCCATTTTGTGTAGCAATTGCGATGCGATACCAGATAAATTATTCCCTGCACACTGTCAGTGCCAGTCAGGCTAAACAGACACTGGCAATTGCAAACCAGCACAGGGCTATATTGCTTCAATCTGAGCAGCACAAAAATGACCAACTTCAGGGAATATCAATACTCGTAAAAATCTCAGTCTGAACAAATGTGAATCCAATTTTGAGCATCATGCTACTTGAACAAATGCTTTGCAATCATAATATTATCACATATTCATGTTTCTTTGGCATATAATCCTACTATATTTCTAGTCCTACTGTACCACACATGCAGTGCATGCACATTACATTAACAGCAGTATGCCTGTAGTACGGGCCTGGGGCTGATGGGGTATATCCGATGGGCCACAGTGAGGCACACCATTTGCCCGATCAGAAAATTATCCGGCAATCAAAATCAGGCTAGTGGCCAACTTGAATACTGCTAGGATGAAAATCTTAAACCTCAAATTTCTAGGTTGTATTGGGACTTCCATTGGCGTGGGCTATACTGAATACAAATGAAAGAAATTTCTGTACTTTTGAATTATTTATAGAAGAATATTGTACACAACTTGCAAATAAAGGAAAGTTGAGCAATTAGCTCTTTACTGTAAGTGTAAAGTATTTCTAGTGGCTTGAGAATTAAACTATTGCCATGGAGGAGTTGGGTGCTATTTTACTTCAGTTGGTTTCCTTTTTAACAAAGCTGATTTGAGTTAATGAAAGGCACCCTTTAAGAAAAATAAATTGGTGATGTATTTTTGTATTCCAGTAAGTTTTATAGTCAACACAATCATAGCCATCAGGTACAGTATCTGAAATCAACACCTGCAAATCCAAGATGAATACCAACTCATTTTAAAACCATGACCTGGCAATTTGAGACCTTAATGGTCTTAAAAATCTCCCTATGTTTTATGTCAAACAGTCAAACTGACTGCATGGTCAGGTGGTTGCAGCAGCAGGACATCAGAAGTGTGAGTCCTGGGTAATACCAAAGACTTTAAAAATGGAACCTGCTGCCAGTGTGTTTGGTGCACTTAGCATAAGCCATGGAGTAGGGAAAAACAAGCCAGTGAGCTGCAAATGAAGAAAAAAGACTGTGGCCACCCCACTTAAACCAATTGGGCTGTAAAACTATATCCAACCTAACCTAACCTAACCTATGTACTTCCAACAACCCTGGCCCTAAATATACTCCCATATATATCAATCTGCAATAAAATTGGTTAGAATTTTGGGGTGTCAAAAGATAGGGTTATTGCTGTGTCAGAACAAAGGTGTGCTGGGATGCAACAGGTTTGTCAGAATTTGAGGGCATGGTAATGAAGCTATATCTAGATATAAGGGTCATCCGACGTAGCAACAGGGGTGTCAGAATATAGGGGCAAGGGATGTAGCCAATATCAAAAAGCCCCCATGTGGGCTGGAGGTTGTATAATATGCCCCCAGTATTTCCTGCCTGTCTTAAAAGGCAATTAAAGGGAAACCAAATTTGAACTACTGTACGTATGCTTGAAGCTTTGAACTTTTTATCCAGTTGACTGACACTATACTGTATATAACGGTGTATCATTTAATCTCATCTAACTAACAGCAGAATATGGTTTTGATTACACTTACTTGCTTTGGCTTTGGCATCACATCAAAAACTGAAGAAGGATCCTAATAATTGGGAAATGTAAATAAACTTTAAACTCACCAGAATAAATGAAGTCAACAAGTTGTTCCAAAAGTTTTTCTTCAACATTGTTTATTTCAACAACATCCTGGTCTTTCTCCCTCAATCCTGTCATAAACATAGCTTCAAAGTAAGGGCTGGCTGCTGACAAAATTAACCTGTGGGCTCTGATTTCTCTTTTACCAACTTTGAGGGTCACATCTGTGAAATGATCCTGCTGCAGGAGCTTGTATAGCCCCCTCACTAAACTTTGACAGTGCTGAGTGGATACATGCTCCATACTTCCTTCCGAGTCTTCTTGAACATACATTATCCCTCACATCAAACAAACACTGACATACTGTTTATCTAGAATCACAAATGAGAAAGAAGACTATCACAAACAATGGTAAGGTAAATATATAGGCCTACAGATCAACTAAGCTGTGAGGATCCATGATGTGAGGAGTTAAGGTTTCTCTGCAGTACTATTTTAATGTTTTTGCATGTGTTAACTTTTGCCTAGTATCAAACTTGCATGGCTGCTGCCTCCAATGCACGTTGGTGCAGTTGCAGCTGGTAATCTGAGCAGCGGGCAGCTTTGAGATTCACATCCCCCTCACAGGGCAACTTTCCAGTCTGCAGTGTTTAGTATAATGGTAGGTTCAAACTTCGAACAGGTTCTAAATTCGAACACCTAATTAAAATCATTCATGTAACAATCATAAGATGGTATTTTCTTCAATTACTTGAAACACCATGAAGAAATAGTTATTGCTCCATATGGTATGGTAAAAATTGACAATGATTTTGCATTGATCAGTGAATAAGTATTCCATTTTAATGAGGTGTTCGAATTAAGAACCTGTTCGAACTTAGAACCAACCACTATACATAACACAACTTTCAAGGATGACCTGTGACACTGGCTAGGCTTTGCACAAACCCTTATGCTTCATTTCAGGTTTTGAATCTCTCAAGAATGTTCTCATAACATAAATTTCTAACTTATAATGAATGAAATTGATTTATTTAAACCAAAACTGCCTTTAGAGGTCTTTTTATTGAAATCTGTGTTAGGCTTAGCTAGGCCCTACATAAGGAGCAAGTGGTACAGTGGTAATGAACTGCGTCTTCCAGTCATGAGGTCGTGAGTTCAAGTCCCAGCTCCAACATCAAAATTGTCATCTAGTTTTCTGGGTTGTAGTTAATTTGCTATCCCTTAATCATAGAAGTTTAACTGTGAGTTTGTCTCATGAGACTGGCATTGCCAGCTTGGCGTTAGTATCCCTTCATTGGGGCATTGCCGAGTTCCCACAAGGGAGGATCAAATGAAATGTTCAAACAAACAGACAAAACAAACATAAAAAATATCACAGCCAAAGTTTATTTTAACATACTGTAAATGGTGCATGCAAGAATTTATCTGGGCAAGTAAGATTTGGTTTCATGCACGGGTTTATATATTTTTATTTTCTTTTTGGCTTAACTGTTAGTTTGACCTCTGACAAGGCTATCCTTACCGTACAGTAGCGGAGTAGCCCATACATGTGAAATATTTCGCGCAACTAGTCTCTACAGAGTACATGGGTAGGCTAGGGCTTACTAAACGTAACCTAGGCCTAACTGTTATTGTAAGTCCTGTTATTTATTATAAGTGTTACCTTTGAATCCAAAACTTCGAACTCCCTTAAATATTTCATGCTGTCCATTTATGTGCGGGCTAAATACCCCAGGACCGGAAAAAGCAGGCTCAGATTACATTCGACACTCCAGGCGTCACAGCTCAGTATTTACCTTGAACTGAAGGCCAGGGTGAATTTAGCCGTGCAGGCTAAATTTGTGGCGCTCTCTCAGTTCATGGTTACCCAATCTGCAGGGTTGGGGGTAAGATTTGGAACAAGTTCAAGTCCAAAAACATTCGAATATATTTATACTCCATGAGAGTATAAATTTTTACTAACTCAGTAACTTCATTTTGCTCAAGGGTGAAGGGTAGGCAGGGAAATGCTGCCCCCCCCCCCCCCCGTCGAGGAGAAGATGCAATTTTGTCCATACGATAAAAGATATATATATAAGCCCCATAAACTTCAGTCCCCCAGTGGTCTGGGTCCTGTGGGCCAGTTGGTTCTCCGGCCCAAACAGTCAGGCCCCCAAAATTTTGAAGCTCAAGTGATAAATGTCAGTTGCACCGTGGGTTTGGTCCCCTTAAAATGTGCTCTGCCCCAGTTATGGATTCCTATAGCTTCGCCCATTCCCCCTCCGGCCCACCGCCCCTGACGATCGTCTTAATTTTTGCTCACAAGAAGACCATATTCTTCAATGAAACTTTCAACGTTCACAATTTTCCATACAAAATTCCTGAAAAGCCTTTTGCAAGGCTTGACATTAGGAAGTTTAGTTTCTCCCATAGAGTTGTCAAAGAGTGGAATTGTCTACCAGATTGGTAGTTAACTCCCCCTCAGTTCACTGCTTTAAGGTTAACATTGACAGGTTTTTCCATGGCTGTGGTAGAATCTGATTGTTTGGGGCTGTAGTCAAGCTTTGGTGGTTTGACTTTTGATTAGGGCTTGGTCTTCAGGGCATCTTATGGGGCCTTGGCCCTCCTTTGCCCTTCAACCTGTTATGTTATGTTATGTTACATTCTGAAACTGAACATATTCCATTTTCACCGCCGTTATAAACATGCATCATGAAACCTAAACCAATTCAGTCTTGATTTTGCAAAGATGAACTTACTAGCATATTGATCTTTAATAAAGACTCAAATTTTCCAATTTTTCAGCTCTTCAATTCAGGCCTGAAACCATTTTTTGTTTCAAATTTTCGGCAAATTCTGTAATTAGCTCCATGTTTTTAGACCAAGTAAATAGGAAGAAAACCTGGAAGTCCGAGAAATTTTCTAATATCGTCCAAAGGCCTTAAGGCCCAATTCTCTCACCCCAAACAGTACCAATTAGTTAACCACCTTACTTAAACCCTCCTACCATTGTCTGAAATTCATCCTCATCCAGACACAATCCAAGTTTTTGGCTTCAGGGCGAATGTAGAAAAGCCCTGTGTGTATAAGCAAAACACTCTCAGTACAGTCCATGCTGTGTAATGTACTCTGCATTGTTTGAATTAGCTGTCAATCAAAGAGCTGAGCCAATTGAGTATTTATTTTGACCCCTACAAAAATTGTAGTTTGGTGTGGTAGGATTGCCCCTTTAATCTACATTATCGATTATGATATTCAGTTATCCAGTGGCGTAGGAAGCAAAATGAAATGGAGGTGGGGGGGGGGGGGGGTGGCGAAACGATTTTGGGCCATGCACCTCGTCCTACACCTTTGACCAAAATGTACATTTTTATGCTTCATTTCTTCGCTTCTTGTACGGGAAAGGACCAATTTTTTTTTTTTTAAATCTGACTTTTTCTTAAGTGTGAATACTATTAGGAACGTAATTTGCGGCGCGCGGAGTGCGCCGAAAATTGTGGGTACTTTTACACATTTTTAATTATGGGGCTTGTATTACAAAGAATAGTTTAGATTCAGGGTTTCCTGTAAGGAAATTTGAATATTGGGGGACTATACCGAAGAATCTGCGTTTCCTATTAGCATATATCTGAGATAGAATATCGACTATAAATCGTTGTTGTTACATAACGTCATCTATGGAGTGCGGATTGAGGCTTCTCGGTGACATTCAAAAAGCTCCCTGGCCGAAACTTTGTTTTAGACAAAATATTAAAAACTCAACAGCCTATACTGAAGAAAATTTAGTAGGGAAACGGCACTACAGTGGTTCGGAAAAGTTTACCGCTGACTGCTTTATATGAACGACCACTTATTTCATTAAGTGTTGCAATTAAATGCGCGCGAAGCGCGCGGAAATTTTTGCTTTTTTAAACTAATAATTACAAATATGGAGCTCTTAATATGAAGAATTCGGAATTTTTTTAAAGGAAAAATTGGGTAAACGCACTGTATTTGACTGATGTCTCAAACGGCAAAATTTCGAATATTTCACTTTTCGAGCCAGGTGACGATCTCCCTCCCCCTGCCTCCCCCTGCCTCCCCCGGCCTCCCCCTGCCTCCCCCGGCCTCCCCCTGCCTCCCCCTGCCTCCCCCTGCCTCCTGTAGCTACGTCACTGCTCTGCAACATTGAACATTGATAACATTTTGACACTTCACTAACTAAGGAATCCATCTACTCAGACTACTCAACTGACAGGGTTGAAAGGTATATGATGATAGGTATTTATGAGGGCATTTGGGTACGGTAGGCCAATGGTTCCCTGCCTGGAACATGAAGTCTTGCTCGAAAGACTATTCATATTGTTCGCGGAGCGTACAGATAATTTTGAAAAAACGCGACCCATCAGACAGCTGGAAATGGATCGCATGTCTCAGGCTTGTAAGTAGTAGCTATAATTCTTTAACAATTTTTCTCTCAAGTGTGATCACTTCTGTATCAGAGACGTATTGCCGCGCGCGAAGCCCGTTGAAATTTTTGGCCCTTTTAAACAAATGTAGGTATGGAGTTTGTGTTACAGAAAGCTTTGGATTCTGAGTTTCCTGCAAGGAAATTTAAAGAGTTGGGGGGATAACTGAAGAATGTGCACTTCCTTCATATATTGATGGCAAATCTGAGAATGATTGCTTTTTCTAAAGTCGTCCCGATTCTTTGGCAAAGAGCCTTTCGGCGAAAACAAACTATAAACTGCTCCCCAAAGACTGGCTCCACGTACGAGCTGACACTGTACGATGACATTTCAAAAGTTTTTTAAACTTTGTTGTACCTTTCAAACAAAATATTTCAAAATCAAGAGCTTTCATTGAAGAAAATTTGGAATTCTGTGAAAGACAGTTCACAAAAATAACAATATAGCTGGCTATGTCTATTGATGATGTGCTGTCACATATGGTAAATATCCGATTTTGTCATTTCTGAGCTCGCAAAAGTTTACCAAACTGATTTATGAGCGAGAACTAACGCATTTCATATTTCATTATTTGCGGTGCCGCCTGCTAGCGAAATTTCCCTTTTTTTTTATTTGGAAATAAAAATGAAAAAAGGGGTTTCCTGACCCGGGAAGTGGGGGCGGAAGCATGCTTCCGCCCCCTCATTTTTCACTAAGGGCTGCCGCCCCAGCCAACCCCCCCCCCCCCCCCCGCTTCCTTCGCCCATGCAGTTGCCCCAACAAACCATAAGCCGCCCGGCGATACTTGATTTTTCTCGAAAGGAGGTCAGGTTCTCCAATTGAAACCCCATTATCTGTTATAAAATTACAATTTCTCCAATATAAGCTTCAGATTTTCAAATATTTGTTAAAGATGGCAAGAAAATTTCGGAAAATTATCCATGCAATTTCGGTGAATACTCCGTACAATAAAAACTCTCATGCCAACTTCAATCACTCCGACATTTTGCTCTTGAAGGGCAGATCACTTTATATTACAAAATCCCAAATTTTTCACTTCCGCCTTACAAACAAGTTAATTTTTTTGTTTTTTAAATTCTTCAATTTCTGCAGTTTCTTTTCAAAAAAATTACGAAATTTTCATTTTTTTGTCTGACTGAGAGCCTTCGATCATACCTGCGTTAAAATGCGCACGTATTGAACGCCGAAATTTAACGAATTTCAGTCGCCCATGCAACTTTTTCATTCTGCTCATATAAAAGACAAATGATTCAATAAACACCCCGGTTTTTGAATGGTCCTTATGAAAAGCCAATTCTAATCCTTCCAAAACTTCGAATTTCACATTTTCTTCAACGCACGCTCCGGACTTTTAAATAGTTGTTAAAAAGAAAGTCGACAGTTTCGGCGCGTTTCTGGTGCCTCAGATTTTGTCAGTTACATCCCACAAGGAATTTATCGCCTATTTCGGGGCTTCAAATTGCTAGCTCCCTCGTCGGGGAGCAATTGAACCCGTGTGTGGAGTAAATCCTTGCACTAACCCTGCGTACGCCACTGACTGCTCCACTAGCTGCAGCAGTAAAATACCAGAAGAACACCACCCACATGTTCCCCACCATGGATTGGCGCGAAGTGCAAGAAAGTTTTGGCCAAACATGTCTCATAGATCGCTGGAAATGGCATTTGACAGACCTATTTATGATATAGCCTAAACAGAGAAATACTAGAAGTATTGTACAAAAGATTGCTACAATTACTATAAATATGCAGAAGGGGCGGTTGCCCCTTCGCCTTATGACTACACGCCTGCATTTATTTCATGGTCCGGCCAGACAAGATAATTAATAGTTACTTCGCGCTTGATAAAGCAGATATTTGAAACCAAGCCAAAGACGGTTCCCAACTTGTGAAACAACACATGAAGGTTTGAGATTTAAGTTTCAAGTGACCACAAAAAAGAAGCAAGCACCAAAAAGTTCCGATTTTTTGCACGTGTGAACAGTTGTGTATGGGGAAGCGCAATTCTCGCCGCGTTTAGGTCTGCCGAAATTTTGTTCTTAAAAAACGTTTAAAATCATTTAACTTGTATTGCAAGAAATTTTGGATTCTTTCGAAGAAATTTGTTTTGAAGAGAAAATTTGAAAAGTTTGGATATCGCTGAAGAATCTGCCCTTCCCGCTATTGAGAAAACAGCACCTCACTTCATGATCTGTCAAATGGCAAAATGGGTTTTGTCATTTTTCAAAGCCAGGAAAAGTTGACGAAACCTTGTCTTTTCGACAAATATTTGGAAACAAAGAGCTAACATTGGAGATATTTTAGAAAATCTCATTATGCAGTAGTTAGCCCGTATCACTTGATGATTTGACAGAGCGAAATCTCCCGTCCCCGGAGCTCCTGCAATATGCCTACTTATCAGCCTCAATACCCCATCAAGTTGTAGAAGTTTAAAATATCATACCATGTTTTTTTTTCTTTTCCGTTTTCTGCTTGCAACCTAGAGGTCGGGGGTTCGAGTCCTGGTCGGGTCATACGGAAAACTTCAAAAATGGAACTTACTGCCATTGTGCTTGGTGCATGGCAACCTTAAGCAATGGAGAGGAAAATCAAGCCATTGAGCCACTTGTTTTCTACATTTTAAAACAAATTTTCCAGAAAAGGGACCATGCAAGGGGGGGGGGGGGCAGGCAAATGCCCTGACTGGGGGATCATGCATGGGACTACGGCCATAGTCGCAGTATGTGTGGTAAAATGCAACCCGTTCTCCATCTCAATTCTTATGACATTCATTGACAGAACGTACAAGACTATTCTTGAAATTTGCAGGAAACTTGACTCACACTAAATTAGATCTGCTTTGAGACTTGCAAACTTGTCAAAGTTAACAACCATCTCGTGCTACCACTCACATGACAGCTGAGAAGTGTACCAATCAAGACATTACAAAATTTCCATCACATAACGACTAAGATTTTAGAAAAAGGTGTTCCTTGAAAAGATAAGTGGCTAAATGGAATGCCCCACCCGACCCTTGCCCCCTTTCGTGCCACATTCATAGATCTGCCACTGATTCACTTTCTGAAAATGTTTCCACAAAATTTATTCAGGTTCATTATCAGTAAAGCGATTCAACAAATATTAATCACATCATCAAAATTTCATTATCTATTTCCAAACGCCGCATCTTGTTTGAACTGGTACCTATTTCACTATTGTTTTAACTATCATGATCTGTTAGAATGTTTGTTTTCTTATTTTAAAAAAAGTTTTTCAGTATATTTTAATGTTTACTGCAGGCTTTCAATGTTTACGGCTAATAAAAATTATCCTTTAAGTTCGGGATTAATGATATTCCTTCAATAGTAAAAGAAATGCAAACACTCATCCCAAATCAATCTTTGGTTTGTAGAACTCCAAACTTGGAAACAATTACTAACCAGAATGCAAAAATGCATTGAGGTTTCGATGATACATACATGCTCTTTTCAATAAAATGCTACATTTCTTGTAACAACTGTTGACCCAAAATAACCTTTGCCTCCACCTGTAAGTGACTGGTTTTTCTTTTAACCAAAACATTTCTCTATTCAGAAAGCCAAATTTCATACTGTGCCTTAAGATATTCTGCAAACAAGGTTTTCAGAGTTTGATGCCAGGTGATACCAGATGACCACTGACCTCCACCAAAAACAACAGGTACAGTACTTTCAACTCACCATAACACATCCACATACTAATTAGGAAATCTATCCAAGTTTCCTACCTTGAGATATCACATTTTGACAAGTTTTTCAAAGTTTGACCGATCATGACCCCAGATGTCCTTTCACCTCCACAAAAAAAAACCTTATACAGACTCATACTTCTCACCATAATTCATTTACATACTAATTTTAAAATCCTTCCACCTTTCATACCTTGAGCTATCCTAAACAAGTTTTTCTGAGTTTGACCCCTATGACCCCAAATGACCTTTGACCTCTACCAAAATCAAGAGGCTTCTTCCTCCCATCGAAACGCATCAACACATCAAGTTTGAAATTAATCCAAGCTTCCTACCTTGAGATATAGTGTGAACAAGAAGTTCGGAGTTTGACCCCATGTGACCCCAGATGACCTTTGACCTCCACCAAAATTTATTGGGTTATTTCTTACATCATAATGCATCAACATATCAAGTTTGAAATGAATCAAAGTTTCCTACCTTGAGATATAGTGTAAACCAGGATTTTCGGGTGTTACCCCATGTGACCCCAAATGACCTTTGACCTCCACGAAAATAAATCTGGTTCTTTCTTACATCATAACACATCTGCCTATCAAGATTAAAATGGATACAAGTTTCCTAACATAATGTATCATGTAAACAAAGATTTCAGGTTTTGACCCCATGTGATCCCAAATGACCTTTGACCTCCACGAAAATACATCGGGTTCTTTCTTACATCATAACACATCAACATATCAAGTATGAAATTAATCCAAGTTTCCTACCATGAGATATCATGTAAACAAGGATTTCGGGTTTTGACCCCACGTTACCCCAAATGACCTTTGACCTCCCCCAAAATCGATAGGGTTCTTCCTTACATCATAACGCATCAACATATCAAGTTTGAAATGAATCAAAGTTTCCTACCATGAGATAAAGTGTAAACAAGGATTTCAGGATTTGACCCCACGTGACCCCAAATGACCTTTGACCTCCACCAAAATCAATAGGGTTCTTCCTTACATCATAATGCATCAACATATCAAGTTTGAAATTAATCCAAGTTTTCTACCATGAGATATCATGCAAACAAGGATGTCGGGTTTTGACCCCATGTGACCCCAAATGACCTTTGACCTCCACCAAAATCGATAGGGTTCTTCCTTACATCATAACGCATCAACATATCAAGTTTGAAATTAATCCAAGTTTTCTACCATGAGATATTGTGTAAACAAGGATTTCAGGGTTTGACCCCATGTTACCCCAAATGACCTTTGACCTCCACCAAAATCAATAGGGTTCTTCCTTACATCATAACGCATCAACATATCAAGTTTGAAATTAATCCAAGTTTTGTACCATGAGATATCGTGTAAACAAGGATTTCGGGGTTTGACCCCACGTGACCCCAAATGACCTTTGACCTCCACCAAAATCAATAGGGTTCTTCCTTACATCATAACGAATCAATATATCAAGTTTGAAATTAACCCAAGTTTCCTGTCTTGAGATATTGCGTAAACAAGGATTTTGGTTTTTGACCCCCTGTTACCCCAGATGACCTTTGACCTCAACCAAAATAAATAGGGTTCTTCCTCTCAGTATGGGGTATCTGTGTACCAAGTTTGAGAACTGTCAGATCTTCCCTTCTCAAGATATCGTGTAAACAAGCAAAGTGTCACAAACACACACACATACACACACACACACACACACACATACACACGCACATACACACATACATACACACACACGCCATCATGAATGCATAGGTTTCTCTTTTCATCGAAACCAAAAACAAGTACTAAACTTCGACTCTCCCTTCTAAATTAAAGCCTTTCTGGTTGGACAATAACTTGCACAGGCCAGTTTTACATTCGGTACTTATGGCCTTGAGCAACTTAAGTATAAAACTTTGAAAAGACAGCACAGTTGTTATATTTCATTGGAATAGCTGAAAGTGTTAACTACATTGGGAGGAATGAGTTGACACAATGAACTTTGCATTAAAACAATGGGCTTGTTAAAGCAGCAATCGAAATTTGTTTTTGCAGTTTTTCACAATTTTATTCTGCACTACATTTCAATAATCACCTTAGTCTTACAAAAATGATCTGCAATTACAGTCTAACGCCGTTACAGTGTAGTTTAGGCTGTCTGGCCTTGCATCTTCATGGATTTTTTTCGGATATTAGGACATTTTCATTCAACGGTCATCGACAAAAATTTAGGGTTTCTTCTATGTTCAACATTCTCGTAGGCAATCAGTTCAGAAGGTAAAAATGAGGTGCTGTTACAAAATGCTAATATTTTTTGTCAAAGTCTGATTATCCTTTTAAGAACAGAGCCTTCTTAATGAGTATGACTGCATACTTCATAACATGAAAGAACACAAAAGAATAAAAATCCAGCAATATTTCTAATTTTTTTTCAATTTTATATATTTATTCATGCCATTTGAATTACATCACATATTTTCTGTCAGAAAGATTCTTTCACGGAACTAATACATTAGCCATTTCTTCCCAGTAACTAAAATAAATATGCTAAAAGAAACAGATGAAAACAAAGAAAATTGTGAATATTCAAGGGTTGCTATAGATATGTGTCCCACTGGATGGAACGAAAGCCTACCAAAGTATGAGCTTACCTTAAATTGTGGACACCCTTCTTTCACTCACGTCTGCACCTTAATTAAAGGGAAATAATGCGTTTGTTTTACAAGGAAATTTCATCCTTTTAAACCAATTTTTACAGGCAAAGAGTGATAAATAATTACAAATAAGGTAGTATGGTAGAGTTCTTTTCAAGAAATAAGTTTCTCTCAGATAGAAAATCAGTTGTTTGTTGTTCAAGAATAATTTGTTAACCCAAACTTTCAACATTTCAAAAGATGCAACTTCCATAACTCTTCTTGGGCATATTTTGAGAGGAGATGAAGCTACTGCTGGGGTTTATTCTTAAGACCAAATGATTTGAAAATGACTAAAGCTATTTACTTTTAATGCTATGTTGGAGCAATTAAAATGTTTTAAACCTTTAAAGGATATCACCAGATAACATTAATATCCTAAAACCTCTGCTCCCACAGCTTATTGCAACTCATTGGTTCATGGGATTTGCATGCTTGTATCAAAAGTTAGATGAGCTTTAGGACCGATAGGTTGGAGGTTACTTTTTTTTCTCTTTTTTAAATTGTTAATTGCACTAAAATTGGGCAAACACCATGGGGCAGTTCAAACTGTGCTAAGTTAGAGCATGACAGAGTGGCTTAGAGTTTATATTATAATGGAGTTAAAAAGTGATTTTTGAAAACAATTAGTTGGGGATAGTAAACTATGATTATGGCAAGGTAATAACATATGTAAAATTAAAGTTTATTATTTAGATGGAGCGTTTTACAGCTCAGTTTTAACCAATTGATAAAAGTCCGGCTGGTTGCAGCTTTTTTTCCAATTATGGCTCCCTGGCTTGGTTTGCCTACTCCATTGCTTATGCTGATGCACCAAGCACAACGGCACAAGGTTCCATTTTAAAAGCCTTTGGTATGACCAGGCAAGGAATCAAACTCCAGACCTCCCAACTGCAAGTCAGATGCACTAACCACTTGACCATGCATTGGGTAAGTAAATTGAAAGGAAAACATGCTTACAAGGTGTAAGCATGAGATTTATAACAAAGTTAACCATTAACAATAACAGACCATTTCAGTCTCACAGAAAATCTTGACAACAGCTAAATCTCACCCATAATACAATGCGTTACAAGAGTCAATTATGTTGCAACATTTGGCATTTTGGAAGTTTAGGACAGCAAATTCTTCTTGAGCCATAAAATTGTAAATCACTCCCTGTAAAATAATGTTTTCAAAAACAAAGCTACAATGCTATGTTACTTTTAATAAGCTTCCATTTTTGTACCAACCACACGTTGTTAGAGAAGAAGATACAACGAGCAAGTTTTACAGACAATATGTACTAGAAAATGATCAGACTCTTTTGAGGTGTCACTATTTATTTGACAAGTCTTTTTGTTTCTACTGTCAAAGCTTTTGTTATTGAACCATTGTAATGACAATCTCATTCTTTTCCAAGTAATCCCTGAACAAAGGCTATTGTCTGCATATGCTTTAAATTAAACCTCTTTCCCCAAATGACAAAGCCTACAAACTTTTAAACAATTTGCTTCAACTGTGTCTCTACAATTTCAATTTGTTATCTGATGGAAGCAATGTTTGAATCTCTACATTTCCCTCAGATTAAAACCTTTTATTTTTTATCATTAAGATTTTCTATCAATAAGACACAAAATTTTTCGAATCATCTGTAGAAAAACTGTTGCTGACTTCCAATAAAATGACAGATCATATCTGCAATCATCGTATCAACAAGCCAGTTCGGTATTTTGTTTTGGTGGCTATGCACATGCCCACATGGTCCAAATCGCCTGGATAAACAAACCAACCCAACACCTACAACAAGAATGCCAAAATTTGCATTTACATGAAAATTTTGTAAAATCATTTTTTCTCAATGCAGCCAGAACATCAAGGGGGATCTCAAGTGTGGTTTTGTGCAGTGGATTGTGTCTAAAGGAACGAGACCCCTATTTTCCTTTGAGTTGGCTAGACATTAAGTGTTGTACAAAAGTACTGACAAAAACAAGGGAACATTGTACGCTGTGTGCTGAGCTCCGTTTGTGTATATCACGCTGTGTCCCACAATTCCATGCCCCAACAAATTACCGAACTAGCTCATTGACATTAACTTCATAATTTTGCATGACGGCTGGCAAAGAAAAGTTAACACCGAGAGTGACAGGAATGTGTCTCTCCATTGGAATTTTGACAATGAATCACTGATACTGGTTGATGGAAGCATTGTGGGATAACAGCAAGACTACCATCAGAAATGAATATTGTCTTGAAGAGACAAACGAACTTTTGTATCTCCTTCTCTAACAACCCACTGTACCAACATTATCATGGTTTGAAAGATATAAAAATTTTCAGCACCAAAAGAACAATACTTCCATTACATAACGTTTACAAATCTGATGACCAAAGGTGAAAAACTGTGCTTAGTGTGAAACAGTGTCTGTTTTCGTTTAAATCATTGCACATGCAATTGTAAATCACAAAGTTATATGACTCTTTTCATTTATCCTCAATTTAGAGAATACATCATTTTAGTATGAACCAATATTTAATACTATATTTTATTGACAACATTTCAAAAGATTTTGTATTTTTCTTGAAATGATGTAAAATGTTTCCATCTATAAAATATATGAAAGGTGTACTCTACCCCTTTAAACAGTGACACCTGACAGGACGAAAAGAGAGTAAATTTTATTCTTCTTGACAATTGGCAATGTTGTAGAAATGGGTTAACTTATTTCATCAGCTCTCTCAAATGAAGGAGAAGACAAGAAACATTGCTTTCACTGCTTATACTTTCTATTGCTGTTAGAGAAAGTTCATGAGCCAGACACTGTTGACCTTAACCTCTCTACTGCCAACTGTAGCACTCTTGCTACAGGTGGAGAGCGCAAGACCTACAACTCTTCACATTGGCACACGGAGCCCGAAACTGTAAGTGGCTACCCGAAAAATTGACCACACGAAGGAGAAAGAACATAGTTCAGTTACATTGTCAAGAGTCTAGAGATGCCAATTCAAGCACTTTTATTCCTGCTGTACTACCAATCCTCCTGATTGGATGTTGACAGTAGGTTTAAAGTAGTAGCAGAACAAGTACCATATATTCTAAAATACCAAACCCCACCCCCAATCCCCCACCCCACCCACACACCCCTACACCCTCAATTCCCCACCCCACCCCACACCCCCAATTCCCCATCCTACCCCACACCCCTACACTACCCATTCCCCCTCACCCATCAATTTACAACAAATTTGAGAGTGTAAAGCTAAGGTCTACATTTTTTAAATATTTCAAGAGGTGGAGGCTAAAACCTATATTTTCACAAAAAAATTTGAATTTTGAATCTTTTACTAATAATATTTTCTGACCTCTCAATAAAACCTGTCCCCAGAATACTATAAAATGATTTCAAAGATGACACAAAGTTTCACTGAGTTTTTTCTCCACACACTCATAAAAATGCTTTTTTTTTGTAAGTGAAAAACACTTAAATGACAGATCTTATTGGAAATCTTATTGAAGAAGGAAGTTTTCTTTACTCTTCACAGAAATAAACAAAGGTTGTTTAAGAGTTGAATTTCAAGAAAAATGTCCAATAAATATATTCAGCATTGGTAGACAAAACATTAATACTTGAGTAACCAATAACTGTGACCAAAAAGAAAAAAAAAAAAACATCAAATGTTTGTTTTCAGGGCAAGAAAACACCAACTCAACTCCAACCAAGTTCACCTCTGTTTAGCTGATTCATTTTTATCCCTCAAGCAAAAATCAACAACTGCACCAATGGCATCTAGGGATGTACGTCACCTTCACAGAGAGATGTTAAAAGAGCTCATGATAATCTTGCTACAAATCTCACCATGAAAATTACATCGGAGCATATGATGCGGACAGATTAGTTCATAGCCATGTCCATTTCTCTCACTTTTCTCTGGATTCAAGAGCTATTGTCCCCTGGGGGTGGGGGTTGTGGAGGTTGATTGTTATTGTCCCTGTCTGGATTGTTTTGTTGGGCCATCTGTCGAACCTGTTCTACTAGATTGGGATTCTCCTGCTGGATTTGTGATGCAAATTGCTGGCCCCTGAAAAATAGGAGGAATAACCGAAAAAAAGTGATGAAAACAAAATTCCTGCAAAAATATCAAATTTCAAAAATAACCTTGACCATGGCTCTGGTCTCTGGTAAGGTTGGACTTTAAGCATTTTAGAATTGATAGGTTACCTTTCAATAGCTAGGATGCATGTCTACAGAAGAACAGGAATGTATTTCAAGTTGCAACTTCCAAAACCACCTGTCTTGAAGGGAAAGAAATGTTGCAAATTCATTAAGCCACTTAATTGACCTGAGTTTACTGCAGAAAGATTTCATTGTACACCAATGTATTAAACTGTGCCGGAAGTCTAACATTTTAAAAATATATATTACAGACTGCAAAGCATGAAATGAATTCAAACAGTTCAACTCCCACCTTCACAGGTCATTCCTGAGCTGAGATGTAAAATGTTGAGGTTTATTAACCCAATTTAAAATGGTACATTGCACAGTAATTTGTGACATCATTGTTGTATTTCTCAAGGAACAGTCTTTACATTTCTTTGTTTTCTGAAAGTTACTGCCCCTTGTACCAATTTGTGATAACACTCCTACTCTTGTGGGGTGGCGCAATTATTTAAATTTTTTTCTGTACAGCACGCTATGGAAGTGTAAAGGAAGCATTCAAGGCCATGCAAACATTTTAAATTTCAAAGATAACAAGGCAGTTGAGCAAGGGGAGTTGAACAACAAGAAAGTCACAATTATTGTCCAATATACTATTTTGTTTTAAGTTAATTTATATCAACATTTGGTATCTCAACAATGGAATAAGCTTAGACAATGCGAGTTGCAATTGGAGGAATAAGATTAAAACTGCAACCTCAAAAATATGTATTCTTAAAATTCTACACTTGAGGAACACTGTAACAGTTAGTATTACTATTTTGATAAGACAGGACATGATAGTCACTGAAATTGTCATCTCAGAAAAAAGATCATTACAAGATCAGGGCTCCATTTCATGGTTGTCCAATTGTCCAGGACAACTAAAATTCCCTACGGACAACCAAAAGTGAACAGTTGGTTGTCCGATGGACAATCATTTTTCTCTCAGTTAAAAAGCAGCTTTCTTTTATCTGATTCAAGAAATATACTGCTGACTGATTAACTCTTTCACTTTTTCCATTATACAATATGTCAAATTTGAGGTGTTTTTGTCTCTCAAAAATGCTATTTTTTTATTCTTCAAGAAAATTTTTTTTAGACAACAAAATGTCCTTGTGGACAACTAGAAGTGGTGAACTGGTTGCCTGAAGGACAACCATTAATTTTCCAGAAAACTGAGGCCCGAAGATAGTCCACTATGCCCTTCGAGTGCACAAGCCCTAACCTTGATGAACTCAATGGCCCATGGGTTCAATGGGGTGGAAACTTCTTTTCTCTAAATGTTCATGTTGACCAAATGATTGGTCAAGCTGATAGAGCATCTGATTTGCAGCTGAGAAATCTGGGGTTTGATTCCAAGTCAGGTCATACCAAAGACTTTAAAAAAAATGAAACCTTCTGCCGTTGTGCTTGGTTTTCAGCACAAGGATTGGAATAGGGAAAATACGTCAATGAGTCACAACTGGAAAAAAGGCTGCGGCTGGCCTGATTTAAACCAAACGTTTAGAAACTGACATGAAAAACCTCATCTAGCTAACTATAAATGTTAACAAGATATGTGTAAATCACTTGACGATACTCACATTTGAAGAAGTTGACTCATGGCAGCTGAACTATCAGCTCCACCACCGCCCATATCATCAGTAGAGCCAGAAGCACCTTGCCCCATTGCCTGTCCCATCATAGACTGCATCCTGTGCAAACCAAAAGCACAAACCAAATATCACAACACATATTACGTGGTCAAGGGCTAGCAGGCTAGCAGGCTAGTGGGCCAATCAAATCAAGGAAGTTGCAATTTGGAAACATTTGTAGGGTTATTAATTAATAATGGTTTTAAAACATAAAATAAGATGCAGAATTTGAATAAATACTCCCTCCCCCACCCCATCCTCACCATGGTGTCACAGTATTCATGACAATACATCAGTGTTAGTTTAGTTTTCCATTTTGTTGTGCTGAAAAATGGGATAACAGTAGGGAGCAGAACAAATTACTGTAGCAGTATCAGGTTTCTAAAAATTGGGAAACACTGCTGTACACCACTTGGTCAAACTGAAAAAAGTCTCAATGTATCACCATTTTCATCATGAGGTGAGGTTAGGTTAGGTTAGGTTAGGTTAGGTTAGGTTAGGTTAGGTTAGGTTAGGTTAGGTTAGGTTAGGTTAGGTTAGGTAAGGTTAAGTAAGGTTATGTTAGATTAGGTTAGATAGGTTTTTACACCCATAACAGGGTGATCTAACCGTTCACAGTGGTGGGCCACAAGTAATGGCTATGATGGGCTACAGGCAGCATGCTGTACTCATCTTTTCAATTTTCTGATGCAGTGTTTCCCCTGGGTTTTAGAGGGTGTGAGGTAGTACATGTACATGGGATAGAATCTTGCCAAGCCTTGACACCAAATTGGAGGGAAAACTATGACTTCTGCTAAAGCTGGTATAGTGAAGATGGCAATTAGAGCAATTTTCTGTGAGGTGGTGGCAAACATATGTGAGGTGGCCGACTCACAAAAAGAATGCCAGGGAAAAACCCTGTGGAGCCCAAGACAACAAAATGCAATTACTGCACATGAAGAACACTGGTCCATTTTCATTTTCAATCGAACAGATTGATATTTTCGCCAAAAATTTGACATATAAATTAGTCCCAGTCATTTACACATGCTAAATGCTAACGAATCGGTGAGAGTGGAAAATCTCACAGTTCATGCATTGTCACCAGAACACACAGATGGACATCAAAAATATCATTTTAATGTAGGCTTCAAAGTTTCACAGAGGATTGGAATGGTTGATTATGTGCTGTAGTAGCATCTGTCAGGTCTTTGGCAGATTTCATTCAACTTTCATCCCTCCCTCTGGAAACACACTGACTGTTACCTCCTTTGTGTTACACCCCCCTGGAAATTGTTACTGTACATTGCGGAGAAGACTAAATTAATTTCTTGAAGCAATAACCCTACAGAATGAAAGTACCATTGCCAAAGAGCAACTGATAGGCCCACTTTCATTGGTCAAGTGCAGTAAACACGTCACAACAACGTAATTTTTATAAGCACTTGTCGTTAGTAACATGAATATTTGAATATTCAAAGTTAAATTTATAAAGATTTTGTCCAAAGGCTTTCAGGCTGGGAAGACCAAATAGGGGCGCATATGCAAGGCTGTGCAGATTTGATATGAAGGCTGAAAGAGCCGAGCCTATTATCGTACTAGAGTACAATGTAAAATAAATGAGCAAGATAATAGTTGGTTGAAAAGCTTTGACAAAGGCTAGTGCTGTAGTGGACAACTTAGCCTAAAGTTGTCATCACTGAATCTGCTTACTGAAAAATTTTGACTACAGATCATTTCAAGCTTGCACAGGGCCATAGGTTGGACAACCCTGACTATAATCTTCTAATTTAATCTAGCTGCCTTTTTGGTTTCCCGAAAGGGAAAACTATGGAGCCGCTCTTCAAGTTCACAGAGGCAAAACCTTGCGGGGGACCGCCGATTGCAACGTCGATATTGACAATACAAATGAGCGACGACGGTTACTTATACCGCATGCTTTTACAATATTGCTCGACACAGTGTTTCTACAAAACTACTAAAAATTTTTGGGGTCATGAAGTAGTTAATAATTTAACTAGAAAGCCAACAGGCTTAGTGATTCCTTGCCGTATGATATATCATAGCAAACATGGAAACAAACATGACATGCATGAGATCCCATACAATTATCCTACTTAATTGAGATATAATACTAGTAGGGTCAAAACTTTTTGACCTCATGTGACCCAAAATGACCTTTAGATCCCTTAAAAACAATAGTGATCACCTTACCAACACGTCCATCAACATGAGTAATTCAAAATTAAGCTTAGTACAGAATGAGTATGGAAGTACTACCACCAGGGTAGGAGATCCCTCACAGTTATCCCCCTAAAAATATTATGTCTACAAAGTTTGATCTAACTGTCACCTCAAACCTTTGATCTCCACACACAAGAGGAATTTCTCACACAGCTTTAATATTCCAGAAAACTGTCTCATTACTTGATAAAGCGGTATTTTGAAACCATTTTTATCAAAAGTTTGGTCAATGGGGACAGCTCTCCATTCTGAAGTCTCTATGTTCCGATGCCTCTATGTTTCGAAAAGTCTGCATTGAGGTTAGTGTTTAAACAAGCCCTCATCGACACACTCTCCTTAGTCTCCTACAAGCATTGGATCAAATGCTGGTTCTCACAAACCCCGTGCTCGAGGTAACACTGTATTACCTCACGCTCGAGTAACGTGGGGACGCGAAATGCGGGGTCGGTGTTTAAATTTCAATCCACCTCAAATCGCAGGGTTAAGCAGTTTTAAACATCGTGTTTGTTTTAATCAAGCAAGGTCACAGGTATTTATCGCACTGATGACAGGTATTTTCTTACATTTTGCTGTAATCGGTGTGTGAAATATTTGGTCTCGTTACTATGGTAACACTATCCAATCAACGAAACACTGGGTACGTGAGAACACAGACTGGAAAACACGGGGTTAGCCTGTGGTTTTGTCTGATTGTAAACACGAGTTAACACTGGGTGTTGCGGGGTATGTGAGACCAAGCCTAAAGAGACATCTGAACAGAGATGTGTAACCTTGGCTATTACTGACGGCAATTTTTGCTTTATGGGGGAAATGCCCCACCCATTGTCTATGGTATCCTTTGCAAATTAACAAAAGCAGATATCCCTATTAATCCATAATTTAACAAGACTTTTAATTCACCTTTTGTCTACTTATACTGTAGGTACAGCATAACATATAGTACAAGTTTTCCTTGTTTGATACACAGTATACAACATTATGCTTGCTCTTATTACCTAAACTACTTTTAAATGACAGCAGCAATGCAAAATAAAATCTTAATACTTTTGAAAAGTGTCATAAAGGGTAATCTTGAAGCAATGGTTCTATGCATTAAGCTTTATGGTACACTTTCTTTTTTTTTTTTTTGGGGGGGGGGGGGATAGTGACATGGATAAAAATGAAATGTGAGACAAGAATTAGATGATGATATTTGACATAGCTATATAATCCTTCACACAGGGGTTACTTTTTTGGTGCGGTTATCCAGATATAAGCAGAGATGAGGCAAGTAGTATGCTGATACATTTTATGCTATCAAAAATTTAAAACAAATTCTAGAATGAAACTAAGTGACAAATAATCACTGTAGAGCATATTGAAACTGTAAAGCAGAAACACCAATCTAGACAGACACCAAAGTTTAAAGTTTTGTTCAACAAAATTCCTTATACAAACACACTATTTGTTCAATTCCACCAGCTTCTATGTAAAGTACACTAATTTCTGAAGGGTGTCAATCTACAGTATTTATAAGATGACTTTCAGTTTAGAAACTTGATCAGTGTACATGAACTTCTTCATCTCCAGACAATGGCTAGGCAAACAACTTTTATTTGTGGTCAGATGAGACAAGATAATGTGGACAGTTATTTTATGCTTAATTTAGCAGAGGTGTGACTTTCATGGAGGTCTGACATTTTGACCACAAAAAGAGTACTGAATGCCTGCAGGGAATGGCAGGAAATAGGAGTATATACAAACAATGGGCAGTCATGGTTATGTACTGAGATAAAAATAAGCTTTCTTCAGAGGGTTTATAAGAGTCAATTAACACCACTTATACAGTAAAAAGCTTAAGTCAATTGAGCTGTATGTTTGTATGAGGTAATCCTTCAGGACACTGTGGGGATAACTGGCAGTCAACTGTGAAAAATTGGGCGGGATAACTGTGACCAAATGGCAAAGAATGGGTCAGTCACAATTTGATTCACTCTATTAGGCAATGACAGTTCATGTGCACTGAAGGGTATTTGATACCAAATGATCAGTGTAAATTAGGTTCTTTTTTGTAAAACTAACTAACTGTGGTATATCTAATTAATCAATTCCCACTTCCAATTAATGCATGCTTGCATGCACATGTCCTCATGAGGACAGTAGGCACAAGGTTTGTCAAATATTAGCACTTTTTGCCACTAAATTTAATGTTTTCTTCAGGTTTTCTTTACGGTTATTGAAAAAGCAATGTAGGTATGTTATAAAAGAGATTCTTGGGCATCTCACAGAGTACTCTCTGTTCAAAATTTATACTTATGAAGTTCCATATCAGTCATCTACTTAGTGTCCACAGAAGCATCTTCTAATATTTTCAGACTATGTCCCTAAATGACCCTTACACAGACTGTTTAAACTCACATGTTCCACATCAGTTTCATGAAAATCTATTTACTTGTGGCTGCAAAAGAGGGCATACCCATGAGCATTGAAGCATGTATGCCAGCCTGATGAACAGATTTTGCCTTTTAAGATTTTATATTTTGCTCTGCCCACTTTTTCATGTATTAATACTTGGAACTTTATGTAACAACAGGGCACAATTTCATGCCAGAATCAACATACTGTACAGTAACTACCATGTGATGTGCCTTTTTGTGCACCTTAGACCTTCTTCCTATGAGTTTGCTTCAGTACTTTACAAATGCATTTTCAAAATTACCTCACTAAAGAATTTACATAGCGAAGTTAATAAACTGTTCCAAAAAAATTATATACCCTATGCCTATTACATTACACATGCCAAATTATTCTTACCCTTTCACCCTAACCGCTCATGGATATTAACTTCAACAGTTATATACTCTTTTGAGATATAGTGTTTGCAAGGTTTAGATGTTTTGAACTTTGATGACCCCAAATGACCTTTGACATCCAATAAAAACAATAGGGGTCATCTACTCAATATGGACAATCCACTTAGTAAATATGAGATTCCTGGCAGTTACCTTTCTTGACATATGGTGTTTACAAGTTTTGGAGCTTTTCATCTCTGATGACCCCAAATGACCTTTGACCTCCACCAAAAATAATTGTGATCATCTACTTAATATGGGCAATCCACATGCCATGTATGAGATCCCTCACATTTACCCTTCTTGAGATACAGTGTTTACAAGGTTTTGACCTTTTTCCCTCTGGTGACCCCAAATGACCCTTGACCTCCATCAAAAACAATAGGGACCATTTACTCAATATGGACAATCAGCAAGGTAAGTATGAGATTGCTCACATTTTTCCTTCTGGAGATATCGTGTTTACAAGCAATTTCCAAGGTATTTACATTTTGACCTCTGGTGACCCCAAATGACATTTGACCTCTACCAAAAAAAATAGGGACCATCTACTCAATGTGGACAATCTACATGCCAAGTTTGAGATCCCTGGGGGTTACCGTTCTTGAGATATCGTGTTTACAAGCAGGCGTCACACACACATACACACACACACACACACACACACACACCTATACGCGTTTCTGGCGCCTATCGGGGACATGCTTATTATACCAGTCAAGTGGGGATATTCTGTTTTTCCTAGTCAACTGGGGATAATCACAGGTCATAATCAAGGTGACTGGGGATCCTGAAAAATTTACACACACATTTTCACACAAATTCAAACAAAAACCATGGAATCGCGGATATACCTCAGATCAAACTGTAAAGCTACAGGCACTTATTTGACACCCCACTTTGCATTATTTTGGACTTTTTAAAACCGGGGATATCCCCGTTTCGCGGGGTATCCCCAGTTCCACTGTAATTTTCATGTGTGTATCCCCGATTGACCCCACAAACGCACGCATACACACACACGACATCACCATCGCATAGATTCCTTGCCTGCCTTCGGCAAGGAATCAAAAAGTCGTAAATAACTTTGAAGTTTACTGCATTCTTGGAGAAAATCCTCTATGCCTGCGATTATAAGCCACACTTATTGTTGTCTTGGATCAGACTAAAACAATGTACACATATACAGCTACTAATGATATAGCAATGCGCAACCCATCCGCTTTGTACTCCGTATTTTACATATCTGTAACGCACTACGACTACAAGCAAGTCGAAATGCTTCTCATCTGGCGACAATCGCAATGGAGTTTTACTGTGTAAACTTTCTCCACATACAGTTAACTCAATGAGGATTTACAGTACATTCTGTGCATAAAACAAGAGACCAGTCGATTCTTTGCGATAGAAGAGCTGTAGAGTATTGTGAGGGTGCCAGTGTCATGAAGTATCGTGTGGCCTGTGTAAAGCTGTGTTTGCATTTTGTGGATTTGAAATCGTTTATTCTGTTTCAGAGATGTTTTCAGACTTTATTTTTCCTTGTGTAATTAATGTTGCTGCTGCTTAGAGGCGATTGAATTAGCGGAGGTTCCGTAGTAGCTGGTCTTGTTTGTAAGAAGACTTCAAAAAATTAGTTTTAAACCTGTAATAACCATTGGTAGAGGTAGCTTGATGTTGCTTGTAGAGAACGGCCACAATTAGTTTGAGTTTGGTTCGTATAAGTTAAGGTCAGGTTAGATGAGGTTTTCATGGCTTAAGTTTGTTGGTTAAATCAGGCTGGCCAAGGCTATATTTCAGTTGTGGCTCACTGACATGTTTTCCGGCTTATGCTGAACACCAAGCAGTTTTCCGGCTTATGCTTAGCACCAAGCTTAATGGCTGACCTAGGCCACTTGCTACTTGACGATGAGGGAGTTGTCTAGACTCCAATTCATAGGCTTTCTTCTTTGTAGGTCTATATTTTCAGTAGGCCTATGCTAATTACTTGTACTTAGTAAAGTAACCTAAAGAGTGCCTTTGCAAGAATCTTGGTAGGGGCCATTCAGAATTGGTTTGATATTTTTAAATACCTCCGGTAATATGCAGTTACAGCCCTATACTCTACACCCTCATATTCCAACCCCCTTTTGTTCCGACATTTGATCGTAGATGAGCACATGGGTGTCGGAACATATAGGGCTGTCGGAATATAGGGCAGTCACCGTAATATGCTATATAGCCTAGTTCCCGCTCGTAGCCAGAGTGAGAAGAAGGCAAAACCCGGGAAAATTTTCAAGGTGACAAAGTGTGTGGGCTACAGCAAGTAATAAGTCAATGAAAATAATCAAATTAGGCCTATCTGCGGAAAATCATGGGGGCTTAGCCCTCTTTGGCGACCCCTTGCATGACTACGGATCTGCTAACATACATGTTTTTTATTAACTGGAGAGAACTCTTTGTATTGACTCTCTAAGAGAATTTGCTAGTAGGCCTATAATATTCTCAGTTATTGCCACAGGTGAATACCATAGCCTATTCATTACATACTGGAATGGTTTCGTGGAGAAAATAAACACGCGCAGTATCTTAAGTTGTCAAGTGTCGTTGAGATACTACCCTTAAGGAGATTTTCTTCATTGCATTGCTTTTCATGGGGATGTTTAAATTGTCAAGCTATCCAATATTGAACCTGGTAATGCCCCACTCAGATGCATTGACATTTTGGTCATAACTTGCGGTGCACTATCATTCCTCAAGGACCAACGGTGATCTCTAAAAGTATCCTTTCAGGAAATAAAAGTATCCTTTCAGGAAACGGACATAACCGTGGTTTTGATTTACATTTTTGTTGTGATGAATATAACAAGGATTCAGAGACTGCAGGTTGATAAACAACATTTTACAACACAAAATGAAAACAATGCTTACATTTGCTGCATATTTGGATTCTGTAACATACTTGTAGCCTGAAAATCAAGAACGATAAAAATAAACGGTAAAAGTCATATAACATTGAAGAGATGATCATCCAAAAATCATCATATTAACATTATGTTCTTTTAACAAAACTATTGGTTTGTGAATCCTGATAAATTTCCATAACAGTCGCTTGGTTCACCTCAGATGAAGTCTCCAACTAAACAAGAATTAAAGATACAACATGATTCAAACACGAACCTACAACCATAGACAAAAAATGATGGGACAATTTTGTCCAAATGTAGCAACACATATGCACAGATTCCCTGGTCTTCCAAAATTCCCCCTCTTCCTAAATCAAGGTTGTCCTCAACAAAATATGCATACTCCAAATTGCAGACACAGAAAGAAATACCTATTGTGCAACTTTAATCCGGGCTAAATCTGAAATAAAAGGAGCTGACTCTGCCCTTCCAGCTCATACAATGTTTTATCCTGAAGAGTGATGTTCTTATGAACCTCACAAAACAAGCTTGTAGATATGACATTTTAACTTTTAGATTGACTTTTAGCATTTTATAGTACTCCAAATTTCAAAAAAATTCAACACTGAAGAGGGGAGGGGGACTTGTCCATGAGCTGTGTTTTATTGCTTGTATTTTTGCCTTTAAATTAAGAAACACATTCATTACTACGGATTTGTCCAACCAAATTTTCTGAAAAAAAATGTGTACTTCCACATGTCGAATTAGTACCATAGTAAAATTTGGAAAATTTGTACCAGATGATGGCAGGTCTGGGCACTGCTTTATGTCTAATGGCAAATATCATTTAAGCCTCAAACACAGACTAAGGGTTTTAGAAAAGCAGGCTTTGATAAATTCGTTTTTTATTACTTGTCCATCGGGCTAGGAATTCCCAAAGTCTACTTGTCCGCATGAATATGCACTGGGTCCATATCTAATTATCTAGTACTAGCCATTGAATTTCTATGTGAAGAAGACTTCTATGCTGCTTGCCTGGCGGGCTACAATACATGAGCAGTTCACTTGTCCGAGTCATTTTTTACTCGTCCGGACTGTTGGGCGGGGGATTTGTCGAAGCCTGAGAAAAGCTTAATTTAGCATTTTTGTTACCTGTCTGGAAAAACTAAGAGCCATTTTTCCGACTGAAGATAAGTATTTTTCTCATAAGAATGAAGGAATGGGAGGGAGGGGGTTCAAGGAGGGGGCTCCTCCCTCCCCCCTGTCATTACAAACTTGCATAAACTACGTGTTCAGTTCATGCCTGGTTCAGTTCGTCTGTCTCCTCTAGAAATATGGAATTGTTGCATATGTGATATTTTCTTTTTAATTAGGGAGTGACAATTTTTTTAAATATTTTGCAACCAGTGAAGTGCTTTGCAAACCCAACTTGAGTTGTGACCCCAAATTTGGAACTGTTCCACAGTAAGTGTCCTTGGTAAAAAAATTTCTACATTACTTCTAATTACTCCAGAAATTTAAAAAAAAATCCTCCATATGCTCATGTTTTCATGATGTATTTTTGAACACAAACACTTACCATATTCATTAGTGCTGGGTTTGACATTAAGGAACTTAAATCCAGACCTCCTAGACTAGGACCTAAGTTACCAAGATTTAACCCACCGCTGCCACCACCTCCTCTCCCGCTGTCACCCTGAAAAAATAAGAACATTTAAGACCATTATTACAGAAACTTAGATAAGCATGTGCTTACAGACACTGGCCATTTAAAGGATATGAACTGTTGTCAGTCCTTCTAATTCCATCCCCTCCTACCAGTTGTCAGCCCTCCCAAATAAGCTATTGGCTACAGCAAAAACCAGAAAGCCAAAAGGCTTAGTGATTCCTTGCCACTGAAATGTAAGGCCTTTTTTCACATTGACATTAATTGCAATGTTTTTCAATTAACAGGGCTCCATAACGTGCCCACAAAGTACACATGCAAGGCATCCAATCTTCTTACATTGAGATCCCCCTTGCCCGTTGTGAACCCAAATGACACTTGACCTCCACCAAAAACTTCTGGGACCATGTATTCACTATGTGCCATCTACATGACAAGTTACAGGACCCTTCAAGTGACCTTTCTTGAAAGACTGTGCAGGAAAGCTTGTCAGGCTTTGAACATGCTGACAAATGAACTTTGACCTTTGGGAAAATCAATAGGGATCATCTACTCAATATGACCAATCCACACTCTAAATATGAGCATAGTCACATGTACCGTTCTTGAGATATCGTGTTTACGAAGTTTTGACCTTTTGACCTCTCGTGACCCCAAATGACCTTTGACCTCCACAAAAATCAATAGGGATTATCTAATCAATATGACCAACCCACACACCAAATATGAGCACAGTCACATGTACCGTTCTCGAGATATTGTGTTTACAAAGTTTGACCTTTTGACCTCTTGTGACCCCAAATGATCGGCATTGCCAAATGCTGATGCTATTTTTAGGGGCTGAGTAGTGTTACCAAAGGAACAAATGATGTAAATCATTCCTTCTTCATTCTTACTGGGTAATAATCCTCAACTTCTACAGGTCCACTTTGGTCAGGTGTCGATGCATTATTCTGCACTGAACTTGTGGTAATGGATACACTCATTCATTTTGGGTTATTTGGAATTTTACCCTTTTGCCTTTCTTTCAAATCAAAATAATATTGTGTATGAATGAACAATGTAAAACAACTGTTGACAAGGCCAATTGTACCCTCTACTTTTGGTCAATTTTCTCAATGGGTGTACTTTGGCTGCATTGTCAAGCACCACTTTCTTAACACCTCCCCCCCCACCCCAATCTTACATTATCCTGCGCTAATGCAGTAATGTCCAAAGAGCTCCAATATTGAACAGTGAATAAATATCTTTAAAATGGAATGGTCGAATATCAATGAATATTCAAAGTCTTGCACAACTTATTCTGTTTATATCATCTGGTCACCTGCCCCACCCACAGAGGTGGTGAAAGTGCATGTGCATGATTGTGTGTGCATGTGTGACTTCTCAATAAACAGGTTCAGCAGTTTAAGACTAGATTTTTGTTTTCACCACTTCCTGGTACTCTCTCTCACAAGTGAAATATTAGAGCTAAAACATTGACATGAATAACGGGTAACTCATGAATGGGGTAGATGAAACCTAAAAGCTGTACTTACATTTAAATCTGCATCTCTTAATTTCTGTTGAGCTATTTGAAGATTTGTTTGGTAGCTGTCGTTACTTGGATCCAGTTCACATGCTTTCTTGTATGCATCTTTGGCCTTACTCAATTCCTTTAACCCTGTATATGCTAATCTGAAATATGGAAGAATAAATATGTAAAAGCTTTCAATGAAACTGCCGAGATCACTTATCATCTTTAGGAGCATTTTATGTGAGCATCTTTTCTTGCACACCAACAGGATGAGGTAGTTGGTTAGAGACGCTTTTTCACCTCAACTTAAAAGCTTCTGTTTTAATCTAGCTGTACCCAAAGCCTTTTTTCAAGGTGTGAGTCACTGGATTGTTTTCCCTACTACATAGCTTACTGTATGCAGAACATTGTGCACAATAGCAGTTTGGTTCCTTTTTTGAACGTCTTTGGTATGATCTAGCCTGGGAATCAAACCCCTGCAGGCATCCCGCATGAAAAGCGGATGTTCTAGCATGAGACTACACACACACGGTCATACCAACAGGATGAGATTTAGAACAAATAAAGAAATTAATACAAATACTACAAGTGCGTGCTATGAGCATTTCTTTTTTTTATAATTTTATATAGTGAAATAAAATACTCTCATTTGACCTAAGAGACATCCAACATCCTTTGATTTGACAAAACTGAGAGCCACTTTAATAGAGACTTTATGATTACTTGGAATGACATATCAGACTACATTAATGTGTACTGTGAATGAGTAAATAAAGGCACAAACATTTCAAGTAATGAGGCTATAGCAGTAACAAGAATGTGGTTTGACTACATCTGAGTTATCATACAGCATTATAACAGCATGTATTAAATTCTTCTGTTTTCATTGAGAAGTTCCCTTTAATTGGGACAAATCACAATTCAGAAGACTGCTAGAAATGCAGGAAAGAAGCAGAGGAAGCAGAGAGATGATTTAGTCCTGACTATGGCTCAGATCCATCACTACCCATGCCTACTTATTCCATAGGGATGAAGACCATGTTTTATTCCGTGTGATTGTACTGTCACCATGAGTAACATTCTCATTGACTGTTACGATGCCAATCCTACATTACACATTAACATTGGCCTTTCATTACACCCCATCTAGAGTAACGCACTAAATAACTCAAGGCAAATTACACGTACTAGGTGAAGGAGCAACATACCCCAATCTGCCGTATGCTTTACTATAGTTGGGATCTAAACTGAGTGCTCTTTGACAGTCGTCCACGGCACCCTGGAAGTTGTTAAGCTTGTTGTATGCAGCTGCTCTGTTGCTAAAGTAGACTGGGTTTGAGTTGTCTATGGCAATAGCTTTAGAATACGCCTCAGCTGCTTCTGCAAACCTGCTGTGTTTCATATGTTCATTTCCTATGAGACAAAAGCACAAGCTCTGAGTCAAAAATAAAAGCAAAGAATTTAGGTGAATGGGAGCAAATGAAGGGGACAGGTTGGGCCCTTGCCCTGTTTCATAAACCCATAACATCTGAGGTAAATGAACAAATACTCCTGTACATCCCCTCCCCCCCCCCCCCCCAAAAAAAAAGGTTTAAGCATAGTCAAGTGGATGGGGCAGGGTCAGTTTGCAGATACAGAGGATCTTTTGGCTGCACCTGGCCCAAATATTTTCTACTGGAGACATAGCAAAAATAAGGACTGACACAAAAAAATTTTTCTAACCAGTGTTTCCATCAAGGAAGGGGTTCAGGGAGATCTGTCCCCCCCCCCCTCTCCAGAAAAGGAGGGTATTTTCATTTCCCCAAAAATAAAAAAATATGAATGTCAGTATCATGGTTTTTAATTAAGAAGAGGACACCTTTGCAGCAATTTTCGAACTTACCTTAATAGCCTTTAAAACCCCCCAAGCCACCTGTAACTTTGTCCAAAGGCTGAATCAATTTGGACTAGCAGTACTAATAAATCCCACTCCATTTATGAGTTTCTGGCAGAATCCCTGCTGGCTATAAGTAAAATAAACTTGCCTTGATTTTTAATATTTTCAGCTTTTAATTTATCTTCTTCTGATACTGTAATAGGTGTCTCTGTTGCTGCTGCTGCTGCTGCTGCAGCTGCCTCTGGACTGGTCTCTGTAGCTAGATCATCTTCAGGGGTTGCTTCCAATGTTAGACCGATAGTTGTTCCTGAGGATGTCTGAAAGAAAATGAAGAAAAAAATGCAATTGCCAAAACTGTTTCTTCAAAACTTTAGATCAGGGTTTCTTGACTTTTGTACCTTAAAAGAAGGGTTATATGTCACAACAGGATTTGGTATGTTAGAGGGGTATTTATTCTAAGCATTTTGGTGAAATTTGCATTGAAATCCTATGTGAGGTTCTCAAGATATGAGTATGTAAAGTTTTCACACTTTCAACAAAAACTGAGCTTGAAGCATGCACATATGACATCATATCCCCACATTAGTGCACAGTCTTTTGTTTTTCTTTAAAATTAAGAGTTGATTTTCTCCTCAACAATCCCATATTATTAAAATGTGATTGCATAAGTGGTAGGAGAACTTAAAAAACTTAACATCCCAAAAGGGAGGTCCTATTTCATTTAACTTCAAGGTATACACAACAGTGTGATAAAACAAAGGGAAACAAAGCATTCCTTTTCAATGTGAGGAAGTTATATAAGCTCTGCTGCCCTCAAACTCACCTTGGAAAACAAATCTACTGACTTCATTTACTGATATCTTAGAAAATACATGTTCAATTTGAATGGAACTTTCACCCCACTGTGTAGTTTTGGTTCCCCTTTTAACATATGAAAATTAAAGTTTTGCTTAAACTTCCCCTTTAAGGCAAGCTTTTCTTGATATAAATTACCTTCGAGGCACCTAACTGTACTTAATAAACATGCAAAGATTTTGTGTCACTCCACATAAAAGTGCAAAATAGCTTTTCACAAACACAAAGCAAAAACAGGCCAGCTGCCCATAAAAACATCAATAAGAAGCTTTGATGCCATGTGTTATGGAGATTTACAGCCCAGTTTCCAACCAATTGGTTTAAGTCAAGCTGGCCACAGTCTTTTCTCCAGTTGTGGCTCACTGGCTTGTTTTGCTTACTCCACTGCTTTTGCTGAGCACCAAGCCCAATGGCAGTTGGTTCTGCTTTTTTAGTTTTCTGCATGACCCGGCTAGGAGTCGAACTCCCAACCTCCCTACCACAAGTCTGATGCTCTAACCACTTGACCATGCAGTCAGTCAAGTCAGTCTTGCACTTTTGCAAACTAAGATTCTCTTTAAATTGAGCTATGTATAAATTAGCAAGACAGAAGGCAAGTTTAATGAAAAGATTAAACAAGAACCTACCTGGTTTGAAGTTTGATCTTGATTTTATGAAGTAATAGTGAGTGAGAGGTAATGTGAGATCCCGTCCGCGCATGCGTGATCAGTCTTTAAAGTATGAGGCCTGAGTTATCAGACCACAAGACAGCACCCTATTATTATAGATGGCTGTACTCCTACTGTAAGCTTTTCCATACATGTATAGAAATTAAATGCTAGCTGGCTTGACTAAAATTTTCATTTATGAAGTTTCTGGGTGGGCGAGGAGGGCACATTACCTCTCACTCACTATTACTTCATAAAATCAAGATCAAACTTCAAACCAGGTAGGTTCTTGTTTAATCTTTTCATTTTATTTCGTAATACGTTCGATGTAATGTGAGACCTTCAAAGCAACTCAGGTCTCATACAACACATTAACAGAACACAGCAGATGACTCCTCCATAAGTGTTCTGTGTCATATACAGTAAAATAATTTTTTGAACAGAATTTACTGTTAAAGGTGTTGCTTCAGTGCAATGCTTCATTCAGTACTGACAGTACTATAACTTTTCTTCACATCTAGGCTTAAAGGAGTACATTTCTTCCTAAACCTAACCCTTAAAAGGTTTGTTGAAAACTTCAAAAAGTTTCTTCCATACTAGGCACTCCATTCTGCTTGAGAAAAGATTTCAGCAAATAAGCAGATGTCAGTTGGACACTGCTACCACCGATCTACTGCAGTAGTTTGTGGTTTGAAGTCACTGTTGTCAACATCAGATTGTTGACTTTACTGTTTACACTTCCAGCCATGTGCCTATGGTATCATGTGACACTTTAGAATGAGGCTTACACAAGCAGACCAACTTTCCACCATTCCTCTATGCATTGCTGTCCTCTTTTGGTTCAGTACTCCACCATGTTTATACTGTACATTTATGCCACATTGCTTATTTAGTGGATACGCAATAGCAGCAATACCATATGCTCCACATTTTTGTGCCATACCTACATTGGCTGGTCTACTAATATCACATAATCCCTTTACAAATAGCTCCTAATGTTTATTTCCATGTGTTCAGCATATACGTATGAACGGTCTGTCGGATAGACTAAGTACTGACAAGCAGATTTTTATTTAAGTTCTTGGAAACCAGCATTCTGGCAGCTACTGTAACATGGATCTTTCAAGTATGCTGCTTTAAATCACAACTGTAATCATATTGAGGCAAGGGAGGTCTGAAATCAAAAGCCCTTACAAATTTTACAATAGTTGTGTATTAAATTGGTGTGATCTCTTATTGACTATCCATGGGTTGATAAGGCTGCCCATGCCAAGTTAAAGGCACTATATTTGACAATGTCAAATGAAGAAATAAGGCATCATGCCTTAACCTGTTCTGGAGTGGAGTATGCACAATGGATCAATGGAATGGAATGCTAGCAAATGGGAATAACCTCCATAGTGGAGTTGCACCATACTGTAAGTTTCCAACTGTCTAAAATGTTGCTGAGTGCACTTTAACAAATCCCCTTGTCTTCAATGAACAATTCCAATAATGTGAAGAACAAGACCTTGTAGTCGATTTAAGGGTAATATCTTGAGGTTGTCAGCATTTTCCCTGCCAATCTGCTGCAGGAAAACAAGTTCCATGTTCTTCAGGGCCAGAAATGAAATTTACATCATTGTGGCAAACTGGTCCACATTTGGAACCAAAGCAAGTCATACTCTTAGGTGATTTCCAGGCTCCCCTTGCCTAACATCCATTCTAACTGGTCACTAAATTTTCTACATGCCTAATCAACAATTTCATTTTGATCACCTTTTCCTACTGGGTTAAACACCCTCAAGTTCAATTTGGTAAATTTCAGTACAAGCTAGCAACTTTGTGCTGTTCAGTAGCTGTGCTATTGAGCACTACTGCATTTAGGGTTTTAACAAAATCTTTGCTAAGCTAGGAAAACAGCATTCCCTCAACATACGACTGTACGTAGTGTTTAGTTCATTGTTTTTTGTTGGTATTCTATCTGACATCAATCTGTATTGCTACAGCTGTATCATAGGCACTTCATCCTGAACTGAGGCATCACTTGCAAGAGTGGTTTGAAAGACACCCATACAGAAGATGAAGTTTTTCATATGCCTCAGTGTAGATACTAGTCCAAATTATTTCTTCTTTACCTTAAAGATAAGGACACATCAATATCAGCACAGTACTCCCGTTTTTGAGACATACGATAGTACTACTGTAAGTAACATCTCTATAAAGCTTTCTGAATCCAATAGCCCCCTGTGGGCTAATAACGGAGTGGGGCTTTACTGTACTGTTGGGAAGCTGCTACTGTACCAGCTTTCCAATCCATGCTGCCACTCTAATTATGACGGGCAGTCTAGTTAGATTCCATCAATTTCTCATGAGGTCAATCTGACTTGCACTGTCGGCAAACTAAAATTAGTCATAAGAGTTTTATTTCTTTTGCAGATGCAGACAAAGACTTCTCTGGGTGGTGAAAATTCATCTCAAATCTGAGTAACTTGTAGTTCTGGCAACAGCTTCTTTGGCATGTTGCTTTGTTACTGTGGCTATAACCAATGTACCACTTCAGGAAAGTATCATATAATTACGCACTGAAATCCCTTGGAAGCAGTCCAAGAGATGCAAAGCAGTGCTTTACGTAATTGTGTAAAATGCCTTGGCATTTACATGACCCCAACTGGATTTTGTCTGGCCATAACTGACCTTTTCACAAAGCAGGACTTCAGACTGTGAATTTATTTTCTTCAAATGCTAAAGAGAAATAATAATATGCATCTCTCATGTCTACAGATGCCATTGAATAGTCCTTTGTAATAAACTCCCTTACAAAACTCTTTTCATAAAAGGTTCCGAGAGATAATGGGTCATTCTATTTTCCCCAGCATTCTTGAGCCATGAAAAGGTATTCAATGAACCCTGCATTGGAGTGCTTCCATTTCTGCACATCCTTTTTAGGTTGTCAAGGTTGTGTAGTATATTGTCAGCTTTCTCATGGAAATTGGGTAAGTTACTTTGTCAACCCCAATATCCTAGCCTTCTAGGTAACCTAGGACCATGGCTTCCTACTGCTGGTTCATTTTCCCGCACTCTGGAATGTTGCACTTGTTTCCTGTTTGTTACCTGGGGCCCTAACTTTGGGCCTATTTTTGGCATGTTTTGCCAGATTGATGTTGGTACACAGTAGCGTCCCACAGCAGGGGGAGCTTTTCTCACACTGAAATATTGCTGTAAGTTAAGCATCAGCTAAAAATCGTGTGTGGCATCTACCACACGTACAAGCTACGGTTTTCTCTGCAACCAGTTCTTTGACCATTTCAATGGTAGGGTTACAGTACATGACCTCCCAGCAATCACTGAGTTTTACACTGTTTACATTATAATTTTGGTCTACGCCTGGTGTTAGGCTATGCCTAGATCTCGTCAAGTTTCCATCTTGACTTACAGTTAACATAGGCTAGGCCTATATACACTAGGCTATGTAGCCTAAGCTACTAGCCCTGTAAGTACGACAGTAGGGTCTGACTTGTGTGCGGGAAAGTGCTTCATAATTGTTGGCTGAGTTATCTGACATGTTTCAGCTTTCTTTCTTCCACTTTTGTGGGTTCTTCTAGGTCGAGGCCATTGGCCTAGGCTAGGCTACGTGATATAAAAATGCTGCTAACAACTGGTTCACCTTTGTAAACCTTGACAGTTGATGCAAACCCCAAAGGTTTGTATCAGGTACCATCCTTTCTAATTCTCACCCTCAGTCTCAGACTGGGGAAAATCTTTATGTGACTGTATCAGGTATGCCTCTTTCTTGGCTAGGCCTTACACTCAGGCCTACAGTAATTCCCTGTTAGGACTTGCACACTTACCTATTCATAGCCTAAGTCAGCACTTTAAACTGCTGCTCTCCATGGCTCAATCTATGGATAAGTACTCAGTCACATCCATTTTTCAAGCCTGGCCCAGGCCTAGGCTAACCAACATTTGTTGGTTTATCTTTATCAACACAAGCCTGTTCAGTGTTGCTGAACTGTTACTGCTACTGCTAGAAACGATCCTGCAGTGTTTTTATAGGAGGCATTTTCTCTCCTTCCTTTGTCCTTTTGAGCCTTTCTTGGCCTTCACAGAGCTCCCGTCAGCGAAGAGGCTTTCTCCTTCAACCCAGTGTAACGCTTCCACCGAGTGCATGCACTACTACGTTCAGTAGGTAGGCTATATATTGTACTGCCTAACCGCGTTAGGCTATGGCACTAGAAATCCCGCCATAAATCATTTTCGTGGAACTGGCTCTCGCATGTTACATGCCTGGCCAAGCAGTGCTTCAGTCTCGGTGGCTCGCACCGGACAATTTATTGGTCTGAGATTAAGACATCGTGATTAGAAACGCTCCGAACATCGAGAAAATCATCAAAGTAACACCCAACATGCTTTAGATTGCAACAGTTTACGGTGAATTAGCCACATATCGGGTTGAAACTCAAAATTTTCTCCATGGTAAAGAAAGACCACTGATCACTACACTTATTGCGAACGAACTGATCACGCATGCGCGGACGGGATCTCACATTACATCGAACGTATTACGAAATAAAATGGGTTGTGATGACACAATAGTACTTAAAAGCTTCCTCCCTGATAAAAGAAATTTGACTCTCTTCATCCCTTCCACAAGAAGTTAGTTAGTTACAGTAGATGGAGTTTTATGGCCCAGTTTCCAACCTATTGGTTCAAGTCAAGCTGGCCACAGCCCTTCCACAAGAGAGCTAGTTCAGTGTAATGTGACTCCATGCGAGTACTGTAAGTTGTCCTCTAGACTTGTAATTCAGACAGTTTTAAAGGGAGTGCAATTCAAAGGGAATATGTAGTAAACTGAATTTGTGAGACTGGTAAAAATACCAAACTAGTCAGAAAATGGTCAAAATTATTATTCATGCAAAATCAGACAAAAAATTGTAATCTGCACATGCAAGCCATCCATCTGAGCATTTTAGTGAACAATTTTGCAATGATTTTTGGGAGAAAATGGAATTTCTACATCTATGACCTCAAATGACCTTTGGATGACCCCTGACCTTTTTATTTAACGACCAGCTAGAAGACCTCCAAAAGTTGAGTAAATATGCCATGTCTGGTAACTATCAGACAGACAGGTGCAAAGCACTACCACACCGAAGATAGTCCCACCTTTGACCTCATATGGTCTTGAATAACCTTGGATAAAAAATCTATGTACAAGACTCACAAAACACTATGTGAGGAATATCTATGAGCAACTTTCAGGGGCATTGAGCACCATTTGTGACAGAAGTGACACTTTGAAGATATTCACAACACAGCCAGTGATGACCCCTCGTTGACCTTTGACCTCATCTTTTTAAACACAACATGTAGCCCTATGGTCAATCACCAGTGTGTCCAAGTTTTGTTACAACGTCAACAAATGAGCCCCTGAGAGCATTAAAGGCAATTGTGAACAGACATGATAGACGGATAGACAGATGAATAGAAAGAGTGATGGTGGAGGATCACAAAAGCTCAAACAGCTCTTTGAGCTAACAATCAAAATGTTCCTCTCAATCTTGCAAACTGAATATGCCAACTTGCCAAAAACGCTGTGGATACACAATGAAGGCTTGTATGATATGAGTCTAGAAATAGTTGCTTAATATAGATTTGCAATGAAAAATAAAAGAGGACAAGGCCATGAATGTTCTCAGAGGTCAGTGGAGAGAATCAAGTTATTTTTTCAGGTGACCTCATCTTCCCTTTTTTGGGGGAGGGCTGCAGGTTGAGATGAGCGAGAAAGTCTTTGTATGTTTTTTTCCTCTTTTTGATAAAATCATACAATTGCAGCTGCGAAACACGACACACAGTGACAACTGAAGGATTGTATGACAAAATAATTTCAATTGACAATTGAACTCTAATGACTGTCCCTCTTTTGGAAAATTGCATGCCCTTAAGGCTTCAAATTAAGTTTAATTATAGTATTTAAAAACTTATATTACAGTAGATTTTAGAAATATTTGTACATAACTTACTTGTGAGAGGTTGCTTCCTTCACAAAATATGTCCATTAAAGGTCTGCCTGAAGATAGATGAGTATTGTCCAATGTCACACCATAGGCCATTTCTAAGCACTGCCTTGCAACTATTAACAAAACAAGAAATCAGATTCTGTTAAATATCATTACAGTACACTTAAATTTAATACACTCATTAAAATTGATTTAAGATTATGAATAAAATATTAGACTTTTGAGCAATGTTATTTTTGCAAAAGAAGGTGTATCTATTAGAGGTGACTCCAAAATGCTGAGGCATGAAATTTGGAAAAGGGGGAAATTGGGAGCAGATTACATGCAAAACAGTTAGATCCCACATTTCTATCTTTTTACCTCAAAATAATGGATCTGAACATTGAAAATTTGGGACAGTAAGTCCACTTCCTACAAACCCGTGACTTTTCCGTACTTTTTGATAAATTGTTCATTTTCCCAGACTTTCCAGGATTTCCTAGATCTTTACAAACTCTGAGCACTGTTGTGCGGGCACATAGTTAACAGACATCTCTATATGAATATGAGAAATCCTTTGTCATTACAAAGCTGTGTAAAGTCAAAGTTATTTTCAAGTTCAACACCATTTTTAGAATGTTGTAAATAGTTTTGCACAGTCTGAATTTTCTGTGAATGAATATTTTCTTGGCAGGACTTGTGAATTGAGTGTTGGAATTATACTGTACTTGCACCTTGGTGCCAATACTGGTCTAACAACTCCCCCCTCACACACAAAAGGTTAAAGTTGGCAGATTTTGAAACTCACAACTGAGAAATAAGAAGACCTTTGGCTACAGTTGACACACCCATTGTACAGTACTGAACCCAAATTAAGATTAATAAAGCAATAATTCTGTTCCACATCCTTTCCCATTGTCTTGTAAATTTTTATTTCCTGTTCTTTAGTTTTGTTCTTTTGTACTGTGTAGGTCAGTATTTGAATTTCCTTTATTGAGAAATTAATGGAAACTAAACATATCTAAATATTTTGCAATCTGTAATAATTTAATGGTTACACAATGATGGACTGTGCACTGACACAGGATAAAACAAGATCAGCAGGTTAATGAAGTGATTCACAAGGGCCACAGCCCCAGTGCATACAATGCAAATTTTAAATTAAGCCAGGGAGCTCATTATCCTGTTCTAATGCAAAGGTCCAGGTTTGTTTCCACCTTCATTCAACATTCATACACAACAACATTTTGATAAACAGAAAAAGAAATTGTTTTGATAAAACCTTTACAAAACCCCTGTAAAATAGAATAGCCCTGAATGACCACATTTATAAATACATTACTGTGAATTCATTTTGAAATAATACACTGTCACCTGACCATAATGGACCAATTGAAGCTAAAGATTAATAATGAGAAGACCTACTGTAGGCTTCCACAAATCCCCCGCCCGACAGTCCAGGACAAGTAAAAAGTTACTTGGGCAAGTACACTGCTCAATGTCGTAGCCCACCAGGCAAGTACCATAAAAAAGTCTCCACAAGGGCATATTAAAAGTGGAAAAATAGATATGCATGCCGACTAGTAGACTTAAAGAACACACAACCCGAAGGACAAGTAACGAGAAAAGAATTTGTCGAAGCTTGCCTAATGTATTAATGAACAATAACTCATGAATATTTTTTAACAAACTAAATGAAGAACAACAGGACTGCAGTTTTTGGATCATCACATATTCACCTACCATCAAGGCTTTCTGCTGCCTCTTGAGATACTGCCTCTGTCTGAATTTCATTTTCTAAAAACTCCAATATCGCAAAAACCAAACGAGCTGTGTTAGACATCTTGAAAGATGGTCTACAGTATCACAAGAATTGATCTGAAAATAACAAAACAATTTTCATCACAAAAGTATTTCAAGGTTACCAATTTGTCAGTTGACTGTACTTTGTAAAATATAATGGGCTTAAAGGTATATACAGTCCCCCAAACTTGAAGGAGTGTAGATGACTGCCCTTTCCGGGCTAAGAAACATTAGTCAGGTGTTCTGCCAGGAACAAACAAAAATGGTGGGGGGGGGGGATTATTGTTGCAACAGCCCGAGTACAAATTGATGTCCTCGACCAAAGATACTAGAGGGTTTAGGGGGCAAAAGCTTGCTATGCGGCCCCTATAATAGGTCCAATCTGAACAGGTCTAAAGGGTACTTATTTAATTGCTTTGCAAGTTCAGAGGAGAGCCACTCAGCTTATACCTGAGGTTAGAAATCTACCTTATTCCAAAGGCTTTTAAGCGACTTGGGCTAACTACTTTGAAGCCGAGAAGGATAAGGGGAGACGTTCTCTAGGTTTACAAATTTCTTTCTGAAGGGTCTCCTTCCTTAGCTTGTAGTTATTTAAAGGTCCAAAGTAATCCTCAGGTAAGAGGCCATTGCAAAAAGCTTGATAAGTTTTTTGCTAGACTCAACTTTAGGAAGTTCAGTTTCTCTCATAGGGTTGTTAATGAGTGGAATAGCCTGCCTAAATGGGTTGTTTACTCTACTTCAATGCACTGCTTTCAGGTAAACATTGACAAATTCTTCCATGACTGTGGTAGAATCTCATCTTTCTGGGCTTGTTAGGTTTTGGTGACTGATTTGTTTTGTTTTTTTTGGTGGGGGGGGGGGGGGGGGGAGAGTCCTGGATTGCAGGGCATCTTATGGGGCCTTTTTAGCTCCCTTTGCCCTGTAACCTGTTACATTATGCAGCCCAGGGCCCCAGGCCCTACTACTGTTAGTTCAAACATTGCTGCAAAGGTGTCTGCTTCTTAAGTAATGCACTTATTAATTGTAACCCCAACCCCATAGACCCAGGGATAGTCAGGTTTTGAGCAGGGATCTGGCCGGGGACTTCAGAGTAATTTTGTCCCTACAGTGCCAGGATTTAGGCCCCTGGGCCTATGCCAGTATTTCACACTATCTGGAATACTGGACTAATCACAAATCAGACAAGGCCTGGCTCTGCCCTGGGATACCAATTTCAAAAATGAAGTTCCTGGACAAGACCTAACCATCCCCCATTCTAAGGGGGTTGGGGTTGCAATTGATAAGAGCATAAGACAACAAAATAGGCCGAACGTTTGGCCTGGCTACTGACATTTTCTTTTATTTTTAGGCATAGGCTTAGCCCTTAAACAGGGCTGTGTGTTCATAAATGGCCTAGGCTCATTCCTCTCACAACACAGCCCTTGCCGACATAACGTTCACAAACATAGTCACAAACCAGGATGCACAAAATATGAAATAACTGACCTGGTTTAATACTTTTACAAGTTTATCATGCAATGAACAAAAAAGGCATTACTGTTGAGATCTCACCAAAATAACTGCAAATAGGGATCATTTAGAACAAGATATAGAGAAAAACCTAGCGTTGCATCGTGTCGTCATCTCTACGAGTAGCTGCCATTTTCTTTTGGTGTATATGATTGGATTGGAATGCAGTTTCTAAATGACAGAAGCTTATAGTCTATGGCATTTCGAATAACGTTACTTCTTATTGTTACTGAATGAAAGATAGTAATATGAAGACAGCTATGCAGGTAAAGTATCCCCTTTCCCCCTTTGACCTCTACTGAGCACAGTTGTCGAGAACTCAAAAACATTACCCATTGACTTACTGTTGAGGTCAAAATTGGCAAAGAAAATTCAGCCATTTTTTGATAAAACTTTGTTAACATCTTTGGCGGAAAGGTAAATGTAGTGTCAGAGATTGTCTGTGTGAAGTTTGGTGAGAATATTTTGTTATTTGGGGATGCAGGAGATGATGTTCAGCGGGCATCCTGGCTAGTGACTGCGTTTGTGAATGTTATCCGTGCAAGGGCTGCATTGTGAGAGGAATGAACTTAGGCTATGTAACAAACAAACAGCCCTGTTTGAGGGCTGGCATAGGCTATGCTTACAGGCTACAGGTATGATGGGGTGACCGTCGAGTGCGCTGGCCCATCGAGCCCCCACCTGCATTGACTTAACATGTAAAAATCTTGAAATGACAGAACTCTTGGGTGCCCATTTGACGCACAGGTCATCCTAGCGTTATATAGTATATATAGTATATACTCTTCTCCAATTTATGACGTCACATTACGTAATGGGAATTGCCCTGTACTAATCCGGTTCTCCCATTGGATAGTTCGAACTGCTTTCAAATCTGTCAACGACCACACTGTAATTTTTTTCTCCACGGGGAACCTGAACAAGAAATGAAAAATGCGCGAATCAGAAAACCCAGCACACCAAAACATGTGTGCCCTGCCGCAAGTACATGCAACACGTACAGGTATGTACTGTACCGTAGGATTCCCCCTGCTGTGCTACGAAAAAAAAAACATGCATGCGGCATACGTGCGTCTTCACGTACAACATGCATACAACAGGCGTTCTCAGCATTTTATACACTGGCTCAACGATGGGAAACTGGATTTGTACGGGGCAATTCCCATTACGTAATGTGACGTCATAAATTGGAGAAGAGTGATCTAGTCCGTCATTAGCATTGAATCGGAGGAGAAGATTTTTGGCATTTGATGCGAGGTATTTTTGTTTAAAACATCTTAAAGTTTGTTGTGTTTCTTCAGGAGAAGATGATGGGAAGGTTCTCAAGAGATCTGAAGGGGTGAATGTAGTATGAGGTGAGAAATCATGAACAGTTTTGTGTGAAGCACTGTGTTGGTGCTAGGCGGTGTGTCTTACCTTTTCCTTTTTATATATATATACTATATATACTATATAACGCTAGGACGACCTGTGATTTGACGGTACACTGAGTATATAAATTTTGGAAATGAGATGGGGAATTTCACTCTCCTTCTTCTTGAAAGGGTTATTCCCTCTTAGTCTTAGCTACCCCACCCACTGGACAAAAGCAATAAGGCCTAGTCTAGTCTACGCCAACAGTGTGTGGGAAAGGGTAGCCGGTCGTTTCGCCCCCTTGCCAGTTCGCCCCCTAAATACCAGTTCGCCCCCAAACATTAACCAGTTCGCCCCCTAAGACCTGACAGTTTGCCCCCAAAGACCCTGTACCGGTTCGCCCCCTAGTCTTTCTGAAGCAGGTCCCTTTACAGCAAATTAACAAGTGAATGTTTTAGAACAAAAGTTGTCAACGAAGTCAAGTTTCTTATTTAATTGTCTTTCAGGATGAGATTGAGTTTTTTATTTTTAAAGGTGAAACAAGTTGTTCATTTGTACTAACTCACGTACGCGCAATTGCTGAGTGTTAATTGTGTTGATAGTATGCTGATGTAACGCATTTCTATATGTGTTTTCGTTACTAAATCGTTCACATGCTTCTTTGTGTAAACATTCGCTTATCATATGTTGTGGTTGTTTTGTTTGGTTCTATTTATAATTTCCAATAAATGGCGCAAAAATCAAAAATGGTTTAAAAAATGCTAGCTTACTTGCTTGTGAAATTAATTCTGGACGTGCAAGAGAATACCAGGTCAACTTAGGCCTTTCTTGCCTACTTTGAAAATTACTGATATGACAACTACAAAACAGCATTTAGAGTCAGTTTATTCGATGTCATACTCATAAGTATTTGGGTGCGAAACGACCTCCTCTTTGGGGGCGAAACGACTTCCACTACGGGGCGAACTGGCAAGGGGGCGAAACGACCGGGGCGAACTGGTTGGGGGCGAACTGGCAAGGGGGCGAAACGACCGGTAACCGTGGGAAAGGCAGCTAGGCTCTAATTTAGAATCCGTGCCCGGAACTGCGTCATAGCTGTACGGTTAGGGGTTACTTATGCATAGTAATAGGTTAGGGTTACATACGCATAGTAATAAGGTTAGGGTTACGTACGCATAGTATAAGGGTTATGTACACATAGGTATAGGGTTAGGGTGGGCCATATGCTGGTGTACGCATGCATAGGAACTGTATACGTAGGGGTATATAAACATTTACGTATACGTATCTCATACTGTACATATATATACACTCTCAAGTACATACTGTACAGTTAGCTTTAGGTATACGTAAATACGTATACCTACAGCTATATGTAATAGATAGTATTATTAGACAGTACGTATATTATTTTTAACCCCTCCACCAGCAACGGCGCTCGTAGCGCAGTAGGCAAGCGCGCTGGTGTTCATGCTAGAATCGCTATACCGCTAGGGTCGAGGGTTCGGGTCCCGGTACTAACAATGCTTTTCTTTCTTCCACAGCACTAACCATTCACTTCTTTCCACAGCACACACTTATAGCACTGTTCCTCGAGTGAGGAAAAAAAGAAAAGGGTTTTTTACTTAAAAAAAAAAAAACTTTAAAGTTTCAGCGCCCTCTTTTGGAAGTTGTGAAGTGAGTAAAATTATGTCTACTTCCGGGCACGGATTCTAAATTAGCACCGGCAGCTATAATAATCCTCGGGTTAGAGGCCATTGCAAAAAGCTTGAAGAGTCTTTTGCTAGACCTGACATTAGGAAGTTCAGTTTCTCTCATAGGGTTGTTAGTGAGTGGAATAGCCTGCCTGAGTGGGTTGTTAACTCCACATCAGTGCACCGTTTTAAGGTTAATATTGACAAGTTTTTCCATGACTGTGGTAGAATCTAATCTTTCTGGGCTCTTTAGGTGTTGGTGGTTTGCTTTGTTTTGGGGGGTTTTTGGATTACAGGGCATCTTATGGGGCCTTTACAGCCCTCCTTTGCCCTTTAACCTGTTATGTTATGTTATGTTATAACCAGTCCTAGGCTAGGACCACAGTAAAGTGAGCCGCACATTCAGCCGCACATTCGGAATGATCAAACAACTGCATACAGGGGTTTCTTATATTGTGTTGATGCTTCCGGCTGATGTGGCAGTGCTCCACCATTGTCTCCAAGAGGTGAACCCTATGGCCGCTGATCGCAATATCGCTGTTTTTCTAATATCGCAATTTTTCCTGAAATCGAATGTGCGGCTGGTGCTGTAAAACTATTTAGCCGCATACGATTTTTCTAAAAATAATTGTGAATAATTTTCAACTTGTTTTCTATCATCACAAGAAAATTCAGAGAGGTATCTTTCCTATTTTTGGATTTACAGCCGTCTAAAGTTGCCCCACCCCTTCCTTAATAGCTCAAATCATGTAATATAGCTATTATTTCATGAAATCGAATGTGCGGCTGGTGCTGTAAAACTATTTAGCCGCATACAAATTTTTCTAAAAATTATTGTGAATAGTTTTCAACTTGTTTTCTATCATCACAAGAAAATTCAGAGAGGTATCTTTCCGATTTTAGGATTTACAGCCGTCTAAATTGCCCCACCCCTTCCTTAATAGCTCAAATCGTGTAATATAGCTATTTTTTCATGAAATCGAATGTGCGGCTGGTGCTGTAAAACTATTTAGCCGCATACGATTTTTCTAAAAATAAATGTGAATAATTTTCAACTTGTTTTCTATCATCACAAGAAAATTCAGAGAGGTATCTTTCCGATTTTAGGATTTACAGCCGTCTAAAGTTGCCCCACCCCCTACCTAAATTGCACAAATGGTGTATTATCACTATTTTCCTGAAATCGAATGTGCGGCTGGTGCTGTAAAACTATATAGCCGCATACGATTTCAGGAAAATAGTGATAATACACCATTTGTGCAATTTAGGTAGGGGATGGGGCAACTTTAGACGGCTGTAAATCCTAAAATCGGAAAGATACCTCTCTGAATTTTCTTGTGTTGATAGAAAACAAGTTGAAAATTATTCACAATTATTTTTAGAAAAATCGTACGCGGCTAAATAGTTTTACAGCACCAGCCGCACATTCGATTTCAGGAAAATATTGATAATACACCATTTGTGCAATTTAGGTAGGGGGTGGGGCAACTTTAGACGGCTGTAAATCCTAAAATCGGAAAGATACCTCTCTGAATTTTCTTGTGATGATAGAAAACAAGTTGAAAATTATTCACAATTATTTTTAGAAAAATCGTGTGCGGCTAAATAGTTTTACAGCACCAGCCGCACATTCGATTTCTTGAAAATAGTGATATAAGGAAAACAGCGATATAGCGAACAGCGTGTAAAGGGTTCACCCCCTGGTGGTAATGGTGGAGCACTACCTCAGCAGCCGGAAGCATCAACACAATATAAGAACCCGTTTTGTGCAGTTGTTTGATGTTTCCGAATGTGCGGCTGAATGTGCGGCTCACTTTACTGTGGTTAGGCTAGGCTAAGTTAGGCTAGTTCAGCTTAAAGGGCCAAACCTCTCACCCCAAACTACAATTTTGGAACCCGGGTACCGAAATTCCCAATTGGCTCACCTCTTTGATTGACAACTAATTCAAACAATTCAGAGTACCAAAGCTTTTATTTTACAGCATGAATTGTACTGAGAGTGTTTTGATTATAAATTGAGTTTTTCTGTACTCACCTAGAAGCAATAAACTGAGATTGTATCTGGATGAGGATGAATTTCAGACAATTGTGGGAGGGGCTTAAGTAAGAAGGTGAGGAGAATTGGTACTGTTTAGGGTGAGAGAACTGGTCCTTTAAACTAGGCCTAGTGAGCTAACAGCAAAAACATATTAACGTAAACTTAGTCCTATTACTAAGTAAGATAAGCCTACTGTAACTGTATTTATGCTTAAGACTAGGCTCAGGCTAGTCTTTAGTTGGACCTAGTTCTACTGCAGCCCTAGCCTAGGCCTAGGGCCTAGCATTCTGGCAGTAGGCTGGGTGTTGAGTTAACATACAATAGTACTGTCACGGTACAGTTAGGCCCTAACGTTAACACTTGATTGTTTCTTTAGGCTAGCCAGCCTAATAATAACTATAACTTCAGCCCATATGCCTAAAACTTACCACACTTATTCTTGCTGTGGGATAAATACTCACTATGCTATTTGGTTTTAAATTTTTAAATGAAGAAATCAAATGAAAGAGGGCACTAAGTTAGAACTAACGTCAGTACTTCACTGTTCAGTACTATCTGACTGTAGAAATCTGTATGTAGGCCAGTAGTATACAGCATGTAGGCTACCACTACTGTAGAGATCGTATTTTAACACAATCATCAGACTTATGCGTGTAACGTGTACTAGCGTGATAAGTTGGGCTAGAATCCGTCGAGGCAGCCCATGGTATAATAAGTGTTGCACAAATAGATAGTTCGCATCAAGCGCCTTTGCATAAAAACGGCGACATACGCAGGCCATCCAGCCTATTCAAGCCAACGTATCCGGCTGTACTTTTTATTGCAGTTTCAGGGGTGGGTGCCGGGGGAGGGGAAAGCCGGGGGAGGGGGCATGCCGTCGTCGGGATACACTGTTCCCCCCCCCGTGGGGAAGGTCGGCGGTTTCGTCGGAGAGGCCTTAAAAATAAAAGAAATAATAATAATAAAAAAACCTACAGAGACTGCATTTACTGGATGGGCGATTCAGAACATATTTTGTTTTGTAATACTATTTTAATACATTTCGGAATCGATTTTTAAATCACTTTTTCTTAGCTCTGTTATACCTCATTCCATGTGCTTTTTTCTATCTGCTCCCCCGTCGGGGAAGGACGGCAATTTTTCGGAGAGGTCTAAAATGAAAAACGTAAAGGGGGTTAAGTTACTGGTTGGATGATCATAATGTTTTTTCGTTTTGAACTATTTTTTCTTTTGTAACGCTATTTTAAAGCATATCTGAGGCGGTGTTAATCGATTTTACTAGCTCTGCCATCCCTCACTATTTTCAATCCGTGCGCGTTAGGCCATGCCCCGTCGGGGATGTGCTATCTAGTTGTTGAGAAAATCCAGTTTTGCCGGGGAACCTTCATGTATGCAGACCCACGATATTAGATGTGGGCCTGAAAAACTTCAGTTACTCGGACGATCTTCTTTATGTACTTACTAGAAGACCATATTCTTCATGGAAACTCACAATTCCGAATTATCCTTACAAAAACGAACGAAAAGTTGTTCATGTACATGCAATTACCAATTTACCAATTGCCTACCATCTGTCCTCCCCGGACAGCCGATTTCTCGCCACGGTAATGCCAGGAATATCGGCCAGGCCGTTTTCAGCTACACACAGTGATAAACAGTAGTGACTGAAAATTTATTTGAAGGCACCTTGTAAGGCGACATATTTTCAAATAGTTGGAAGTGAAACCATTTATATTCTGGAGTTCTGGCATTCACGTAAAAAAATCATCCATTTAGTGGACCTTGCAATTGAATACAAAGAAGATTCTAAATAGAGTAAAATTATTATTATGTTTTCAATTTTTATGTAGTTTTCCCCCCGGAAAGAGACAAGACCACTACATCTTAGCAGTACCTTTTATTTAGTACTTTTCTGATTATCAAGTTGGGTTTTTTTTGCTGAAGTGAAACTTTCATTTTAAAGGAAAGCTCAAAATAACGACTGCTTGATTCAGTTACAAGTCTGGGAAATGCCATTCCGGCTGTCTGATGGGTTAGTTGTTTTTTTTTAACAATTTCCTGTACGATCGGCGCGAACTGATGGTGGCGCTCCGCATAGATAGTGTTTTGGTCGAACAGCTAACTTAACAAAATATTGCATGCCTGAAAGTTATTCTGCTTCTCAATCGGGGCAGCATTTTAAGTGAAAAATTTTATTGCGAAAGAAAGGTCAAGGTAATGACTGCTTTAATTCTGGTTACGAGCGCGGAATGCCATCCTGATGCCTGAGGTTCTCAATTTCCCCAGAAGTTCTGTACGTTGAGCGACTGCGTTCGACTTGATATAGTCTTTCGGGCAGGATTACATTTTTCGGACAAAAACAATTCTTCCCCCTCCCAAACTAAAATGCACATGCATGCCTGTGACAATAAATAAAATACGAAACTTCAAATAAAAGCGAAGCCAAACTACTTCCTCAGCAGAATTTTCCAATATGGTTCGAGGACCTGAATCTGCATGTTGATATTCATTTACCCCAAAGAAACTACAGATCACCCCTACTTGATTTTTCTTGTAGAAAGGTCAGATTCGTCCATAAAACCTAACCAAACTGTCATAAAATTACAATTTTCTCCAATATAAACTTCAGATTGTTGAAGATGGCAAAATTTTCCAATTTTGATGGATAGTCCGTACAATAAATGGCCAAAGCCAACTCTGTTAATCATCACGCATACCACTTAATTTTGCTCTTAAAAGACGTGTCACCTAATAAAAAAAAATCATTTTTATCTTACCAAAAAACCAAATTTTCTTTCATGAAATTCCCAAATTTCTCCCATATAATAAGCTTGTAATTTTCAAATCTTCGTTTTAAAAAGCGAAAAACTTTCCGGGCAAACTTCTAGTCTCGTCTTGAAGCCTTAGTACCTAGGCCTAGTACGATTAAATGCGTAACTCAAAAAGAATTTCAGTTGCCACCTTTATAGTTTCAACTTGGCCAAAGGTATTCTCCGTGTGACCTCAAATGGCAGTTATCATGCTCGTATACTGCATATAAAATAGGAAAAATTAGAAATATTACATAAATGAACATGATAAAAAAGTAGCGCTAGGAATGGTGCTCAGGGGTCACTGTTGGCCCCTCTGGCTACACTTTAGACAATGGCTGGGTAAACATCCAAGGCATAGCATGGCATTTTGGTTAACTTAATCAAATCAGATAAGATAATCGACAGTTATGTTGTGCTGCCGTATGTAAATTAAAGAGCAGAGGTGTTAAAGTTAGGTTATGGTCTACCTGAACATTTAAAATTGGGGGGGGGGGGGTGTATTCGGTCGACCTTTCCTATCCATGCCTATTTTGCTAACATTCAAAGACTGATATATAAGAGCTCGAAAGTTTTCAGTCGGATAATTTTCTCAAAAATGCTTTAATTGAACATTATTTTAGCATAAGAGGCACTTCAGCGTGTCAACTGTTATATCAAATTAACAAAAGGTCTCATCCTATTAAGTAACATATTACAAAAGTTGTCCTAATGTTCCTTCTTGATGGTAGGATTCTGACGTATACATTGATACGGCAATGAAAACACAGGGGAAGACTTGGTCAAGTTTAGAAGAACCACTGTCTCTGTTAGAAATCAGATAACCATGCAACGAGAACAATAGGCATCTAGGTGCTTAAGCCTACCCCTAAGAGAACAAATCAATAGTTACAATAGAAAAAAAAGGCTTTTTGGCAGCCGACAAGTTATGAATATTCATTCCAGAACGCTTTTTACTTAAACCGAGAGTCGATATTGGAAGATATACAAATTTGGCCTCAATATGATCAGAAGCCCCTGCTACATTCGTAGCCGGGGCTTCTGATCATATTGAGGCCTTTCCAATCAAATGATAGTTACATTAAAAATGGAATGGTATTTATCTTAATATGGGAAATCATTAAAAAAATTATTGCCAAATGCCGGCCGAAACAATTTCTGGAAAGGGGGGGGGGGGGGTAAATTCGCTCGACCTTATCACGTAGACTAGTGTGCAATAGCGTCAATGTTTACATCATTAAGAAGTTTGAAGCTGTTCATAATTAAGAAAAGAAAGCCTCGTGTAGAAAACAAGAAGTGAAATGAAAACTTGAATGCCAAGTGGACGATAAAATAAAGAAGAAGCAAGAAATAAAAGCAAATGAAACACAGCTGGAAAAATCGACAGTGCCATATCAAAATCACTGGACACAGCAAAACACATTTTGAAGAAATAACTGTTTATTGTTTCATCATGAACGGTTTTAACATTTTTACACTTCTTGAAAATAGGTAATATCTGGAAACAAACAATTGGAAACCTAAATATTAAACCAAACCACTCACACAAGGTTCATTCCTTTATTTGGGTGGGGGGTGGGGGGGGGGGGTAATTGGTGGGGAGAGAAAAATTACTTCCATCCGTCGTTAACCAATGGGTACACTTGGATGAATATTTTGGTAGACAGCACGTAAGTAAAATATCTAAAATTAATGTAAGTTGGACTCATTCGTCGAAAATTTGCTCATATCGACTTACTGCGGTGTTGGAAATCAGTAAATAACTTGTACCCAAAGTGTAAAACTAACTGAACGACGTTCAAAACTAGCCCGAGTGTAAGCGCTGAGCTGTCGAAATTTTGTCGAGAGAGGCGTTTCAGTCAGCATTTTTTTTATTTTGTCTAGCAAAATTAAACTGTTGCAGGATTTGCCGAGGCGCTGCATTTAAAAGTGGGTTTACGTCATATATATTTTATCGTTTTCCGGCAAAAATCCATCAACCCTTAACCTCTGGGTAGCAGACTACTAATTAAAATATTGCTACTTCAAAAAATATAGTTAGACAAATGTAGTTCCTTTGAAATAATTTTGCACGATGTTTCTGGCTGTGTTACTCATTCAGCAGGATCGATCATTATTTTGTCAATGTACTTTGTATAGAAAATGAGCTGAAATGCAGACTGCAACATTCGGGGCAATTTGACGAATTTCAGTGCCATTTGTCGATTATAAAACTCCGCTGTGTGGTGATGTCCCCTTAGGGCATCGGCCAAGATGGTAAACGCGTACTTATCATTCCAGGTTCCCTATTGAGCTCAAAATTTCAATGGTTATGAAATAAAAAGCGGGTCCCACATTGTGAGGTTAAACCAGAGGGGTGGCATGCCCAGGTTTGAGAACTCCTAAAGAAACTAGATAGTGATTTAGTGGGTAAGTCAAATAGAAATTTAATAAATGTTGCAATAATTCTTGCTTTATCAATGTTATTTCTTTGCCTTTATCGCTGGCATAAATTTCAACAATCATTTGCAAGGACCAAGTACTTCAATTAATGAGGGACTTATGGCTGTTTTATGGTCCACCTGATCATGTTTAATTGCTTTCACTTCTTTCGAAAGACTTTTTCGAATACTTAAAGTAGCCAACTTGCAGTAAAACCTTCAATTAGTTACATTCCAATTTGAATAAGTCAAATGACTTTTAAAACACTTGTCGAAGTTTCTAAACGTCTCAGCCACTCGGCGCACAAATGCTGACAGTTTATCCATTCATACCAATTTGATTTACCATGACCGTGTCCCTAGAGAAGTTTTGCTAGTAGAGCCCAACTGAGCTTTCCCACCCTTATCCATTCCTATTTTGCTCACATTCAAAGACTGATATATAAGAGCTCGAAAGTTTTCAGTCGGATAATTTTCTCAAAAATGCTTTAATTGAACATTATTTTAGCATAAGAGGCACTTCAGCGTGTCAACTGTTATATTAAATTAACGCTTTACCGTTGTGCTCCGATCGGGGCATATTTGCGCGCCTCGGGATTGGGCGGAAAAGCGGACGTAGCCAGCCCCGCATCGGCCTCCGTAGGCCATTGACCCCGTGACCTTAAACTATTGTCTCTCTCGCTCTTGTGGCCGAATTTTCGGGTAGCTACTCGCAGTTTCGAGCTCCGCGTGAAACAATAAAGATGTGTGACAGCCGAGCTCTCCGCATGGGTCCAAAAGGACGGTAACGGTAAAGGGTTAACAAAAGGTCTCATCCTATTAAGTAACATATTACAAAAGTTGTCCTAATGTTCCTTCTTGATGGTAGGATTCTGACGTATACATTGATACGGCAATGGAAACACAGGGGAAGACTTGGTCAAGTTTAGAAGAACCACTGTCTCTGTTAGAAATCAGATAACCATGCAACGAGAACAATAGGCATCTAGGTGCTTAAGCCTACCCCTAAGGGAACAAATCAATAGTAGCAATAGAAAAAAAGGCTTTTTGGCAGCCGACAAGTTATGAATATTCATTCCAGAACGCTTTTTACTTAAACCGAGAGTCGATTTTGGAAGATATACAAATTTGGCCTCAATATGATCAGAAGCCCCTGCTACATTCGTAGCCGGGGCTTCTGATCATATTGAGGCCTTTCCAATCAAATGATAGTTACATTAAAAATGGAATGGTATTTATCTTAAAATGGGAAATCATTAAAAAAATTATTGCCAAATGCCGGCCGAAACAATTTCTGGAAAGGGGGGGGGGGGGTAAATTCGCTCGACCTTATCACGTAGACTAGTGTGCAATAGCGTCAATGTTTACATCATTAAGAAGTTTGAAGCTGTTCATAATTAAGAAAAGAAAGCCTCGTGTAGAAAACAAGAAGTGAAATGAAAACTTGAATGCCAAGTGGACGATAAAATAAAGAAGAAGCAAGAAATAAAAGCAAATGAAACACAGCTGGAAAAATCGACAGTTCCATATCAAAATCACTGGACACAGCAAAACACATTTTGAAGAAATAACTGTTTATTGTTTCATCATGAACGGTTTTAACATGTTTACACTTCTTGAAAATAGTTAATATCTGGAAACAAACAACTGGAAACCTAAATATTAAACCAAACCACTCACACAAGGTTCATTCCTTTATTTGGGTGGGGGGTGGGGGGGGGGGTAATTGGTGGGGAGAGAAAAATTACTTCCATCCGTCGTTAACCAATGGGTACACTTGGATGAATATTTTGGTAGACAGCACGTAAGTAAAATATCTAAAATTATGTTAAGTTGGACTCATTCGTCGAAAAAAACAAGAGGTGAAATGTAGCCAACTTGCAGTAAAACCTTCAATAAGTTACATTCCAATTTGAATAAGTAAAAAAAAATGGTTTTGACATAAAAAGCGGGACCCAAATTGTGAGGTTAAACCAGAGGGGTAGCATGTCCAGGTTGGAGAACTTCTACAAGAAACTAGAATCCGGGAAAGGAGAGTGATTTAGTGGGTAAGTCAATTAGAAATTAAATAAATGTTGCGATAATTCTTGCTTTATCATTATTTCTTTTGCCTTTATTGCTGACATAAATTTCAAAAATCATTTGCAAGGACCAAATTCAAGTACTCTTTTTAATGGCGGACTAATGGCTCCTTAATAGGTGAGATGGAGTTTAACGACCCAGTTTCCAACTAATTGGCTGAAGTCGAGCTGGCCAAGGCCTTTTTTCCAGTTGTAGCTCACTGGCCTCTTTTCTTTAGTACTCCATTGCTTATGCTGACCACCAAGCACAACGGCAATAGGCGGCGTCTTTAGCCAAGGTAAATTCGAGGACCCACCTAGCTGCCCAGAGAAATAACTTATGGTAGTTCCATGATTTTTACCTCCGCAAAACAACAGGCGTAATGCACACAAGACATCATTGGAACCGGGATGGACTGATATGAGCTAAAATGGATCTCTTTTCTCAAGTTCCCTAATTTTCCATTGCTTATTTATTAGCTAAAATATCCAAACAAATTCATCACGTTTGAAAAGCTCTTACTCGACACCATGCCTTTTCTCTGGAAGTAGACAACTTTTTTCAACCTGTTCTCGCAAGGGTCATACACCACGACAAAATTATAGTGCTACAAAAAAAGAAAAAAAGAAAAAAAAAGAAAAGGTGTTTAAAAGCTAAATGTTAAGGAATTAAACACGTGTATCCAGTGTTTAGAAAATATAAATCCTAATCACACAGTAGTATGCAAAACTGTAGGCCTGAGCTACAATATATTTGCACGACTTAAGGCGTTTCTAAGAGCTGATTGTCACAAGTAGCACGAGGAGAAGAATGGATCATTGGTTTTGTCGTAAACCGCTTACGCTTGCAGGGCATGAAATGGGGACATTTCCCACATTATGATGTCACATAAATTTTTGAAATCGTCAAACATCATGCAACTGTGCTGACAGTCTTAAGACGAGTATAAATATATCGTGATAGTGGATGTGGAACGGCACCCAATGAAATGTGCGTTGTAAGTGGGGGCTTTTGTACACCGCATTAGGAAATTGCGTGAAAAGGTTATGCTCCATCGTGAGAGCGTCAGATTGTCTCGAATCTCGAAACAACAGCGCTGCTATGAACCCACGCAATACCGTTACACGACACCCCCCATCCAGATATTAATATCTCTGTGTACTGTGAACAATGAAAGTCCAATGGGTCACCCTCAGACTTGCCACATCTTGGGTGTCAACCACTTATTAACTGAGGCGTTTCATAGGTAACAGACCGTTTACATTTGAGTGACAGGTACAATCCCCCCCCCCAAAAAAAATGATATTTCATTAATAAACAGGAATCACATTGTTTAATATTTTATCTAAGTTTTGCTAGAATTTTTTGTGAGAAAATGGGGGGGGGGGGACTTCGGAAACCAGGGAACCCCTAATTCCACCACCGTTTGAATTGGGGCGTTTTGAATGAAGTGACTGGAGTATAAGCCAAACGAACTCAGCTCAATCTGGAAGATATAGTCTGGATGATGATACGGCACCTCTAAAATTGTAGATTGTTTCTCCAATAATAAGCTAAAATAAGCTAAAATTACGGGGAATTGTCCAATTTCATCGCCATAGCCTCACAACTCGTACCGCACCATAAAAATGTGTAACTCAAACGAACTTCAGTCGCCTCGATGTTCCAGTAAATTAAATTTAGAAAGGCGAAAACCAAAATGTTTTATTTCCTCTGCGAACCCGATAATCTGCCCGACCGTGACGGAAGAAGAACCGAATAACTTAATCCCGCGTGAAAGGTAACTTGATTGCCCATAGCACAGAACAGGTGCACAACTTGCGATGAGTCCAAATTTTTACCTTTGTTGCAAATTTTTGAGAACGTGGGGCTTAAAAATTTCCTTAATTTTTTTAAAGAAATTTTGAAGAAAATTTTCATTGTTTTGTATGAGGATTACAGAAAAGAAAGGTGATTTTCATTAATTGAATAATCTGTCATCCTATAAGAGAAATCAAGATAATTGTCGAGGTAACTGAAAATAGTTGGGATTATGAATTAAGGCCCTTCGATGAAAGTAAAAAAAAAATGTCCTAAATATTGTTGCCTTGTTTAGACAAGTATTTAAAAATCAGGAACTTACATAAAATTTGGAATTTTATTAAAAATGAGGGGGGGGGGGCTTGTCTGACAGATCCTAGTTCCAGCCCTGCCACAAAGCATGAGGGGAGCAGCAACCACCACTTTCTATCCCGTGGGGAACTGGCCCAAAATGAAATTATCGTCCCGTTTCCATTGCTTCAAGTTAATCGTAGAACTTAACGCACCCATACTTGGTCAAAGTCAACACATAGTTCATGGGTCAACACAAAACTCGGGGATTAAGTTACAAAATTGTGAGCAAAGTAATAGTTAATACCTTATTTTAAAGCGGTTGATGCGATTTTAAACAGTGATCGTTATATTCTTGTTAAACAGTGCGGCTCGACCCTTTGAAGAATATGAACAAACTTATCGAGTCACGATGGTCCAGTGTTAACCATTTTTTCCTCCTAAAATTTGGACGGAACGACAATAAATTTGACAAAGACCAAGTACCTCAAATTTTAATAAACATTAACTGATTAATAGAAGTCGCTTTATTTTCAGAAAAAAAAAGAAAAAAAAACAGAGTCGCTCGCAAATGAAAAGCTTTGTTTCCACATGTCCTCGACTAATCTGCGACTTAAACGGATTTTGATTTTATTCTGAATTTATCATTTAGCTCTACACTCGATCAGTCGATGGGAAGCTGTACACATTTCTTAGAGTTACCAAAAGTTGGGTAGTGGACTGCAGAATGCACGGCTTATTACTACACACATATAGATAATTAGGGCTTTTCATAGACAAGTTTTAAAGGGTTGCATTTTTAAAACATAAAATTTGAAAAATATGAGCTGTTGTCGAGGACTGGAAGGACGTTTCGGTTTTTGTCGGGAGGGGGTGGGGAGGTTGGCGTCTCCCGGACGAGAGCGCATGGTTTCCTACTGTCCTCACTTCTGTTAGAACTTTTATGATCTGCAGAGTAAACCATGTTTCACTTGACTTAAAGGGCCAAAGCATGCAGTCGCTCAAACGTATTCAACAGTCAGATATTTTAGATTTCTGATTTTTCGCTTCTGAGTAACTTTCGATTCTTTCATGATATTTCAATACTTACTGCAGTGGCGTTCTCATAGGGGGTCATTGCGCCATTCCCCCCTCACGGATACCATTTTTCGTTTAGAACTTTAGATCCTAAAAATACGTATTTTTTTTACTTCAAACGAAGGTAGCACATGGCACCAGATTGCATGTAAGGACAATCAAACTCTCAAAAATTTTCAATGGAAGTGATTTTCTCCACAATGTCTCTTCAGTGATGCAAATTTTTTGGAATTCCTAAGAAGAGGCAAATTTGGTCAAATTTCAAATTGTATTTCAAAAGGTAACATTTGTTGCCCCAGATTGCATGTAAGGAAACCAACTTTTTAAAACATTTTAAAAGAGGATGGACGCATCCATTGGACTCTTTCCCGGCCGGTATAGACATAGGGGATGGGGGATGGGGGAGAGGAGGGTGTTCAGGTGCGGTGGACAATAGTCTGTCATTTATCACGCAAAAGATTTTAGGAGTAAAAAATTATAGCCGGGAGTTGGGGCAGATACATTCACAATTTCATCAATTCAGCCGATCCTGAATCAGCCAAAAGTCACAATAGAGTAACGTTAGCATATTTTCAATTCCGTTATATATAGTTTCCCTGAAAAGATTCAAGACCATTTAATTTAATGCATTTTATGTGGAAATTTTCTGATCACACAGCAAGTTGCTAATTTTTTATTATTGCATACGAAAGCTAAAAATCAAGACTATTTAGATTCTCTTTACATGCATTAATGCAATTTTACGCAATCTGAGGGGTCGAAACTTTTCAAAATTTTCTGCACGCTGTGAGCCAACCAAACCGCTTAGAAAGTCGTTCGGGCAAAATTACATTTTAAGGTCCGGGTATTTTTGATGACTTTCTAATCAATTTGCAGTTTACGAAATTATTTTGAAGTAGGCATTTTATTGCAAAAGAAAAACAAATAGGACAGCGACTGCTTTTAGACTGATAGATTCTACTTATAAGTCTGGGAAATGCTATTTCTGGCCATCCGTGGGACGAGTTTTTCGTAATTTTCTGTACGATCCGCGCAAAATAATGGTGGCGCTCGGCTTAGATAGTCTTCATGGCAGAGTTACGTTTTTTCGCGAAAGACAAACCCCAAACTGAATTGCTCCCTTACGTCTATGCCAATCACTGATGCTCTTTATTTTGAATCCTAAAATACGCAAGATTAGAAAAAATCTACTTCGAACGGTAGTGTACATGGCATTGGATTGTGTGTTAAGACAGAAAATGTTTAGTTTCTTAATTCAACTTTTAAGACTGTTCCTGAAAAATTCGAAAATCTTGCACCATTTTGATTCTACTGTAGCCTCCTTGAAAAGGTCCAAAAATTTCAAAGGGCGTGGGGTGCACCTCTCCCCTTAAAACTCTCCCTCAAACCGGTGATAAGTCAACATGCTGTATACGCGTACGCCTGTGTACGTCATTGACTATAAGACAATTGCAAAATCAAGGTGAAACAAAAAAGGTACTCCCCTAAATTCCATACTTTAGTGACAAAATTATTGTCACATGACTCGCAAGAGCAAATTATGAAACAAGGAATGCAGACTACAAATCCCACTTGGGGTGGCTGCAGTTCCCCTTTTAAGTGTATTGTCTGAAAGTGAAAAACTACATAATAAAAATCTTGAATGAAAAGAATTAGCATCATCTGACTCCCATCTTCACAGGACATTCTTAATGCCGTCTTTTTTTTTTTTATTTTTATCCACGCAATTAAAGAATTAAGATAAACTCTCAGTAATACTAAAGAAACGGAGCGCCACCACTTAAGTCTAATTCAGGAAACTTTTGGTAAATGTCCGAAGCTTCCAAAACAAATGACTACAGGTAGCGGGCCACTAATTATAAGTCCCATTGACTTACACACTAAATTAGGCTACTTCCGTGCCCCCTAGCTCCCAGTAGAAGTTTTCAACCAGGACATGCTACCCCTCTGATCGAAGCCCACAATCTCGGCTTTCATGGCACTTTCAAATTTCCATACCATGACCATTGAAATTTTGAGCTAGAGAGCCTTGAAAGATAGGGATGTGTTTCCCGCCATAATAGCTACTCAAAAACGGCATTTCACAGAGCGGAGTAATACAATAAAAAAATGGCACTAAAATTGGTCAGGTTGCCTTGAATTTTGCACAGTATGTATTTCAACTCATTGTCTACAAAATCCAAATGCAAAAATGATCATATTTTGTAAGTAACACAGTCAGAAACAACATTCCATAATTTTTTTTTATGGCGCTTTGTCTGTCAGTAAACATTTTCCCGGACATGAGTATCGGAGTTAGTGGTCCGCTACCTACAGGAAATGTCACCGCCAATCGAACGTCTGACTTACGTATTCTATATTACCCAACTAAATTATACCGATAAACATAACTCGTTTTGTGGTTTCATATTTTTTTTTTTTGCAGAAAAGCCAGAGGGACTTCTGAGTCGACTGATCCAAGACGTCGGTTGCAAACCAGTAAGTTCCACAACAAAGGTTGACTGCTCTATGCGTGGCCTAGATTTTTGTTTTAGATGGCCAACTGCAGGCCTCGATTCTCGGGCTGGACGTCCGGTTAAAGGGACATGGTGTCTTCTTCACCTTTGAGAAATTTGATTCAATCTTTATAACATTTATCATATATAAAGTCGGTTTTGGGTTCCACTACAGAAATATTTTTAAGAATTCGATTGACTTTGGGGAGTTATTTCAAGGGAAGTGTATTTTGCCTGCTTTGATTTTTTAAAAATATTTAAGTATCATCAGGTGCATCATCTGGTGCATGCATATTGCATCATTTGAAGAGATTGTTTTGGAGTTCCATTTTAAAATATTTTCCCAGAAATCCAGTTGGGTATGAGACTCCCCTTGTATCCCCTGGCTCTGGCTTCGTTAATGGTTGACTTTCGGGCCTCGGACAAGATTGAATACTGTAACTGTCACGGGGGACTGACAGTGTTATGTTTTTCCAATGCTTATTTCACAATAGTTTCACTTAATGCTACTTTTTTCTTTACATAGTTCCTTCGAAAGAAAATCAAGTACTTGACTTAAAAAAGCGGCTTTGATTAAAATAAAGTCGGTATCTGACCCGTGTCTGGAATGCATGTACACAGAATCGTGACCACGAAACACAATGCCGTATGCATCTTTAATGCCAGAAAGTTCTATTTTACCACCGAGTGTTAATTGTATCCACAGACTTTGACCGTACGGACCAAAGACACAGACATCGAACGTATTAATTACTATTAGGCCTTTGTGTGTATAAGGAACATAGCCTAAAGATAGCGAAATGTGGACACTTTTTTTAAGACGACTTAGTTGAACTCCAGTTGGAAAATAATATACCAAAAGTCTCGTGATAGCATGCTAAAATGCCAGAGCGAAACTCCAGATCCTCCAGAAGCTAGGTGCATTTTCCATTCCCTCTCCCGAACCTTTGCAAACGGATCTATCAGAACCTCATCTACTTAATGAGATTAAAACCCCCAATCAAGTGAAAAAGAAAAGGAAGGTATAATATTTCTGTGCGATTGACGGAGTAATTCCCTTTCTTGGAAGAAAAAACTTGTTTTCAAACTAGTAGCTCCGGCTGAGTGATGATAAGAAAAAACAAGAAACTGCTATAAAGAGGAAAAGAAAAGTCCAAATAAAAGAAATTAACACGGGGGGGGGGGGGGGGTGGGGGGCAAAATTTAACTGTCAGTGTCAGAAAAGCCGTTATTTTCACAACTTCACAAGCCATGTGTGTCTTTTCATCCAGCCAAATGTACTATATAGCGTGCACGCGACCTCAAAATCTTAATTTATAAACTGCATGTGAATCAAGTTACCGTGTAATTGCATAATCTTAGTCTGGGCAGGGAGGAACCCAGTAACAAGGTCTAACATATGAACCGACGAATTATCAATTGTAGGTCTACCGATCGAACAGAACGTGAAAACTGCCTAGTCCTTTATGTATAGCGCCGTTACTAGTTAACCGGCGCTCTAAGCCGAAATTTCCTATGTGGACAAAATACTACATTGAAGGCTCGCCGATCGATATAAGGATCCAAAGATGAGTAACTATAGGCCCCTGGTTTACACATTTTAGATTTTTGTAGATTAGATACTTGCTTTTTGGACATAGGCCTACTAATATTGTGCTTTTATTTATTGGAGATAATTCGGAATTTTATGAAACAGAGTTAGGAAAACCACACTGTAGTTGACTAGTGTCACAAATGTTAATCTACCCAAATAATTGGGGTAGAAAACGATATACGTTTTCCCCCAAATTCGATTGCCCCACGCCCTCCCTTATCCGGGATCGGCGCCCTGTAGTCTGTGGTGTAGGAGGATGATATACCGGGCAACCCGCTGCGTACTCGGAAGTGTTGCTTTGCATCGCTGCATCCCACCATGCTTGCAAAAATAAACATATTTGGCGTAACGCCGTGGAAATTTCCCGGTAAAGGGTAAAACAGTGTACTACCAGGAGACGACATTACGTCATTAAATGATGTCATATTTACGCAGTTGCGCTGTAATAAGTTCAGGTGTCGAACGGCGAAAACACACTTGATATTTCCATTTAAGTGCCAATTTTGGGGGGTAAAAAGATAATAATTTTAAATAAAACTTAAATTTTATGTTAAAATAGGAAAGTTTGTTGCATTTGGATTAAATTTAAAATATTATCAATGACGGAGTGTAAGAGGTCATTTTTTAATTGACATAAGATTCTCTCAAAAATATTTTGCCTTAGGAAATTTGTTTGGAAAATAGAGACATACTACGTCGTTTCTTCAAAGTCGTCGAGTGAAGGTCCGTCGGTCAATTTTTTCCTAGGAAGGTAATGACTTGAACCATACTTTAGAAATTTGTTTCAAATCATGGTAGGCTTCGCTTGGACATTAAGGTTCATTTTATAAAGGGTACAGTTATACCAGTTGAGTATGTGCACCCTTCCTTTTTATATTTTGTGCCAGACAGCAGTGACAACATTGTGGGAAAACCGTGACTGACAAACTGGAAAATTGGAGTGCGACCTACTTTAAAGGATCTGACACCTCTATGGCCATTATTTGGCCATTTACTCCCTGGAGAAAAAGAATCATAATCTTTTGACTAGACAGATGCTGACGGGAAACCGCTTACGTATATACTAAATTTAGCTGTACACAGTGTACGAATAGGCCTATGTACGGAATGCGAAATGGTGGCAAAACAACAACACTCAGACCAGGGAATTGCATGCAACAGACTGACAGAGCGCTACAGTCGCTCCTGACCAGACTATATAGCCTGTACTAGTACCGATAGCAAACTAGGCTATTTCTTGGAAAACACTATTACACATTCGCACCGCCTGCTCATGTGTGTTCCCCGAAAATGTGCGAAATCTCTTGTTGAGCCTTGAGGTTGTTGAAACATTTGTCTGCAAAAGTCAAAGTGACAATAAAAAATCTTGGAACTGGAAGGGAATGACAATGTTTCGGGACTCGAGTTGAAATATAAAAAATAAAAGGTAAAGTATCCTAACGTAGGCTATGGGACTGACGACCAATTAATATAGCCTAACGTTAGCCTAGCTAGGCTAATAACGTTGACGTAGCAGGTAGGATAGGTCTGGGCCTAACCAAAGCTTGGCCGAGTTGATAGCCAATATAAATTGAACTTGAACAAGTAGCCTAGCCTAATGTTACTGAGCCTAGGCCCAGGAAACTCGATACATGGCATAGCCAATGATCAACTATACTACAATGTTATCTGCAGTCGGCTCTAGGCCTAACGTTAAGTCTAGGCCTAACTAAGGACCTAAGGTTACTGTGTTGGTCTTGCTCTTACTTAGGCCAAGGTCTAGTCTAACTTCCCAAGACCTAGGCCTAAGCCCGTGGAGCTGTTGTGATTATCATTGACATCGGCTTAACCTGTAACCTAACATAACATAGCCTAACATAACATAATATAACAGGTTAGAGGGCAAAGGAGGGCTGTTAAGGCCCCGTATGATGCCCTGTAATCCACACAGGGGGTCCCTTAGTTTCTGCTCTCGGTAGTTTCCGCCCATTACTTTCCGCCACTAAAAATCTTGGGGCGGAAAGTAATGTTTGAACTAACATGTGTTTAAAATAATTGTTAACTTCAAATTTCAAATCCAAGTACAAGACAACAATGAAATTTTTGGATAGGCCTAAAACTTTTTCAGCATCCTCATCGAAAAAAATGAATTGTATGGCCTTTTTTCGATATGTGAAGTCTAGTTAAGGACTTGTATTTTTTACTTATATTTAGTCCGCTTGTCTATAGGTAGGCTTATGCTGAATGTGTGAACAATTGTTCACAGCACTGAACAGCGCATACCTGTACATAAGTACGTATTAGTATACTTAAGTCTACAGTGAGAATATTGCTTGGAAAGACGTCAACATGGCATACCTGTACGTTAGTACGTATTAGTATACTTAAGTCTACAGTGAGAATATTGCTTGGAAAGACGTCAACATGGCATTAACGGGTGTCGCATTAAGTAGTAAAAGACATTGATGAAGTTTGAAACTTAAAGGAAAAGTTGATGGAAACTTCATTTGACAAAAGTACCACTGCTATCACATTCCATTCAATAACTCCCCGCCTTCCAAAAAGATGTGTTTTGCTAAAAATAAAAGGGGCGGAGGTACTAATTTAGAATCAGTGCCCGGAAGTGACGTACGTCTTCATAAAATCGTGATTTTGGCTGAACTTCACCCTAAACTTAACCCTAACCCTCAAAATAAGCAATGGTTTTGGGTTACTTATTCTATGTTATAGCCTAAATGGCTTTTCAAACCTAAATTTGGTTAATTCTAACCACAAACTTAGCCCTAACCTTCATCAATAACCTTGACTTGTGGGCACTGATTCTAAATTAGAGCCGGGGCGGAAAACACCATTTTTGAGGGGCCGAAATACTTAGCGAGGGGGGAAACTTACTGTAACCTCCAAACAGTGCACTGATGTGGAGTTAACAACCTACTCAGGCAGGCTATTCCACTCATTAACAACCCTATGAGAGAAATTGAACTTCCCCTAGGCTAATCCTTCTCAGCTCCAAAGTGGTAAGCCCTAGCTTAAGCCTTTGGGGATAAGGTAGATTTCTAACCTCAGGTATGAGTCAGGTAGCTCTCTTCTGAACTTGCTCTAAAAGCAATTTGTCCTTTTCAAAGAAGCACCTCTGGGCCTGTGCAGCATAGTCGAGATGGGGCTATTAAATTGGTGCAGCTTTTAAAGTGTGGGGTATTATAACTTGTAGTGCATCACCACTAGGGCACTTACTGTAAGCCAAGCTATTATGATGTCGTCACTGTAGGGTTTGTGCGTATGGTGCTCTAGAAATGAATAAGTGGGATGCTCATTTGTTTGCATTCAGGGAATAATGAAATATTGGCTAACCTAGTCCAGTTGGACACAAGCAACTGCAGAGGTCGGTAGTCTTTGTGTCTCAGGTTCGCATTGGCATCCTGCTAACTACCTCAATGTAGAGCAAAGTCACATGTATACATATGTCATACCATAAACATAATCCTGTATGGTTATGCGGATATAACCCTAAACTCATTACTATGCGTACGTAACCCTAACCCTGTAACTGTGGGTATATAAACCAATTTCGAGCCATGCACTATATGCAGGAGATCACCGGCGTGGACTTACATATCGCCTGTTTGACCCACATTTGAACACCAAAACCTGCTGACCTGCCCAGCCCTCTGAAAACCCCCATTTCAAATTTCTGTAGTATCCTTAGTTAGGAGAACCACACAAACTGACAAATAACCTGGACAGCATACTGGTAGGTCTAACTACAAATTCAGTAAATCATATCTCACAACATATTCAACTGTTCATGCTGCTGTACAATGCATATAGGCCTAGCCTAGGTAAGTACACAACCTTGGCAGCAGGTATGGAAAATACTCCTGTCACTGGGAATAAAGTGTTAAATGTTGCACAACGCTCTCAATAGCAAAAATGAATGCCTAATTTGTGGGTTAGACTGAGGCAGGGCTTTTCTCAGAGTTTCCCATCAAACGAATGTTCCGCACTGTTTTGACAGTTCGTGACATTCTTGTCTGTATTTCCACATGCCAAATACATGTATGTAGGCATATATTGGAAATAACACCTAGCATGGTCTGACCGTTGGTGACATATCAAGTTGACATTCGTTATCTGTACTGGTACTGCACCAATTTTTTTTGCAGTAACCTAGCAAAATTGTGTTGACGAATTAGCCAAAAATTGCCACGATTTTGCATGTAGACACTTCTAAAATTTAAAGTTTTTGTAAAAGGGCCTTCCTCTTATACCCCTCCCCCAGGCTGGTGATCTACCAATGTACTAATCAGTTGGACCTGCATCTAGCCTCTGGGAACTTGGGAGCTATGATTTTGGTCGGTGTGGCGGCACAGAAACCAGCCTCTGTTGGCATACAAAATACATTGTTGGTGTACTGTAGTTGATGTACTCCTTGGCGTAGCAGCTGGCAAACACTATTCCTAGCATACTGGCAGGTCGAATTGGTCTTCTCCAGCCATATGCTAACCTACACTACTGTGCTATATACCTGCCTTTGTATTGCCAGTGACTGGTTGATGCATTATTTACAAGTTACATGTATATGTACATATGTATGAATTACCTCTTAGTTCTAATATACGTGCATTGCCAATGTATGGTGTCTGTGTATATGCATCAGGGTATACCGTAGGTGTGTACATACATCCTACGGATGGCTATGTATCTTATATGCCCACCTCCAGTGTATGCTTTACATGGAATGCATCCTGGATTTGAACCTGCCATAGAGTAGCACTGAGATCCTTTAGCCTATATTTTCATTCGACTTCGCTAGCATATGAGATAGTGTTGTATGCATGTACTGACAAAAAAAAAAGGTAATGCTGTGGGCTATGTGCTGAGCTGGGTTTGTATATCCCATGCTGTATTCAGAAGTGTGTTTAGAGTGTTTAAAGGGGGGCACAACCCCCTTCCCACCTGCGAAGTCAGTCAGGGTATTTTAGGGTTTGAGCAAGAGGAAAAGTTTGAAGAGACACACTGAGCATCCAAATCTTAACCACACAACAGCCCCTGCGGGGGCAGAAAAATGGTTGTCAAACCCCCCCCAAAAAAAGGTCCCCGAAAATTTGGATAGCACAAGTGCACAAGTATGCCCATGTGAGTAGGTCTCCAGGAACGAAGTGCAGAATAGCTGATTACCATTCAAGATTTTTTACCTTGCACCTATATCATTGTGTTTAAGGGTTGGTCAATCAATGTGTGTTGTACAGTATTTGGTGTATATATGCATCATACTGTACGTTTTCTACACAGTGACCAACTCAAGGTACTGACCCACTCAGATACTGTCAGGAATCTGGTTCTCCCATTCAATAGTTTTCCCAGTTATCACAGATCGGTGGTAGGCATAGCCTTAGTTAACATGATCATTCGTTATGCTGGAATACAACTTTGAGAAATGTTTCCAAGGGGGGGGGGTGCATTGGGGAGGGAGATTCTACAGCTGTACTTCACTTTTTGAGAATAGCAACCACACAGACCCATGAAGTTAATTCTCCTTGGAAAGGTTTAAGAAAATATACATCCATTTTAAACATTGAACTAAAGATTGATTGTTGTGAATGAAAGAGTAATTAATAAGAACACTTGTACATAAAGGCAATTTTTTCCAGGTGCCTTGGGGTCAATGAATTAATTATTTAACTGTTGATTGTTTCAACTTTGCAGTGCCCCAAAAAACAAGTTCTCTCAGGAGGGTATCATATTGGAAACCATTGCTATTGGGTAGGAGCCTGTTTTTGATCGAATTGTGAAGGAAAACCAATGAGACTATACAATTTGAGATCTTGATTGGGGATAGAAGTTCACTCAGAAGGCTGAAAGATGAAGTTTGCTAGACAGTTGAAGATGCTTTGCTGGAAGAACTATACAGCCAGAAAAAGGAAAAAGGTTAGTAACATTTAATCAATCAGGGTTTTTTGTCTCCATTGCTTATTCATTGCATTCAATTTCATTAAATTATATATTCTTGACGAGTAAGAAAATCTAGTAACAACTTTGAGATTCAGTTGTGTTATAGTACTCTACAAAATAATATCCTCCCATCATACATGGGTAACAGTAACTAATATTGGATGGTTCATTTTAGGGTTTAATCCATTCATCCTTAAATGAAAAAGTAGTATGTGCTGTTTTTTCTGTCAATTAAACATCCAACCAATGAAGTAATATTGAACTTATAGTATACATTAATTCAGTAAAATCAGGGACTGTGTTATTTTGCCTACATGTTTATAATAAATGGACATGGACTATAAGGAGGAATAACAGGTTGTTTCCTGTCAGAGTTTGTATAGGTCAGGAAAGTCAGGGGAAATTATAATTTGAATTTCTAGACCAGAAAAGTCAGGGAATTTAACCCTTTAATGTTGTGCTCCTAACAGGGAATAATTGCGCACCTCAGGAGTGGGCAGAAAAACGGGCGTAGCACGCCCTGCATCAGCTATCATAGGCTATTGACCCTGTGACCTTACACTATTGTCTCTCTCGTTGTTGTGGCAGAATTTTCGGGTAGCTACTCGCAGTTTCGAGCTCTGCGTAAAATAGTAAAGATGGGTCACAGCTGTGCTCTCCATCTGGGTCCAAAAGGACCCAAACAATGGTAAAGGGTTAAGAAGTGGACTTATTGGTCTGAATTTCTCAGTGCTCAGATACATTACCTGTATTTTGTGGTAAAAAGATGGATATGGAATCTTACCGTACAGGTCCTAGAAACTTCTGTCAAGGTTCTTGAAAGTCATGTCATTTTGTCATTTTATTGTAAATGTGTTAACATGTAAACATTTATTTACAAACCTTGAATCTATAGTTCAACAACAGACTGTATAATTCAACCAGGCCACAATTTTTCAGAAGATTTTATGGTTGTCCTTGGAGGAATCATTTCATTACTTCAATTGCCCACGAGGAAATTAAGAACTGTCCAATTCATTTTTTACACATTTTCACACAACCACTGTGTAGAACAGCGTTTCCCAAGCATCTTAGTGTGTTTTGTCACTGGATCTTGGTATAGTTTGTGGGTTCATGTACAGTGTGTTAATTGTTTTGTACAATAGAAGTCTGGAATATATGATGATAAAAGCTGCAAGAGTCAAACAGCACAAAGCACTAAAGTCCTGAATTTATTAAAGTAAGCTAAGTGTTTGTTTGGCCCTAAATGTAGCCCAAGGGGGCATGATACAAACAATTCGAAAATCATTTCACACTCATAGGCCTACTGTACATGTCTGAATATCACTACACTTTTGGGGGTGAAAACTTGCAAAGCATACTGCAGAAAATGATGAAAGTAAAGTTTGTGTTCATTGCTTGGCATTATGTCCAAGCAGCTTACAGTAGCTATAGACACATGAATGCAGTGTATAGGCCTACAGCAGTATATAGTATACAGTTCTGTATGTAGTCAGGCTAAGGAGCCTGGGAAGAGTATGAAATGTTTTTGTTCAGCTCATCAATTTACTGTGCAGAAACAGCCACAGGGTAATAAGGAGAATCTACATAAGAAACTTTGTGATTTGTTCAACTTTAAAACCGACCAATCACAACTTGCGACTTAGTCAGTGGATGTTTAGTGTGAGAAATCTTCCACATGTACTTTTGTCAAAGGATTTTGCCAATTGAGTTTGTGGTAGGATGACACAGCAGTTCAAAACAACAGTTGCCAATTTGCCACAAGCTGACTCGATAGCAAGGCAAACATTCTAGTTAGCTACAAATACAGTACTTAGTGTATATGACTGAATTTTTCACAAAGTTGTAAATGGCCCTGTTTTTGGAGGTTAGTAAGCTTAAGTACAAGTTTGTATTTAGAACCTTAAAGGGGAGAATAGAAAGTGGCACTGCTCTGATCACAATGACTTTACCGAAACTGAGAGCAGGGAATTTACCGGCCTAGACCTATTGTTCCCCGATCTTAAAGGCCCAGTTCTCTCACCCCAAACAGTACCAATTCTCCTAACCTTCTTACTTAAGCTCCTCCCACAATTGTCTGAAATTCATCCTCATCTACAGGTAGATACAATCTCAATTTATTGCTTCAAGGTGAGTATAGAAAAACTAATCAAAACATCCTCAGTACCATTCAGGCTGTGTAATATAAGCTTTGGTACTCTGCATTGTTTGAATTAGTTGTCAATCAAAGAGCTGAGCCAGTTGAGAATCTCCAAATTTCCAATTTCCATACCAAAATTGTAGTTTGGGGTGAGAGGTTTGGCCCTTTAAGACATAGTCTTGGAATTTGAATTGGCCTGGGTTAGGGGATCTTGTGCGCTGTGCTCTGAAAGCTACTGTACAGTAGCAGTGTTAGTGTAAACAACTAGGTTTAATTGCTTGAGTGTTTGTTTATCATGCAAATTTGTTTTTTTACACTGTTTACAAAAAATGCATGTACTGTATAAGACAATATTATATGACAATTATTCATGCTCTTGTTTTGGATTTTGTCTGATCTTTAATGTTAACATATGACAGCAGCATTTGTACAAATTGGAAACAGAGCTCCAAACAATTGTACAACAGCTCCAGAAAAGCTTCAAAATGAGGGTTCTCGGAAGCTTGTTTTTAGCTTCAGAGTGGCAAAGCTTATTTTCAGCCCTGGATTTGAGGATAATTGACAAACTTACTTGACGTATGACATACTTGTGGTAGTTTTTGCATTCATCTACTGTATGTTTCTACTGCATTATCAATTGTATTTAAAGATTGTCATAAAACAGATATTTAAGTGTGATTATTACACTCAAATTCCTATGCCAAGTTCAGATTGGGGCAGATAAAAATTAATTTTTAAACAGTTTATTGAACAGTGTATCAATCACAAGAAGCATCTGGCATATCATACTAGGAAAAAATAGCATTTATTGCTCGCATTTCTACAGATGAATAGTGCTGTTTAGGTTATAATGTATTCTTTGTTTGGCTATTCACTGGAAAAGTATAATGTATTCTTTTTTTGGCTATTCACTGGAAAAGATTTCCAGATAAATCTAAAATGGTTCGTGAATGAATTGGTTAACCTTCACAACAATGCATGTCATAGTGTATACACGCATCATTTAGATAGTGTAGTTTTAAAACAAAAGGTGTCCAAGTCTACTGAACCTTAAAAAAGGAAACTGTATATTATTTGTGGAGGATGCACCTCAAAAAGTACGTATTTTTACAAAACAAAAAGAAAGATCAAATTGAAAAGTGAAAGTGAGTTTCTATTTGTCAGACCTTGCTGTTTTCCATTCTTATTATTTTCTAATTTCTGTGTATTCTTTGTACACTGCATTGTGTTTTTTCTTACAATTTAGCAAGGCGTGTCCATTGTCTTTAGGAAATGAATCTGAACCCTTTGCTTTTAAGTCATTGGGATAAAATATGAACTCATGTTGTTTTACAATTCTCAAGTGTTTATTTTATGTACCACAAGAAAACCTGCATTATCTTATGTCCGCAATTTTGCAATGCAAAAGAATGACAAGACTCCCTCCAGTGATGTTTTTTAAGAATTTATTTTGCTATGCAATATCTCTCCATTCAAGAAAAGAAACCTGTCTAGAGTACTTGGCAATGTTTGTATTAGACCGCAGGATTGCACCACAATCCCAAAACCTGTCTAAATCAACAATATTACAAAGTGTAAAATTGAGTTGAATGGAATTTCCTGTAATTGATGTTGGCAAGGTGAGGGATTATTTATTGATAAATCTGAACAATCAAGTGATGGTCTTATTAAGTTGGGTATAACTGGGATCCATCAGCTTTAATTTTTTTGAATTCTTTGCTTCACTGTGTCGTGGATGATGGTAAATTAAAGGCATATTTTCATCATCCCAAACAGTTCCAATTCTCCCAACCTACTTACTTCTAGCCCCTCCCACATTTATCTAAAACTCATCTTTATCCAGACACAATCCTAGTTTATTGCTTCATGGCTTGTCCCAGTGGCCATACAAATCCATAATGTGTAATCAAGACACTCTCATCCCCCATGCTGTGTAATTTAGCTATGTTGCATTGTTTGAATGTGATGCCAATCAAAGAGCTGTACCAATTGAGAGTTTTGATATATGTATACTGAAACTGTAGTTTGGGATGACAAATGACTGCCTTTAAAATAGACCTACTACTTGATTCCTTTAATTTGTACAATAAAATATGAGGGTTGTATAGAAAAAAAGAAAATCTCAGAAACTGGTTTTTCCCATATATATAACAGACGAATCCATTGGGTCAATACACTTAACATGGAGGGGGTGTAAAGCGGCCCATCAAGTTGGCTCCTGAAATTCAGGAAATTTTGCGTTTTCTTCTTATTCCGATGACAAATAGTCAAACTTAGACAACCCCCCATGTATACTGTACAAATAACTGTTTTATGAGTGAGTACTTAACAGTTTTCAGAAATTCATGACCAGACACTTTTTCAAATTATGCACAAAACTGTTGCAGACCAGGACACAACAAAATTCAAAATTTTAACTTTCTCTGGAACTTTTGGATATGAAACTTGATTAATCGTGCAAATTTTCAGCACTGTCATGTAGTAGTGACCCTATTGCACTCTCCTTAGTAAGTTACTGATATCAACTCAATGAGGGTGTGTAGGCTATTATTGTATTGCAACATGTGTACAGTAAGACAGTGAAAGTTAGGGAAAAAGTGAGTTTAGGAATAAGGCAAATCATAGCAATGACTCAGGCTGACCTGCATGATAAGCCATGTTCCCTTTTGATCCAGCAAAGTGGATTTTGAACTACCTAGATATTGACAAATTTTGCTCCCTCTGAGGGAAATGATATTATTTGCTTCTTGGGAAATAAACATTTTTTCCAGATCTACTTTAAAGGTCAAGAGCAGTTGTCCCAAACTTGATTTGAACCACCCGTTTAATCTAGCAATTGTCTTATCATTTCTCGTGCAAATATCTTATCATAATATTTTAAGACTTCAGTATTGCATAGTCAAGGTAAACCAAACAGTTATACTACTAGTTTATGTCACATTTTAGGAGAAAAAATGATTGTCACATGACTCTCAAGAGCCAATCAAGAAACAGTGCAATCTACTGCAGTATTTCAAGTTGGAAGACTACCCTTGCCCTTTAGCTGGAAGAATAAACCTTGGCAACTTTGAATTTTAAACTACTATATGAGCATACAGGTAGTTAAATAAATTCTTTCGTACTTGGCTTCGTGTGAGATCTAAGTCAGTGTGCAGCTTATTGGATTTGATGTTAAAGAACAATCAATCACCAATAGCAAATGTTGCTTTCCCACCAACAGAGACGCACTTGGGGTGATGAGTTTAATCCTTTGTATAGTTGGTACAGTAGCAAAAATGAGAACCCTATATTGTTACTAAAAACACCAAATTCTTGAAAGATTTCATAACATCACGACTAGATGAAAACTGAGAACCCGGTACTACCAACTAGGCCAGGGCTCAAACTCCCTCAGGTTGTAGGTTGTACAAGGTTAAAGGAAACACCTAAGTTGTGCATTGCATTTCAATCACCAAAGCAAGGAAGTATTTCAGTGTGAGCAAGTTTTGACAAGGAGTGTGTTAGATAGTTACTCTCCCGATATATGGGTAACAGAGCAAGAACCTACTATACTAGGTAACTACTATACTACATAGCAGTATTACTTGTACCAATAGTGCTTAGTACCATGCTGGTACTACATTATTTACATGGCTCTGTATCGAACAGAACCTACTGTATTATAACTGTACAGTACATTGTAGGTCAGTGCTGCAGACTTTTGTCTCTTAAAATTTTAGGAAGATTTCTTTGATTTTAGGCATAAACCATACAGCCTGCAAACTTTGCTCAGGCCGTTGGTTTCATTGTGTCTTGTACAGTCAACTTGTTCTTATGTAAGACGCTGTAAAGACAAAGTGGCGAACTGAGTATTGTGGAAACTCAACACAAAGGAATACCATTCATTGCATGACCTAATCTTTAATTGTTACCAAAATTTATGAATAGCTTTCTTTGGCACTGAGAAAAAATAAAATTAGGGATGCACCGGATATCCGGTCCGGCCGGATTATCCGGCCGGATAGTGAAAAAATATCCGGTTCAGGCCGGATTTTTTTAAATCCGGCCGGAACCAGATTTTGCTGTAAACTTGGGTAGCATTATGTACATGAGTTAAAACAAACATGAAAACTGTGCAGTAACTGTCTCAGAATTAATTTAAAGCTCATAGATTATAGCTTATCAGTGCATGTTACAGTACTGTATACAACATTTGAACACCTTTTATTTAGCCCTTAAAAATGACTGAACCAAACAGGCAACAAAGTTATAAAAGTAACTGATTTTCATGTACATGTAACAAATATGACTTCAAATTCCTCCAACTGTGTAAAGTAAACTGAATGGATGAAAAGACCTTTCATGCAATTTAAATAAGTCTACTGCACACACAGTAGTACTGTACAAAATGGATAATCCATATTACAGTTGTACCTGAGTCACATCATTCAAGGCATTGCATTGGGTTGTCAATTAAATACACACTTGAACACTTCACTTTACTTTTCTTTTATTTTTAACACATACTTGCCCATTAAAGTTGTGTAGTACAAGCAGGAAATGTGTTTCATCTTGAATTTCAGAAGACATTACTCATTACAAATTAAAGTTGCCTATGGGGTCAATATTAATGTTTTCTGTCCCTAATAATCCATCCAACACTTAAGTATACACAATATGATAAGTGTTCAACCGATCATCTGATAAGTAATCGACTTCGGTCATCGGTAAAAAATCGGCATTGGTAAATTTCTGCCATTCAACCGATCATTGCCACCGATTATTAGCAAACTGGAAAAAAGGGGCTAAATATACTTGAAAAGGGGCTCTTAATTTTGTTACAATCCCCATAAATACTCAATCCATTAACTTCCCGCCAATACGAGATGCATTGATAATCACAAACGTATAAATTTTACCCCTGACATGGGAATGATTGTTTGATATTTTCCGCTATAACCCGTTTGTTTTACCAAGGAATACACCTTGAATTGCATTCAAGGTGTATTCCTTGCTGTCTCTCAGAAAGCGCTGCATATAAGTTGCTGCACAAACTGTTCTGCACAATATGCATAGAACAGACTGGCTTATACAGCCAGCTAACGAAGCTGGGCGAGTCCCATGCTAAATTCACATAGAAACGGCACCACAAATATCTGCCAATGTGGATTATGTGGGGATCTGACTTTCTTGCATTTCAGTTGCAGATTCTTTTTAAACAAGACATAAGTTTTGGAAGAGAACTGCTAAAACTATACAGGGATATTTATATCTGAAAGGAACCATAAGATACATTAATCAGGTGCAATTGTTTTGCTGCCCAGAACTGCTAAGATTATTATGATTGCTCTTCATGGGGTTGTTTAAGAGGGGAGCTCGAGAGTAGCTACGGTACAGTACATTAAAGTAACTACAATCCAGTACAGTAAAAGAATGGAAATGTCCCGACATGATTGGAGGATGAAAACTAGACAGAGCACGATGTTGGCCTTGGAACTAAATTATCAAAGGGCATATGACATCGACTGCAAACAATTCTATTGTATTAACAGTTGATTTGTATCTTCACTTTTGAATTGAAAATATTACCCCTACAAAAATGATATCACGTTCGTGAAACGAACGGAACAATTCCCAATACTTTCTATCCTAAACTTGTTGTGGTATACACGATGTGCACAAAGCAAGGGGCGCGTACTATAGAGACAAACATGCAATTTCCCTCTTTCTAATAATCGGTAATTGGCATCGGGCCAATTGATTAATTAATTAATCGGTAATTGAGTTTTACTGATTAAAGCATAATCGATAGACCACTAAATATGTTATCAAACATGTAATACGTGATGTCAGAATGTGTGATACACAGTATCTCTGCCAAAAAAATGATTAATGATAAATGTGCTTGAGTTTTTTGATATCATGGCATGCTTAAATACTAGTAGAAATGGTGTATAAAACTATGGCGCTGTGAATAATTAGAAACCTTAACCTTTGAGTCTTTTTACAGTACATATGAGCTTTCCATTCAGTAATCACCATCCAAGGACTCTCTTTGCCAAGTATTCATTTTTTTAACAAGTGGTGATGTACTCTAGTTCAAAAAGAACAAACTGATATGCAAAACAACTTTCAAGATTCCCTCAGAAGTTTTTTATACAAATAATCTTTTAAGGAGGGAAAATACAAAGAGCTCTTACTTGCCCTGCTTTGCAACAGTTTTGCTGTACTTCTGCAGGAACAGTTGTTCATGCCTTTTTTCTATTTAATTGCATTTTTTGGTTAAAAAATTTAGTTAAATACACTTGTACAACACTTGAAGACAAATTTATAGACATTTCCCATTAGTCCTTCACAAACATTACGTCACAAAGCAGTAAACTCCTATCCCAGAGTTTCTCTGCTTTTCTGAATTTCACATTATTCATCTGCATTGCAAAAATCCTGTTCCGGCCGGAAAAAATCCGGCCGTATTTCAAGTTGATTCCGGCAAAATCCGGTTCCGGCCGGATCCAAAATTTTGGTTCCGGTGCATCCCTAAATAAAATGGAAAATTTTACAGCTTACTGTACCTAAGTGGCAGGTGTCAGAATATAAACTTGTTTGATGTATATACTGTAGCTGTTCATGATGTGTGAACAATGACAGAAACTCTTTTAATTTTTGCAACGTTCAAAAGCCCAATGTTCAGTAACTGTACAGCACTCCTTTTACATGAATATTCACATTGCAAGGAAAAGCTTCAAGTGTACTCTACATACTGTGCTTGTTACATGTCCATGGTCATTATTGCAAAGTGCATGGACCATTCCAGCACGCTAAGTCAATACAATGGCCTGATTACGCACAGCATAATGTCCATGTGTGAACTAAGGAAGTGCTGCCAAACGCACATATTCGCTAGTTACTGAGCACTGCTTTGTCATTTGTGTTATCCAGGTGTGTATCAGGTGCTTTGTATTGCTACTGTTACGATAGCTTTGCTTTCAGACGTTACACAGGATCAAACATCTGTCAAAGAAGCACTACTACGATAGTACAGTACCGATTCGTCGAGGTTAGCATGATTGTCTGCTTGTGACTTGTCCAAGATAGTAAAGGATCGTCAAGAATAGTAAAAGATAGTAAAGGCCTAAATTTCATCCAAGTCAAAAACCAGATTGTCCATTTCGACGCAGTCAAAAATGATCGTCAAAGTTTGTAAAGATTACAAACAGCCAAACTATAGCTTGCAGTTGTGTGCTAGCGCACTTTGCCGTTTTTTCAATAACAAAGGAAACAAAAGACCGCAGAGCCTGTGCTCTTCACTATTGAAGAGGGTATTACTATTAGCTTACGTGCACGGCCACGGTTGAATACATATTTCCCTAGGTTCAGCACAGTGCTGTGGTTGGGGTTTCAAATTCAATATTGTACACTCATTTGTCAGGAGAAAAGACTCATAGGTGTTCCTCATGTAGAATGGGTAACGGTCTTCGAACTCATGCCAAAGTTATCGCGAAAAACATTTGTATTATTGAAACTTCAAACCTTCCCTCTTGTAATAACTCTGAGGAGAAAAGCCAGTGTGGAAAAATTACTGAGATAAATGGTACAAATAAAGAAGAGTGTAAACTACTAAAGACATTTTTCTTTTAATGTTTTAAGAAAAAGTTCTATGAAAAGCAAAATTGACACTGAAATTTTAAAGCAATTTAGTACTATTTAAGTACTCTTTCAGTGAATTTATGAGTCCTCTGGATAGAGTGAAAAAAAAACAGCCCTTAATAAACACCAGATCTAGGTAACAAATTACCTTGCAAAACAGAACCAACTACATTCATCTGGTTGAGTAATAATTGTTCTTTATGAACGATGAACCACATGGGTATAGCTACAGCCTTTACACACGAATCTGGACAGCAAGTGATGGTCTGATTACAGTCGGCCACACTTGGGGTCCATCACCTTAAAAAAATTTTCAGTTTCCTTGCTTATCTCTATCAGGGATGGTTGTACACTAATTTGTATTTTAAATTCTCCAAGTTCACTAAATATGAGGGTTTGAAATACATGTAAACAATAAATACAGACAGACCCCACAGATGGACCCCACAGATGGACCCCACTAATGGACCCCACTAATGGCGGCCTACAGTCACTAAAAACAAGCACTAATCGGATTCGTCTATAGGCTAGGATAGTCAGAATATTATCAACTCAAAAAAGGTAACCAAAATTATCTAGAACTTTGGCAGGCATTTCATGAAATAATTAAGGGACATGAAGAACTCTCTAACTTAACACTTTTACAAAATGTAGAGCTGCCTGCAGATGTGGCATTACAGAATAATTAGTACCATAAAGTCTGGCTTTCCTAGTCCTGTGATAAATTTTATCTACTTCCATAGGCTGGCAAATCTTTGTTTCTGTTGGACCAAAGATGGCAGAAATTTGAAGTACTGTAAAACTCACAAAAAATTGGAGCGTAATCCGATCCAATATCTCTGTAGTGCGACCTGCTCTTAAAGAGTCAACATGATCAGAAATTGAGTAAGAAGGTATTATAAAATAATTTGGTGTCGATAATGGACAAATGTACAGTATGATGTTGAGGACTGCTTTTCACGTAAACTTGAACAATGTCCAAGATATGGGCCTATATGAAGGTGTGCAAATGAAGCTGCATGTTTCATCTTCAAAACAAGTGCTCAAATATGCGTGGGGGTCCATATTTATGGACATCTTATGTTGTGTACTGTACATTATGTAGATGGACCTTCATTTGTTTATTTTACACAGAGAATGTGGGCTTAGACTGAAGTTTATGATCTGATGGTAAACTCTGACAAATTTAGGTTGGTACCAGGTAGCACCACTGATACTTAGAACAGAGTGTGTAGTACTGAAACAGGGAGTGAAGTGACCTCTGATCCCTCAAGTTATAAGTTGTGTACAATGCACAAGGTGTAATCTACAGCGTAAAGCTCATACTTCATACACTGTAAACAGGAAGAAAATTCTGATAACTACCAAATGTTTGCTCTACAATACTGCTACCTGTATACGTAGCTCTTGCAATATGAAGTGAAAAGAGGCAAGTGGTACAGGAGCGGGAGGAAACAGTGAGTGATTCCTGCCTGGCATACTGCAGCTTTCAATTGCTACAAAAATACTTGCCAACTGATCAAAATCAAGCTGTGCATATTTAGTGTTAAAAACAGGCCTTAACTTGTCAATAGATTTTCCATATTGTACATATGTGCTGCAACATTAGGCATACGCTACCTCTATGCAGTCTGGTCACTCTTTGTTTACACAATTCATTACGCTTCAGTGCCAGCACAACCAGCCTACATGTGTCCAAAGAGATAAGCCTATTGCCATGGTCTGCTGTGGCAGCTCTGGTTTCAAACTTGGCTTGCACTGAATAAACAGTCTCTGCCTTTATGAATGAGGTTTTCAGTGGGACTCTTTGTTTACATAGTGCTGGACATGGCAGCTAATATTGACAGAAAGCTGATAATAGGAAGCCGGGTTGACCTTTGCTGTAACATCACTTTTTCAACAAAAAGTGGGGTGTCAGGTATAAATTGTATAGAGGCAACCGTATGCCTAATGAATCACACACCTTAGGAAATTGGTACTGACCATGACAGGTGTGCTGTTTTTTTAAACTTAAATAATAAAATGGTGAAGTTCCCATTCTTTATCTATGTGTGGAAATAATCACACTTGCCACAATGATTTGAGGTGAGTTGTGACATGCAATTACATTTTCATGTCCTTAATTCAAGGCCTGTTTTTTCAATTGATTTAATTGCAGTGTCATACTGTGGCTTAGATGCATCTCATAGTCTTCCAGCTCTGAATGTGCCTACTAATAGCAGAGGTGCCAACTCTCCATGATTCTCAGGAAGGCTCCCTGAATATTCAAGGATTTTTGTCCATTCCAACTAGCAAATATGACAACCTCCCTGATTCAAGAAAGTTTTTCCCTCATTAAGTTGGATGCAATTCTAAAAATTCTCCCTGATTTCTGTGTGAAACCTCCCTGATTTCTGAAGGTAAATGTCGGCATCTCTGAACCGTTTAGTTGCATAGAAGAACCTTTGGAAGAGTTCACAGGGTTGCTGCATTCATGAAAAATCTGTAAAATTCAGGAAAAAGGAGAAATTATTTGAAGGGCAGGCCTGGAAAAATCATGAAATTCAGTTAACTTGTGTGTAGAGCTGCTTCCACTTTTAAAAAACAGGGCTGAAATTTAACACTCTCTCTATTGTCCATGGCAGGTAAAAAATGCATGGGTCAACCACTTTCTCTCTTTGAAGTTATTGGATAGACAAGTATTGTTGTTGCCTAGCTCTCGTCATTTGCAAGGAAGAAAGTTGTAATTTAACTGCCCTAAAAATGTAGTATTGAGACTATGTTTTCAACAGCAGATGCAACAAAAATTGTTTGTCAATTGGTTTTCACTTTCATTTGTTCAACTAAAAAATTTTTCAGACAACCTCAATTTGATTCCAGCTTTTCCGATGGACAGTGTTTTGTACACATCCTGAAAATTTCCATAAAATCAGGCCTGATAAAGGGAGAAAAAACTCTTGTAAGGAAAGCCATTTCCTTCCAATGGGGAAGCATGTTTTAGCCAAATTTTGTGGTACAGTGCTTTCTCTCTGAGCTAACTGATTGTGGTTCTACAGTGCACTATAAAAGTTTGAGTTGGTTCATGAAATTCAACAAATTTTTCCAAACCTGTTAAATTTTGATCACATATCAATGGCAAATGGTGAAACTTAGCCAATCCCCTTATCCTACATGTAAATGACTGTTTATGGAGTGAGTGCTTAATGGTTTGATTTGGTTTTCAAAAATATCAATCCAACAGTTTTCAAATTTTAGCACAAAATGGTTTAAGTCAGGACATCACCGTATTCAAAATTTCTAAATTTCCATAAATTTGGACTTTATGCCATAGTAAATGTAAGTTTTTTTCATGTGGTAGTAACCCTTTAACACTCTCATTAAGGTATTGATATCAACTCAAGGAGTCCCTTTAAGATTGTGTTCAATGTATTGTTAGTGTCCCACACTCACATCTTTCTGGCTGCAGCCAACTATTTCCCAGAAAAAGCAGTCACTCAGTATACTCTACGTCAAACTGTATGATATTTCAGGAATGAAATTTCAGGCTCTTGTGCCGTTATTTTAAATCATTAACAGTGTTGTACTATGAGCACAGATTATATTAATCTGAAGCATGCTACACATGGGTTATAATACTGTACAGTATGTGTGTTTAATTTAGTACAGTATGTATGTTTTAGTACACAATACTGGTATTAAACTTAAAATCAAGTTTCATACCACTTGACCAAACTTCCTCTTTGCAGGTGAATTTCTGTAATCAAAATGTGGTGTAGCTCTTAGGGTTCCATGAAGCAAAAACTTCAAATTGTTACAGTATAGGTTTTCTGCTATGATTAATGTAATACTGCACAACTAAAATTTTTTTAAGGGTAGATATTATATTCATTGGATAAAGCAGAAATGTCAGACTTAAATTTTACTAATTTTCTTGTTTTGTGTATGATGCAAGGAAGATAATACTACTGGGCTAAACATGTACTTGGCTGGTTAAATGCAATGGCCTTGTGCTCCAGATTTTTCCATAATGTAGGGATTCTTCCAAACAATCTGCCTGTGATATTGTTGTGCAACTAAATAAGGCTGCAGTCCTTTGCTTCCCTCATCCTTGCTTCTCCCACAAGTATGTGCAAGTTTCCAAGTAATACTATCTACACTTAGACCCAACATATGAAATCAGGGACCGTGGAGATAAAAGGGGGGGGGGGCAGGGAATAATTTATCCGGTATCGCATGGCATTTTGCTACATAAAATGGACAAATTGCTACACAAATGTAAAATTGTGTAGCAGATTTTTTACATGAGATGTATGGGTTGTTTGTGATTGAAGAGCCCTGAAGCAGCAAAATTGCTATGCACAATTTGAACACTAAATTATTCCGGGCAGAGGGGGGGGCTGTAGCCTCTCCACTTTTTCTGCTATATATGGATATTTTTGGCAGCCTTACATTGCTTTTACAGTATATATTGTTTAACATACTGTATTCCTAGCCACAGTCAATACCCAAACTTCAAACTTTGCTCTGCAGCCGCAAGAAATATCCATGTTTTACAGTAGAATCAATTCAAAATTAGCCTATTTATTTATTCAATTCCTGGAGACAATTTTGGCGATCTACAGCACTGTGCAAGTGTACAGCACTGTGCAAGTGTGCATTACTTTGCAGTAGATCTATGACCTTGCATGCAGTCACTTACGGAGTCTACTCAGTCTAGACTATTGTTCAAATACTCTTTTCAGATTCTTTGTCAAATTGTAAACTCAACTTCTTTTTTCCTTTTGTTACAGATTCGCTTCTGTGTAGAGCTTGTTTGGCCAGTCTTCTTAGCCTTAATGATTTGTTTGCTGAGGTACTTCTCACACAGGGATCATAAAACAGAATGTAAGTTCACATGAAAAAGAAATTTTTTTTGTCCTTAAATACCGCTTTTTGATTGACTCTCAGACTCTACCCTAGCGCTTCTCAACTGGTGGGCCTCAGTGGATTTCCCAAGTAGTCAACATACAGAACTAAGTGCAACCAATCATATCAGTGACTGAGAACCTATGTGGTGAATAAAGCTGGAAATATAATATCAACTAGCCTCTAAATTATTTCTTAGTGCATTTGCAAACTGCAGAGTGTATTTTACGTGCAAAGTTTGTTTGCATCGCAAACATGTGCATACGGTTTTTCATTAATTTTTTACTATGATCAGTGTACTGAAAATATGGTGGAAGCACACAGTGCTGTATTAAATATGAACCAAATTAGATTGAAATGTGGCCACGCTACTCCATGAAAAGGTTACAGAAATATCATGATTTAAGAGCAGGTTAAAGCTACTATATCAAATGGTAGGCAAGCAACTCTAGTTGAAGCAATTGGTTTGCATACTGTAATTTTTTTTTCAAATCGTCTGATCTGTATGCTGTACTTGTAGTTCATTACCTTGCCAAACCATCATAGTTTTTAAGCAGAACTAGGAATTTCACAGAAAATATAAAAAGGGGGGAGGGGAGTTGGAAGGGTTTAATGCTGCTAAACAGCAAGTTTAATTTGGTGCTGGCTAAAGCTATTAGTGGGTTCAGAAGGACAAAAGCTTTCCTTGAGGTTCCTGTAACAGGGTTTCCATCAGAGGGGAGAAAGGGGGGGGGGATTTGTCACCCCCCTTTTGCATAAAAATTAGAAAATTGTTAATATCTTGGTTTCTTACTTAAAAAGACAACACTTTTGCAGCAATGTTTGAACTTACACAAATAAATGGCCTTTACCTTCAAATTGCACCTTACAAGGACCTTAAAGCAAGCTTTTGTCCCCCTGAACCCACACATAACTTTAGCCTGGGACAGCATCAGTTTGGACTTGGGGTTTAGCAGTAATAAGTCCCCCCCCTTTTTGTGTTTCTGGCAGAATTCCTGTGTAAGGTGCAATTTGAAGAGTTCTAGTTGCTATTGATTTATTTAGGTTCAACCATTGCTGCGAAGTGGCCCCTTGTTTAATAAGAAACCAAAATATTGACAATTTTCTAATTTTTACGACATGAAAAGAAGGAGGAGACTTTACCAACCTTCTTCTGGAATGAGAGACAAATTTCCTCTTTTGCCTGTCTGGTGGAAACCCTGACAACTGCTCCATCTTCTGAGCATTAAAACCCTTAAAAATTGGAACTTTGCAAGTGTAGATCTGCATTTTAGTGAACTTTACAAGTTACATGTAACACAGGCCTTAAATTTTGAGGTGTACTGTACAAGTGCGATGGCACACCCTCAGTAGCCTTAAATCACTATGTGTGATTTTTAACACATCTAGATATAAGAATGGGAGCACAGGTAAATGTATGACAGTGATAGTGGTAATGTGTACAGCACACCCACCACACTCCTTATTTTTCTGAGGAGTATGATTTGTAACACACCTGGCAAATCTAAAATTCAAGGCCTGTTAATTACTTAAAGTGATAGCTTGTGAAGTATACATGTCCCTCTTTTCACACACACACAAGTGATTCTGTAGTGAACAGTACTGAGGAAAAGCGGAATTTGGTTCCCTTTACAGCAAACACAAGACAGGCGCTACTATGTGCCCTTTGGGTGCATAGTGGATCACCACGTACATGCTCTTCTTGCTGAGATGGCAGTGTTGGCAAGAACGGTGAGATGCATTGCACTGTAGTATTTTGTAAAATTCTGAACCATACTGAAAATGAACAGGTCAGACTATTGTCTCTGGTTTGATTAAATTACCAAATTACTAGATAGACTGGGAAGACTGAGCTTATAATATTAGAATCTATCTAGTAGAGTGAACATGTTGAAGCAATTTCTCCTTAACTCCCAGGAAAGGCATCACAACATTGCCTAATGGAGTAATGATTCTGATGAATAACTTATTAAAGCCTCTTGCGGGAAATCCTGAATTACAGAAAGCTACAACATTTTGTGGCTATTGTTCCTGGGCACAGAACTTACTGTTTTTGACTTTACAGAAGATATGTTGGAAAGGCAAAGTGTTTGTACTGTAATTGACCCTTTATTCTGAATAAATGATATGTTTGTCTTTTTTCAGCTTAAAGATGTTTTGACCTTGACCCATAGGTGGTCAATATGGATCTATTACAGATTGAATAAGCTTCATATAACTCTTTCTTGTGGGTCTTACTGTACAGCTAAGCTACAGTAATACTGTTTGACACGTGAACTTTACAAACGAAGTATTAAGAATACCATTTGATGAAGTTTGGGAAAAAGTCCTGGTTATATCTATCATCTGTTTTTAATCCATGTGAAATTCTGTGTAATTTTGGCAGTTCATACAGTACATGTATAAATGCTTGGCACATCAACAGTACACCCTAGAACACATCACTGCCTAATTGAATTGAACTTGTGCAATAGCACACTTGATTCGGAAGCTCGAACAGCATCTCCCTATTTCTCAGAAATCCAATTTCCATCATTGCATAGTAGTCTGTGGTATCTGCATTACTGGCTCTCGGTAGCTTATGCAGTAAAATAAACCCTTATGGCAGATGCCAGTTGCTCGACTTTTGAACTTTTCTGTTTAGTGCACAATTCCTACTGAGTTGATTGATTTAACATTTGTGTATTTAAAGGCACATTTTCATCTGCTTTGAGAAGGATTTGAGATGTTGCCTCACATTGGTATGGGAGATATGTTGTTGGTTAACATTTGAGGCCACTATAACAAGCCATTGGATATATCAGAAATCAAAAGAGCCCATTTGAAGATTTATGCTGTTGTTTTATCATTGCATCCCATCATGGCAACCCATTTTCGAGTTTTGCTTAACAATCCATGGGTGGTTATTAATCTTAATTTCATCTTTGCTTAAATTGTCTTCCCAGGTCTTGATTTTCAGCAAAGATTTATGGTTGTCCTTCCGGCAACCGTTTCACTAATTTTAGTGTTCCACAAGGAAAGCTGATTGTCTGAAACATTTTTCGCACTGTCACAAAGCAGTAACTGTGTTCAAGTATTATTTGTCTGGAAGAATGAAAGGATGTGATGTTTTAGAGACAAAAACACTTGAAGGATGAATTATTGTATGATGCAAAAAGTTGAAAGAGTTCTTCAATCTGAGAGAAAAGTGGTTGTCCATCGGACAACCAACCTTTAACTTTTGGTTGTCTGTATGGAATTTCAGTTGTCCTGGACAATCAGGCAACCACAAAAATCAAGTCTTGCTTCCAAATGCCATAATTTCCTGGCAAACAGCTTTCAGTTTATTCCATCCATTGCCCCATCGCAGAAAACATTCTCTTCATTGTGTGAAGTTGCAATATGGTTAAGAAATATAGAAGTGCCCTGTATACTATAGTGTGAATATGACAGATGGTAGGCCTATCAAATTTTAATTGCAGATATTAGGGCCGTTCATTATAATTGAATCAAGTATTTCTTTTTCAAGTAACAATCAGCAGACTACAATAAGTATAATAAATTAATGATAAAGTAAAATTGTTAATTATATTTGGCATTAACTACTCAAATAAATTCTTATAATTTTACAAGATTTATGATGGTAGGCTTGAATCTCATACAAAGGAAGGTCTTTAATATAAAGTGCAGTTAAAACCTAGTGTAGGGCATGCATGGATGTACAGGGTGTACAATGATAAAACAATTGCCCAAGCCTTCAAATGGCTGGCTCCCTGATATAAATGTGTGAGCACTGTAGTGGGTTAACATTGCATGTTTGAAATCTTTAAGTGAATTTTGTCTTTGGGGGCAAGTTTTGATGCAAGATTCTAATGGTAAAATTGCAAGCTTGAATTATAACACTGCCTAGATTTTTACATTGCTGACAAGAGACTTCAATTATAGAATAGATTTAGACAAAGTGCTTCTTTAACTGAGGTCCATGTGCATCCCGAGGGGTGAATTCAAAATGCTGGGGCTGAAAGTACTGTAAAAGAGGGGGATATTGCAGATGAATTACACACAAAGGGGGAATTTTGTGAATGGGGAAAATTTTGCATGAACAGTTTTCACACCCAGTCAGGTTCCAGGGCTGGAAAAAATGTATATTTCCCAGGAATGGGATGGACTTATTTCTCTGGAAGAGGGTACAATTTTCCCACAGTTCTCCCATTACTTTCATGTACCAAAAAGGGAAACTAATTCCCTCCTAAGTATATTTCTCTCCTTACTTTTTCCTATTTACCTATGTATATCCTTATTGCCTGTAATACTGTACCGGTCTGGCAAATTTACCGGGAAGGAGCCTTGCAGCTTCCCAACTTTTTCCACCCATGGGCTCAATGTTGAGGTTTCATCTTTCTGGGAACTATCGGTCAGGGCATAGTGTGTACAAATGGTCCCCTTTCTGGTGTACTGACGAATGGCAAAATCAAGAATTTCATGAATCTGTGGATCTTGTATTTTACAAAGTGACGATTGTTGTCTTATTTGGAGAATTTTCACCGTATTCATCATTTTTGGTTCCTTGTGTAACAAAGGAACCTATGCAATCACCTTGGCGTATGTATGTGTGTGTGTGTGTGTGTATGTGTGTGTGTGTGTGTGTATGTGACGGATTGGAATGCGAGGTATGTGGTGCGATAACTCAATAACCGAGTGATCAATTTTTTTCAAACTTGGTATGTATGTAGATGTCGTGGAGTAGATGTGCCCTATCGTTTTTGGTGGAGGTCAAAGGTCACTGGTGATCACCAGAGGCCAAAAACTGAATTTCTGTTAGTAGCTGTAACTCAGTATCTGTTGTTCAAGCAGTGGCATCATTTTAGGATAAGTTAGATTGGTAGGAGGTGAAAATGTTGGTACATTAACCAAAATAATTGGAAAGGGTCAAAAGGTCAAAAAGTAATGTTTTATTGATATCTTGCCACTGAAACATTTTAGAGGGGTGGTGTAATGGAGATTTGTGTTCGTCTAAGTGAAATGCACGTGATGACCCCCCTTGACCTCACTTGACCTCATTTGACCTTTTGACCTTTGTGACTTTTTTGTGACGTCAAGATTTGTCTTGATCAGACGAACCAAAAAGGCTATTACACTACCCTCCTACAATGTTCGTTACTTGAGTTACTAACATTTAAATGACAGGCTAGTGTGTACATGTAGGTCATATGTAGGCCTATTGCAATGCCAGGTATGCGGTGCAATTACTCAATAACCAAGTAACATAGTGGAAATAATGGAAAGTTGTGTTCGTCTAAGTAAAGTGCACGTGAAGACTCTTTGGGTCTTTGTTCAATTGGTTTAAAAGTCCAGCTGAAGTTTAATGCCTTTAGGCAAATGCAATGTATAAAAGAAAAGAAGAATTATAACCCCCTCTCAATCTAAAAGCAGTTTAGTTAACAGTCAGGACAGTAATGCAATTATTATTAAAAACAACCTTTTCCTCACATACAGTATTGAATAAAGTTATTCACAGTGCAAGCTAAGATTCCAATTTCAATAGTAAAATATGAAAGCAGTTTCTCTTCTTTACCTCTGCTTTTACCCTAGGGACTACAATGCTGTTTCTAACACCCTCTTTAGGTTAAAAGGTCAAGTTGAAAGTCATTTATTAGATTCTACAGAGCTATGTTTGTTTCTTGGTCTTCTAGCCAAATTGTGAAGAAGAAATTGGTGGAAATAAATCACTATCGGGCTGCCTTTAGTAGCAGAATTGTGGGCTTTTCCTTATTTTTGCTTTCCAGGCAAACACATTGGGTAGTCTAAAGGACAACCATGACATAATTTCTAGTCATCCATCATAAATTTTGGTGGTCAGGAATGACCAGATGACTGTTAAATTTCTTTGGTGCAGAAGAGACTGTGTTTATTTAAAATCAGTTTTGATCTACTTTGACTGTATTTGACCTTTGTGACTTCTTTTTAAGGTCTGGATTTGAATTGTTGAGATTGACCAAAAAGGCAAATAACTAACCTCCTATACTACCCCAAACTCAAGTAAATGACATTTTAGTGAAAGGTGATGAATGTATTTGTCGCATGGAAGTGGGCAGTGTGCAGTGTGATAATTTGAAAAGTTTAGTGTTCCATTTCTCTCAAACGGCAAGTGCTTGTATGATTTTGAAATTTAATGTGCCCCTATGTTTTTGGGTGATGGCCAAAAGTCATTGGGGTTAAAGGTGCAAATTATGCCTTACCTTGGGACTACCTTAATACAATATCATCTTTAATGCAAGGAACCATAGTGCCCTTGGGCTCTTGTTATGTTTGCAGTTGCAGAAAATAATATATTTTACAAAGTCATTGCAATTTTTAAGGCTGAGGTGAACAGATTACGTACAGCAAAAAAATGCATTCGTCACTACGCCAAAACTGCCAAATTTGCACATTTGTCACTATGCCAATTTGCGATTCGTCAGTATGCCAGAAAGGGGACGAAATGTATAGTTGGGCTATAGAGAGCTATATTTGAATGTCAGCTCTCCAGTTGTATAATGGGAGTACAGATGGCAATGCTCCTTTGTAACAGTTATTGTGCATTCCTACAATTGTAATGTTTTACAGTGCAGGGTCGAAAGGGGAAGAGAAGGGGGCAAAGAAATTTCTTCTCTCACTTGAGAGAAGAAGATTTTAAAGGTTGAGAAGCACTGATTTCAATATTTTTCTCAAAAGGTGCTAGATCAGACTTGCATGTAGGAAATGGGGACCTATATTGATGAATAATTTTGACACATCTGGGAGCTAAATCATACATTTTTTGGAGGAAAATCAGGGGAGATCTTCCTTTTGAAATTATAAATATATGGATAGGTATGGAATGGAAAGAAAAGGATGGAGATGGAGGCCAGACAGTGAGACTGGGGTGGGGTAGCATGGGTTGGGTTGAGGTGAGAAATGGAACGAATTCAGTATTTTTGTGGAAGAAACATTTTTTCCAGTGATCAGGAGAGAGAAGATGGTGGAGATACTGTATGAGGTGTTTTGAGGTTATAAAGTGTAAATAATAACATCTTAACCCTTTACCATTGTTTGGGTCCTTTTGGACCCATACGGAGATTGAGGCTGTCACCCATCTTTATTGTTTCACCTGGAGCTCGAAACTGCGAGTAGCTACCCGAAAATTCGGCCACAACAAGGAGAGGGACAATAAGTTTAAGGTCACAGGGTTAATAACCTACGGAAGCTGATGCGGGGTGTGCTGCGTCCACTTTTCCACCCACTCCCGAGGCGCGCAAATATGCCCTGATTGGAGCACAATGGTAAAGGGTTAAAGTGTTATATTAGGATCTTATGTACATTGCATGTACTTACAGTATGTGCTAGAGCTGTTAGATCAAGAGCCATTCTTGTAAAATTCCTCTTTCTGGGAATCTGGCATGAACTTGGTTATTTTTGTTTTAAACACTGTAAAGGAACACCTGACTGACAGATGTGCAAAATATTTTGTAAAATAACAATAGCAATGTAGACGCGTGGTTTCAGGCAGCCTCAACCTATAGCCCTGGCCATTAGCAGTTGTCTGTCAGAATCCTCGACAAGTGATTTTTTCTTGGGGCAACTAATGTTTAGTGACTGGTTTGCTCCCTTTACTGTATCTGCACCTCTCTACACTGACTTCATGTCAGCCTACATCATGTAAAAAGAACTTATTTTGTTTGGGAGCAAAGTTCCTCTCAGCATGGTTCTTTTAAAATGTAGACATGCAACTATGTTATTCCACTCAGGTGGTGAATCTGCACAATTTTCAATGAAACCTTAATATATGCCTTGTTGGAGCAACCTTAAAGAGGATATGCAACCTCCCCCCCCCAACTTAAAGTAGTGTACTGTAGTAGACTGTCCTGTTTCTTGGTTGGCAATTTAGAGTCATCATGTGATAATATTTTTTCTTCTTCAGATGTTTAAACTACTTGGTTTACCCTGAATATGCAATATTGAAGTCCTAAAATGTTATGAAAGTTACTTTGAAGAGAATGAAGAAGAAAATTTAACTGTTGCTTCAAATAAGTTAGGGGCTGCTGTTCTTGTTCCTTTTCTTTCATTGCTTTTTTGCTTTTACATATATATAAATATATATATAAATATGTATACCTAATTGCGGAATAAGGGGAAATTTTCGGGCAAAATATCAACTTTAGGGGGAAATTACTGTTAGGGGGAAAACTTACATTCCCCTTTACGTTTTAACACACTGTTTTAATGGGAATACGTTAGTGTATAGTAAAACACATATGGAGGTACATAATATACCTAATTACTTTAATGTTGATCAAATTACAGACGCCTATCTGTTAACACGTACAACTATTGATCTATTGAATTTACGTCCATGTATATTTTTTTCCTAAATGGCGAAATGTGCAGTTATGTATTTTATTGTTTTTCATTTCGCCTAAACATATCAAGATATACATATTTCCCCCAAATGTTCAATCTAGTGGTATTTATATATATATATATATATATATGCTCAGGAGGTGAAATGGGAGTTGCTTCATCTGTTTGAACAAAGGCCAAATTAAACTTGGCTTCATGGCTCAGTGGTTAGAGCGTCTGCACACTAGAAAGCGGGAGGTCCCGAGTTCGAATCCTGGTGGAGTCAACATCGTTTTTTCACCTCAGCCAGATTTTCCAGCTTAACCAATTTTGATTTCTATATATACATATATATATATAACCGTAATAGTAAAAATTAATTAATGTCAACCAGGCAATGGTAAAGTGCTCAACCCTGTGAAGGGAGCTGTAATACATTATTGGCCCTTACGAAACAGTTCTGTAAAGCTATGTTGTAAGAACTTATTGCAACGTTTTCAATATATATAAATAAATAAGTGAACCAGTGTGGTAATGAAAAGTCGCCTGAAGACCTTAGGTCATTTTTCCTTAAACAGTTTGAGGAAAAATGACCTAAGGTCTTCATGGGACTATTCATTACCGCACTGGTTCACATATATATATAGTCGCTACATCGCTCGACTTAATATATATATATATATATGTAAGCAATATACCACGAATGGCTGGACTGAAGCAGGTTATGCTTGTGTCAGTCTTGTCATTCCGTCTTGAAATCTACTCTGAGCTGCACCGAGGAGACCCTACAAGGTCGAAACAGTACTGTCTGGAGATTGAGTATATATATATACACATACAAATATAGGGTATAAATATGATGAAGAATCAATATACACATGTAAAAGCAAAAGTACACAAACCCCAGGGGGCTCGAAAATGTGCACTCGCTATGAGAAAAAAAAAAACTAACAACAAGCAGACTTACAAACAAACAAAAAAGCTTCTACAGTAGCAAAATAAGGAGGTAAACAAATACCAAGCAAAGGTCAAAAAGGAGAGTGAACAGTAGGAGACTAATCCCCCCAAACCACCCACCCCACCAAGCAATGGCTATGGAGAAGGCAATGCTTCAGACAATCGAAACTGTCCTTAGTCCTTTACTTAATGTGGAAGAACAATTTATTTGTCCTTGGGACTATTGATTTTATACCTTAATTTCCATGGCTTGGCCTTTTCTTTGAGGTTCTTGATGTGTATTCTAAGAGAGTGGGCAACTCATGGGGAAGTCCCATATCAAAATTCTAGGCATGTTCTTTACTTACAATACTTGAGATGATTCACACAAGGGCCTTTCAGTTATGTACAATAGCTTAACAGGCAAACAAAGTGTTTTTTTATTCCTTATGTGAATAGAAGCTTGCCTCTATCCACTTTTGTCAAAATCTTGCTTTCCTGTGTTTTTGTGGCTCCATTGTATTAGCTGGAAATGTACACTGTAACTGTACATTGTTCCACCCAGTAAACAAACAGTTCTGTACAATTGTTTTAAAGCGATGTTGTGGGTTTAAAAAAAGGAAAAATATTAAATTATACTTTTTCTTATGTTTCTCTTTATCCATGAAATTGCAGCAAGTGCATCGATGTATTGAAGAATACATATGGAAACCACAAACTGATACCTTAGTTACAGTATAGTGTCTGGAACTAACTTAAACAGCATAAATTGGTAAATTTTTGAAGGCCCTTTTTCAAAAACAGCCCTCATTATAGACTGTTAAATAACTAACCTGTGATATGCAAAAGTATCGAGGTGTCACCTGGTCACAAACATTCTATATACCACTCACACTTGGCTGTCTCTCACTGTACAACTGTATAGCTTACGACCGAGAATGGCGTTCCTGCATAAGGGCTCGATAACACTAACTTACTGTACTTGTGTACTCTCAAAATTGCTTTCCTTTACTACTGAAAATGTCACTGTCTTGAAGTGTCTTCCACTCTTTGGTACTTACTTCTAATACTGTTCTAGCCCTTCATGTAGCCATTGGTCCCTGTTTCTCTTACCAGCGGCTCTTACTATGTCATTCATGTGAACTAATTGCACAGTCATTGTGAGAAAGTACGATGACAGGCATGGTACAGTGTGTATATGCAAAATATAAACGACCACACACTAACGCTAGTCTTGTTCACTTGTGTTCGTTGTGTCAATTCGATCAGCTGTTTTCACCTTCCTTCTGATTGGTCTTCGCAGCAGATGTCCCATGAGAGTTTGAATAATGTAGACTTTTTCAAGAGAATTTAAAGGCTGATGCCAGAATTTGTAGCATAGACCTTACCTTTTCTACAGTATTTATTGTTCAAATGGTCGTCTCAGACGAGTGACTTAAATTTTAAACTAAAATTTTAATTTTTCTGTCTTTTCGCAATCTCACAGCATCCCTTTAAGGCAACATAAAAAAAATAAACTTGATCCCTATCAGCAGCAGGGCTGATATTTGATGCAGGTGGATATTTTTTGTTATTAATGAATAAAAACCTCCCAGGCCAAGGAAACTTTTCTTGTGCATTTCATATCTGATAAGATTTCAGATGGTTTTGGCACAAATGCTGTGCCCAAAATTCACTCCAATCAAACCCCACAATGAAGTGTTCCTGTTGTATCTGCTACTGCCTTGGATAAATTGACAGGAACACTCTGGGTTCAGTTCATAATGAAATATGAAATAAGCCCCAGAAAGGATACACTAAAAATTGTTTTGTAAAAAAGAAACACGAAATAGTACCTGCAGATTCTTTATATTCTAATTAGTAATAAAATGGGAATATTCCAGTCACTGTGATTTAATTTTGATATGCATTCAGGGATTCTGCAGAAACACAAAAAGTCCAAATTTATGCCTTCCTATAGCTTACAGTAACTTACGAGTGGGTTCAGGGGAACAAAAGCTTGCTTTAAGACCCTTGTAAGGTGACATTTGAAGGGTTTTGATGGCTACTTGTTTGTGTAAGTTTAAACTTTGGTGCAAAAGTGCCCTTTTTTTTAAAATACCAAGCTATTGGTTCTACCAAACTCCTGGAAAGGGGAGGGGAAAAATCACTTCTGCTGGAAATGCTGTCATTCTGTTTAACTTCGCAAATCTTTACTGCCTAGTTGGTCATACTATATAGCCTACTTTAATTAAAGCAGTGTGATTTGGCAGCCTGTACATTTAAGTCCCTCTGTTGATGCCCCTCTATAATTTAAGCTTAAGACAATAAATTCAAGGGGACTTGCCCATTTAAGTGCTCTTCAAAATATCACAAATGATGGAAGGGGTCTCTGTTGTTAAAATGTCATGTTCAGCTTTTTCCCATAAGATGGACTCGTATGTAATTTTATGTACAGTATGTAAACATGTTCAATGTAAATACACTTTGAACATTGTGCATGCAGAGGTACAGTATCATATTGTGTACATGTATGCAAATGTCAAAGTTCGCAAACCAGTGTACCTTCGTATGTATTTGCTGTAGGTGGGTATACTAATTCTCCTTATGTCAGTATAACTTCCTTACACAAAGGAAAAACTAGAAGTGGCAGGAAGAGCAGTGTTCATTTTCAAGAAAATTTGAAGGGCATGAACCCTTTAACTTTTGTGTTGAATTTAAAGTGATTGACGTATTTTCAGGGAACCTACAGTAGTGTATGTACAGGTTTACTTTGCAGCTGTATCGTCAGGGGAAATTCTGTACGTACACTGCTGCCTTGAACTTACTTTGTCACGTGGTGAGACGGAGTTTTACAGCCCAGTTTCCAACCAATTGGTTCAAGTCGAGCCAGTCACGTCCCTTTTTCCAGTTGCGGCTCACTGGCTTGTTTTCCCTCTCCATTGCTTATGCTAAACACCAATCATAATGATACATTCCTTTTTTTAAATCTTTGGTATGACTCAACTTCAGAGCTCCTGCCTGCAAGTCGGATGCTCTAACCACTTGACCATGCAGTAGGTAAAAATCAAATTGGAATCTAATCCGAAGTCGTTGCAGTATGACTGCAGTTTAAGGTACTTAAAAAGTTAAAAGTAACCGCAGAGCAACTCAAAATGGTTATTATCTTATAAATAATTGAAACATTCCAAATTGTGGTCACATGGTTCAAACAAGCAGCTCATGAATAAGGGATACAGTACCAGGATGTTCCACATCAATATGGAGTGACAACTGTACATTTTTCCTTTAATGGAGTGTGCATGCATATTACAGGCGGTGTACTGAATGCAGTGTCTTTTTATGTTTATTATTCTCATACTTACTCAACTTAAAAATCCAAAATGATATTCAGAAAGTTTAAATTTTGAATTTTTCTATACCTCCATCAAGTAAGAGTTTTGTGCATAATTTGAAAGTGTGTCTGGTCACAAGTTTTGAAAAAATGAGTAGAATTGCTCATTACTCTCTCAGGAGGCATTTTTTTATAATATGGGGATTGCCTGAGTTTGACCATTTGTCCATTTTTCATTAGTGTGTGAAGAAAATGTTACTCTTTTGGAAATAAATACATTTATTGAATTTCACAAAACAACCCAATTTTACTTTTAAATGATACAGAGTTGTGACAAGGCTTTAGCAAGTGAGCTGTCCATGCTGTCATTTGGACAGCCTGTCATCACCTGGTAAAAAAAAAAAAACACAATGGGAAAAAATTTGCAAAAAAGAATAGTGAAAAAAAAAATAGATTGATCAGGCCAGACGTCCACCAAATGGTGTGACATACTGTATAGTTATGTCATACTTGCTACTCTGTAAGTGTCATTTCCAGCCATCTGGGGAACTTGTAAAACCAAAATTTTCTCGTACGCTATACGCACCATCTGGTGGTGGCACTCCGCTTAGATATCTCCCAAAGCATCATGAGTGGCCCCCAACCAATCCTGGCTAAAAGCTCTGATTGCAATGTACATGGCATTATTAACAGGAATCGGATTGTGAGAACTGATAGCCTGAGCTAAACATTTCACAAATTGGTTTCAAGTGATGATTACTTCCCTACTTATTGGCATCAGATTTCTTGGCTTGTGTGTCCTTGCACATGGAGGCCAGTGACATTTTAAAGGGATTTTCCAGAGGCAAAAATTCATTGACTTTGTAATGTGCAGACAGAAAAATTTCCTCTACCAGGGAGTGAAAATTCTATCGCAATACTGTAGCATAGTAATTGGAAGATACTATGTGTAATTTTCAAAGTAATAAAAATTTTTTGAGATGTGGTGCGTTATGGGAAATCTGTGATTTCACCATGGCACATTAATTTGACATTGCATTCAATTTTTTCTATAGTTTTGATGGTGCTGCAGAAAATAATAATAACCAGTCTTCAAGCTGAGATAATCAGTGAACACTTGGAAGGCAGTGAGGCATAGTTTGGATGATCCATGTTCAGAAATATTTTTCTTACTAGACCCAAGTGAAAAACCACCAGAATTTGCCTTTTAAATTGGAGAGTTGGAAATGGAGTGATCATATTTTGAAGAAATGCAAAACATATTTAGCTTGATTATTACTGGTTGGAATTACAGAGTCGCGACAGGCTTGTAGTTTTAGATTTACCAGGTGTGCTGCAAATCACAATCCTCTGGAAATTAAAGTGCCCTGTTTTAAAATTGATTTTTATGAGCTCCCATTCTTCGTGTAGGTGTTCAGAGTATCACACTCCTTATAGTGATTTGAGGTCATGTGCAATAGCACTCGCACGTCTCAAAATTCAAGGCTTGTATTTAGGTGCAATGTTGAAAAATCAATTTAAAGGGCCAATCCTCTCACCCCAAAGTACAATTCTTATAGGCATTTACAGAAATTCGTAATTGGCTCAGCTCTTTGATTGACTGCTAATTCAAACAATGCAGAGTGCAAAATCTTATATTGCACAGCATGAACAGTACTCAGACTGTTTTGACTATACACATTGAGCTTTTCTATAATCATCCTGAAGTAATAAACTGAGATTGTGTCTGGATGAGTATGAATTTCAGACAAATGTGGTATGGTGAAGAAGGTGAGGAGAATTGGTACTGTTTGGGGTGAGAGAAGTGGACCTTTATAAAGGCATTAATAGTGATAATAGTTGATATAGCACACTACACAACCTAAGGTTTTCTGAGGCACTGTACAGTATATTAAGTAAAAACAAAACCCACTGATCTACTTGTTGAGGCCCTTGGTCACCACTACCTACTTTGGCGGAGATCCCATAAATGGTTGTATTCATCTGCAGGAATTATAATATTGTAAGGTGTTCTGCTTGTACCCAGTGCAGTATCTGCCAACATGCATGGACTACCTGATCATGTCTGGCATCTTTCCCAATGCGTACATTTCCTGAACATTATAAATTTCATTTGAGTCCCAAGTTTCACTCCTCTTTGTGGAGATATTTATACAGTATAAAACAAGGTGCCTTTTTGGTACATAGCACACATTGAGTCCTTATTTAATTTAACTTTGTTCCAGAGAAGGGTTATGTCAATATTGCTTCAATGTTATAAAAGTGAATTTTTCATACAGGTTTTTTTCCAGCAAGTAGCCCATGGAAAAGTTTCCTGTAGCTAGCCATTTTGAAATTTGTGAGTGGTGAGAAAAGTGGATAAATCCAGCAATATTTCATATAAATTCTTATTGTGCTTCAGCTTAACGAGGACAACCCTTATTTCAAGATTGTGAACATATGAGGCATGGTGTTAAAAGTATCACAGGCTACTTGCTGAGAGCGGATTAATGCAAAATACATGTAGCACCAGTCAGGTGGGGGATTCCTGCTGCCTATAAATGCAAATTTTATGCTGTTGAACATCGAGCCATGTACATGCTACGCAAGTGTGGAAGCTATTTTCACCTCTAGACAGCACTGTTTTGAACAACAAACACACAGTTAGAAAAGTAATATGTTCCTTGAAATGTTCTGTGACTTTAAGTTACCAAGGACCAGGTCCATACTCAAACACACTTTGCAAAGTAGAGGCCAACATTTTTCCTGGGGACCAAATGTGAAATGTGTAAGAAAACCGCAAACAACAAACTCCCAGAGGGGAAATTTTTTTGGGGGAGGGGTGGGGAGGGGGGAAACCTTTTCCCCTCTTGACTATGAGCCTGCCAAGAACCTAAAGTCTGTACAATTGACTGGCGTGGGAAACTATTATCGATTGAGATGAAAAAAGAGGGGGGGGGGAAGATGGGACTTGTCACATATTTTTTGGTTTCCCAAAATTGTTTGTGCCCCCCCTCCCCAAAAATAGTTGTAAGAATTAATAAGAGAAAATGCCATCACTCCCATTTGTTACCCAGGCTTTCCTAAAATTTCATCTTAGCCACTGTATGCCTGTATGATTTGTACACATGTCCATTAGGATTAATGGAGGCTATTCTGATAAAAGATCATGGCCACTTCTGTTGGATGTAGGGATTGGGGTTTTGTTGCAATCCCTTCACAAGTTTGCCTCCAGTCTTCCTGCTTTTATAGAGATCTGCAAATATGAACCCTGCATTAAAATATTGCACTGTTCTTTAAAGTGTGCAAGGTAGACTAGTTCTATTGCCTGGAAGCATTCCAAATTCCTGCATTAATGGTGGCTGGGAAGCTCTTTGCTCAAGTTGTATGTACCATAAATGGGATTTAAGCTGTTTGTAGTTGCTTATTAAGAATGTCTGTACCATAACAATAATGATGTGAGCATTGTAGGCAGCTGTGTACATATTTATGGTTTGTCTTTGGGAAAGTGATAAAGAGGCTACTGTAATTGTTGTTTGAGAAGTGCAATATGGCAGGAGTTTTATTGCTCTGTTCATAGAAATGGTAATTATTACCTTTGGAAGTTTTTAACACTTTTTTATATTACTGTACAGGCAACAAACATCCTAGGTTGAATGTCAATGTATATTCCCTTTTTGCCTATGATGTGCATACAAATTTCACTTTCACAGAATTAACAAGTTCAAGATGAGACTGTGACAAGTACATTATGTTAAGTTTGTAACTGTGCAATCTTTTCTCGTAAACAGTACAGTACTGTTACTTGTGGTATGTTCACAAACTCAAGATAATTCACAATAGACAAGGTGGGAAACACAGGGCTTCTGATGGGGTTGCATTATGTCAAATGTACCATTTTACCTGTGTGCCCATGGGCATAGAGATTTACACTAAGTCCCCTTACTGTATTATTCCTGCACGTACGGAACAGCATTGGTTTGTAACGGGCAAAGTAACATACTGTATAGTGGGCATATTAACAGTAGGTGCAACTTCTCCTTTGACCCATTCCCAAGATGCATTGCTCTTGGCATTTCCCAGACATCTATTGACTGAACTTGGAATGGATTTTGTTCTCTTTGTACGCGGTCATCGTTCTGGAATTCAACTCCTAGGCTGGGTCATACTGAAGATTTTAAAAATGGAACCTACTGGCATTGAGCTTGGTGATTAGCATAGGTCATAGAGTAGGGAAAAGTGAGCCACAACTGGAAAACGTTACTTGGCTGACCTTACTAAAACTTTGAAAAGATGACCCCTTACATTGAAAGTGTATTATAAGAATTCCGCACTTTATTTCTGGTATATAGGCATAACAAAGCAAATAAACAATGCAGATTTCCTGTGCATTGTGGAAATCTAATTTCTTTGAAAACAAAAAGTATCAAAAGGGAACGCAATTGTGATATGATTTCCTTCCAGTTACAGAAAATTTCCATACGTTCTTTAGAAAAACCTCAAGTTTGTTCAACAGAATGTGCTATTAATCTATGTGATTGTTGTCAGGCTCATAGCCAGAATAACAAATTGGGAAGGGAGGGAGGGGGGTTGTAGGTGTTTCCAGGCGTGGGCAAGATATCCATGGGGAGGGGACATGCATTTATTGGGTGTCCCCCTCCTGTTTGAAAAAAGAGCCTTTATACAAAATGGTGCAAGATTCATTTCACACTTGACAGGGTTAACAAATCTTGAAGGTTTAGTTCTGATGGCTTCATAGTTGTATTTCATTCCTCAGTTCAAGACCATTTTATTAAAAGATATGAAGGGGCACGTTACTTTGATCCTCATATACCACCTACTAGCTATGCAGTGGATGATTGCACATCTGTTAAACTTATGCAGTTACTGCACTTCATACTACATGTAGAAAATTGATTGCATATTTTTTGATATCAATGTCAAATCTCTATAGTACTCAGGTGGAAAATTACAGAATATGGATATCTTGACCTCAAAATGAACCCCGGTTACAAAAGATGAATTCATTAATACCTTTGAAACAAGCAAGTACAGTTCCATCTTTTGTAAGTGTTGGAAACAAAAGTATTAAAGAAGACAGAATTGTTGACCTTGAGGATTTGATGACTTTGTAGTTTGCTGAGTTTTATATTTTGTTTTTTTGTTAGAATTAAAGGGCAAATGCAGTCCCCCAAAACTTAATTTGAAACAACAGTCAGATTTCTGCTGACAGTATTTTGATCCTAAGTGTCTTCCATAATAATCTAGGACTTACTCTATATTCAAGGTAAACCAATGAGTAGCTCTCCTAAATTTCATATTTTAATGAGAAAATATTGTCACATGACTCTCAAGAGCCAATCATGAAACAGGGCAAGTGACTATGTACACTGCTCAAAATAAGGATGGAATGCACTTCCCCTTTTAAAAAACTCGAATAAGAATGAGGAGAGTCACCTTGAAACAAATGGATTTGAAGGCTGGTAGTAAATTCAGTAGATAAATTTTCCAGTGTTTTTGTGATCACTAGTAGTGGTATGATTGGTAGGCTCACGTATTGTACACATAGAAATTATCTATTTATCTTTAAGAGCATTGGTTAGCTTGGTTTGCTTTTAAAGAGAAATTCATTATCAAATCTCTTTCCTTTGAACCCATCATATTTTGTTTCATAAATGGCACAAAGTAAATTTACACCGATGTTGACACAAGGGTGGGCTGATTGGCTTTGTATTTTATGTAAACAGAGCTTACCAAATGTAGGAAGTTTGTATCACACAAGTTAACATTTAAATTGGCTGTTAAGGTAACCATTCAAACCAGCAGTGTGTATACTGTACTGTACGGTCATTACATCACCGTTGCAATAGGGATGGATGTAGTGTATGTCTTTGATCAAACTTTGTGTGCATGTCATACACATGCTTATCTCAAGCTCCTTTTTGCATAATTTGAGTGTGCCCCATGTTTCCTTAAGTAGTAGTGCCAATTGGGCCAGTGTGGGCCTAGTAACTAGTGATCTACATTTGCCTTCCGTTGCAAAATAATTGACATGGAGGACTTGTTTTCTGTTGATTAAAAGGCGGGGGGAGAGGGGGTTGAAAATGTTGAGGGGAGTCATCACTATGTTGTAAAATATTAAAATCGTACTGACATTTATCTTTCCAGATCCCAACCCTCGAAATTTAGAGACCCCCCCCCCAAAAAAAATAAGAAAAAAACGAGACATAAGGACAAACCCCTCAGTAATCCACCTGGTACTCGTGCTGGCTTCAAGTTATTTTTATTCACTTTTCAAGTCAGAGGAAGTTGCATCATTGAACATGTGGGTCTGATCTCCTCTGAAGGAAGGATCAAACTCTTGAGACATGCAGGATCGAATGATGGTGTTGGACCTTGCATGCAGCCATACTGTAGCTAGTGGGCAATTTTGTGTGGTTTAGGTCACATCAATGGGATAGGCTCAATATTACCTGAATATCAAATATAATCAAACAGGTTAAAGCCATGTTTATGAATTTCATTTGATAGATGCAGTTTTATGTCATCAGTCACATTTGCAAAATGTTTAAAGTGTATCCCCTTACTTAATTCATCATTTTGAAAGCTGAACAAACATTGTCATCATAAGGAAAAGATGTAATAAGAAGATGTCATTATCTTGGAGGAAAGCAAGGGGGGGGGGGGGGGGAGAGAAGATTGGTATGACAACACAATATGAACCATTAAGATGCCATTAAGGCTTGATGTCCCACGAGGGACTTCATTCCTCTCCCCTGTCTCCTTATGTATGTGGCAGAGGCCAAAATATTTAATAATCAAAATTTCCAAGTAGCAAATTATTGTACAGTGAGATGCAATAAAGATTTTGGTACACCTTTTTTCCATGTGACAAAAGTGACATTAATCAAAAAATGGTGCCAGAACTATCCCATAATCCTTTGTAATCTACAGTAACAGAGTTCTGTGGTACCGCCCTGGAGTAATTAGTGTTCAAGTATGTTGTTTGTAAGACATGTGTGATATATATAGGCTCTTGATACAGTAAAAGCATGGAAGTGGTTTAAGTATAGTAAAAACAGTACAATAGTCAAAACTTCAATGGCAAAAGGGTAAAAATGTGCATTATTCTAGCCACTGCAGAATTTAGCATGCTGGAATTCAATCACACACCAGAGGCATTCAAAACAAAATGACTAACACTGTATAAATCTGCAGTGTAGTAACCTAGTGCCATTGGAATTTCGTTCATCGACCTCAACATATTTTCAAAGACTGATTGTTGTTCAAAGAATTCACATTTTTTGCAGGGTTTTGTGAAATGTTTGCTGATGTTTACAAGACTTTGTGATAGCAAAGCTCATCCCCTGCCATTTTCGTGTTTGAGAAAATTTTCTTTGTGATTTATAATTTTGCGTTACAGTCTTTATCTGTAAATTGTCGACATGCATGATTGGATGTTTATGACAGACCTTTTTTCCACAGATTCTTCCTGCAGGACCTATCCATTTCCTGCAAGGTGACTCAATGCATGGAAGTATTGTATCACCTTAACTACTGTAGTCTATTTGACATTTGCAGTAGCAGGGTCTAATACTTCCTGCACAACAATGACAACTTAGCTCATTATGTGCATATATGCTGGTGTGGTGCATTTTACAGTGTGACAACACTGCTGATACACCATGCAAGTACCACCTTGGACTTGTACTTAAATGACTCTAAAGTGACCCACCCATTATAGCCCAATCTTTGGTTTTATGTAAATGTAAGAAAAAAAAAATGGAGAAGGTAGGCAACTGAAGGCTGTATTGAGCATATTTTTTGCATTAAGATTTTAGTTATCACATAAAATAATGCCTGATTAAATTATTCAGACTTAAAGGCTAATGTACTATTGTACTATACAGTAAACAAATCAACAAAATAACATTGAGTACCCAGGTACCGATTTCCCATTAGCACTTAGTCATGATGAATTGAGGTTTTCCTTATCATACAATGCGACAATAGTTTTGTACCTAAGTTGTTTAAATGTGATATTTTACTTTACGGGATGAATTCCCAACTTTTTCAAATATTTTGAAACATAAGAGATTGGATTCAAGAAACTTGATAAATATGCAGGTCTAAGAATCTGTGGTGAGTACCCAGAGGGCCATTTGGGGCCTATTGCTGAGACTAAAGTCTGTGGCTTTCAAAAGAGGAAGAGGGTCCCAAAGTCTGCTTTCTATTCAGGCTGTTGCATTTAAGACTTTAATATCTACACCACCCCTTTCTTACCTCCTACACCTACTGTATGATTAATCCCACTTATCCACAACCTTACCTGTTGGTAAGAGGAAGAGGAACAGGAAGGCCTCCCTCAGTGTGAGGGCGCCCTCTCTTTAGTTTTCTAGTTTACAAGGGTTTACTTGGAGGTAAATTGTAGGAGGTACAGTAAGTATTGGGGCTTGTAGATTCCTAAACCAGGGGGTTTGTGAGAGTATGTGAAGTGTGCATTAGAAGTGAATGATATACACTGAATGTAAGATATGTTCACTGTAGTACTGTACAATACATCCCATCCTCCTCATCTTATGAGGTCCATTTCCATGAACACAGTTTGCCGTCTTTACTGCTTGTGGTGTGATTCTAATTGGTATGTAATAGACTAGTGTTCTTGGAAACAATTTATCATACTGGTGAAGCATTATGAATGACGTGATTGATTAGATAAATTTCATGTACATTAGACACGTCCAATCAAAGGTTGTTAATCACATACATTAAAGTAGTGATCCAATCATGCAACCTAACCTTGAACTATTGTTTCCATTGATATGGAATCAACCAGATCACCTCTCTTCTACTGTAGCTTCAATCTTCAAGTATATTTCACAGTAAGAGTATATATGTCACAATGATTTTCAAAGAGAGGGAAAACAAAGGATGTCACAGAGTGTTTCCAGTGTTGCAACATACTGTAGCATACAAAGGGAATAAAAGGGGTACTGTAGACCCTCTAATTTGTGATAAAAAGTATCAAATTTACTGTGAAAATTGCCATTTTCCTTGGCAAAATGCATGTAATGATAAAACAGTATGTGACAAGGATTCTGCCAGAAACTAAAAAATGATGGGACTTTTAGTACCAAATCCCAAGTCAAAACTGATGCATGCTGCCCTTGACTAAAGTTACTGGTAGGTTTGGGGGGAGGGGAGGGGGCTAAAAATTGCCTCAAGACACCTACAGAGTGTGATCTGAAGGGTTTTAAAGGCTATTTATTTATGCAAGTTTGAGAAGGTGTCTCTTCTCATTGAAGAAGCCAAGAAACTGTCATTTTCCATTTCTTGTGGAAATGAAAAAGGGGAATTTTACCCTCCTTCTAGAGGGAAAGAGGACTAGTTCCCCCATTTTACCCCCTTCCCCTTAATGCTTTGTCTGGTATACAGTATACAAAGCACTTGTGTGTGAACAAATTATTAATGAGATGCAGTAGTTTGATATAAAAAACAAACAAATTGTCTTGTAATAGTTTATAGGCTTGAATCCATACTTAATTTAATGATTTTTTTTTTGTAATTTGTAATTTTCCCTTAACTCTTGGTTGACCAATTTTGTACAGCAGATATTGTACTAGTTCTATTTGAATGAATTGAGGCGTGGCCATGTTACGTGGTACAGTATACTATTCGGATGTGATTCCAATTCAATTTTTGTGAGTTTTTCTCCCCCATCCCTTAAGGGAAAGAGCCAAAACTTGGCCAACCAGTGTGTGATTTACATCAGAAGTGACAGTTCTATGAATTTAGAATAGAATAGTGATATCAGTTTTTACAAACTGAAATAGGCTTGAATCCATACTCAATTTAATGATTTTTTTTTTGTAATTTGTAATTTGCCCTTAACTCTTGGTTGACCAATTTTGTACAGCAGATATTGTACTAATTCTATTTGAATGAATTGAGGCATGGCCATGTTACGTGGTATACTATTCGGATGTGATTCCAATTCAATTTTTGTGAGTTTTTCTCCCCCATCCCTTAAGGGAAAGAGCCAAAACTTGGCCAACCACTGTGTGATTTACATCAGAAGTGACAGTTCTATGAATTTCGAATAGAATAGTGATATCAGTTTTTAGTTGCGGTGCCTGCCTTGCAGGCAGCACCGCAACTAATGCAGTTACTATCGCGATGTCAATTTCTGACTTTTCCGGCACTTTATTTCTATCTCCTTCTAGATGCTTTGTGGTATCGAAATACGGTTTAGTGCAATTTGTAGGGATGGTACTTCTCTTTCGTGTTTTTAAGTTTTGGTGGAAATATGATTTTCGTGAGAGTGTAAAATTGGGGTTTTTTCACGTAAAATTTGGAAACGTGTTCTATTTTTAGTAACAATCTTGCGGAAAAACCAGGTCCGTGTGTACTCTGGGGAATAATATGTTGTTTAATTTAACACAGTGCCATCATTTTGGTTGTTTTTTTTTTTAATTCATCGAGGTGTTTAGTGAATTTTGAGTATTTATATGAGGATTTCTTTGTAGAGATTTATTCTTTTCAAGTGACATGGTCGGGGTTGCTGTGGAGTAAAAAGTTTGATAGTTTAGAGGAGTTTTGTTCACTGTTATTTCATAAAGTAAGTTTCTGTTGGAGGGAAACATTGTTATTGGTAGGTAAATATTATTTGTATGAGATGGCTCGTATTAATATTTGTGTTATATCAAGGTGTCTGGTTATGGTAAATTTGTTATTTTAAACTTTAAAATTATGTGGAGAATATAACAATGCCCAAGAAGGGCCGTTCAAAGATTTTTTTTTTTTTGTAGAAAGGAAAGGTTGGCAACAAAGAAAAAGAAAGTATGGGGGTGAATTTCAAGATAAAAGTTATGAAGGGGAGAAAAATGATGATGTCAGAGTTGGGATCAAACAAAAAAAGGCTCTAGAGGATATGAAAAGAGTCAGAGGTGTGATGATGGGGAAAGTTGGGAACATGACGATCGTGATGTATTATTTATACGTTCCGAAAGATCTACATGTACATTTTATTTTTTCGTTGTTGTGGGTGGTAATTGTTTTTTTCTTTTTTTTTTTCGGTGTTTGGCATTATTGGTTACAGGGAAGATGATCATCTTTATTTAAGACAAGTCATTGTAAGTTCATTATGTACCTCTCCACATATTTACACCACGAGTTGCCATTGCTCAGAAGCTCCACTAAAGGAGAATGCTTAACAAACCAAATTCAGAGGGAATGTTCTTGGGGATATTTATACATTTAGGGAGAAGCCCACATCATAAGATGAAGAAGTGTTAACATGACCACATAATTTAATGTAAAGAGTTGTCACGGTAGGGTTTTAACATGCTCATTTATATCTCGTTTTATATTTGTATGTGATGAGAGCAACCTTTTTTTATTACGCTGGGCGGTGATCTGTTTGAGATATTGGGAAGAGGTCTGCATGAATGAAGGTTTTGCACAATCATTCAGGGACTGCTTTGGGTCTTCAGTTGGGGGAGAAGCCCTTGAAAACCAACTGATTTGGTCTTTTTAAAGGCCATGGATAGTTCATCTCTTGTCAAAAATGTGTTGATTTTGAAATGGTTATTTAAAATTTTGAGGGAGCCATATGACAGTTTGGCTTTCCTTTTTTTACTTGAGAAGAAAAGACATCCCTTGCCTTCTCCGGGATTTACGTCACTGTAAAACAATTAAAAATGATTGCCTTATCATTTTTTTATATTTATGTTAAACGAACGTAAACGTTAAATTTGGACCGTTTGTAGAGGGTTCAGATTGTTAGCTTACACAACAAAGTTTTGAACAGGTACAAGAAAATTCGCAATTGTAAATTTTTAGCCAGTTGGTTCATTTCGTAAACGGTAAAGTAGCAAGACACTTATTTATAAGCTAGTTATGCTCTTTTTTGTTATGTCACTGGCTGTGATGTTATCAGCGAAACGTCTATTTTTCATGAAGTCCGTTTTTTCTTTGAAAGTGATTTGTTGAGCTATTGCATATGAGTGGTTGGAATGATGAAATTTGTCTTTTACGGAGTTTTTTACTGGACAGTGCAGTCTTATTCATAGACCTGGCTTTCTTATTGCTTTTAAATATTTTAGGTTATCGTTTGATCAGTTGAGTCGTTGGCCATACATAAACTTGCTATATTATTATTTTTATTAGAAAAAGAAATGCATGGAAATTATTAAAACAATTTTTAAATAGTGCAATGGCAACAGTTTTGTTCCGTAGTAAGAAGTCACTGTCAGAAAGCGACAACAAGTTCTTGATACAGAGTGTAGGAAGAAGCAGAGACTGTTTAATGATGTGATGACAGGCAGAATCGCCGCTAATAGTTATAAAGTAGGGACATCGATATTTTTGGTATTCAGGTTTCATGAAGGGACGTATAGATGTTGCAATTTATCTTTTATGATTTGTAAGTGATTGATTCGGTTCTCTGATTTGTGGAGGTCAACGTCGTTCAAGTGTCTATACATTACTAAACTAAGAAGTTACTGGCGAAGGGTTAGTAGTGACGTATGTGTGCGGGATTAATATAAATTGGAGAAACAGTGACAATAGGCCTAAGGCTAGAGTGAAATATGATCATATTAACATTTATGTTGAGAGAATGTAGGTGTAAGTAACGCTGACAAAGGAATTTTACTTTGCTGTTTTATATATTTTTTATTTTATTTCATCATTTGTAAAGATTATGGTAAATCTGAGATATCGACATTTCTTTTTGATTCTCGTTAACTTGTTATTACATGTTACTTACAAGAATTTTTTATTAGGAAAGCTGAGAGTAAACTTGGTGCGGAGCGTACAGAACTTTTTAAAAACCATTAATCTTTAGAAATTCTTTATGTTCAACGTTGGAATTTTTTTCCTTTTGTTCATTAACATAAATCCATCTTCAACCAAGTGACTACAACGTTACTGTCATGTATATACAGACTCATTATCGTTTCCAACATTACGTCATAACAGTGTACTCCACCTGTATTCACTAAACAGCTAAACAAATGGCATGTTTTCCTTATAAATGCACTACTTAAAATACAATTTTGACTAACGTCTGTTTGGTCGAATGGTCTGTCTTGAGCCTTTGCGGCTTTACCATCTTTTATCAGAAACCCTCATGCTGTACAAGGAGTTACTAGGAGCCTGGACATTAGGGATACCTTATATTGAATGAACAAGCAACAGCTTGTAAAGGGCGTTGAAATGTTACCTGATGTGACGTTTTGCTCTTTCTACAGTTCTAAATCAACTGCTGTATCATCTTTTCCTGATTTACTGTCAACTATGAGTTCAAAATGAGCAAACCTCATTATACCGGCAATGGAGTATTTCTTTGGTGTGTTACACGTTCCACCTCAACCACATTTCTAAAGTGAATGAACAATGTTCCTGGATTACAAGTGTGGAACTTAAATTAGCTGCTATTGGGCAAAACACAATACAAGTATTTTGGAATGGTATATTGTCCCCCTAAAATATAAAATCACCTTTAAAGTACAAGACGACTTGGTTTGTCGGCACCGCAACTCGTCTAGACGTTCGTCTTGTTACAATTATTAATTGTGTCACTTATGTGAGATGGATTAATTTTATCAGGTTTTGAGTAAACCTTTCACTCCATTTTGAGGTTTTCTTATTCAATAAGACATGTAAAACCTAGCTCAGATTGCAGTTGATCTCAGCCAAAGGTGCATGTATGCTTTTTGCAGTAGACCCTATATGCAGTGACACTCTGTGTTGTCAATGGCATCATTCTGGAAGAAAATGTTGCGTGTAGCAAACTATCAGAGAACTACTGCATGCACCTGTATCAGATTTACAGGAGTTCCAGAATGGTTGACAAAAATAAGCTGTCTGGATTTGTCAGTGTATTGCTGTTGTAAGTTCTATCTATGTGATATCATGCTTCAACTTACAGTTTCAATTCAAGTTACTGCTTTGCAGTACAACAGAAGAACTAAGTCTAAGCCTTTGCATTTGGAGGTTGTGTTGAAACGCAATTATTCCTCACTCCAAACAAAAAATTTACCACTGGTCTACAGAACTTCTCAATTTGTACTGTTCTTTGATTGACACCATTGAAAAAAAAAAGTGCTCAGTAGTCAGTAGCTTAAATATTACACAGAATTTTGCCTTGTATACTCTCCAGGGTATGCCCTGAAGTATTAAATTGAACCGCATGTTTGGTCTAGTGGTAGAGCAACTGCCTCTTAGGCGGAAGGCTTGGGTTTGATTCCTAGGTCGAGCCATACCAAAGACTAAAAATGGAACCTACTGCTGTTGTGCGTGATGCTCCTCATAAGCAATGGAGTAGGGAAAACACGCCAGTGAGCCACAACTGGAAAAACGGCCGTGGCCGGCTTGACTTGAAGCAATAGGTTGGAAACTGTGCTGTAAAACTCAAAGTAACTAACTGAGACAATTAACTACAATTGTGCCTGGATGAGGATGAGCTATGAACAGTTGTGATATAGGCTAGAAGTAAGTAGGTTGGTACAATTGGAACTGTTGGGAATAGACCAGTTTGAAGTTTCCTTATGGAACAGTATCGCACAATAGGTCAAAGGTCAAAGGGTAACACTTATGTGTGTTTCCAGCTGATGGCGTAATGTAAACGCACGTATTAAAAAAGAGTTTGCTTTGCGCAACCAGCGCAGCACTCAGATGTTTTGTTACCAGTTGACCTGTGAACTGAAAGGTCACGCACGTATGATCAAATCTTCGCACTTGTCTGTTTGAACTGAGTGTATGTTTGGTGTGATGTCTTAAAATGCTAGAGTGAAGCAAATCAGAGGACCAGTACAGTAGTGTGAATTTCAGCTTGTCTTGTTTGGTGAATATCACAGATTTCACCAATGTATAAATTCATGTATTAAAGGGGAAGTTTAAGCAAGAAATGAGTTTGCACATGTGAAAGAAGAAATCCACTCAATGTGGTGGAATTTCCATTCAAGTTGGACGTATATATATTTCTCGAAATATCAGCAAATGAAATTAACAGATTTGTGTTTTAAAGTGAAATTGAGGGCAGCAGAGATTATATCACTTCCTCACATTGACAAGGAATGCTTTGTTTCCCTTTGTTTTTTTCAGACTGTTGTTTTGACCTGGACATTCATTAATAGGAATAGGACCTCCCCATGGGGACTGCAGAGTTTGAAAATTTCTCATGCCACTAATATGCGATTACATTTTATTAATATGTGACTGCTTTGGAGAAAGTAAACTGTAAAATTTAAACAAAAACAAAAGGCTATCAGTTAATGTGGGGATGTGATGTCATATGTGCTTGCTTCAAGTTAACTGTTTGTTGAAAATGTGACAACTTTACTTCCTCATATCTTGAGAACTACACATTGGATTTCAAAGCAAATTTCATTAAAATGCTTGGAATGTAAAAGTACCCCTCTATCATATCAAAACTTGATATGACATTAAACCCTTCTTTTAAGGTATCATCCACAAATAGTTTGGCCTGTAGTATTGCAACAAGCAGTTTATAATTTACTCGATGAAAAGCTTGATTTAGTACAGTACACATATGTGGAATTAAACAGGTCTATTGCCATCTTTCCAAGTTTCATAGTGGTCAGTTAGGTTACAAATCTATACCAGATCCTTAAGTGTTTTTCTATTGATCTGAAAAAGGAAAATGACTGTTTTGTTAGGTTTTTTGTGCAAGCTTGCTATCTAATATGTTGACTGGAATGAATAGCAACCACAAATTGGAAGGAATATAAGTCATAGATACTAGATAGCTATGAAACTCTGATTGTGATGCTTAGTATTACATTAATCAAAACAACTTGATCTTTTAACAGGAAATATTTTGTATCTTATGTCCTTGTCTAGATTATTTAATGTATATCAAGAATCATCATAGGCAGGAAGTTCTAGTTATTAAATGAAATTATCAAAAAGTGATCTGTAATGTTAGCCAATTGGTGAAAAACAGAGAGTACAAATGTACAGTATATGGTTATATTTTCATAGCATTTTAGGTAAAAGTTGACTTGTTTGCAGAGGGCAGTCACCTTCATTTTTTTTTTTATTTATGCAGTGTTATCTACTAGCCATTTTGTCCAAGTGCACAGCCTGGATAAAGTCTGAAGAGCATGTGTTGGCCCCCATAAAAGCTTGGCGGCCTGGTCAGAAAAATGTGGCTTTCACTTTTTTCGTCACGTTTGAATAGTCGATCATTTCAATTCAAATTAAGCACCACATATAACACCATTTTCCATCAAACCCATGGCATGTGAGCCAAAATTTTTCAAAAGGGGCAGGAGACAGTGGGACCCCCTCTCCTTGGATCCCTCCCCAGGGGGCTATCTGTGTCATCAGTCAGATCACAGACAAGCACACGGACAACATTGCTTATGTTTTAGATCCCTTCCATTTAAAACTGGCTGCATTGTTAAATTTTCTACACATATTGACAAGATGGGTATACATTTAATTCTTGTAAATACATCTACTGGCTTGCTTGGGTAGAGGGTACATATAAGAGGGGTTTCTAGAAGTTACAGTTTATGTATGGCCCAAAATGCTGATCTCAGATAGTTGCCTTAAGTTGAGACATTAAGTTGAATATTGTGGAGAGGGTTCTGTTGCGATATGAGTGGTAATTTACCAGTTGCTGTAGTAACCAGACTTAAAGGCCCAGTTCTCTCATCCCAAACAGTACCAATTCTCCTAACCTTCTTACTTAAGCCCTCCCACAATTGTCTGAATTTCATCCTCATTCAGACACACACAGTCTCAGTTTATTCCTTCAGGGTCAGTATAGGAAAGTTCAGTGTGTATAATCTGAACACTCTCATTACAGTTCAGGCTGTGTAATGTTAGCTTTGGTACTCATTATGTTTGAATTAGCTGTCAATGAAAGAGCTGCTCTAATTGAGAATTTCTGTTACCCCCTATAAGAATTGTAGTTTGGGGTGAGAGGGTTGGCCCTTTAAGATTGGAATGCAACTTGTAAGCATATGCTTACATTATATACTATTTTCTGCTAACTAAAAATACTTTTTTTGGGAGAAGGTAAGGGACAGGCGAGGGTCACAAAATTCAGCTGTGTAGTGGAGAATATGCCATCCTCAGATATACAGTAGTTGCCTCAAGTTGAGAAATTAATGGGATATTGGGGGAATGGGTTGCAAGGGGAGGGCAATGCTTTTGACAAGCTCCAATCTGTATGGCATACCAGGGATTTCACCATAAACATAAAAAAGGGGGATCTACATCATGAGGGAGTTTTGGGGAATTTATTACTGCTAAACCCCAAGTCTAACTTGATTATTTTTGGAAATGAAAAGTTGGAATTTTCTTGCCTGTTTCTGAAAAGGAGGGAAGGTTCCCCCTCATATGGAAACACTGCAAGCTGCTATCCCTATACATAAGTGTTTGCCCTCTTGAAATCCCCACATGTTCATATTCAAACTAAAGCACACTTGCTAGATGTCGTGACATTTACGTTAGCTATCATAGCCATCACAAATTTCATATTTCAAGTAAACAAGGTAAGAACCTTTATGATGTATGCATTGGAGGGAAATAAAAGTGAAATACACAGTTGAGTAGTTGACAGTACAATATAAACAGTTTTTTGCCCTGTACAGTAAAGTATACAGTCTGAAGTCAATTTTACAACATCCAAAGATTGTTAGCATATATAGACCTTCCCCTTTAAATGATTCACAGAAATACTGTAGTATTTTACAGTAAGTATTGATTCATTTTGACTGTTCAATTTTGTAAATGGTATACATAATGTAGGATGATTTTTCCTGGTATAGAATTCCAAGCCACGGATTTCGGAGGATTTGAATTTCACAGGATTAAATATTACTGAATTTAGATGGATAGATGGGCAGAGAAAAGAATGAATGGAGAAGAAAAAAGCAAAAAAGTGCTCCAAATCTAAAAAAAATATGTTGTGGAACAAAACTGTTGGCTTCAAATAATAGTAAAAATATTGCATCAGAGTGTATCTGAGGATACTTCGATACCTTATTTAACAGGATTTCAAATGGAAGGGAAGGATTTCAAATGGGAGGAAGCCCTGCCTCTCCTTAGACCCTCCCAGAGTAATCAGGCCCTGCAATCTGCCCCCAAAACCAAAATCCTGCAAATGCCAGTGGTTGGTGATCACTAGTACCTTAGTTACAGCAGTCTAATACTGACACACATTGCCTACCTAAAGCAATTATATCAAGTTATATCTGGATTGATATGGCCATATCAAACTATTTATATGCCATTTATCTGGGATTTCATTGTATCAAGATTTATCTGGCTTAATATATTTTCATACAAAACTTGACATATCAAGGCAGTGAAAGCACATATATTTGGCTGGATTTCTGGCTTGATATGGCCATATACGGACTACATTTAGCCAGATATCAATCCATATCTGGATTAAGTATAAGGGAAATTAGCCCTGCTCTAGCACAGTGCCCTCTTTCCAGGGAGACATCTGACAAGGGAGTTGCTGTAGCAAACCCCTGATCTGAAAGAGGTTGATAGGAGGTATAGTAGCTCTTATCCATCATATAGACTCCCAAACCCAAGAGTTTTGAGGAATCTGGGACAAATTAAAAGTCAGTTGAAGAAGTGCACTCCTCAAAATTTTAGCCTACTGTGCAGTAAACCCCTGCAGTCTTCTCCCCAAAGGAGTTTAAAGGCATATTGAATGCAAAAAAGTGGATACTCATGTGGACAAGTACGGTAGACTTATACTGACTAGTATTGCTAGTTGCAAGCGGAAAAGAATTCGTCCGAGCCTACCATGGTATTGTACTTGACAACCACATAAAATGACGCAATAGGTCCTTCATACTGCAGTAAAGTTTGTCACTGTACAACAACTTTCAGTCATGTTTGTTATTCTGTATTCATACATTGTGTTTGCCTTTTTTATATTCCTGAAATAAAAGTATCTGTTTGGCAGACAATTCTTTGTTGGTGTTGGCTTTATTTATAACTTTTGTAACTTTTTTTATGAAGAGCCCATATTGTTATGTAAACATTTTGCTTTGCATGCAGAGGGTACCTTTATGTACAGTATTATGTAGTGTATTAACATCAGAAATGGACACACACTGTTACAAAACATATAAAGCATGCAGGACAGTGTGTTCTGTATTTGGTGCGAGAAACTGATAGGGGAAAAGTAAAATTTTAGGTAGTTATGGATGGTAAATGTAAAGTAACGGTGTGAATCATGAAAGGACCACGTAAGATTGGAAGGGGGAAGGGAGGGGGAAGGGAGGGGGAAGGGAGGGGGAAGGGTGCAGAGAGGGGAAGGGGGTGGTATATCAGTCTACCAAATATTGGAAAGGTTCCATCCTATCTAGTGTGTCTACTGTACAGTACAAGGTACTGTAGTTCCTAGTACGTTGTTGTAAAAAGGACTAATGTGCTATTACCATGATTCCAAAATCATCGCAAAGCCTTTACATGCTTTGGCTAGATTGCAAGAGGTGAAGTGACAAGTGGCTGTTCAGATTAAACTACAATATTATAGCAAGTGCACAGAAGTAAATGAAATATTTAACATTAACCATGAAACTGTGATACCATGCTTGTCTTTAGGAAACTTTTAACTGTGAAAGTATACTCTCCATATTGTGCAATGAACTTGTTGTAAGGTGTTTACTTGAGATCAAATTGAATGAATTTGATCCTTTGTTTGTTGATCTTTTGTGACATTTTATTTTTACAGCTGACATTGATGAATGATATATTTTTTTGGATAAGAATAACCTCAAATAATCTATCTTCAAATATAGCAGCTTCAATTTAAGCTCTTTTTTGATAGGCCTGTTTATGGATGTGAACAGCACATCCAGAACATGCATGGTTTGCTGTGCAAGTCTGTGACTGTTGGTGTGGACCTTTTGTAAACCTAATACCAGTAAACTCTGATAAAGGCTATTGTTCTTGTTCTATTGTGTTAGCATGGTACAATAAAAGGCAATACTATGGAGGTTTATTGGAGCTGCTTCGCTAGGCAGATTGATTTATTTCAGCCATAATATTGTACATTATCGTGGATGTGTCATAAATGAATGTGTTCAACTTCAGCTCAAGGACATGGATTTTTAACTGCCTGGACTTTTCCCCACTTGGCAATTCAACCTTTGCCAGCATTATTCTTGTCAATATCCTGTCCAAAATGTGTTACCCCAAACTAAATTGCCCACAGGAAGACTACTTAACTTTTGAACTTGTTTGCTAATTAGTCATTGAACTACTTTGAAATGTTATATAGCTACTGTAGATTAAATTGGTCAAATTTATTTTACGATGAAAGGAATTCATCTACATTATAGATGAATCAAGACAGCAAGAAATGGTCTACTGATTTTATTCCGCCATCACTGGGGTCTATCGCCTTTCAATTTCCTCGCTAATTACCTGTAACATAGATGGTTGTACACTAAATTGCATGAGGGTTGTAAATTCATGTAGACAATAAATGAAGACCATTTAAGGCTGGTGTACCCTGGGCACTAGTGGCTGATTAGAGGCACTAAACACAAGTGCTGATTGGATTCATCTATAAGGGAGGGTGATTTGAGAAGAGCAGCTATGAGATGGCAAACCTTTCACTTCAGGCACCATGTGTAGGTTGCAGCTGCCTCAGCCATGCTTTGTTGCTGCACACACACAATATAACATCTGCTAATTTTGTGATAAGTATGGTTACAAAGCATGACTGCAACTGACTGAGAGATCCACATACAGCTTTTACCTGGCCTGTGCCTGAAATACCATGTCTGTGCAACTTTACCTTCTTTCAGCCTGTCCTCTATCTAGGGACAGAAAATGTGAACTCGTGAAAGACATCTGCGTGAATTATAACCACCTACAGGACACATACTAAACCACACCCTTTTCTCAAATTCCTGGTTCAGAAATTGCTTTCATTCTCTGGCACTTGTTTGGTTGGTGCCTTTGTTATAGTCAAGGATATTGAAATTTATCAACTTTCCTCTGTGTCGTTTGAATTATCTTTTAAATATTTGTTTTGAGAGGGAGGGCAGGGGGCTGGCCCAGGCCCTTGCATGGTGCTCAAGCAGCAGAGATGAAACAAATTTTGTCTGCAGGAGAAAAGTGGTCAGTCTGGAGTAGCTTCTCTCTTCCTCTTGTATATAAATTCTTTCTTGTGTGCTACTTTCCTTGCAGTAGTACTAAAATTCACATCAGTGCGTATGTAATGAATCAAGTTTTTTTTTTTCTTTTGTCAGGCCATTTTGCCAGCAATGCATTGCCTTCAGCAGGGATGCTGCCATTCCTTCAAACCTTGGTCTGCAATACTCAAAACCACTGCTATGAAAAGTCTTTACGTGGAGAAATGAGTGGAGAAATAAGCGATTTCCAGGATGCAGGGTAAGCACAGTTTATCAGTCTTAAATTCGTAAATTCACAGGTGCAGAAGAGATTCAAGTATATCTGATAAGTGAAAGTTAATAATAATAATAATAATAATAATAATACACAGTTCTTATAAAGCGCAAAACACACTGAAGTCCCTTTGCGCTGAGAAAAGAAAAGATGAAAGTCATAGACAGGAGAAAAGGTAAGATTTAAGTTGTCTTCAAGTTAAGTCATGAAATTGTATTCAGAAAAGCTCAGAAATAGTCCCGGAATGACTATAGTGACATGAAGGACAGTAACACTGATTCTCCTTCCCAAACTGTCATTATTTGCATGTACAGTGTCTATTGCAGTCCTCACCGTCTGACAGTAACACTGTGGTGACCATACCAGGAGAGGGCGTCCTGCACCCATTATCTTCCTCCATTTTGTCTACCATTTTAAACATGTGTTCTAGCTTTCTGGTGACTATTTGGATTATTGTGGATTTATATCCTCTAAATCTTTCATTTCTGGATTGAGATTCCTTCTAAGGACCTTTATAGCATTGTGCTGACATGTGTTCTACTGGATTCTATGAGTATACTTTCTTTCTTTAGGCCTGTTGAGGCCTTTAGGTTTAGCTTGGGGGGGCAGGAGGGAGTTTCCCACTAGGCTCCTCCGCCGAGGCTCATTAGGCCTCCGTGCTTTGCACCTTGTGCCTTGGTTTGGCTTTGTTAGCTTAGGGGTTTCTCAGTGTTGCCGGCTTGTCAGGGAGTTCGGGGGAATTTCTTATATTCTTTATTGAAACATTAATTTGTCTATAAAATTGTGTCCTTTTGTGTTACAGAATATCGAAAGTCTTTGCAGATATAGAAGAACTTTTAAGAAATGAAACTTTTATTGAGGAGTGGACCACACTTGCGAATGACTTACAGGAGTTACAAAATTCATACAGCCTTTTACAAGAGCTGCCAAAAATGGAAGGTAATTACTGAATCACTTTAATTTACATTGTCCATCTTTCTTGGTTGATAAGCAGAAGAGGAGTAGGGAGACTGAGCACTTGCTCATGTACTTGGTTTGAGGGCCCTCTCTGCACACGCTATTACTGTAGGTCAGGTTAGGTTAGATGGAGTTTTACGGCCCAGTTTCCAACCAGTTGGTTCATGTTGAGCTTGCCACAGCCTTTTTCCTAGTTGTGACTCACTGGCTTGTTTTCCTTACTCCATTGTTTATGGTGAGCATCAAACACAATGGCAGTAGGTTTTTTTTTTAAGTCTTCCGTATGACCCAGCCAGGACTCAAACTCCAGACCTTCTGACTGCAAGTCATATGTTCCAACTACTTGATCAAGCAGTCGGTCTGCACATGCTGTTAGTTTACTAGGGTAAGTTAGGATTGAGGGGGGGGGGGGGTAAATAAGAGGTATTTGGGCTTGTTGGTTCCCAAACCAGGGAGTTCATCAGTCTCAATTAATTAAAAATCACCAAGTTTTTTTCTTTTTGTTGGGTGGGTGGGGTGGGGGGAGGTACAGTAGGTTGGTTATCAGGATACTTGAGGCTGTACAATATTACCTTTTAGACCACAGCAAGGTATGTTTTATCAAAGAGGATGAGTATTGCTCTTGTTAAAATGGACCCTTTTTATTGAAAATTTCCAAATTTTATTAGAGGCCATATTTAATATTGAAACTATTATTATAAGTATTATCTTACAAGTATGTAATTAGCAAGCAGAGGTTGACAATTGTTCGCTAGGTGTCAACTTTGGATAGGTGTCAAAATAGCAAGTGGTATACCATTCTTCACTTGCTAGAGTCATGGAGGAGGTGGTTACCTGGCCAGAACTTGCCCAGAGTCAGCAGTTTGTCAAGATGTACCTGAAAGGAATTCTTCCACACTGATGGTAAATTGTTATCATAAAATTATAAGAACCTTCAGGACTTATATTACATCTTACATGGAATGATTGCATTTTCATGCAAATAGGATCATGTGGCAAAGTTTCCATACGTAACTTTCCTTCTCAGCTATTGAAACATCCCCCTTCTCTGCTTGATCACATCTTATTGTATGTCTCTGGGAAGAAATGAGACACACTACATACACTCTTGATATAGTCAGGTTTCACATCTGATTACATTGATTGATTGACTGACAATACCATCAGAGATAAACCAAAATACACAAAAGGTTAGTAACATTTGGGGTCAGCTAACAACAAGCCATTCAAGTATGTGTCAATTGCTTTTCATGCAGTGTAAAATAATTACATCATCGATCATCTGAGGGCACACACCATATAACAAACACAGATACCAGTTACACCCCACTCTACTTTTGGTCTTCTCTGGTGTCTTTGTTGTATTCTTAAAAGAAGGGTTCAATAACAAAAATACTGTCACATGATCAAAACAAACCAATTAGGAATTAGGATGATGGGGCACATATTTGTCATGATTAAGGTTTACTGCATTTTCCCTTTAAAAAGGAAGTTTAAGCAAAAATTGAATTTTCGTGCAAAAAAGGAACCAAATCTGCACAGTGTTGTGAAACTTTCATTTAAATTGGACGTGTATTTGTCAAAGTATCAGTGAATGTAGTCCCTAGATTTGTGTCCCAAAGTGATTTTGAGGGCAGGAGAAGTTATATCACTTCCTCACATTGTCAACAAATACTTTGTTTCTCTTGATTTTTCAGACTGTTGTGTTTACCTTGCAGTTAGTATGGGTAGGACCTCCCTGTGTGGGATGCAGAGTTCAAGTTCTCATGCCCCTTATGCAATCACATTCTTATTTTGGGGATTGTTGAGAAGATAATTGGTTGTAAAGTTTAAAGAAAAAGAAAAGACAGTCCATAAATGTGAGGATATGATGTCATATGTGCTTGCTGGAAGTTCACATTTTGTTGAATATGTCACAACTTTACCTCTTTACCTAGGGAACCACATATCACATTTTAATGCAAATTTCACTGAAATGCTTAGAATAAGTTCACTTCCAACATATGAAAAATTGATGTGACCTTAAACCCTTCTTTTAAAATAAAGGAACAAAATCTATGTCATTTTAAAGTAGTAGAGAGGTTATCCTAAAATGTCATCCTCATATTAAATTGACCTAATTTTCTGTTTTCTTTGCTCTTTTGTCCCAGATGTCGAACTGTCTTCCATTTTGAGGAATCCAGACGATTTCAGACGGTACCTCATAGTAGAGAAGAATGTGAATCAAAATGTTTCTAGTGCTGTGCTACGAGCGTCCATTGACAGTAAATTTGTAAGTGTAATCCATGTGTACCTAATGGTGGGAAGCTTGAAGGCTCCTTGAATGATCCTTAAAGGTCAAGAACAGCCCCCAAACTTATTTGGAAGCAATAGCTTCATCTCACAATTTTCCTCTTATTTCCCTTCAATGCATCTTTTATAATATTTTAGGACCTAAATATTGCATATTTTAGGTAAACCAAGCAGTTAATATTAGTAAATTTCACATTTTAGGAGATAAGACTGTCACATAACTCCAAAGAGCCGATCATGAAACAAGACAGTCTTCTACACTACTTAAAGTTGGGTGACTGCTCTTGCACTTTAAAGAAACTAGACAACCTCTACAAACCAGATGTCTATGTCTGCAGTATAAAAAATGCACCTTCAAGGTGTATGCCATTTTAGTCAGGGTTCGTACGGGGCCTTGAAAACCTGGAAAGTCCTTGAATTTAAATCATTCATTTTCAAGGCCTTGAAAGTGCTTGAATTTTGTACTTTTGCATCATAGTCCTTGAAAAGTACTTGAATTTTACAAAACCACATTTACCAAACACATGTACACAGACATCTTGTCATCTAAAACATTGGCAAATTCACCTTAAAACCATCTAAACCCATTGTTTTTATGATCAGAAAACGATCAGGCACTGAACAAAAATCGGCAAAATTTTCCGTGTATAGGCTCTACTTTGCGTATCATATAGTGTGTTAGGCTAAGTTACTTGTGTGAAACGAGCAATGATGCCTTCAGGATCGTTGCTGGACAAGTGCAACACTTGTTTTGCACATAATAAGCACAGAAGATGATGAATCTGACAGGAAGGGCTTTTCTATTACAAAATATAGTTAAAATCTGAAGAGTGTGACACCATAAGCCCTGGGTGAGCTATGTAATGCCTGGGCCCAGGAATACCTTTCCTTATAAATAAAGCTAATGCTGATCAGGCAGCATCACTCATTCCACCTATCTGTCCACACTTGTTCAATTTTTTTTTTCTTCGAATGTGCTGTCATGAATGTGATTGATATTTAGGCACAGTGTTCCTTGGGTGGTGGGGCTCATGTGGGGTGCTAAGGAATTTTGGAACCAGGTCCCATGTGGCCCATTTTATGATAATCTGCAAAATGCTTCTCCTCCAGCAGTTCTCCTGTACAATACTGATGGTTTCTCATAGTGATACTCTATAACTAGTACCTGCAGGGTGTTCAGGAATTTTAGGTCCAAAGGCCAATATGGTCTGAGGGGTCCTTGTTGTAAAATATTGCACGATAATTTTTTTCTTTTAATTTTTAAAATAGTTAACAGCCTGAAATGAAGATGCTTGTCTGTTGGATTGTTTACGACATTCTTGAATTTTTGTCCGGGTTCCATATGGGCCCGGGCCAATACGGCCCATTCCATGAAAGTTTGCAAAATCCTTTTCCTCCTACAAATTTTGTTTCACAATGTTGATGATTTGTCACACTGATCTAGTGATCCTCTGTTAATAGTTCTTTTGGGTGTGTAGAAAGTTTCTGTCGAATGCCCACAATGTGCCCTATGGTCCACATTGTGAAATATTGCAAAATGGCCAGTCCCACCTCAAATTTATGTTAGACAGAGCTGCCCGCCTGATATAGTGGTACTTGATTAGTGATCATATGGTGCTCTGGAAGCTTAGGTCTAAGTTCCCATGTGGGCCTTTGTGACCTTTTTTATAAAATTCTGTGAATTGCTTACTCCTTTAGATTGTCTTGTACAATGTTGATGGTTTGTTACAATGATCATGATTTCACTTAGTGGCACCTTCAGGTTAATTATTCCTAGTCCTTGAACAGGACTGTGTACTACACTTAACAGTGGGACCTACTCTAGTGTGGAGTAAAACAAAGAGGACATAGCATAGAGTCCTGTTGAAGGACTAGTTATACCTGACTTTGAGGTGTTTGGAACCCAAGGCCCAAGGTGGACCATGGGTCCATTTTGTGAAATATTGCAAGTGATTAACTTTTCCTCCAGGTAATTTTGAATAGAGTTGAAGGCCTGTGGTAGTGATGCTTGGTTAGTGATCTGTTTACATTTTGGGGCATTTTGGTCCAAGGTTGCATGTGGGCCCTATAGTACTTTTTATGAAAATCTGCAAAATGTCCCTACAACTACAGATTGTCTTGTACAATGTTGATGGTTTGCCTTAATGGTACTTGTTCAGTGGTTCTTTAAGATGATAGTGTTTGCGTAACATGAAAGTTCCTTTTGATTATTGAATTAGTGCTGTCATCCTTAAAAAGGATTTTATTCCCTGAAAACCTCAAAGTGTGCTCAAGTATTTCATACTAGGAAAAAATTTGGGAGTGCTCTGTAAAAGAGCAATTTGATGGCCTTGAAAAACCAAGTTATACCTTAAAAAGTCCTGGAAAAGTGCTTGAATTTTATCTTGAGAAAAGAGTACGAACCCTGTTTAGTACAAGGTCCTTGTAACAAATATTTTCAGTTTTGATAACAATTTTGGAAATTTTCATGAATATATCATCTTGAGGGAATATTTTATCAATATTTAAAAAAAAAACAAGATGTTAATCCAAGAAAATCATGCCAACCTTTATACAAACAACAGAGTGGCAGTCAGCGTTTGTTATTACAATTTTTTCACAACTTTAATTCTGCACCACTTAATGTCCATTGACTAAAAACTAACAAAAAAAATGACTGTGATCACGATCGAATGTCATGATTGGTTACAGTGTAGTGGTGGCTCTCTAGTCTGGCATTTATGTGGAATTTTTTTACCTAACAAATATTCAGAAATTTTTCATTCAACAGACTAACAAAAAAGTTTTCATATCTTCTAACCTGAAAGACCTTGTCAATGTTTCTGTACTCTGGTAAACAATTAGTTGAAGAAGGGAAAATGAAGTACTGAAACATGAAGTTAATACTCTCTGTCAAACTTTGATTGCCCCTTTCAAGGGAAATATTATGTTTAAAATGATCCAACAAAGAGTACAAAGAAAATGGTTCAGACACTATCCAACAATTCAGTCTTAATCATAAACCCCAGCAATAGCTACATCTCCTCAAAGTACTATGCGCAAGAAGAGCTGTGGACGTTGCATCATTTGAAATGTTAAAAGTTTGGGTTAACAAATTATTCTTGAGCAACAAACAACTGAATTTCTATCTGTAGGTCCCCCTGTGGGCTGGGGGTTGTAGAATATGCCCACAGTTTTTCCTGCCTGTCATAAGAGGCAACTAAATGGGAGGACTTGAAAAGTATTGAACAGGATAACACTATATAACACATTGGCGTTGGTGTGTCATTAAATCTTATCTAACTAACTATTCTATCTGTGGGAAACTTGTTTCTTGAAAAGAAGGCTACCATATTGCCTTACGTTTGATAATCTGTCAAACTGTGTGAATAAATATTAGTTTTGAAAGGATCAATTTTTCTTGCAAAACAAAAGCAATATAACCCTTTATGTAGCTTGTACTTGATTCCATGTATCTTCTACTCCTGAAAAGCTTTAGTTTTTTGAGTTAGCTAAATTATTAAGACACCACTACCAGTATAAACATGTTTGTTTCTACCTTGAAAGAAAGTCTAGTTTGACCACCTGTTCCTTCGAAATAAGCTCTATGACACCTTATCTTCAATCACCATAGTGTAATTATTTAAAATGGTCAGTACTTCAACCAAAACATAGTAAGGGATATCCTCATATCTTTATTTTATATTCATTTTGGATAGCAGTTTGATCTACATTTTTTAATAATTGAACAATAGCTTGGCTTTGATTGGGCAATGATAACCTTCAACTTTTAGAAGTTCAATGCAGTGAATAGCAGGCACACACACAGTTAAAGTATGTGGATATGGCCTTGAGCAATTTGATTTCAGTACAGGTTTCTCTAGCTTTAGGAAATTACTCTGCACTAGTTCTTTTTTTTTAAATTTGGAAGATAGACAGATTTCACTTTGTTAAGCTCAAATATTGTCAAATTCGGCTCACTTATACAAACATGTAAAACAATAGAAAACATAAATTATGAGTTTTGGTAAATTTAAACATATCAGGGAGAATGTAAAATATCCTAGGTACAATAATATATGCTTTAAAGAAACAAAGTAGGTTGTCCTTTCCTTAGTTTTGTCACGCAGTAATGGCAGTGTTTATAATTAATGTGGTGCGCAGCATTAACTGACCTTGCAGTAATGACTGACCTTGCAGTATTATTTTCTTTGCAGAATGTAGGTTGAGCAATGAATTGAAATAGAGCTGACGCAGGCTGTGGCTGCTTTCCGTCTTTAAAAAAAAAAAAAAAGGCCTTGGGTGATTAGAGTATGCTCGCAAATGCACCAGATTTTTAACCAGCTTTTATGCATGCGTGATTCCTCTTTTATTTTAAGGTCAGTCCTTCCCACAAATATAATAATTTCACAAAAATGGTGATGACACTGACTAGGACATTTACAAGGATGATTATGATGGTATGATAATCATTATCATAGGTTAGTATAAACAAAAATGTTATTTTAGTGATTGCTCATGTTCATTTTAATGTAGATAAAGGGGTTAACTTGTTATTTATATCCAATTGCAGGTTCAGTCTTTATTAACTGGGATGAAAATACCGCCTGAAGATTGTTATCAAAAGGTCAAACTCGCATTGGTGGCAGAGGACGACAGACTTGCCAAGCAGGCTGAAACAGAATTTTGTGCGAGATTAGGTGATGATGATTATAGCGACATTTCAAGGGAATTAAGAAGAGAAGTAGACCCCGTTCAGTTTGTACAGGTAAGAAAAATCTTGGAGGGAAGGAGGTCAAATCACTAAAATGTGATTGACAGATGAGAAACATTTGACTTTATGCATCAAGGCTTTTTTTGCTTGATTATCCAGGTATCACTCTTCTCAGGTACCATTTTCCTGCTTAAAGTGATTTGTGACAAGTGTTTTGTGATATTCAGGGGGAAAATTTCATTTTGCAACATTTAAACCATTATCTATATTTAACTGGTAATTGTTTTCCCTGCTGTGACTGATTGGGAACAACATTTTGCAGCCTGATTTGAACTTAGTTTTTTTAGATACTGGTAAGAAACTGTGAAAGGGAACTTAGTTTTTGTAGATACTGATACGAAACCGTGAAAGGGAACTTAGTTTTTGTAGATACTGGTACGAAACCGTGAAACGGAACTTAGTTTTTGTAGATACTGGTAAGAAACTGTGAAAGAGATATAAATGGAAACAATTCTTGTATCTTAGCCATGAGGAAGGAATAATTGTTAAAATTTGTTGCAACTTTTTCTGCCATAGGGCAAATAAATATGTAGAACCCTGGTGGAGATAACTAATGTTAAACTGTTTTTGTCTTTTGATTTCACACTTTACTCACTTTTGTTTTAATTAAATCCATGTCTTGACATAATTTTCTTTCCAATCTTTCCAGTGTGAGGAAGAGATAAAACTTCTACTCTCCTCAACCTGTGTGAAAGAAAGCGATTATTCAAATGCATAAAGCACAGTGTTTTCAAAGTGGTCACTAATTTGTGTAAAATGCTGTATCGACACAAAAACCAAGTCCTTGCATTACATTTTAGTGCATTCTGATGTTAACATGATTTAAGTATGGGTCACACTATACCTAAATCATATTGGATTACAATCCAGTGGATGTGACGTATTTAAAATCATCTCAATCTCTGGTTGGGAAAGGACCCAAAATTTGCCAGTCTTTGAAATTATGTACCATTTGCATCACAGGAAGTTTCAAAAATTGCAATTTTGCTAGTCATTTTATCACATGGCATCACCAGACAGCTTTTATCAGGCTCTATGTGTAGTCCAATAAAAGCCAATCATTAATATGATTTCACAAAATAGTATAAATTTGATTTTAGTAGTCAATAAAAATCACATTTATTTATTCAGGTTGGTAAATTTTGAGTTCATTCTGAGGAGAGATGGAGAAGGTTAAAACAAAAAGTCAAAAGTGACATTGTAATCTGATTCAATAGTGTTGTAGAGTGACTTATTCTTTAGAGTGGAATCAGTTTAACTGAAATACACTAGTTTGCTTTCATACTTCTGTAAACAATAAAAAAAAGCAGCTTTGAATTTCTTTTTTAATTTTTGCTTGATTTTAGAGCAAAATGACTGACAGCACATCTGCACCTGTTAATGCACCTCGTAAGTATGCCGTGAAAACAGAAGCAAAATTTTCAAAGCTGAGTTGTATGTCTGTCTCTGGAAACCTTAGCCTGATCGTTTGTTCTGTGACTGAAACATTCCCTTAAAGTAACTTATACCTCTCAGGGATTGTACCAAAAACACAAAGGGGGGGGGGGGGGCAGGGATTTATTGCTGCTAAAGGGCAAGTTTAAAGTGATGCTGTCTGAGGCCAAAGTTATGAGTTCAGGTGGACAAAAGCTTGCTTCAAGGCCCCTGTAAGGTGCAATTTGAAGGGTTTCAAAATGCCATTTATTTATCCATGTTAAACCATTGCTACAAAAGTTTCTTTGTTTTAATAAGTAATACACAAGCATATTGACAATTTTCTAATTTTTATGGGAAGGAAGAGGGGGAGGGGGAGGGGTAGGCAGAATCCCCCTTACTCCCCGATGGTGGAAACACTGCCTCTATGACTCTCCTAAAAAAACTTACCATGGCAACAACTTCCTTTCCCACCTGAAGCCAATTCCTCCCAAAAATTATCCCCCAAAAATATTCACTTGGGTGTCCACTTCTGTCCAGGTTCTGTATTCAGAGCTGTACTGGCTTTACACAGGATATTTATATTCCCTTGTTTGTCGTTAGAGTCTTTATGGAGATTTACTCCAGAAACTGAGAGCTGGAAATGGCATTTCCCAGACTTGCAACTAAAGATAAAATAGTGGTTATTTTGAGCCTTGGTTTCCAATTAAATTTAACTTCATAATATTGCCCCCAAATGAAGAATAATTTGTAAGCATGCATTGTTCATGTCAAGTTATCTGTTCCACCAAAACACTAAGCGGAGGGCTACCATCAGTGAGACTTTCATATTTGCCTTTGCTATGACCCAAGAGGGTGTACATTTGTAAAATAATCTCCTCTTCAATCTCATTCTGTACCCCAAAAAACAATTACACACCATAGTTTTATACAGATTTATTCCAGGATTCAATGGGGAATCCCTACATGTATGGCAATGGTAAATTAAGGTTTGGGACGGAAACTGTGCATAGCGTAGGAATTAACATTTAAAATACGAGATTTATTTACATTTTGTTGGAAAACCTCTGTTTTTTTGAACATTTGAATTATTTGTATTCAAAATGGTCATATGTCTGCAATGCTCCACATCACTAACAACCATCATTGGCTATATTTATGATTTGCCAGCAGCAGTGGTCACAGCAGCACACACCCACAATGTCTGCTTAAAGTGAATTTTCACAATTTTCACCACAACCAGGGGGCCGTTCCACAAAGAGTTACGCACAATCTTAAGTTTGATTCACCATACTTAAGCCAACAGTAAATCACACTTAAGATCGTGCGTAACTCTTTGTGGAATGGGCCCCTGGTGTCCTATGTGTAATGAAGTAGTAAAGAACAAAACAACTGTTTAAACTAATTGAATAAATATTGTGTTTATGTGCCACCCTCATTTGTTCGTTGTTCATTGGTTTGGTAGTCCTGTCATGTCCATATTTCTGTTTGTCTTTCCATCCTTTTATTTTAACCACTGGTGAGTCATTGTAATAAAGGAACTTAAAAGAAAGGAAGAAATAAAGGTCAGCGTAATTTCGTTTGAAATGAAGTGAATGCAGAAGCCCTTGAATAAAGGCTTTGCTTAATACCAAAACTTCCTGATAAATAACGAAAACTTCTTGGAAAAACTGTATGAGAAGGGCACAAGTTGTATTCTAATTGAAGTGCACTTGATAGTGTTACGGTTCATTTCCTTCCTTCCTTCCTTCTAGCATTGTCAGATTTACTGGTGAATTCTTCGGATATGAGAAGTTACATGATCGATGACATGCGACTTTCGGGAGAGTCAGCCGATATTGTACTGAATCAGCAAGTATCACCCAGAGAGGTAAGAGATAAAAAATGAACATTGCTTTAAAGGTGTCCTCTTCTTAAATGGGAACCCAAGATACTGAATTTTCATTTCTTTTATAGAAATGAAAAGGTGTGGGAGGGATTTTACACTTTTGTGGAAAAGGTGGGGGGGGGGGGGGTTGGATAAATCTCCCTTGACGGAAGCATTGCCTGAGACTGCATTGTCATGACTTAAGCATAGGTTCAGAGAGTTGTGTAAACCTTGTTCATTCATTCCCACCAATATTTTGCTGTAAAAGGGGGAAAAAAGACACATGATTTCGTTCATTAGTAACTGCATTTAAAACAGCCAAATCAGATTTGAGCGTGGTGTCATATTTCTTCAGCAGTTAGTCTATATAGCCCATTTTATAATGGCAGGGTAAGTATTACAGTAACAGGATTAATTAATCTGCTAGAGAGGATGGGGGAGAGTGCTTGTGTACCTCAAAAGACCAAACTTGTCATTTTTCGAAAGGCCATTTCAGGTGGAAAAACTGTGGATTGCTCTTGGTTTGCAAACCCACCATACTTTGACCCAGTCAGGAATCAAATCCCAAACCTCCTAGCTGTTTAGCTTTACCATTTCAAACACCACTGCTTTTATCCATGTGGCCTCAGCTGTGGTCAAAAGTTTCAGAGAAAAATTAAGAGCCAAAGCTGTGAACTTCTTTTTAGGAACTTATTTCTTGAAAATTATTTCTAAAGAATTTTTTCAGCTACCTCCTCTCAAATTACAAGTCTATTCTTGCATGTAAAAATGATATCAGAATCAGATGTGTGATGTAAACATTTCTTTTGTTATCTAATATTCCAACATATATTGTTTTTACAGCTGAAACTTCTACTCTCTGGACATGAGATGAACGAAACAGTTTGTAACGCATCCTCATTGCAGACCTACTTCCCTTCAGCCCTGCCATCACAAACCTTGGACCTGAGCAACAGTCTCTGTGATTTAAGCGATGATGAGTTAGATGATTTTTCTGCCGTGCTGAAAGCTTCTCTTAACAAAACTGCTCTAGTTTCTTATGTAAGTGATATTCCTCTGATGTTGTTTTAATATGATGCTTAAAATAATTTGAAGGAAGAGTTAGATGGGACAAGATGATACACCAACACCAACGGTTTATATGTAGACCTTGTGCAAATGTCACAGAGCAAAAAGTACCTCCTCCTTTGGGGGCAAACCAAACCAACACCGACAAATGCAGACAGCTGATTTGTCAACCAGCTGAATATGTGCATGGGCTACATGTTTAAGGCAAATTCTAATGCGTGTGACCATGAGCTTGTAAACGATACCTTGCCGGGTACCGGCCGCTCACGAGAGCTGAAGCCTTGCACGTCTTTCCTCGCTCACGCGGAGCTCGTAACTGGCGTAGCTACCCAAAAATTTGGACACACTGCAATGAGCTCTGTCACGTGATATGCAAGAGCCCGCCCTCGCTCCCGGCATTCACGTGCCGCGTGACATAAATGGCTAAAGGGGAATTCCAACCATTTCCTTACGGGGAACGGTTCTGTGTACCCCGTAAGGCATTGAATACGGGTATGCCCTGTGTTCGTTCAATTGTATTGCCCCCAAGGATGATGTCAGTGTGTCGTCAATGCGTATAATCTATTGTCAACTAGATAAAAAGGTTGAGTTCAAATCAGTTCAAGTTCAATTTTGTTTCAAATAGAAGCTTTTCATATGAGTCAAAATTCTCCCCAAGGGCCATATTATAGTACATGTAACTATGTAGTAGACCACACTCCATGCCCTTGCTCGGTGAGTGTGTGCACACACTGCATTCCATAGTCCTCTAGCATGGTGGATCTGTGATGTAGTTGCAAAGCCTTTATACATTTCAACTCCTCTTTAGTTGTCTCATGACAGTTGGGAAATACCATGGTCACATTCTACAACGCCCAACCCACAGGGGAAAATTTGAATTTTGCTTCACCCCTCTGCCTTAACATCTCACTACACTTGAAATCCCATCTACCTGCAACTAGACCCTGGTTTAAAAACAGCAAAGTTTTGGGGCGTATGAAGTATATTTCCCATCTGTATGTAGCTGTTTAGACAAATCCATCAGTCAAGTTATGGAGAAAAATTGCAAAGGTCTATCAGCCTTAATTGTAGTGATCATTTTGATTGGCCAACACCAGGGATGGCTCCAAACAACCCAGAACCACATGAAAGCAGAAGTTCATGTTTGGTTTGAAAGTACTCGAAGAAGAGCTACATGAAAGATGCAAGAAGATGGACCCCACCAATGGTTGACAAATCTCAAGATCACCTAGGGATCAAATTTACATACATGTTGCAATGAGATCACCAATATTGTATGTAGTTTTATAGTCATGGTAACTCAGAAATATGTGTATTCAGTGGAAAATAGAGATTTTGAACATTTTAAATCAAGAAGTTTTGGTTTCCTAGCAATGTATAATTTTTCTTCTCTTTTCCCTTCTGTAGGTTGCCAGTAGCAACACAACCAGTGACTTGGAGCAGCAAATTGATAGTCAATATAACAGGCTAATGGATGATGTAAGAATCATTACAAAACTTTGTGGGGAAAGCATGAGGAATTTTAGTGTTGGTAACTTGTAAAAATATAGCATGAAGAAAAGGTGTACCATGCACTGGGTTGTGGTCAAGGTATCTCAGTGCAGATGCATATTGCACTATAGACTATGTAAGCATAGCACCACAATTAATTGGTGACAAACAAGTTATGGCAAAAATATGCTTCCCTCATGGCTGGAAAGGGCACCCCATACTGTCTTCTTGTTTCAGTTTATTATTGAACAAGTACTACTTCATTGGGGGGTAACATTCTTTAAGAAATTGGGTGATAAATTCCTAGCTTATTTGTGGTAATGGTGGAATTCTGTGCAGGCTGGAACGACTTCTTAGTGGGTGTTTCTTCTGTTCCTTGCAGACCCTTATAGCTACAAACCTAAATATATGTGTTGCAAGTTTTTGCTTTGGTAGGATGAAATACAGGTTCACATTAAACAGTAACAACATACATTGCAGGACCGAAATTAAGCACTGGTCCTTTTGTCTGAGACGGGGGAAAACTTGCTTCAGACAACCGTTTTCTCTCGTTGATGTTGTCAGATGGACAAGTAGATTTTATTTGTAATTGACTAGCCCCTCTAAATTTGGAAGGAAGAACGTAATAAAAAAGCTCTAAAGAATATTTAGACAGTGGTATGGATTATCATCTGTTATTGCAAGACAGATAAAAATAAAAGAAGTTCAGCGTTAAAAATCAAATGTTTGTTTCTATGGAAGACACATCAAATACAAGTGTTTGTATATCATTTTGCACTTTCACTTGGATAACCACAAATTTTTTCAGCCAACCTCAATTTGGCTCCATCTTGTCCCACGGGGCAACCTAAAAATTTCCCTAAACATCAGCGTACATTGTAAAGTATTTTGTATTCTTCTCCGTCCAGATTTTAGCTGTGAAAGACTTGAAATGAAAATCCTCAGCTGTCATGTTTGATATTTTGCAGGCCTCAAAAAAAAAAAAATTATTTCCCAGGAAGGTAGTAAAATTATTTCCTAGGAAGGGAGTACAATTTCCCACAATTTTCCCTATTTTTTCATGAGCAGAAAAGAAAAATTTTGCTCCAAATGCCAAAATTTCTCTCCATATTTTCCAGAAAGGAAACTCCCAGTTGCCCACCTTTTTTCCTACCATTGTTTTTTATTTTGTAATCTTTCTTTTACAGATTGCAGCATTGGGTGAATATAATAGCATACTTGAAGATATCAGAATGCAAAATACTTCAGATCTTGATGGCTTCTTCTGTGGTGAATTGACTGGTACTATATTTCAAGCCCTAAAAAGTACTAATGGCAGTGGAAGTGACGGTTCTTCCTTTTCAGCTGGGGGTGCTAAAGGATTTGCTAGTGGCAATAAAGGGGGCAACAGCCAGCCATCTGAAGTGTGTAAGTAACCTTTAACTCTTTCAGCACCATTGTTGCTGAATAATGACACTGATGAAAGGCAATGGTTTTATGCATAGCCCCACCACTTTGGTTCTGGAGGCTCCATTTTTCATGTATGGGAAATTTAGACCTAACAAATGATGCCTTGTATAGTGGATGTTGCTATGGATGTTTTCCAAGGTATCATTCACTGTGACTAGGCTAGGCACTAACTTATAGGCAACATGTATGGTGTATGCACTTAAAAAAAATACAGTTGGTTGCTGGGAAGGATTCTTCCAAGGGTTGTTTCTGTCCCAGAGGGTAAGAAAAGGCAATTTGTAATCCAACTATTTTTAAATTTGGAAGCATATTCAATTAATTTAGGTCTTCAGAAGTTGCAATTTTTTTAATTGTTATGATGGTTGTGTATTTTTAGAGGTTCCATACTATAAACTGGATTAAAAAAAAACTGCTTACCAAGGGGGAAGGGTACATAATTCATTCAAATAAATTATAAATAATTTAGGCAAATATATTATACTCCCTCCATCCTGTGGTTGAATGGTAACCTGCAAGATATATTGTTATGTGTGCTATTAGTGCTGCTGCCACACTGGAGTGACTGGTGTGACATATCTCGAGCAAAGATGAGAACACACTATACTAGAATCACCAAACATGGGAGTGACTAAAATGCAAATAAAATGTAAATAAGATTATCAAATACTGGAGTAAATTTCATTGTTTTACATTGTAAGGAAAAACTAACTGTATCTTTCCATAGTAAAATGAAAATTTGATTTTTTTTTTAGTTTTGGAGACGGTCATCTTTGAATATTTATGCATGACTAAGTGCTGACAACAAGTCTTAATTACAAACTTGTGTCAAGTGTGATCATTTTGTGGCAGAGGGATTTATTTCATTTCCCATTAACTTTATTTGGGCCTTCTTTTGCACACTAGTATGTGGAATGTAAAGTCTTTCTATCTCAACATTAACATATTTTACTCCTTGTGGAATGCCTGCAAGGAATTTATATGAGGTTGATGTTGTGTTAATTTATTTTGTGTGAATGTAATGGTTGCAAGTGAACACTTTATCTCAAGAAAGGAAACTGGTGAATCTCATACAAAGCATGTAAGTGCCTTTTATGGAGTGGCATACTAAAAAAATCATTTAAACGTTGAACTTTTCATCAAGATGATTGACACTGTGTAACACATTTATGTTGTTTGTTGTTAAATCTCATCTAAGCAACTAACTGATGGAGTAGATGTTCCAAATTGCTTTTGGTGGAGGTTAAGGTTCATTTGGGGTCACTAGAGGTCAAACAGTGAAAACATTGAAAATTGCTTGTAAACATGATATCTCAAGATAGAAAACTTAGATGAATCTCATATTTGACTAGTAATTATGCCAAAATAAGTAGATGAATTCTATTGTTTTTTAGTGAAGGTAGAAGGTCACTTGAGGTCACCAGAGATCCAAGCTTAAAACTTTGAAAATGCAATATCTCCAGCAGAGAAGCTTTGATGAAGACCATACTCAAAATGTGTATGGCCCATATTGCCGATCTCTTGGATAGGGTCACAGGTCATTTGGGATCATAAGAGGTCAAAAGGTACAAATATCTTTTTGGGGGTATTGTTTTGTGAGTCTTATAGTTACCAAAAATGGTAAATTTAATCAACTTTTAAAGGGCTGTCAGTGGGGTGAAAAAATTTAGGTCAAAGATCTTGCAAGGGTCATTTGAGGCCCTAAATATAAGTATTTTGGAATGCTTTTTTTCCTCAGATGCATTAGAAAATTATTTCCAAAATTGCGTAGAAGGAAAGCTGGAATGTGCAGATTCCAGTTTCTCCTCACATATCCGATGAAGATCAATTTAGAAAACTTTCTAATTAAATTTTGCCATCCCTATATTTTTACCACCAGTTTCACAAAATTATTGAAGTACTTACATTTTTATTTGTTTTGCAATCCCTTCAAAACTGTCTGTGTGCAAGAGGTCAACAGGGCTGGAATTAACTGAAAGCCACAAAGGCCATGGTTTTCATATTTTGGGCAGTGGACTTGTTGCCCTATAAAATGTAATAACCATCAAGGCCATTTGGCCTCCGTGCTGTACCTGTGGGATTACATTGTGGTCAGTCCAAAATCACTTTTTTGGCCTAGGTATCCTCTCAGTTTACATGACATGCCCCTAAAACTGATGGAAAAATGGCCTTGCCCTGCTGGAACCTTAATTCCAGCCCTGGGTCAATCCTGTGAGGTTTCTTCAGTTAGCCGTATTAGTTAGAGTATTTTGTATTTTTCCACCAAAGGTGGATCTTTTTCTTACCCTATAACTCAGGGAAACTTGAATTTTTTTATTTTTCAAAGGTTCCAATTCTACAGATTGCCCTCAGGAGATAACGATTACTCAGGCAGATGATAATGGTATAAGTACATTTGAATCTGCAATCTTTTAGGCACAACCATTTTTTGAACATCACTCAGACTAACTCATTATTGGGAAGTGGGATGAAACTTCATTGTCTGTTCTGTCCAATTTTTTAAGTCTTTTCATGAAATTTCATCCTTTTGTCCGAAGTGATTCCTGCATTACATAGATCTCGATCTCCCCTTTTCTTATAACTGTAATTTTCTAATACCATCTGTTCTTCAAGATGCTCTGGGGCCTGTTCCACAAAGACTTGTGCACAATCTTAAGTTTGATTCACCATACTTAAGTCAACAGTAAATCATACTTAAGATCGTGCGTAACTCTTTGTGGAACAGGCCCCTGGGGCCCTTTCCACAAAGACTTACGCACAATCTTAAGTTTGATTCACCATACTTAAGTCAACAGTAAATCAAACTTAAGATCATGTGTAAGTCTTTGTGGAACAGGCCTCTGGGGCCCATTCCACAAAGACTTACGCACAATCTTAAGTTTGATTCACCATACTTAAGTCAACAGTAAATCAAACTTAAGATCATGTGTAAGTCTTTGTGGAACAGGCCTCTGGGGCCCTTTCCACAAAGACTTACGCACAATCTTAAGTTTGATTCACCATACTTAAGTCAACAGTAAATCAAACTTAAGATCATGTGTAAGTCTTTGTGGAACAGGCCTCTGGGGCCCATTCCACAAAGACTTAGGCACAATCTTAAGTTTGATTCACCATACTTAAGTCAACAGTAAATCAAACTTAAGATCGTGCGTAAGTCTTTGTGGAACAGGACTCAGGTCAGAGAACTAGACTGTGTATTCTACTACCCTTTCTTGTAGACCAACATTTTCTTTATCTATTCCTGTTTGTTTTAAGGGGAGGGGGGAGATAAAGGGGTTTTGTGAAGGAATGGGTGAGAAAAGGTAATGGGGGAGTGTAATAAATGATGAAAAATTGTCCAAAAGAGGTACAAATCATCTAAGTTTGCTTCTTGTCCTTCCCTATCATTTTTTGTATCCCATAGTCTTATGAAAAGTAATTTACAAAAGGGGTTTTATCATTTTGTGTCACTTAAGTCAGCACCATCTTTATGAAAAATAAAATATTCATCCATATCATCAATGCCGATCTTTGAAGTATTTTGAGAAATGAAAAATTACAAGTTTATCTCTGTGACAAGGACTTTTTGTAACATAGAATCATGATAACTTTAAAGGAAAAAATTGCTATTAAAACATGCCAATATGACATTCAAAGCAAATGGCTTCGGACATTGTATTCCTATACACAGGTCAGTTTCACCAATGACTGTCCAGCAACAACTTGATCTCCCCCAATGCATTTTGCTTTAGGGAGTATAGCTTTTTCTTGTCCTCAGCAGTCTCCAGATTACTTCTCTACACATTATGCTCCTAGTGAATACTCTGAACAGCTCAATGGCCACAAGCAGTCTACTGGGGAAGTTAAATAATGAGACACCCATGAATAGAGACTTCAAGCAGGGAACAATAGCATTTCATTCCAGCACAACTGTAGAGCTGGATTCACACTCTGTGCATATGGTTTCAAGTGGCTATTGTTCCCTTGTGTGGTCAACTGCCAGGGACTAGAAAAAGCTATGCACCCTTTTACAAGAGTTACAGAAGATGCATCATTTAAATTTATGACAGTTTAGACGAACGAATTAGTTTGGATGAACAAATTTTTTTTTTAGCAACAAGCAACAGAATTTACCTCTCAGAGGAACCTTATTTCTGGAAAGGAAATGTGCTATGCTTTATTATTTTGAATTATCAATGATTTAAAATATATTAAAGTTTTCTATAAAACAATCGTCATTTTCCCTTTCAAGGTTGTGGGAGGTAGTTTTAAGTAAATTTTTTTTGTATGTGTGTTTCATGAAGTATACCAGGCTGAAAGGTTGTCTTCTTCCCTTTATCATCAATTTTGAAATTTTTATCAGCAGTTTTGCTCCTGGTTAACTTGAGGACTACCTAGCCTTCAAGTAGTTCATCTCCACTGCTTCATTTGAAAAACTCCAAAATTCAAAATTCACAGTTTTAGCAAGTCGTTTCCAGAATTTTCTATCACTGTTCCATCCCAAGTCTTCACTTTGATTGTTACAAGTTCTGGTCATTTTTCATATGCAGCATTTAGTCATCAGTTACAGATTTATGTGTGACACATATGTTGCTTTTCAACAACCCCGCATTTTAGGTGTAAATGGTTGTATTGATGGAGTTAAAAAAGAGTATTTGTAGTTTAAAAAAAGTAGGAGTAAAGTATTTATAGTTTAACAAGTAATTATGTAATCCTACATTGGAGTTGTAGCCTGCATTAATGGGGGAGGGGGTGGGGTCCATGCCCCAACACGTGAAAATAGTCGAGGGAAAACCAGCCAATTGGAAAGAATCACTGGGGAGCAGTTCAAACGAGCCTAACTGAACAAGAGAGCTGTGCTCTATTGACCATAATGTAAGCAAAATATACTTCAGAGTGTTCCAAATATAGCATCATTTTGCACCGTAGCATTCTCTAAAAGCAGAACTTTTGTAAAGTTACACCGCCTCCTTACAACAGCAGACAATAACAACTTGCACACTCCCTGTTGTAAAAGGTGGTTACTTATAAGGAGGCACCATTTTGCCTTTCAGCCCTCTTCAAAGAGCAAAACATTCCCTAAGGGGAGGTGGGCTCTTTCCAATGTCAGTTGGGGGGAGTCTTTGTTCTGAATCCATCTGCCTGCTTCCTCTACTCACAATTCCTGTGCATGCCACTGCATGAGAGCTGTTTGCAGTGATTTTTTTATTTTTTTCATTATATTTGTATTAACTTTATCCTTTTGTAAATTGAGAGGGGTACTTTTATGGTATTATCTGGGTTACTTGGTTTGAAGCCATGCATCTTTAAAGTTCAGCTTGATATGGTCATGACTGGAGAGCTACCTTCCATGCATGTTATGCATTGAAAATATGAATATGCATGAACATACCAGAATCTGTTATATCAGTATGGGGAGTGGGGAGGCAACAGAGAGTTAGCTACGGGATGCCATTTCCTTGCACCGTGATCAATCAATATCATTTTATACTGCACAGTTCCTTGCACACTTAACATACATTATGTCTCTGCACCCAGGAAGCTCTCCATCCTACTGTATCTTCCACCCTTCTGGCAGTATTTGTGCCAAAATAAATTTATAAGTTTGCCAAGGATAATCCTGTCTGACTTTTGCCTTTACAATTGGTAGTGTCTTCTTCCCTTCTCAGACTGCATGGGTACAGGCCTGCATGAGGTGTTGGATAAAATATCCCCTGACATCACTTAACTCCACCCCCTGCTCCCTGGTCTAATACCCCCCTCCCCATAGAGGTGTACACATCTTCAAGAACATTCTGCACCAACTGTGTTAACCAAAGAAGTTAACATAATTGATGTACATAACATTCTAATGTTACTGTGAGTCAAAGCAGGGAGCGGCTATTATTCACAGCAACTCCCTGCTTGAAAACATCTTTTGAGGTCTGCATGTAGTTACATATGCATGCACGTTAGGTCAGTATCTTCTCGACTCACACAGTACTTGGTGATGGTTAACTTAAGGTTTAATTTGAATAATGTGATTCTCATTCATAAATACAGAGACTGATAATTAATATGTTTTTTGTTCTTTTTCTTTCTTTTTTGGGGGAGGGGGGGGGGTTATACACAAATTGACTAGTAAATGGTATTGACCTGATTGGGAAATGTATGTATTCAATTCAAAACAAAAACAAGAAATATGTTTTCTTTTTTATCGTTTTAATTAAAAAATGGTGATCCAGAATGAAGATGATGAGGTTGCACTTTTAATTTGTTATCAAGATTAGAGTAGTGTCAAACTTTCAAACCTTGCTTTTGTTGGTTTCGATGATAAGAGAAACCTATGCATTCATGATGGCGTATGTGTGTATGTATGTATGTATGTGTGTGTGTATGTGTGTGTGTGTGTATGTGTGTGTGTGTGTGTGTGTGTGTGTTTGTGACACTTTGCTTGTTAACACGATATCTCAAGATAGGAATGTCGCTGAGTTTTCAAACTTAGTACATAGATGCCCTATATTAAGAGGAAGAACCCTATCGATTTTGGTCGAGTTTGAAGGTCATTTGAGGTCACAGGGGTCAAAAACTCGAAACACTTTACATTTAAGACAACTAACTCGTTAACACGATATCTCAAGATAGGAATATCTGACAGTTTTCAGACTTGGTACTTAGATGCCCCATATGAAGAGGAAGAACCCTATCGTTTTTGGTGGAGTTCAAAGGTCATCTGGGGTCACAGGGGTCAAAGGACTCGAAACACTTTACAATAGGATATGGCACAGTAGGAATGTTTGAAAGTATTCAAATTTGGTACATAGATGTCCCATATCAAGAAAAAGAACAGCATAAGTTTTCATCGAGTTTGAAGGTTATTTGGGGTGACAGGTGTCAAAGGACTCGAAATACTTTACATTTAACTCATTAACACAGTATTTCAATGTAGAAATGCCATAGGACTTGAAACACTTTACATTTAACTCATTAACACAGTATCTGAAGGTATGAATGTTTGAAAGTATTCAAACTTGGTTCATAGATGTCCTATATCAAGAAAAAGAACAATATCAGTTTTCAACGAGTTTAAAGGTTATTTGGTGTGACAGGTGTCAAAGGACTCGAAACACTTTACATTTAACTAACTAACAGAGTATCTCAATGTAGAAATGTTCATAGGACTTCTGAAACACTTTACATTTCACTCATTAGCACAGTATCTGAAGGTAGAAATGTCTGGAAGTTTTCAAACTTCGTACATAGATGTCCCATGTCAAGAGGAAGAATGGTATGGGTTTTGGTCAAGTTCAAAGGTCATTTGGGGTCACAGGGGTCCAACCCGGAAAACCATGTTTACACAATATCTTAAGGTAGGAAGCTTGGATTGATTTCAAACTTTATATGTTGATGCAGTATGATGGGTAGATGAACCCTACAAATTTTGGTAGAGGTCAAAGGTCATTTGGGGTCACAGGGGGTCAAACCCCCAAAACGTTTTTTACATGATATCTCAAGTTGGGAAACTTGGATTAAATTCAAACTCAAGATGTTGATGTGGTATGATGTAAGCAAGAACCCTTTAGATTTTGGTAGAGGTCAAAGGTCATTTGGGGTCACAGAGGGTCAAACCCAGAAAATCTTGTTTACACGATATCTGAAGGTAGGAAGCTTGGATTGATTTGAATCTTGATTTGTTGATGCAATATGATGGGAAGAAGAACCTTATTGATTTTGGGTAGAGGTCAAAGGTTATTTGGGGTCACAGGGGGTCAATCCCCCAAAACCTTGTTTACATGATATCTCAAGGTAGGAAACTTGGACTAATTTCAAACTTGATATTTTGATGCATTATGATGTATGTAAAAAACCCTACTGATTTTGGTAGGGGTCAAAGGTCATCTGGGGTCACAGGGGGTCAAACTTGGAAAACCTTGTTTACAGGATATCTCAAGGTAGGAAACTTGGATTAATCTCAAACGTGTTATGTTGATGCATTATGATGTAAGGAAGAATCCTATTGATTTTGGTACAGGTCAAAGGTCATTTCGGGTTAAAGGGGGCCGAACCCTGAAAACCTTGTTTACACATTATGTCAAGGAAGGAAGCTTGGATTGATTTCAACCTTGAGATGTTGATGCATCATAATGTAAGGAAGAACCCTATTGATTTTGGTAGAGGTCAAAGGTCATGTGGGGTCACAGGGGCCAAACCCTGAAAACCTTGTTTACATGATATCTCAAGCAAGGAAGCTTAGATTGATTTCAAACTTGATATGTTGATGCGTTTTGATGTATGGAAAAATCCTACTGATTTTGGTAGGGGTCAAAGGTCATCTGGGGTTGCAGGTGGTCAAACTCCGAAAACCTTGTTTGCATGATATCTCAAGGTAGGAAACTTGTATTAATCTCAAACTTGGTATGTTGATGCATCATAATGTGAGGGAGAACCCTATTGATTTTGTTAGAGATCAAAGGTCATCCAAGGTCTACAGGAGGCTCAAACCCGAAAACCTTGTTTTGCATGATATATAATGGTAGGAAGCTTGGATTTTTTTCAAACTTGGTTTGTTAATGAATTATGACGAGAGGGTGGACCCTATTAATTTTGGTAAAGGTCAAAGTTCACCTGGGGTTATCCAAGGTCAAACCTTGAAAACTCCTACTTTGTATTTCAAGGTGGGAAAATGAGAGAGGGTTCAAAGTTAGAATGTGGATGTGTGATGGTTGGAAGATGGCTTCTGTTGTCCTTGGTGGAGGTTGAAGGTCAATTGGGGTCACCAGAGATCAAACTATGAAAACTTTGTTAATAGGATAGATTATCTTAAGGCACAGCATGAAATTTGGGTTTTCATTGTAGAAGTGTTTTGGTTGAAAGAAAAACCAGCTACTTACTGGTGGAGTCAAAGGTCACTTTGGGTCACCATGTGTTACAATAAATGCAGCATTTTTTGAAAAGAACATGTTCTGTATGCATCATCGAAACCTCAATGCATTTTTGCATTCAGGTTTCTTTTCTTTCCAAAAAGCATACACTTTCAAACTTTGCATTTGTATTTTTTTTCTTTCCATAAAGCTGAATGTGAATGGGTGAATAGTTTATTGAATGAGAGCAATGGACAAGTGATCTGGAGTAGAATAAAACCGGTGGTACAAGGATACATTCTTTACTATCCAGATACAGAAGCTACCAGAAGAATTATTGATAAGGTCAGTAAATTTTTCATTCTCTTTCTATAAAGGCAAGAGGCAGCCCCATCACCTTATCCAAATCCACCTTTCTATACAAGTTTCATGGAATTTCAGGAAATATTTTTTATTTGTGTAGGAGTCAGCTGGTTAGATAAGGTATAACAGCTTAGTTTTTAACCAATTGATTTAATTTGGACTGTGCTTGTCTGAAAAAACATATGGCCAAAAGTTGCAATCACACCAGTCTGGTGGTAAGTGAAAAGAGGATGATGGAGGGTGGCCTTACTCTTTGTTGAGGGGAGCGAGGTCACCCTCGCTGTCAGTGCTATTGGTTTACTAGGGTTGGTTGCTTGCCCCTTTAACCTGCTATATAAACATGGTTTGTGTCCCACATTGGTTCACTTTCTCCAGAACGGACTTCTAAATGTCCTTGACATCTATTAATACTGTTGGTATGTTCAGTTGTCTGTTATCTGAGAGGTCTAGCTAGAATGCAGAATTTACATATGGATCAAAATACAGCAGGTATTCATTAACAGCATTCATAAACATTCCATAAAAGAAAAATATAACATTCCAAAGAGCTGTTCGAGGTGTGTTGAACCAATTTTCTCAGATAGTGTCTCACAATTCCCTGTTTTTCCTGAAAATATAATAAAATAAGAGTACAAGGGGCATTAAGCTGTGCAGAATTTTATTACACTCCATGGTGATTTTACTTAGTAGTGCTTTGATTAACATTTCAGCTTGTTTTTAGAAATCTGTGACATCATTTGGGGTTGACTTGATGGGTCAGGTATTGTTCTAATAGATTTTATTTTATTTTCTTGGAAAAGATGTTGAATCTCATCCTGCTATTGTAAAGCAGCTCATTGAGTTGGTTCATGAAATTCAACAAATTTTTCCAAACCTGTTATGTTTTCTTCACATACAAAGAACAAATGGTAAATCTTAGACAATCCCCATATCTTACATAAACAACTGTTTTATAAGTGAGTACTTAACAGATCAATTTGGTTTTCAACAATTTGTGAACAGACACTTTTTCAAATTATGCACAAAACTGTTACAAGTTAGTGCACCGCAAAATTCAAAAGTTCAACTTTTGCTGTAACGAATTGTGGTAATTATAAGCATTTCCATGTGGTAATACCCTGTAAGACTCTTATTAAGTTGTTAATATCAACTCAATGAGTCTCTTTAAATCTAAGCTCATCTTTCCTTCCACAGGTTACTAAAATTTAAAGTGAGAGTTGGCATATATATCATAACATTCGTGAGTGAAAAATTGCAATTTGCAAAGAAATCCAAAAGACCACTCCCCTGCCAACCCCAACCCTCCCCCACTCTCCCAAAAAAGAAAAAAAAAATCTAATTGAATAAGTGGGTCATAAAGTCTTTTGGAAAATGGAATCAAAGTTGTGGGTTCAATTTCTTAAAGGTAGTAAGACTGCTTTCTTAATTTATAGAAAAATGTGAGTAACTAGTGAAGGAAATCGTTAGTGTGGTCCTTCAGCCTTCCATTGTCTAAATTTTATTGTTTTTATACAATTATAAATCCTCATATTCAGTGAAATTCAGGGAACCAAGAAGTATTTTAGTGTACGAGAATCCATGATGCAGATAACAAAGAATGTGAAAGGTTAAAGCTGGAGGACACCAGTCGAACCTGACGAAATGAGACCATCACTTGACTGTTGGGATTTGTCTATACCAGTTCCACTACCAATACCAATTGCATTTATATAGCATCCTGTAAACTAAGAATACAATGCTTAAAAAAAAAAATGAAAATAAAAACAACAATTACAACAATAATCCACAATGCCGAATCATACACAATTAAATGATTAAACTCTTTTTTAAAAAAAAGACAATTAAAACAAAAGCAACTACAAAGCACGCAAAATTACGGTAAGTTAGAGGTGGACTTTAGAATGGAGAAGTAACATGACCTCCCTGAATTTAGCAAAGTTTCTTCTGATTACAGGCAAAGGAACCCCTTGAGACTATGAAGACGCTGGAAGATGTTGCTATGAAGTGGCTGGAGTATTCACCATCAATCCATGCTGCCCTCGAACAGGGTCCTGGTCTCGGAAATTGTGAAGATGTAAGTACAACTGATCAAATTCAATGATTTAGGGTTTGTTGATCATTATTTCATATGCAGAATTGTAGCTATGAGTCCACCCCTCTGTTTCCCCATAAACAAAAAAAGGGGCATGGCCTGTCGCCCAATAAAAAAAAATAATCCGAAATAAAAAAAAATCCAATAGAATGTTTGCAGTGAAGACAAAAGACTCATGACCCAGATAAACCACCAAAATTAAACAGTTATAATTATTTCTGTCAAAGTGGAAAATCTTGCAAGATTTTGGATCTAGGCCACTTGTAAAAGGCAGAAAACATCCAACAGGCAGAAAAACACTTAATTCAGTGATAAACCCCCTCTTCTAATGTGGTTACTCTGACTACAGAGCTCTGAGGGTTATGGTAATCCTGTTGTAATGTTTACAGCAACAAAGCATGGCTGCAGTGCCTGCAACTTGGCTGTGGCAACTGCAGTTTTGCTGTATTGACAAGCGTACCTTTATATCTCTTTAATCTTCATTTTAAAGCTGTAGCTTGTTTGATACTGACAGGCCTTGAGTTTTAGATTTTCCAGGTGTGCTACAAGTCACACTCCTCAGGAAATTAAGGAGTGTGGTAGGTGAGCTGTTTTATTAATAATACATTTAATACATTTATTTGAGTTCCCATCCTGAATCTATGTGTGCAAATAATCACTCCTCATAGTGATTTTGGGCAAGTGTTGACGCCTCAGAATTCAAGGCCTGGATACAGGCATAACACATTTTGCATAGAAGGTAACTTCACCTGGAAATTACACAATTTCAGAAAGTTGATCAATTTTATCTAGCTTCAGGCCAATAAAGGCCTCTACCTTATGTTTTAGCGTGCAAATTTTATGCGGGTATAATCTTTTTTACTACTGAAGTGGATCAATCGCACTATACTGAGTTCTATATAATAGTATCCACAGTATGTATGTTCGGATTTCGCAGTACTATCTTTCTGTTTGCAGACTGCCATATCTGTGTTCTTTTTTTTAGCCTAAGAGGGTGTACATTTGTAAAAATATATCCTCATCAAGCCCATTCCATGTCCAAAAAACAATACACACTGAAAGTCCATAAGAAGCTACTCCAGTGGGCAATTAGTGCAACGGTTTTGCATTGAAATCATAGGTATATAGAAATGGTGCACTATTGTTTTGCAGCAAAATCATGGATAGTAAAGGAGTTAATATATATTTGAAGCCAGACATAGGAAAGATCAAATCCATAGCAATTTCATGAGTATTTATCAGTGGTACCTAATTAAAAAAGATGTAAAATTCTCTTGCATTTCTCAGGATTTTCAAACAGGCTTAGATATTTTCAATGAATTGTCAAATACAAGCACTGGTGAGATGCCATCCTTTGACTCTATTAACACTGACGATATCCTGGAGTTTGTCAACCAGATGGACAATTTTAGTACACAGTTTCTTGAAATTATGCAGGTAAGATCGATAAATAGTCATTTTTAATTTTAAATTGTGTGGAAAACATCTTCTTTGGATTATCTGTTTAGATTAATTGTTACTTTTTTGTTTCTGTTTCTACACTCAACAGTTCTCAGCAGATAAAATATATGGTTGTAGGTATTCAATGGCCAGTGCACAAAAGTGTTTTGGAAAAAACAATCATTTCATTTCGTTAGTTTGGTTTATTACAACAATAATTAAACACGATGACAGATATATACAATTAATGAAGGTTGCAAACAAGGGTTGTGAGTGGAAGTCCTTGTAAAACCCTTCTAGGCTAGAAAAACAAAAGCACTCCCAGTGAGAGTGCATCATGGGGTCAGGAAAAGCCATTGTTAATGGAATGATGGGCAAGTGATTTTTGAAAGGGGTAGCTGCTGTCATGTGAAGAACAGTTTTGATTTCTACAAAAGAAAGAAGAAAATGATGAAAGAATTGTGATTCTGTTTTCTCTTAAACAGTGTGTCGAGTTGGACAAATTTATAGGCTTTTCAAATGAGGATGAGCTTCTAGAAACAGCCCATATTATGGCAGAAAACAACACCTTTTGGGCTGGTGAGTAATTTCTTTTTTTTTTTTTTGCTTCAGAGTTTGCTTGGAGATCTGTAAATAATGACTCTCTCCATGTTTAATGATGAGGTTGTAAGTTTTTGTGTAATGTGCCCTACGTCTTGATCTGACTGTTATTTTTTATCTGTTGGGATTCATCTTGCTTGTCCAGTTTGCAGAAACTTCACTTCTACTCGTGGAAACGTTGAAAGGGTGTTTATTCATAGTCATGGAAACAACAAAATGTTGCAGAAAGTATACATTTTGGAGGAAAGGGAACTTATGAGAGTGTTGAGGAAAATAGGAATCTAAGTAAGGTTTAAATTATGGCTGGAGGTGTTTGTAATTGCAACTAGCTGTCTTGGCTATTGATCAGAAGTAATACTTTTTTCTAAAAGTCCCCATGACTCTCTGGCGAAGAGCCAAGGGGCGAAAACCAAACGATTACTCCCGGAGGAGTTCTGCTCCCTTAAGGAGCTTAACGTCCCAAATGGACAAGTACGCCCTCCAAAGGGCAAACACTGAGTGGTCCTGCTCTAGACTGGCTGAATAGAACAGAAGCCACAACCTGGATGCAGTTTAACGTCATGCCCAGGAAGTAATACTTGTCAAAAGATTTGAAAACTTCGTAATTAGAAATGCTTTAAGGAAAGATACTAGTAAACTTTTATTGAGGGAAAAATGTAGGACAAGCTTTATGTTCAAATTTTACCAGGTATAAAGGTTGAATTTTATACCATCTTATTTTCTTGTGTTCACAGCTATCAATTTTACAAGTTTAATACATGAAACAGATATTCCAAAGTACATCGATTATAAAATTAGAATGCTGTCTGATGTGTTGGAATCTACTCACAAACTGACTGACAGGTTAGTAGATAGTTTAGAAGGCAGTTATTGGTCATCACAAACTATAATTTGACTGTCATTAGTTTGACTAATTTTTGATTGGCAGAGCTCTATGATTTACATAAAATTCATAAAATGCAGAGTAGCTGATAGTGAGAGTGTTCTAATTACTCATTGTGCCTTCATTACTTGCCAGTCTATGCCCTGAAGCAATATACTGAGATTTTGTCTGAATAAGGATGAGTTCAAGGCACTTGTGGGAGGGGCTAAAAGTAAGTTGTTTGGGAGAATTGGAACAGTCTTTTGTGATAACTAACAGCTTTTTATAGTATAACATGCTGTGAGGTGGGTGTATTAGTGCATGTGATCAATTTGAATTTGAAAAAAATTGAAAAAAAGACTTTTTACAAATGTTCAAATTTGAGATTTAAAAAAAAACTTGGAAATGGTGGTGCAGCACTTTTGATATGAAATGCACATGAATGCAGACAGCATTTTCTGGTTCAGCTTGTCTAAAACATCTACTGAACGATCCGAGCTATTTCTGTAGCTCTTGAGAGTATCATCCTTGATGCTTCAAACCATGTCACGAGTTTGGTGCCCCTTCTTATAATTTGGTGTCCCTTCTCATCATAGCCCAACTTGTTATGGTGGCAACAAAACTGCCATTTATTGTGAGAAATACATTTGTGGTAAGTGTTATTTCTTGTCACCTATGATATGTTGGATTTTGGTGCCACATATTCACACCTAACCTCCAGCAATGGTGTGGCTTAGTGCCAGTTTAATTCATCTGGTTTCCTCTCTAAGAAGCTGTCTCCCTTCTTTTTGTCTCCCAGCCCTTAAAATTTCTTTCAGCTGTCACTGTGTTGAATTACTGAATATTTTTTCTTAGCTAGAGTTTAAATAATAAAAAGTTTAACAATTGTGAAATAGACACTTTGGAATATATTTCAGTGTTTATCAAAAGTTTGTTTCTCAGCAATATACATGTAAGGGATGCCTGTAGCTTAGTAGTAAAAAACGTTTGTCTGCTTCACTCCTCACGAAACTCCTATCACCTTATGTACTCCAAATGATACGCCTTTACTTACCAAATAGTCCATAAAAGAAATGTGTTTACCGTAGGGCACTGGTTCACCACAGGGCACTGGTTTCATCTGTGTCTTCTGTTTGGTTTTCAGATTCTGGCAGCCTAAACCAAGACTGAGGTCTAAGTACATTGAGAGTGGTTTCCTTTACATACAAGATATGATAGAGTCTGGTATTATTCAAGTACAGACTGGAATGAACATGACACAAATTGGTCTGTGGTATCACCAGTTTTCGTATCCGTGTTATGTTGAAGACAAGTAAGTAACACACAGTGTATACTTGTAGTTTTGAGTACATTTTAATTGTCATGGCTCTGAGCAAAGATCGATGGTCTCTGGCTGTCAATATGAATGCCATACTTGTTTTTGAAGACATTGTCATGAGTATGGAACACAGGTGGGTGATCTCTGGCCATGAGAGTGATTACCTTACTTGTATTGTGAGTGCAGTGTCAGGAGTATGAGTACTAGTAGATGGTCTCTGGCTGTGAGAATTGATGCCACACTTGTAGTGTGCATACATTGCCTAGGGTATGAGTACAGGAAGATGGTCTCAGGCTGTCAGTATGAGTGCCATGCTTGTTTTTGAGGACATATTGTCATAAGTATGAAACACAGGTGGATGGTCTCTGGCTACAAGTGTGAGTACCTTACTTGTATTGTGAGCACAGTGTCAGGAGTATGATTACTAGTAGATGGGTCTCTTGCTGTGAGCATTGGTGCCATACTTGTAGTGTGAGTACATTGCCTTGGGTATGAGTACAGGTGGATGGTATCTGGTTTAGAGAATTAAGTAGGAGTACCAGTGCACATCTTTTCTTAATTATGAAATTTTCTTAAGTCCAGATGTATTACTCAAAAATCTCTGAGTACGAAGTACAAACTTTTTGTCACTAGTAAGAGCACAGGTTATTGCTCATTTTTCCCAATTTGAGACATTTTCAAGCCTACACAATACAAGTCTTTTAAACAGATCTGTGTGCATGTTGTTGTGAATATCTGTTGGTCATGTGACATCAACTTAGTCTGCTCACAGTCCAATCACAGCTGATGATAGAAGATGCATGAATTGTATGCCTGCATAAAACAGGTACCAAAATACTATGTTACAATGACAGAAGTGATGCTTACCATTCTGTAGCTCAGACTTTAATACAGGGAATTATGCTTTAGCCAGCACTTGTCAGAGCTCAGTGGATAAATTTTGTATGCACATTATGCAAGCTTTAGAGCTGTTGTAATTACATAAAGCTATAGCAATACAAGCTGAGGTTTGGTAAATAGTAGCGGTGTTTTTAAACTCACATATTTTCATCAAATTCACTTGAAGCAGTTTAGCTGCTAATGGACTTGGAAGTAAGAGGCACCATTGCTAGTTGGAATAGTGCTACAGTGGGCCTTAGGGTTTAAGTGTAACAAAGTGGATCTGTTTTTAATCATTTAAGTAGTCTGGTAAATAATCGCCACAGTAACCACTATTGTTTTTCCGTCTTCCCTCTCCATTCAGCTTCCTCCTAATTCTAGATGGTATGCTGCCTCTCCTGATGACCCTAGCCTGGGTCTTCTCTGTGGCCATGATCATCAAGAGTATCGTCTTTGAGAAGGAGCGACGCCTGAAGGAAGTTATGAAAGTAATGGGACTAGAGAATGGTGTACACTGGCTGGCTTGGTTTATTGATAGTATAATCATGATGACCCTCAGCTCAGTACTTCTGGTGGTTATATTCAAGGTCAGTGAAAGTGATATTTTTTTTTTGCTAGGACATCTTTTGTATTGCACACCATGTCAGGATAAGAGAGCTTAGATTGTTGCCTCTCTCCAGCCAGCACACTAGGATAGTCTGATCTACTTTACTCCTCATTGCCTCCTGAGTTGATTGCAGTTAGCAATATGTGACACTGAATGATAATTCTCCCCCTCCCCACCAGAACCCCCCCGAAGAAAAAAAAAAGAGTTGCCTCCTGAGTTGATTGAGAGAGAGAAAGAAATTACAAATTGACCTCTGCATTCACTGTTTCTAGTCTGTCATGGCAAAGTTTGCATTTGACTTCTTGCATCACATAAACAGTTGTCTAAATGAAGTTCACCACTGGTTTAATCAGTTCTATCATCTCCAGCTATGCAGAAATGTTGGATAAGTGATATTTACTTTTTCTGTTAGAGATTGACATATTTCAAAGATCTTGGAACTTGTTGAGTCAAGAAAAAGGCTGGGACCCCTAACTTGTGAGAAAAATAGAATAGCAAATGAAGGTTTCTTCATAGAAGCTCATGAATACACATGATTATTTTGTGAAATGCTTCCCATCCTCACAGTATATCATACAAAATCATAAGTCCTGAAATCTTCTAATTCTTATATGTGCAACCTCTTTTCATGAACTCTAAACCAGCCTTGAGATATGATGTCAGGCATGATATACATGTCTCGAGACATGAATGTGATACCTTACAGATCAGATGTAAAACTGTAGCGCTGAATGAAGTTATTTATTAGCCTCCCACCATATTACTTCTACATTACTTAATATCATAGTATACCTTTCAAAGGAAGGCTTTATTTTCTATCCCCTGACTGACAAATCCTTTGTCTTTTTTTTCTTTCAGCTTGGAAACATTACAATAGCTAGTGATCCATTGGTTCTACTCTTCTTCCTGATATCCTTCAGTGTCTCTACCATTATGCTTTGTTTCTTGATCAGCGTCTTATTCTCCAAGGCCAACCTCGCAGCGGCTTGTGGAGCTGTCTTTTATTTCCTAACTTACATCCCATATGTAATGGTCTATGTTAGAGATGACAGAATCACACTTGGTACCAAAGTAGCTGTGGTGAGTTATGATTACCCTGCAGCTTTAATTTTATAATATATGTATGTGTTACAGGGTTCATACAGGGCCAGGAAACTCTGAAAAGTTGGGAAAATTGAAATTTGAATTTCCAGGTCTGGAAAAATCAGAGAAAATGAATGAAGAAATTGAATTGTGCAAATTCTACAACGTGTTTGGTCCACAGGGAAGGGAGGTGGGCACTATTGGGGTTTAGGATACTCAGCAGCTTTCATGGTTCATGTATATGTAATTGTAAATGCAGACAAAAGTGTGAATTTATTTCAATTCTTCTTCTTAAATATTGATTAAACATAAATAAGTTAAAGACGACACAATCACTCGTGAGGTTAAAGGAGCTTCAGTTTAATAGCACTTCTACAGCTTTTATATTGAATGTATATAGAATGGTATAATGCATAGGATAGTATAAATTTGTTTGAGTTTCTGTTCCTCTAATATAAAATAAATGCAAATAAATATTTTCCATATCGTAAAGTAATAAAGTTCAAATAAAAATCTGTAACTACCTTAATATATAACACTGATCACATCCATTTGTGGGAATATGGTCAAGGAAAGACTTTATATCCAAGAGGCTTCTGGTTTCCACACTTGCTTTTTTTTGGCTGTAAATTGAGATGTTTTGTCACAAGTATTAAATGGTTCATTTTTGGTTGTTAGATTTTAATGCTTTAACCTTGTGGTTTTATTTAGCTATGCTCACAGAATTAAAATTTCCAGTTGTAGGACCCTGGATTGTTTTCCCTACTCCTTTTCTTATGTAGAGCATCACACACAACAACAGTCCATTGTATGTACTAGAAAACAATTTGAACGATGGGTAAAACCATACCTAATCCAAAGGACAATTTACAAATGCTTCAGATTTTGCAACTGATGTATTGTATCTTTCACAAGTAAAGAATAAGGATTCCATTTTAATTAGTTTTTTCTTCATGCTGTTATAGTCCCTGTTGAACACCATTGCATTTGGGTACGGCTCCAGATACCTTGCCCTGTTTGAGATACAAGGAGATGGTGCCCAGTGGTGGAACATCAATACCAGTCCCTTAAATGGTGACAGCAATATGACATTCCTGCAGGTCATTTGTATGATGTGGTTTGATGCCCTGTTGTATTGGCTCCTTACCTGGTACATTGAGGCGGTTCATCCAGGTGGGTACCATGCATGCCACTTTGTTTTAAAGGGCCAGAGCAGACATCTCATACTTACTTTAAGGCAACCTGCTGAGTCTCACAATTTACTTCTTGTTTCTCTTTAAAGTGTCATTTGTATTATTTAAGGACTTCAGTGTTGCCTTTTCAAGGTAAACTAAGCAGTAACTTGGAGTTAATTTCACAACTGAGAAAAAATTATTGTCATGTGATTCTCAAGAGCCAATCAAGAATCAAAACAGTCTACTATTCAGTTCAAGTAGGGGTGAATTAACTTCCCCTTTAATTATCTTCATATCAGGTCAATCTTTGTCCTGGTGATTTTGAGGATAAGTTTGGTTAGAATATATAATTCAGACCTTGAAAGACAGTTGCTTTATGACTGGGAGTGACCACAAATATGCTTCATGCCATGCAGCTAACCAACTCAACAATATGGATCAAATTTCTTCTGATTGTCAAGCTTTAGTGCTTGTATCTAGTCTGCCACAGCACCATTGTTGGTGTGTTTGGAGCATGTATGGTCAATGATTAATCAACTAGAATGCAGTATTTTCAACCAATGTCTGGAAATGATAGAATCCTTAGTGCACTACATTACAAAGTGTTACAGGTAAAATAAACCAGAGCAGTGCAAAGACATTCTGTAAATGATCATAGCTCACCGTGTGTTTTCTGAAGATTGTGTTTTAGAATAAATATTACACCAAGTAGCAATCACAAACTTAAAAATTCTAATAAAAGATCTATTCAAAGTTGGTGGATGGTATTTTCGTTAACATTTATTTGTCTGATATGTCACATGTCAAATGAGAAATTTATATTAACGTATTGAGTAATGCATCTACTGTTATCTGTGATTACTGTCATTCTATTCTAGGGCACTATGGTATACCAAGACCATTTTACTTCCCCTTCACACGTTCCTACTGGTGCGGATATCGTCCACGACAGAACCAAGACAACATGGAACTAAACCAGTGTGGATTTGACCCCCATGATGGTAGGTGATAGTTTGTGTTATGAGTGACACTGTTTTATTGTGGTTACCTCTGTTGATTTTAATGTGTCCTTACATAGTGGTGAAACATTTAACACATTACTTGGTTGTTACAGAATTCTTTCTCAGGAACCAATCCATAGAGTCATGATTCCCTGCAGTTTCCAGATTCATAGTCTTTTACTAAACTCATGGTCACTAAAATCTTTGCTACTAGAAATGTGGTTACTACTAATTACAACATTTTAGTGACAATGAATCTAGTGGCAATGATTCTAATGACCATGATTCTAGTGACAGTGATTCTGTTAATCACATTTCTATTGACTATGAGTCTATTGACCATGATTCCTGTGACTATGATTCAGAAATTATTTGGTCATTGGAAAATAATAGAAGTCATTAGAAAATCAACTCCCCAGAGAGCAATCCAGTCAAAAAAAAGAACAAACTGTTTTTTGAATACCACCTATAAAGTAGTATGATCAAAAATTAAATATTTTGACCATTGAAACTGATATTAACAGTAGTTTCTAAATGTCAGTTTTTCCATTGTGTCACTGTTTTATTTCTGCTAATAATTGATAATACAAAGTGAAATGTGATAAATGGATGCAGTAAAATGTTTCCTTTGTACCCTTCAATTTTATTCAACAAATTCTGATGCAATCTCCTTTCAGCCCTGAATGCTAACTTTGAAGAAGATCCAGCACAGCTTAAGTGTGGTGTCTCCATCAACGGGCTTGTCAAAGTCTACAAAACCGGAAAGAAATTGGCCGTTGATAACTTGAATTTGAAGTTTTACGAGAATCAGATCACATCTTTTCTTGGTCATAATGGTGCAGGCAAAACAACTACAATGTAAGTTTCCCTTTTATTTGCAGACACATGACATCAACTCAGTACTGGCTCTCTGTTCTTGGCCTTGTGAGAAGTATGAACACATAGTGCATAATCCCATTCCCTAAAAAAAACGAAAAAATAATACACCAAAATTATTGTTTCAGTGGTGTGAAACTTGAAAATGGTTAGAAATGGTGGAATAGGACAATAGGTTAAGGCTTAATAGTTTTCATCTCATCTTAAATATTCTGAAATAAGTATTGACATCATACAACAGGGTAAGGACTTAGTGTATGATGGGTATTTCATGCCAGTTGTGTTCTCGGAAGTTACGTATGGCATCCCCAGAGACAAATTGGTCATAGGTACACTTATGACAAATCAAAATCAGCCATTTGATCTAGTGGCAGAGCATGCCCCCCTCATCCAGGAGGTGCAGGTTTCATTCCAAAGTTGAGTTACACCAAAGACTTGAAAAAAAATGGAGTTAAATGGAGTTTTACTGCCCAGCTTACAACCTTTTGGTTCAAGTCGAGCCAGCTTCAGCCTTTTTTCCAGCAGTGGCTCACAGGCTTGCTTTCCCTACTCCATTGCTTATGCAGAGCATCTCCCACAATGGCAGTGGGTTCCATTTTTGGAGCCTGTGTTATGACTCGCCCTGGGAATCAAACCCAGACCTTTGTTGATTTTAGCTTATCAATAAATTGGTAAAATAACAGTTTGTGGGACATAGAGCTAACATGCATGTGGTAATTTGTAATTAATAAATAGTAAAGATGTGGTAAAGTACGTCTGTGAACTGTGATCAAAATTTTGTATTATGGTAGCTGAGTTTTGGTTCTTTTATTAAAAAATATTCCTGGTTTATTTGAACAGAACTGTTTTTTTCTTTTTTAATGTTTCAGGTCTATTTTAACAGGACTGTTCCCACCTACTGCAGGGAATGCTTTCATTTACGGCAAAAGTATTTTAACTGACATTGATGAGATCAGGAAGAGTCTTGGCATGTGTCCCCAACACAATGTGCTTTTTGACAAGTAAGTATTTCTCTCTATATCTTTTTTTTTTCCTCTTTTTATCTTCCTGTTTGGAAATGAGAGAGGAGAAAAGAATGAAAAGAAACAATGGGCAAGAATGATATGATGGAATGCATCCTATTAAAAGGTTGCATTTTTGAACTTTCCAAGAATTCCCAAGATCATCTTCTGGGTCATTAGTGGTCAAAAAGTGAAGTTTCTTCAGGATTCCGATGGTCTTCATCTGGGGTGATCTGGGGGGCGACATTTCCTCAGAATCTCATAGATTGGCAAGGAATCACTAAGCCTTTGAGCTCTCTGGTTGTTATACCCAGGACCTATACTGCCTCTAATAGTGTGTATAAGCAAACATGATACTAAACTTTGGTTCAAAATCACAGCTTTCAAGGTCAGTCACAGGATGAAGACACTGGGTGTCACAAAAATATTTTCCTGCTATGAAATTGCTCTATCTTGGAATGAGACTAAGAGAATTGTTTTATTAAGAAATTCAGGAACTCTTTGTTTGAAATGTCTTAGGAAGAGTAAGGATATGTTTTGTTCAAATTATTGAAAATTACTTTCCAAAGAGTCAATCTTTTATTTTGCCCATAGCTTAACAGTTGCGGAACACCTTTGGTTCTTTGCACGTCTGAAAGGACTTAACCCAAAGAAAGTGAAAGCAGAGACAGAAAAAATGTTGAAGGACTTACAGATACCACATAAGAGAGATGAACTTCCAAGTGCCTTGTCTGGTAAGATAGATAGTCAGTCTAAAATCAGGGATGCCGAGAGTTTTTGTTAAGGAGAAAAATTACATCCTTATCAGCTCAAGTTTTGTCTGTTTTGGGGATTTCACCCCTCTAATTCACTATACACTAGTTTACAGCTTTTGCTTTGCCCCCAACTGTACCGTACAAAAGGTGCACACAAGATAGTTATTGCTCATCCTACGACGGGTGGGTTGTTGGGGCCACAAAACAGAACATCTCCTTCTATGGTTGTCCTCCTGTGGTTGTCCTCCTGTGGACTATGGGTGTAGAATATGCCCACTGTTATAGAAGGCAACTAAAGGAGTGAACTCGAACTGTTTTATCTAGACCACACCATGTCACACATTTGTGTTAGTGTGTAGTTAGATCTCATCTGGCTAATTTATTTGGCAATTATCTTTGTTTTGAGAATTTAAATGGTGTTATTCTCTCTTTTCTAACACTTTGGCATCCTTATTACCAACTGGTACTACCTACGGTTCAAAACAGTGTGGCAATGTTTAGGGGACACATGACATTGTTGTAACAGAGGTCCTTCTTTCAAAACTTCTTTTTGACAGGCATTCCAAATTCTAATGGGAATGTTTTGCCATACAGATGTTACTCTTTGTGATGTGTCTGTCTGATCATTCCTTTCCTGTCAGCGTTTTCCTTCATAGGTGTAAGAAGTTAGAAATATGCTGAATTCAGGAAATTTAAATTTTTGAGCAAAATTCTCAGGAAATGTGCCGCAGGCAAAAAGGTTTGCCATAGTCACCATTGTTAGAATAACCAAGGGTGGGGAAACCTTTTAAGATTATTTGGAATCTTTTTTACATAGATGTATTGTTTACCTCATAAATATACTTGAAAAACAGAAAAAAAAACCTGCTCATGTGAAGTTTTCATAAATGAGAACCCTCCCTTAGACCCCTCCTCTGAATAAACAATCTGGATAACAAAGCTGCAGGAAATCAACCTATACTTCACATACATCTCTGTTCCTTTATTGTGTCCAGACGTTCTAGATTAATTTTGATCTCCACTAGTTGAAAGTTCCATACTTTCATTTCTGTTGTGTATGTAATTAGTAAAAGGCTATCTTTGAAAGAGTCATTCAGATCTAATTTATGGGATCAAATATCTATTTTGTAGTAGCGTAAAATTTTCAAGACTGCATAACCCAGTCTAGGCAGGAAAAATTTCATTTAAAAAAAAAATACTCCCCCCCCAACTAAGAAACCCGCTATGAAATATATCATTTGTTTTTTTTAAAGGTGGAATGAAACGTAAACTTTCAATTGCTATTGCATTTTTGGGTGAGGCAAAGTGTGTCATCCTGGATGAACCAACTGCAGGAGTTGACCCCTATTCCAGAAGAGAAATTTGGGATCTTCTCAACAAATATCGTAAAGGTGAGAGATAATGTTACAAAACTAATTGTGAGCAGTTGTTAAAACTTGAAATAAACCTAATGAAAAAGTAGTCTTTTGTTGGTTAAGTCAGAACAATATAATGAGACCAGTAACATTAATTGATTATGTTGCTTTTGTCTTCATGTAAGGTATATGTCTCCAGAACCTTGAAATTGAGAGTAAATTGAATCATTCATTTTGAAAGCCTTGGAAGTAAATGAATTGGGTTAATCATTGGTAGATAAAGGCCAATCGCTCCTGCGAAGGCTTTGTACCAGATTTTGCATGAAGATGAGACAGTGTAGTTCTGAACCAGGAACAGCAAAATGGACCCTAAAGACTAACAAACAGTTTCAAGTCAATTTGAAATGATATATATTATAATTTGGTGAGTTTCCATCCAGGAAAAATTGATTGATGAATTAAAATGGCCGACCAAAAGGAAAAGGATGAAATCATGATTTACAGTACACAAATGGACTACATGTTTCGTCTGAGAAGTCTACAACAAGAGTGCTCGAGGTTGCAGCTCAGGGCTTGCAACCCTTGTGGAACTGTGAAACTATCTGAAGTCCTGACTGGTTAGAAGTTGTGACGCATTCCCCAAAATAAATGTTAATTAGTACGATAAAATTGTATGACCAATAAGGAGGCTGCAGAAAGTAAACTTGGCCACACCCTGAAAATATGGGATAGCTCTTCATGTGAAATTTGGGACATGAGGTTTGTCACGTACACTGGTTTCACATAAGGGGAAAGAGAAGGACCCTGGGAATCTAGGATTATAGGAAGGAAAAGAGGGTTGCTTGTAAACAGCAAATGGCATCTCTGTTAAAGGTCATGGAGGGTGCACCATACTACATTACATTATGTTAGTGATGATGAATAATGCTTCAGTACTGTGTTTCAGAGATGCAGTCAAGCCAGGACTTCTTTTGAAACCCGCCAACTCTACCTGACTTGAAGAATTTCGTGGAATGTAGAATTACATAGAGATTCAAGTTCATGACTTGAATTGAGTGGCTAAAAAGCTGCAGATGGTGTGTGTGCTCTGTGAAGAAATGGTATTCTGTGGCTTTCCAACTGTAGGGGAGTGGTTAGGAAGTGATGTCACCCCCAGACAATTCTCATCATGGGCAATTCTCTCCTCGGACAATTTTCATCATCAAAAAATTTCGAAGTTTCTGTGTTACTAATTTCTAGGGGTGATTAATATATGATATGAACTGTCCAGTGTGGTACTTGTCTGGGTAGAAGTCACCCTTTAGTCTTTAATCTTGGTGGGTATGGGGAATTGGAATTTTTGATTTTCATGTTCAGAAAGGTCTATGAAACAGGAAGAGCTGGAGGTCTCAAGGGGGGGGGGGGCACCAGTTGGCCAAAACCTTGCTGAATCTGGCAGACTGCGGTTCCTCAGTTGGGTACAAAGTGGAAAAGGAGTGTGATCTGGAGTTGGGCAAACCCCCATGGGGAAAAGACCTGTACAGCCATAACTTCTCTTTTCAGTATCCTTACCTGTCACATCTTTCAATCTTATAAAAAAAGCTTTTTGATATAAAAGAGCTAATTTGACAACATTGTTATTACTACCCTCAGGACGGACTGTAATCATGTCCACTCATCACATGGACGAGGCAGACGTGTTAGGTGACCGTATTGCCATCATCGCCAACGGTAAACTGAAGTGTTGTGGGTCATCCCTCTTCTTGAAGGGACGATACGGATCTGGCTACTACTTAGTACTTACCAAGGAAACAACCAGTATGGAGCTCAGGAATGAAGTGAGTTATGTTTAGTCTTTTATTGTTTAAAGGGCAAATTCAAGCGGTTTTTAACTAGTGTCTCATAAGAAGGATGAAAGTATTCCAAAACATGTCTTTCAAATCCTGTTGCAATACCCATTTCCTAACTCAAAGTATTTCATTTTGAACACTTGATATTTTTTATGAAAAGCAACTTCAATTTTCAACAAAGCCACAGAATGTTATTTAATGTGGACACATTGTCGCCGTGGATTTATTTTGTTTTTCTTTAGTATGGAATGTCCTGTTTGTCCTTGAAATTTGGTACTGTTAGAATGTTTCAGTATCCTTTCCTGTATGTAAAGCATAACCCTACACCATATGTAGTGTAAAGCTGACAATGCTACTTAATATTCTCTGCAGTAGCATCAACATTATAAATAAACTGAATGCAATTTTAAATTATTACACTGTGATGACATTACAGATTTCTCATAATGCACCAAATCCCAAGACAAAATTTCATGACTATGAAAACCATTTTCTTTCAAACTCTTTATGCTATTGAGATGCAGTTTTGACCTCCTGAAAGAGAAAATATTTCTGCATATTTTGAAGAACATACCAAAAAAGAAAAAAAAACTTCTATCATTATGTAACCTTTCAGTCTCATCAATAAACTCCAGCCATTTCTTTATCTCTTCAAAACATTAAGCATGTGAAGAGTTATAGAAGTTTCATCATTTGAAGTTTTGAAAGTTTTGGGTGAATAAATTATTTTTGTGTAACAGTCTCAATTTCTGTGTGAATCATCTGTCATTCAGTTCCTCTAAGTATTGGTTCAAAAATATGTAAAATGCAGGGGATGTATAGCTCTGCCATTTGTTTGCTTCACTGTGCTTTTAAAACCAAGATTGCTTTTGCAGACTTGGAAATTGTTGTATTGGAAATCACAAACAAGACAAGCAGGTATGAGACACAAATTTTTACTGACTACCATGTCATATTGACATTGATCTAAAATTTCTAGAATGTGTGTTTAAAATCTTTTGGTGACCTCACGCACAGTTATTACAAAATGTAAATACATTTATTGTGTTTAACTTTTTTCTTGCTTCATTTTTAGTACACTTCTTTGGATAATGCTGTCAGAAAAGCTGGAAGTGATATCGAGATTGAAGGTAATGTGGTTATCTCTTACTCTTCTCTTGAGTGGTTTCATTAATGACTGGGTTTGTAGTTTGTAGTTAGTTAGACAGAGTTTTACGGCCTAGTTTCCAACCTATTGGTTCAAGTCGACCCGGCCACGGCCTTCTTTCCAGTTGTGGCTCACTGGCTTGTTTTCCCTACTCAATTGCGCATGCAAAGCATCACATACAATGGCAGTAGGTTCCATTTTTAGAGTCTTTGTTATGACTTGACCTGGGAATAGAACCCAGGTGTTTTGCATAAAAGACAGATGCTCTTACTGTGAGACCAAATTCGCGGCCGACTGGGTTTGAAAGGAAGGGTGTTGCAGGCATTACTATTGATATCATTGTTACTTTATCTTTAGTGTTCTATTTGATTTCTTTTTTCTTATTTTGTTACTTTCATCCTACAGATGTTGGCTATTGCAGTGAGGCTATAGTGTCCAGTTTCATCCAGAGATTTGTACCTGGTGTTAAACTTTGTGAAAATATCGGCCAAGAGATTTCTTACCTGCTGCCTTTTGGAGCCATAAAGAGTGGTGGATTCTCAAGATTGTTTGCCCACTTGGAAGAAAATGCAGAGAGGTTGCACATCAAGAGCTTTGGTATCTCAGACACATCCCTGGAAGAGGTAAGAACTTGGAGGTGGAATAAAATTAGTGAGGGGGGGGGGGATAGCATCCCAGGTGGCTGTACTGTTAAGGATAAAGTAACATATTCAATGGTAAAGATGGAGGATTAGGTCAGGTTAGATGGAGTTATACAAGCACCGATAAAAGGTATCAAATTAGTTGGTCCAAATGTGCAATGTGCAGCTTTTAAAAAAAACTGGTCCCTTTCAGTTATAACTTTTGTTAACAGTGGAATATATCTTCATGCTTTAGCTTGGACTTAACATATGTTTAATGTTTGTTGTATAACGTATGAAGTACAACTTCATGTCAGATGGGTAACTAACTCCACAGTTAAGGCCAATTTTGGTTTATTTTGAAAGGCCAGTTCATACCAGGAAACTGTAGATTGCTCTTGGACAAAAAGCCTGTCTTATTTTCAAAGAACCAGAAATTGAGCCCCGAAGCTCTTTGTTTGCTAAGCTTCATTCCTTCAAATATCATTGGTTTTATCCACTCAGCCTCAGAACCAGTCACAGGTTGATAGATCATTTTACTCTCTATTTTTCAGGTGTTCTTAACTGTTGCTGAAGAGAGTGCAGAGTTCCAAGAGGGTGATATTGATCTTGCCACAGATTCTGGGGCATTACCTAGACCCTGGATGGGGAGAGGTTCACTTAGAAGAAGAGGATACCAACTGCCTAATGTACATACTATTGATAGAGAGGATGCTGGCTTGCTCCAGAGTGACTGTAAGTAACCTGTAATGCTGCACCCACTTCTTATATGGGAGGTTTGGGTTTGATTTAGGGAGGCCTTGGTTTGATTAAGGGAGGCTTGGGTTTGATTTAGGGAGACCTTGGATTAATTTAGGGAGGCTGTGGTTTGATTAAGAGAGGCTTGGGTTTGGTTTAGGGAGGCATGGGTTTGATTTAAGGAGGATTGGGTTTGATTTAGGCAGGCCTGGGTTTGATATAGGGAGGCCTCAGTTTGATTTAGGGAGGCTTAGGTTTGATATGGGGTGGCCATTTGTCAGGGCTTTCACCAGACCATTTGGCTTTTAAGCATATTGTCCTCCGTTTGGGTTCACACTGGGTTGGGCATTCAGTTTTCGTCTATTCTTTTTTCAGAGATGACTTAATATCAGACACAGCATTCTATCTTGACTCTAATCATTCAGCTTAAAACTCCTAGAAAAACCCTTTATAACATTTCCAAACCTTTTACTTCCAACCAGATACTGATGCCCATCACCAACATCAAGAAGCACCTACTCGTACAGAGGATGAAAAGGACTCAGCGTTAGGAGATGAAACTCCTGACGAAGAGCGGAACTCACCAGAAGCAACACAGCAAGAAGAGGCTGGTAAGTTTTCTGATCCCTTCCCACCTCCCCCTCAAAAAGTCTCTGATCTTTGTTGTACAGTGCTACTTGGGTTTCTTATGCCAGTATGTGTTCTTCTTGTGTCAATATTTTCTGTTCCGCAGTTTTATTGTTTGCAAGTGTCAAAGTTACAACTGCCCCCACCCTTTTGATGTCAGCAAAATCTTCATCATGACAGTAATTGTAAATTAATGTCTGTCATTTAATCTAACCAAAAAGTTTGAAAAATGCAATGCCTTATAAGTTAGAAAAATTGGAAGTGCTCCAAAACAGTATTGCAAAAACCTCTCCTTTTTCCCCTCAATATGCAACTCTGTGAAACTATTTGCAATGTATTCTGAATTGAAAAAGAAAAATTATTTTGCAGATAGAAAGTTAAAGTTTAAGAGTTTGATTGCTTTTTCTGTCATTTAATATCCTGGGCTTACTCTGTCATTTAATCTAACATTAAAGTTTGAAATATAAATTATGCAAGCCCTTTCAAGAAAAGAAGAGAAATGCTCCAAAAAAGTATTATAAAAGCAAAACCTTTTCCCCTCTTTTACCCTTGACCTGTAATTTATTTAAATTGTATGCAACGTATTCTAAACCAAAAAAAAAATTATGTTGCAGAAAGAAATTTAGATATAGTTTAAGAGTGATTGCTTCTTCTTTCATTTAATATCCTTGAATTACTCTAGGGTAATGGTTCCATTAAAGTCATATTCCGTAGTAGGTTTTATAAGCAAACATTAAGATGTACACTTTTCACCTCGTCTTTTCTTAAATTCTTTCTAGCGACTAAATCCATCTTCTTCTTAGCTGTAAAATTTTCTGTATAAACATTCTTTCATTATGCTCTTTCCTATATTCATCCTCTCTGCTTAAAAACAAATTCTTTGATATCATTCAATACCCATAGGAATGCCCCCCATTTTCATATAACTCAATCATATGGTGCCAGTGCGTACTTCATTGCAATACCATTCATTTATTGGAATAAAAAGAAAAGAGAAAATTTTTCAAATTGTCATTGGTCATGGGGTGCACATGAAATGAGAAAAAGCATTCACTTAAGTTACATTTTGATCACCTTCAACGAAGGGTGAAGTTTCAGTTGATCATTTTAACTTGCTGTTTCTTCTTACAATGGCATCCCTTTGTTCTATTTTGAATATATAGAACAATTGATGCAACCAGGTATGTTGACCCATCCTTATTTTGAAATTACCCCCTCATCTGCCAGCTTCATAATGACCTGTATATAACCAGTCTCTGTATCCATCACAAACATATCATGTCAGATCATTCAGTTTCATGGCATGTTGTGTTTTATTTTTATACAGTGTGCATGGTTTCTGCTTGCATGCATGTGTCTATTGTAACCGTAATCCTATCACCCATTCAATTTCGTAGTCTTGGTAAAACAGCCATCTCTAACCAAACAAATTAATGCTATTAAACACCCCATTTTATTATATTGTGTTATTCAAAAAGACTGATGTAACTCAATTGTTGGAAAAAAGAAAGTTGTTCATAAAGTTTGTGCATGGAATGCTCTTTCAAAAAATAATTTTGCGTTTTGCACCTTTTACTAAAACAGATAAAATTCGATTAAATCACAACCTTTATTTTTCTGCATCATTTAATTTACAAAAATGAGTTTTTGCACCAAGAGCAGAGATTGATTTACTTTTGCAAAGTGCCATATTTTGTGTCAAATTTTTGTTCTTCACAATAGTAGTAATGGCTAAGGAAGGGAGGGGTAGGGGCTTGAGGTCAAAGACAAGGGCTTCGTTTCGTAAAATAAATGCTTCATCCAAAGGGTAATTTACATATTAATATTTCATAATGCATCAATTTTAACTGGGAGAGAAACTTTTGTATGAAAGAGAGCTGTAGTACTTTACCCTTGTCGAAAGAAAGGGTGTTGGGAAAGGGTAGGTGTCTTGTGAAAGTATATCTTGTTAATTTTGTGAAAATGAGCAATCCTGAATGACCCAGAACACCATTCTGCTGTTTGTAAATTTGTACCTGGTATGTTGGTAAGAGACTAACCCTTGACTCATATTTCTAATTTGAATAAAATTGCTCACTAAAAGTCACTTACATCTGCAAAAATAAGTAACTTTCACCGTGCAGCAAGACATGTTTTGCACTCTTCACTGGACAGTACAAAGTTCTAATATGCGTAAGAAATGTCAGCAAATGTGTATTAGAAAAAAAAATATGCCATGTTTTTTGGTACTCTTGTAGTTATCTAATCAGCTTCTGTAGAATGAACTCATGTGTGTTTATTAGGGGTCAATCCAACAGAGATTCTATGATACTCTTTCATGAATGTTTTCTAATGGACTAAAGCAAAAGTAAAGGTTCTCAATTGCCAGCCCATTAGCCATTTGTGGCCAGGGATATGCACTTTAAAGACCAACAGAAAATCTGACAGGTGTAAAGTTTAAGGACAAAAACAAGGCAAACAATGATCTCAAGGTTTTTTCAATTTATCTACAGAAAAATCCCCAGTAGCTATTGCCATCTGCCCACTGCCCCCCCCCCTCCCCAATAAAAAATAAAACTTTTGAACTGTGTTGATGTATAGTGTCAAAGATCAGCAAAGTTAGCTGGCTGTTACCCTTGTTTTGCTATAAGTGCTCTTAACACTTGTGCATTCATTTGAATTTGGTTGGCAACCATTGAAGGCAGTATTTGACTCTTAAACTACAATTTTACCAAGAGTCTAAAAAATTTCTCAGTTGACACAACTCTTTGGTTGACATCAGATTAAGAAAATGCAGAGTTGCTCATATCACATTGCATTCACTGAGAGTGTTCTGATTATACATCAGGGTCTTGTATGCTCACCATCAGGGTATGGCCTGAAGTAGTAAACAATGATTGTGTCTGGATAAGGATTTAGACAGCTGTGGGAGGGGCTAGAATGAAATCGGTTGGGAAGATTGGAACTGTCTGTGTTGATGAATAACTGCCACTAATTAAAGCCAGGTCACACTACAGCGATATCAGATCGGATTACTGTCCGATGATATCCGATTGGATTACTATCTGATTTATGTGAGATTTAGTTAAAGTCTCCTCCATCCATTGTCGGAAAGAACCAAAAATTTGCCATTCAGTGTAAATATATGATCGGTATGAGAGGACCACGGAAACGAAATATAAACTACTTATTTCGTGACGTCTCATCGACAAATAGCTTTCATCGAAGTACGCGTATCCGATAAAAACTGTCTGCGGATGTGACGTCACGGAATAATTGGTATAACTTAGAATTTTGTAGTCCTGCAATACAATTCATATATCTACACAGGTTGGCAAATTTTTGTTTCGTTTTGACCAAAGATGGAGGAGATGTTTAATAAAACTCACAAAAATCGCAGTGAAATATGCTCCAATATCGCTGTAGTGTGACCTGGCGCTTAATTGGTAAGGGACCATAAGCAGAACAAGACAAGTAGTATTTAAACATAATTCACTTGCTTTCATAGTTTTGGTTTCATAGAACCATTTCTTTAATTCCTAATGTCCCATTTATAGGTGGTAGGGATGAAAACTGTTTTGCATGCTGGTAACAGGGGGTAATTTACCCAGTATCGCATCGCAATTTGCTACACAAACAGGCCAAGTTGCTACACAAATGAAAAATTGTGTAGTAATTTTTAGTGTGCATAACCCTTGCATTTTCACAAACAACGTGAAAGATCTCAAAAATCTTCAAAACTTCAGAATTTGAATGCTATATTATTCCTTGGGTAAGGTTGCAGTGATGTTGTGTTCAATTTTGGAGGTAGCTACAAATGTTGGATATTAAAAATTAGGATTATGTTTGACAAATGGGACTCACCATTTAATTACTGAAGTCATGGTGGTGTCTGTCCCAAATGAGACAGCAGTAACTTTTGGTTATCGTCATGCCCTTTTATACTCTTTCAGTACCCTTATGAAGAAAATAGAAATATTCCTTTTTGGTGATGGGGGACATTTTTTTGTTTTGTTTTGTTTTTTGTTGCCAAACAACTTTCAGTTTTTTTTTATGTTTTAGTAAAGGTTTCCAATGGTTAATGAGGCATGGTAGCATGCACCATCATTAAGTTTTTCAACAAAGGGTCTTTTTGAATATATATTCCCTTTGTTTCATGCTACTTTAAATTGCTTGCTAGACATAAAGCAAATACCTTGTCCACAGATGTCTAAGGTTTGATTAGAATTTCTTTCATATCCATAGCAACCTTACCTGTTCACACTAGCTACCATTCAGTTTTTCTCATTGAGAGAAAAATATTCTTTGATATGCAAATTCTCTTTAGTGAATTCCTTAATAAATCACCAGAAAACATTGTCATGTCGTTATGTTAAAACCAGGCCAGTAAAACTTGTCTACTCAATAGGGATTATGTTACATCATTCTGACTTAAACTCATTTAAGCCCAGGGTAGGTCATACCTGACTTTGTTCCTTAGCACTGTTAATCCAACACCCTGTTTAGTCCAACTGGCCTTGCAATTTTTATGTATCAACTCATCTTCACTACAATGAAAGCACATGCAACATCCACCAAATTTACAGGGTATTCTATGACAAATCTCTCTGAACATTTTAACAAACATTTCAACAAAAATACAATGCCTAGAACTGTGAGAGAGGATTTGCAGTCACAGTTCATTGTGACAATGGCTTAAAAAGCTTTTGCATTTTTCTTTAATTTTCCTATCACGTTGGAAATAATTTTGAACCATGTTTATAGGAATTTTCCAACCTTAATTATACTTAATGTTTGTTGGTTATTTTCAAAGAGGCTCATCTTCCAACCAGTGACAAATTTTGAACAAAAGGATGTCTAAAATTCTTTGTTTACATTTGTGGGTAAACCTGTTGTCACGTGGTAAGAGCATCTGACTCGCAGCTGGAGGGTCTGGAACTTGACTCCTGACCAGGTGAAATTTAACTCCTGACCAGGTGGAATTTAACTCCTGACCAGGTCATTCCGATTGTGCTTGGTGCTCAGCACAAGCAGTAGAGTAGGTAACACAAACCATTGAGTCACAACAGGAAAAAAAGAGCTGTGACAGGCCTGACTTGGAACGATTGGTTAGAAACTGTAAGCCTCAAAGAAAACCTCATCGAACTAACTTCTTCATGTGGTTATTATTTAGTGGTGAGGTTGATGCAAAGAGGGAAATTTTTGCACTTTTAGTTGCATGTAACCCTTTCTGTTAACATGGTTCTCCAGCATCAGGCGGGATTTTTATTAGGGTGGTCAATAGCAGGACCTGATCACTTGTCTAAAGGAAGAATACCCCTCCCCTTTGGAAATTCCTGAGTATTTAAGCACCCTCAATTCCAGCCTAGTGCAACATTTAGCATCCTTTCAAGTGAATTCTTTGTTTAATTAAAAAAAAAATCACTTCAAGAATTTGTTTGGTGGCTGCTATAGCCCTTGTGAACCTCGAGGACCTTGTAAAATAGGATTATTTACACAAAAATCATTTTTGGATAACTGCATATTATTCCCTTTTAAAGAAGTAATTTCATATATGACTTTGTATGGTACAACTTTCCATCGGATGTACATAAAAGAACATAGACTTGGTGTCTTATCAGGGAGGGCATGGGGCTTGTAGCAATCCCAGAAGGCCTGCAGAATACCTAAAACCACACGACGTAGATGCAACAATAATTACAAGTCTCGACTGGATGAGATGGACACATATATTCTCAAGTTTAATACTCTTCTTTCCATGTCCCTTTCTGTGAAAACTATCAAGACAAAATAATACAAAAATATAGTTTTTGTATATATCTTAATTGCACAGTAAATTGCACTCTCAGGACAAACATATGACAATAAAATTAATAAGAAATACACAAAGATATAATTACCTCTTTGGACTCACGCGGAATATTGTACGCAGAATGCAACTCAAAACGTTGCTAGTTAAACATTTCGCAGAGTAGAAAGATACAGAATTAATACAAACGCAGGAATAACATGATATGCGGGAACCTCAGTACAGAACTGGTCTGAGGTTACAGTACTACTTAACTACCCAGAAGATCCAACCAGAGCCAGTATAACAGTAGGTATGCACACCTGTAAACAACAATGCATGGATAGTATTTAAGCATTCCAACGTTATGCGTAACAATAGGTCAATCTGCAGTACCTTGTGGGACTGTACCATTCATACACTAGGTATACATGACACTAGGTCAGCCAACTTTGTTGGACTATACCATTAACAATAAACTAGTGATACCTTTCACTACAGGGCTTCTTGTCATAGATTGTTTTATTGTGGTAGGGGTGATATTAGATGCAATTTGATGTTACATTTACTCTTCTTGAAAAAATATTTTGCAAAGTTGCTTTCTATTGAAATGGTAAGGTAAATTGGATTGGAAACTGGACAAACAGGGGACTTCTATCCTAGAAGAAAGATAGGAGGGAGATTGAGCACTCTTTAACCTCCCCCCCCCCCCACACTAATGATTAAAAACAAAAGTCCCCACTCCACTCTTCAGTTTGAAGGGAATGTTGAACAGTTCTCCCACCCCCCACCCCACATCACTTCTTCATCCGATTCCTGCCACACCTCATATGCCAGCATTAGTGACTCATTCAGGAAACCGGGCATGCCAACCTACACTTTTCTAAACAAAAGATACCCCAGGGTTTGTATAGGTCCTGGAAATCCTGGGCAGTCAGTGAAAACTGAAATCTGAATTTCCAGGAGTGAAAAATTAGGAAAAATGTACATTTTTTTCAAAAGGTCCTGGGGGAGTCTAGAAATTAGGGGAGTGAACTTGTTGTTCTGATTTTTCTTAGTGTTCAGGTAGATCATTTTGTTGAAAAAAAGATGGAAATAAGGGATTTGACTTCTTTTTAAAGTCCTGGAAGGGTCGTATAGTTTTGCCATGTTGAATTTGTATGAACCCTCATGCAAATTACAGGGATTGAGCTTGTTTTACATTGCTTTATACCTCAAGAGATGAAAAGACACATACCAAAATTCTATCCCACAGTGCTTTGTAACTAGCATGTAGAGAGGGTCTATTGAGCATGTCATGCATGAGTGTGTTTTTACTAATACAATTATAGTGGAAGAAATTCCCTCCTTGCCAGAATTTTGCTCTGTGCATGTGATTTGCCAAGAGGATTATTTTTAGTTCTTAGCTTTTGGGGAAATTCTTAAGTAATATGGGTTAATTAAATAACATCAACCTGGTGAATACTTCACACCTGGAGCTGATCTAGTCAAGGAATTCTGTTTGCATACTTGATTTTAGAATTGAATAGGACATTTTGGCCATATTACCTGAGAAAAATGCCTTTTTTGGTGAAGCTTATCTCTATAATTGCAGTAGTCAATCCCTGTTACCAACAAACTTTCTCTATTGAGCAAATAATCTTTGAAGGAGTTGAGCCCCACTAACTTTATTTATTTCAAGATACCTTGAACGGTGTTTTTCTGGTAGCCTCTGGATTAAAAATGGTCAACTAGAGATGGCTAAAACTTTCTATTCATTTCTAGCATCATGCATGATAGCAGTCAATTTTCACTGTCACTCAAAACCACTTTGTAGCCCCAAACCCGATGGCATACTTTTCAGATGTTTACATTTTAGTATTCCACACTGTCAAACATTCGGGTTTGCTGATGGTTCAGCCACATGTAGTCACAGATCATGGCTGCAGCTAATGCAGTTTGTCTGAGGCGGCTGCAGTTTAGGAGTCTGGCTCTCTTTGAAAAGTGCATTTGTCCAACTACTGTAGATTTGAGTAGCAGTGTAGGTGGCACTAAATATTCTATGGAATAATGACATCAATTGGTTCACCACACTTTAGTAAGATGAACAGTTAACATCTGTTAGAATTAAAGAATATAACTGTTGATGATTTGCATACTTTTGACCTAAATGCAACAAACTTTTTTCCCATCAGAATTTTGCTAAGAAGGCACAGTAGATAGTTTTGACTACTTCTTTGAGTACATGGGGGGAACATGCTGTGGACAATAAGTCTGATGCCCAACAGCCCACCTTGTATTGGTTGTCACATGTATTTGTGACAATAGGCAAGACCCTCAAATATATATATCCCTTAGTATGGACTAAATTCATGTTTATGAACAGTGACATCATGGCTGCCTCACAACAGAGTTGCACTTTTAATATATTTTTGTCATAATGAAAGTGTATTCTAATTGGTCTGGATTTTGTGTGCAATCGCAGGATTGCTGCATGTGCAAAAACTAACATGTACACATATGTTCCTGTGCATGCTCTATGCCCATTAGTGCCAACCAGTGGCATAACCTTGAATGGTTAAATTCTGTGGATTTGGCTCTCATCCTTTGAAGGTGTCATTCACACTTATGTTCTCATTTTGCATGCCTGTTTATGCCAAAGAAATACTGACCAAATCTGATGACAAGGGTTTTACCCATGCTGCAGCTGATATTTTTTTTCTCAGTGTGCAAATGGCCAAATTAATTTTGTACATTATTTTAAAATGGTTTCTAAATCATGGTTAAGATTGTGAAGGATATGAAGTTGGCTCATAATCTGGTGTCAAAAAACTACCAAAATAGTAAAAAACATGTCATTTTGGATAAAAGGATGTCACCTAGTTCCAAGAAGATGATGTGACCATTTCCACCCTGGGGAAAAATGTTGCAGCCAGGCTGTGAAACTAACCTTTCTGCAGCACCTTGCATGTATTTCTCTCCATCAGACAGAACCAAGTCTGAATGTTAAGGACCTGGTGATTTTAAAGTTCACAATTATAAAGGACCTTTTAAAATTAAACTATTGACCATTAGTGTAAAGATTCTTTCTTAATGGTTTAGTAACACTTGAGGCCATGGCTGATATAAACCAGTTGGATAAAATTTGGGCCTCATTAGAACTCCCTCTAACTAACTAACTTGAGGCATTAAAACCTTGTAAACCTGTTTGGGTGTAGTCTGTAAGTATGAAAGCTTAGGCTCTTTTACATCAAATGGACAGTCATTGATCAATATGATAAAACGTTAGAATCTCACCATATACTTTAATAAAAACTGTTAACTTTATCGTTTGCACTTCATTGCATTAAATAGCAGTGTCATTTCTTCCATTCAAAATAGCGCCCTCTATGTGCATGTGCACTAGATGTACCCACCTTCCATACCTTGCTACTTAAGTAGCATGTCTTCCATGTCAGTGTTACCTATTCTCTTTCTCTTTATTTTTTTTGTTTGCATGACAGTTGGGGCTCCCAACCCTCATCACTTTGGCCACCGAAGACAAGTCAGTTTTGGTTCCAGACCAGGTTAGGAAAAATTGAGAACATTCCCAAAAATTTGAATGCAACATATTGTCTTTTGACCCCTGGTGGTGGGAGGTGCTCTGATGTAAAAAGCATTGCACCCAAGCCATAGAGTGTATATTATTGTATGTCCATATGTCCCTCTGTGTGTTGTTTGCTTTTATGTTTATTGTTGTAGTTTTTAAAAAAATGTCTTATTTGTTTAGAAATGGTACAATTGGGTTCAATATTGAACATACTGATACTATAGATTTATGAAAATATATAGTTACTAGGTATGTGAAAAATTTTGGCACGGGTTATTCTTCCGTCTTAGGGATATTAATGGATAGGATTACAAAATTTGTGGCTGTGAAGTTATAAAAAAGATACTTTGTGGTTGGATAAATAAATGTAAAATGAAGTTATACATGTGGTGTGATTTTGTTTGTAAACATAAATTGTTTTTAACCTCTAAATATTAAAGTAGATGATCAAACATTCTTCCTTTGTTATTTCAAAAGTCAAGAATTTCGAGACTTTGAAGAGCTCATTTCAGTGGTTGCTAGAAAGAGACAATTTGGTTTGAGTTAGGGGTGGGAGGGGGGCAAAAGGTTTGAGCCGGGGGAAGACTGGTAGGGTGAGAGGGTCAGAGTCATGACTGCAATAATTAATGGCCACAGGTAACCCTCTTGAAAAGTCATAATCTCCCAAGCTGAAATGGTTTGAACCATGGAGTATCAGACCCCGCTCTGTGGACTGGCTCCCTTGGTCAACATATATAGATATATATATACAATTAAGGTTAGGTTGGAAAAAATTAACCAAGTTGTACGGACTGTTTCGCCCGAAGGCTCTTCAGCAACTACCAAGGAATAAAACGAGGCAGTTCTACTGTCATCGCTGTTGATTGGTATTAGCACAGTCTACAGTACAGGGATTAGGCTTATCCATAGCCAGAGAGAAGAAACTTCTTCTTGTGCCTACAGGTGGAGATATATATATGTATATGGGTACTATTAATAATAGCTTGCTACTTCAGTTGTCTTTTCGTGTGCTTTAGTTGTACTAATGTTGTCTTATCACTTTGCTTGCAATATGCACAACTTGTAGTAATTTTCTAATGTAAAACTATCATGGATGGCTTTACTGATTTAGCATCGACAAAATGCAGCCTATTGCTAAATAAAGTTCTATGTGTATTGTTTAACCCTTTACCGTTGTGCTCCGATCGGGGCCTATTTACGCGGATCGGGAGTGGGCAGAAAAGCGGACGTAGCCCGCCCCCCATCGGCTTCCGTAAGGCCATTGACCCGTGACCTTAAACTATTGTCTCTCTCGCTGTTATGGCCGATATTTCAGGTAGCTACTCGCAGTTTCAAGCTCCGCGTGAAACAGTTAAGATGTGTGACAGCTGAGCTCTCTGCATGGGTCCAAAAGGACCCAGACAACGGTAAAGGGTTAAAATAAGTCTGTGGAGTGTGTTTACTGCAAAGCTGATGCCACTGTCTCTGCGTGTGTGCACGTAAACCTTTAGCCAAGCGGTGCAGATATTTTAGATTAACCCTTTACCCTTGTGCTCAGATCGGGGCATATTTTCGCGGATCGGGAGTGGGCGGAAAAGCGCACGTAGCCTGCCCCGCATCGGCTTCCGTAAGGCCATTGACCCTGTGACCTTAAACTATTGTCTCTCTCGCTGTTGTGGCTGAATTTTCGGGTAGCTACTCGCAGTTTCAAGCTCCGCTTGAAACAGTAAAGATGTGTGACAGCCGAGCTCTCCGCATGGGTCCAAAAGGACCCAAACAATGGTAAAGGGTTAAAACAAGTGGTGCAACTGTCCCTTTAAAATCTGATTCACAACAAGTAGTCTAATTATAAAGAAAATTTTGTATCATCTTTTATTTACAATTTCAACTGTATGTGCCAGCATCCATTCCTGGTAACTCTCAATTAATTGTAGATATCTTATGGTGCAAAATGTGGTTATTGTTAGATTTGAGTTTTAGACAGCTTAGCTGAAGGGATATACTTTGTTTGTGAAAAGGAATGTTGTTTCAAATTCCTCAATCATATTCCACCAAAAAAAGAAAAAAATTGTAGGCACTATTTTCATTGTGATAAACAGAATAGTGAGTTAGTGTCAGTGGGGACCGTCCTTGCCATTTTTGAAAGGTTTTGTTGCTCAAAATATTCATGATACATGCATTAATACAACAATTAGAAGATATGAAGTTTTACAGCAACAGGGAGAATTTGATCCCCTCTTCTACCAAAAGTAATTTGGATTCTGTTTTTATTCCAAGAGCAATGTATGGTTTTTCCATGTCATCTGGACTTTCAGTAGAACCAAATTGGATCCAAAATGTTGGGTTGGTCTAGCTTTTTACTCATAAGCTTTGTAAGCTTTTCCCAGATTTGTGGCAACTCAAACAACTGTCCTTGATTTCCCTGAGTTTTGAGTTAAGAATTAAAAATATTTGAAAGATTATCTTGCCAGTTTTCGTATTATATGGTTGGTTTTAAAGTGTAGGGGTTTTTAAAATGGACCAAAATTTTAGTTGTAGTATGAGTCAATGAAGGAATAAGTTGTGGTGTGCTGCCCTCACCTTTGAGATATACACATGAAGATTTGTCTTGGTCTTTTGATCTTTACTTAAAGGGGCAATCAGAGTTTCTTTTTATATTTTTTCATCACTTCTGTCTCTGCACTGCATTTGTGTATTGAAACTAACAAAGATGATCTGTGATCAGTCTCAATGTTGTGATTGGTTACAGGGTAGTGGAGGATATCTCTAGCATCTGTGAGTAATTCTTCTACTCAACAGATATTCAGACATTTTCATATAACAGCAATTGGAACAAAAGTAACACTTTTTCTAACCTCGAAGACCTCTTCAATGTTTTGATATTCTGGTAAAAAATCAGTTCAGAAAGGAAATTGAAAGAACGAAAGATTTATATTCTCTGTCAAACTCTGATTGCCCCTTTAATGCTTTTATTGGGTTGATGATGTTGAACAAGGTCTCTCTTGATTGGCTGTTACTATTGTATTGTATCAATTGTGTCCTTTGTTAGGGTTAGGGATTAGGTTTGGGATTAGGGCTGTCCCTGTCGTTAGCCAGTTGGGAAATTTCTTGTTCAACAGTGCACACCGCCCCCTTTTATTTGGTGTTGAAGGATTGATACATGAGTCACGTTTGAGTCATTTTGAAGTTAAGTATGTTGGATTTAGTTTTGAGTAAAATATCTCGGTTTCTAAGTAGCTTCCAAAAAACACTTATAGGAACGGCAAATTTGAAAAGTACGCCCATGGCTTATAGATGTTATGATAGAGTGATAGGTTACTCAAACAAGAGGAACTGAAGAAATTTACACATGGAACTAGCACAGAAATAAAGTCTTTGATAAAATTGTGTATGCAATCTTATATTTATTTGATGCACATCATGTATGAGTGCCTCAGGCTACAAGGATTTGAGGTAAACAGCATAGGCTGCCACTCTTTTGGTCGCTACTCCTAGTACAATAGCAGGATTAATGTTTAACCTTTATTGTATTATTTGAACAACAATAATGCATTACCTCTTCTTCAACAGTATGGCCGAGGCAGCTGCAGCTTGTTGTATGACATATCTAGCCGTAGGAATCATAGTTAATGAGTTCATTTTGGGAGATGTGCAAGCTGGAGTTCTTATGGTACTATCCGTATTGATGGTTGTTATTTTGTAGCTAACAGGTTTCTTTTTTCTGAACCTATCAGATCATGTCCCAGATGTTGGTGGAATGCCAGAAGAGCTCCAAGGGTTACGGCATCTGAAAGAACAGGAACCGTTTCTGAGTTGGCAGCAGTATGTCGCCCTCTTCTATAAACGATTCACACATGCCAGAAGAAGCATCAAAGGATTTTTTGCTCAAGTAAGCAGCAAGCATTTTGAGAACTCAACCATGGTGATATGTTTGTTATCATTCAGGGGTTTTAGAAAGTGAAGTTGTGTCCCTTGGCTTCGTCTCTTCAATGCACTCGAACAGCTTTTTGAACAAAGTTTGTCAGTTTTGCGCTTTTATTTTCAGTGTTGAAAATCACCCAAGAGTTGCACTTTCAGGGGATATGGTTTATGGATTCACTTTTTGATGTCTGGCAAAGAACTGGACAGTGAAGGAGAGTTGGTTAACTTGTCCAAGTCTAGTACATTTCATAACAATAGATATATGGCTACATTCTGAATGCTCAAAGGGGAAAATTTACAAAAGGCGAAACAATGCATTGGGGCAGCCTTTTTTGTGTATGATGGAACTTTCTTCTTACTTTTTTTCTTCATCCTCCTTCTCTGCCTGATAACATCTTATCACTTCAGGGAGAGAATGAAGCTCACTACATGCACACTTGATATACATAGTCAGGTGGTTTTACATCTGATTAATTGATTGGCAGTAACAGATATATTAAAATATACAAAAAGTTAGTAACATTGGAGGTTAGCTAACAGGCCAGTCAAACATGTATTCATTGCTTTTCACCAAGCATGAACATAATGAAAGCATAGCTCATATGAGTGCAAAGATCATGTAACAAACTCAGATACTGTTTTATCCCACATTGCCTTTGATCTACTGGGGTGTCTATGTTGCTTTCTCAAGAAGCAACATCATGGCATGAAAGTCTTTTTTAAGTGTTCACATCAGCAGTCTTTCTTGAATATTGTAAGTACGAGTATGGGAAGCGAAGAAGGTTACGTCATACAACCTACACCTACTAGAATTTTTTTGTTTTTTCATGAGCTAACATCTTTTACAATATTTAGCATTTAATACCTGATTTATTTCTTTTCTCATTTTGGTAGGTCATTCTTCCTGCAGTCTTCATTCTGTTTGCCATGATATTTTCCACACTGCACGCACCCATCCAACAACCTGAACCATTGCTGCTTGCTCCGTGGATATACAAACCACCAAATAATATCCTCTACAGCAATGAGAATGAAAACAGCCTTCTTGGAGAGATTATGGAAGCGGATCTTACTGAGGGGACCACCATTGGAACCAGATGTATGAACGGGGAGCCCTTGTCGTGAGCATTGTTTTCCTCTGGTTTTCATAGTTTTTAGTTATTTCTTTGAGCCTGCAAGATCTTTTTCGTATTGTGGATTATATTTGGCAACTTACAAATGTTGATTCTACTTTGATCAGAAACTAATTTGAAATACTGTTACAGCTATTCAGAATTGACCATGGAGTTGTTGCCTTATGGGTAAACTGTATTTGAACCCTTGGTCTACTAGTTTACAGGGTAATGTGCTTTGTAACAATGCTGTGTACAGGAGAGAACGTAAATTGTGGAAATCTATTAACAAATGGAATGCGACTATTTTAAGAAAGCATAAATTGGATGAAATGACTTAACTTTTTTTCGTGAAAAAGGAAAACTGGGTTAATAATCAGATATGCAATACTGATGGAAGAACATGACAATTTTTTGTTGGGCAACTTTTTTATTTTACTTTGAAAAATAGAAAAATTTGATTTATCTCATTTTCAAAATTTTCTTCACATTTTATAGTGTTAATGATGGCTTTGTCTGTGAAAGATCAGGGCAAACTGACTGGGAAATGGAATATTACTCAGATGACCTTCTGGCCAAGTACATCAATGGCTCTCTGGTGTGCTCTTGTGAAACAGGATTCCAGGAGTGTCCTGAAGGGGCAGAGGGCCCTCCCCCTCCTCACAGGATTCTACCCACCACAGATATTCTAAGAAACATGACTTCACACAATTTGAGTGACTATGTAATCAAAACTACTGAGGACTACATCCTAAAGAGGTGAGTACTGTTGCATATGTTGGTAGTAAATAAATGCTGTGGTTAGTGGATATAAGCATTGGCACTTGAAGGGACCAGCTTGGCAACTGAGGGGGGGAGGGGGGCAGAGGGGAGGTTGGGTTTTGATTAATGGCCAGGACAAAGTAAGGAGGGTTTTTGATTTAAGAGCAATTTACGGTTCTCCTATCTCAATTGGCCTTTCCAAACAATAAACCAAACTGTAAGCCAACTAGACGTAGACTCCAAACTAGAGTGACTTGTTTCAACTCTGCTTATATTTATTTTCAGGTTTGGTGGATTAAGTTTCATCATTGAGAATGAATTGGCATTGCTGAGAGAAAACGATACAGATGAATTGATAGCAGCCTGGGTGCAGCTAAATGATACCCTCGCCCAACTGCCTAACTGTGATGACGAGCAGCAGGTATGGCAATGATTAAATTTGAAAGAGGTCCCTGTCTGCTCCTATTGCAGTTTTATTTTCTATTTTTAGCCTCAAATATGAGATTTTCCTGGTATAGAGTAGTTAAAGAAACTATATAAGTAGAGCTGGATGGAGAAGGGGTAGGGGTATGGGCAGTGTTGTAACAAGTCACGACTTGAGTCACTTCCTCTCAAATTTACAGTGACTCGATAGAATTCAGGAGTAATTTCCCCATTGAAATAGTACAGTGACTCGAGTCACAAGTTTGAAAACTGGTGACTCGAGTCACTAATCTAGTGACTCGATTACAACACTGGGTATGGGACATGTTGAAGGATAGAAGTGCTTTTTTTGAAAAGATTCAGGTAAGCATTGTGCAGTATTGACAACAAATGTGTAGATTGTGATGTGTCATTTTCAGAGCCGATGATGTTACAGTTTTAGTGTTTAAGGAGAGATGAAATGTATTGAATGATTTAACCCTTCTTTTTTAAATGTTATTTTGAGGTAGGGGCAGAATAGAGCAAACTACTGGGTTAGAGGAATGACAGGAAGTGTGCCAATAAGGAGGATGGATTTTTTTTCTTTTCATTTTTTTTAGGAATAGTTTGCAGGTTTTTGTACCATGCCTTTTGGCTTTCATATGAGTAAATGGTAGCTGCCATTTGGAGGTTTGAAGAAGTAGAGAAAAATATTGCTTCATCTCTGAAGAAAAGTGCTGTAGGGGGTGTAGTTCTTTATTTTTGTAACTGTTTATTACATGAAAAAATTAAAACATCTATAGCTAAATGGAAAAGTGATGGGCTAAAGTCAAGGAAGTGTCACTCCAAGCTAGCAAAGCTGAATCTGCCTCAGCCAAGCTTCAGGGAGGGTCACCCTGCTCTGTCCCTTGACATGTTATGGTTAAAAAGATACAGGTAATGAGATGACATTTATAGCAATGGTTGCAGTCCCCAAGGCTGTCTTTGAGATGCCTGCAGCTTGGCTACTTGGTTCTTGGTGCTTATTAAACTTTTCAGTAAATCTGTGAATATTTCTGGACAAGGAAACTGACACTTTTGAAAGTTTCAGGAATTATCTGAAAACATTATAATTTCTGCCAAAGTCTTCTTTCTCTTTTCTGAAGAATTCTGTCTGTTTCAGTGTCACCTTCTGTGTGATTAGTTCCTCTCTTGTCATGTGATCTCCTACAGACCTCACAACCATATTGCAATACATACTTTTTTAATCAAACTTGATTAAAATTTTGTAATATAATCAAAGCTGTGCTATGAGGGGCTGGTGGAGGTCTACCTTATTCAAAAGCAGCAATTTCTTAAAAAAAAAAAAAAGAATTATGTGTCTTTGTTTTAGAAACTGTTTTCATGTTTTAAGTACATCTGTAATCATTTTTCATCCTGCATACCTTTCTAATAGACCTATGCATATGATGTCACATAGCAGAAAGTGCGCTCCCAATAGGACGATCACATTTCGTTGCTACCTAAATATTTGCCATCATATGCATGCAGCTAATTTGTACATTTCGTCAGATATGCATGCCAGTTACTTATTTTAATTTGGTTTTAAAAGACACCAACTGAAATGTGATTTATAGTGTCAGCTACATGAGAAATAAATCAAATACAGTTCCAAGTACTGTTAAAGCTCAGTTTTAAATAAGGTTTCAATATTGCTCAAGCCCTCCCTTACAGTCACATCTAAACAGGTGTTGATCATTGAATACTGTGACATGCTCTCTAAACCCCTCAGCCCACTTTTGATGGGCAAAATCTATGTAGTTAGCATTTTAGTTAAGCTTGCTTAGAAGCGGCTGACAACCCACATATGATTGTTGCTTTGAAACGCTGTTAATTTTTGCCCAGCAGTGAACGTGGCTTTACCAATTGTGACATGACATGAAAGCACTCTATGTGCAAGTCAGTGTAATACACACACTTGCGAAATTGCATGACGTCATCGCAAAGGTTCTGTTCATACATCACATTGCTATCAATTTCATTGAAACTTCTATTGTTTTCTTGCTCTCATTTCTTTCTCTTGTCTAAGAATGTAGTTGTTACATTTTCGATTCTTCTTCTCCTGAACAGGTTCCAACGAATCTGACCCGCGGTCAAATTCGAAAGCTTCGGAAGAGATCTTCTGGAGTAAAGCAAATGCTATATTCTAAGGTGATAATTGGTGTATGCATGTGACAAAGATATATATATATATTCTTGACTGACCAGTCCCCAAACCCTTGATGTCTGTTTTGATGTTTTAACATTTGTGTTGTCTGATAATATTTTTATACAACTGGGCCAATTATACTCTCATTTCTACAAATTTGCGATGATTTTTGTGGAAAGAATGGTTTAATCCAAAAAATTTATTTTTATGTGTGTTGCAAAAGGGAAATAGTGCCATACTTTTTGTTTTAGTCAGTTAATATTAGCAATCTTACTTTGTCCCATGTGACCTCCTATTTGCATATGTAGTCCCTACTTACTGGCAGAAAGTAACTAGGAAGCATTCAGTTAATATTAGCAGTTATAGAAATATAAACAGTCGTAGATTTTTTTATTTTCTATTCAAAGCAACCTTGAAGAAAGCAGTAGAGCTATCAAATCCTTATAGTTTGGGACAATGATTTTTTTTGCTAATTTTGGAATTCTGTATTCTGTTATTTTCACCGTTACATTGACACTATTTACTTCAGATATCTTTAGCTGTGTGAACATGCCTTAAGTTTTCACCTTTTTGAAGATTATGAGCATTTATTTTAATGAAGCATCTTATTTTGCTGAGGACATTAATGAAAAAATAATGAAAAAAGAATAACTCTTTTAAACTGTTTTAAACAAATTGAAAATATGAAATCAAATTTGCCTCAGTTTCCCTGTAGCCTTGTACTGAAAGTAGAAAGAGCAATACATTGTTCTGCAACTTCCAAAAGTGATGCATGGGGATGGAAAGAAAAATTTCTCAAGATTGACTAGCTTTAGTTTCTTTGTCAAAGAAAAATAAATAGAAAATACATTTTTTAAAGGTGAAGAGCAGTCCCCCAAAACTTATTTTGAAGAAAAAGCTGAATAACATAATTTTTGTCTTATTTCTCTTCAAAGTATATTTCATTACATTTTAGGACATGACTATTGCATATTCAAGTTAAACCAAGCAGTAATTTCTGGTAAATTTCACATTTGAAGAGAAAAAATGTTGTCACATGACTCCCAACAGCCAATCATGAAACTGGACAGTCTACTACACTACTTCAGTTTGGGATGACTGCTCTTACCCTTTAAACTCAATCATTCATCCAAGTTGTAATTGCTTTTTTGTCTTCTACCTTATGCATACTTTTTATTAGCATTCTAATGCTGTATTCATTTATGCTCCTTCTTAATATATCTTTGCTTGCTTCAAGTCTATTTTTCTCTAACTTTTGAAATGCTTCAGTGATATCATTGTCATTCATTAAAAGCTTTGTCAAAAGAAGGAAGCAATGCAGTCATCGTGAAATTTGGCTTACAGACAAATTTTTTTCTTTGTTGAACTGTTTAAATATGGAATTTTTATTCATTGGTTAGGATATTTTATCCAGGAGAGACCATTGTCTGTTGTTATGTTAATTTAGGGATGAATATTCAGTTTGTTTATTGAACCATTTCTTTTAGATTTACCTACCGGAGGAGGAGTTCTTTGATGAGCTGTACGATGTGGTACTTAATATGGTTAGATTGAAAAATGGCAAGGTAGGTACTAACAAATAAAGACAGGGATTGTTACAGGACATAGAAAGAGGGAGGAGGGAGGAGGCAGGGGAAACAGGAGAGGGGAGAAGAGGAAGAAGAGGTGGAGGGGGAGAGGGAGGGGGAAGAGAAGGAAACAGTCATCACAAAGTGATATGTATGTATGTATCTGGTGTCCTCATTTAATCAAACACAGTTCAGCACCTTTGAACTGGAGCTAGTGTTTATTTTATTTCAATTTTGATGGGTGTCAGGTGGTAAGGGACCCTGAATCACTGCACTGGAACTGTCATTGGCCAGTCCTGCATTCTTATGGACCAATCAAAATTTTTCACCGGATGGATTAAGCATATTCCAAACTAGCACCTTTGTTATGAAGTAATATTAAGTGCTAGAAAATTAGTTTTCTTCTATACACTGTTAGAAAAATTGTTCCTGATAATGTTATTAACAATACTTCATAGGGGCCTAATTATCTTACATTGTGAATCTCATTAAGGGTTTAGACACTTCTCAGTGCATTCATGATATTAATGTCATACTTGCCAAATTCCATTTTAGGCAGTACTGTTCCGTTTCCTGAGTTTCATAACCCATAAAAATTGGAACATTCCAGTTTTCTGACTTGAAGTAGTAATCATATGGTATTAAATACTTATGCTTACAAAATTGCAAAGCAACAGCTCAGCAAAAGTTAATTTATCCTTTCATTAAGTGATTTCTACATGTACTGTGAATATTTAAGGAAAGAGTGGAGGAATATTGCACCCTGGACCAATGAGCTCTTTGAAGTTAGCCCTTGTGCTTTCGACGTACATAGTTGGTCAAATGCTGTGTTTTCCGTTTCAGTTAATTCAGATGGAATTTAATGACACACCAACACAGATGTGTTATATGTGTTAGATGGTTCTGTTTACAGAGATGGCAATGTTAGCAGGAATGTTATGTTCTGGTTACTGCAGGTCAAAAGGAAGAAGTATTTATTAAAGGTCAAGAGTAGTCCCCCCAACGTATTTTCCAGCAGCCGCTAAACATCCCAATTTTCTTCTTATTTCTCTTCAAAGTATATTTCATCATATTGTTCTGTACTTCAATATTGTATATTCAGGGTAAACCAACCAGTAAATTTCACATTTGAGGGGAAACAATGTTGTCACATGACTCTAAAGAGCCAGTCATGAAACAGGACAGTCTACTATACTACTTCAAGTTTGGGTGACTGCTCTTGCCCATTAGTTACACCTTTTGTGGTTTGTAAGCCTATCAGTTTACATTTTCCTGCAGTCCTGCCTACTCTCTTGCAAAGAGCCATTTGGCAAAACCATAAAAGACTCCTGAGGGAGTTCTGCTTCCCAAGGAAGCTACATCCTCAAAAGGACAACACTTGGTGACAAACCAACCTCAAGGCCTCAAGATCATTTACATCATAGATTCTGTCGTGTGTGTGGCTCCATTCTACATTGGATGAACTATCTATCAGTTTTTATTGCGTTTCATCTTTCTTTCTCAGGTTTGGTATGACAATAATGGGTATCATGCACTACCAACGTATATAAATGTCATGAATAACCTTTTATTACGATCCACGGTGGATGACCTTGAAGATGCGGCTGATTATGGTATCACTCTACGTAATCATCCAATTAACCTGACAGAGTCACAAATAGAAACAGAGATCCTGTAAGTAGAAATGTTTTTGTGTGTTTCTTTTCAAAATGTTGTGAAAGTGCTAATCATGAATAAAATTTTGCAATTGTAGAATTTCCAAAGTTTACCTTAAGATGTTATCCTTTTGTTTGTTTTCATGTTCGATGGTTATTGGTGGCAAGAAATTATCATTTGTTCCAGTACACTCAAAATGAGGAAAATCAAACCAACTAGAAATTTCTGGTAGATGAAACCGTGAATGAATGAACTTTGGGGAGAAAATTAAATCCTCTTTGTCATTTTTTTTAACCTCGAATATCAACTTGACAAGTCATTGCATCAAAGTGGTGTTATAGTGGCCTAGAGAAAGCACAGGTCACTTCAAACCTATTTTGCATTTTGACAAATATACTGAAGTTAAATGTCTTACATATGTAGAAATGTATTCTATTGAATTGATTTCAGCGATAGGATTTCAAGTATAATGAATAATAATATACTATCCATTTGATATCATACCTCCAACCTCAAAGGTAAAAAAAAAATACACACACACTCAGGAAAGAAAAGGAAAGAGACTTGAATCTTATTAACAGGTATATAATCATAATATCAAAAATAGGAATACATGTTATAAAAGATTGTCACCAATTTTCATCTACAGGACACAGATTTTCATCAACCAATTCATTGCCCAGTTTGTGATGTTTGGATTTGCATTTGTACCAGCTGGCTTTGTCATCTATGTAATAATGGAGCGAGTGAATAATTCCAAGCACCTTCAAATCGTCAGTGGGGTAAATCCAGTGGTCTATTGGCTGGCAACATTTTCATGGGATCTTGTAAGTTGGTGGTTTTCTTAAATTCTCATTTGTGTTTGAAGGTTTCAGCTCTTCCAACTGCTTGTGTATATTGATGTAGGGTATTTTCATAATTGAGAAAAAAAAGAGAGTACAGGATGTTGGTTTACAAAAAATGGAATTGCACTTGAATGAAATGGAACTGAAAACACATAGCTACAGACTTGAATATGGGCCTGTTAAGCAGTATTAATGTGGAACAGTTGGTGACACAAGTCATCTTAAAGGCAATATGCAGTCACCAGCATTTGAAGTAGTTTAGTAGACTGTCCTGTTTAGTGATTGGCTCTTTAGAGTCATGTGGCAGTATCTTTTCTCTTCCAGTGTGAATTCAATTTGCTTGGAGCATCTGCTCTGTTTACCTTGAATATGCAATACTGAAATCCTATAAAATAGTATATAAGATACTTTGAAGGGAAATAAGAGTTAAGTTGTAAGGTTTAGCTCATTATTTTTTTCAGCCTTGTAACCTTAAGAAACACTGATTTAAGTGATGTCCCATATCCATGCCAGTCTCTTTTACATGATATTTAGAAGTTTTTCTTTCCTTCTGTTTTTTTTTTCAGTGTAATTATCTCATTCCCATGATTATCACCATCGCAATCTTCTTTGCGTGTCAGCTGTGGGCGTTTGTTGCTTGGGATGTGTTTCCAGCGCTTCTGGTCTTGTTTCTTCTCTATGGGTGAGTCATGATAAAGATTAGATTTGTGAGTTTTGTCAGTACTTGTTCTATTACAACTAGTGAACAACTCAAGGAATCTATATCACCACCCTGGGTACCCTCTTTCATCAGAGTGCACCCAGTCTCCATGGTGCTACTCAAGGCCCCCCTTGGGACTAACTGTGGATCAGTGAGGATCAGGCCTACATGCATATTAGGAGGCAAGGGTCAGGGCTTGTAGATTCTCAAACCAGGGAGGTTTTTTTTTTTTTTTTTTTGAGAAATTGTGTCTGAAAATATGGTTTGTTCTTTGAGAGGCAGTTGTTTTACAGGCCACCACCAAGGTGGGAGAAGCAAGCAGAGAAATCCAAACAGTCAAGTAATGGTCTGATTTCACCAGCTGTAACTGGGGTCAATCATCACTTTCAAATTTCCATCTTATCTGTATCAGGGATACTTGTTTACCAAAATACCTCTTCATTCCCTCATGGAATATGAGAGCCAAAAATTGCTTGTAGACCATAAAATTAAGATTATTTAAGGTATGATGGACCCCACAATTGGCAGACTTCTGTAGCTGCTCGGATTCATCTATACAACTTTGAAGAACAACTTTATTGGGATGAGCAATCAACTTAATACTTAAGGTGGAGTTGTTTTCTTTTAAAGACCAACTCAAATGTAAAAACCATAGAGATTGGCCTCAGATGAAAAGACCCACTTTCCTTAGACCAAGCTGTAGATCAAACCCTGAACTTGTTTGGTGGTAGGTAACCATCATTGCTTCAAATGCTACCACCTTTATCCATTTGGCAGCAGCACTGACATAAAGCAAGTGTTGTCTCTTTCCCATCATGTCAGTGGTTAATAAAAGTCTGCCTCATCACACATTCTTGGAATGGATGTTGTTTTATACATGAAAGGGACAATGTGTTTGAAGTGTGAATGTGGCTCGTTGTAGGTACCATGTCCAAATCACAGACTGCAGTTGTCTTAGTCAAGTTGCAGCAGCTGCGGTCAGGCTTTATTGTCATTTCAATTTCGATAACAGGATTAAATCTAACCCTGTAGTTTCATGCACTATCTGCTATGATGATGTTTGAGACCATAGAGCAATGGTGGAGATGTTTCAACCCCATGCTGCTAGAATTGAATAGTCAATCATCAATATTTTAGTCAATGTTACCCCAGGAAGAGACATTTTCTTTGGTGACCCTTGTCTCTGTAATTGTGGCAGTTAACCCTGTTTAAACCAACGTTGTTGCTCTATTGAGCAAATAGTCTTTGTAGGAGGCAAACCCCTTTAAGTTTATTGATATCAAGATACCTGAACATGAAGTTCTCTGATAGATTCTGGATTATAAGTTGCCAGCTTGAGATGGCTAAAACTTGCTATTCGCTTCTAGCGTCTTTTTCATGCCTCTTTGGCGGCTGCATTCTTGCTGATGCAGCTGCAGCTTTGCTACTTTGTCGTGGTTCTAAACTTTTTGGGAACATTTTATGTAAGAGTTGTAATAAGCCTTGTACCCTGTTTTGTGTTACTTTTCAGATGGGCTGCAATACCAATGGCATACCCCATATCCCTGTTCTTCAAGGTCCCCAGTACTGGCTATCTGTCTGTTGGCTGTCTAAATATTCTTTTAGGGATGGTCACTGTCATGACAAACTTCATCATCAACTATCAAGCACAGGAAGATGAGGTAAGCATTTTGCAAGATTTGGTGGTTGTTTTGAATTTGGAAATTTTTGAAATGACCATGGTTGAAATTGTCTGAGCTAAGCTGTATGAGATACTGCAGCTGTTCTTTTTTGATATGCACAAAAGGAGGATTAATATCTTTTTGATGTTGCAATTTTATGCCTGCTATTGTAATGTGTGTACCAATAGACTCAATCATGATTAAGTCACTGGTTGGCATTGGATGACATAGTTAGTTAGATAGAGTTTTACGGTCCAGTTTCCAAACTATTGGTTCAAGTTGAGCCGGCCACAGCCTTTTTTCCAGTAGTGGCTCACTGGCTTGTTTTCCCTGCTCCATTGCTTATGCTGAGCATCACACACAATGTCAGTAGGTTCCATTTTTAGAGTCTTTGGTATGACTCCACCTGGGAATTGAACCCGGGCCTTCCGCGTGAGAGGCAGATGCTCTACTGTTTGACCAAACACCAGGTCACATTGGCTGATATATAGCATGGACATGAACATACACATGCATGTCAGTTTTTGCCCATGCAGTTATCTTGCGATTGCAGGCAAGGTTTAGATGAATTAGAATCTTCACTTCATTGTGATGAAAGTGTAAGCACACCTCATCAAATATATTGCCAAGCAGCTGTGACATCATTTGTTTGTAAGTCATGAATGAGTTTATAAGGAGTTCCTGTAGCTGGATCCTGGCTGCTAGCTGAAGCAGCTGCATGAATAAGGATGCATGGTAAATTTGTGAGAAGTTGGCATTTTTTCTTCATTTAAAGTCAGGATCTTCAAAGAGGAATAGGAATCAGTTTTCATATGATTTTTTATTGTATATGTAAATCCTTGTGTGGTGATGGTTGCTTTCATAATAGATGGGCTGGAGTAATAGCTCAAGTCTTGTAAATTTATGAATATAAACTGAAGATTAAAGGCCCAAGTCTCTCACCCCAAACAGTACCAATCCACCTAACCTTCTCAATTAAGCCCCTCCCACAATTGTCTGAAATTCATCCTCATCCAGACACAATCACAGCTTATTGCTTCAGGAGGAGTATAAAAATTTTTAATGTTTATAACCAAAACACTCTCAGTACAGTTCATGCTGTGGTACTCTGAACTGAGCCAATTGAGAATTTTGGTTACTCCCTACAAAAATTGTAGTTTGGGGTAAGAGGATTGGCCCTTTAAGAAAAAGATTGTCTACATATCTTATTTCCATTTTTCCTCCTTTTGCATCAAAAACCAATTCCTGATAGAATGAATTTGATCTTGCTCGTCTGCCTGTAAAGATTAACATAATAAGTTAAAAGAAATATGTTACAGTTGTGTGTGTGTGGGGGGGAAGGGGGGTTGATGAAATAAATTTTTTCAGTTCAATTTCCTTTCAAAATATGTGCTGTTATGGTAATGAAGACATTTGCATTTACAGTTAGTGTCCCAATCCTGACATTGATGTTCTATTACTGTTTCCAGTCTCTAGTTCCTGTGGATAATGTTCTGCAGAGGCTTTTCCTTCTGTTCCCACCATTCTGCCTGGGTGAAGGACTCGTTGATCTAGCAAACACTCATTTCAAGAAAGAGATTCGGGAGACATTCCATGTCAACGGTAAGTCAGAATGTGTTAGGAGTAAATTTCTTTCAATCATCATGCATGACTGCAAGCAGTTGTGGCTCTAAAGGTTGTATTAGGGTTGGGGAGAGCAAAGAGGACCCCATCTCCCACTCTCCGATAATGCTACACTCTTTCCTCTTTGTTATTTCCTGACCTGTCGTCTACCCCCTCCCCCTACTCTTATTTCTTCTTGACCCTTACTTTCTCTTTCAAAAGGGTGGTATGGTCTTTCAATGTCCCTAAGCATCTCTCACATTATAATTTTGTGGCTATTAAATAATTCTGTATGGCAAGTTCTCACATCATAAGATCCGATAATGATTATGGAAGAATGTTTATTGCCATTTAAATTCATTGTCCTCTTTGCTGTATTTACATTAGTGTTAAAGTTAAATGTGTATAAAATAATGGAAAAATGCAGCAAATCATATTCCAGAATTTCTGTGGTTGCATCAACTGAAGACAATTGTTTTCATTGTTTCTGGCATACAGTCTTTTTGAAGTTATGCTGAGGGATCTGTTTTTTTTTTTTTCTTTTTTAAATTTTTTTTTTCATGTTGAATACTTTGCAACAATTCCTATCTCAAAATTGTGATAATATGAATTTATGAATTCAGATCTTGTTTTTAAGCCTGTACCTAGTTCATTGCCAACAATGCCAGAAATATTTTAAAGATCTTTAAGTTATTCAAAACCCTTTGTCTGAGGTGGGGGTTGTATAAATTTCAGAAGATGATCAACCAAGATGACTGCATACATTTTTGGAGTAAAAAAGGCACTAAATCGCTTTAAAAACAAGGTGAAAAAAATTGTTTTTGCGTACTTGTCCCGTGGGCTAGCTGTTTTCTCAATCTACTTGCCCGCATAAACATCTTCTTGTCCAATTCAAATCTGTTGAGTACATATAATTTTTAAAGTCTAAAAGTACAAATGCCATTTTGCCCAACTCAAAAGTTTAAGGCTGGGGGTACTTGCCCGGCGGGCTGCAACATCGAGTACGGCAGTTGCCCGGGTGTTTTTTTTACTAGCCAGGTTCTCCTTTTTCTCACAAGTTGGTGGCAAGGGTTGCATAAGGTGATGATTCAAAAACATACAAATTTAACCTGTTTGAAAGAAAAATATTTCCATTCTGAATTTTTGCTCCACAGAAAATCAACCACTGCCTGGACCATTTGAGTGGGAACAGCTTGGAAGGAATCTGGTGGCTCTAGCTTTAGAAGGATTCCTCTTCTTCATCCTGACCCTGCTTCTAGAGTACCGGTTTTTCTACAAACCAAAGTAAATAAATTTAAGATCTAAGGGGAATGGATAAGAAGGGGTGGGGGGGGGTGGATAACAAATTGCTGGGGGTGAGAATTAGGTATCAACTTAAGGGAACTTTACAGGTTGATTGACAAGAATTGGACAATTTGCTGTCAAGAATTAGATATTTCCAAAGAATAACTCATGTCAAGTACCTGGTGTGCTCTGAACCTCTGCAATAAAGGTCTGGCATACTTGTTTTTCACACTTCCAAGAATATGACTGTTGTCAATAGAGGTCATGCACCAATGTCACTGCGTTGTGAGTCTTATCTATTTTGCCATCCTGGCAGCCATTGTACACAAATTGTTACTAAGGTGTTGTCCTGCATGTGAATTGGTAACACATCTCCTGAGCATGAACGGTGTCATCCAGTATGCCAAATTTGAATGTGCTGACATCATGTGCATGACCTCTACTAAGTTATCACTTAATAATCGTCAATGTATTCTCATTACAAGCTCTTTTTAAAATATCTACAATCACAGTAATGGGTAAAGTAAGGATTTTACTTGTATTCCTTCTAGTAATATCTGTGCAGATAAAAGGAAGGGGGCATGCAGTATGTTCTGTAGATGCTGCCCTCGGGGGGCTCTCCACACCCTTTAAAAATTCTCTTGAAATAGTAGGTCTCCTGACATGTAACTTAAAGTCTTATATGCTACCTATTAAGTAAAATCTGTTCCAAAATATATGCAATTTAGTTTATTAAGAATTTTTTATCTGTGACAGGGGAAAGACATGGTGCCTGATGCCCTAACCTTTGCCCCTTAGTAAATACCAAGGTTACGCTGCTAGTTTCATGTCTGCATGTCCTCATTAATTATTATCTTTTTAAAGCGGCTCTTTGAGTTGGTTCATGAAATTCAACAAATTTTTCCAAACCTGTTAAGTTTTCTTCACATACCTATGACAAATGGTCAGTCTTAGACAATCTCCATACCCAACATACAAATAACTGTTTTATGATTGAGTAATTAATGATTCAAGTCTGTTTTCAAAAATTCGTGACCAGACACTTTTTCAAATTATGTACAAAACCATTACAAGTCAGGACACTAGAAAATTCAAAATTTCAACGTTTTCTGTGACTTTTGGACTTGAAACTTGACTTGTTATGCTAACTGTAAGCATTGTTATGTGGTAGTGACCCTTTGAAACTCTCATTAAGTTATCGATATCAACTCAATGAGCCGCTTTAAAATAATTGTGTAATTTCTTTTTGACTCAGACCATCTGCCCCACCATCATCTCCCGATGCCATAGAAGATGATGATGTACAAAATGAGAGGCAGAGAGTTCTCTCTGGAGGAGCAGAAAGAGATATCATTAAAATAGAGAATCTTTGCAAGGTTAGTTTGATTTGAAAGTAGAGTTTTTATTAAAGAAAGTACAAATAATTCATGTCAAAATCAGGGAAGGGGGAAAGGGTGTATTTTGAAGTGATTCATATGGTTGTTGGAAATTTGTATCAAAGTTGGCTCTGGACATACAAACATTACAAGTAACTGCATAATAAAAGCAGTAATAAATGTGAGAAAGAGAAAGTTTTACTGAAGACAACAGCAAAATTTATGCAAGAAATAGAGGAGGGGGCAAAGAACAATGCTCTTATTCACTTTCCAGTGACTTACCATTATTTTCAAGATATGTATGAGCTATGCCTGCTCATGGAGAAATGACTCACAGCTGTGAATAAGATTAAAATGACATGTAAGTAAGCATTGTAGTTGTTTTATTTAACCTATTATTTCATTTTATTTCCCAGGTTTACAAAACAGGCAGTAAACCAATGCTAGCTGTTAACAGACTATGTGTTGGCATACCTAGAGGAGAGGTGAGCCTTGTTTGCTTCAAATAATAAAGTATTTCATGGAAAACAACTTAAGATGTTTTAGACACAGGAATGTATTCAGAGGATGAGGCGGGGGAGAGAGGAGGGCAGGTCCAGTGATGTCTCTCACTATGCCAAGCCTCAGTGGAGACAGTGAAATGTGCACAAAGCGACTTTAGCCATTTCCAAAACATGCTATGCATAGTTGAACAACTTGAGTGAAAATCTTATGTGGTTCAACATAGACTGGGAGTCAAAACTCACCAATATTAAGAATTAAATTTATTTTATTCAAATGAGGCAAACCATAATTAACTTGCCTGGTGGGGAAAACTTACTTGAATACATCTGTACCCTTAAAGTCCTGCAAGTGTGACGGGAAGAATTTAAACACAAGCAAGACTCCAATTGCTAAGGTCCTTTGAAGAGGGGATATTTTGGGGTAGGGGTGAAAAAGGGTGGGACTGTATTTAATATGGAAACTTGTTACACAGCAACAAGATGCTAAATGTTTACTTGATGTCATAAAATGTCCTGGCGTTGTTGTAGAAATATGTTCCAAAGATGCTATATGTGTTTTTGATTCCTTGACGCAGTCAGAGGAATCTATGCAATGGTGATGGTGTATGTGTGTGTGTGTATGTGTGTATGTGACACTTGCTTTTAAACACTCTATCTTTAGAAGGGTAGCCTTGAGGAATTTCATACGTGGCAGGTGTATACCCCCGATTGTGTAGATGATCCCTATTGATTTTGGCAGAGATCAAAGGTCATTTCGGGTCACCAGAGGTCAAATGATAACATGCTATAGATGCAATGCAAATGCAGTTTGAACAGTCAGGAATACCACATCATCCTTGACGAAGGGTAATACCCTATTGCACCGTGTGCGTGTTGTAGCCTGCGTAGTGCCTCCGTGGCTGCAGCCTGCTTCAGGCTACTTCCCCTCTTGGTTTTTTGTAGCGATTAGCGGAATGAAAAGACTTCCTCCGTTTCGCGGGCTACCTTGCTTGTTGGTGCTTTCAACAGTTACGTACATCTATAGCCAAGTGCATGCACTGTAATGCGCAATCCCTTATGCCATTAATTCATTGCACTGTGCACTCTGTATATACATTAGAATTCTGTTACTGCACGAAGCAAGTCTAATTTTGTCGCGACAAACTTCAGTGGAAATTTACTGTTTGAATTTCGCCACAAACGGTAACAGTAACTCAGTGGGGATTTCCGAGCTGTGTACAAGTCTACAGCTTTGCAGCATTTACAACTCTATCTACGAGAAAAACTCATCAGCGCTTTGTGAGTTTCTGTGGGTAATAGTCTTTCATAAACTTACTACTTGTACACGATAGGAAGATGCGAATGGTTAAAACCATCTCGCCTGAAAAACTTTCAATTTGTGTGTAATGAAGTTTGGTGGGACCGCGAGTAAGCCCAACGTTAGCGGCAAGTGGTTGTGTAGCCTGTAACGTTAAGCCTGTACTAGGATGGGCTAGGCCTAGCCATCTAGAGTGTAGCCTTGGCTTGCTCATGTTTGCAGAAATGTAGGCCTACAAACGGGTGAACTAGAGGGGGATCATTCGTGATAAACAAAGGTACATACAAAGTAATAACTTTTCACTGCCATTATCCCGACTGTGGCTTTGGCCCGACTATGTACTGTTGAAAAAGGAATATCAGTACATTGATGTCAGTTAATGGTTCCTTGGACCTTATTAGTAATATCATGGAGTGACCACGCCATATGCAACCCTGGACTTGGCCTCACCTTTGTCCATTGTGGTGCTATGGTAGGAGGGAAAAGAGCACCAACTCTACCCTTAAGGGTGCCATGATTTTTGCTAATAAGTCTTGTGACCCCTTCTAGGTTGTCAACCAAGGAGGGGTGTAAGGGGGGAGGAAGTATTTAGAACAGTTGTGGAAGCACGGCCTTTATGTTTGAGAGTGGTTGTAATATTTCTGTTAGCTGAAGTGGGACACTGGAACATATTTATTGAAGGTGAATACGGGAGACAGAATTTAGATTTTGGTGAAGACTTAGGCGTAGCTTAGAAGCAAATAGTGCATTATCTGAGACAGATTTTACTTGGTCAAGTTGTTTGCCCAATAGGCAAATGGGGTCAATTTGAGGACCTGGATGTTTTAAAGGGAAATGCTGCGTATGTGGGACATTTTTTGCATGTTGTCGTTGATAACATATGTGCTGATCCCTCTTGATGAAAGAAAGATAACCTGAGTAAAATTTTCACTCAGCGAGCACTAATTAATGAGTAATTAAACTTTCTGTGGTTTCCAAAAAACCGGTTTACCCAAACTATTATGCATGCAAAGCTGTGCCTGTCTTATCTATATTTCGATATCCTCCAATCAAATCGTTACTGCTGTATACGTCAGCCTATAACAAACTGCCTTCACAATTGCCATGAACACATTTCACTATAGTAGGTTTGGCTTGTACCACAATGCTCAGCCTAACACCGAAATCACCGTACTAGTTAAGTACTGATTGTATAGGCTAAGGCCTAAGCTAGGTCGAGTCACAATGTTTGCATTTAAACAACAGACCATAATGTTAAACCTAATAAGGAGGTCAATTCGCTGTTGAAACAAAAGAGGCTATGTAAATAACTCTTACAGCTTTCCTATTGTTTGGTTATTTTTACGTCTATTCAGTGTGATAGAATGTTCACATTATGGAAGACCCAACTTGTAATCAAGAAATTGTTTGACTTCAGACTGCTTCAATTTAAAACGAAATGATTTCAGTTCAGATTCACAAGCTCTGTTAAATAACATGACTAATATCCCTTCAGTTGGCCCAAAAAACCTACTCAACTGAGCTGATCTAAATTGCTGAACTACTGTGTGTAAAATCAATCGTGTATGCGTTGTGTACTACTCAGCTACAGCTATTTACATTTCAGGTCAAGGAATCACGAAGCCTCTTGGCTTTCTGGTTATACAACACGATGATAAAATCACCCTCATGCATATCAACTACAACTTTTGGGCATCCATTCAGAGTTTTCCTCTCCTGAGGTTGGACCTTGGTTCTTTCACAACCTCAGTCTTCCTCCACCCCTCCCCTCTGTCAGTTCCTATAACTTTGCATAAGATGGAGATTCAGTATGGAGTCTTCATCATTCATGAAATATATCCAAACACTCATAACCCAGAAGTAGTTTTATTTGTTATCTTATTCTTCATGCGTCAAGTGGAATAATTTTGATTCTGATGTAGTAATCAAAACTTTGAACCCCCAAAACTTTTGCAGAAAGTTTCCCTTCAAGGAGATTCAATGTAAAGACTTGATGTTTGTCCTGCAGGAACCGTGACCAAAGGTAGCGTGTGTTAGATTGGAGTATTTCAATCGTAGAGCCTTGTATACATGACTTTTTCATTTCAATTTCTCAGTGCTTTGGTTTCCTTGGTGTGAATGGAGCTGGGAAGACCACTACCTTTAAAATGTTGACAGGTGACATTCATGTTACCAGCGGTGATGCAAGAGTCAACTCATATAGTATCTTGAACCAGATCCGAAAGGTTAACCAGAGTATTGGATACTGCCCTCAGTTTGATGCCTTAGATGACCTCCTAACAGGAAGGGAACATCTTAAATTTTATGCAGCTCTACGAGGTGTTCCACGGGAATATTTAGATAAGGTGAATACTGTATTTAGTGTGATTTATAAAAGTGACTTGTTTGAGAATTTGTGAACATTGATGTAATGTATTTGAAAAAGGCTATGGTGACTTCAGTAATGTTGTAGTCAGGCAGGTTATCTGATCTGACTCCAGCAGTGCTGTGTCAGATAAACAGTACTGGAGTCAGATAAGCCACCAAGTGTGAACTGTGTGAAAACTCGGCATCACAACTCCTGGCCCTGAAGTAATTAATTTGAAGGAAAATAGTCAGCCAGATTGCAAGGACATAACAGCAGTTAAGTTGAATTGCTACCAGTCGGGTATACTATGCAAGGATTGACTGAGTGGAATATAGGGAGACCTGTGTTAGGGTTGACTTGATTTTTGAATGTGGTTAGTATTATATTGAGATTGAATAGATAGTCGAATGTGGTTAGTTCTATATTGAGATTGAATAGATAGTTGAATGTGGTGGGAACTGTGTTAGCAATGACTAAGTCATTGAATGTTGGAAGAACTATGTTAGGAATGATTAGATGGTTGAATATGGGGAGAACTATGTTAGCAATGACAAGTTATTGATTGTGGGGAGAACTATGTTAGGAATGACTAGATAGTTGAGTGGAATTGTTGAATATTGCAAGTACTATGTTAGATAGTTACGCAACTTCATGCGGGCTGAAATAGTTGCATCTCTAGTCCACTTAAAATATGTAAATGTATGGGAAACTATTAGAGTTATGAATCAACTGTTCTGTTGAATTATCTAATTTGTTAAGAGCAAATTTAAAAAGATAGCACAGTTGACTAGTTGAATACTAATTTACATATGTATAGATGCGGAAGGCCTGGGTTCAATTTACAGGTTGAGTCATACCAAAGACTCTAAAAATTGAACCTACTGCCGTTGTGGGTGGTGCTCTGTACAAACAATGGAGTAGGGAAAACAAGCCAGTGAGCCACAACTGGAAAAAAGGCTGTGGACAGCCCGACTTGAATGAATAGGTTGGAAACTGGGCAGTAAAATTCCATCTAACTAACTAACTCCATGTGAATCTTTGTTATCTCCAGATCAAGTACAATTTTTCCACTCAACCGCCTTTTGTTTCTCAGGTGTAACCCTTTTGCATTCCCTCTTTTCAGCTGGCTGAGTGGGGTATACAAAAACTTGGTCTGTCCAAGTATGCTGACAAAATGGCTGGTACTTACAGCGGGGGAAATAAAAGGAAGTTATCTACTGCCATTGCTCTTGTTGGGAATCCACCTGTTGTTTTCTTGGTAAGATGGTTCCAATCTGTTTATGTATTCTTCTCATAATTGCAGTGAACCTCTGCAATCCATATTAGTTAGGTTTTACCACATATTCGTATTGTAGTTAAAAGAAGGCTTTAAGGTCACATCAAGTTTTGATATGTTGGAGGGGCACTTATTCTAAGCATTTCAGTGAAATTTGCATTGGTATCTGATTTATGGTTCTCAAGATATCTGCAGGTAAAGTTGTCACATCTTCAACAAAAAGTGAAGCATATGACATCATATCTCCACATTAATGGACAGTCTTTTGTTTTTGTTGAAACTTTCCAACCAATGTGCTCCTCAATAATTTCATTTTATCAGAATGTGATGGCTTAAATAGCCATGGAAACTTTACTAACTTTGCATTTCTTACAAGGGGGTCTTACTCCCTATTAACTTCAAGGTTAACACAACAGTCTGATAAGAGGGAAACAAAAATCATTCCTTGTCAAAGTGAGGAAGTAATATAACGTTTGCTGCTCTTAAACTCACTTTGGAACAAAAATCTAGTGACTCCATGTACTGATGTCTCAAGAAATACAAGTCTGATTTGAATGGAAATTTCACCATACTGTGTAGATTTAGTTCCTCTTTCATATATGAAAATTAAATTTTTTTGCATATACTTCCTATTTAAAAGTAGAAATGTAGATAAAGGCTAGTGTAGCTTTGTAGTAAAGGCTACAGACAAGCTCTACTCCGATATTAGTTACCTTTCTATGTTTCATTATTTCATATTTATTGCAATTAGGCTGGCAAGGGGCACATTCTCCTGCTTACCTAGTCTGAGCCTCATTGCTGTGTTCATCTTTTTCGAACTTTGATGTGGAAAATAAATTCAAATCAGCTTAACTCAGGCTAACTCAGTTCAACTTAACTTAGCCTAACTCAGTTCAGCCTAACTCAGCAGCTTAACTCAGCCTAACTTATTGCACTCATTTTAATACAACTCTAAACATATTTGTTTCCGTCTTGTGTCTAGGATGAGCCTACAACAGGGATGGATCCTAAATCCAGACGGTTCCTATGGAATTGTATTACTAGCATTGTAAAGGAAGGTCGATCTGTAGTCCTTACCACTCACAGGTGAGATATCTTTGATTCACTCTCATTTCACCAACTGTATATGGCACTGATCTTCTGCTGCATAGCAAAAATTTTTAAAATTTTTAGAAAAAGTTATTGCATGCTGGGATGTGCAGGTTTAAGGGCAGCAAATTGTTCTCAATATTGAGGGGGCATTGTTTTTTTGGAAAGAAAAAATGTGTAATTTCTCAGGTATTGGGAAAACCCACCCATGGAGTAATTCTTTAAAGCTGATATTAAAAAGTCCTGTTTGAAAGTACTTTTTGACAAAAATATATCATTATGTTGGGGATGTGGTCAAGTGAAATAGTGGGGCCAGGGAGGGGGTTTAACTGAGAAATACAGAGTAGATGTTGTTTCTGGACAGAAATGTGTAGATCATTCCATATCCATTAAGATTTGAAATAATTACTGTGATCATGAATATATACTGACAACTGTCACAGTTTCATTGATTTTGCTTTGGAAAGGTGTCATTTTCTCATGTGTGCATGGACAATGAAAATTTATCGAGTTGCATGGCCAGTAATTTGTCACTTGTATCTCCTTAAAAGTGCTTGATTTTCAGTGATTTCTTATTCAGGGCATTAATTGAGCTGTATCTAAATTCTACTTCAGGGCTAGGAATACATATGCAGAGAAATATTAGGTATTTAACCACCTGCCTATGGTAACATTGAATTATTTTCTGTTTTCTATTTTTCATTACTGTAGCATGGAGGAGTGTGAAGCCTTGTGCACAAGACTAGCCATCATGGTAAATGGTCAGTTTAAATGCCTAGGAAGTATACAACATCTTAAGAACAAGTGAGTATCTCCTCCTCCTTTCCCCTTCCTCTTAACCTTATTCCACACATTCACCCCCCCTTTAATATGTGTATTCATGCTTATTTATGTTTAAATATCTCTATGGAACTTCTTGCAAGGGCCAACTTCCTTCTTACTGTAAGTTTCAGTTTCTGTTTTGAGAAGTAGCAAAGTGCAAATTTATTTTCTTTAATATAAGCAATAGCTTGAGGGTAAGCCTGACATGCCAGCAAAACGCCCTGACTTTATTTTGCAGTTAACGAGTAAACTGTCCTAAGGCTAAGGAAAAATCATTTGGAATTATGTTAGTGTCTTTTACAGTTCTCAAGTTATACCTTTTCAAATGGGGTCTTGTATACTCACCTTAAGGCAATAGCCTGAGATTGTGTCCAGATGAGCTTGGTCTTTAGATAGTTTTGGGAGTGGCTTAAGTAGGGAGGTAAGGAGAATTGGAAATGATCAGGGTAAGAGGATCAGACCTTAAGTATAAATGAATGAAATATTTATTTTTTTTTCTTCGTTTAGATATGGAGATGGTTACACTTTAACAGTAAGAGCATCTTCATCCTTGCCAACAATACAACCAATTCAAGATTTTATTCGTGCAAACTTCCCTGCCTCTGTGCTTAAAGAGGTCCATCTCAATATGCTGGAGTATCAGCTACCAACTGAGGGGACCACCCTCTCTTCACTCTTTGGTATCATGGAGGCCAACCGACGTGACCTTGGTATCGACGATTATTCTATTTCTCAAACCACCTTGGATCAGGTTAGTTTGAGAGTGTCACACTTTTTTTGAGTCAACCGGCCAAGTTTGTCATCTAAGTACGTATTTTGGTTACAAACGGAAAAAAAAACAAAAAAAAAACGGGAATTATTTCATATGGATTGGACCCAAGACATTAAAGAAATATGTTGAAAGTTAAGAAATAGTATGTGATCGATGGAACACTTGCCCAGAAGTATTTTTGAAAAGGTCATCCTTTGAATGATACATACATGTAAGGTTTCTTTGAGTTCAGAGTCATATGATGGTATAAAAACTCATAATGTGTTCAGATTGTAATTGTTTAAGGATATCTTTTTATGCAACATACATTTGCAAAGTTTTTGAAAGAAAGTGTGGGAGGTATCTTGTATTTTCTAAAGCTAGCCTGTTTAAAAATGCTGAAACACTGTATGGCTGCAGTATTTTAGGTTGCAAACCAAAGCGATTTCCAAAATACCAAAATTATTAGTTTGATCATTGGAAGTGCTGAGAATGAGTGCCAAGTTTGAAGTCCTTTTTGGTCATATTTCATGGGGTTTTAAGGAAAGGACAATGACAATGATAAGTATGTAAATTTACAGATAATGACACATTCACATAAAAATATTATTACTGAGCAATGAAATAAAATATAAGTAAAATCGAAAAATGACAAGAGTGACACTTTGTTGTAGGGGTTCTAACTGCATATAAAGATCAAACAAACACAATGAGGTAAGAGATTTGGAAGTAAAATGCATGTCACGTGGGTAAGTAGTCGTTAGGCATCTAGATTTCTCTACATTTATGTCATAATCTGTTGCTGTGAAATTTTGTTTTGTTTCACAATTACTTTTTTTTTCATTTTTCTTTTAATTAGGTTTTCATCAGTTTTGCCAAACTCCAGAAAACAGGGGATGAAGATAGCGTTGATTTTAGAGTTGCAGAGCCAAACGTTCATTTTAACAGTCCTGTGGCCCTTGCTCCTGGTGAGATTTAATGCCTTAGCTACCGTAATTCATATCAGAATATTGATTAATTTGGGCCTTTTGTCTTAGTTTTAGCCAATGTCAGCAATGAGGTGTGGGACTGCATGATTCCTTTTGCTGTACTCAAAATCTCCCAAAAAATAACCTAAAGAAAAAAAAAATTGGAAAATTAACTAAAGAAAAGTAAAAGATGGGGTCAAATTCCAATACACGTTCTAAACAATTGGAGAGTCATGTCAAAAATTTCTGTGCAGTTCACTTTCCTTGAGAAATCCCTGAAGAAGGGAAGGACCTGTCTGTTCAGAGAAGGTTTTCAGGTCGGGCACAAGGTGCTTCTGGCTAATATTGGAGTGTTCTTAATAGTCAGTTAGGATGTGACTGGTGGCATGTGCCATAGGCTGCAGCCATATGTAGGTAGTTGCTTTGCATCATAAAACAGCTGCCCCTCAAGGCCTGTACAAAGCTTATCAAATCCATGGTCACCTTGAAAAGTGCTGTATAATAATTCATGCAAGTCCCCCCCCCATGCAGGATATCTCCCCCTCCGTCTTTCCAAAGATGATGGAAAGCCACGCTCTGTTACTCTGCACTTTCCAAAGGAGGGGTTAGATTAATTCTGCTATTTAACTCTGCAGCAAGAAAGAGTTAAATACATTCTGATATGTTTGAGTGAGGCAACTACTGCCTAGGTAGTCACATGGTACTATAAATTACTTTTCATTTCATGTAGAGAAAGAACATATTAAGTTTAGAACTTGATTCGGGTACCTGTGAAGGTAAGATAAATCACAATTTTCCATTGGATCATGAGGATGACAGTTTCTTTGAATTCTGTTAACCACATACCTGCTGAATGGGAGTTTTGATGGGGACCCTTGATTAGGATCAATTGTCAAAATGTAGGTGGAAGTCACTCAAAGATAAAAGAGAATAAAGGAGTAGTAGGTCTACTAGCTATAGCAAACAATCTTCCAGCTCTCTGATGGGAGAGGGTAACTCATAATAGTGGATTATTGCCTAGTATTTGGTTTTGTGGCCAGATAAATCATTATTTAGCACTTCCAAGAATCTGTCTGAATTGTGTATGAAACTTAATTATTGAGATCAAATATTGAGGTTATTTGTAAGTGGAAAACTATAAATTGCTATTGGATGTAAATCCATTTTACTTTGTCTTGGTGGGGAATTGAACCCAGATTGTCCTCCTTGCAATCTTTACTTAGCCACAGCATTGGGTTTGGCTAAATAAAAGTTTGAAAGTTTTCTGAAGTTAAAATTTTCCTCTGACATTTTTGTATGTTGTCATTAATGTTTCAAGAGTACAACAATGCTGCTTTCCATTTTATGGTTCCAAGAATCCTTGACATACATTTTCAATTCCACTTTGCCTTCTTTTCTCTTAACTCCAGGATTAGAATTATCATCAGCTTCAGTTCACATTCCAGATTTTGGCAATGTCAACACTGTACCAACAGAGGCTTTACCCAACAGAAATTACTACAGTTTTACACCAGGTTATAACAATCCTCTCTACACTATCCCAGGCTCTCCCCCTACCGCAGAAGACCAAGAAACAGAAGAAGATGAGGGGGATACCTCAAGTCTAAATCTTCAGGAGTTTGGAGGGTTTTCAGAAGCTTAGAAAATTGGAAGAATGTGATGATGTTTTGGTTTGAATTGTGAATTTAAAGTGGGCTTACTGCAGCCACGAGAGGAGGTTATATTAAAGGAAATGTACATAGAACTAGTTTTATACAGAATTGATTTCGGGTTGTGGGGACTCCTGCAGAGTGTGGTTGAGTGACATTTCAATTTTCCGTCAGCTGATCATATATATAGCAAAAGGATGCCAGGAGGACACCAAGACAGTTACATTGTCTTGCAACAGAAGCGACAGCCATCTCACAACTGAAGTTCCTGTATCGCATTAAAGTTTTGTCTATAAAGGTTTCTGTTGTATAGCTCTGTGCAAAAGAATATATTGATCTGGAAACAGTAAGAGTTATGTGGAGGTTGGCAAGTTCTACAAAAATTTCATGATGTGTCGAGCAAAGGGAACACGCTTGTACTTTAAATCTACTAGCTGAAAGCCCTACTTGCCCTGTGAGATATAAGGAGATTTTAAAATCGTGCCTGAAATATTGATGACAAGGATGATGAAGACAGCAACAGTATCCGGACCAGTTATAAACAGGCCATATTTTTTGATATGGTAGACTCAGAGGTTGCAGGCAAACATTGTCTCTTTCCAATTGATACATTTATCTGTAATGAGTTCAAGAGTTTTTTTAGTAATATGAGGTAGTTCTTTGTTGCCAAAATTTGTTGTTTCTTTTTATTTTGTAATGTTAGTGAATTATTTTGGCCATCTGCTGTTGTTTGCAATGTTCATGTTGAAAGAAAAGGTTGGAGGTTGTTGTAAGACATCATATTTTGTTGTTTTATCTCATCTTTTGTACAGGTTGTTCTTTTAAAGATGTTGACGGTTAGTATTTCGTCTTATCTTTTTGTTTTAAAACATGATCATAATTTTACATATGACCAACTGAGCCCTTTGAAGATTGGTCCTAAAATTCACTGGAGGTGTAATAACTTGAAACTTGACAGCAAACTAAGTACCAAAAGTTCTGCCCGAGGAGAAGGATTTACCCTTGAGGGCACAAAGTTAATTGAACCAGCCTCTGTGCAATTGTTCACACCTGCTCTAATACTGATTAGCTAGTTGTTCTTATCTATAAGTGCTTTTTAGTTGTTGTTGTTGTAATACATTGGCACTAATTACTCCTTAAAATCAATTTGCAGTTACTTTAGAACCAATTTTTGCAGTAGAGCCTTCAATAAAGCTAATGCTACCAGCTCTCGTAGATATTTAATCTCTCCTTTTTTGAGCCAAAAATGGGTACTGGTGGTATTCTTCATGAGCAAAGATGGTCTTAATGTGGATGTTTTGGGATGAAAAAGGAGACATCCAATAGACTGAAGTTTTGGTAATCGATACCTGTCTCTTGGCCAATATTCACATCAATTGGTTTAATAGTATAAAATGTAATAAGTACCTATTTTGAAATAAGTGATGGGTGTTAATAGACCATGTGGGAAATGTTTTGAAAATGTGGACATCCATTCAGTACCGACTGACACTGAGGTTGGAAATATTGGAACTCGCCAAAAGGTAACGCAGGTGCAATATTCATGTTAATCCCTAGGAACTGTGTGTTATTTTTGTAGTCATGCGTACTTATTTGTAGATGTGAATCTATACCAGAAGCCTACGATAATAATGGTACTAGCAATTAGTAAACAGTAGTTAAATTAGATATTTACTTTGGAAGAAATCCTCTCACTGCCAGTGTTTTAAGTTATTTCCTCCTGCAGTAACAGACAAGAGCTAATGGAGGTCTGTTTAAAGATTGGAAAAATTATGCTTAGAGATAGTAAAAATGTGATAAAGTGGGAAGTGCTCTTTAATGCTAACCTCCCATACAGACTTTGAAATGAATTTTTTTTCCTTCTTAGAATAGTAATTGTAGTGTGGTTGGAAGAATATGCTCAGCTGTGTCTCTTGTGATTATTTGTTGAAAAGTGATGATGTGTCATTTTGATAGATAGATAATTTAACAACTTAGCTTCATTACTGTCTGCTCTCTCATAGCAATATGCAGAGAGACCATTTTTGCATCATGTCAAAGAATCAAAGTTTCAGATGTCTCAGCCAAGCTGCAGCATCTACATTCGTGCCTGCTGTAGGGTAAAAAATCTGCAGCTTTGGTGAGACAGCTGCCACAGCTGCAGTCATTATGTGTTGTACATTGAACAAAACAAGGAATCTGCAGCTTTGCTGAGCTAGCTGCAGCCATGCTGTGTTATACACTGAACAATGCAAGGAATTGTTAGCTTTGCTCAGGGAGCTGCAGCTAGCTGCACTTATGCTGTGTTATACACTGCACAGTATATGGAATCACAACTTTGTCGAGGTAGCTGCAGCCATGCTGTGTTATACACTGAACAATGAAAGGAATTGTTAGCTTTGCTCAGGGAGCTGCAGCCAACTGCACTTATGCTGTGTTATACACTGTACAGTATATGGAATCACAACTTTGTTGAGGTAGCTGCAGCCATGCTGTTATACACTGAACAATGCAAGGAATTGTTAGCTTTGCTCAGGGAGCTGCAGCCAGCTGCACTTATGCTGTGTTATACACTGTACAGTATATGGAATCACACTTTCTTGATGTAGTTGCAGCCATGCTGTTTTATACACAGTGCAATGCAAGGAATTGTTAGCTTCGCCGAGAGTGCTGCAGCAGTTGCACTCATACTGGATTATACACTGCACAGTGTAACAAACCTGAAGCTTGGATGAGGCAGATGCAGCCAGCATATTTGGTGTCTTTTTTTAACAATAAACATTAGGTGATTAAAAAAAGAAAAAAAAAAGTGGTCCAAGCTCCATGTGATGTGTACATGCATATTCATGATGTTGGAAAATATTTAAAATTTTAGGAGGAATAGTATTCATTGTAATGATCATAATTAATTAACAGAAAGAAACATCAACCTCAGGCTGCTTCAGCTATGATAAGGGAAGTTTTCAATCCATAATTTGTCAAATTTTACTTGAAATCGGAAGAACAGAGTTTTCCTAGTTATGTTTGGTTGCTATTCAGATATTTACCAAGCATATTTATTAATATTCAAAACATTGATGCTAATTTACACTAGGGACTTTGTTATTTTGAAATAAGTGTTTGTTCTCCTCTTGTAGCAAGCAATGCAGAACAGAAATAATACCTGTTGCACTTGTTACATTTACAATTTTGGTATACTCTTGGGTTAAACTTTTCCAAATAGCATGATGAATTCTATCAAATTTTTCCTGTAGGAAAAGAAAATGAAATATCTAAGAAAATGTAAAAAAGACAAGATGGAGGCTTCCATTGTGCATTTTTTGATGTCTGCAGGGATCTAGCTACTTGCAATTACTATAAATATGGGCCTGTGTTTAGTCATTCCAAGCGAAGCCAGCTTTTTTTTTTTCTCACTATGTTTTGCTGAAGTTTTTTTTCATTGTATCTTTGTATCATGTATCAGAGTATTATGTACTTTCCTAGTAGCCTGTAATAGTCAAATTTAAGCAGTACTTTAACCATTTTCCTACGCTTTCTCTCGATAGGCTTGTCAACATTTTTTTTTTACTAGACAGTAGCTTCATTTGTACCTTTACGTCAAAAATTTACTCTAAAGGTAGTACTACTTTGTGCAAACTCATGCAAGGCTTTAAATTTGCTTTTTATACATGGCTGAGTTTAGTAGAAGTATGGTTGGCTGGCATCTTATTCTAGGGATGATAGAAAGAGATTCTAGAATATGTTTCGAAACGGTGGAATTATGATCATTTAATGATGAACATTTAATCTGTGAAATTTTGAGAAGAGAAAAAACAAATTTGCTATGTGCATCCAAAAATGGGTTGAATCTAGTGCTAAAATATCATGTTTAAGAAATCATGGTCCAGTGTTGTTTAAACAAAGAATGGGACCTTGTGCAGGGTATTACAAAGTTGGGCCTAGTATTCAAAAGATGGTTGGATGTGTGCTTGGTTGAAGACAACATGTCTACCTCTTTTAGCTTAGGATACAAGTACTTCGGAAAAATGGCCCTCATCCTAGTAAATAAAAAACAAGCAATCTGATTTGTACTTAATAAATAAATAATATTTTGCTTCAACTTTCATATTTGGGGGTTAAAACTTTGTCCAGCCATTTAATACTAACCCCCTTTTCTACATTTCTTTTCCGTTAATTCTTGTCCCCTTGTGGGTGATATTCTCTATTTTTTGTCTTTCCAAGTACTGAATATGAAATCAAGTATATAAGTGGTTTCATACATTTTACCTGTTATCAAGTTTATAATAATGCTTATAAGTAGTACTTTCAATCGCTATTTTTCATTGCCAATTTTCTGTCGCTACTAATGACATTTTGCTATTGAATATTTGAAGTCTGCAATGTGACCAACAATTAATTGAAAGATGAAGGGATATTTTTGTAAGAGATTTTTAAAAGGAAACCTTTTTTTTGCAAGAAGTAAATTTTATCGTGTGTGATATAAGTAATTTTTTGAATGTATAAGATAAGTATTTCTTTTTGGGGGCTACTGTGTTGCCATGGCAACCTGACTTCTTTGTTTTGGTGTCACATGTAAGAGGCCCCATGTAGATGATGAAATAAGTTTGCAGTGATTTTGCCAAGAACAAAAATCGTAGTACTAAGCATTTTTTTCCCTGGTGTTTGCTTGTTATGCTAGGTTGTTGCGCACCTCTTGTGTCAAACTGTTGGTCTTTCATTGTGAATTTTGTATAGGTTTGTATTAAACAATTGGGTTTTATTTTATGGGAAGACAAAGGTGCTTTTCTTTAGATGCAGGGGCACATCAGGAGGGGGACAGGGGGTCAACTGCCACCCTAAGTTACAAAGAAAATGTGAAAAGAGAAGGGAAAGAAGGGGAAAAAGAAGAAAAAGAACATTCAACTCATGCTTCCCCCTCCAGAGAAGTATCTTGGCACTGCCCCTGTTCAAATGGAAATGTTACTAGCTATTAGAGAAGGTTCAGGTTGTTATGGTGGTGCCAAGATTATCAAGGGGAGAACAGAGAAGAGACAAATGGGGGAATAGGAGAAGTGATTAAAAAGGGAGGCACAATTATTCTTTGTTAGGTTATCACTATGGCAAGGAAAATCTACCCAAGGGCTAGAAAAACCTTACCCTTTCCTCCCCCTCGCCTCATCTAATTAAATTGCCACTATACCTGGGATAATTTGTAATGCATTTCATGCTGTTCTTTATCTGTACTTTAAACCAACTGATTGTCTCCATTAAACAGTACCTATAATTAAGATTGCTGAACAGGATAGTGTATGTACTCCTGCAATTTCATAGCAACAGATCTTTATCAAAATACAAAATCCTACCTAGTTTTAAGTTGTTTTTTTTATCTATTGGAGGAAAGGACATAACAGTATATACTAATATGACATGCTTCTTTTCAAAGTATCTTTTTGAAACACAGTCATATGTGCATACTCATCGGGCGGAAGCTCTATATGTCAAGGTTTTATTTGTTGCATACCTCTCAATCTAAAAATTTCTGGTGAAAGTGAAGTTCTTTTTTTATAAAGCAAAATATGGTAAATACACACTAGATTTATGAGAATGTAAAAATGTTTTCTCTCAGATATAAATATAAATACAGTAAAAAAGTGGACCAAGATTTTCGTATACATAATATCAAAGTTATAACAATTATGAAAGATATCAAGTTTTAACTTTAGGTAATGATACATGTATGATTTATGCTACAAGGAGAGGGGAGACATTACAAGGAGAGGGGAGACATTACAAGGGAGGGGAGACATTACAAGGGAGGGGACCAAAGGGTACGTAGGGTGGAAAATTGTGGGTGAAGGGAACTGCTTCCAACCCCAATTTTCAACTTATCACAATGCTTTTTGGCTTATAGATTTCCATGTATTAGTAAATTCTCTCTTGTAGTGCATTTTTTTCTGAGGATAGGAATGGGGGGGGGGGGAGGGGAAGGGAGGGAGGGGGATTTGGCCGCTCTCTACAGGAGAGCTTAGTAGTCTGCAAACTCTGAGTATCATGTTTTATCCCTTTCTAAGATGCTTAAAGGGCAGGGATTTCATGTGAGCACAATCGGAAAAGTTCATCAGGATTTTACTATTTTTCCTATGTAAATATTAGTATTCTGTGATATTTATTCCAGATTATGATTAATATACTCAGAGTTGATATTTTAAAGTGTTGAGAAATTAAAGCAGAGCAAACGGAAGAAGACAAATAATTACTTTTTATTTTGGAAATTAAGGAAAGAAAACAGTAGTATGCATAAATCAGATTTTTTGAAACAGTCTTTGAAATAAAAAGATGTGAAATAAAATGTCACAACATTCTTTGTCTGTTTTTTGATAGGTTTATTGTAAGATCTTTTTGTTTTGAAGTTAGAATTGTTTGATGGCCATGGTATGAAAATTGTGAAACTTGTGCAGGTAAGTACATCTAATATAACCTTTGGCAAATGTTTGGCAAGGAGACAGAAAGTCAGGCTTACATTCGTGTGGGGCTCAATATTTCATCCAGTAGGGCAGTAATTTTTTCACAATTAATAATTTTAGACCAAGTTTCCCCACAAAAAGGGCAAACTTTGCTTTCTTGACCAAGACATTTTGTCCTTATTATAATTAATCAACTGTATTTGTCCAAATTGGGCAGACCTATCCCTGCCTCATGATACGTTTATGGTAATGATTGGAAGGCTGGCAACAAAACAAAACGTGAACAATTCGTGCACGGGATTTGTGTTGCTCTTACCCCCGCCCACTTGTGCAGAAAACATTGGCTCAGATTATATCTAATGTAAACCTCTGACAAAGAGGCAGAATGTCAGGCTTACATTCGTTTCATGTGTACAGCAAAACCTTTACGAACGGTGGAACTCTGAAAAATGCCCCAAGAGAGGGCGTTGTGCTCTATTTAACAAGGAATTTCCTAACTGGCAAACGAAATTATTCCTAACCTAATATGTATTCCTAACAAAGAATACATTTAATACAATACAATGGCAACAGCCAATCAAGAAACACCTTGCTAAGCCGTGCGTGTCTACACTGTTAAAAATGTCACAGACATGTTGTAAATTTACAGAACAAAAAATAAAGAAATAAAAAGCGGATATGGAAAAAGTGCTGTCAATTGTTTGAAATAAATTGACAGCAATTTTTCCGTTTTCTTTTTGGATTTCTTTATTTTTTGTTCTGTAAATCTACAGAAATTTTTAACAGTGTACCCCAAAATGTGCGCAATAGTGGAAACAAACAAAGCGACAATCTAGAGCACCTTCTTTTCCAAAATAATGTATTTTCATTCTAATAAACTATCATTTGACATGTAAGACCATATAGTCAGCTGTCGTGTTCAAGAAACCAACACCTGTTTAGTTAAAAGCAGTTGGCAACAAAATCCTTGGCAAAAACGTTACACTTATTTGACGTTTTTTGATGTTTTTCCTTGAACCTTTTCAGCAACAACAAACCCCCGTTTCTTGTAGAGCTGCGATGTCAAAGCAACTACTGGAAAAAAGGGTTTGATTAGCCTATAACCTTTTACTTATGCAGCCGAAAATTTACGAGTACAAATCTCTGTTTCCATGGTAGGCTACCCACCAATTGAGTTTGAATAGACCAAAAGAGAAAAGAAAAAAAAAAAGAAAAAGAAAACAGAAAAAAAAAAAATGCCGATGAATATGGGTCCGATGTTGTCACAGTTCCTTGCTTCAAGGCAGTGGGAAACAAGGATTTTGAAGGGGCACTAATAGACACACTCATGGCACTTAGGCGCCACCGAGTTCGAAGGGCGGGTCCAGGGCCCACCTTATGGCTCCTAGTGGGGTCCATGGACAAAGTGCCAGAGGGCAAAGTTCCCGAAAGTTCCTGTGTTTAAGGGGGTTTTGGAGTTAGTAAAATCGTCATATAAGGGTAAAATTAAGATTCTATTGACAACAAAACAACCATCAGTAGCGGATCCGGCAGACATTTTGAAAAGGGAGAAGGAGATGAACTTAGAGGAAAGGAAAAGCTGTTGATGGTCACTGAAATGTGATTAGGGAAATATATATATATCCTGCCTGAAAGGCTGCCTCAACTGAACGACCCTTCCAATTGGCACACAACCTGCTGAAAAATTTGAAAAGCCCCAAGACCCCAGACACCCGAAAATGCCACGTTTCCCGAATGTTTTGGACCATCTCCTCATTTGAAGATGGCCATTACTGCTTTTTTCCACCGAAGAAGAAATAAATCCAAAGCCAATCTGCTAATCGTTCTACGACTACAGAAGACATATCTTGTTTTGAAAATCCAATGTCTCATTCGTGGGCCCATAGAGGGCACAAAGTTTTCCAGTTGGCACACAACCTGCTGAAAAATTTGAAAAGCCCCAAGACCCCAGACACCCGGAAATGCCACGTTTCCCGAATGTTTTGGACCATCTCCTCATTTGAAGATGGCCATTACTGCTTTTTTCCACCGAAGAAGAAATAAATCCAAAGCCAACCTGCTAATCGTTCTACGACTACAGAAGACATATCTTGTTTGAAAATCCCATATCTCATTTGTGGGCCCATAGAGGGCACAAAGTTTTCCAGGGGGATACGTGCCCCCCCCCCCCCCTTTCCATGCCTTCCACCTTGTCGATGCCATCGCGAAAGACTTACAGTAACACATGTTTTTCAATCGAGGTTTCACGCATAGGCCTACTCTCCTATCTTTAACATTTCAGATAACTGCCAAGAATCCGTAACATATTCCGATCAGTTAATAGCAAAAAGGAGGTAGGATTGCCAACTGACAACGCCATCCCATTTAGTATAATTCGCAGAACCAGAAACATCTTTGTTCCTTGAACCAAAGTTTTTATGTTCTATTTTTGGTCCACCGGCAACTTATAATTGGCGGTATAGGCTTACTGGGGCGTAAGAAACGTTTCTATACTTCACAATTTTTATATATAATATTAAAGTTCTGTTAAAATAATTGTAACGTTTTAAAACAGCCCCTTATATTGTCTTAGTCGAGTAATTATTTTTACAAGTTCATCGTCATTGGGGTGCTTTTACGTCTTCCCTACTATTGTCACGAAAGGTGACCAATTCGAACAACTGTATGGATTTCTTGGCTACCGTACCACGACGAAAATTCTGTTCAGGTTTCCTGCTGAACTTGTTCAAAATTTATAGAAAATAACCTTGATCCGTTGAATTTCGAAACGAAAACTTGATGTTGCATGCTTCTGTGTGCGATGCAAGAATAGTTTTCGTGATCAAAATTAAAATTCACACCACAAATTTTCCAAAATTATTTTATTATCAGAGGTTAGTCGAGGATCATCCTAAGGAAACCGGGAAGTACTTGAAGAAGGGTTGATAAATAATCTTTATTTCCCCGAAAATCGTATTTTATTAGAATTGTCTGAAAATTGCAATCGGCCTCATCACAAATAAAGATCGGACCCATTGTCCTTCGTTGCATTTATATTTAAAAGTTGAGATTTGTGAAAATTGTTCCACTTTTAATGAAAGTGATATCACTGTGTGAAACCCGATGAATTTGCAGGCGGCTAAGATTTTGACACTTTGTGAACCTAATGTTACATTTTAAAATACATCTTGAACAGAAGGACCTAACACGCTAGTCATCACTAAATTTAGTGATCTAATATTTCTTACCTGTAATTACAAAAATATTGGAAGTATGAACGAAATACATGTTAACCCCCTAAAGAACATATTTTGGAGGTCAAATGAAATTATACGAATTTAATAAGTGAAATATTGAATATTTTTAAAAAGCTACGGAGGCTTGTACGTGTCCGACTGATAATTTTGCACAACGTGAAATCAACAGTGACGCATTTGCCGGCGGGTTTAAGACGCAGCATTGACGCTATGCGGGTAAGGGGAGGAGGCGACAGAGGCCGTTAGCGAGAAATGCGCAGAATATTGGTACGTTGGCCAAGTAAGTTAGTTAGTTGAGACTTAATGACACACCAACACGAACTTGTGTATTCGTGTATGTAAGATAGTGTCAGTCAAATCGATAAAACTAGTTCAAAGGTTAAATCTATTTACAAGTAGGTGCAAGTTTGGTTTCCCTTTAGTCGACTTTTACAACAGGCGGGAAATACCGTGGGCATATTCTACACCCCAGCCCACAAGGGGCCCAGTAGGGATTAGCTCCCTCCCCCACCTCCCCCCCCCCCCCCCAACGTGGTTAGAGCTTTCCCTGTTTAGGGTCAGTGCTTAATTGGTATGATAAAATATAGTGACCATCCATGCTTCATGTTTCCGAAGAAAATGTTAGGGCTCCCCCTCCCGACCCCCGGATTTGATGTCCATGGTGATTAGATGTGTTTTGTTCATATCATGGGAATCGCGCTGTGCTTATATCAAAATGTTAAAGGATCCCAAAAAATGTTGCTTTGGCAAATGAAAATAAAATCGTGCAGACTTAAGTGAGATATATGGCTAAACATAGTGAAACATTTTGAAAAATTACCTATAGTACACATCTGACTGTGTGGTCAAGTGGTTGGAGCATCCGGGAGGTCTGAAGTTATACCGTCCGGGTAATACCAATACTTTAAAAATTGGACCTTTCAGTAGCGCAGCCAGGATTCTATCGGGGGGGGGGGGGGCAACTAATGGCGTGGGAAGCAATTTAAAAGTGGGGGAGGGGCCGGGGGAGCACAATTTTGGGCCATGCACCTCACCTTACCCAATCGAACCAAAGGTACACCTACAATTTTTATGCTTTATTTTTCGTTTTTTTTCTACTAGCAAGAACATTTTTTATTATTTTTTTTCTTAAGTGTGAACACTACTGTATTAGGAACGTGATTTGTGGCGCGCGGAGCGAAAAGTTGGGTCCTTTTAAACATTTTTTTCAATTCAATTCAATTTGTAAATAAGGAGCTTGTATTGCAGAAATAGTTTTCGTTCAGGATTTCCTGTAAGGAAATTTGGATATTTGGAGGACTATCGAAGAACCTAGTTTCCTGTCGCCTATTAGCATATATCTGGGATAGTATGTCCATTGAAGATCGTTGTTGTTATATGTTTTTAAGGAGTGCAGATTGAGGCTTTTCATCGACATTCAAAAAGCTCCCGAAACTTTGTTGCCATATTTAGACAATATATTGAAATATCAAAAGCCTTTATTTTGAAAATTTTTTTTTTTTAGAGAAACGGCACTGTAGCGGCTCGGACAAGTTTACCACTGACTGCTTTATGAGCGACCACTAGCTAGCTGCCTAAGTTAAGGGCTGCAATTTAAGGCGCGCGAAGCGCCAGGAAAATTTTGCTTTTTTAAACTAATAATTACAAATATGGGTCGACCTTTTATTAGTAAGAATTCGGAATTTTATATAGGAAAAGCAGGGAAAACCGCACTGTAGTTCACGGGTGACTCATATGGCAAATTTCCGAATTGTTCACTTTTTAGAGCCGGGGCAATCGTCCCTGCCTCCTGTAGCTACGTCACTGCTCTCCAACATTGAACATCGATAACATTTTGACACTTCCATAACTAAAGAATCCATCTGCACAGACCACTCAACTGACAGGGTTGAAAGATAACCTGATGATAGGTGAGTATGAGAGCATTTGTGTACGGTATTCCAATGGTTCTCTACCAAGAATATTATTGAAGAATCTGCATTTCCTTCATATATTGGTGGCAAATCTGAGAATGATTGCACGACGACTTAATTGTTGTTGCTACATAATGTTATCTATGGCCTACGAACTGACACTCTCGGATGACATTTCAAAAATTTCACAAACTTTGTTGTTCTTTTTAGATAAAATATTCCAAAATCAAGAGCTTTCAATTAAGAAAATTTGGAATTCTATGAAAGAAAATTTACAAACTTAGCATTGTAGCTACCAGTGTCTCTTGATGATGTGGTGTCACTTGTGGTAAATATCCGATTTTGGTCATTTCCAGAGCTCGGAGAAGTTTATCAAACTGATTTATGAGCGAAACCTAATGAATTTTATATTGCATTTTGCGACCCGCTTGGCGCGCCAGAAATTCTGATTTTTTAGGTACATGCTTCCGCCGCCATCATTTTTCACTGGAGGGGGGGGGGGGGACTGTCGTCCCCAGTCCCCCGCTTCCTACGCCTATGGTTTTAGCCCGCAAAACCACCCCCGTGGCTACACCACTGGAACCTTTTGCCATGATTGTGCTTGGTGAATCAGTATAACCATTAGAACATGTGGCCATAAATCAAGCCAGGAGGCCGTAAATAGAAAATATCAGTTCGATAGAAACCGAGCTGCAAAACCACATCTACTGACCGACTTATCAATGCTTTGATGACTTCACAGAGATTAGACCTTTCGCAAGCCAGTGAAAAAATTTCTACTAGAACAGAGAGCACCAGCCCACTACGTAGGACTTCTAGTGTTCAAGTATTCAAATTCTTTTAATAGAAAAGTTGACTAGCAGCTTGGTATTGGTTTCGAATAAGAGAAAAGGCTTTTACTTGCTAGAACTGGCTTGCATGAGCTTATATTAATCACCAATGCTACTGTAGATTCAACAATAAGCTGACAAAAGGGTTTATATTCAGGGAGATAGCAGCGTTGATAATTGCTTTAAAAGGGGATTTCTAAGAGGAAAAAATACATATGTGAAAGTGGAACTTATTCAACACAATTTGGTGAAACTTACATTCCAACCAAACGTTTACTTCCCGAACTGAAATAGCAGAAGTGACGAAGTTATCAGGTTTGTTTTCCAAAGTGCACAGGTTACAAATTGACAAGGAATACTTTTTTTCCTGTTTTTGTCTGTTGTATTGACCTAGATGTTAATAGGGACATGACCTCCCCAGGAGAAATGCAAAGTTGGTAAAGTTCCTAAGCCACTCATGCAATCACATCCTGATAGAATGGGATTGTTGAAGAGAAATTGGTTGTTAAGTTAAAAACCACTGTTTCTTAAAGGACCACTCCTCTCACCCCAAACTACAATTTTTGTAGGGGTTTACAGAAATTCTCAATTTGCTCAGCTGTTTGACTGACATAGCTAGTTCAAACAATGCAAAGTACCATAGCTCATTTTACACAGCCTGTACTGTACCGAGAGCGTTTTAATTTCACATTGGGATCTTGTATTACAATCCTGAAGCAATTGTCTAGATGAGGATGAATTTTAAACAGTTGTGGGAGGGGCTTGAGTAAGTAAGGAGGGGCTTAAGTAAGTAGGTAAGAAGAATTATAACTGTTTGGGATGAGAGGATCAAGCCTTTAATGTGAGTGTATGATATGCTATGTACTTGCTTCAAGTTTATGAAGCTTTTTAACTTCATTTGCTGATATCTCAAAAAATACATGCTCAATTTAAATGGACTTTTCACTATTTTGTCCATATTTTATTCCCCTTCCACATATGAAAATTGACTTTTTGCTTAGAAACCCTCATTTAATAACCTTGATGAGAGCATTTAAAAAATATGAAACTTGAGAAGAGAATGGATGAAAAGTTTCAATTTATTATAATAATACCATATCTTTACAAATGAATAACTAAATAAAAGGAAATTTCTTAATTTTTTTTTCTAATTCGATAAAGGCAGTACCTCCCTTTCAAGATTGCAAAATGAGCAAAATATTTAAGCATTCTTTCAGGATAATAATGAACATTGTTTGTACAGTTCTGGTGATTTAAAGCATTTTTAGGGATTTGTAACAATTTTTTTTTTTTGAATATTTGATTTAGAAAAATACACTACAGCTTACAGGACAGTCAACAAAACATTGTTGTGTTTTTTATATCTTCACAAAGGAACTTCTGGGATTTGTGGATGGTGGTTTTCACCAAATTAAGACTGCAAGTTAGTTTATACATTTATTTCATCTTTGAACTTGTACATCAAAGACAATGACGTATTCTTTTTTTAAATATTACCTCACCATTGTCTTCATATCTTGCAATGTTATCACTTTTCCAACATTTTGACATGCAAATAACAGCTACAAAATGATTTGCCAATTAACCTTATCTTAGACTACCCAACTTTGACCTTTGACCAGGAAGATGCTTTGAAACTGATAGTTATGCAATCACAAGCTGTAATAATCAAATTCCATCCTACAGTCAACAAAATTTGAGCTTTATCAAATCAAGGATAAAGAAGCTTTTCAATAGAATATGTAAACAATTCCCCTCTCAACTACAACAGGAATAGTTTCAACTGCTCTAAGACAAAACAGTTCTTAAAATCTTCTCACCCATGACAGTTACAATTCTCGCAACCTATTCATTTTTAGTCCCTGTCATGGCTGTCCCAAAGTTACCCTTGTGTGAACACAATCCTAGTTTATTGCTTAAGGGCATATCCTGGTGAGCATATAAGGTCCTCTCAGTGCATGTTGGGTTATGTAGGCTACTCTGCATTTTTTTGTGTTTGATGTCAATCAGAGAGCAGTGTCGATAAGAATTTTGGTCCACTTACCCACAATTGTAGTTTGAGGTAATAAGTAACTATCTTTAAAGTACAAAGAAATAAACCCGGCTGAGAAATTTTCCTCTGGATAAAAAAAATATGAAGTATTAATAAATGCCATTGTGAGTGGATGATACAGACAGTTACGATTCTTGCAACCTTTTAAGTAGTTTAAGTATTTATAAAAGTCCATGTAAGTGGATGCTTTGTGTTGCTTTAACACCCTTCTGTAATCATTTGATAGCACACAATCTTTTCAATTAAAAAATTTAGGTATACACTACTGAGCAATGAATCATAATCTATTAATCAGTTTGATATATCAGATATCACACTTGGCACTGAATCAAATATTTACCCTGTATATTCCATAAATTTTTTAAAATGTTTAGGCCTATAACGATGAAGTCGAAAGTAAATTTTTCATGTAACAACTGATTCAAAAAGGATGTCATTGAAGCCCCTCCCCCCCCCCCCCACAAAAAAAAACAAAACAAAAAAAACAAAAACTGATACTGATATGTCTTTGGATATAAAATGTGGCTATGAAATAGATCAAAAACTCTCAGCTCTTTTTTCAATACTGTAATTTATGGCTTCAGATAGCTTACACCAAAAGGATGAAACAAATTGGAATGTTTTTGGTCTCTTTAACAGATCCTGTATCCTATGACATAATACAAGAAACTAAAATTAGGTTATACCTCACTCAAATACACGTCAGTAGTAGAGCTGCAACTGAATACTGTGTTTTGTGCTAACATCATTCCACATAACATCTTGTTTCAGTATCTAAACCATAACAGAACAAGAAAAGCATTTTCTCTAGAGTCTAGACTAATGGAACAGACTACAGCAGCACTTCCACAAACTGAATTTCTGACAGTCCTTAATTTCCTTTTACTTGAAAGTTATTTCTGAAATTTGCACAATATATATTAGAATGGAAAGAAATGGAAAAAAAAAAAAGTTGTTTATAGAATTTGATAAAAACTTTCACTGCTTTAAATTTCACAATTTCCCAAAAGTGTTTATGTTCTTTCAAGAGATGAGCTTGTACAACACCAAAGGTGTGGCAAATTTTGAGAAAATTAAAGTTAAATTACTACAGTAAAAGAAGGTGATTCTAGGGCCAGGCAGACCTTTCCAAATTTAAGGAGAGCCCAAAATGACCAGGTGGGCAACCTTTTGACACCAGGGCTGTAGTCTGGACCCCACAAAAGAAGAGCTTATAGGCAACCTGTAAGAACCACACCTACTCCTTTTTGCAGAAAAAATAAGTTTTTAAAATTTTCCTTGATCTAAAATTGTATCAAAATGAAATCACACCACTGCACTTAAAATTTAGTTACTTCAATTGGATATGCTGTCCTTTTCATTTGTTAGTAATAGTGCTGCAGTCAAGGTCTGACAGTCCTTTTAATACCACAGTCTTGCATAGATGCTAGAAACACTACCTGCATGGAGGCAGTTACCTTCAAGGCTGGATAGTCTGATACCAAGGCTGGCAGTGACTACAACACAGGTTAATTTAGATCTAATGAATGGAAAGGAGCCATTCAATGGTGGTTGGGTATTTCTCTGACTAATGTCTTGACCACCCCTCTCCCATTAATTGCTACAATCTTGATGAATTCAAATGATAGCCCGGATGAGCCATTGAAAACTATACATCATAAGCTACTTGGAAAGTACACAAAAACAACAATAAAAATAAGACAATGACAATATATTGGATTTAGCACACATGTCCATTATCAAAACAGTTCATAATGCTGTACTTAAATCCTCCTAAATTTGTATCAATTCTAAAAATCTCCCCTAGCTACTCAAAGTTGTTGTTTAAGCTGGATATAAATTCTAGAATTCACAAAGTATTTTCTTACTTTCTTAATATAAGCAGTAAGCAAGATGGAAGATATTTGCATTTTCAATGTCTTTGTTATGATTAAACCTGAGCCGGGTCTGGGCCTATTGACCTGGCAAAGTATACCCTACTAATGGGTCAAACAGTTGTTCAGAAAGGTACACGTCATTGTTATAAACACTTTTCAAACTAAAACATAATGAATTCATAAAATATTGTCTTTGCATATATAAAACTCAATTTTTGAAAATGTATACGTGATGTGAGTGAATTTAAGAGGGATATCATAGATATGCAAGGTCTTTGACACTGTTAGTACATTACTGCATTTGTACCATCATCTCCATCACATTCCTTTGTGCAGAAACAGAATGCTGGTGTGAAGGAAGGGTGGGAAAAAATGACTCATATACAACTTTTTAAAATGTCACAAATGTCAAAGATAAATTGCCAAGAACTAACATTTTCACTTCATATTTATTTTAAGTTGTTATAAAAGAGTATGGCATATTCACTCTGAAAATAAAAACCAGAAAGCCAAAAGGCTTAGTGATTCCTTGTGACTGAAATGAAATTAAGGCCTTTTTTCACATTGACATTGCTTTGCAATGTTTTTCAATTAACAGGGCTCCATAATGTGCCCACAAAGTGTACATGCAAGGCTTCCAATCTTCCTACATTGAGATCCCCCTTGCCCGTTGTGAACGCAAATGACATTTGACCTCCACCAAAAACTTCTGGGACCATGTATTCACTATGTGCCATCTACATGACAAGTTACAGTACCCTACAAGGAAAAACGAAATACACACACAGAAGTACAGGACAGAGACCTTCCCTAATCATTGCAGGTGCAAAATGAAAAAATTCCATGTGTTTTAAAGACCTTCACTTGATAATTCCCAGACCTTTAAAAATAATCTGATTCAATATTTGTTTTTCTTTCACAAAATAATGTATCTCAAAAAACAAATTAGAACAATAAGTCCACTTCCTAAAATTACTTGACTTTTCCATGATATTTTGAAAAATTCCTCATTTCCCTGACTTTCTGGACTTACAAGTTCAAATTTCTCTATTACCTGACTCTCAAGTTTTTCCATGACCTGTGCAAACCCAGAATTAAATGCTTTTAAGTTCAAACTTTTAATTGAAATATGAAGTAAGGTATACTACTAAATACTTACATTTTTTATGAATACTGGCAAGTTTTATTCATCTTGGTTTTATTCTTTTCTTTTTTTAAGTGGATCTCTGCCCCTTATCTTTGGCAACAAGTCTACCCAAGAATACAGTGACATTACAAATATGAGCAGTAAATTACAGAAAATTACACCAAATTTTGGAAATATGCAATAATTATTTCAGAAATTTTACAATAATCTATTGAGAACTAACCAGCCAGCTCTTGCATAGATAAGCATTTGTACTCAAAAATTTATAAAATTCACATGATTTTCAAGCCTTCTCTAAATTTACATTCTGAAAACACCAAACTTTTGTTTTTCCGATGTTTCTTCTGAGTACCAATACTTTTTCTGCGATGCAATGCTTAAACACTGTGCCAGTACCTGTGGGAGTAGAGGAAAATTGTATTTCTTTTTAAGAAATAAAGTACATGGCTAATTGGTCAGGGTAAATATATACACTTGATTTCCTTCCTTGCCCAGTTACACAATTTGATGACTGACAGACAGTAATACTCCACAAAGACCTTTTTTTAATCCAAGTCAAGAAACCTTAGCCACAGTATGCAGAGCATGAAGAGGGGGTTTTGATTACAATCCTGCCCAAAGTACTGTGTAATTTTTTTGCAACCTAAGTGTACTAGAAGCTCGGTGAAGTGATAATAATAGAACTTCAGCAGTGGGTTTGGAAACTTGATATACCTCACTTGAACAATAGATTACTGAGGTTAAAAAATCAACTTTTTTACCGCAATTGAAGCAGCTTGTATCAGATAGTTCATACAAATTCCTTACTCTTTCTTTTATTTATAATTCCAAGACTTTCCATGACTTTTACAGTAAACAGCTGATGATATTTCTATGACCCCTCACTAAAGACTTACAAAGTACTTCCTGGTTTTAACCAGTGTTGTAACAAGTCACAACTCGAGTCACTTCCTCTCAAAATGATAGTGACTTGATAGAATTCAGGAGTAATTCCCCCATTGAAATAGTACAGCGACTTGAGTCAATGACTCGACTCGAGTCACTTAAAAGTTTGAAAAATGGTGACTCGAGTATTACAACACTGGTTCTAACACACAAAATTACTGTCAGGATAAAGTCAGTCAGTAAACATGTTTTTTCAAAATTTTGATTTTCCATGATTTGAGGTGACTTTTTAAAGGAAGTCGTCACTTTTCTATTTCTTTCAACACCTGCAAAATGCAAATATAAAATTTTAAAACTTTTTGGTTCTCTGTGGCTGCAGAAATCCTGGCATAGCTAAATAAGACAACCAGAAAGAGGTTTGCATTGTTTTCAACATCTCATAGTTTTTTTTCTTAAATGCTAGGTTAAGCATGTTCCACCCATAATTCAAATTGTTTTCATGGAATACTATTAGCCAATCCTCTTTTCCTTATTACTGCTGGCTTCTCCTTACACCATCCACCATTTCTATTAAGTTCTCTACCCTTCCCCTATCCTACACGGTCAGTCACTTAACCCTAATTTGAACCTCCTAATTTGGCTCTCTGAATAATGTAATATTGAAGGAACATTTCTCATGTCATTAATATATCAATGTTTTTTTCTGTAAATTTTACCACCAATTCAGCATAATTTGTCATTTGTATAAGGACACCAAAGAAGTGACCAAAAGTAACACTGCTTGTAGGTTGGGGCCAATGTTACGAACTTGCTTAAAGGTTAAAACTGGGTTAAAGTAGACTGCTGCAGCTTTGCCTTGGGGAAAAACTAAAAAGATGACTTTCTTGGAGAGCTAGAAATATAGCTAGTAAAGGAGAATTCTTCCCGTTTGGGAAGAGGTGACTGGCTTTTGGAAGTGCTAATAAACAACCTTCCTGCTTTTGGAAGAGTTAGTTTTCAAAGAATATGGTTCCACAGCAGCAGGATCCTGCAGTACCTCCTTGGTCCCCGCCCCACTTGAAAATCCTACTAACACCACTCTTTCAATACCAATTAAGAAACACATTTTGGGTACATTGTATCAAAATGGAACAAAGAAAATATCTCTCATCATTATTCTGGACATCTCACTTCAGCAAAAGCTTTACTTTTCACAAAAAATACAAGTTGAGGATGCTGCATCATTTGAATTTGGGGATAAATGACTGAGTAAACTTACCCTTCTCGTTTCCTGTGGCAGTATGATGCCGTCATCCCAAAGATTTCCGGATGCATAAAATGCATTGCACTTATCCTGAAAGGCACTCATGAGAGCTTCTTCTGACACAGACTCATCAGAAATCTATGACAAGGGAAGGGAACAATATAAAGGTCTTTCAAACTTTTTCCATGGCACTTACTTAATGTTTCAGAAAGATGTAAAGCATTGCAATGGGCCAAGCTGTTTTACATGAATAAACTTCAACATTTTATATCCCAGCACAGCTAAGTCCTGTGAAGATGGAAGTTGGACTTGTAAGAATTCACTTCTCATACTCTCTAATATAATATTTTTTAATAATTTGACTTGAGGTACACTTTGAACAGTTTACATCCACTTTGGTACTTACTGGCTTCAAGTTTAGCCTAGGCCCAAAACTCACAGTTTTCCACTAGCCCCAGACAAGTGGTTTTTGCCTGGGAAAACCAATATTTATTGCCTAGTTGTCATTGTGACAACCGCATGGTATACCTGTACCTATCTACATAATTTACACCAGTCTGCTTAAAATTCAAACTTAATGTTAGGAAGCAAAATTCTGCTCGGCAGGACTCTTTTAAAATAGGGACTTTATTAAATGTGCATTAAGGCAACTCCCTTTTATAATACTATTCCATATGGCTAGACTAGGAATTAGCACAATTTGTGATGAAATCTAATGAGAGGACAATATCATTTTTTGGTGAGGCAACCTAAAATTTGGAGGGACAACCAAATTTTTTAAATTACCTGTCCCTTGGACAACTGATTTCTTTACCCAATTTTGAGCTGTAAGTTTTTATTTCATTATTTTTGCAAAATTTTAAGCGCTGTATTTGCTACAAACTGTGAGTGCAAAGAGTAAGTAAAATCCTGACATTCTGTCCAGATATCAGGATTTTGAATTGTTTAATGATACGTGATTTGAGCAATAACTATATTTCCGTAATGGTAAATACATGCAGCTATCAATTTTGAAGAGGGCTCTGGGTAAAACCAACAACTTTTCCAACCTTTAACTTGGCCTAAGCATTTGTTTCTTTCAGCAAAATGATCCATTATTATGCATAAAACAGAGTCAAATCTGAGAAAAATATTTTTTTCCTACAGAAGATTGTCAAAACAATCTCAACAAGAAAAAACATTTACCTGCTTCATTGCCTGTGCAGCCTGCCTTGGTGTCATCAGCCCAATTTGAGCCAATGGCCATGAGAATACAAAGTTAGGCTCCATTGACCTACCACACTGGAGATGGTATAAAGATAGGACATAAAAGAATCATTGTTATCAAATGCTGCACAATCTGCAATATACAATAATTCTGCAGTTGACAATAATTTTGGAAGGACCTTTCAATAATTCTCACATGTGTACAAACATGCAAATATCTTCCAACAAATATGGAGTAACCCTTTGCCTTGAAATTGAAAACAAAAAGCTGTGTAACTAGAACATAATGTAACAAATTTTTGCTGATGAAATTAAAAATGCCCTGAAACTAGATGTTGTATACCTTAGAAGGTAATTTGTCATTTGTCATTTTATATGGTCCAAATTGCTCACTGGAGGGAGAGACACTGAGATTTATAACAGGATTGGTTATATTCATAATCTATCAAAGAGTCAATATAATGTCCTATAGTGAAACAAAGGATTATGTAATAGACCTTATGAATTGATGACACTCTGACATGATCCTCAGGGAGAAAACAATTGGACACAAGGCCGTAGCAAACTATGTGAGTATTTGACTGGTTGACAAATCAGCTATCTGCATTTGTCGGTGTTGGTTTGGTTTGCCCCCAAAGGAGGGTGTACTTTTTGCTCTGTGACATCATATGCATAAGGTCTATATTTTTGGTACACATAGCATTATTTCCCTACATGGGTCATTCTCTAACGGAAAGAGCATCTGACTCTTACCCAAAAGGTCTGGGTTCTTTTCCCAGGTTGAGTCACACCAAAAACTCTAAAAATGGAACCAACTGCTGCTGCTCGTGATGCTCCGCATATTAGCAATGGAGAAGGGGAAGCAAGCCAGTGAGCCACAGCTGGAAAAAGGCCGTGGCCAGCTCAACTTGAACCAATAGGTTGGAAACTGGGCTGTAAAACTCCATCTAACTGACTTACTCCAAACATATATTACAAAGGATCATGGGAGAGAATTTTAATTTCTTTCATATTTGTCAATGAAATTTTAATGTGGTCAAATATGAACCATACTTAGTCTCCATTCCACAATACTTTGCAATTGCATTTAAAAAACGGTTCTTAGCCTACCAGATAAATTTCAACATTTCATTAAGTATAAATTTCCATGCAAGTTTTACTCACCATAAGGTAATTACTAGGACCAAAACTGCTTCCTACGATAACTGTAATCTTTGGTACTGTTGATGATGCAGTGGCCATCATCATTTTAGCTCTCGCTTTCAGAGTTTCACCAGCTTCCTCTGGGTTGGAAAACTCTTCTTTGGATGTAATATTTTGTAGAAAGATGAGTGGAATGTCTCTTTGCTGACAGATAGAGATGAAATGGGCCCCTTTGAGAGCTGCATCGGCAGTGATGGTACCATCGTTTGCAACGATGCCGACTAAATGTCTAGACAAGAAGAGAAATGAAATAAAAAAGGACAAAAAGTAAGTTCTCTATCTGGTCCCTTTAAGAGCTGCATCAGCAGTGATGGTACCATCATTTACAATGATACCCACTAAAGGTCTAGAAAAGTAGGGGTCATAAATAAACAAGAATAAAAAGACAGTTAAATGTCTCTGTCTGATTGCAAAAGATCCACACCAATTCTGCAATCGATGGAGAAGTGATTTATTAAGCTGTGGTCAAGTAGATAACCAGAGAGCAAAAAGGCTTAGTGATTCCTTGCTGCTGAAATGTAAATCAAAATGGCACAGTTTATCTAGGTATCTCAATTTATGTATTACTCCATTTAATCTTGTGACAATAACTTGGGGGTTTTTCACATTTTTATGTAAGTTTACCTTACATTTATGCAAGTCTTTCATTCTACCTTCACAATTTTACTTTCCTTAGGGAAACAAAATATATCTTAAGGATATGAAAGAGAATATTTGAAACTTAATAGAATTATTCAAATTTTTACTACCCTGCTTCCTTCAACCATGGTTACCATCAGCTGCAGTATGTAACCCTTAAAAAACTATTTCACAAAAATATTCCACAGGAGATCTTAAACACGTCCACTGTTATACTAATAAAAACTGTGTAACATCTGGACGTAATAAAATAACCCTTGTGCATCAAGGACCAATATATTAAGTGTCAGACCTTAAATTTTGAGGCGTGGGATGGCACACCTAAATGGGGAATGTTATGCAAATGCGCATGAAAATCTGCTTGATGAGAAAGCCTACCTACCACACACTCCTTAGCTTTCTTAGGAATGTGACTTGTAGCACACCTGGAAATTCTAAAACTCAAGGCCTGAAGTGTGATACTGTACTTGATCCAATAAGTTGTATTTTCCTGAATTTTCTTGATCAGGCAAGCTGCTGCCAAATTTGGGGACAAGTACTTAAAAACTTAAATGGAAATACGTTTCAAATGGAAAGAGAACTATCTTAATATTTCCCAAGGTGGATCAAAACACATTTCATACTATTCTGAATACTTAATTCACAATGCCAATGGCATTTTATTTCATGAAATCTAGAAAACCATGATCCTTTTAAAAGGTCCAGGCTTAATTCAATAACACCCAGCTTCAATATATAAAGATAACTAAATATAAAAAACTCTACATGTATAGCTTGTTGCACGGGTGAAAAAGTTGGGGGACGGGGAGGCAGTTCCTTTCACATGAATTTTGATATCTGGAGAGAAATCGGACAATTTGAGCAAAATTCAAACAGGATTCTACTTTTACAAGAAAATAGGGAAACATAAGTGGACAATTTAAATATGTTTTCTGTTAAGTAATGTTTTTTCCAGTCCTGTTCAGTTGTATACTTGGAGAAATTTTAACTAACTTCAAGAATGTTTACTACCTTGGTTAAGTAATATTGACAGTTTGCAACATTTAACTTTATGATACTATCTGACATAAAGCAATTTTTTTAAAGGAGAAACATTCATACCACAAATAATATGCTATAACACCAAAAATAAAATTTTACCCTTTGATATATGCAAATCCTGTAATAAGACTTGGTCCAAACAAAGCTTTAAATTCGTGCATTCTGCTTCCATCCACAAGTCTGGCAAGAATCTATGTCAGAAGAGAAGAAATAAAATAACAATGACTTCCTTTGTTTCTTTTGTTGTCATATTTTGGCATGATTTCTTTTTTTTTTAAAGGGGACTGCTCACACAAGCATTGCTTTCTCAGTCCTCCACAACCACCTTGTTTAAATGTGGTATCATTGTGTATTTAAACTGTGGAAATAAACTCAGAATCAAACAATGCTTGCTGCCACCAACTTACAGAATTCTCCACCTGACCTTGGTACCGGGTATTACACTCAAACTTCTAACCCTCTGGTAACTCGATCTCCTCTTGTGTGAGTTAGATTGTTAGATGAGGTTTTATGGCTCAGTTTGTAACCAAATGTCCCCTTGCATAAGAAGGGGATGCTCTACCACTAAGACTGAAAAAACAATGCTTGAGTTGGTTAGGGAGTTTTACAACCCAGTTTCCTACCTACTGGTTCAATTTGAGCCAGGCACAGCTTTTTTCCAGTAAGTTGTGGTTCACTTGTGGCTTGTTTCCCTACTCCATTGGTTATGCTGAGCGCCAAGCACAATGGCAGTAGGTTCAACTTTTAAATTCTTCGGTATGATGCAGCCAGGATAATGCATGAGAGGGACACAGTTATTCCACACCTGACAATTGACTTGCAATGACATACCACACAATGAGATGACATAACTACGGGCACCATTTCACACCTCAGGCTGCAGCTGCCTCAGCTAAGCTGCAGTCAGATTTAAGTCAGCCATTGCTGGGGTCTACCGGCTTTTAATCTTTCAATTTCCACACTTACCTGTATCATAGATGGTTGCACACTGAACTGTGTCTTGATTTCCTCAATTTCATCAAATATGAGGGTTTGCAATTTATGTAGACAATAAATGAAGACGATTTAAGGCTGATGGACCACTTTAATGGCTGCTGACAGTCACAAAACACAAGCCCCAATTGGATTTGTCTATAGCTATTTTGACATGGTGCTGGAAATCACACATTGAAAATTGGCTATAAAATAGTTAACTTACAGCACACTGTAAAAATTGGCTATAACACAACCAGACACTCATAATGCAGCACCGGCACATATTGCTGAAGTTGCCTACTGTCGGTATATTTGCATCTTTGCCTGTAAGCCTACCCAATATTCACCTTTTTCATGGAATAGAAAGACTCATCATAAGGTGTTGGAGCTAGCATCCTGAGTTCTTCTTGGTTGTACAGGGGTTCATCCCACTCTGTGGGGTCTTTGGGTGGGACCACATGAAGAGTGGAAACAATGTCTCTACCAAGCTGCCAAGCTTCTTCTTCAGTAGCGGCAAAATAATCGGTGACACCACTTGTCCTTTACAATGGAAAGAAAAACAAATTAATAATAGGAGAGACCTTGTGGAACATTTGGTTACAGGAGCTTAAAAAACAATCATACTAGTAATCAGGCTTGGAAGGGCAGTTGCTTTATTGCGCTAAGCAGCCCTGAATATGGGAGAAACCCTTGGCTTATGAATTACAACTTCATTTCGGGTGGCAACGAACTCAGCAATTTGGTTTAAATTTGGTTTAAATTTGGTATTTGGGTGTAAGTTAGGTTTAATTTGTAAAATCCTCTCTGTCTCACAGATAAATTAGGGATTGCCTTTAAGCACTAAGGGTGAGCAGAGAGGCACTTCAATAATGGTACACAGTATAGATCATGTTCATATGATGTCACTGACCAGAAACTGCATCCTCCAGTGTTTAGTTACAGTAGTTATTTAGGCTCAATTTCTGACCAATTTGTAACTCGGTCCTGCTGACCATAGTCTTTCTTCCAGTGATGGCTCACTATTTTTTTTCCCCCCTTCTCTTGCTTAAAATGTTGAACAAGAAGCACAATGACAGCAGGTTCCATTACTAAAGTCTTTGGTATGACCCGACCAGGAGTCAAACTTCAGACCTCCTGGAGGCAAGTCAGATGCTCTAATCGCTTGACCATGCATGGAGGCAAAATACGCCAACATATGTAGACAGCTGATTTGTACACAACCAATATACGCAGTGTGTGCCATGTGCTACATTATTTAGCTCTAAAATTACATGATGTCATTGAAATAAGGAATTTTTTTTACCTGAGTATTGTCATCCACATTTATTTAAGGAATGAATTCTTTAACCCTGATAATAGACTTACTTGCAATGTACTGTAGCCCCACCGAGATCCTCTGAAGTGACCCTTTCTCCTGTTGCAGCAAACACCAATGGTGGACCACCTAAGAAAATGGTGCCACTTTTATCAATGATGACAGCTTCCTCTGCCATGGCTGGAATGTAAGCACCACCTGCAGTACATGAACCACAGACTATAGCCATCTGGTAGGAAAGATAAAAGCGATGCTTTAAATGAGGCACGAATACTTTAAATGCGGCGTGGATAGATTAAATGAGGTTTACATACTTTAAATGGGATATGGATGAGTTAGTTTGATGAGGTTTTACCACTCAGTTTCTAACCAATTGGCTTGCTTTCCAAAACCATTAACCTACAGTATTCAATACTATCATAGTCATACAAAGTGTACAAAGTATACGAACAATATAGCATTGGAAGTAGAATTTACAGTAGAATTTTACATGCTGTAGTACAGTACCAATGGGCTGAAAGGCTGTAGTACCAATGGGCCGATAATCAGTGGGCTGGGGGACTATAGGTGATAACCCTTTGTGAAAGAGTGGTCTACTGATTACCAAACAATGGAACACAAGCTATTGAGTTCAACCCGTCTGTTAGCATACACACCATGTTAATCTAACCAGATATTCACTGTGTTATACAGTATGTGACTGACAAATAAATTATTGCCCCAAGTATTTAAGATGTGAGGGGATTGAGATTTCAGGGTTAATGCCAGAATGAAATGCAGGCACAGATAAAAAAGGGGGAGGAGGATCTTTCCAGACCTAAGTCCTTTTTTGCCACAAACATGTGAAAGTTAAAATAATGTCAACTTAAAAGGATACTCATGGGAGCTTTGGGTCCCCCCCCCCAGAAAAAAATGTCTCTGGATCTGCAGTAGGTGTATCTGGATACATCTACTGAAAAGATTTAAAATTTAGGGAGGATTCTTACCTGTGGTATACCCAAAGAAGATAAAATGGCTTCATTATAAAATGCACGACCACCATGTTTCTCATCGGGAAAAATCTCTGCCTGATTGAAAAATAAGAACTGAAAGTGCGAATATTGATTGACATTCTCAAAGCCAACAAAACTGCTGCAAGTAAATAATTTCCTTTTGTACATACCATACACAAACTTTCTTTATTGAAATTAAAAAAAGGTATTGGTTTATCACAGACACTTTGAGATCAACTTCTGGTAAACTTTTACAAGATTGCTTTCCCTCTTTTGAGTGTGCTCAGGAGCATGGGTGGGAAGGAAAAACTCAGAAGTGGGGAGCCTCTTTCCTAGGAAATTTTTACATCTGGAGGGAAATTTTGGAAATTGCAAGGAAATTTCCCTATACTGTTCATGAAAATATAAGGAGATTTGTGGGAAATTTTGATCCCTTCTTGAGAAATCTTTTTACTCACTTCCTGGGAAAAAGACATGTTAGGAGCTAAAGAAGAAGGCAAGAGGTAACTGATTCGCAATCTCGTCCTCTGGGTGTCGCTGAATATCTCCATTTCATGAGAGGAAGTGGTAGGCAACAAATGGTTGGATCATATCAGAGTGTCCTTGGGAGATGTTTTATCTCAATGGCTTTTCACGACCTGGTGTTGCAAGGGCACCTCTGAAGTAAATTGCCATTGTGGCCACCCTTTGAGCAGCAGCAGCACTTTTCAAAATAGCAGCTACAAAGGATTATGGGATAGGGTTTTGGTCTACATCATTTTTGTGAATGGCATTTTACTGTACCCAAAAGATAATGCACAGTTGCAATGCCAACATTCCCATAATCCCTTGTAACTGCTATTTGGAAAAAGGTCTGCTGAGAATTATACTGGACAACTCAAATGAGATATTTTACAGCAAAAGAGTTGAAAAGTGTTTTTATGAACTTTTAGAGATAGAAAGTTTTCAAGTTTTTTTACCTGAAGAGGTAGAAATGCTCCTCCACTGTCAACACCGTAGATTACTGGTAGACAGTTTTTATAAGAAATATCCTGGACTCTCATCTGTTTTCTAACTGTAATAGGATAGCTGGTACCACCTTTGATTGTTGCATCATTGCATCCCACAATGCACCACTTTTTGTGAACACGACCTATGACTGGAAACAAAGTAGAATTCATTAGCTGCCAGAAAATAAGTATGGAAGATGGCATAAAATGAAAAATATTAATTCCAATCGCTGTCTTTGGAGGAATGTGGCACTGCATGTAGGTTAAGTTATTTTTAGGTAAGTTGTTTTTATTAAGTACAGTATGCACACAATAACCAAATACTGTAAGATCAAAAGCAAAATTATAAAACAATGGCACCAAAAAAGGGGGAAAACAAGGCACAACAACAACAGATAAAACAAAAGCAAGATGATGACTTTCCATTGGCAATGAAAAAGGGCATGTAAGTGGGGAAACTTTCTCAACAGGGGATAGTACCATACATGTATATTCAGGGCATTGCCAGATACAGTAATGTTCTGCAGTAAATGGGGTACTTCATTTGTGAAAAAGCTGAGGTACTGTACAGTAAGTACTGGCAATGTTGATCAAATTTTTCTAGTCTTCCAAAAAGGTTTTGGTAATCCCACTGCCACAATGCTCCACTGTGCAATCTTACAAAATGACATGCTCTTAGAAAAAAACTCTAAAAACAATTTCTGATATTCATTTTGTTTCTCAAAAATATTGCCACAAATGAAACAAGATTATTTGTTTCACTTCCAAAGTTACATTTTTGGCCACATCCTGCAATCACTTCTCCAAATTAAATATACTGTGTTTAAAAAGTTTCATTTGAAAATTGAACAGCGAGTAACAAACACTCTATGATGATGTGTCTACAGCTGGCTTTGTTCCAGGTGTGTTACATTAGACACTCCTTAGGAAACGTACTAGAAGTATGCTATTTTACTACTTTAGTAAATACTACCATTTTCATCTATGTGTGTAAATAATCATATTCCTCACACCGAGGCAGGTGGTAGTGTGCAATTTCTGTACACTCACACGCCTTCAAATTCAAAACCTGCCGCAGGCCAGCTGTCTACTGTACCACAAACAAACTCACTGAAAACAAAATGCAAAATGTACAAAAAAAAAATGTACAAAATGCAAAAACTTCACTCAAATAGCCAGTGAAATTTCCAGTCTCCAAATACACATACAGCACCAAAGTTCTAACACAGCAAGCTTTTCAGATTCCCAATTGCCCCTACCCCACATTTATCCGGGCCTTGAATTTTAAGGCTCGTATGATTGCACCCATCACTCACCTCAAATCACTGTGAGGAGTGAGATTTTGACACACCTACAGTAGATGAAAATTTGGAACTCACATAAATCTATTACAGTTTATAAATATAACAGCACTCCTATCACACACCTTAAAGGCCTAGTTCTCTCACCCCAAACAGTACCAATTCTCTTAACCTTCTTACTTAAGCCCCTCCCACAATTGTCTGCAATTCATCCTCATCCATAATCTCAGTTTATTGCTAAGTATAGAAAAACTCAATTTTTATAATCAAAACACTCTCAGTACCGTTCATGCTGTGTAATATAAGCTTTGGTACTCTGCATTGTTTGAATTAGCTGTCAATCAATGAGCTGAGCCAATTGAGAATTTGTTACCCCCATACCAAAATTGTAGTTTGGGGTGAGAGGTTTGGCCTTTTAATTTTCTGAGAAGCATGACTTATTGCAAATCTGGAGAATCTAAAACTCAAAGCCTATTTTTATCCACTGAAAATAAAATATATGTGCGCTGTAAATATAGATAAAGATATAATCAAGAGGTATAAAAAAGAGAAATAATTTACTCGACACTATTCCACTTGCTGGAATATCTCCATAGTCCATGCCAAGCCCTGCAAATGGTGCTATCTCCAAGAAATCCTCTTCCGTCCCAGGGTCCAGTAACAGTTTTAAACGATCTCTAGCAAATAGTTTATTGTTTACCATTGTATGTCTTTCATGTGCACGTTTGCTCCCACCTTTGCGAATTCTTATCAATGTCTCCGTAACCTCCTTTTCTGCCATGCTGTTGTGTCTGTTAGTCCTAACGACAGCAGGACGAAAAGGGTCTATTACGCCATCGAGCTCTTTGAAATTTGATTGATGTGCTGGTTGAGGCTGGCCTTCACAGAGCACCGTGGCCAGATGCAATTGTCGATTTTTCTGTCCATGACAACATTTAAAGCCACTTCTGCTGAAGTTGATCAGCCTTGGTATTGAAACCATCACTACGAATCTGGTGTAAAAGAATAATGCACTGAGTTATAAAAATGGGGAAATAGCCAGAGTGCATTTAGTGCACTATATACACCGGAGATCTTGGGCGTGGACTTACAATTTCAGTCGGCATGGCAGCTCAGAAGCTAGCCTTTGTCAGCGTACAAAATACATTGGCAGTGTAGTCGAGTAGCTGGGAAGTAGCAGTATGCAAACAGTCCTCTCGACATTTAGTGGACTGAATCGGTCAACTACTGCTAGTACTGTGCTATATAACTGCCCTTGTACTGCCAGTGAATGGGGTATGTGTTATGGACATGTATAAATATGTACACACTTGTAACCGCTTAAAGTTCACTGACCTAGTATACTATTGTACTGTATGTGAGTTGCCAATGTACAGTATGGTGATCATGCATTCATCACAGTCATGTATGTATGTATGCACACCTACGGATCGTTACAATATGTATTGCATGCACAGTAAAGAAAATCCCCAAAACGAACACCTTGGCCAACCTCCAGCGTAGGCTTTACATAGAATGCACCATGGGGAAATAGTGTATGAATGCATGACCAAGGAAACCGCCAGAAACTCTAAAAGGACGCTCTGCTATCCCTCATCCCATCTTTAACCTTTGTGCGCAAGGTCATGCCCCCCTCAGACAAGAATGCCCTTCCCCTGTTGTTGAGAAAATCCAATTTTGTCGGGGCGACTGCACCTACATACCCATGGCCACCATATACAGTAAGATGTGGACCTGCATGATAACTTCAGTCACTAGGATGATCAAGATTCTTGATTTTGCTTACTAGAAGACCATATTCTTCAAGGAAACTCGCAATTCTGGATTTTCCTTGCAAAAACAGACGAGTGGCTTTTCATGTGCATTTAGTGCCCAATGGTCTGTCATCTGGCCCGCTTCAACGACCGAATCCTAGCAGCGAAAATGAAAATTGGCCAGGAGGTTTTGAGCTACACATAATGATAAACAGTAGCGTGAATATGTTTCCCAAAAAGTCTGACTGAAAATTCATTTGAAGCCACCTTGTAAAGTGACAAATTTTCGAATACGGTGGAATTAAAATCATTTATAGTCTGGAGTTGGGGCAGTCACATAGACAATTTCATCTTTTTTATGGATACTGCAATTTCCCTTGCTCCAAGTCCAGATATGAAATTCCATGTGTAGGCCAGATATGGATTTCATATCTGGCCCATATCTACTGCAGATATGGGATTTATATCTGGGCCAGATAAAAAAAAATTAGGCAGATATAACATTGATCTGTGCCAGAACCAGATCTAATCCATATATCATGGGCCAGATAAAATTTTATCTGGATCAGGCCTTTATCTGGAGCAGATATGAACCATATAATGCAATACCATATATGGTTAATATAAAGCTATTCCATACTGATCCCATATAAAGCAGTGCCATATCTGGTTTATATAAAGATTTACTGTATTGATCCCATATTAAGGAGACAAGTATGGTGAATATATGTCCCATATCTGGACCATATATGACTGGACCAAAATTTATTAGTGCACTACCTTTGTGTAAAGTGTATCAGAAGCCTTCTGAGACAGCATAATGTTAAGGGCTATCTGAACATCTACAACAAAGTTACACTGTATAACATTGAGTTAAGTATTTGAAGTTGTTAAATTACTTCATAGTGAAGAAAAAAACTGCTTTAAACTTCCTACTTTTAAATGTTAACACCGCATTGTTGGTTTAAATTATCATATGGGGCAATACCCCAACATAAATTTTGTTGAAGGTTTCATGATTTTTCACATATTACTTCCTTAATTACAATAAAAAGAAAATCACAGCCCTAAATTCCTGACCACCCCCACATTGGAAAGTCATTTGCATATGTTAGTACAATATGGCTGGATATGGTTTGAGTGTTCTCATTTTGGTTTGCTGATACTTGTTCAGCTTCCAGAGAAGGTCTTTATGTAGGACAGGTACACAAATTAAACCAAAAAGTATTAATATGGCTATGTAAAAGTTTATATGAATTATGAAATTCTGTCATGCTATTTTAATCAGTTATAGCTGGCTTGATATGGCCATATCAAACTTTATTTATCTGGGAAGGTACAGTATTCCATCAATTTATATCTGGCTTGATATGGCCATATCAAACTTTATTTGCATATATCTGGGAAGGCATTTCATCAAGTTATGTCTGGCTTGATATGGCCATATCAAACTTTATTTGTGTATCTGGGAAGGTATTTCATCAATTTATATCTGGCTTGTTATGGCCATATAAAACTTTATTTGCATATCTGGGAAGGCATTTCATCAATTTATATCTGGCTTGATATGGCCATAAAAAACTTTATTTGCATATCTGGGAAGGTATTTCATCAAGTTATATCTGGCTTGATATGGCCATATAAAACTTTATTTGCATATGTGGGAAGGCATTTCATCAGTTTATATCTGGCTTGATATGGCCATATCAAACTTTATTTGCATATCTGGGAAGGCATTTCATCAATTTATATCTGGCTTGATATGGCCATACTGTATAAAACTTTATTTGCATATCTGGATAGGGATTGAATGAAGTCACATCTGGCTTGATATGGCCATATATAACTTTATTTGCATATCTGGGAAGGCATTTCATCAAGTTATATCTGGCTTGATATGGCCATATAAAACTTTATTTGCATATCTGGCCTTTCTTGAATCAAGTTACATCTGGCTTGATATGGCCATATAAAACTTGATATATTATATCAAGGCATCTAAATCTGGCTGTATATCTGGTTTGATATGGCCATATAAAAGCTTCATTTAACCAGAAATATCCAGATATCAATCCATATCTGGTTTTGGAGTAAGGGTTAATACAACGACGATTCCTACTGGAGTAAAAAATAAACAGTATGTCTTCAATACCATTGCATAGTTTTCCCCTGAAAAGAGACAAGACCATTACATCTAATTGTAGTAGTACCTTTTATCTGGTAATTTTCTGATCACTTAGCAATCTGTTTTTTTTTCTATTGAAGTGAAACTTTCATTTCAAAGAAAAGCTTAAAATAACAACTCCTCCATTTCTAGTTACAAGTCCGGGGAATGCCATTTTCTGCTGTCTGAGGGGTTTGATTTTTTTTAACAACTTTCCGTACCTTCCACAAGAATTGATGGTGGTGCTCCGCTTACTGTAAATAGTGTTTTGGTCCAACAAATTACTTAAAAGAACAATACATGCTTGCATATTATTCTTTGTTTGGGGGCAGGATTATAAACTGAAAATATTTTTGCGAAAGAAAGACAGACTACTGTGTTTCTAGTTACAGTAGGCCTTTTCCTGCTGTCTGGGGGTTCTCAGTTTTTCATAAATATCTGTGTGTTCAACTTAGTCTTTCTGGCAGTATTTTCATAACAAAAAAAAAACAAAAACAATTATGTTCTGTCCTAAACTGAAACGCTCCCATCTTCCTATTTCAATGTATAAAATATAACTTCAAATATATGGGAAGCCAAACTTTTTCCCCGGGAAAATTTTCCACTATGGTGCGAGGGCAAAAATCTGCCTGATGATATTCAGTAACCCCAAAAAACTACAGATCACCCCCTATTTGATTTTTCTTACAAGGAGGTAAAATTCTTCCATAAAAACCCCCAAATCTGTCATAAAATTACAATTTATTTCCAATATAAGAGCTCTTCAGATTGTTAAAAGTGGCAAAATTTTCCAATTTTGATGGACAATCACTACAACATATAACAAGACAACTCTGTTAATCAACCTGACATTCTAACTAATTTTGCTCTTGAAAGGCATATCACTTAATAGAGAAACCAAATTTTTTATTATAACCTTACCAAAAACCAACTTTTCTTGTATTAAGTTCCAAAATTTCTGCAATTTAATAAGTTCTTAATTTTCAAATTTTCCTTGTTCAAAAAAGTGGAAAAAATCTTTACGGGCAAACTTCTAGTCTCGTCTTGAAACCTTTAAACACACAACCCCAACAGGATTTCAGCTGTTGCGTACAAAACATTTTTGAATTTGCCCATATGAAATGGCCTATGGCCAACAACGTCTGATATTGATGATGATGACGAAATGCCAAATTTCTTTCAAAAATTTATTTAGGCCTACTTTTTTTTACAATAAACTCCAGATTAAAGTATTTGTTAAAAAGAAAGCCAAAACTTATTCTGTCAAGTTACGTTCCACCAGGATTTACTCATCCCCTTTTTCCGGGCCATGAAATGCTGCATGGCCCCCATCCCCGTCAGAAAGCTTGACCCACACCTGGATCTGGAAAAATACTGCACAACACTCCTGGTGGAGTCAAACGTGCAGGGTTGAGTGTGCGCATGTAGTTAGTCGTCCCGTCTGAGGATCCTCAAGGCTGCGCTCTGGAATTGCTTGGGGTCCTCGAGATCTGTAATGTTCTGGGGGAGTAGGTTCCAGTCTCTGACAGTCCGAGGAAAGAAACTGTATTTGAAGCAGTCCTTATTGGTTGGTATATTTGTAAAGCTATTAGAATGGTGATGCCTGGAGGGCCGCCGGACCGGTTGTAGGTTGTTGATTGGCAAGGCTAGGAGGCCCAATCTGGCTTTGCGAAGAATTGCTAGCCTGTTGGTAGTACGCCTGTTTTTGAGACTATCCCACCCTAGGTCATTTAGCATTTCAGTCACACTACCAGGGTTTTCCCTGGGCCTTTTGAACGTCGCGCCCCGCGACGTTCAAACTTCAAAATCAAGGAGGCTGCGACGTTCAAAAAAGGGCCGCGATGTTCAAAATTGCTGCCAGCTAGCCTCCATAATTTTTCTTCTTTCTAGCTGTCAACATTTGCTTTTGTTGTTAATACAATTAACAACAACATCATTGACTTATTTGTAAAACTGCAACTAACTTTTTTAACTTCCATGTAAATACCACTGCATGCGAGTCGGAGCTCTTTATGTATATCCCATAGGGCCTACTACTGTACAAGTGTACAACACAGTAGGCTCCTATCAGGAAACTGTTGTGCTCACTCCGGAGCGCAGTAGCTACATGGCACAACACGACTTGCACGATCAAAACACAAACGCCTGTTTTTGCAGGTTAGAGGCGGGGCTAATGTCTCAGATTTGGAAAATTGTCAATGTCATTGTCATGTCATTGTATCTTTACTTCTTTAATCTAACATATTTCCTGTTACTTCGTTCTTAAAACTTACGCCACAATTCAGAAAATTGTAAAATGAAGTTGTGCGAACGTACACTGCAGTCTTAACCCCCAAGTAAATACTCCATTTCTGAACTGTTTTGCTCGACTATGTACAACAAAAGTTTGGGAAATTTGATCGTAGCACAAATGCAATGGGAGTATTAGAATTCTATGCGAAGACGGTTGGTTTCTACATGTTGTTCCTACACATTAAAACTGCATTGACGATGTCGCGAGTGTGATTGGCTGATTAAAAGCAATAATGAACCAATCATGATGTTTCTTACGTAGAGGTAACTTAAAATAAGTGCAATGGACCTTATGTGTATGATGTCATAGAACCCTTGTTTTCCCAACATGTTTCCATAAAAAAAATCGGTACGCACACAATCTGTGATTGCTTGCAGCCACGTACTCCATTGCTCTTATAAATTCTGGCATTCACTCGATCTTTACCACCGATTATTTTGCAAACTGAAGAAGGGCCTAAAATATACTTGAAACTTGCCCTTACTTTCGTAAAATTCATCCTTTAGCTTGCCGCCAAAACGGGATGCATTGATAATCACAAAAGTAAAATTTTATCCCTGCCATGGAAGTTATCGTTTGATATTTTCCGCTATAACCCTGTAGTATAACATGCAATTAGATTTAGAATTGCATTTCAATGTATCTTCCTTGCTTTCTCGCGGAAAGCGCCGCGTACGTTGCTGTACAAACTGTTCTGCACAAAACACATTGTACAGACTATCGAGCTGCAGTGTTTCGCCTTTTTTTCAAATCCCCAAGCTAAGCATACTGTACATGTCTGTGCACGTTTTGTACACGTAGCTCCTAGAATCTGGTGCAAGTTCGGTGGCTATTATCTTGCATAAATTAAATCATTTCTAGCATTCCTTCCGTAAAGTTATTTACAGTAGGACTTATGCGATGTTGTCATACGACGTCATTGCAAAAGAAAACAGTGATGCACGTGGTCTCATGCAGCAAAATTCTTGGCCCATGCATGCAGTAGACTTTCGTGCGAGTCCGTTTTTCCGCCAAACAAGACGTCATGTTTTGCTTGGTGACATCATATGCATACGATCCATTTCAAAAATTTAAATTGGTCCCTGCATCGTGATTGGCTCAATTGCGTTGATTCTAGCCAGCCAATCACAACTCGCACCTTCGCCTATGTGATTTAGTGTGTGAAAATACTAGGATCTCGAGACAAGTTTTCCCGTTGAGTTTGTGTTACGACGATCGCACTTCCCATGCTTATTATATAGCCGGCTAGGGAAGCAGGGCGATCCCCGTGCCAAATTCACCATGAAACAGCACGTGGATTTTTCGGGGATGTGACTTACGTGCAGATTCAGATTGCAGATTCTTTTCAAACATGACGTAAGTTTTGGACAAGAACTGCTTAAAATATACGGGGGTATTAATATCCAAAAGGAACCATGAGATACGCTTATCGGGTGCAATTGTTCTGCTTCCCAGAACTGCAAGATTATCACGAATGATTGCTCTTCATGGGCTTCGTTAAAGCAGGAGAGTAGCTATAGAACATTAATGCAACTACAACCCAGTAAAAGAATGCAAATGTTTCGACATGATTGGGGTATGAAAAATAGAACCAGCATGATGTTGGCCTAAGAACTACATTATTAAAGGACATGTGACATCGACTGCAAACAAATCTACTGTATTAACGGTTGATTTGAATCCCCACTTTTGAAGTGAAAATATTACGCCTACAAAAATGATATCCCGTTCGTGAAAATTTGTGCGAATGTGAGTTTCAGTGCTAATATTTTTGCGTCGACTTTCAGAAATTGTGCTGACTAATTTGCCTTTAAAGTGTCACCATTTTGGATGTAGCGACTTGCATAAGTCACAAAATTTCCAAAAGGGGAGGGGGACACACCCTCCCCTTATACCCCTCCCCCAGGCAGGTGATCCAACTATAGACGCAGAAGATGCGCGACGTTCAATTCTAAACCCAGGGAAAACCCTGACTACTATGGGGGGAATAGTCATTATAAACAAACCTAGCAGCCCTACGTTGAATTTGCTCAACCTTATTGGATAGGGAAGTGGTGTAGGGATCCCAAACAGAAGATGAATACTCCAATAAAGGCCTAACAAGTGTGAGATAGGCATTAGCTTTGACACTCCTGGGGCAGGAGTATAAATTTCTTTTAATAAAAGCCAAAGACCTATTTGCTGACGAAGTGATACGATTAATATGTCTATTCCAGGTAAGGGTATTGGAGATGTCAACTCCCAGATAATGTGGCAATCGGCAGACTCCAGGATATCGTTATCTAGAGTATAATTAAAAAACTTGGGATTCCTTGAGTGAGTAATCCTCATAGAAAAGCACTTCTTGGTATTAAAGTGCATTTGCCATTTATTTTGCCACTCAGAGAGGGTGTTTAGATCATTTTGGAGTTGAACCTGGTCAAGATTATTCTTTATCTGTCTATAAATTACACAGTCGTCAGCAAAAAGTCTTACTTCAGAAGAGATATTATCGGGCAGGTCATTAATATAAACTAAAAACAACAGAGGACCCAAGACTGTACCTTGGGGAACACCAGAGATAACATCCACCCAATCAGAAAAATCACCACTCACTACGACTCTCTGCTTCCGGAACTTAAGAAAATTAGCAATCCAGTTAAGGGTATTGCCTCTAATACCATAGTTTTGTAATTTACAAAGCAGACGGTTATGAGGAACCGTATCAAAAGCCTTAGAAAAATCCATGATAATCATGTCAGTCTGGGATCTAAGATCTAAAGACTGCACTAGGTCATTGGTTGTTAAGATCAATTGAGATTCACAAGAATGGCGTTGTCTGAAGCCATGCTGCCTGTTCGTGATAACTGAGTGGTTATCAAAGTGATGCATAATACGAGAATGTATAATGTGTTCCAGGACCTTGCAACAAATCGAGGTAAGAGAGACCGGCCTATAGTTTGAGGCTAGGGAACGGTCACCTTTTTTAAAGATAGGACTAACATTGGCACATAACCAAGAGGGAGGTAAATGACCAGTGTCCAGTGATTTTTTATGAAAAATGGAGCAGAGGGCATGAGCAACCTCCTCTGTGGCCAATTTCAGAACATGAGCCGGTATACCGTCAGGACCTGAAGCTTTGTTTGGGTTCAACTCCTTGAGCAACTTCACAACACCATCTAAGGATATCTCAATATCAGACATGGTGGGTATGGTGTTCGCTTCAACTGGAGGTAAGGTGACATTCTCACGGGTGAAAACCTTTTGGAACTGCTCATTTAAGATGTTAGCCTTCTGCATGTTGTCCGAGACCAGTATCCCATCAGATTTCAGGGAAGGGATACCAACACTATCACATCTAAGGTTTTTAATAAAGGACCAGAAACATTTAGGTGAATCAGTACAAACTGTGTTGACATAATTTCTATAAGCGGCTCTTGTTGTTTTGTAAGTCGCTTTACGTTGGGTTTTGAAGTTTTCAAAAGAGGATGGAGTTCGCGTCTTACGCCACATGTTATAAGCCCTTTGTTTCCTATTTAATAGTCGTTTAATAGTCTTATCAGTCCAGGGGGTTTGGTTCCTCTTTCTAACAACCCGAGCTGGAACATAGACATCCATTACCTCTTCGATTTTGTTCTCAAGGGCAGAGTACATGACCTGCACAGAGCACTCACGTTTAACCAGGTCAGAGCTGAACTTACTAAGCTCCGCCTTGATTCCACTGACATCAGCTTTGTGAAAGCTATACATTTTCCTAGGCTTTTGTTTAGTTGTTTTAGGCCTAGTGCTTATCATAATCAAGGGGATACCATCATGGTCAGATATGCCAGGGATCAGGGCAGACCTATCCACTAGAGTAGGATTAGATGTCAAGAAAATATCCAAGATGTTGTTAACTCTAGTAGGCTCACCTACCATTTGGTCAAGACCAAAATCATTGCATATGTCACCAGAGTACATTTGCCATACGTCAAAGAATCGTGCCAAGGAATCAAATGCCAAATGTACTTTCCGGTGTGGCTTACAAGTTACAGGAGGCCTAGGCTAGGCTTGCTAGGCATAGCCTACTTAACTACTGTAACTTTGTAAGTGTAGCCACTGGGCTAGTCTACCACTACCATGCAGTAGACAGTACCAGCACGACTACGAGCATTGCCTGCCTGTTGGTAAAACCAATCCACTCACATAGGCCTAGAGTGCAAAGAGCCTCTCAAGAGCCTAGCCTCACCTTCACTGTCAGAATGATCGACGGAAGTTTACCGTGCCAATTTCCGGAGCCAAGAACAGTCAGTCCTTATTTCCAGGGTTTTCACCTTTGCCCGCATGCAGTGCGGAAATGATTGACTCCTCAGCAAGGCGAGAAATTTTAACTTCTATCACTTTGAAGTGCGTTGGTACGGTAGGCGAGCAAAACAAACGTCTCTTATGCAGTCAAAAAAAACTTTGAATAGCTCAAGGGAAAATTGTTTTTCTTTCATGCACCCAAGAAAATGTAATCACTGCAGTGAGGCAGGATTCCAAATACTCGGCAGCCCTGTGTCTCTTGCACAGAATACACAAGAAATGGCATGTCATGGACGTTTCCGTGATGTGTTTCAATTTGGGCATAAAAGTCTAACACATTGGTTTCCATCACATATGGCACGTAGTAAGTGAAAAATAGTCTTCGTGTAGCTCCGTGTTGGGCTGTTTTCGCAGAACCAAGCCTAGTGTATTTGAAGCGTATGCTCCCATAGGCCAAGTACACAGAAAGTATAGCCTATTGTACTGTGTAACGTTAGTATCATGAGTCGATCACATTCGAAATGAGTGGATCTAGGCCTAGGCCTATGCCTGTTTAACACCAGTACAGCGTGTAGGTGTGGTGTGATTGCAATGTTTCTTGCGATGTATACTTCTCAAACAATTTGAAAGTTAATGGAAGGCTTAGGCCTAACGTTATATTTTTTATTTAGGAATAGCTGAAAGCATTTATTCATGGCTGGAATTTCAATTTTGGCAAAAGTGTGAACCAAAAAATTGCAAAAATTACCAAAATGATGACAATAATGTCATTCATGAAGCTCTTACTAAAATAGTACAAATTCTGATAGAAAAGACATTACTCTGTATGATTATTGGAAAAACTCATTGTATATGTTGTATTTAATTCTCTTATTTATGAAGTGATTAACTCAAGATTTCTTCGTAGGTATTGCTACTTGTACTGCCACCTTCATTTCAAAATTCATTTTCTAAAGATTACTAAATCCAAAGAACACCAAAATCTAGCTCAATGAGGAAGACATATTACAAAATATTACTGTCAAGTTTTATTGATTTTTAAAAATGTTTTCATATTTTTATGGTTGCAGGGTTTACTCATCATTAATCCAGTATACAATTACAAGTATGTTGGCAATGACACCTTTGTTTTGTTTAGTATGCTAGGTACCATTGAATATCCTTTTCTTTAAATGATCAAAGTACTCCACAAATGAATTTTGTATTGAATCTTTTTCAGGTATGAAGAAAATGCAAGCCAGCATGAGAAAAGTAGATTGCATCATTGAAGTTCATGATGCAAGGGTAGGCTCTTTGTGTGTGTTAAATGCTGTATTTCCTTTTGTTTTTAGTTTTGTTTATATTATCTTTGAGTTTTGGTTTTGATGAAAGAGAAACCTTATGCAGTGATGGCATGTGTGTGTTTTTGACACTTTGCTTGTTAACAAGATATCTTGGTACATAGATTGTCATATTGAGAGGAAGAACCCTATTGTTTTAGGCAGAGGTCAAAGGTCGTATGAGGTCACCAGGGGTCGAAGTCTGAAAATCTTGTTAATGCATTTATATCAAGATAGGAAACTTGGATAGATTTCATATGTAATATGTGGATGCTCTATTGTGAAAAGATAGGCCCTATTGTTTCTGGTGGAGGTCAAAGGAAGAATCTGATCTCTGCTGTTGGCATAAGTCTCTAGGTGATTTGGTCAGTTGCGCTCATTAGTGTACTGTTGTATGTTCCATAGTCACCACATGGTAAATTCCATGGTGCAAAAGTTTTAACTCTTCCCAGAAGATATCAGTAATCAAAAAGTGTTTGATTATAAATTCATATTTTGTTGCAACAGTGATCAAAAAGTGTTTGAATATTTTGTTGCAAGTTGCAACAGTGATCAAAAAGTGTTGATTATAAATATTCATTTTTTGTTGCACCTTCATGGCAACATACAGTATGTCGCTGCTGACTTGCTACGAGGTTAAAGGTTTAGGCTCACATGTCACTATCCTTAATAAGTGGAGGTTGCATTTCACTATATTGTTATTTTAATTTGGCTGTGTAAATCTAGACTTTTTCAAAAGTGTTTCCTCTCACTTTTAATTTTTGTAATCAGATTCCATTTGCTGGCAGAAATCCTGAATTTTTAAAAACTTTTGGGTTCAGACCTCACCTCCTTGTTCTAAATAAAAAGGATTTAGCAGAACTTTCTAATAGTAAGGTAGGCAGATTTTTTTTTTCTTATAGACCTTATGCATTGAAGACACACTGTCACCATCCTTTGAGGCAAAACAATGGAACATGTGACAGCACACAGAAGAATTTGCCCTGCATGTGTAGCAGACTATGCACGCGTTTGACTGATTGACAAATCAGCTGTCCGCTTTCATTGGTGTTGGTTTGTTCCACCCCCAAAGGAAGGCGTACATTTTGTTTTGTGACATCAAATGCGTAAGGTCTATTCTGTAACCTGTTGTATGCAGGTGAAAAAGATGAAATATTACCATGGTTGGCAATCTGGGAAGGGGGATGGGAGTGAGGGTTAAAAGGGGGACATAGTGCAATATTTGAAAAAATTTCCATTAATTGGCTTTGCTTTTTTCATGCAGCAATTTTTGTGAAATTGAGATAAAAGCCTCCCTTTCCATATTGAGAACAAATTGACACTATTGTGAAATGGATCATTTTATATAGATACTATCCTATTGTAAGAGTTAGCCAATTGAGAAGCAAAGTACATATTGAAAAATGTGACAATGAAGTTATGTGCTATTCTGCAGGGGAAAGTAATTGAAGGTAAAAAAAAATTGGAAATTGTCTATAACAGAATCATGTCATTCATAGTGGTAATGTTACAGTGGTTCAACTAGTGTAGATTTAGTTGTTAGTGTATAGAAATATGTGACATCCAATATGTATGGCAAGCAATTTAGTCCAAACAATTTTGCTCAGTGTTTCACTGGCAATAATAATAGCTTTTTGACGTCCTTTGTGCACTTCAATGGACTGCTTCCTGTAAGAATATACATTTGGTCAAAACACTCAGTATGAGAAATTTGACTCCTTGGAAATTTCAGTTTTGTGGAACTGCACATCAAATGTGGGATAAAACTAAACCCACTTTTCATTTTTTCCCCACAAACACCAGTGCGTCAAATTGACAAGCCATTGCATCAAAATCACATCATAGCAGCTTAGGGTAAACACTGCGTTAGTGGCAATTGGTGCCTATTAACTTTTTGGCAAAACTCTCACTTCTCTTTAAGATTAGGATAATCACACAAACATACTGCATGTACTTATTTGCATCAAAAACACTGGAAGCACAAACAATTTACTCCTACATCTCAACCCTCTTGTTTTGTAACCCAACTTTTTTTCTTCTTTTTCCTCCAGGAAATATTTCAAAGATTGGAAGAGGAAGGTATCAAAGATGTTTTATTTACTAACTGTTTGCAACAGCACAGCACATCTGTCAAAAAAGTAAGTGAAATAAAGAAACCAGGGATTGAATTGAAGTAAACCTTTGAAAGTCTGATAACTATTAACAATACCTATATTTTACATATTAAAAACCCAAAACCAAGTGAAAACTGCATTCCAAAATGTCCATTGCTGTGCACCATTAAAAATTTCAAGGCCATTTGAAGTAGAAAAATTTCATGATGTGTATTCAGTGTCAAATACATTCTATACTAATTTTTATCTGTTGCAAAATTGGTTCTCTGATTATTTAGGTGCAGGATATGAATTTAAAGCATAGTAAACTCTTTATATGAAATTATGGGACTTTTCTTACATTTCATCAGTAAGCTGGAAATCTATTTTGTGTGTCTAAAGCTTCCCTCAGATTGATTCCTGGAGATTGCTCTTGTAGCAGAAATGACTTTAGGGCTTGAATAAGTGAATAAAAACTAAATTTCTTGCTGTATATAAGAAAATGATTTGATATGGATAAACTATAGAACTATGGATATAAAAGCTTGAAAAGTCATTTTATCACCCAGGTTTAAGTGAAAGATCTATGTGACCAGGTTCTCTCTTCCTGCTTGTAAAGTTAAGAATTCCATTATTTAACCAAATTGGTTGTCAGTTCTTCTGTCCCATTGCACCACTGATTGTAAAGGCCGTTTTCCATAGTCTTCTCCTCAGCAGTGTACATAGCATACGGGAACCAAAGACACATGCAACTTTTGCTCACCCCCAATAAGTGAGTTCAGTAATTCGTTGCCACATGGAATTGTGGGGCACAGCTTGGGATACACAAACCGAGCTTAGTATGAAGTGTTCATCATTCCCTTGTTTTTCTCAGTTTGTGCATACAACATCAATTGTCTAGTAAACTCCCCCCAAAATAGGGGTCCTAGTCCTACTTTATGGCAGATTAAAATGTAATTTTGTACACCAAAAAGACAATTTAGGTAAAAGTCCACTACACTTAACCTCATTTGAGGTCCCTGCTTGTGTTATGGATGGATTAAGAAAGAATAATTTCAGGAAATTTTCATGTTAACTCAAATTATGGAACATTTTTTGTAGTTTCAGGATATTTTTATTTATCCCAATAATTTGGAGGATGTGCTCATGTGCGTTGCCACCAAAATGAATTACTGAACTGACATATTCATACTTGCCTTCCACACTTATGAAGTTGTGGTGCCACTCCTTCTGTTGCAATGTGACATTTACAATTTCATAACCCTGTGTGAACTTGAAATTTTAATTTCTCAGTAGTTGAGGAAATTCTCCTACAAACTGGTGTCTCATCTCCTTTGCTAGGTAATACCAAAAGCCATTGAACTGATATCTGGAAGTGATCGTTATGCAAGGAAGGATGCTGAGGATTATTCTGTGATGATTATTGGAATACCAAATGCTGGGAAATCTTCTTTAATTAATGCTATACGGAGAACATACCTAAAGAAAGGTATGTAGGTGATACGAAAATTTTGGATGCAACTGCTGAGGTTTTGATACTTTCCTAACATATATGATATTGCTGTACTGTATGTGAAATAGCCTTTACTCAAATTGCTCACCAGTGAATGGTTTAAACTCCCAATCGTTGGGATTTTACTTCATGTTTGCACCCACTTTGTGTGGCCACTCTCAGTGGTTTTTTCATATTTTTTTTTTTATTTAACAAAATTCAAGATCCTTCTAAAAGATAGTGATTTTAGATTGTTTCATGGTAGGCAATTTCAGAAAGGGCAGCTAATTATAATTTTATCTAAGCTGGTTACTTCCACACAGTGTCATAAATTAAGGGACAAACACATTCCTTTCAAGGGGTTGAGAAAATCCAAGCAATTTATGAGATTTAGGCAACTCAATATCTTTGGTGTTGTACACCCATAGCCATATAAGCTACTACTCTGGAGGAGTCATACAATTTCATTGCTTTGTCAGCAGTGGCAGTGCAAGAATGTCATTTTTTTTTGGGGGGGGGGCAGGGGGGCAGGGGGAGGGAAATAAGGGCAAAGGATAATGAACAGATAATACAATGAAAATGCCATGCTTGTAGTCTAATGTTCAAATAATATAAGTGCAAAAGGCAAATTCTGGTGACTTTTCACTTGTGTCTCGTAAGAAAGACAAAAATGCTGGACTCCAAGTCCTTAAAACCTCGTCACAATACCCTTTTCTAACTCACTTTTTTCGAATCCTGTTGTTTTTCTTTACACTGTAACTGAATATTCTGTTTTAAAATTAGAAATTATTTGAATGCTATAGCAAATTGATGTGCCCTGATGACATCCTACATTTCCCATAATGCACCAAATTTTCGAGAAAAAAAAATATTTGAAAAATTGGTTCAGTATCATCAATGCTATACATTGCGCTATTGAGATGCTCTTTTACAGTACCTCCTGAAAGCGAGACTTTTTCTGCAGATTTTTAAGTCAGTGAGTTTTGTCACTGGAAAAACCTTTTCACACCAAAATATGTTTGTGTGTGATTATTTTTGTAGTCCTAGAAACAACCCAGGAGTTCAAAATTTCAATGGAAATGAAGTTATTGGAATATGGGCTGGGGGCATGGGGGAAAGTTCCATAAATTAATTGCAAGTATTCAGGCAGAGGAAAGCTTTATAGCAAAAGAAAATTCAAACACTCAAAATAAGGATTGCTTCTATTCTACCTGCAAGAATAGGAAATGCCATTACCAGCTATCTTAGGAGTCAGAGATTTTTCTCAATTTTCTTCACACTCCATGATGGTTTCTTTTGTTTGGGGCTGGGTTCCTGCAGCCTTGAAAAGCCACGAAATTTTATTTTTATTTCGTAGACCAGGAAAAGTCATGGAACATTTTCAAGATGACAAAAGTTATGGAAAAGTCATGAAATTTAGCCCAACTCAGACTTTTAATTTTTGCAAGTAAATGAATTTACTCATTGATTTGTCACGATCATCGTGTCATTCAAGTTTTATCAAACCTGAGATATAATTTGGTCATGAAATAGTTAAGGTCATGAAATATTCATGGAAAAGTCATGAAATTTTATTTCTCTTAAGGTGCAAGAACCCTGAGGTTATATATTTTGAGGATTCGCTGCAAGCTGAAAATTAAGTTTGTCTGATATGTGTCTAAACCAGATCCATTTTAACATGGGAAGGTGTTGAACACAAAAATTTCTAGATGTACATCATCGTTTGCAGAAATTGGGGCAAGTGTACTTTTGGCAGATTTGCTCCCATGTCCTACAAGTATTGGGTGCTTCTTATGCCTATGAATAAAGCTGTTGCTTCTCACCAAGTACCTGTCATATTTAGACTCGGAACTATTGCTTTTGCTCTATTATAAGTGTTTTTAAATTTGTTTCTGTAATAGGGAAAGGAACTTCTGTGGGGAAACTCCCAGGGGTAACAAAATCTGTGATGAACAGAATTAAGGTACAGTAACTGCTTTCAGCTTTTTGTCATGAATACTTTAGCCTTAGGGGGAATGCATGTACAACTATTCAATTACAACAGAGTAATATCTAGCCGACCTTCCTACCGTGAGATTTATCTTGTTTACCAGGTTTTATGAGTTTGACCTGCAGTGATCCCATATGACCCTCAACCTCTACAAAAAATGACAGAATTTCTCTTCTTGCCAAAATGCATCCACCTATTAAATATGAAATCAATCCAAGCTTTCTAAACTGAGATATCATAATCAAAATATTTTCAATGTTTGACCCTTGGTGATCACAAATAACCTTTGACCTTCACAAAAAAAACAATAGGGCACACCTTCTCACAATGGTGGTTCAACTGTTTCAACTGAATCCAACTTTACCTTCTTGAGTTTCAGTGTACCCAAGCTAGCATCACAGACAGACAGACATACACACACACGCACACACACACACCAACCTGACTGCATTGGTTCCTTTTTCTAAAGCAAGGAACCAAAAAGACCATGGCCAGCTCGATTTGAACCAACTGGTTGGAAACTGGGCCCTAAATCTCCATATAACCTGACCTAACCTAATCTTAACCAACTTTTGATCCCTGATGTGAAATTTTTTTTACGATTTTGCTATTCCAGGTATCATCATCCCCTCCTGTTTATGTTTTAGACACTCCAGGGGTTATGACCCCTTATTTACGTGATGTAGAAGTTGGTATGAAAATGGCATTGGTGGGTAAGTCCACAATTTTTCAAAAAGAAGACGTGATGTTTTGCTAGGCTTCAATTTTGATTCCTTGCCGTAGGCAGGCAAGGAATCTATGCGTTGGTGATGTCGTGTGTATGTGTGTGTGTGTGTGTGTGTGCGCGCGTATGTGACCCTTTGGCTTGTAAACACGATATCTCAAGAAGGGTAACTCCGAGGGATCTCATACTTGGCATGTGGATTACCCATATTGAGCAGATGATCCCTATTGTTTTTGGTGGACATCAAAGGTCACTTGGGGTCACGAGAGGTCAAAAGGTCAAAATATTGTAAACAGGATATCTCGAGAACGGTACATGTGACTATGCTCATATTTATGGTGTGGGTTAGTCATATTGAGTAGATGATCCCTATCGATTTTCTTGGAGGTCAAAGGTCATTTGGGGTCACGAGAGGTCAATAGGTAAATTCCTTAGAAATTGCTTGTAAACACGGTATCTCAAGAAGGGTGAGTGTGACTAACCTCATATTTGGTGTGTGCATTGGCCGTGTTGAGTAGATGATCCCTATTGTTTTTGGTGTAGATCAAAGGTCATTTGGGGTCACGAGAGGTCAAAGGTCAAAACTTCGTAATCACGATATCTCGAGAACGGTACATGTGACTATGCTCATATTTTGTGTGTGGATTGGTCATATTGGGTTGATGATCCCTATCGATTTTGGTGGAGGTCAAAGGTCATTTGGGGTCACGAGAGGTCAATAGGTAAATTCCTTAAAAATTGCTTGTAAACACGGTATCTCAAGAAGGGTAAGCGTGACTAGTCTCATATTTAGTGTGTGCATTGGCCATATTGAGTAGATGATCCCTATTGTTTTGGGTGGAGATCAAAGGTCATTTGGGGTCACGAGAGGTGAAAAGGTCAAAACTTCTTAAACGCGATATCTCGAGAACGGTACATGTGACTACGCTCATATTTGGTGTGTAGGTTGGTCATATCGAGTAGATGATCCCTATTGTTTTTGGTGGAGGTCAAAGGTCATTTGGGGTCACGAGAGGTGAAAAGGTCAAAACTTCTTAAACGCGATATCTCGAGAACGGTACATGTGACTACGCTCATATTTGGTGTGTAGGTTGGTCATATCGAGTAGATGATCCCTATTGTTTTTGGTGGAGGTCAAAGGTCATTTGGGGTCACGAGAGGTGAAAAGGTCAAAACTTCGTAAACACGATATCTCGAGAACGGTACATGTGACTATGCTCATATTTGGTGTGTGGATTGGTCATATTGAGTTGATGATCGCTATCGATTTTGGTGGAAGTCAAAGGTCATTTGGGGTCACGAGAGGTCAACAGGTAAATTCCTTAGAAATTGCTTGTAAACACGGTATCTCAAGAAGGGTAAGTGTGACTAATCTCATATTTAGTGTGTAGGTTGGTCATATCGAGTAGATGATCCATATTGTTTTTTGGTGGAGGTCAAACGTCATTTGGGGTCACGAGAGGTGAAAAAGTCAAAACTTCATAAACACGATATCTCGAGAATGGTACATGTGACTATGCTCATATTTGGTGTGTGGGTTGGTCATATTGAGTAGATGATCCCTATTGTTTTTGGTGGAGGTCAAAGGTCATTTGGGGTCACGAGAGGTCAAAAGGTCAAAACTTCGTAAACACCATATCCCGAGAACGGTACATGTGACTATGCTCATATTTGGTGTGTAGGTTGGTCGTATTAAGTAGATGATCCATATTGTTTTTTGTGGAGGTCAAAGGTCATTTGGGGTCACGAGAGGTCAAAAGGTCAAAACTTCGTAAACACGATATCTCGAGAACGATTCATGTGACTATGCTCATATTTGGTGTGTGGGTTGATCATATTGAGTAGATAACCCCTATTGATTTTCGTGGAGGCCAAAGGTCATTTGGGGTCACGAGAGGTCAATGGGTAAATTCCTTAAAAATTGCTTGTAAACACAGTATCTCAAGAAGAGTAGGTGTGACTAATCTCATATTTGGTGTGTGCATTGGCCATATTGAGTAGTTGATCCCTACTGTTTTTGGTGTAGATCAAAGGTCATTTGGGGTCACGAGAGGTCAAAAGGTCAAAACTTCGTAAACACGATATCTCGAGAATGGTACATGTGACTCTGCTTATATTTGGTGTGTTGGTTGGTCATATTAAGTAGATGATCCCTATCGATTTTCTTGGAGGTCAAAGGTCATTTGGGGTCACGAGAGGTCAATAAGTAAATTCCTTAGAAATTGCTTGTAATCATGGTATCTCAAGAAGGGTAAGTGTGACTAATCTCATATTTGGTGTGTGCATTGGCCATATTGAGAAGATGATCCCTATTGTTTTTGGTGTAGATCAAAGGTCATTTGAGGTCACGAGAGGTCAAAAGGTCAAAACTTCGTAAACAAGATATCTCGAGAACGGTACATGTGACTATGCTCACATTTAGTGTGTGGATTGGTCATATTGAGTTGATGATCCCTATCGATTTTGGTGTAGATCAAAGGTCATTTGGGGTCATGAGAGGTGAAAAGGTCAAAACTTCTCAAACACGATATCTCGAGAACGGTACATGTGACTATGCTCATATTTCGTGTGTGAATTGGTCATATTGAGTTGATGATCCCTATCGATTTTGGTGGAGGTCAAAGGTCATTTGGGGTCATGAGAGGTCAATAGGTAAATTCCTTAGAAATTGCTTGTAAACACGGTATCTCAAGAAGGGTGAGTGTGACTAATCTCATATTTGGTGTGTGCATTGGCCGTGTTGAGTAGATGATCCCTATTGTTTTTGGTGTAGATCAAAGGTCATTTGGGGTCACGAGAGGTGAAAAGGTCAAAACTTCGTAATCACGATATCTCGAGAACGGTACATGTGACTATGCTCATATTTGGTGTGTGGATTGGTCATATTGAGTTGATGATCCCTATCGATTTTCTTGGAGGTCAAAGGTCATTTGGGGTCACGAGAGGTCAATAGGTAAATTCCTTAGAAATTGCTTGTAATCATGGTATCTCAAGAAGGGTAAGTGTGACTAATCTCATATTTGGTGTGTGCATTGGCCATATTGAGTGGATGATCCCTATTGTTTTGGGTGAAGATCAAAGGTCATTTGGGGTCACAAGGGTGAAAAGGTCAAAACTTCTTAAACACGATATCTCGAGAACGGTACATGTGACTATGCTCATATTTCGTGTGTGGATTGGTCATATTGAGTTGATGATCCCTATCGATTTTCGTGGAGGTCAAAGGTCATTTGGGGTCATGAGAGGTCAATAGGTAAATTCCTTAGAAATTGCTTGTAAACATGGTATCTCAAGAAGAGTAAGTGTGACTAATCTCATATTTGGTGTTTGCATTGGCCATATTGAGTAGATGATCCCTACTGTTTTTGGTAGAGATCAAAGGTCATTTGGGGTCATGAGAGGTCAAAAGGTCAAAACTTCGTAAACATGATATCTCGAGAACGATACATGTGACTATGCTCATATTTAATGTGTGGGTTGGTCATATTGAGTAGATAATCTCTATCTATTTTCGTGGAGGTCAAAGGTCATGTGGGGTCACGAGAGGTCAATAGGTAAATTCCTTAAAAATTGCTTGTAAACACGATATCTCGAGAATGGTACATGTGTGACTAATCTCATATTTGGTGTGTGCATTGGCCATTTTGAGTAGTTGATCCCTACTGTTTTTGGTGGAGATCAAAGGTCATTTGGGGTCACGAGAGGTCAAGGTCAAAACTTCATAAACATGATATCTTGAGAACGGTACATGTGACTATGCTCATATTTGGTGTGTGAGTTGGTCATATTAAGTAGATGATCCCTATTGTTTTTGGTGGAGGTCAAAGGTCATTTGGGGTCACGAGAGGTGAAAAGGTCAAAACTTCTTAAACCCCATATCTCGAGAATGGTACATGTGACTATGCTCATATTTGGTGTGTGGGTTGGTCATATTGAGTAGATAATTCCTGTCGATTTTCGTGGAGGTCAAAGGTCATTTGGGGTCACGAGAGGGCAAAAGGTCAAAACTTCGTAAACACGATATCTCGAGAGCGATACATGTGACTATGCTCATATTTGGTGTGTGGGTTGGTCATATTGAGTAGATAATCTCTATCGATTTTCGTGGAGGTCAAAGGTCATTTGGGGTCACGAGAGGTCAATAGGTAAATTCCTTAGAAATTGCTTGTAAACATGGTATCTCAAGAAGAGTAAGTGTGACTAATCTCATATTTGGTGTGTGCATTGGCCATATTGAGTAGATGATCCCTAGTGTTTTTGGTGGAGATGAAAGGTCATTTGGGGTCACGAGAGGTGAAAAGGTCAAAACTTCATAAACATGATATCTTGAGAACGGTACATGTGACTATGCTCATATTTGGTGTGTGGGTTGGTCATATTGAGTAGATGATCCCTATTGTTTTTGGTGGAGGTCAAAGGTCATTTGGGGTGAAAAGGTCAAAACTTCTTAAACACGATATCTCGAGAACGGTACATGTAACTATGCTCATATTTGGTGTGTGGGTTGGTCATATTGAGTAGATAATCCCTGTCGATTTTCGTGGAGGTCAAAGGTCATTTGGGGTCAGGAGAGGTCAAAAGGTCAAAACTTCGTAAACACGATATCTCGAGAATGATACATGTGACTATGCTCATATTTGGTGTGTGGGTTGGTCATATTGAGTAGATAATCTCTATCGATTTTCGTGGAGGTCAAAGGTCATTTGGGGTCACGAGAGGTCAATAGGTAAATTCCTTAAAAATTGCTTGTAAACACGGTATCTCAAGAATGGTACATGTGTGACTAATCTCATATTTGTTGTGTTAATTGGCCATATTGAGTAGTTGATCCCTACTGTTTTTGGTGGGGATCAAAGGTCATTTGGGGTCACGAGAGGTCAAAAGGTCAAAACTTCATAAACATGATATCTTGAGAACGGTACATGTGACTATGCTCATATTTGGTGTGTGGGTTGGTCATATTGAGTAGATGATCCCTATTGTTTTTGGTGGAGGTCAAAGGTCATTTGGGGTCATGAGAGGTCAAAACTTTGTAAACATGGTATCTCAAGAACGGTAGATGTGACTGTGACCATATGTAGTGTGTGGATTGGTCATGTTGAGTAGATGATCCCTATTGATTTTCTGAAAGGTCAAAGTCCATTTGGAGTCAGCATGTTCAAAGCCTGACAAGCTTTCCTGCACAGTCTTTCAAGAAAGGTCACTTGTAGGGTCCTGTAACTTGTCATGTAGATGGCACATATTGAATACATGGTCCCAGAAGTTTTTGGTGGAGGTCAAATGTCATTTGGGTTCACGACGGGCAAGGGGGATCTCAATGTAGGAAGATTGGATGCCTTGCATGTGTACTTTGTGGGCACATTATGGAGCCCTGTTAATTGAAAAACATTGCAAAGCAATGTCAATGTGAGAAAAGGCCTTACATTTCAGCGGCAAGGAATCACTAAGCCTTTTGGCTTTCTGGTTATAAAACATACTTTGATGAATCATCATATACTGTTTGATATACGTACTGATATGCATTACAGTATTTCAGCCCTCAACTTTCTTTGTGGGTCCACGTTTGACTAATACTACAGGTGTATATTTTGTGCTGTGGTAACAGCTCAAAGTAACTCAAAAGCAAGGAAAGCTCCAAAATTATATACTATAATGAAAAGTCCTCCTGACTGATTCTAAATCCATCCAAGGAAAAAAAGAGAGTAATGAATCAGCCATGACAGTAAAAGGATGCAAAATTAGCAGCCAAAATTTGCAGAAATTCCATTACAAGACTAGGAATGTACTATAAGGTAATATAGACCTAGGGATAAGATAAGCATTAAGGCTTGAACCATGGCTTGAAATAGAATTTGGATTAGAGGCAGAGTTAGTGTTTTTGTCAGGATAAGGGTAAGTTTCAGCACACCCCAGGGATGAATAATCGTTATGTCGTGTCGACTGTGAATCTACCAGGCCTAGTTTGCTGTGTGTAATACATTCTAGCTGAAAAAATTATTACTTTGTATGGTCTTAATGAAAAGGTCGATACAAGTACAAATAATTTCACCATAAACTGATTATTTTTAGCTAAAGTCATTGTTTCTTTCTGTATTTATTATGTTGTTTCCAACTACAAACTTGCCCTGCTGACTGTTTTCTTCCTACAGGAGCTTTGAAGGACCATATGGTAGGATTGGAATTGCTGACTGACTATCTTCTATTTACTCTGAACAAAATGGAAATGTTTTAGTAAGTTTAAAAATTTAAATGAAAGCTAAAGTGGATTTGATTTGTTGGTAGGTGTAAATTTAAAGTGAAATGTTTAGCCTGGAATATGGACCCTTCCCAGAACTAACTTTTGATTCCTTGCCGTAGGCAAAAGGAATCTATGCGATGGTGATGTCGTGTGTGTGTGTGTGTGTATGTGTGTGTGTATGTGCGTATGTTTTTGGTGTAAAACGGGGACATGAGCCTTTTTTTCTCCGGGCAAGTGTGGATACACCTGCAAGTGGGGATATACCCACTTGCCAAATGCAAAATTAGCCATGAAATTGAATTTCTCACGTTCCAAGGATGTGCCTCAGTAAGTTTGAAGCATTTTGGAGTTTTCCCCAATTTCCATGTGATGGACCTAACATTGGGTGAAAAACCATGGGCTGGTGCATGGGTGTGTGTGTATCTGTCTTGTACTAGTAAATTGAGGACATGAGCGTTTTCTCCCCTAGTGAAGTGTCGATACACCCAAAGTGGGGATATCCCCATTTTCATGGTTAAAAAAATGTGTCCCCGATTGACGGTCAAAACATGTATGTGTGTGTGTGTATGTGTGTGTGTATGTGACGCTTTGCTTGTAAACACGATATCTCAAGGTAGGTAACTGTGACGGGTCTCATACTTGGTGTGTGGGTTGGCCATATTGAGTAGCTGATCCCTATTGTTTTTCGTGGAGGTCAAAGGTCATTTGAGGTCACTAGAGGTCAAACTGTGAAAACCTTGTAAACACGATATCTCAAGCAGAGTAAGCTTGACTGATCTCATACTTGGTGTGTGGATTGGTCATATTGAGTAGATGATCCCCATCGATTTTCGTGGAGGTCAAAGGTCATTTGGGGTCACGAGAGGTCAATAGGTAAATTCCTTAGAAATTGCTTGTAAACACGGTATCTCAAGAAGGGAAAGTGTGACTATGCTCATATTTAGTGTGTAGGTTGGTCATATTGAGTAGATGATCCCTATCGATTTTGGTGGAGATCAAAGGTCATTTGGGGTCACGAGAGGTCAAAAGGTCAAAACTTCGTAAACACGATAACTCAAGAACGGTACATGTGACTATGCTCATATTTCGTGTGTGGATTGGTCATATTGAGTAGATGATCCCCATCGATTTTCGTGGAGGTCAAAGGTCATTTGGGGTCATGAGAGGTCAATAGGTAAATTCCTTAGAAATTGCTTGTAAACACGGTATCTCAAGAAGGGTAAGAGTGACTAATCTAATATTTGGTGTGTGCATTGGCCATATTGAGTAGATGATCCCTATTGATTTTCGTGGAGATTAAAGGTCATTTGGGGTCACCAGAGGTCAAAAGGTCAAAACTTCGTAAACACGATATCTCAAGAACGGTACATGTGTGTATGCTCATATTTGGTGTGTGGGTTGGTCATATTGGGTAGATGATCCCTATTGTTTTTGGTGGAGATCAAAGGTCATTTGGGGTCACGAGAGGTCAAAAGGTCAAAACTTCGTAAACACGATAACTCAAGAACGGTACATGTGACTATGCTCATATTTCGTGTGTAGGTTGGTCATATTGAGTAGATGATCCCCATCGATTTTCGTGGAGGTCAAAGGTCATTTGGGGTCACGAGAGGTCAATAGGTAAATTCCTTAGAAATTGCTTGTAAACACGGTATCTCAAGAAGGGTAAGAGTGACTAATCTCATATTTGGTGTGTGCATTGACCATATTGAGTAGATGATCCCTATTGATTTTCGTGGAGATTAAAGGTCATTTGGGGTCACCAGAGGTCAAAAGGTCAAAACTTCGTAAACACGATATCTCAAGAACGGTACATGTGTTTATGCTCATATTTGGTGTGTGGGTTGGTCATATTGAGTAGATGATCCCTATTGTTTTTGGTGGAGATCAAAGGTCATTTGGGGTCACGAGAGGTCAATAGGTAAATTCCCTAGAAATTGCTTGTAAACACGGTATCTCAAGAACGGTAAGTGTGACTAATCTCCTATTTGGTGTGTGCATTGGCCATATTGAGTAGATGATCCCTATCGATTTTCGTGGAGATCAAAGGTCATTTAGGGTCACCAGAAGTCAAAAGGTCAAAACTTCGTAAACACGATATCTCAAGAACGGTACATGTCACTATGCTCATATTTGGTGTGTGGGTTGTTCATATTGAGTAGATGATCCCTATTGTTTTTGGTTGAGATCAAAGGTCATTTGGGGTCACGAGAGGTCAAAAGGTCAAAACTTCGTAAACATGATAACTCGAGAACGGTACATGTGACTATGCTCATATTTAGTGTGTAGGTTGGTCATATTGAGTAGATGATCCCTATCGATTTTCGTGGAGGGCAAAGGTCATTTGGGGTCACGAGAGGTCAATAGGTAAATTCCCTAGAAATTGCTTGTAAACACGGTATCTCAAGAACAGTAAGTGTGACTAATCTCCTATTTGGTGTGTGCATTGGCCATATTGAGTAGATGATCCCTATCGATTTTCGTGGAGATCAAAGGTCATTTGAGGTCACCAGAAGTCAAAAGGTCAAAACTTTGTAAACACGATATCTCGAGAACGGTACATGTGACTGTGCTCATATTTGGCGAGTGTGTTGGCCATATTGAGTAGATGTTTCCTATTGTTTTTGGTGGAGGCCAAAGGTCATTTGGGGTCATGAGAGGTCAAAAGGTCAAAACTTCGTAAACATGGTATCTCAAGAACGGTACATGTGACTGTGCTCATATTTAGTGTGTGGATTGGTCATATTTAGTAAATGATCCCTATTGATTTTCCCAAAGGTCAAAGTTCATTTGGAGTCAGCATGTTCAAAGCCTGACAAGCTTTCCTGCACAGTCTTTCAAGAAAAGTCACTTGTAGGGTCCTGTAACTTGTCATGTATATGGCACATAGTGAATACATGGTCCCAGAAGTTTTTGGTGGAGGTCAAATGTCATTTGGGTTCACAACGGGCAAGGGGGATCTCAAGATTGGATGCCTTGCATGTGTACTTTGTGGGCACATTATGGAGCCCTGTTAATTGAAAAACATTGCAAAGCAATGTCAATGTGAAAAAAGGCCTTACATTTCAGCAGCAAGGAATCACTAAGCCTTTTGGCTTTCTGGTTAAGTTATTTGCAGTTTATGTAGGTTTTAAAGATATTAGTCACAGCTTGGTACACCTAATAACAAAACATGCAATTACTCTGTTCATTCTTCTTCAGATTAAAGGAAAAAGCAGTCCTATACTTTGAATGAATTTGTAAACCCACCACCATATTCCAGGAATGGTTCCCCTCAATCATGTGACAATATTTTGTTACTAGTTTGTTAATTTCATTGTAGAGAATAATGCCATGCTTTTATCATTTGAATGTATGTACACCTTCGCCACCCTCAGGGCAAAGTCTACTGGACTCCACAAGACAGACTTCCATTTTTTGTTGTCAAACTTTAGATTGATAATAGTTATTTTTGAAAACATCTTCAGAGGTACTTGAAAGGCAGATATGATGCAATTTGCACGAGTTTGTTGACTTATCAAAACAATTTTGGGAGACCAAATTTTCTGGTTTACTAATTGGCAGGTGTCTGATATTAGGTCTAGTCATCTGTGGTGATCCACAGGTATTTGTATGGTTTGTGAAATTTTAGGGAAGATGAAAGATGGTGCTGGCCCTTGAGACAAGTTATCAATGTCTGCTCAATTTTTCCCTGATTCTCACTAGTTTGAAAGGGTATGTTTTAAGGGAACTTTTTGAAATGAGACCAGCCTATTAGGATGGAGTGGTATTGTTCTTTGAAAAAGACCACCTTTTTCTTTTCCATCTATTTTTGATATCCTTAATGGTAAAGCTTGGCAGTTATCCCTTTGGTAACTTTGTTGAACCCATAGGGCTATTGTGCAGAATTCGATCATACAAAGTGTTATGAGGGACTTTGCCTGGACATCCTGTGAAAGAAGCAAATTGCTGCTGCTGTCTCAACCAAGCTGCAGTCTTTGCAGCTGTGCTTTCATGCTATATACATGTCCTGCTGTTGATGTAATTGCAGTCTGAGGTCTCTTGACATACTATTCAGTATGCTGTTGCAGTGCTACAACCTATGCATTAATCCAAGCAACCAAGTAATCACCAAATTTTTCAATTTCTTCGGGCGAACCCCAAATCTTTACATTCCTTTTTTCTACAGTACCTGCCAATGGGTAATTGCATTCATTAAAAAACCTGCTCCTAACCTGCTTATGTTTGGTTAGTGGATTGTTGGTAGCTATCTGTGCCACAGGAGAACCATATACAATTGACTTCAGGTGGATATAAGGACACATCAAATCTGACCATTACTTGAATACTTGGATCCATTCATAGGAACTCAACATCCCCCCCCCCCAATTCAATCAGGCCTTATTTATAAGTGTGTTATCTTACTTAATCTGTATCATTACGTAAAATAGCCCTTACTAAAACCGCCTACCACTAAATAGCCTAAAACCCGACTTTTGGGTGGTAAGTCGGGTATTAAATTGATTGTATATACCCACAGTTTATGGCCAATCCAATGCTTACTGGGTTTTATCATATTTTTACTGATTTTAAGGTTGTAGTAGCTATAAACTGTAGGTGCAAACATCAAATAAATACCCATCTTAACTGCCTTAAAGTCTGGTTTTAGACTGTGTTGTAAGAGGCAATTTTACTATGGGCTATTTTACGTAATGTATTTCATGGGTGTGTTTCTACTTTTGTCTAGACTATTGAAATATCTATTGTTGCCAAAGGACAGGTTAAAGCTATTAAGTCACTCCTCAGAAAATGGAACATACCATAGCTGTATTAACTTTAGGCATTTGTTACTTTGTAGCTATGTTCAGCATTATGAAATGTCGAGTCCCTCCGATGATATTTTTGATGTCCTGGTTCACATAGCAGGGAAACATGGTAAAGTTGGAAAATTTAAAGCATTAACAGGTAAGAGAATAAGTCACAGTAAATTTTTCGTATTTTGTCCATGAAAAAATAAAACCTGTCTTGATTTAAAGTATTGGAAAAAGCATCATGTTGAAAATGGAAAATCTGCTATGGCCTCAGCTTTAGCTGCATCAGAATCAAGCAGGGCTGCAACATCTGCAGCTTCATGCCTGAAGCAGTTGCATCCTGAGGCTTTGGCATGATATTTCAATTTGTGTAAATGAAATAGGCAACTTGAAAATGTTGCATTGGCTGGACCTCCTATTGAAGGGGAAGTTTAAGCAAAAATTCAATTTTCATTTTTGAAAAGGGAACCAAATCTACACAGTGTGGTGAAAGTTCCATTCAAATCAGACATGTATTTCTCGAGATATCGGTAAATGAAGTCAGTAGATTTGTGTTCCAAAGTGAATTTCAGGGCAGCAGGGCTTATATCACTTTCTCACACTGACGAGGAATGTTTTGTGTCCCTTTGTTTTATCAGACTGTTGTGTTGACCTCGAAGTTAATAGGAATGGAACCTCCCTGTGTGGGATGCTGTTTTTGTAAAATTCTCATGCCACTCATGCAGTCACATTTTAATAATATGGGATTGTTGAGGAGAAAATCAAATCTAAATTTTAAAGAAAAACAAAAGACTGCACACTAATGTGGGGCTATGATGTCATACATGCTTGCTTCAAGTTCACTTTTTGTTGAAAATGTTAAAACTTTACGTGCTCATATCTTGAGAACCACACTTCGGACTTCGGATGCAAATGTCACCAAAATGCTAAGAATAAGTACCCCTCTAACATACCAAAATCTGTTGTTACCTTAAACCCTTCTTTTAAGTTCAAGTTATACAGAGGCTATGTAGGAGTGCGATAGGGTTGCAAAAACAAATCTACAAGAATTTCCACCCCTTCAGTTAGACTGAATCTGACTGCTGTGTATTACAGGGTATGTGGCAAGGATGATATGTGAAGGGAAAACTATTTAATCTATGGAATGATAAAACTGTTTTATATATAGATTAATCTGGACAGCAAGAGATGGTCTGATTTTAGTTGGCTGTAACTGGGGTCTATCACCTTTTAATCTTTCAATTTTATTTGCTTACCTGTACCATGGATGGTTGTACACTGAAATAGCTCATGATTTATTCAATTTTACTGTATATGAGGGTTTGAAATTACATCTACACAAAAATGAAGATGATTAAAGGCTAATGGACCCCACTAATGGCTACCCACAGTCACTAGACCCAACCACTGATCTGATTTGTCTATAGAGTATATCCTGCTTGGCCTACCTCCTGATTTGAAATATTGCCCAAGAACAGTTGTTTTCACCCACATTTTAGAAACTTGAGCAGCTGCTTCAGCTGTTACTTCATTCTCATTATATTTCAAGAAAATGAAACTATTGCTAGAATAACATGAAAAAGCCCTTACTCAAATCAACTACCACTGACAGCCTGAAACCCAACATTTGGGTGGCTGGATTCTACTTGATGGTTGCACTTACAGCTTATAACCATTTTAACCCTAAAAACAATAAAAACATCATAAAATCCAATAAGTTCTTGGGGTGGTTATAAACTGTGGGTGGTAACATCAAGTAAAACCCAATTTACTGCCCAAAGGTTGGGTTTTAAACTGTTTGGTTGTAAGCGATGTAAGGGTTTCACATAATGGGAGTTTATAGGCAGGGTCATAACAAGTCACTGGATTTTGCATTCTAGTCAAGCCATTTTCTGCTTCTAATGTGACTCAAGTTGAGTCAATGACTTGAGTCATAATACTATTCATTTCTATGAGAAAAACCATAATACAATTACTCAAGTCTTTAATGTGAAAATTGGTTACCAGAGTCATAATTTGTTACAACTCTGTTTCTTGATGAGAATAATGGTTTATAATGATGGTTGAAGCCATTTTCATTGTATTCCATGATGGTTCCTTTTCAACACAACACTCCTTTACAAGCATGTTTCATTTTTTATTTGAATGGCCTGGAAGATATCGTACTTGTTAAAATTTTAACTGTTTTTTTGGTAACAGCATTATAGAAATGTAATAAATTAATTTTCAAAGAGGACATTTGCAATTGCCTGCTCATAGAAGGACTTTCTTTAATTTTGTAGGGGGAAGTGAGAGACGGCTAGATCTTCAAGCTGCAGCAAGAATCTTCTTGAAAGATTTTAGAGAAGGTTCTCTTGGAAGGATATGTTTGAGCTGAAGTTTGGGGGAAATCCCCAATTTCTGAAGAAGTTGTGATGGTCAGGTGATCTGTCAGTGTTGTCCTAGAGGAAGAGTGAAGTGGGACTTAAAGATAAATGCTGCAATGTGCTGCTAAGGCAGTAATATACTAGCTGAAGAATGATTTGAAAAGTGGTAGGGCTAGAACTGTTTAAATCGATGCAAGAAGAGAAGGGCCTCATTTATATAATTATTCCAATCAGAACTGAGGTGGGCTTTTGAGCTTGGACTTGGTTCACAGCGTTAAATGAAATGTAAGGTTTTTTATTGAAATTTTGGGTTTCTTTAAAGTGTGTGAAATTTCAGTGCAGTTCACATAAACTCGGAGAATAGGTTGCAGAATTCAGATACTGTATGAGATTTACTGCAGATAATAAAAACGTGGGCTGCTTAATGTGTTTTATAATGTCGGCATTTCGTTTGACTAGAAATGATTTTCTTAGACAAGCTGCCATGATGGCTTTCAAAAGTACCCAGAGCTACTTGAAATGCTATTGTGAGATCATATATGGCTTTTATAACAAATTTGTGACCGAGTACTGAAATATTGGGTGTTTGACCCATCTTCAGTACACTGTTTGGACTAGGGAATTAAAAGGTTTCGGTTTATGTTTGTGGGAGGGTGTAGGGGTGGTGCAATTCCCCCTCATTCATATCTTTTCTTAAGGGGGGGGGTTGCAATATGAATTTGGATTTCCTAATTTAAATGTAATTTTTTTATTATTTGGAAAAATAGAAAGGGTGCATTCCCCCTCAGCTTAATTTCATTTTTTATCTCAATTCATAACATGCATTGAGATATTGTCACACTAGCTGGTGGTTTAAAATATCTTTAAAGCAACATAATGTAACTTGATCTGTGGTAAATGTCTGTCAGAGTTTTAGAGCATGCTCTTTGAGTTTATGGCAGATGAAGTTGTATATTTTGATGTGAAAAAAGTGATGGTTGCTAAGCGATGCTAAGTTATTATTGCAAATTCCAGGGACAAAGCTCTTCAGTTGTCAAGGAGCTGTCATTTCTTTGCACACTGCACTATGGTTGCTAGGCCAGATACCTATACTGAGAATGTTTGCACTTTGTGGTTAAAATCACAAACCTCAGAAGCTTGACTTCACTCCTGTGCTAAATCAAACATGAAGTAAATATATGATAATCTTGCCTAGTCTGACCATATCTAAAGGCTCTGTAGCAGATATTTGCTCAGTAATTATCTTGAGAGGAACAAGCAGAAGTGCCCAAAATGTGTCCAAGAGGCAAGATCAAAGTGTCTTTATCTTGTGATGAAAAACATCTACTCCACAGAGTATATTGAAGTGTATTTGAAGATTTGAAACATAACACAAGGTGCTGAGATTCTGCAGCATTGCTGCTCTAGTTTTTTTTTTTTGGGGGGGGGGGGGGGAATTTAAAAGCAACTGCAGGAATCCCACAGCTTGATGCAAACACTGCTACAGTGCTATAGTATGAAAAGATACTAGTTAAGCTTAGCTTAATTACACAAGGTGGATAATGTGTCAGATCTACAGTATGTGAAGTACTCCTGCATGACACGTTCTCTTCAAATGGCACCGAGTTTGCACTTTCCGCTTCTCTTCACAAAACTGTCTAATGAAACATACACTATGAATAAGATGATCCTGTTTAATTAGCCAACAGTTCACTAAGCAATGAGTAAGCAGCTTTGCTGCACCAGTTTGCAAAAGAATAGCCCTTTGCCTTTGAGAATAACATCTGATAAAGGATTAGCTGGTGTAGCCAGGCAGACAGGATCAAAACGCCATTATCTAGAACTGAGGTGATTGACTCAATATTGTTTTACATCAAAAGACCGTCGTTTAGCAGTTTTAAGTAGAGAATCCCACATCAGGCATAACATGGCATGTGGAGGTCTGGGGGAATAGCCCTACCTAATTTGCACAATTTTGGGGGGTAGAGTTTAGTCAACATAGTAAAATAATGCTCTACCTCAGAATATACTTACAGGGAAAAGCCATGTTTTCAACGTCCAAAGATTAAAAAACGACAAACAAAATAGGATGCTGTATTTCTTAGAAAAAGTATCTATTTCATTTTACTACGTAATAGACTTCACATGATAACGAGTAAGAATTGCATATTATCATAAATAAAAACCAAAAGATGCAGTATCACATGTTGTTGAAGACTCATCTGATAGCTTTGACATTCTCTTGGTTAAAAAAAAATGAAAAATATTTCACATATCCAATGATGGTTAGTAAACAGTTGTCCAAAATTTTGATTTTGTGACATAAATAAGGCCTCTTTTAGACCAAATGTCACTGTCATATCTTTTAATAAAAGTATTCATAAAATTAAATATTTTCCTGCCAAAATTTCCTTTTAAATGTTTCTTAAGTTGCATTTGTAATGTTTTGTATGGACTGAAGCATTGGTTTCATTAAGATCCATTGTCACTGTGACAACTGTGACCAACAGGAAGGGCTGAAGCACAAATTTTGATAGGAGCAAGGCAGGAGCCAGCCAAGGGCCTTGGGAGCTGATTCCCCTGAAATTATTTCTTTCCCCGGAAAGGCCCAAGTTGCCACTGACAATACATAATAGCAAATGTGGTCCCCCCCAAATGTTTCTCCACCCAGCCATTTCACCCTTTGGTACCCTTCTCTGGCCATAGATAGAGGGGGTGGCGAAGAATACAATTTTTAACTTCTAAAGATATGTCACTCAATTCCTTCCAGAAATGATTCACCTAAAAGCAAGAAAAGATGCTTTCTGATACTCAGTTAAATTGATATACCCTGGATTGATGTGATCACACATTACAGAGCAACATACCTTTTTCCAGAGAGCCATTACAAAGGATTGTGGGATAAACTTTGGTTCGCATCACTATTATTTAGTAATTGGGTTAAAAAAACTGAGAGATTTAGCTGTTCAAAGGGAAATATTGCATCTGTTTTGAAAGAAAAATTTATCCTTTTAAAACTAATATTTATTGACACAGGGTGATAGATTATAAAAAATAAGGCAGTATGGTAGACTGCCTTCTTTTCAAGAAATAAATTTCTCACAGATAGAAATTCGGTTGCTTGTTGCTCAAGAATAATTTGTTCACCCGAACTTTCAGCATTTCAAATGATGCAATGTCCATGGCTCTTCCTACGCATAGTAATTTTAAAAGATGTAGCCATTGCTGGAGTTTATGATTAAGACTGAATGAATTGTTGGATAATGTCTGGGCCATTTTCTTTGTACAGTACTCTTTGTTGGAGCATTTTAAACACAGTATTTCCCTGTCAGTTTAATAAGTTTTATGGCTGGAAAATTCCCTTCGATAAGACAAAATGATGTTCAAACACTATAAGAGGTGATTAATATTTAGCAGGTATCAAAATATTTTGGCTGTACTGCTAGAGTGCATAAAGCACAGACTTTCATGAAGGTCATATTACTCCTTACCAAAGCTTATCCCACGGACAATGCCCAAGAAGGAGGAATAAGGACCCTGGAAGTGCCAACAAAATACTTGAACAGTGGAGATGACAGATAAAATAATCCACAATGATTCTTGTTTAAATGAACCTCAAAACTGATCGTCATCAGACGTCATGTAGAGGGTGAATATTTTTGGAAGGGGATGGTTTCAGGACTTGTGCCCATGGCCTAACATATCCCATAATGCTGAGCCTACATAATAGCCTAAATTTCTAGCTCAATGCTAATAGTTTGTGCCTTTGTGAATACCAACATGGTTAAGTTATACTAGAATTCATTAGAGACCCATAATCTCTATCAATTTGCCAAGACCAAATTTGCCCATGCTACTAGAATTGAATGGTCCATTTTTGTCAATATTACCTGAGTAAAAGGCGTTTTCCCAGGTAAAGCCTATTTCTATAACTGAAACAGTTAATCCCCTTTACTAACAAGCTTGCTTTATCAGGCAAACAGACTTTAGAGGAGTCATATCCTTTTAAAAGTATTGATCTCAAGATACCTGAACACAAAATTTTCAAGTAGATTCTGGATTAACAGTGGTCACGTAGAGATGGCTAAAACTTGCTATTCATTTTTAGCATCATGCAGGCAATTGTGACAGTTAATATTATCATCTGGATTTCTCACACCTCCCACCTGCAAAAATTGCCAATAGAGTCTTAGGAAAGCCTAACAACTATTTAAGCCTTAAACCAACAGGCATTTCTGTCTGGGTTTTACCACTGTATGATGGAATAACTGTGCTGAGTAAGACTGAAGCAATGGACGATTGTGGCAAAGGAATAAAGTATAATTTATATATCACTTGCATAATAGTATCAGAATACATTCCTTTCTTAACCGAGCTTGTAAGAAATCCTACAGAAGTAACATTTTTGCTACTTTGCAGAACTGCTCACTTTAATACAATGTTTGGAATTTCACCTATACAAAACTGAAAACAGAAATGTGCAGAAACAGAGCCGTTCAGCAAGAACCCGTCAAAGTAGCAATGCTGCAGCTACCTCAGCTGAGCTGCAGCTACCTCAGCTATGCTACAACTACCTCAGCTAAGCTGCAGCTACCTCAACCGAGCTGCAGCTACCTCAGCTAAGCTGCCACTTTTGTGTTCCTACAAACATTACCACATACAATTGAACTACAAATTAAACTGGAAAAGGGATAGGTTCTAAATTGAGGAATAAAACTCCAGCAAATATTAACCAACCAATGAAAGGGTTAAAGCTAATCCTTCTATTGCAGCGTAGCTGCAGTCACTGCAGCTATGCTGTATTGACATTGGTCTTTGAACAGAAACATTTACAAACAACATCCTTCCATTCCATGCAAGGAATAACAATGGTATATACAATATACATTGGAAAGGACAAATACAGTGATCAAAAGTAAACCCAATCTAAGTTATCATACTCTCACCTCATTGCTTTTAAATAAGCCAGTATGGTAATTAGTTTGGGTGGCTATGCACATGCCCACATCCTGCAAATCTTTGGGACAAACAAACCAACCACCTTCAACATGTCTTCCAAAATTTGAGTTTTCATGAAAATTGCACAAAGTTCTTTTTTAATCCATCCATATCGTCAGGAGGGATCTTAAATGTGGTTCCAGGAAGTGGACTAAGTCTTGTCTTTTTTGTGTAAAAATTTGCATTTCAGTCTGCTACAAAGTAGAACTGACACCCCCAGTTTCATTTAAGTTGGCTAGACACTAAGATTTATGCTTAGTGTAGTATGCACGTACTGACAAAAACAAGGGAATGCTGTACACTACATACTAAGCTCGGTTTGTGCATCAAACTATGCCCCATAATTCCATACTGCCACAAATTACTGAACTCACTTATTTAAGGCTCCTTCCTTACAGTCATGTGACGCAACTTTTGATCATAGACTTAATTATTTAACCAGGTTTACCACCAATGTACCACATTTTCATTCTCAAGCATCATAAAATACCAGGGGTGGGATTCACTAACATTTGCATGGAAAGTTTGTAAGTCAAAATACTTAGGATCTGCACAAGAACTTTCCTAAGTTAGTCTTCTGCAGACACAGTATCCCAACTTCCTTAGTGAAATCATACAGCACCACGAACAGCTGTTTTTTCTATTTAAAGGTGGTTTGTTAAGCCAAAAATTTCCTTGGACATTACATCCATGCCAACTCACAGTGATGTTTTACTTAGATCTGGTAGGCCGCCTCAGATGAAACTGTCCTTCTTTTCTCCCTCCAGGGAATGACCACCCTAAATGGAAGTTGCCTGCAACTTCAAGGGAACTTACATTGCTTATTTTAACAAAACATTTCAATTTTTCGAATTGTTGCACAGAGACACTTCAAATAATAAACTGCATATGGCAACCAAAAGCCATCAATGACTAAAGCCCTTGTTTCCGCCAACTGACTTACTTCAATTTTGCCAAAGAACAGACAATGATACCACAACATGCTTCTTTGACCATTTTATGAGGGACCCCTAGGATATGTCTCCCCACCCCCCCTTACCAATAAGCTTGTTAACTGACCTAGTGTGGAAACTTGTCCTACCAAATAAAATGTTGACAGAGCAGAAAATTTGAAGAATTAGAAAAGGGATCTCATCCCCACTGTTAAGTAAACATAAGCTTGACAGTGACCACAGATCTGTCTTTGTCCACAAGATAAAATGTGCAAAAATAATATTCTTGTATTATCCTAAGTTTCCTACGAGTTGTCACAATATACTACAATGCTTTACAATCTCTTTATACAGAGTAGGTATTTCTCCACTAGAAAAACATGTCACCACCTGAAAAAAATGAAAAAAATGACAGTTTATATATATTTTATTAAAGTTTTTTGGTAATGTGAAAGTACAAAATTAAATGCAAGATGTGAGAACTTTGATTATTTACAGCTCAGTCATACTAACTATTTTACGATCACCTTGCAAAAATAACGGATGTGTCCAATGCAACTTGGGAAGGGTTATGTAAATCTTTCTGTGACTATTCTCTGAGAAAGTCATTACCTTAGATCTATGTGTAATTGAAGACATTAATGGATCATGCTGCCTAGGAACAACTATGTTAAATGTTAATGGGGCAGAGGTAGGGAGGGTAATGAACAGCACCTTTAACAAGCACCACTTTGTCAATGATTTCATTTACCAAAATTAAAAGCCCTCTAAAAGCCCCATCCAGATCACCTGCTAGTTCTTAATTCTACATTGCAGAATTCATCAAATTCCATAATTCTACAGTTCTAGTGTCTCTTTTTTACACGATGCATGGAATCGTCCTTAATAGAAATTGAATAGCAATATTTAATACAGAGCAAGTCTTCCATGTCATCTCAGCATCATGTAGCAGAACCTCCCCATTTTTGACCACAGGTTGAGGATACAGATCCTCATTTCAGCTAAAATCTGCTTTTCGATGTACAAATATATATTTTTTTTATTCTGGCAAATGCTTCAAAGCATTTCCTCAGCAAAAAAAAGCAGTGATGCCAGCTGACAACAGTCCCATTTTTTACAGCCATACCACACACCCAAAGCCTTGCTAGTCTCAAGAAATACTTTCTATTTAGAATTAAATTTTTATTCATGAATTTGAAGAATTCTTCCTTTGTTCTTCAAAATCTGTAAAAAGGAAATCATATACAACATTTGTCTCATGATCGCACCTATCTCTCCTGTCCTATCTGTGTGTCTTTTAAAGCCTCTATCAGGCTTCCTGCACCTTATGAAAAATAAAATTTCATGACTTTTCCATGACTATTTGAAGACCTTAACATGACTACTTCATGACCAAATTATAGCCCAAGATTTGATAAAATTTTAACTGCATGAAGATCCAGACAAGTAAATTTATTTTCTTGTAAAAAATTAAAAGACTGATCTGTGCTCAATTTCATGACTTTTGTCATTTTTACAATATTTCACGACTTTTCCAGGCCTGGCAAATGAAAATAAAATTTCATGACTTTCCATAATATTTCCAGGCTGTAGGAACCCTGCTCTATGCACTTTGATAAAGTGTCATATACAATGCACGTCTAAAAAACCATGGACAAAATCCTGTTCAGCTGCAAAGATGTAGCCACCCAATAAGTCGAAGATCATGTGAGGCTTTTTAGAAAAGATGGTACCAATCTTTCACCCATCCTATGTAAATAGATGTTGATACATCACTTAAATGTCAAGGAAAATGCCTCATGGTACATGGTTTGCCATACTTTCTCATGAGGGATTCCCTGTTCAACCACAGAAATACCTCATTTCCCCAAATCTAATGCAAAAGAATATTAGCCTTACTGGTAGGCCTACTTTAATATTGCAAATCCTTCCTTTCCATGGCTGTTATACTATTTATGTACTTTTGAAGAAATATTGCAAGAAATGGTGAAGGCTTACATTTCCCCCTTTTGCTTTTGTTGGGAATAACTGGAAGATAATAATGAATGCTTGCAAAGAGAAACCGATGAGAAGTACGAAAGCAGAGATGACCAAATTGCAATAAACAGCAAATCAAACTCTAGACTCAGATTCCTTTCCATTAGATCACACTACTGAAACAGTTATGCTGCAACATCTTGGGTACAAAAATCAAATTTTGAATTCCTTTCTTTTCATTCTTTGTACCTTTGTTGTTGCAAGCAGCTTAACTTCCCAAAATATTTACAAATGTGAGATGTAGGGCAAACCAAATTTCCCTTCGAATATCCCAGTTTCCCTTAAAATACCACAACTTCCCACAAGGAGTTTCCCAAATTGCTGTGTTTGGGAATAAACTAAACAATCACATTTCCATAAAACAATTTGAATTTCCTCATTCACTTATTGTTTGTTTCATAAGTACTTTCATGTGGTTCATTGGTTGTCCACTGTTGTCAACCAATTTGTTTTTTTTCTCTATTGAAATGACACATTTTGTTACTCTTCCAAACATCAATTGAGGGCTTGGAGCTTATTTTTGGTGAAGTGTTAATCTACCATGGCATCTTTATAAGACTGTATCAAGGAACTACTGTGTTGAGAAGTTCACTGCATTTAATTTGAAAAGTATGACCTATAAAATGATGAGCAAAATTGACATGTGACTCAACTTGACATGAAGGTACATGACTTGGGACTTAAATCTGGTTGCAACTCTGTCTGTGAATAATGGCAATGTCTGCAAATTTGATAGTTTGAATAACAATTTGTTTCCATCTGGTCAGGGAGGTACTGCACTTAGAGACAAGCAACTTCTGTTTTAGATGGAGATTTCTTTGCAACACATCATATCCCATCAAATCCAAATTGGCTACTCCAGGAGTGTTTCACATCCCTCATCAAAAAAACCGAGAGGGATAGTTTTTGCAATGTTTTTCATGAAAAGTTGTGCACCTCTTCCAAAGCAAGTGCCCTCCACTAAAATATACCCCATGTCAGTCCCTCTAAATCTTCTTAAATTCACTCCACTACAAAAACCTTTACCTACAGAAATTTTTCATGAAATCTGGGGCTCACCCTTAGTTGCTTTCTCTCAAAAAAAGCACTTAGGAGGGTAAACCTCAAACAACAATCAGAACCATATGCTAGTGAACCACCAGATTAGTGACTAGCAAACAGGTGGCCCTCATGGACAACTCCAGGCCCTGAGGGTCCATGGGGCCCTTAACCAACCCAAAGCTAGGCATGAAAGCTCTAATCTTACAACTCTCCATGGAGATTGGGGGGAGTGCTGGTGCTAGGAAAATAGCTTTGGGGGGGCCTTTCTGTCTCCTATTCATGAGGGTCATCCTGCACCCCTTCGTCGCATCATCCATCTAAAATGTCACACATTTTGTTCACTAGGTTTAAGCAAAAGTTATATGGTCAAATTGTATTTCTGGGTATGAGAAAATGGTCTCTCTTATCTAAAACATTTCAGGTCTAATTGCTTGACTCCACCTGCTGATTAAGAGAAAAAATGAAGCACAGAAAAAAAGCAGAAAGAATGACAATCCATACAAAAAAAAAAAAGAGAAATAAATAGTAGAAATATTTTTGAAGCCTATATGAGTGCTGAAGAAGAACGTTTTATGTTATGGTAGAGGTGCATGAACAGGGTAGAGCAACACCGTCTCTAATTTTTCGTTATGCTGCGCTAAAGAGTTTTGCTGATAAGCCAAGACTAGTTCTGTTAATGATGAGTACAGATTGTAGGGCTCAGCAAAACCATAACCGGTCTCCGTACTGTTGATCTTGCAATGACTGACTTCCCCTTTGTTAGCTCTGCACAAGAAAGAGAGAGACAAAAAGAAATTGAAACATTTTTTCCTTGAACTGTTTTTATGAGAAATATTGAAGACTGAAATTAAACTGATACTAGTGTTCCACCTATACTACAAGAAGCAATACAGATATTCCAGTTCCTGATTTTGTGGATACTTCAATTAGAATAGACCCTGTGCATATGATGTCACACAGCGGAAAGTATGCTCTCACTTGGGGGCAAAACAAACCAACACAGAAAATGCAGACAGCTGATTTGTCAACCAGTGGAATATGTGCATAGTCTGCTACACGTGCAGGGCAAATTCTTATGGGTGCGGCCACCTGTTCCGTAGTTTTCCCCATCAATGACAACAGTATGTTGTCATTGCACAAGGTCTATTAAGCAATTTTGGTAATTAACCCATAGCCTACTAGGTGGCACCTAGGTGCTGCCACTTGGTGTCCGTTTTTTTCAAGGTATTTGATATTTCAGAATATGCACAGAGTCGCAAGTGAACCATTTTTGTGACCATATTGATGTATGATCATATCGACGTATACTATGTACATGACAATGTAAATATTGGTTACGCACTATCGGTATTTCTGGTTAGTTAGTTAGTAAGATGGAGTTTTACTGCCCAGTTTCCAACCAATTGGTTCAAACCAAGCTGGCCACAGTCTTTTTTCCAGTTGTGGCTCACTGGCTTGCTTTCCATACTCCACTGCTTATGCCGAGCACCAAGCGCAATGACAGTAGGTTCTGATTTACATTCTTCGGTGTTACCCGGCCAGGACTTGAACTCCCAACCTCCTGACTGCAAGTCTGATGCTCTAACTTGACAATGATGGAAAATTTTACCGCTCTGATATGGAGAGGGGAGCAGGGGTGGGGGGAACAAATCACTATTCAAAAGGTTTTTTTTGTCATAAGGGTCACTTTTCAAAAGGTTTTTTATTCATAACGCTTATAATTTATAAGGTTCATTATTCATAACAGGAGTAAGGTTTGTTGTTCATAATTACAAATCAGGTTAAAAATTCATAATTGCAAAAATGTCTTTTTCATAACAGGGAAAATGGTTAGATGTTCATAATGGTAAGAAAGGTTCAATATTCCTTTTAAGTAAAAGTAGTCAGTATTGACAATAAGAAAAAATGTCAATGTCTATAATGAAACATTTTCAAGAGTATGAAGTCTTTTCGATCATGAATGTTGAACTTTTTTATTATGAGTATCCAACCCTTTTCAAGATGATGAATACTGAACCTTTTTTACTGTAAAAAAAAATTGTATCCTTTCTTCAATTAATGATACTAAACCCTTTTCTTTGTAATGAATACCAAACCCTTTGTTTAATTATGAACAATGACCCCTATTCTTGTTTTTGCCCTTAATCATGTTATGAATAACAACCCTTATGAACAATGACAGTTATGGATAACAAAATAACGAATCTTATGAATACTGGGTACACTGCCATACAGTAAAAGATGGGAAAAAACTGCTGATACCTGTGTGGTATTGATTAACCATTATTGTGCCAACAGTAAAATATTTGCCTAGGCATTTCCACTCCCAAGCATGACTTCAATAAAACTGAAATAAAAAATCCTCTATTGTCAATTTAAAGGTGGCCTGTGTCCATTTTTCTTTATCAAACAAAATGACCCATGGAACATTCTGAGATTGCAAGAAGGCCCAAAATTTGTTGAATAAATATGATGGTAAACAAAGTGTAAACCAGTGCAAAAGAATTGTCCAGCTAAAACGTCAAGACAACAACAGTCAAACTTACACCACAGAACACGCATAGTCTCCTGAACGGCTTTTGCGAATAAGGAAAGTTCCTTTAGGCCTATCCTTCAGCAATTTCTCAGCTTCTTCACGTGACACATCCACAAACCACAAGTCTTGGTCAATGTGTGGTAGAGGTTCTGGTCGTAAAGTTTCAGGACGTCTGAAAAAGTAGGAACATGAAAATTCCTTAAACTGGGTCAACTTTCAAATAAGGAGAAGGAATTACATTTGGGTTTCTCAAGTCTCTCTTTCAGAAAATATTTCAAGAATTGTGAAGCAGAATGTTTCACCTAAAAGAATAGCCCAGAACCAAATTTATGTTTGGATGTGTTAAAGAGAAAGATATTCTTAGCATTCTGGTGAAAGTTTCTTTCATTTCCCATGTTCAGTTCTCAAGATACTGGCAGCTGAAGTTGACACATTTTCTATAAAAAATGAACTTGAAGCAAGCAGGTGTGATGTCATGGATTCATGTTGTTAGCCAATCTTTTGGTTGTCTTTATTTTTCATCCTATTAATTTCAGACCTTGAATTGATTAGGGATGCTATCTTACCCCTGAGGCATATCAATTTTTCAAAATTCCATAGCTCCAGATGCACTTATGGCATCAATATATCAGAGTGTAATTGTGTGAAATTGGTGGTGAATTATAAATAAAAACGAAACATTTGCTAACAATGTGATTCCATTTGATCATGCCTTCTTGTTTCAAGTTCATTCTATATGGAAACTTTGTCACATTCAATTGCTGACACCTAAGGAACTGAATATGGGAAATGAATTAAAAATTTCACCAGACTGTTTGGAATATGTTAGCCTTAACATATCAAAAACAATTTTTTTAACTCTAGGCTTTTCTTTTAATTAGTTAATTAGTGGCCAGAAGAAAACTGTTTTCTTTTCAAGATGAAGCACTGATAATAAAAAACAAAAAATCTTTTTGAAAGCAACAAAATCAAATAGTTTTACTTATTGTTAGTGCATTGTACCAAAATATGGATAAAAAACTTACATTTCTCCTTTCTTTAGATCATCGTATAACTTATCTTGTTGCACACCCTTAGCCACCAGCATCCTAAAAAGAAAAAAAAAATGAGATAAAGAAATATATCATGAACAACAACTTAAGTTTGATTATTTCTTATCTTGCAATTAAAAAAAAATTAGTCTCTGTAGGAGTATAAAAAAGTAAATCATCATTTAAGAAGATTTGTCACTCAGATTAAAAATTCTTTTGAGTTGGCACTCTCTTAGATGGCTTGAGCAAGTTTAATCGATCAAAATCAATGCTTCCACCCTTGGTTTATTATTGAGCAGCATTTCCACTTCATCTGAAAGTTCAACTCAAGGTTACTCTGAACTTTCTACAGTCATGGAATTCTTTTCTTTTCTTTTCTCATCCCCTTTTCAAGTATCGCCACAAACAGATCTGCCAGCCTATATGAAACTCAAAATAGGGAGATTTTCATTTTTCAAAGTCCAATTATAGGGAGATTGGAAGAAAAATGAGGAGGTTAGTAATTTTGGACAGAAACAATACAAATAGACCAATCCAGACAGCAAGTGATGGTCTGATTTTAGTCTGCCATAACTGGGGTGTATCAACTTTTTAATCTGTCATTTTTTCTGCTTACTGGTACCACGGATGATTGTACACTAAAATGCCTCTTGATTCCCTCAATTCCACTGTATGTGAAGGTTAGAAATTACATTTAAAGAATAAATGAAGACGATTTAATTTTGATGGACCCCACTAATGGCTGCAGACAGTCACTAAACACAAGCACTGGTTGGATTTGTCTACACCTTGAACTTAGACCTGGGCAACATGGGAGAGAGAATCATCCAATCACAGCAAGCTGCTTGTGTGTGTAAACAAAAGAAATTTTCAGAATATCACAAATGAAATGGGGCACCAAAAAGCTGGGAGAATAGCACATGAAACAGGGAGACCAGTAGATCTGGACAAAAGAGGTGAATCTCCTGATAAAACTGGCAGAGTTGACAGGTAAGCATTAATATTGACCAGCTAAGATGCCAGTTTGTTGAGGAGCAACCCTCTTTTACTAAACAATGCCTCAAGCTAGGCTTAAACAATTTAGACTGATAACTTATACATGGCTGGCTAGCTGTTCCTAAACTCTACTTCTCTGCATGAATATGTATTTGTCTACTTCTAGTGATAACCGTTGCAATCCTACCAGACTGAGACTTCTTTGGACCACAATATTAAAACGTATATTTGTCTGAGTAAAATTTTTTAACTTGACCAAAACTGTCAGATGGGGGAATTGTTGAACAGTGTCTAAAGCCTGTGTGCATCATCATACAATTAGTCAAAATTATGGTCAGTTAAATGGTTAGCTGGAGTTTCATGGCCAAACTTCAAACCAATTGGTAAAAGTTGGGCAAAAGGTAAAGAGTTTGGTAGTAAAGATGGGATTTAAGTTCACTAAGATTTCAAATAGGGTTTAGGTCCTCCTTGTTAGCTGGCTTTTATGACAGGTATGGAACATCAAGGACACATTTTAAAACCCCCATCCTACAGGAGGGGGGAGGGTTAAAGATAAAGAGGACACTTACTGAATGACATCATCTCTACTTTTCTTGAGTTCCATTATCTGTGGTTTGATGCTATTCATTCTTCTGTCTCTTTCTCTGTTTTCTTCCACCTCTCTATGAATTTCTATCTCCAGGTTATGTCTACTCTCCTGGATCTCATCCAATCGACTTTTCAAGAGTTGGAAGTTTTGCAAGAGTCTACAGAGACAAGACCAGAATGCAAAAATGCATTAATGTTGCGATGGTACATGCATGTTCAACAATATTGTTCTATTCCACAGAATGCCACAATCAACCCCTGACAACCTGCAAGATCATCTTTGACTTTAACCAAAATCTAAATGGTTCTTCTTCTAATCATAACACATCTACATACAAAGTGTCAAATCAATTCAAGTTTCATACCTTAAGATAAACCATAAAAAACAAGATTTTCAGATTTTGAACCCAAGGTGACCCTAGATGACCTTTGACCTCAACCAAAATCAATTGGGTCCTTCCTCCCATTACAAAGCACAACAAGTTAGAAAAAAGTCCAAGCTTCTTATTTTGAAATAATGTGCAAACAAGTTTTTCATATTTTGACCCACAATGGCATGAGATGACCTTCGACCTCCACCCAAAATAATAGGGTTCTTCCTCTCAGTATGAGACATATACATAAAAAGTTTGAGAACTATCAAAAATTCCTTCTTTTGGATGGTATGAAAACAAGCAAAATGTCACACACACATACACAACATACTTACCTACACATGCCATCATAACAATGCCATCATAACCGTGTGTTTGGTCTAACGGTAAAAGCATCTGCCTCTCATGCAGAAGGCCCAGGTTCGCTTCCCAGGTCGAGTCATACCAAAGACTATAAAAATGGAGCCTTCTGCCATTGTGCATGATGTTCTGCATAAGCAATGGGGTAGGGAAAACAAGCCAGTGAGCCACAACTGGAAAAAAGGCTGTGGCTGGCTTGACTTGAACCAATAGGTTGGAAACTGGGCTGTAAAACTCTAACTAACTAAACACATGCCATCATGAATGCATAGCTTTCTCTTCTTATCAAAACCAAAAATTTAATTGCTACGGAAATGCTTAAATTGTGTATAAAGAAAGTATCTGTTTAGTTAAACAACAGAGAGTGTAACCTATTCCTAACAACATCTAAACAGTCACATATCAATAGTTACTTCTGAAATGCCTTTGAAAAGTGAATCCACACCTTTCCTTACAGAAAACAAGATCAAGAATAAACAGATTGCTGCCAAATAACGACAACATTCTTTTTTGTTTTCATTTTGGAGATAAACCAACCGGCTGCAGACTTGAGTTGGTTTATAAAATTCATCAAATCATCAACCCTGTAAAATTTCCTTCACATAATAATGACAAACATTCAAACTGATTGAAGCTCTTTCATGTTACATCACAACCGGTAAACCCCACCCGCTGCTGGGCAAAACTTAACAGTGTTTAAGTACAAAGGTCACACATGAGTTATCAGCTTCTTCTCAGCTGGCTAAACTAGGTAGCCTACTAGACCAATTTTTGCATGTTAAAAGGGGAAGGGCTTGTGTCATAAAATCCTGGAAAGAAATTGTTCCATGAGTGAGAACTTAACGATTCAATCTGGTTTCCAAAAATAGCCACTTATTAAAATTATACACATGACAGTTACAAAACAGGGCACCAACAATTCAATTTTTCATTTTTAAGTCTCGAACTACTGTGCATGCAAGTTTTTCACTTTTGACCTCTGACTACTTCAAATGACCTTTGACCTCCAACCTCAATAGGGAGCACCCATGTCACATCCACTCAGTTCTTAGATTTCCAAAATATTGTCACAAGTCATGCCCCCCCCCCCCCTTTGTTTTATTAGCAAAACCAAAATTTCAAGCATTGCATAGTCACAATTCTGAAAGTTGAAGTCAAGTCAAGTCTCAAAAAAGGCCTCAATGTAAATCAACTCATACATCACATTTTCACAAGTCTCAGTTGAATCACAAATGACTTTACCTCATCCAGCGGCAACAGGCTGTTAGGGATGATCCTCACAGTTTAAAAATACCATACAGTACAAACACTGGTGATCAAAGACAGATCTTCAATTTTTTAAAACACAACTGCTACAATTTAAACAACCTGTCAATTTCCTATTTCTTCCGAATGTTTTAGGTGGACTCAATTATGAATTGGGTTAATAGTAATTGGTGATTTTTGAAAGTGATATCACGTCACAAGATAATGCTAAACCAAAGTCAAATCAAATGTCAAATGACAGTAAAACAATGTCTAAGTGTTTCCAGTACAGTTTTATAATTTAATTCATTAACTCTAAATAAATATTCAAATTTTAAATTAGATCCAAGGGTAATAAAGAGCAAGGGTTAATATTGAACAAAAATGACCCCTCCTTAAGGTCATGGGTCTTGCTGGATTAAACGAGAAGGTTTTGCCCTCAAAGCATAACTATAAACTAACTTACGGTTGGACTTCTGCAGCTGGGCAGTTATTATGATGACGTTGATGTAACTCAATCTGTTCCTCAAAGACTTTGATAGTCTCGGCAAAGGCAACTTGAGCTTGTCTCTTCACTTTAATTTCCTGAAGGTGAACCAGCAAGTGAAATGTCTTAACTTTTTTCCAGCTATCCTCCCAAAACATTTGCCGTCATGTTAGCATCGGGTTTCATTCCGGCTAAACACTGGAGTGAACTTCACTCTGTTTCTGTTTGTATGTCCTGCAGCTTTATATTTGACAACAGCAAATTTTTTGATTCAGGACAGTTGGAGCAACAGGACAAACAGTATAACACTCTCACAAGCTGCGTTCAGTAGTGACCATTAAGATGTTTTTGTTTTGAAGATGACAGTACAAGGGGAATTACCATGACAACAAATGTACCATCCTGTTTCTAGACCAAACAGGACAACGACCATTCTGAAAACCAACAGGATGGAGTGATGCTCGCTTCTGATCATGAGCAGTCTAGTTTTTGCTGAGCGTTCCATCCTCTTATCCACTGTCCTGAAATCTAAAAATCCCTATCTATAGCAATGAAGTACATTTTGACATAGCACGGACTTGAACCTAACTGTTTCTGACTGTTGTATATGTCCATTTTATGTCATACGGACAAGAAAAAAAGACTAGCACATTTTTGGATGTCCATCTGACATTGTTAGAGTTACAATCAGGATAAAGCAGGCCTTACGAAATCAAGCTCTGCATATTATCTGCATACTATCTTGTTTCGATCTGACCAAAGGGGATGAAACTAAAACTTGATCTGTCTGCAAATATTTAAGGCACTTTATCAAAACCTCAGGCTGAAACTGCCTCAGACACACTCCAATGAAATCGAATAAGAGGTTTAATCCAATTTCCCCATTCCAATGTAGGTAAGAACGCAACATGGCTGAAGCCCTGCAACTTGGTTGAGGCAGCAGAGGCCATACTGTTTTGACAAAGAAACTGCAAGCTGCCTCAGAGAGACAAGGAATGATTCTCTCCAGGAATCCCTTTTACTTTTGTTAACATGGCATATTTTGTTGACAATGCTTACTTACATTGTTTCACCATAATATTTTCTTACCTGCAAGGAGTTGGTATATTCTTCATACAGTTTATCGTACATTGTCGTTTCTTTGAGGTAACTCCTATTCTTTTCCTGCAGTTTTTCAATCATACTTTCAATGTTATCATCTACGATCTGTTAGGTTAAAAAAAGGGTAAAAGATCACATCAAGCTTTGATAAATTAGAGGGGTACTTATTCTAAGCTTTTCAGTGAATTTTGCATTGAAATCTGATGTGTGTTTCTCAAGATATGAGCAGGAAAAGTTGCTACTTTTTTTTTTACAAAGAGTGAACTTGAAGCAAGCACAAATGACATCATATTCTCTCCACACATTAACGGGCAGTCTTTTGTTTTTCTTTTAAAGTTACAAGTGGTTTTTTGATCATCACTCCCATATTATCAGAATATGATTGTATAAGAGACCCAAGAACATTGCAAACTTTGCATTCACAAAGTAACTTCAAGGTCACTGCTGCAGCAGTTTGAAAAAACAAAGGAAAACAAAACATCCATAGTCAGTGTGAGGATATGATGTTTTCTTTACTCAAATTGGAACACAAATCTAGTGACTTCATTTACTGATATCTCAGAGAATAAATGTCCAATTTGACTGAAAGTTTCACCACACTGTGTAAATTTGGTTCCTCTTTCACATACAGTATGAAAATTAAATTTTGGCTGAAACCTCTCCTTTAATGTAAAAAACAATACATTTAGCCCATATATATGGACCAAAGGATGATGTGAACATGCTTAAATTCAAAGTAACAGGATAAATGTGTGATAGTTTTCTTTCTCTACACAAAATATAATTTGTTTGACTTTTTCTTTACAAATTAAACAGCTTCTAACATTTAAATTTTTTAAGACTTTTTAAGACTTGAAGCATGAAGACTTTGATATCATATTGTGCTATCATCAATTTGAAAACACACAGTCTACATAGTTGAAGTGCATCTGAAGATAATAACAGCAAATTATAAGGAGCATGAATCATGAACCAAAATGATGCAATTTCCATCTTCACAGGAAATTCCTGATTTGACTCATAAATGGTAAAGCTTTTTTTATTCAAAATTTAATTTCAAATGGAAGATTGTGCAGTAGTGATTTGTGATTCAAGTCTAAAACTACTCAAATTTACTGTCTTCATTTTTTCCCAAAAGCTACGGCACCTTATGCCAAAATGTGATCACTTTCTTACTGGTATAGGACTTCACTACACAAGAACTCCCTGGACAAAGGCCTTGCAAGAAAACAGCTTATTTCTCAACGACATTTAAAAATTTTCATTCAAAAGCAACAAAAGCAGTTTCCAACCAATTGGTTCAAGTCAAGTCGATCACTTCCTTTTTTCCAATTGTGGCTCACTGGCTTGTTTTCTCTAATTCATTGCTTATACTACAGCTATGTGTACAATACTACGATGACTGAAACTAAAGCATTGAATGTATCTTCAGTGCAACTGCCAATATCAACTCGTCTCTACTCAAACAGACAATTACGTATGAGGTGACAATTTGAACCACATCTGAACTTGGACGCTACTAAACTGTATACCTACCTGCATATCTAGCTGATGCAATGTAGATTAGGTTAGGTTAGATGGAGTTCTATGGCCCAGTTTCTAAGCAATTGGTCTGACACAATGTGACACATTACTCCTGGTGTGTCCATAAACCCTCATCCAACCAGCACTTCAAACCGACAGATTTAAAAAACTTGTAAAATACTTCCCTAACATAAACCGAACTCCAATCTCTGTGCAAAATAAATGCTTTTTAAGAAAGCAGCTGATTGAACAACTTTTTAGCTGACCAGCAAACGAATTAAAATATGTCATTCAAAACTCCTTCCCTAGCTACCACCATAAATGGAGACAAGACATTTTCACCATTGATATCCTTAACGCAAACACCATACCAGCTAGTCTCCTATCTTTTTTTGCTTAATATTAATTAATATCACCTTTACACACTGGACTAGAGTTGAACAATAGTGCTCTATTAATACAGCACCAATTAGTTTCATATATCCTTGAGAATACTTCAAAATGCCACTTTCAAACTAATCAAATGAAGGGAGATGAGCCACGAGACTTCTGAATATTTCAATCATCGACAAAAACGGTAAAAATAAAGAAAGAAAGAGAGAGATAAAGAGTGGTAAAGAGAGATGGCACTTTACGTCTTTTTTCCTGGAAACAGCATGCAGCAATTTGACGTCCAGTTTCTCGTTGTACTGTTTGAGGGACACGTGCTTATAGTGGTTGATCAATTCCACCACAGAATGGAACTTGAGAGGCTCTGTAAACCCATAATGCCCTTTTTTGTGGTAGATTTTTATCAATTTGTTAATTCCTCCTTTCCTGTAATGAAAATAAAAACACAAAATGATTTAGAAAAATATATCCCTTCATTAAATTTTCTGAATACCTATGATATTATCAATACTAATGTTCTGAGGGATTTGATTGTCATCTTCGTGGATGGGTCCAAGAGGAAGTTTATTAACACCTAAATGCCAGTCGGCTTTGTGATTCCTTGCATATTTAAAAGTGGAGAAAGTGTTTAAAAGCCAGTCAGCTTTGTGATTCCTTGCATATTTAAAATTGGAGAAATTCATTTTGTATTTTTGTTGGATATACTGTTGCACAAGAGTTAAGATGCTAATGTATTGGGGGTTGTTGCGAATTGAGCAGCAAGTATGTAAGACAAAATGAAAGTTCTCTCTCTCTCTCCATGCAGGTAATTTTTCTAGAAATTAAAGATGTTGAAACTTGCAGTCTTCTGTGAAACTGGCCATGTTTTTTGCTTTCATGGGAAAAGCCTGAATGTAGATCATAGCTTTTCCAAAAAGTAGTTACAAAGGATTGTAGGATATGGTATTGGTACGTATTGTTTTTGTAAATAGCATTTATACTGTGGAGAGAAACAACACACACCAACAGGCTGTCCCATAATCCTTTGCAAGAGCCATTTGAAAAGGGATGAAAAAAAATGATTAAAAAATTCATTACCTGAGTGTAAGTGTGTAATCCCCCGATTGGGCTTTATTAGCTGCATCTCGAACAAGATACGTTCCATCTGGCATATCTCGTAACTTTTCGTTTACTTCTTCCCTGAAACCCCAAAAAAGTAGAGGCATTGTTGAAAAGTTCATCACGATTTCTTACTAATGGCAGTGTAACAGGAAATTGGTTATCACAATAAAAATCTGCCAGTACCCCTGATTTTGCACATACAGTACAATTTTCAGAAATATCTTTTCATTTCATATTCCACTTCATAGCAAAAATCAGGGAATAACAAAGTTGATTTCATCTTCATTCTTTCATCTATGGAAGTTATAATTCATAAAACTTAAAAGTTTTGGTTGTCCACAGGACAACCTGTCACTCAACTTTCGTAAATGGGTAGCAGTTGAACAAAAAATTCTGGTCGTCTTAGAGGCAGGATGCCTGTTTGAATCGTACAGCAGCAAATTATAAAATTTACACTAAGTACACTTTGACTTTTGGTTGCTCCTAGTGGTAGCCACTTGCAGGGTTTGAACCCTGTTTACAGTGTGACTGTTCTCATTTTAGAATGTCTTCAAGAAACGTGCACTTGTAAAACATTTATTCCTCAAATTTGTCCATATATCACGGTACTAGAGTTAGTAGTACTTCCACACCTCAAAAACCTTTTTTCATCGCTGCATGTAATAATAAACCATCACACAGGAAAAAAAGGTACCACCAATGTTCCTGGGAGGTAACCATGCAAACCCCAGTTAGAACACAGACTTGACACAGGTTGACACACCTTTTCTTGCAAAGACTACAATTTTCAAGAAACAAGTTTTGTCTCACAAACTCTGTTTAAAATGGCTTTAACCACAACACTTCTGCATGTAGAAAATTTGAAAACCCTGAAGCAAACCTGTGGTAATGTTTAATAAATGATCTGTTTCAATATCAAGGGAAAACAAGGGTCTATATCTGAAATAAAAGTGACCAATGTCTACCACACATGAAAACCTGATTATTAAACATAACAAGTTTTAATTCATTCTTTGTGGAAAGAAGAGACAGTAAAATATTGCAAAATTTCCATGCTCTTTTGAAAAATGCTCTCTGATTCTTAATTGCTTAAACCATACCTATATGAATTCAAATATTTTTATCGTGAGGAAACAAAGGCAACTTTAACATAATACACACCAAAGAAAAAAGAATCATTAATCAAACCAAATTTCTAATTCATAACATTTCATCCATTAATCCAACTGAAGTTTCAAAATGAGTTACCTTGAAATATTGCCCCAGTACCATTCGGCATCTTCCAGAGATTGAGGTTCGCCATTTGATGGAAGGTTAATAGGGGCATACTCTGACCTATCAGGGACTGGAAAAAGAGTCAATAACATGTTATCCATTTTTGCTCAAGTACATTACAGTCTGTTTCTGTGTCAAAAAGCAAAATGCACTTGATACAGATAACCTAATGAGAGTCTTAAAGGGATCGCTACCAAATGGCAATGCTTTTAGCAACAGTCGCATTACAAGTCAAGTTTCAATCCAATATGTGCAGAAAAAGTTAAAATTTTTAGTTATGTGGTGTCCTGACTTGTAACTGGTTTATGCATAATTTGAAAAAGTGTCTGCTCAGGAATTTTTGAAAGCTGAATTAAACTGTTAGGTGCTCTTTCATAAGGCAGCTACTGGTATGTTGGATATGGGGATTGTCCAAGTTTGACCATTTGTCATTGGTATGTGAAGAAAGCTTAACAGGTTTGGAAAATTTGTTGATTTTAAAGAGCCAACTCAATGAGTCCCTTTAATAACATTTTTATCTTCATTTCACTCACTAATCAAAACATTTCAGAAGGTGACTTTTTGGGTAGATGCGCACACGCACAGTCTCACAAGGTTTGAGCCTTGGTTGGCTGTTGCCATTGTCTTGTATCCATTGCATTCTTTGTTACGGTTAGGAATTAGGTTAGGGACTAGGGCTATCATTAGCCAATTTGGAAATTTCTTGTTTAACGGTGGGGGTTACCCTGAATTCCCTATTACACAAAGGAACATGATGAACATATAATTACCTGGCGGAACAACCTTTGTTTGGACCACACCCCAATCTCCTTTCTCTATGAGTGTGATCACAATTTGTCGATGAGCCTCTGTATTATATATGACATGTCTGGAGAGAAGACACCATAGAAATGTTAATAATGTAAAGATCAACTCCATTCATTCTTTGAAAAACATTCAAAAATATATGACATTCTGTGAACAGCAGCATAGGACTAAGCATGTGTACCTCTTCTTTTCTTACATCTAAAGCCACGGTCACAATACAATTGATACAGATTGGATTCCAATCCCATTTTTTCATGTTTTGTTAAAATCTACTTCATCTCTGGTCGGAAAGAGCCAATAGTCCTGCCATACTCATTCTGACCGGAGATGGAGGAGATTTTAACAGAACCTTACAAAAATTGGATGGGAATCCAATCCCAAATCATTGTAGTGCAACTGCAGCATACCACAAAAGGATGAGTGATTTCAAAACCCTGCAGACAAGCTACCTCACAAAGAAAACATTTTCTCTTCATTTCCTAATTCAGAATTACAAAAAAACAATTTTTAACATAATCAAAGAAATAAACAAACACAAATTCTTTAATTTTATGAAAACAGAATGTATAAATGTAAAGTCTGCCAAAGGATATCACAACAAGAGATGATAACACTTGCAGCCTATGATGAAATCCTGCCCACACAGTACAGAGATAGGCATCTATAGTTCAAATTTTTATTCCTACTGCTTTCACTAGGAATTTTGAACTAACACAAGCCATCAGAGCTACCAATTCAAGCCGCTCATTATTTGCAGGCTATCACAACAAAAATGTAGGCCTTCTTTAAAGAAAGGCTGGACACCACCTGAGTGTATAGAACTTTTTTTTGCTATGTTAAGGAGACATTAGTAAAAAAAAAAATTCCACTTAATTTAAACTATGCAGTCATTGGATCTAAGTACTCATCCTGAGCATTAATATGAGAGATATTTCCATAATGTATAAATAGTCAATATTATTAAAAATAATTTGTTATGTTTCATACTTAGGTGTGCACAAGAAGCAGCTCTAAATATGTACCAAACATAGTCTCTATGAAGGTATTGTGTGAAAAACTTTCAGGCTGCAGCTGCCTCAACCAAGCTGCATGGATTGTGCCACACAAGACTGTGTTTTCTCAGCTCATCAACTTCCAAATCCAATGTCCCCCCAAAGTGAAGAGAACTATGTCCAATTTTAGACACAAACTTCAATACCATAAAATGAATTATTCATGTAATCTCTCATGAATCATGCAGCACTTTTTTGAGTACTGTGTCTATTTCTGTAGCACTAAACCAGAAGTATAGACTAAAACTTGGGATGTCCTATCACAATTGGGATGCATAACCACCTGTGCAGTGGTTACTATCAGAGCGTGGGGTATAACAAAAAAGTACCAACTCTGTTGTTGGATTGGGTGACTGAATGATTTAAACAGGACCAGATGCTGCCTTTTTGTGAATATGTACTGACATTCGACTAGTCCCAAGGCCACATATTTCTATGAATATTCAAAAGAATTTGTTGGTTGTTCACTTTGACAGAATTTAGGGATATAACTGAACAAGAAATACACTGCACAGCTTGCTATTTAGGCAACATAGATTGAAGCCTTCTGGACTTTCATATTTATCAACTTGACATTCTATATTGTCTTTTCTTTTGCTATTAATTTAATATGTACCATAAAATTTAACTCCATGGCCCTACTGCAGTAATAAGAACAAAAAAAAATTCAATTAACCATTACATGGGAAATTCTTCATGGAGGGCTTAAATTTACTTAAAAAGAGTTCCTTCATGGTTCCTCCAAAACAAGACATTAACTCACAAGATTTTGTTCCTTGGCGGTCTGAGTAAAATGTGACAAAATACATATGAGAGATGTTTGGACAAAACTTCAATTTCGTTGTTTTGGCAAATCCGGCAGAAGTGGGCCATGAGGTAAGACAGTGTAGACCTATGGGCAGGTTGGAGTCTCTGGACACAGTCTAACAACCTGGCTTCTCGATCTGTGCTGTTCGCCACACCTGCATGGAATAATTTTAAAGGATGAGACTATAGGAAACAGGGGTGTCAATCCTGGGGGTGGAAACAATTGCAAAAATGAAAATATTGGGGGGAAGGCAATTATTCCCCCCCCCCTTAATTCAGGCAGATTAAAACACAACACACTAAACAAATAAGATATAACATTTTGGTATACAAATGAATTTAGGGGGTTTCCAGAAAATATCAATTTGAGTGTATGTGCATGTCAATGTTTTTTGTGTGCATACGTTTGCATTCATATGGGTGAATTGCTTATAGATGAATCTGGTCAGTTTACATTCCAGGGTTGAACCTGCTGTTGGAATATTTTGCCCCCCCCATCCATCCATCCATAAACAATATAATGTACATAGGTTTTATCCCAAAACATGCTTTGATATCACATATCTTCTTAGTCAAATTTTATGCTAGCCAGTCCGAAAAATAATTTTCTTTGTTACCATGGATGACCTTTGATCTCCACCAAAAGCAATAGCAACCATCTTCTCACCAAAATGCATTAACTTACCATGTATATGCAATCCATCCAAGATTGCTACTTTGAGAAATCATGTGAACAATGTTTTCAGCTTTTGGACCCCGAGTGACCCCAGATGACCTTTGGCCTCCACAAAAATAATAGGGGCCATCCTCTCACAGTAATGCACCTACGCAGCAAAAATGAAATTCATTCAAGTTTCTTATTTTGAGATACTGTGTTGACAAGGTTTTCAGCATCTGACCATTGTGACCCAAGATGAACTTAGACCTCCACCCCAAAACAAAAGGGAACATCCTCTGGCTATAATGCATTCACATACTAAGTACAAAATACATCCAAGATTTGCATCTTGAAATATCTTGTTAACAAGGGTTTTCAGCATTTGGCAACTGTTGACCCTGGATGAACTTTGACCACTACCAATAGCAACAGGGTTCTAACTCTTAATATGGCACATTTATGTACCAAGTTTGAAAACTTTTAGGCATTCCTATCTTGAAATATTGTGTTAACGAGCAAAACATCACACAGACATACAGTACACACAGACATACACACATAGACCTTTTTTTTTTCAAACAACCTGAGGACCTCATTGTATTTTCCTTTCTTCCTGCTTCCTTAACCCTAACTGTAACAACAGATTGTATATTGTTCGGACAGGAGAGGACTCTAGAAATCTATTGAATTTCCACGAGAGGACCTAAAATCCATTGTTCTGGTCCTCTGTTTGAATACAAAACAAGTACACATACATACACACACATGCCATCATTACTGCTTTGGTTTGTCTTATCACTGAAACAAAAACAATATTGACAAGTAAATTCAAGAAAACAGTCTTTCTACGTCTTGATGAAAATACATATTTCATTCCCCAGCCCCCTCCCCAAAAAAGTTAAGAGTCTCACTAATTGCTGCCAGGAACTCGTCGTACATCTCCATGGATATGACTGGGTTTGGTAATTCCCGGAGATACCTTTTTAATACTCCTGTGATGATGTGGACGTCTGTGCACTTTGATAAATCAACTTGTTCTGGGTTTTCGTTAAACTGGTCTTTTATTGCATTGACTGGTATCGTGGAAGCAGACGTACGATAGAGGCCCCTTACAGGCATATCTGGAAAGAGATTGAGATTTAAGATCCGATAAGATATCTGCTCAAGTTAATTAATTAGTTAAATGAGGTTTTACATTTTAGTTTCTAACCATTTGGTTTAAGTCAGACCAGCCACAGCTTTTTTTTCCAGTTGTGGCTCACTGGCTCAAATATGTCTTGCTGCTAATACACAACTTAAAGCCAAAATGCAATTAAATTATTATAGTGTGGCTATCCTGTTTCATGAAGGGTCACTTGGAATCATGTGGCAATGGATTTCCTTCTCAACTGTGAAATTTACTGGGATCCAGTGCTCACATTAAGCTGCTATGGCTAGATTTTAATGCAATGGCTTGTCAAATTGATGCAATGATGTTTGTGAAAAAAAATGAAAAAAAAAGGGGTTTCCTTTTTTCCACATTTGATTTGTGTACAGTACAACAAAACTTTAGTTTCAAATGAGTCAGATTTTCTCATCCTGGGTGTATTGTCCCAATGTGTAATTTCTTAGAAGAAACAGTGCTACAATGCTTGGTTAACATTGAATATGAAATATCGAAGTCCTGAAATAACATGCAAGGTACTTGGAAGAGTTAGTTAGTTAGTTAGAGTAGGAAGAAGAGACAGAGGAAGAACACCAAAAGATTCAGCTGTTGTTTTAAACTAAGTTTGGAGTAACTGCTCTTGTCCTTCAAAGTGGCTCATTGACTTGGTTCATGAAATTCAACAAATTTTCCAAACCTGCTGTGTTTTCTTCAAAAACCGATGACAAATGGTCAAACCTAGTAGACAATTCTCATGTCTTATATACAAATAAATGTTTTCAGAGTGACAACTCAACGGTTCAATTCAGTTTTCAAAAATTTGTGACCAGGCACTTTTTAAAGAAATGCACATAAAACATTTACAACTCTAGGCATTGTCATGTGGTAGAGAACCTTTAACACTCTCATTATGTTTTGGATTTCAACTCAGTGAGTCCCTTTATGCAATATTAAATTCTACTAGAAATACATCTGTAAAATGGAATAGTTTGTCTTGTGCCAATAAGGTGGCATACAGCATGACAGGGGGAAAAGGGACTGGGGTGGGGACAGGGAGAGGGGGCAGGGGTTGGTGGAGGAGGCACCATCTCTCCCTGGTAAAGAAGTATTTTTTTCAGGGGAGAGTAAGCTGTTAAGATCTAATACTACAATAGTTAGTTTTAAGGGCTAATCCTCTCACCCCAAACTACATTTTTTTTTCTGTGGAGTCCACAGAAATTCTCAATTGGCTTGACTGACAGCAAGTTCTAAAAATGCAGAGTACCGAAGCTCATATTTAACAGCATGTACTCTACTGAAAGTATTTTGATTAAACATTGGGGTCTTGCATAGTCACTCTGCAATTGTGTTTTAACGAGGGTGAATTTCAGACAGTTGTGGGAGGACTAAAGTAAGAAGGTTGGGAGAACTGAAACTATCTGGGGTGAGAGGATTATACCTTTAAATCTCAAATATTTTAAGTATGGTAGAAAAAATATTCAAAGAAGGTAAAAGTTATGTCAATAAATGCCATTTCTTTCAATTTCCTCCACTGCCATTCTGAACACTCAATTAGGGTACTCGTTCAATGTAACTTCCATTCATTGCAATGCTGCAGGTTGTCATGGCAACTGCAATGCAAAAATGCACACCAATTATGGTAAGTGAGTTACACATACAAAAATTAGTCATTACAAGACCCGAAAGTGAAACATTTCGCTAGGCTGTATAAACAACGACCCTTGGAGGACAAAATCCACAGAGCATAAGCCTAATTAAATGTTGCAACAAAATATGCAGCTCAGTTGCCATGGAGACATATTATGTTTTTCTTTGGAAAAGGCAAGTTCACAAATGAGGAAGCTTAAATTACTTAAATTACACTAACTTAAATACAAAACATTCTCAGGTTTTGATTTTTTCAATAACAGAAGATGTGTTCACCATTGAATGAATATAAAAATTTTTTAAACTTATTTTACATCACTTACCAGAGATGCAACTTGTTCTTATTGTTAACATCAAAATGACCCTTAGCCTTTTATCTTTAATAGTAATCCTCTTCTTAGTCAAGAGCTAATACTGTGTCTCAAGATAACCCACATTAGACCTAAAGAAGCCATATTTTGTGCAATTTGCATATACTGACCTTTGATAACTTCAAATTAACCGTCACAATAATAAATATGATCATAATTACAGAGGCTTTGAAGGACATCATCCCTTTTATAATACTAATTAGTGACCAAGAAGGTGGGGGAGCCTCTGGCCATATATTCACCTCTTAAAGCGACTCATTTGAGATGGTTCATGAAATTCAACAACTCTTTTGAAACCCTGTCAAGTTTTCTTCACATACCAATGAAAAATGGTCAATCTTAGACAATCCCCATATCCTACATACAAATTACTATTTTAAGGGTGCTGAGTACTTACTGGTTTAATTCAGTTTCCAAAAATTGGTGACCAGACACCTTTTCAAATTATGCACAAAACTATTACAAATTAGAAATTTTAACTTTCTTCGGTAACTATTCGATATGAAACTTGACTCAGTATGCTGACTATAAGCATTGTGATGTAGTAGTGACCCTTTACTACTCTCATTAAGTTATTGGTATCAACTCAATGAGTCTCTTTAAGTTAAATGACTTCTATTAATAGCCAGATGCCATTGAAAAGTCATGTTAAATCTGACAAGGTTTCCTTCTGAAAAACAAAAGCTTTCAAAACAAAAGGTTTCACATTTTGACCAATGGTTCTTCATATTTTGATCTCTAGTGACCTTTTGAGAAACTCCCACCACAAGGAACTGTATTTAATAATGTTAAAAACTGCCATCTCTTTCAGGGGAAATACTGAAACATGCAACTGTATCACAAAAGACATACCGTATATTCTGTAATAAACGCCCCCAGGGGCGTTACATTTTTGAAAAGGGGGGCGTTTATTTGAGGGCATATTGTAATAAAAAATTAACTTATCGGCATCAGTAAAACTCTGCCGTTCAACCCATCATTACCACCGATTATTTGTAAACTGAAAAAAGGGCACAAATATACCTGAAACTTGCTCTTAATTTCGTTAAAATTGATAAGCACAAACGTATAAATTATACCCCTGCCATGAGCGCGATCGTTGGTTATTTTCCCCATAACAATGTAGTATAACCTGGAATTGTATTCCTTGCAGTCTGTAAAAAGTGCCGCGTAAGTTGCTGTGCAATTTGTTCTGTACAAAAGCACAAGTACAGTACAGACTATCCGAGCTGCAGTGTTTGGCTGTATTCCCAAGTCCCAAAGCTTACCATGAATATCTGTGCACGTTTTATACACGTAGCACCTAGAATCTTTGGAAGTTCGGTGGTTATTATCCTGCATAAATTAAGCCATTTCTCGCATTCCTTCCGCAATGTTATTTGCAGTAGGACTTATGAAATGTGAACGTCATCGCCAACGAAAACAGTGATGCACGTGGTCTCATGCAGGCTACTTCTTCGCCCACGCACTTACGTGCGTGTCCGTTTTTACCTCCAAACAAGGCATCATGTTTCCCTCGGTGACATCATATATGCATACGATCCATTGCAAAATTTAAATTGCCCCTGCATCGTGATTGGTTCAAATGCGATGATTCTAGCCAGCCAATCACAACTCGCGCCATCGCCTATGTGATTTAGTGTGTGAAAATACTAAGCCTCGAGACGAATTTTTCTATCGAGTTTTTATGTGATACGACGATCACATTTCATATGCTGATTTAACCGGCTAGCGTAGCCGGGCGAGCCCCGTGCTAAACTCAACAAGAAACGACATCACAAATCTCTGCGTACTTGGATTTTTCAGGGATTTCACTTGGGTGCATTTCAATTGCAGATTATTTTCAAACAAGACCTAAGTTTTGGACAAGACCTGCTAAAAATTTACGGGGATATTTATATCCGTAAGGAACCATAGGATACGTACGTTAATCAGGTGCGATTGTTTTGCTGCCCCAGAACCGCTAAGGTTATTATGATTGCGTATTTCTACATGGCCTCATTAAAGCGGGACTCTACAGTACATTATTAACGCAACTACAACCCAGTACAGTAAAATACTGCAAATGTTCCGACATGATTGGGGGATGAAAACTAAACAGAGAGCTAAATTATCAAAGGGTATGTGACATGGACTGAAAACAATCCTAATGTATTAACGATTGGTTTATATCTCCACATTTGAAAAGAAAATATGAGGCCTACAAAAATGATATTCCATTCGCAAAACAAACGGAACGATTCCCAATATTTTTCAACTTGAACGATATGCACAAAGCAAGGGGCGCGTACTTTAGAGACAAACACGTGTCTTCCCTCTTTCTAATAATCGGTAATCGGCATCGGGCCGACTGTTAAATTAAATAATGATTATGCATAACCGGTCAAACACTAGCTTTATCTGTGGTTTGGGCCTGTAGTGCGGGAGGCCTTGGCCTACGCAGTTGTTAAAAATTTGAGGGGGGCGTTTATTAGAGGGGGAGCGTTTATTACAGAATATACGGTAATCAGGGAAAAATAAAGGTGTGAGAGGAGGACACTATTAAAGGTCATGTACCTCTTTTTTCTATGGCCTCCACACATTTGATTACTACAACAGGTGCCGGTTGAGATCCTGGATCAAACTGTTCATGAAGAGGTTGACAAAATATACCTGATGAAAGATAAAAAAGGAGATTGGTGACTAAAACTCTATCAATGACCTATCCAATACAACATAGTTTATTAAACTTAAAAGCCTTCATTCTCTGGACAAATTTTCAAAAGCCATGTTTTCTCAGTTGGTTCATACTTTTTCACATTCCTTAGAGGTTATTTAGTTAGATGGGAGTTTTATGACCCAGTTTCCAACCCATTGGTTCAAGTCAAGCCTGCTATGGCCATTTTTCCAGTTGTGGCTCACTTGCTTGTTTTCTCTGCTCTGTTGATTATGTGGAGCATGACCCATAGCAGCAGTAGGTTCCATTTTAAAGTCGTTTGTGTGACTTGACCTGGGAATAGAACCTGGGCCTTCTGCATGAGAGACGGATGCTCTACCTCCAGACCAAACGTGCGGTTTCACATTCCATATGGGGGAGTCTTGCCTGAAGTTTTAAATCAAAGTGCAACCAAGGGTTACAGTGTATTTTTAATCCATGCCTTGGAGGCCTTGTTGATCACTGCCTTGTTCTATGATGCTATAGAAACCATTAATGTGAGAATAGCCCACACCTGCTGTATTATAACTTCATTTCTTGAGGCTACCAACTCAATGATTTAGATGAAAATTGGTTATATTTAAAAGGAGAATTCAAATGGGTTTGTCAACTAGATGAGGTTCTACCTCTCAATTTCTAAGATTGGGTTTAAACCAGTTGGTTTAAACTAGTCAGCCATTTTTCCAGTTGTGGCTGACTAGCTTGTTTCTCCTACTTCCCTGGTAGTGCTCTCTTGGTTATGCTGAGCACCAAGCATAATGGCAGAAGGTTCAATTTTTAGAGTCTTCAATATGATATGGCCATGAGTCAAAACTCCAGACCTCTAAGAGAGTTCATATGGGAAACCATAGATTGTGTTTGGAATGAAAACCCATTTCACTTTGACCAAACTGTGGGTTGAACCTCAAGCCTTACAGTAACAAAGCTTCATAGTTTTAACTGGAAAAAAGGCTGTGATCAGTTCCACTTGAACCAATAGGTTGGAAACTGGGCCATAAAACTTTGTCTAACTAACTTCATAGCTTCAAACCCACCATATTTAACCCAACTGGTCAATGCATGGTTATTGACAAGGCACTTGCATTATTCACCTGCAAGTAAACTTCATGCACTAGGTTATCAGTTAGATGGAGTTTTACAACCCAGTTTCCAACCAATTAGTTCAAGTCGAGCTGGCCATGGCCTTTTTTCCAGTTGTGGCTCATTGGCTTGTTTACCAGACTCCATTATTTATGCTGAGCACCAAGCAAAATGGCAGCATGTTCTATTTTTTATAGTCTGCAGTATGACCTGGTCAGGGCTTGCTCTCCTGGCCTCACGACTGCAAGTCAGATGCTCTTACCTAACCACTGCAGTCTGTCTTCTTAAGCATGTAAGAAGATGCATGTGAGATGCATCTTTCCTGAGCACCATAAATACTTCATGGGAGATAACTATGAAAGGTAGCACAAAAGCAATAGTAAAGTCTGCAGGTATCTGGCCTACTGAAACGTTCTTCAGAAAGGTGTACAATCCAGTTTGGCAATAAAGACAATAATAGCCCAAAAGGGGGTATTTCTGACAATATTCAAATTATGCAAAACATTCTTCAATACATTTCATGTTTTAGTTCTTAACTTAGAAGTAGTCAATCGGTGAAACAACAATGGATTATATAGCATCCATTTTTAATTGTTGTCTTCCTTTCTTTGTCCAATATGGTGCACACATTAGCTGAAATTAGTTGCTGCAGAAAGACAATGATAAACTGATCCTGGGAAATTGCTAACAAAATCAATCCTGGCAACTCTACTAACCTTTGTCTAATGTGCCTTGGCTCTTTATGCATTTTGGAAGTCCTGTGGCAGCACAAACTCGATGGAACGCACAGCCACAAACTGAAATGTAAAAAAAATTAATTTGTCATCCTATGCAACATGGAAGCAAAGTTCAAGGGGAAGGCTGCTTTAGGTTCGAAGAAAACTCATATTTTTTAAAATATTAGTTTGAATGCACCACAGAAAACAATGCACATCTTTTGCAAAATAAGGGATAATATGATTGGTTTAAAACGTGATGGCACAGCTGCAACCACTCACAAAAAATTGCCTTTATTTTGAAAGAAAATATTCATATTTTTTTAAACCAGAGTTTATTTTCAGAATAATAGATGTATCAAAATCAAGCAATAAAGTAGCTTCCTTTTCAAGACAAGTGGTTCTGATGGAAAAAAAATTCAGTATTTTGCTGCTTTAAGAGTAATTTGTTGGTACAAACTTTCAAAAAAACAAATGATGAAACATCTCCAACTCTTTTAACATGTAATTTTTTATGTGATAAAGTCATTGCTACAGATCCTTGGTGGGACTGAATGATTTAAGATATTTTGTTTAATTACATGATGAGACATTTTAAATGCAAAATTCCCCTTTAATAGCAATCACCAATTTTTATTCTAGTATTTTTAAAAGAAACTTGAACTTCTATCCTTACAGTATTCCTTCCCATGAGGAGTCTCTCCACTGTCTCCCTCTCCTCTACCCCCTTCCACCCCCTCCCCAATTTTTGAGAATTATCCCATGCAGTTGCAATTCCTCCAACTGCCAGAAAGAAACTTTCGGGGGAGAGTTATATTTAGTAGTTCCTTCATTCTGATACAAATTGCAACATAGTAAATTCCTGTCTACACAGAAGTACAATAATCAAAACTCAACACTTTTCTTCCAAATAACCACGTTCACAGGAAATATTGGTTCATATTTAGGAAAACAAAAAGTCATCCGCAAGCCATTCAAATTTTGGTCAATTGAACATATTTTCAATTGTAAATCCCAAGATGGCAGGGTTATCTCTTTTCAGACAATACATTGACCTTTCATCATGTTGACATAACCAATTTAAAATTATCACAAAGTGAATACTTTTGTTTCAGGCTAATGATAATAGATCAGGAAAGATAAAAAATAGGAAGGAAGTCTACTTTTAAATTGTCTGTTGAAGAACTTCATGCAGAGTGAATAACACATTCACAGTACCTTTACAATAAAGTCCTTGTTGTACCAGTCCATACATAAACTTCCTGCATTTGCTACACCACTGCAGCTTTGAAAATGTGTATTCTATTAAGTTATGATGGTCAGCTGGGTAGTTCATAGCTGTGGGATTAAAAGAAAAAAATTATTAAGGTAATGAGAGTAAAAGATTGTGAATACCATCTGAAGAAATCCAAAAATTACCTTGGTTGTAGCTTCAGGCCTTGAGTTTTAGATTTTCCAGGTGTGCAACTAATCAGATGTATCAGGAAATTAAGGAGTATGATAGGCATGGTGTTTTATTATAATAAAATAGATTTACAGTATATAAACTCTCTTTATCTCGGTGTCCAAAAAATCAAACTTTTCACCAGTATTTACGCTATGCAGCTATGACACGATTTTGACACAATGGCTTGTCAATTTGACGCACTGATGTTTGTGGGGGAAAATGAAAACAAGGGGGTTAAATCTTTTTCCCACATATAACATGAGTAAAGTTCCACAAACTGAAATTTCCAATGAGTCAAATTTTCAATTACTGAGTGCATTGACCCAATGTACAATTTTTTAGAGGAAACAGTGCTCCTCACAGTGATTTGAAGCAAGTGATGGTGTGCTATGACACTCACCTGCCTCAAATTCAAGGCCTGTAGCTTCAAAATGAGTGACATGTAACATCACATATCAATCATGCCAAACCATCTCACACCTGAGAATCCAGCAAAATGTATGTACAGTGCTGCCTGGAATAAATGTACCACTGCAACCGCCCATGAATCAGGAAATCATTTGTGTCTTGACTACTGTTAACACCGAGTAGTTAATGAATAGCAAAAGATAGCATCTTGGAGAGAATATCAATAGAATCCACTGGCAGCAGATTTAGAAAAATACAAAAAGTTCACCATTTGCAACAAAGCAATGCCACTGTGATAATCTGGATAACAGTTTGCTTTCTTACAGTGGCTGTCTAAAGGAAAATTCAGGACAGAAAGCTGTTATTCATAAACTCTAATTTGAGTAAAAATGGATATTTGTGGCAATGCACCGCTGTGTCAAGCATTAGGCAAATGTAGGCTTACTGTGACAGTCTTATTGCGTGATCATTCACCTGTTCGTATATCTCGACGAAGAGCTAACTTGTCATTTTATCTAGCCTGGTGCTTACTCTCTAGGAATGTCTAAGTCAGTGCTTGAAAAATGTTTTTGAAAGAATTCTTTTAGACTTTCAGGAAACAGACTGTGAAAGCCTCAGATTTGTTTGAGACAGAGTCCAACATTATTAAATTCAAGCATGAACTAAACAGCAGCATGCATAACTTACACACAACAACTTGTTTGTGCATGAATTAGTTAGGGTTTTTAAAGTTAAAAAATTGCTAGAACTACACCCAGCTGTGAGTACTGCGCACCAAACACGTTCAAAATCATAGCAAAACGGCAATACGCCGGTAAATCAGAAGCCGTACATACATTTGTCCACACGAGAAAGTAAACAGCTTACATACACCACTTTCATTGGGAGAAAACTGTTTGGACTTTGCCCCATCTTGATGGTATGGCAATTACGCATGTTCAATGCAGATTGCAGAAGTAGATGCAATGAGTTCTTAGTCTGTTCTTAATATGGTTTCACTACAAGTGTTACGTAGGCTTGAGAATGTATAGTGTGAAGACATTTTAAAACACCCAGTTTATTTGACACACACATCTTATGTATGGTTCTTTAAGATATGAAAATAAACTCCCGTTAGAAACTTATCAAAACCCATGTCATACATACTCTGTATTTCTTTTGTCATATTATTGTCTGTACTTTTGTTTCCTAAGACTGAAGAATACGTCTACATGCCAAGTACTATGTTTATTTTGATAAACTACACTTCAACTGCACCTTAATTTCTTAACTTGAGGTGATGAACACCTACATCCATCTTTTGGCTACCTCACCAGTGGTGTTGAACTTTGCATTCTTGGAGATGTGAAAAACATGGCCAATGGAAGATAAAATGTTAAATTTCAATTACTAATCTAGACCAGGAGACTAGGTTAAAGTTAGTTTGATGATGTTTTCTCATCTAACTACCCAATTGATTTTAAAGGGCCAAACCTCTCACCCCAAACTACAGTTTTGGTACGGGGGTTCCAAACTTCTCAATTGGGTCAGCTCTTTGACTGACAGCTAATTCAAACAATGCAGAGTACCAAAGCTTACATTACACAGCATAAACGGTACTGAGAGTGTTTTGATATTGAGTTTTTCTATACTCACCCTGAAGCAATAAACTGAAATTGTATCTGGATGAGGATGAATATCAGAAGACAATTGTGGGAGGGGCTTAGGTAAGAAGGTTAGGAGAATTGATACTGTTTGGGGTGAGAGAACTGGGCCTTTAAGCCAGGTGGACACAACCTTGTAACCAGTTGTGGATCACTGGCTTGTTTTCCATACTCCACTGCATATGCTGAACATCAAGCACAATGGCAGCATAGATTCCTTTTTTTAATTCTTTGGTATGACCCTGCCAGGAGTTGAACTGCAGGTCTCTCAAAAAGTTGGATGCTCTAACAACTTGACCATGTAGATGGTTTTCAGAGAATAAATCAAGCAACATTTCCCTCACGCTGACACTTTCTCTTTCTCTCTAGCACTAATGTACTACAGTTCAATGATTTCACACATTTTATGACCTTCCTGAAGTGCAAATAAAAATATAAATGTCAAATAAACGTTTCTTTCAAGTTCAGTTTGGACTGCATCAATATTTCATTGAAACGTGTTTATAGGTTAAACAAATCAAAATAATCAAATTATGCACACAAAATTGGCAGGAAAAGAAGTTATTTTTTTACGTTTCTCGCACCACATGGCAAAATGGACTTTCCGAATAAACTTCGTTCTTCCATAATGAAAGGTTTACATTAAAAATAGGACCCCCTGCCCCCACCCCACCCCCAAAAAAAAGGGGATAAAATAAAAGGAAAATTGGAATACAGGTACTTACAAGGGTCTGTACTGCTAGCTCCTAAGTGGTTACTGATGTTGCCTGCATCACCAGTTCTACTGATTCCCATCAATTCATCTCGAGTATAGAGGATACACTTTCTGTGGAACTCGTCCAATAGTCCCATGTTCTGAGAAAGAAAAAAAAGAAAACATGAGCTTTTAATGAAGAAGACTTCAAAATATTATCACATACAAAGATAAGACAGGGAGTTCTACATATATTAAGTTTTAGAAATGAAGTCAAATGGTTTTATGCTTGTCACATCATCATATACCGGTATTGTGATATGTCACATTGTACGTAATAGCTTGTTCTGACTTGCATAAAAGTTTATCCCCCCAAAATTAAGCCCCTACTTTTTTTTTAAAGCAATAAACCCCTTATTTTTTTTTTTTGGCAACTAAAAGGGAAGCATTGAGGCCTCTTTTAACAGGAATGTAATGAAACATATAACATAATCAGAGACAGCTATATTTTCTGATTCGATGTTGGAACCCTGCTTTAATTAGTTCAAGACTGTAACTTGAAGGTAAGTGCAACTACAGTGCTAATCAAGCTGAACTTAGTAATTCCATTTAATATCCTTTATAGTCTAATGAACATGAAAATCTTGAAATCCCCCTTGATGTCTTGATGTGTTGAGAAGCCAGCTCCAGCCTTGATGAGGGGGGTTGGATTCCTGAAGAAAAGCCCGCTGTGCAAGATAAACAGATGCAAAGGGCCAGCCTCTATGCATCATCTGTGAAGTAAACATACTGTGATGTAATAGAAAAAGTGACTTATCATCAAACTGCTGACAGCAATGAAGAATGGGAGCTCTCTTTTCAATGGGAGCTCTCTTTTCAATAAGTCAGAGTCCTTTTGCAACAAGTTCAGTAACTTCGCTCTTAATGTAAAACAAGTCACACATTATAACCTCGGTCCAGATGTGTCAAAGTGAAGACATCTTATTGACCTAAAAATATCACTTTCCAGTCTTGTGTGATCTGATACCCTGCCAGACATCTCTGTCAGTTACACCCTTGACATCTAGGTTAAAATGGTTGCTAAAATTTCATCAACTCATTCCATTCCCGGCTCTCTCAATAGTCCCCATAAGGGTTCAGACATCTGACAGAGAAATAGAAGATATCCAAGGCCAGCAAATATACCAGGGTCTCATGACCTTATGTTGACCTTGACTTACCTCCAGGTCTTGCTCAGACAGCGATGCAAGTTTGCTCCCATTAACACCTCTGGTCCTGAATAATTCAGTATACCTGTACAAATTTGTAACTGCCATCCAGCTAAGTACATCTTCAATGGTCCACTGTTCCAAAGGCTGAAAAGGCAAAAAATTATACAAATGTCTTTACTGAAATTTAAAAGGGAGAGTAAATATTTAAAGAAAGAACCCCAAAAATGCATTTTTTTAACTCTTAAATGGGAAATACAGTCACCCAAATTTTGATTAGTGTACAGTTGTTTGATTGTTTTATGACTGGCTCTTGAGAGTCATATGACAATGCTTTCTCACTAAATTTTGAAATTTAGAAGAGATACTCATTGGTTTAACATGATTAAGGGAAAATATTAAGTTTCTTTTGCAAGCAAACTCATCCTTTTAAAACTAACCTTTACTGACACAGGGTGATAGATTATCAAAAATAAGGCAGCATGGTAGCATTTTTTTTCAAAGAAATAAAATAAGTTTCCCACAGATAGCAATTCAGTTGCTTGCTGCTCAAGAACAATTTGTTCACCCAAACTTTCAACATTTCAAATGATGCAACGTCCATGACTCTTCTTGCACATATTATTTTTGAAGAGATGTATAGCCATTGCTGGCATTTATAATTAAGACTGAATTGTTGGATAGTGTCTGTCTTTTTGTTGGAGCATTTTGAACAAAATATTCCCCTTTAAGTCCTGAAATGACATGACAGATACTTGGAGGTGAAGTACGAAGATATCTGTGAGACCTGCTGGCAGCTGTTTGAAATAAAGGTTGGATAACTGCTTCTGCCCTTTAATGGTTCAAGGGAATTGCTGAGCAAAACAAGACTGATGTGCCTTATCCAAGAACTTTTTAAGAGGGACACTGCAACATTGGCAACTCTTCTGACATGCCAGTAAGAAATGAACTCCACTTATCTGCATTTTGTTGGTAAATAAAACCAAATTTTTTTCCCCCATGACATCAAGCCTTTTACCCTCTAACAGATTGTTCATAGATCGTTTGTGTACAGCATGTGATCACCTAAAATTAAGTTGATCAAACAAATTAATCTGCCTTCTCCACCATGCCTACCAATGTTTTTGTTCTAAAGAAAGTAAAACTCAAGGGTCCCCTGTTATGAGGAAAAGTTGAAAAGTCTCAGTTTCTTCAAGAGTCCCATAAAAGTAGGCTATTTGGTGAATATTACTATCACACTTGGACAGTGGTGCATTTGTTACCTTTATGCCAAGAGGTTGCACAAGATTTATAGCGACACATCAGTGCATTAATAGCCAGAGCTGTGAGACAGCTTGAGTATCTCACTGGTGAACAGGATTTTTCTGCTGACCACCCAGGGGACTTAATTTTCATGCACATCAGACCTCATCTGGGAATTTCCAGTAAGCAAAAATCTTGCCTACTTTTTGTTTCTCACCTCATTTTATATCATGTGCAACCCCAAAAAGGGCCATTCAAGATGGTTAACTGTACTACAGGAGGGTCCTGCTTGACATGTTCTTCAATTAAAAAAACATACACATAGCATTACAGTCTTGATCTTTTTACATTAATTCCAATTAGAGTACCTGCATTCTTACATGAAAAAGTTTTTAAGCTTAATGACTCCTTCCCAGGAAATTTGGATACACTTGGAAGAAAATTTTGGCAACTGGAAGGAAATTTTCCTTACATTTACACATCAAACTTTGGTGATAAGAATTTGTGAGGTATTCATCTCTTCACGGGAAAATACCCATTTTTTTACCTCCACAGTACCTTTACCCTTTAAACTATAGTACTCCATTTACAAACTACCATAGTGTAATGTGTTCAGAATAACTATTATTTACAAATGTTCAAAATATATTTCACATAAATTTGAAAAAAAAAAATCAATAACTCCAATATAACAAGAACTCTTGCACACAAGGGTTTTTAAAAAAACAAAAAAAAAAAAACCTGTCACTTTCCCCTTCACCTAATCAAACATGACATGTGTTAAACTTGAATCTTTCTCCAGCTTTGCAGTGGTTTGATCTCCATGGTATGGACATATCCCAGCATGCAACAGGCTGTGGGACATTGAATGTTCAACCCAGACAGGAAGCTAGCAACAGGGTACTAATGAAGTACTGTAGTAACAATCTTGGCTTGGTAACCTCAAATAACCCAAGGAAACAAGAGAAATAGGCCTAGGCCTGAAGTAGGACGCCAAGCACAAAAAACCTCAAACCCTTGAAGCAGTGTTCTCCACCTGATTCAATTTTGTACCCCTATGTAGGCTGCAAGTGAAAGTGGCTCATTGAGTTGGTTCATAAAATTTAACCAAACTTTCTAAAGTTGTTAAGTTCTCTTCACATACAGTACTAATGGCAAATGGTCAAACTATATCCTACATACAGGTAACTGTTTTATGAGTGAGAACTTAATGGTTCAATTCAGTTTTCAAAAATTCATGCCAGACACATTTTCAAATTATGCACAAAACTGTTACAAGTCAGGACACCTCAAAATTCAAAATTTATTTTTTGCATAACTATTGGATATGAAACTCCACTACATGTACATAATCATGCTAATTATTAACATTCTCATGTGCTACTGTTCCCTCAAACTCTTCCATTAAGTTATCAATATCAAGTCAATGGCAGGCCATGAGTTTTTACATTCTCCATGGGTGCTACAAATCACACCCCTAAGAAAATTAAGGAGTGTGGTAGGTGAGCATAATTTATTAAAGGGATCTATCATACATGTAGCTCCACTTCACCACATAGGTGTGCAAACAACCCATATAATATATAATATATGTACTTAATAGGAATTACTGTCCTGGCAAAAATAATAAAAAAAAGAATGAAATAATAGCTTTCTTGATGAGTAAGAACATTTCTGATGAAAATTTCTCCACATTCACTTAGGGTGAGCCAGATAACTTCTCCAAGCTGTGGAGAATTGAGGGGAAGGCAAATGAGGATGATTCTAATTCCAAGATGGCGGACACAGGGGGCACAGTGCTAAAACTATTCCAGGCAGTGTGTGAAGTGTGAATAATGCAAAACAATAGAGCAATAGAGCAAGTGGTAAGTAAATGTTTGTGAAAAGAACTGCTTGCTCTGTTGAAAGGTTTGAAAAAGACAGTTTTTGTCTGGGTGGCTCAACCTTTTGTTTGGGTGGCTGAAGTTTTGTCTTGGTACGGCACCCTATCAGAACAGCTAGTGGAGAACACTGCTAAACATACAACTCTGTAACACAAAGCCAAAAGAAGCCCACTTATATGATATGAAATCAAAATTGTACTGACATGAAATGACATGACAATACAGTCTTAATTAACAGAACAAAGTACACTTTTTAAAGAACTCCTCAATGCTTGAAACCTTCATCTTTTGAACAAGAATTATACATCACAGCACCGTAAAGTAAACCGCAACTGTTAGATGTGTTTACTTATACTTTCTACTATATATATCTGGCATTCCAAAAATGACAGCCAACTTCCTATTTCTGTCATCTTTTCCATTTCATTTTAATCAAATTAGAGCCCACCCTCAACTAAGTGTTAAACCATGTGGAGTTAACAACCACAAAAATGAAGAACTGGGCTGGACTGCATACGCAGCCACAGGAGGAACATGATGTTTACAGTAAATTGTGTTACACTTTTATCTAAATCCAATCATTCCATAACATGTAAAACTTTCTTCTAACATTTTTCATGCTCTCTTGTCAAAGGCTCCTTCCTAGAGCAGGGCACATATAAGATTTTCAGCATTTTACAGTAATATCACTAAAATTGAATAATAGCTCTTGCATCTTGTGTTAATAAATTTTATTAATTGAACTTACAGCTTCTCTATAAGTAAATGTGTAGTTTGCATCAACCTTCCTTTTTGGATATTTTGAAGCATATGGTACACACTGCTGGTGAAAGAGGTCCTGTGTGTCCTTATACCTCCAAGCGACTCTTCCAGTTCCCCAGATAAAATCATCACCTGAAAATAGAGATGAATTTATTCAATGGAATTTAAATATCTGTTTTGGTTACATGCAGAGATAAAAGTAGAGTGGTGTTTTCCCTTCAAGTCTAAGCACTTCATGGTAAATGACATGTCAACACTACTATGTTAGTGCACATGGTCATACGACACAGGGTCCAGGGAGGGGGGGACTGCAGCCTTCCATCGGCCAAAACCTTGGTGAATTGGGCAGTCTCCAGTGCCTAAGTTGGGCAGAGTGATGCCCTAGTTGGGGATCTCGGGTCTGCAAAATGTCACCCCCCCCCAGGAGAAAGAGACCCGTACAGCCATGCTACAGTATTGCAAGCTAACGCTGTAGGCCAAGCATTTACGGTCTATCCCATTTTGACCTGAAAGACCTCCAGTGGATCTTCTAAATCATTGGACCTATATCTGGTAAGCCATCAATAAGGCAAGGAATGGAATTTGTTTTTTTTAAAGGTAATGGTGAGAACCTGTCTTTGTAGAGAATGATTCATGAGTCACTCACACAGTTTAAATGCTACTCTTTCTAGAATAACTGAGAAACGTTTCAACTTTTCTGATAAACTGTACACTAAAATATTCAGAATAATGGGTTGTTATGAACATGAATTAAACAAATGCCTTAGTCACTTGAAAATTTTACAGGTAATGTGATTAAAAAAGGATTTCTTTCCTCCCCTTCCAGAAGAAATAAAATCCCCCCTCCCAACCTTTCATTTTCAAATGAATACAAAAAATGTCATTTTCTTGGTTTTTTATTTTTAAAGATAACTGCAGCAGGATTTAAACTGATATACTGTAAAAAACAGCCTTTAAAACCCTTCAGATTAGGCCTCATAGCAGCCTTGAAGTAAGCTTTTGCCCCCAACCCCTCTAGGCTGAATCAAAGATCTGGGCCAATTTTCTCATCCCAAATAGAACCAATTCTCCCAACCTTCTTATTTAAGCCCCTCCCACTACTGTCTGAAATTCACCCTCATTCAGACACATTCTCATTTTATTAAATCAGGGTGAGTATAGAAAGCTCAAGGTGTATTATCAAAACACTCTCAGAACAGTTCATGCTGTGAAATATAAGCTTTGGTACTCTGCATTGTTTGAATTAGCAGTCAATTAAAAAGCTGAGCCAATTGAGAGTTTCTGTTACCCTATACTAGAAGTGTAATTTGGGGTGAGAGGATTGTCCCTTTAAGAATTTCTCCAGACTATGGTAGTTTGGGAGGAGAGTTGTACTGTACACTTGTAATACTTCCAATATATCAAGTCTGCCTCTAATACCTATTTATGAAGATACAGCTCTAACCAATCTTAGTCTACATTTACGTTTAACAACTCTCCAACTTATGCACTCTTTCTGGGCTCAATCTGGCTTGACCTTTTCATGCTGTGAGCAGGTCTTGAGGGTTTCATTACAAAATCTGGTAATCGTCTCACTGTCTTAATTTACTTTGAATTCAGGTTGAATGAGTTCTAAAAGACTAGGACAGGAAGAGAGTGAGGCCTAGAGTTTATTCAGCACTTTGTAAAGGCTGTAATGGGTAGGACCTTCATAACTGAATTGTGCTGAAGGCAAAGAGGGTAATCAGCAAGCTACGGAAGATATTCAACACAGGGTTTAGGGGCAGCGTATAGCAAGCCAATTGGCCAATAATTTGATACAGGAGGTTAATCAAAGTCTGATGAACTTGGCTAATCAACTGATAAACCAAATTTAGTGACTCACTGATCTTGCGCATTTGGCGCTGGTAAACCAAGTTTATCAAATAATTGGGCATTTGACTTGCCATAAGCAATGTGATAAAACTGCTTCTCACAAGGTGCAATGTGGAAATTGAATGCAAATTGAGTGTAGCAGGTGGTATTTTGTATAATGTATGCAAATTGAATCTGAGTACACAAGGGAACTTTTACAATATACTGTAGTACCACTTCAGGATCAATAAACTCCTTGAAAAAAATAAACATTGGGTAATATATTTTAACATCATTTTATACAGTACTTCCAGGATTTACAAAAATAAATATTGAAACTACAAAGTGGTATAGAGCCATATAAAATGAAAAGAAAACAGAATTTAAGCATAACAATGAGTGTGGTGTTGAATATGCATGACATCACCAGTTGCAAGACAGTTTTAAGGGAGAATGCAGTCACCCAAACTTGAATTTGGGTGTAGACTGTCATGTTTCATGATGGGCTCTTGAGGATTGTGTGACAATAATTTTTATCCTGAATTTTGAGACTTACTATATGAGAAAACTGCTTGGGTTAATGCATGCAACATCGAAGTCCAAAAATATTACGAAAAAATATTTTGATGAGAAATAAGAAGAACCTGTAAGATTTAACTATTGCTTCAAACTAAGTTTGAATTATCTGCTCTTGCCCTTTAATACTGTACTTAAACAACAGAGTTCAATATTGCTGCCAGCCTGCCAACAAGTGTGCTGAGGTTATATATACTGTACAGTACAGTGCCTACTACTATAATTCAATAATGTACTACAGTATGCACTACAGTAATTGAAGAGCCCCTGGGAATTACCCTGGCAGCCAATACCCTGAAACAGGCCAATGTTTTCAACATATTGACAATGCATTTAGGACATGGTTATACATTGGGAAGTATTAATTAGCAGAAATCTATAGACTGCGATAGGACAATATATACTGTATCTGCTTTCTGAATCAAATTTAAACACTGTGATGTGATGTACAATATTCCATAAGGGGTTATATTAAAATTTGTCACTCAAATGATGTATGATACCGCACATGTACACTACATCATTATGAACTGTTATGAACACATTGGATGAAGTCAAACCATGGAAGTACTACCTCCGAGGTAGTACTTCCATGGTCAAACTACACTTACATGAGGTGTTATTATGCAGCAGCTTTTTTGCAGTCTACATGACATAGGATCCTTTGGAAATAGTGACAAATATTTCAATACCATTCTCAGCATAAAATGAACATGTATACCCCCAATGGGCTGGGGGTTGTAGAATACGTACACTAATGAAGGAAAGATGTTTGAACTTGGAATATATGAACTGCCTACCGACATATGTAGCTAAAGTATGTGGTAGCAACCCTTAATCACCCTTACTGAGTCTAAATTTCAACCAGCCCCTTTATCTGAACTATGCTAATAATGAGCATGTGGTATTTTGGTAGCACCCTAAAAACCAACAACAGCTTAAGGGGCTTGTTGAGTTGATATCGATGACTTAATGAAAGAGTAAATGGGTCACCACCACATGAAAATACTCATACAGTAGTTAGCATAATGAGTCAAGTTTCATATCCACTAGTTACAAAAGGATCAAAATTTTAATATTGTGGTGCCCTGACTTGTACTGTAATGGTTTTGTAGGTTATTTGAAAAAGTGTCTGGGCACGAATTTTCGAAAACTGAATTGAACTGTTAAGTGCTCACTAATAAAACAGTTATTTGTATGTAGTGATATGTGAATTACCTATTAACTTTGACCATTTGTTATTGGTATGTGAAGAAAACATTTTACCAGGTTTGGAAAAATTTTTTGAACTTCATGAACCAACTCAGTGAGCCCCTTTAAGTTATTGATATCAACTTAATATGTCCCTTTAACAAGACCTGAATGACTGTGCAATTTTAACATACATTTCAACATGCTTTATTTACACTAGCTGTGCATTCATGCAGCCAGCCTCTCCTCAATGACTAAAGAGCAGTTTCTCCAGGGGCCTGTCTGCAATCTGAAGTTCATTCTGACAACAACGCTGATACAAAATTTATAGTCAATAATTTACATAAAATTTGGCAAAACAAAAAGTATCAGGTCATGTTGTGGTTTCAGTAAATACAGCAATCCAAAATAGAGAACTTACAATGTCTGCACAAGTGAGGGGTGACTAGGCCTCCACAAACCATTTGCTCTGAAAGTAAAAAAAAATTAATGCAGTTAAAGACATATTTGAATGTAAGGTACAAAATAGAATGCTTCAAATGATTAGCAGTAAAATCTGCTGATCAACATCTGACTTCATTAGCAATTTCTTCACCTTGGTTTTAACAGAACTTTACACAGTCAGCTTTCATTTTGGATGTCAGCAGTGAGCAACGATATCACATGAACTGTTTATTCAGGCAGTAGCTCTTGGGTTAGTTAGTTAGATGGAGTTTTACGGCCCAGTTTCCAACCAACTGGTTCAAGTTGAGCTGGCCACAGCCTTTTTTCCAGTTGTGGTTCACTGGTCTATTTTCCCTACTCCGTTGCTTATGCTGAGCATCAAGCACAATGGCCGCAGGTTCTGTTCTTACAGTCATTGGTATGACCCGGCCAGAACTTGAGTTTTAATGAGGACAGTTGAAACTCAGACAGATAAAATATTGACTTGCATCTTCTGTGAAGCAAACCTAAAAATGATTCACAACTGGGGCCCATTCCACAAAGAGTTACGCACGATCTTATTAGTATGATTTACTATTGGCTTAAGTATGGTGAATCAAACTTAAGATTGTGCGTAACTCTTTGTGGAACAGCCCCCTGGTCATTATTGGGCTTTACTGGGATGCAAACCCAGCTATTTTGTCCCTTGGGAAATGGCATTGAAATGACACAATATTATTTCTTAGTTCAATTATTGATTAGGAAAATACTTTTTTCAACACTGATGATTCAGCATTTCTCACATTAAGTTATAATGAATGGTTTTTTTTTTGGGGGGGGGGGGGTGGATGGGGGGCAGGGGGATGTGTCAGGGATCAGGGAGGTGGGTTCTTCTATTGTCAATATTCATCTTGTGCTAAAAGTAGTTTTACTTGATGTCATTGTCACATGACCACATAGACCAACGGTCACACAGCCATTTTTTTTTTGAGACGCTCAATTTAATTTGGCTGATTTTGTCGGGCAATCACGCCATAGAATTAGGTAGTGGGTACACCCCTCGATTTATAATACCATCTGCCACTGTGAACTTTGGCTACATTCGATGAAAAAAGTGACGATGACCTGGATGAGTATTTTAATGAAAATGAAAGTTGTCTGCATATATATATTTTGGTGGCTGTGTTGGTAATGAGCTTTGACAAGAGATGGAGAAAATGAAGATGTTGGGAAAAACCGCCATGGAAACCCATTTCATATTGAGGTCATGGTATTTGTGATGTTGCGTGTTGCAAAAAACTGGTCTCAGCCCATAATTTTTCAATCACTTCCATGGTTTGCCTATGAGGCCACACATACCCTTATACCCCTCCCCCAGGCCAGCGATCCATCAACAGACAGATCAGTTGGACCTGCATCTAGCCTCTCAGAACTTGGGAGCTATGATCTTCCCAGATTTAGACTATGCACAAAGTGCAATTTTAACAAGCATGTAAATGCAAGTTTTCAGCCGACTCCACCAATGTAACATTCAAACAGTCGACACTGAGATTACTCGGCTGATCAGAGTTTGCACTTGCAGACTTTTGTCCCCTGCCAATTCTCTATGTGAATCTCTCAAAAAGAGTGTTTTAAATAGACAGGACACAATTCTATCAGCCGACAAGACAAGTCAGCCGACAAAATCTGTTTGGGTCGCCACTGCTTTAACCTAGAGGTATGTTTGCATGGAGAGACATAACAGGGTTAGTAACTGTATGTCACATGACTCTCAACAGCTAATCATGAAACAGGAGGGTCTACTACTACAAGTACTCTTGCCCTTTAATCATCCCTGCTCCGTCAGTCTATTTTGTATACTGTACATACAGGCCTGAACTATACAGTACATAACAGTACACCACACAAAGACATAGTGTACTGTAGGCCAACAGTACAATAGCTGGGAATGTTACAGACTTAGTATTGCTCTCCCAGTACTCCTGAACAGTACCAACATGCTGGGGGTGGGGGAACAATTTAGTCTGGTTGCAAGTCCAGAAAAAAAAATTAAAGTTTCTGACAAATGAGGTGGAGGTGAAGACCTTGAATGAAATGTGCAAGTGCCATTGCACACTAGCCCTCACCTCAAATCAATGTGAAGAGTGAAATTTTTGCATACCTATAGTAGATAAAGAATGGAAACTCATTTTCATCTATTAAGGTCTACTAAAACAGCAAACCTACATTCTTTAATGTCCTGAAGAGTGTAATTTGTAGCACACTTGAAAACTTTAAAACTTAAAGGCCCTCAGTGTTCTCTCACCCCAAACAGTACCAGTTCTCCCACAGTAACCTTCTTACTAAAGCCCCCCCCCCACAATTGTCTGAAATTCATCCTCATCCAGACACAATCTCAGTTTATTGGTTCAGGATGAGTATAGAAAAACTCAATTTATATAATCAAAACACTTTCAGTACCGTACATGCTGTGTAATATAAGCTTTGGCACTCTGCATTGTTTGAAGTAGCTGTAAGTCAAAGAGCTGAGCCAATTGAGAATTTTGGTACCCAGGTACCAAAACTGTAGTTTGGGATATGAGAGGTTTGGCCATTTAAGGTCTGGAGGAGGGGGTAGCAATCCCCTCAGAGCTGATCTCTTAATGAACTCAAAAGTATCCAATGTATACTTCTGCTGAAAGACAAGATTTCAGTCCTCCCTCACTCTCTCTGTAAATTACACTAAGCAACAAAGTTTTGAATGTCATGTACTACAGTATACAGATGCAAATATATACAGTATATTTGTAAGATCATAATCATGTTACATAATTTTTCAAGGCTGGAATTTCAAAATGATGATAAATTTTGCAGAATAAACATGATGTCACAACTAATCATGGAACGCACATCAGATTGATGCATTTTTTTACAATACTGTACTGTACAACAGGAAGGGGGTCCACCCTGGCTCAGGGGGGAAATCTAAATGTATGCAATCTGCTTTAGAAATTGTCAAATATACTGTAGTATCAAAGTGTGCACAAGCACAATGAGGGCAGAGACCACAACAGGGAAATGGCAACAAAATACTGTTTACAGTACTGTGTGGTGCAAAGCACATTAAACCATTTTCGCAGCAGGAAGGAAATATCCACATATCTGCTACATTTATAAGCATGTAAGAACAGTATGGGTCTATACTGTATGTAAGCATCAACTTTTGAAGGAAATGTTCAGTCTCATTGAGCAATTGTCACAATACAGTGTAGATCTATGTATGTCTATGTAGGTTTAAGATGATGTTTTACAGCTCAGTTTGTAACCAATTGGTCTAAGGCAGGTAGACCAGTCTTTCTTCCAGTTGTAGCTTTAGTACAGTAGCTTGTTTTCCTAACAGAGGAAAGCAACTAAAATCCATGCACAGCACAGTAATATTTTTTACTAGGCAGGCTAGAATAGAAATGGTCATTTCTGAACCCTTTCGCTATGGAAGGGGGTCCATCTCGCCATACTGAGCTTTGTATTAATTACGTATGTACACAATACATATGTACCTGTTCTGCGAAATAATAAGGCTTTGTATGGATGCCCCCATATTGGTGTTCCCTATACCCCAAGAGGATGTATTTATCTCCTCATCAAGCCTACTGTTTTCCATATCCAAAACACGATAACACACCACAGATTTATAATGAGGTACTTCAGGACACAGCTGATTGCTATGGTTTTGTGGCAAAACCATATATAGCATATATAAAGTGATGGTAAATTATGGTTCCACAGCAAAACCATCCGCAGCAAAGGGGTTAAGGATGAAATAAAAACTCCCACAATTACATCCATACTTTCATGAGCACTATGGAAATTTCCCTAGATTGCCATACAGTATTAATTGGTAAATTGTGATGCTGACCATTCCATCTCCCAACATAAAGTACTGGAATTTATGTGCAGCACTGTACTTACTATTAAACAAATTTTATCAAGACATTTAAAGTAAGATCACAGAATTTTGAGATAAAACAAAATTCCTGCAAAGCGTTGATGCTTACAGTATCCCTTAAGTTATATAGGCATTTCTCCTTGAGAGGCCACAAATATGCCCCACAGCTCAAAACTTCTGGGTTTGCCATATTCATAAAATTATCCTGAGCAAGGTTGACTATTTTCTCTATCATAAGTCAGTAACCATCAATATGGTTGTTTGTGGCTTTGAAGTTTGCTTTTAAATTACAGTACAGTACAGTACAGTACAGTACAGTACAGTACAGTACAGTACAGTACAGTACAGTACAGTACAGTACAGTACAGTACAGTACAGTACAGTACAGTACAGTACAGTACAGTACAGTACAGTACAGTACAATACAGTACTGACCTTCTCACCCACTTTTGAAAAAGAAATGTTTAAGCAGCTACAACCCAGGGAAAACAAACAACGACAAGTAAAAAAGGGGAAGAAAGTTTCCCTAATAACAACCCAAACAAAAAAGACACCCATCGTGACGGCAAGGCTGGAATCTGGAAGAGGCCTGCTATGAGTTACTATACTGCAAATAGCGCACAAGGGAGGAGGAGGAAGAAAACCAAGGCGTAAGAGTTGCATCCAAACCCATCAAGCACTGCAGGCGACAAGGGTGCCCTCTTTCTGAATTGTGTTAGGGTAAGTTGTAGGTAAGTGAGGGAAAAGGTAGACTTGCAAAACAGGGAAAATTACAAACATACTATAGTACTATATGGAATTCTGGTTCATTTCCTAGTAGGGTATTTCCTTTAAATTCCTTCACACTGCCTGTACAGCTGCTGAAGGAAGTGTGTTATTGTAAATCATCACATTGTTGACACAAGACACAGTACAAGAAATACTGAACGTGATGAAACAACAAATCCGGTTTTGCGTTTGATGCACTATACAGTCAAGGTGAAAAAAAACTTTATGGGAGATCAAAGAACACTAATTTGCCAGTCAACATGTAATGGGGGAAGCCCACAAAAGGTCCCAAAGCAGAAACTTGAGAAGTGATTGAGAAACTATTAACCAGGAAATATCTTACAAAATTTTGTTTTATAGGCTACAGTAAAAACTCCTGGCTGGCATGTTAAAAGCACAACATACGGTCCATAATGTATGATTTTAAACATTTGGTATTATACACTACAAGTAACGAAAGCGGTATTTGACCAGATGGAGCTGTTTTACTCAAAAGGAAATTATTCATATTTTACAAATGTACAGATGTGAATACAGATTAATATCTCCAAAGCCAGACAGGCAAAAACAAGGCTTTCTTGAGGTAAGACAAGATGGAGGGAGGACGACTGACCTCTAAGATGGAGGGGGGTGCTGGTACCATCTCCATGTTGAAAGAATTTATGCCAGATAGACTTACAGGCAGGTACAGCAGGAAAACCCAGGGATGAATAGGACAAAACTATACTAAAAGCCCCCCTTTAAAAAAAAATGCATTCCCCACTTTAAAAAAAAACAACTCATTACTCCAGAGTATAGGGTACAGCACAACTGCAAAACTGTTCAAAGACTTCTCTCTAGGTGCAACATCCACAAATTGGGAAAAAAAATGACTAAAGCATTCAGTTGGCAATGAAATGTCTTCTGATGGGTTTCAATGGGTTATACCACCCCACCTAATGAAGACATTGCCAGTATTAAAGTGTTACGGAGTAAATGAAATCTAGTTCAGTTGTGAAACAGGTAAGGAAAGTACAGTATGTGAGAAATAGATTGGAAATTACATTGTTAACAGGAGGGGATAAAGAGTGATATAGCCTATCATGTGATTTCTTTGGAATGTTAAAATTACTATATTAAAGATTTAAAAGATATATAAAAATTATGCAATGTTTAAATGAAATCAAACATACCTTCCATATTCCTAGGCCGCGGCACTGGCCTGTTTGGCCGAACTTTTCCAATGTACCTAACAAAGGTTCCGGGGAATGTCCCCTCTTCGTTAGTTCTCTCATTTTTCCCTAAGAGCCATCCCTCAGGATTTTCTAAAGTACCTTTAAAGAATGAATATTGCACGATACTGGTTCGGACGATGAGTGTATCATGTACTTTGATTTCGATGTCGCCCGCATTACCAGAGCGATAGTCATAGAGGGCTTCATACTTCAGGAATTCGTCTGCCATTGTAAATAGTTTTACTGTTCAAAGATGACTGGAACTCAGAGACCCCTACAAAAGAAGAAGGAAGCAAATGTTATTAATTATTGAATAATAGACATGACAAAGTGCAACAGGACTGTAAATACAAAGATCAAAGAGTTCACTCCAGATACATCCAACTTAACATCCTTTGTAACTTAAGAATCTGTAAATAATTGGCTTGCCTACATACTCATAAATGTTCTTAAATTTCTTCTTTCCATGAAGTCTATGTCTTCCTCCTACTTCCATCTGCCCAGACTTCTACCACACAAATGCCTTCTATGAGACCTCTCGCTTTACTTAAACTGGCTCATGTGTTGATTCATGAAATGGAACAAATTCTTCCACAGTTAGTAAGTTTCCTTCACATACCATAACTCAGACTATCCCCATAATATACTCCTTGCGAATAACCATTTATGAGCGAGTGATTGATGACTATATTCGGTTTTCAAAAAATCTTTACTAGACACTTTTTCCAAATTATGCACAAAACCGTTACAAGCCAGGACACCACAAAAGTCAACTTTTATAAACTTTTTTCATAACTATGAAATGAGAAACTTGACTAATCATGGTACTACCCTTTAACACTTGTATTAAGGTATTGATATCAACTCAATTAGGTTCCCTTTAAGCTAAAATAAGAAGTATTGGAGACAGATAAAGTACTACACTTAGAGGCCATTAATACAAAAATATATCAGTAGAGCTTACAGTATGTGGTTTGAATGTACATCCTTAATTGATGCTCACTGATCCCGGGGTTCGATGTTCTCCATCAAGGAACTTTGAACACCTTGCTGGGAATATTGAACCCTGGGAGTAACAAACTTTGTTATCACTGCCAGCCACCGAAAAAGGAAAATGGGGAATATTGAACTTTGAATTGGAAACACAGAAACATTGGGTAAAACCCGCTACAGTATTAATTAATACAGTACTACAGCGTGTGAGACTTTATAGTTTGCTTTCTTCAACCCCAAAGTTGTTGCTCTTCACTGTGGTTGGTTACCTGGGTGATTGTAAAATTAAAGTTATTTGCCTTATGTATATATTTGCATAACGTACATGTATGTTTTTGAGTGTATAGAGGGCAGCTTGTAATACCGTTGTGCGCTGTATGTTTATGTATGTATTCTGATTATGGAATTAGTTAATGTGTGAATTTTATTAAGTAAACGAGATGGAAAAAAACTTTTGTGAGTGATACTGATGCAACTGTAGGTCAAACAAATAAACTCTCTCAAAATTAAAATACAGAAAACTTAAATTTTAAAACAATGGTGAACGAAGAACAAAATGATGGAAATCAAAACACAGAAAAACCACTGGAGTACAAAATATTTCAAATAACCTGACCTACTGGTTACATTCCAATTACAGTGGGCTACCACCTTCACAGCCCCTGACTAGAATGCTAATGTGTGGCATGAGAGGTTCTACTGAAAACCAAATGAGTACCAAGGTGTTTCAAATTGTCTACTTATGACATTCTTGTAAGATCTGCTGTGATGGAAATGTTATGCACTGAATAGCACTTACAGTACTGTACCACTGTCAAAGAAGGCTGTGTTGTAAAGGCATTTTTTGCTCAAAAAAAAGGGGGGGGGGCACTTGTATACTTGTTAATTTACTGCACCTCATGACCTCAATATCATCTCATAATGATAACAGGAAAAATGAAATGAAAAAAAGCTTAAATTACAAATTTGGCGAAAGTCATGTAGGCATAATACTGTACTAAAGTACTGCTCACACACAGTCCTTGGCAAATGAACCCCCACTAAGAAGTCACATAAACTAGGTCAGTACTCTATGAACACATGTAAAAGTTATTAGTCTCATCTATATGTATACCTCCTGAGATGTCTTGATGTCTTTATATCTTGATGACTGTCACTAGCCTGCCATATTCATAAATGAAAACCATCTCAAATTCTGAAATCAAGTGATTGATGCATGTTTTCACAGTTTAATAGGTATCCCAGAGTTAATTGAATTGCTAATTGAGAAATGATGAGACTTGGAGAATTCATTAACGAAATTGCCAGAAGGTCGGAGCTCTCTCCTGTTCTCCACAAAATTTACAAATTACCGCCCCACTTGGAGATGAAAATGAAATGAGAATGTATAAAAAAAACATCAAGTCACTTTTTCATAATAATTGGGAAAAAAAAGCTGTAAAGATCTATAGACTTCAGAGGTAAAAAGTATCCATGTACAAGACAAATTAGTTCCCAGACAGTGATAATATTGTTCAAAGGTTTACAGAGTTTATGCAGGATACAGGTACTGTACCATAATATTTACTGTACATAGTGTAGTACTGTAATACATGTTAAGAGTGACCACTGGTGTACACAGTATTTTAAGGAACCATGTAAAAATCTATACTCTACATGTGGTATTCAAATTGTTGTAAAAGGTTTGGAACTTGGGAACCTGAAGAACTCCTTTCCTGGAGATTTGGGAATTTAAAAAATAATTCTGAATACTGGAAAAATGACTGTTTTTGAATACGAAAACAAAAAAGCAACAATTGAAAGTTAAAATTCCTTCCTTGGCAATGAACCATTATTTTTAGACAACTGATGTTACTTGAATAAATTGAAATCTTTCTCTTGTTACTGTATGTGCAACTTCATTAAGACTGGCGTTGGGTTTAAGTCAGGTCAATGAAGTAGACTGCCTCAAACATTACATGTTTAATATTTATCGCATTGCCTTCAGCCATTGCATTTGAGCTGATTCTTGTCGGATCCTCTTTAACATATAAATTTGGTACTGGACTATTCTTTTTAAAAGTTCAGGGTAAATATTTTTATGCTATAAAAATTTAACCCAGAACACTGCATTGTATGTACTGTACAAGTGTGTACTGCAAACAAATGAGTGAGACTAAGTTGAAGGAGCTCCAACTGATCCGAGAAGTTCTGGGGAATAACACCACCATAATTGCACAGTTTCTCAATTGTATGACCCACTCTACATACAACCCCCGGGCAAGACAGGTCAATGTTCATTTATAGCAACGTCAAACATTTATGTGCATTGATGCACCCTCCGTCATGCGATTGACCCAACATTATGTAAACCTTGATGCACATTTCCAATACAATATGACTTTACTAGACTGTCCCTATTACATTGGTTTGACAAAACAATGTACTTTGACACACCCTGGCATCATAACTCTGATGAACAGGATGTACACTTGACTCCAGGCTTGGGGCGATTACATCTCAATGTAATCGATTACGATTGCGATTACTTCATACTTTATGATTGCGATTATGACGATTACAGCTAAAATTGAAAGTAATTGATTATGATTGCGATTACATTGCAATGTAATCATGATTGCAATTTTGACTACATTTTCTTTCCACATAAACAATGTAGTAGGCAAAACAATCCAGTGCCCACAACTGGAAAAAATGCCATGGACATTGCTCTAGATAAGCCTGGACAGAACCGAGTCCTCCCAAAGTAGAGATTATTAAACCCATGCACTTGTCACTCATTTAAAGCTTGAACATCCAAGAAAGAGGGATAATCAAATTTTGTCATTCCAACAGAAGAACCAAGAACTGAAAAAATTGTTTAGTAACTTTACTTCTTTGTTCAATTCAACTTCAATGTAATCAGAAATGGAACCACGATTGCGATTACTTTGCCATTGTAATCGATTATGATTGCAATTACTTTGCGATTTTCACAAAAGTAATCAATTGCAATTACAACTACTTCAAAATGTGTAATCGATTGCAATTGATTACGATTACCCAAGCCTGCTTGACTCGTCACCAGGGATGTACAGTGGGTAGTGCTGGCCAGTGACACCCAGCACTCCATATTCCCAGCACACAACACTTAAGGAAAATACACCTCTCCCCATCCACCACATATCTGCCTTATGAGACCTACAACACTAGTCCCAAATTCACTCCCTACAGTAAAATGAGGTAAAAATGAAACATTAATGGCTGAAAAGTCGGGTTCATGCCCTGGGACTGGGTGAGGCACTTTTTCCAGATCAGACAATTACCTGGCACTCAAATATGGTAAGCTACATCCCTGCTGACCACTGTCCAAAGGTCAGAGGGAGTGGACATCCTAAAATTGACAAGTGCAAAATTAAGTAGAAAAAGTGATCTTGAAAAAATGAAAAAAAAAAAAAAACCCAAAGGGAAAAACATCACCCCCCCCAAAGTGAAAGCAAACCTCAAACCTTACCTGCTAACTGTTTTGCAAAGTAATCTTTGTAAAGAATAAAATAATGTCAAGAAGCAAATCCCTAGATCTACATTGCCTTGGCAAAAACAGTATTATCTGACATACAATATTACAATCTAATATTTATTGAATTTCAGCCAAGTTATGGCAGCTTCCTGTAACCAAGACAAAAACAAAAACGTTATGCTTGGCACTCCATGTTTTTCTATAAATAGAGATTCAAATGACACATCATCATTAAAGGGCCAAACCTCTCACCCCAAACTACAATTTTGGTATGGGGTACCAAAATTCTCAATTGGCTCAGCTCTTTGATTGACAGCTAATTCAAACAATGCAGAGTACCAAAGCTTAAATATTATACAGCATGAACGGTACTAAAAGTGTTTTGATTACACAAATTGAGTTTTTCTTTACTCACCTTGAAGCAATAAACTGAGATTGTATCTGGATGAGGATGAATTTCAGACAATTGTGGGAGGGGCTTACTGTAAGTAAGAAGGTTAGGAGAATTGGTACTGTTTTGGGTGAGAGATTTGGGCCTTTACAGTTCTGCAATCTAACTATGCACTGACACTACAAAGTGAAAATTTTGCTCAGTATGTGCTGAAGTATTCATATTTCTGTGACACTACTAAACAAAGTTGCACTCAAACAAAATTGCTCTTCAATATAACACCCTGAAGTATTTTGTTCCAGGTAGAGTACATTATAACAATTCCAAGAAAACTTGGCTTGTTACACTAATCTGTGCCATCAAACTTCCACTATTGCCAGTTAAAAATTAAAAACCTGATATTTTTGTAGAGTATTTTAATACATCTTTTGGACAGTCTGTGAAAGTAAAAGCAAACTTTGAAAGCTTCTGTAAATATCTAAATGATCTACCACTCGACTGATTGAACATAGGTGTGTATTACCAAAAACACAAAGAGCAGTTAACTCTTCAGCTTTTAATAACTTTTTTTACAAAATTTTTATTGTCAAAGTGACCTGATCAAGTGTAGTGTACTTGGATTAAGTGGTTGTTTGGCTGAGCTACTGTCAGTCAAAAATACATGTAGCCTTTTGTATTGTTTACACGTAAATTGTTCAAAAAACACTGAAAATAGTACATAGTTCAGAATTTTTCAAAACCAAGTGCTTCCCTAAGAAAAAAAAAAAAGAAAGAAGATCAAATCTTCTGTTTTCAGCACACAATAATACTATACTATATGAAAGTAGGGTGAGAAAGAGACTTTCCCCAGGCAATACTGTAAATTTCAAAAGTCAGAAGGACTGGTGATTCCTTGCCATATGTGATATATTCTAACAAACATGGCTGCTCACATGACAAGCATAAGATCCCTCACAATTATTGAGATAAACTAGTAAGGTCAAAACCTTTTGAAATCATGTGACCCCAAATGACCTTTCACCCCCACATAACACAATAGGGAACACCCCTCTAACATGACCATCAACATGCTAAATATGAGCAATTCACAAGCTGAGTATGAGATCCCTCCACAGTTATCACCCTAAAAATGTCATGTCTACAAGGTTTTGACCTTTTTTGACCCCAAATAAGCTTTGACCTCAACAAAAAAAATGAGAAATCTCCCACACAGTTATGATGCTGGTAAACCATATGTTGTCTAATAACTTGAAAAAGCTATTTTTAAAACACTGCTCATTTTGATCAAAATTTTGGGTATTGAGGAGAGCTTTACTGATGACTTCTATGTTCCAAAAAGTCAACTGCTTTAAGGTTAGTGTAAGAACAGCCCTCATCCTAACACTGTCCACCATGCATTGGAACATAGAAACATCTGAACTGAGAGGTGTAACCTTGGCTATTAGTGTTAGTCCTTTTGTATATGTTTTTTGGTAAAATGCCTTTCCCAATGGCAATGATGCCCTCAGTGGAGGATCTAGGAGGGGGATGGGGGGTATGCATACCCCCCCACCGGGATGGTAAAAATTGTATAGATAGGCTAATTGTAGCCTAGGCCTAATTTTAAAAATAGTGATAAAGTTGTTACATTATTTGAACACCGTATTTTTGTGTCATATTCTTCAAAAAAAAAAAGGGAAAAATGTAAATAATAATGTATCTATCTTCCGTATCATTTGGTAAATTCCCGTTTTGTTGAGACATATCGCAATGACGAATGATAAATGTAGCGTTTTCCGCCAACTGCCGTTGGTAACGCTGTTTGTGACATTGCATGTGTGTCTATGTCAATACATGGGGCTACGACTACGGTCGGATAATGGGGCAATCGTTGATAAGAAGGCTTGTATGGGGATGTTGCAAAGTGTGTAGGCGACACGAGTTGAGATATGAATAAATAGATGAGAACAAGGTTTAGTTCTGATTAAAGATGATTGACGGTTTTATTCCGTTCGATTAACAGCCAGCAAAAAAATTATTAAAATTTAACTCTATACAGATTGCCTCAGGTGCTCATCGTCTGAGGTCTGCTGCAGCAGTGTATGAGTGTGACAAAAACTTGCAAGCTCGGAGCTTTCATGTCTCGGAGAGATCGGAACACAGTCAGTCCCCTGATTGGTTAAAAGTTGTGATGCACCAAATTAAATAAATATTAAGGAATGTGCTGATCTAAAAAATGACCATTGAGGAGGCTTTAGAGGGTGAAATTGGCCACACCTTGAAAATACGGGCGAGCTAGTTTGTCACATTCAACGGTAACAAGTGATGGGAAACAGGAAGGGCCCTGAGAATGTAGGACAAAAGGAAGTGAGAGTTGCCCTTAAACAACAAGATGGCGTTTCTGTTAAAGGTCATGGAAGGTGCACCATACTATGATACTACATGCCACTACATACAGTTTACACATGACATAGCCTAAAACCGTGTAACGGTAATAGAGTAGATCCGGATTTAAATTCACATTGACCGCATAGTCCATTGAATTAATGATTACCCACACTTTTAAGACCATGTTTTGAAAGCGTGGGAGTTTCACAGTGGCTTAAAATATTGAAACATTTAGCACCATGTTGCATCTCGGCCCCCTTTTCTTAGACACCCAGGAGGGGGAGGGGGTCTCTGAAAATGAAGAATTCGGAAATTTGCCAATTGTTAGACCAGTCTAGTGTGTGGTTTTGACAACTCATGAAATAACGAAATTCCCAATCAATTCTCTCTAATAAAAGCTCAATATTCGTCATTATTTGATTCCAAAAAGCAAAATTTTCCGCACGCTTCGCATGCAGCAAATTGCAATTCCTTAGCAGAAGTGCTCGCTCAATCCTCACTTTGGTAAACTTTTCCCAACTCTGGAAGTGACAAAATCGGAAATTAGCTACACTTGTGACACCAGATCACCAAGTGGCGCCGTTAACTATAAACAGTAGTATTTTCATAAATTTTCTTTCATAAATTCCATACTTTCTCTAATATAGGCTCAAAACATTTCGTCGGAGAGCCTCATTACGTAGGGGTTGGATAACATTATGTTGCAAAAACCATCTTTGGTCGACGCCCAACCTCAGATTTGCTGATAGAAAATGTAAATTCTTCAGTAGTTCCCCAACTGTTAAAATTTCTTTGCAGGAAACCAAGCATCCAAACTTTTTTGCAATGCAAGCTTCATATTTGGAAAAGGGCGAAAATTTCAGCGCGCTCGCTGCAAATTACGCCCCTAGTAGAGTGCTAATCACACTTAAAGATATATTTGAATGCCTGCCTACCACCCCCATTTCCCATTTCCTGAATTCTAATAGGCATCGGAGACCAAACAACATCCATATATATGGTGGCGCTTCACTTAGTGTACATTTGATGTTCCATCCACATGTCGACTCCCCCACTGCAAATTCCTGGATCGCCACTGGATGTCCTTGAAAATTAACAAAACATGGGAACCCTATTAATCAAGAAATTAACAAGATTTGTAGTTTGCCCTTAAAATTGTCTGCTTATAGGAACACCATAACAGAGTACAAGTCAAGTGTCCCTTGTTTGATACACAGTACATACTTTTATGCTTGCTTTGATTTCCTGAACTACAGTACCTTCTGAAAAATAAGCCAGAGGGCTAAATAGAGTCAGACACTATTTATATACAGGTAGGAAATGTTCAAGTCCATTGAGCTGTATAATTTAATGAGATAATCCTTCTGGACACTGTGGTGGTCAACTGTGATAGATCACGTTAGATAACAGTGGCCTGCAATTTGCAGAGAGGTGTATCAGTTACAAATTGATTCATTCAATTAATAGACAATGACAGTTCATGCACACTCGAGGGTATTGATCCAAATGATCAGTAATTTATTTCTTTCTATAAAACTAATAACCTGTGGTGTATTTAATCCTTTAGTTCCCACCTACATGTCCTTACGAGGACATTAGCAAAAGGTTTGTCTGAAACTTTTAAAAATCTTTGATACTAAATCTAATGTTATCTTCATTTTTCTTTAGGATTATCGAAGAAACAATGTTCGCATGCCCGAAAAGAAATTCTTGTGCATCACAAAGAGCACTAAATCTGTTCAAAGTTTACACTTATGAAGTTCCCCAGTGAAAAATTCTCTGCTTTGTGGGCATTGAAGCCTTTCCAATATGTCTCAATCAAACAGCTTAGCCAACTGAGAATTTTGGTACCCCCCTACCAAAATTGTTGTTTGGCGTGAGAGGTTTACCACTTTAAGTTTAAGATTTTCTAGGTGGGCAACAAGTCACACTTCTCAGGAAATTAAAGGGTGAATTAGGTGTGCTATAGTATTTTATTTAATAGATTTAATATAAGCTACCAATCTTCATATATAGGTGTGCAAAAAATCATACTCCTCCCTTTGATTTAATGTGGGTGTTGGTGTGCAATTGCACTTGCACGCCTCAAAATTCAAGGCATATACAGTAAGTAGACATGTCTGTCCTATCCCCCAACCAAACTTTGGAAATATACCCACTAACTTTGGATTTTTACACATTTTATATGACAGTGACCATGCCCCCTTACCCACATTCTAGTAAAGACTGATACTTCTGTTGGAACATACCCTGGACGTAACCCTTTTGGTGGTTCTGTAATAAAAAATCCACCTATAGGAGTGACAGCAAATCAGTGGTAACCAATAGTTCTTTCCTTGATTTCATCACCACTGTAGAACCTTCACACCATGGGGAACCAGGTGAGGATCCAGGATTTGAGGAAAGGGGGGGGGGGTGCATACTTGGAATGAAGCCACAGCCAAACTTACTTTGAAGCAACAGCTAACATCTCACATCTTTTTCTTACTTCTCTGCAGAGAATGTTTCACACTTCATGGCTTCAATATTGCATGTATGCAAAGGGAATTAACTAGTAAATTTCACGTTTTGAGGAGACAGAAAATGTTGACACATGACTCTCTATGTTACGCCAATCATGAAATAGGACAGGCTATATCACTAATTCAAGTTTGGGTTACTGCTCTTGCCCTTGCCCTTTCTTAAAAGATAGCTACTTATCACCTCTGACAGTTGCATGCTCTCAATCCATAAATACTTCTAAGGCTTGGTCTCACCTACCACGTGACACTCAGTAGGCATGGTCTCACGTACCCCTTGACATTCGGTGTTCCCTCGTGTTTACAATAAGGCAAAACCACAGGTTGACCCTGTTTTCCAGCCTGCATTCTTACGTACCCCATGTTTTGTTGATTGGATAGTGCTACCATAGTTAAGAGGTCAAATATTTCACATACCAATTACTGTAAAATGTTAGAAAATACCTGTCATCAGAGCCATTAACACCTGTGACCTTGCTTGATTAAAACAAACATGGTGTTTAAAACCGCAAAACCCTGCGATTTGAGGTGGATCAAAATTTAAACACAGACCCTGGGTTAACCCGCGTTCCCACGTTACTCGAGCGTGAGGTAACATGGTGTTACCTCGAGCGCGGGATACGTGAGACCACAGTACTAGTGTCCTCTACTAAGGAGGTCCAAACTCTTTGTAAGTGTAGATATCCCAGTCTATTGCATACTGGACACATAATACTCTCTTGCAATATTGTATCCCTTCATTGGCCACTTCAACTTCTATACATAGTGTGTCAATTGCATTCTTGGTGTGAAGTTAATCCAAATCACATCACAAAATACACCGGTGTTAGATGCTATAGTATAAGTTTGCAGTTCTTTTCATTTGAACTATTGAACTGTGTACAGTAAAAATCTGTGTTGTGAAGAACATGTACTGTGTACAGTAGGAAACTGTGTTGTGAAGAACAAAATGAAAACAGTCTTCTTTTAATAAACTAACAAAAATGTCACTATTGACTATCAAAAGGCTAAGGTGCAACACCAAACTTATTTTATAACAACAGCTTTACAATTTTCTTCTCATTTTTCTCTCAAAAATACCTTTGATAACATACCAGGGCTTTATAGCAGAATACTTCATTTTCAACAAAACCAAGCAGTCTTCCAACTTCTATGCAATAAACTATGTACAGTGGGAGAAATGTTGTCATTCCACTCTTATGAACCATTTGCAACATAGAATACAATTATCGTACAATAGCCTACTAAACTTTTCCAGTTGGGGTGACTGCATTTTCCCTTACAGCAATGAATATTTGCACAATGATATTGGAACCCTGGGATAGACCTACATGTTGAACAATTCAGGTGTTCAAAAATTAAAACAATATTCTTTTCAGATTATACAGCATGAACTCTATACATTAATACTAACTAACACACTTCAAATGTGCACACTTTCTCTTATCTGCAGTACATACTATTCAAGTTATGCCGACAGCAAACAGTCTGCTGACGGGAACACTGAATGTAGACACACTCTGAAGTATTATTATTTCTCTGTCTAAAGATATATGGATATATGGCTCCTAATCTCTTTTAATCTCTGGTCTTTTGGCATGATGTACTATATCGCTCTCTTTATCTTGTCTATAGCCTTGACTCCCAATCATATCCCAGGTAGGGGGCACACCATGATGCCCGAATCTTCATGTTGACTGCAGATATTTTGGTCTCGCATCCCAATTGTAATCCTTGCACACTACCTCTCAGCGCAATGGTAAATGGTCCTCCCCAAGAGCTTAACAAGGTTAATTATTACCAGAAGGATCATCGTCATGATCTACTAGCATTCTGTGTTTCACTGTGCTGTGGCTGTTTTACAGGGAGAAAATGTTAACATAATGTACAGTGCTGGACAGTTTGAATCTTAGATGCATAGCACAGTCATTTGTATGCATTAGGCTATACAGTACAATAAATCTTGTGTTTCAGTGTTACACTACATAAGACAGGGTACATCAATTTTTTATCAACTTAATATGACACTAAGTTCGGTACCCTAACTGAAAATTAGAACAATATTCCTTCAATAAACAATGGAATCTAGCCATCCCATGATCATTATTTTAACCATACAACAAAGGAAGCCTGACCGCACTGTATACAGACTATACAGGGGCATATGTACAGTAATACACATCACAGGGGCCACATTGTAATGAATATGCAGGCTTGATTTTTAGGGGAATAGGGGAATATTAAAGGCCCAGTTCTTTCACCCCAAACAGCACCAATTCTCCTAACCTTCTTACTGAAGCCCCTCCCACAATTGTCTGAAATTCATCCTCATCCAGACACAATCTCAGTTTATTGCTTCAGGGTGAGTATAAAAAAGCTTAAGTGCATAATCAAAACACTCTCAATACAGTTCATGCTGTGTAATATAAGCTTTGGCACTCTGCATTGTTTGAATTGGCTGTCAATCAAAGAGCTGAGCCAATTGAGAATTTGGGTACCCAGGTTCCTAAATTGTAGTTTGGGGTGAGAGGTTTGGCCCTTTAAAGTTATCCGTCAGACATGTTTGATCCAAATTCTGCTAGTCCAATATTTTTTGGTTGTCTGAATTTAAATGAAAAATAATCTGGCAAACAATTGTCTTTGATGTCCCTAGAAACCGCATTTTTCATTCCCTTTTTTAGAATTCCTGATGAATGGTAAGGCAGGCTTTACCATTGTATCAAGTCTGCTTCTTATGTTCAAAGAGTTCTTGCTGATGTAGTGAATTGATCAATTGCAATTAAATCTCTTCATCCATCTGACGATCTTAATGCAATTTTTACCTGTCAGGGAAGATTGAATGAATGCTAAATTTTAGCCCTATAGAAAATGAAGGGTACGATGTACAGTACGCATTTTGCCAACAGCGGCAAAATTTCATATTTCTTCCCATGTCCTGGGTTTAAATATGCCATTCTCCCACCCCCAATAAAAAAAGGTTCTACCAGAGAAATATATATTAATATCCCCTGCAAACAAGAAAATCCAACTCGATGCAATTTTCAAAACGAAAAGGTGAAAAGCAATATCCTAAATAATCAGGTGTTGTTTTTTAATTTTTTTTTTAAATTAAAAACTTGCCAACAGATAGCACCAACAGCTTGAATGTCACCCCACAAATACAATGTATGTAGACCATAACACAACCTTGTCTAAAAATGCTTCACACACATACGTCAGATCAAGGCATCACTCTGCTCACTCTGCCAAGCTACTTGTATCACACAGTCCTTTTGAGAGCTACTCTGCTGTTTTTGGCATATTTTCATGCAATGCAGAACTCACAGTGTATGTAAACCACCACACAACCTTGTCTAAAAATGCTTCACACACATACCTCAGGTCAAGGCATCACTCTGCTCACTCTGCCAAGCTACTTGTATAACACAGCCCTTTTGAGAGGTACTCTGCTGTTTTTGGCATATTTTCGTGCAATGCAGAACTCACATTCATAAACATTGTTATTATCTGCCCTCTCTTTACTCATTTTCCATAATTATTTCCCTGATCTGATGGCCTCATAGCCCAGGTTGGAAAAATCCAAATCATTATGCAGGGCTTGAAAAATTTTCTGTTGTCTTGTTGCCCAATGGAGCAACCCATCCTTGAAATTAGTAGTTTTTGGTTGCCCAACATAGCTTTATTGTTGCCCAAATAAAGGAAATATCAAGAGAAAAGGAAATTAGGAAATCATGGTAATGCTTTGTTATTTAATAACTTTTTTGGCCCATGCCATTACAGTAACAATCACTTTAGCAAGCGTCGCATGGGAAAGTACATTGAGCAGTAGTGTTATCACAATAGTTAATGGGAAACTTCCAACACAGTGATGATCTGTCTGCACAGTGACTTGAGGTGCCCAGTTGGGCATGTTCTCCGGCACATGCAAATCATTAATTTTTGTTGCCCAAGCCATTAGAAAAGATGCCCTTGGGCACTTGGGCACCCTATTTTTCAAGCCCTGCACTGAAGTTCCAAGTAATGTTCAATTGTCAACCAATCACAATGCACAAATAATCTCCTTTCAACGAACATTACTGTACCTTCGACAGTAAGGGGACAATGTATGCATATATACTGCATTGTAGTACTTTTGGAGAACTGCATCTTCAAAATAATGATATTGATAGGGTATTAACTAATTATATTTTAAAAGAAATTGTTTTTCATTATTAAACTTTCAGTTTACCTTTGCTGTACTCTCAAAACAATATCCCATAACATGCTATCTTGATGAAAGGTTCATTTTGATTGGTTCTCATTTCTGCTACTACTTCAACAGCAGAAAAACAATGCCATTTATTGAACTTATTTGAATAAATTACTGCTGTTTTCTAAGGATGCTGAGCAGCAACATGAAAAGGAGAAAGTTGGTAAGTTAGTTAGTTGGATAATATTTTTAAATGACACACCAACACAAATGTGTGTCATACTGTTCAAATACTGTTCGAGTCCTCCCGTTTAGTTGCCTCTTACAACAGGCTGGGAATACTGTGGACATGTTCTACAGCCCCCAGCCCACAGGGGGAGAGAAAGGAACTGGTAAGAAAAACCCCCACTAGGGTAGTACAAGTAACTAAGTACTGTCTGTAGTCCCGAAGTTTCTGCTTTAACAGACTTGGGTCTAACCCAACAGGGTGTATGTACAACACAACATGTACAGTACAGTATCCTTCTCCTGAAATTCATAAACCCATTCCAGTTCCTTGTGGGCTTTTTTCCAACTTGGATCTTCAACATGAAAAGGAACGGGTTCCCTGAATGTTACACACACCCTTGTGAACAATTATTGCCAGAGTGATAACATCTTTCTGAATATTTATTTGACGATAAATACTGTCAAGATTGTCTTTGTAGGAATGACCTTTTCAATGGCTCTGTCAGGCTCATTTTATGCACATAGTTAATATACTATACATGTACTACCGAAATGATGTATGAGCCATTGCCTATGACACAAAAGTTGCAGGAAACCAAACAAGCATTGCAGCTTTTATACCTTTTGGGGTCGTTGGGTTGGTATCGATTACTTCATAAAGCATGTGGAGGAAATTATTACTAACTTGAATTCCAAACTCAGTACAGTACCAGAAATGTGAAAAATTATAATTTTACAGGTTCAAGATTGAATAGTTTACCAAAGTTCCACATGACCTTGATGAAGAAGAAATGATTTTTTAAAGTCAATTCATAATTATTAACACTATAGGGAGGAGGTTCCACCAGAGACTCAAATAGGGGGTGGGGGGGTTTACCACTGCTAAACCCTAAGCCCAAATTGATGGTGCTCTTGACAAAAGTTACAGGTGGGTTTCAGTGGGGCAAAAACTTTCTTCAAGTCCCATGTAAGGTGCAACCTAAAGGATTTCAAAGGCAATTTAAAGTTTAAACAATGCTGCAAAGGTGTTCTCAAAAGAAACTAAGATGCTGACATTTTTTTTATTTCTATGGGAATGAAAAGGTGTTTTATCCTCCTTTTGCAATGGAAGGAACAATCACATTTTACTGCCCCCTCCCCTTTGACAGAAACACTGACTATCATTCTGTTTCAGTTGCAGTGTATATTAGATTTGAAGAATCTCTTGCCAAAAATCATATAAAATTCATGAACCAAGCAAAAAGCAATTTTCAGATCTAAGAAGTTTCTAAAATTTTTCAAGACAGTCATCATCCCTTCACCCCAAAGTACATTTTGGGTGAGAGGTGGATAAAATTCCCAATCTGTTCTGCATTTTACTGTGTAATAATAATAGACTTTGTAGGACAATCATTTTATGATTCTAGTGATCATGAATGTGGGATAAGCCATTGGCTTACGAATTACAAAGTTCACTTTGAGTCGCAACCAAGCCAACAATTTGGATCAAATTTGGTACTTTTTTGAAAGACAAGTTCAGATGGAAAAACCAAAGGCTGCACTTGTATCAAAAACCCACCTTACTGTACTTTGATCCACCAGAAATCAAACTCCAAATCTTTAACACTTCAAATGCTACTACCTCCACCCACTGGGCCACAGCAGTGAATAGATGATTGATTGACTGACATCAATTTCAAAACACTGAATGGAGAGTAGCTCTCATTATTATGTTTTGATTAAACATTTACTAACCAGGATATTGTATGCCCTTAAACGACAGACTGAGATTGCATCTACACATGTAGGGAAGATTTAGACATCAATGGGAGAAGTACTGTACATACACAGCAGTATTAAATGGGTTGGAACTGTCTAGGGGTAATGAGTGAGGGAGACCTTTAAGGGTGAATTATCTCATGAGCATTTTGTAAGGCATACTCCATAAGACATGCATGGTAACATTTACGTCTGTATTGGATAGGTATAGCCATCACAGTTCAAAAACATTTGATTTGTTAGAAGTAGGGATGCACCGGAACCAAAATTTTGGATCCGGCCGGAACCAGATTTTGCCGGAACCAACTTGAAATCCGGCCGGATTTTTTCCGGCCGGAACCGGATTTTTGCAATGCAGATGAATAATGTGAAATCCAGAAAAGCAGAGAAACTCTGGGATAGGAGTTTACTGCTTTGTGATGTAATGTGTGTAAAGGACTAATGGGAAATGTCTATAAATTTGTCTTCAAATGTTGTACAAGTGTATTTAACTAAATTTTTTAACCAAAAAATGCAATATAATAGAAAAAAGGCATGAACAACTGTTCCTGCAGAAGTACAGCAAAACTGTTGCAAAGCAGGGCAAGTACGAGTTCTTTGTATTTTAACTCCTTAAAAGAGTATTTGTAGAGAAAACTCCTGAGGGAACCTTGAAAGCTGTTTTGCATATCAGTTTGTTCTTTTTGAACTAGAGTACATCACCACTTGTTCAAAAAAAATGTACAAATTATGTAGACCAGTAATACTTGGCAAAGAGAGTCCTTGGATAGTGATTACTGGATTGAAAGCTCATGTGTACTGTAAAAAGACTCTAGGGTAAAGGTTTTTGACTATGCACACCACCATAGTTTTATACACCATTTCTAGTATTTAGGCATGCCATGATATCAAAAAACTGAAGCACATTTATCATTAATAATTTTTTTGGCAGAGATACTGTGTATCAAACATTCTGAAATTACGTATTACATGTTTGATAACATATTTAGTGGTCTACCAATTATGCTATAATCGGTAATACTCAATTACCGATTAATTAATTAAACAATCGGCCCGATGCCGCTTACTGATTATTAGAAAGAGGGAAATCACATGTTTGTCTCTATAGTACGCACCCCTTGCTTTGTGCACATCGTGTATACCACAACCACAACCAGGATAGAAAATATTGGGAATTGTTCCGTTCGTTTCACGAACGGGATATCATTTTTGTAGGGGTAATATTTTCAGTTCAAAAGTGAAGATACAAATCAATTGTTAATACAATAGAATTGTTTGCAGTCGATGTCATATGCCCTTTGATAATTTAGTTCCAAGTCCAACATCATGCTCTGTCTAGTTTTCATCCTCCAATCATGTCGGGACATTTCCATTCTTTTACTGTACTGGATTGTAGTTGCTTTAATGTACTGTAGCTACTCTCGAACTCCCGTCTTAAACAACTCCATGTAGAGCAATCATAATAATATTAGCAGTTCTGGGCAGCAGAAAAATTGCACCTGATTAATTTATCTTATGGTTCCTTTCAGATTTAAATATCCCTGTATATTTTTAGCAGTTCTCTTCCAAAACTTCTGTCTTGTTTAAAAAGAATCTGCAACTGAAATGCAAGAAAGTCAGATCCCCACATAATCCACATTGGCAGATATTTGTGGTGCCGTTTCTATGTGAATTTAGCATGGAACTCGCCCGGCTTCGCTAGCTGGCTATATAAGCCAGTCTGATCTATGCGTATTGTGCAGAACAGTTTGTACAGCAACTTATGCAGCACTTTCTGAGAGACAGCAAGGAATACACCTTGAATGCAATTCTAAATCTAATTTCAGGTAAAACAAATGGGTTACAGCAGAAAATATCAAACAATCATTCCCATGGCAGGGGTTAAATTTATACATTTGTGATTATCAATGCTTCTCGTTTTGGCGGGAAGTTAATGGATTGAGTATTTACAGGGATTTTAACGAAACTAAGAGCCCTTTTTCAAGTATATTTTAGCCCCTTTTTTCCAGTTTGCGAATAATCGGTGGCAATGATCGGTTGAATGGCAGAAATTTACCAATGCCGACTATTTACCGATGACGGAATAATCGGCTAGATGTCGATTACTTAACAGATGATCAGTCGAACACTAATCATATTGTGTATACTTAAGTGTGTGTGATGAATTATTAGGGACAGAAAACATTAAGATTGACCCCATTGGCAACTTTAATTTGTAATGAGTAATGTCTTCTGAAATTCAAGATGAAACACATTTCCTGCTTGTACTACACAACTTTAATGGGTAAGTAATGTTAAAAAAGTAAAGAAAAGTAAAGAGAAGTGTTCAAATGTGTATTTTATAGACAACCCAATGCAATTAAACTGAAACACTGCGTTGAATGATGTGACTCAGGTACAACTGTAATATGGATTATCCATTTTGTACAATACTACTGTGCGCTGCAGTAGACTTATTTAAATTGCATGAAAGGTCTTTTCATCCATTCAGTTTATTTCACACAGCTGGAGGAATTTGAAGTCATATTTGTTACATGTACATGGAAATCAGTTACTTTTATAACTTTGTTGCTTGTTTGGTTCAGTCATTTTTAAGGGCTAAATAAAGGTGTTCAGATGTTATATACTGTAACATGCACTGATAAGCTATAATTTATGAGCTTTAAATTAATTCTGAGACAGTAACTGCACAGTTTACATGTTTGTTTTAACTCATGTACATAATGCTACCCAAGTTTACAGAAAAATCCGGTTCCGGCCAAATTTAAAAAAAATCCGGCCAGAACCGGAACCGGATATTTTTTCACTATCCGGCCAGATAATCCGGCCGGACCAGATATCCGGTGCATCCCTAGTTAGAAGGTTTAATCGTCTTGTTTTGTTTTAGATCAAAATGACAAGTAAAAAAAAAAAAAAACGTAGCAGAAAACAGTCAAATAAGAAAATTATACTTCCCAAGGCCTATATAAATTTGATATTGAAATTTGGACGCTTTCCTACTCGAAAAGCCAGCATAGTAAGAGCTCGAAGCTTCTCCTTTTAAAGCACTGATTTAAAAATATCAACTAATCAGAGCCCTGTATTATGGTATTCTCTTGCACGTCAAAAATTACTGATTGTTAACAAACGATGTCATGTTTGTGAACTTCCCTCATACTACTTTGCAATGTGCATTGGAATTATCGCTAATGGGGTATGTACGTTCTTACGTCCTCGTGTTGACATCCAGGCACGGTAACATAACTTTCACACATAAATTTCGTAGTCTGCTCGGGCGCCATTTTGGGGCAAAATAACGTAATATATAGTGGCCTATTTTAGAAAAAAAAATTGTGAATGTTTACGGTGTTATTACATTGATGTCGTTTTACTTTGCAGATAGCGGCAAAGTGTTGATTTGCGTAAAACTGACACCTTTAACCATTAAGAAATATTTGAGGATTATACTCGAGGTGGCATACCGTATTAATAATAAGATCGTATATACATGCAAGGCTCAGTTCACCTAGCATGCTGAACGTTACGGGCACTGTCTTTGCGAGCTGGGCGGGGGTGATACAGTATGTCTTGCTATGTCTGCGTGAAACAGTACGATGTGATTTTGAATCGGCTGTCAGATAGCTTGCTTGCTAGTAAGTTTATAAGTGATATACATGTGATGTGTGAGAAGTAACTCACTACGTGACGATAGCGTGATCGGGCCGCACGCTGATAAAAATTTCAACTTCAGAAACGAAGTACAGACAATATCAAACTTACACATAATTTCTAGGGGCTCTCTTCATTCTCGGTGAATGTTTACCAAATTGGCAAAATATTTTAGTCCATTACAGTGGGCAATGGCTTAAATGGGATGATCCTTTTGCATGCATTTTTTTTAAGATTCGGGTAGTAGATTTGGAACCGGGTAATACGATGCCGGGCGGGTACCCGGGTACCCGGGTTACCTGTGCAAACACTAGTATACAGGCTCAAATGAGCATTTAAGACACTCTCTCTACACGATGTGAAACATGAGCTCCTGTGAATCATTTGAATCTTCAAAATTTGATGTCAATCAGTCTGTGAAGTCTCACCAGTTGAGAATTTTGAAATTCTGATAAAAGGTAAATTCTGGGGTGACAAGCAGCCACCTTCCTATTTTTGAGTGGAACAGAATAAAAACATGGACTAACAACACTCACCCAAGTGACCCAAGATCCACCAATCAAAGCTAATTGTGACATGAACACAATTGGTGAACCCCAGCGACCACAGAGGTCTAATGTTTGTGTAATACAGAATGCAGAGAGCAACGTGACATAATGACAAGTCACATTACAGCAGAACAATAGTGTTGCTTTTTCGTGCTGGCACAGTGTGTGCATATGGTTCGTTGATATACCACCCTCCCTCAAATTTGGACATGCCCCTGGATCAAGTTAATTAATCCCAGTGGTGCAGCAATTAAACCATGATCCAATGATCTCATTCAAATTTATTGGAACAAGGCTAGCATGGGATCTGTCTTTAATACTGCAAACAAGGAAGTGTCAAAATAATCCAGGGACCTGAAAAACATCCTATGAACTGATATACTGTATAGAGACATGCAATACTCAAGCACTGATACTGTATTGTGCAACAAGTACTGTATTGTAGGATGTACAGTAAGTGGTGCAAGCATCACACAGTGAGGAAGGTGTCGGTATGCTATACTACAATTTCCTGCAATTTTATTGTATTATAGGATGTATCTGGGTGCACGTTTCACACAGTAAGGAAGGTGTCTGTATGCCATACTACAATTTCCTGCAATTTTAGTGGCAAAAATGAAAGAAGTAAAACACAGAGAGTATCGGCATTGATCAAGGATTCTCTCGACAAAAGATCCTGACTACAGAATAAACTGTAACGAGAGATAAATCTTCCAACATCACATCTGTGTCAATACTAAACAATTTTAATGTGGCTCATTGACTTCGTTCTTGAAATTTGACAAATTTTTCCATACAAGTTTGAATTTTCTTCACATATCAGTGACATATTGTGGACTACTACAAAAATTGCACTTAAGGGTTCAGGACAAGCCCCTTAAATTAGGGTTTCATGTACCTTTATGCACATCTGGATTATGGTAGTCTGGGTACCACCAGAGGCAGCATCAGAGAGGGACAGCGGGTGAATGCCCTACTTTTTTGAAGAAAAAATATGAAAAGCTAAGGATAGAATTAAAAATATGTCAGTAAAGAAGAGCTTAGTTCCTGCTTTGTCACAAAAAATCTTGTACTATGCAGTACTGTAGAACAGTAAGTGTGGCATGCTCTGTTCTACTTTGAACTGTTTTGAGCATTTTCACAGTCGTCCAGTTGTCTGAGACAACATAAATTCCATACTGACAACCAAAGGTTTAAAGTTGGTCGTTAAATATATTTCTTGGAATGAACTAAAAAAGCAGATTGCTTTTCTCTAATTTTAACTTTTTCCATAGTACAAGGATTTTGTCCATCAATTAACACATCTTTTTATTCAGATTCTAGACCAAAAACAGACAAACACACTCACTGCTTTTTACAGTAGTTATATGGATAATATTTTGGAAAACCAAATTTTGTTGTGGGCAACTGAAAAAAGTGTTGTGGTTGCTCAAAGGACAACCATAAATTTTCTTTGCAAATCAAGACCTGCTGTGTTGCATACATGTTTGTACCTACTGTGGTATGTCAATGTGCAGATACAGTAATTGGTTGCAGTGTACTGAATAGAGTACAGTGCTTCACTGCTATAAATGACAGTGCATCCATTGGTTAATTGTACATTCTTGTTTGAGTCTCAAAACTTCCTTAAGTACAGGATCTACAGTACAATACAAACACTAAAATAAATGTCAAATGTGTCAGATCATTTTTCGTTTTCATTCAGACAACCCAAAATTTTTTGGACTACCTCAATTTGGATCTTGCTTGTCTGATGGACAACCTGAATATCAGGCTTGGGGTATTTGTAATCAGCAATCATAATCAATTGCAATCGATTACACATTTTGAAGAAGTTGTAATCGCAATCGATTACTTTTGTGAAAATCGCAAAGTAATTGCCATCATAATTGATTATAATGGCAAATTAATTGCAATCGTGGTTTCATTTCTGATTACATTGAAGTTGAATTGAACAAAGAAGTAAACTTACTAAACATTTTTTCAGGTCTTGGTTCTTCTGTTGGAATGACAAAATTCAATTGTTCCCCTTTCTTGGATGTCCCAGCTTAAAATGAGTGAGAAGTGCATGGGTTCAACAATGTCTACTTTGGGAGGACTTGGTTCTGTCTGGGCTTATCTAGAGCAATGTCCATGGCTTTTTTTCCAGTTGTGGGCACTGGATTGTTTTGCCTACTACATTGTTTATGTGGAAAGATATAGTAATCACGATTGCAATAATGATTACATTGCAATGTAATCGCAACATATTCAATTTCTTTCAATTTTAGCTGTAATTGTAATCATAATCGCAATCGTAAAATATGAATCAATCGTAATCGATTACATTGAGATGTAACCACCCCAAGCCTGCTGAATATTTCCTTTAAAATCAAGCATTCATATTTACTGTAGTATGTACAGTACACTATGTTGCCCCTGTGATGTGTACTACTATTCAAACATTCTACAACCCCTTTCTGACAGTTATTTCAAATCATGGATTCTGATTGGCCCACACAGTCCACATGACCATCAGTTATTTTTTGAATAACAAACAGTTCCTCATTAGTATGCAATATCCAGGGATTTCATTAGTGTGCATATATTTGCGTATTGTGCAAATTTACAAGGTCAAATACGCATCAAATACGAATGAAAAGAGTATGCATACTCTTTCAGTTTTAGTGTTGAGGTCATATATGAATTGCATAAACTCACTGTGCGTTTTTGTATCCACTTCTTTCAGTTTGTAGGACAGTGTAAGACAGTAAATTCACGACAAATAAGGGTGCTATTTGAACAGTGCAAATCGGTTCACGATCTTTGTAACTAATACACATCAGGGAGTACTTCGCAGTACACCACGTGCTCGTACACCATTACATAGGCATATGTTGCTCCTTGCAAGCTATTGTGTTCTGTGTTTATCTAATTAATGAACCCACCAAATGTACACGATAGCATCATTTGGTATATCAGTACACATAGCACATGTCACAGTCATCACAAGTAAGATGGATATGCCATGCAGGCAATCCTTGAACTGAGCATCAACTTTTACTATGAGCTTCATGGAACGCCATCAAGATCTTGATCAAAACCTTAGTAGTATCAACTAAAAATGACTTCGAAAAATTATGTGAACCATTGTTATTCTTTCTACTCTCTGCACACACTTTCTACTGTACAGACAGTACCCTCATTATGGGAAGCAAGATCGATTGTCAAAAGTGTTGCAAACAAACCAGTTGGTCAAGGGTGCCAGAAATATTAACTCAACATGTGCAAATGACCTTAAAATAATAAAGTAGTGCGAAGGTTATTTCACATGGGCCATTTTTTTTTTGAGTGGCTTGTTACTTTGACCATTGCCTAACATACAGGGTATATGCAGGCTAGGCTACACTAAGAACCTATCCTCCAGGCTTCAGATGGGTCTGCATCAGTATTAATCCCCTTACTGTAGTAAAGCTTCATGAGTGCAAGGGCTTACATTTTCTCCATGATAAGTTTGTTCCAAAATGTAGATAGGGTGTTTTATTCTGAACTCACACGTTGGCATGCATAGAAAGTCTATCTGATTTATCAACAGCCTTCCTTTCATCTGTGCTTGTCAAAACTTAATACATATTTTTATAAATTTTGACCACAGGTTATATATTACTGTTACGAGAAGGTAAACAAAATGATGACTCCAAATCCATCCAAACTGAATGGAATTACTGGAACCCAATGCCAAATGTCATTCATATAAATTGGGGACTGGGGAGGAAAATCATGAATAACCCCCAGAAAAATTTGGTTTTTTCCCCTCCCAAAATTTTAAGAGGTTAATAAGTAAGTGCTTTACTGTACATGAGGGTTTTTCACCTGAATTAGACTGGGTGCTGTAGTGCATTATTATATTTTGCACAGTAATATTTCTTTATTTGATTGGGAAGGATCTGAGGGACAATTCTGGCTGGCTGTCAGATACCCTTTCAAAATTTTGACTGGCAATCACATACCTGTACCCTTTCAGATTTTGACTAGCTGTCAAATACTCTTTAGGGTAAAAAATTAATGAAAGCTCTGAAAATCATTGGCAGCGCAGCATGTCTGAAGGGCATTGGGACTGTCCCCAGTTGTATAGCAACATGACAAGCACAGATTGGTCATAACTTACCAAGGCAAATACTGAGTGCTCAATTATGCACATTATAGTGCAAACACTGTACTGCATGCCTCAAGCCAAGATGGATGTTTCACTTCCCTGCTTCAACTTGAACTTTGAGCCATCTGACCTAAATAAAGAAGAGATAGAAAAAAAAACATTGTGCAACTGTCTACAAATGATATAGAACATGGCCTTCAGATTGTTTGCATCACGTACCTGATGCTATTTTAAGCGCCAGACAAATACCTGTTTTTTGCTTTCCTGGCACAGACAGGGCCAGGAAAGCCCTGGCTGTGCCAGGTGCTTCCTGGTGCTTTTGTGCCAGAGCCAGTCTATTTTCCAGCTCTGCATTTTTTTAGTGTCCCCATCCAGTCAAACCAACAGATGAAAACTTACCTTGGTTCATGGCTAGAGTTATCAGAGAAAAAAAGCTGCTAAGTATGATGAAAGAAATTTCTTAAATGACAAACCTTTCCTGTACAAAGAAACCATCGCATTAGAGCAACCACCTGCACAGGTCTGGAGATGGGATGGCTGGTCACAAAATGCATAGGCCTAGGGTAAGGGCTGCTAATTAAGACCTGTTGCTAATTCCAACCACTTGTACAATATTAAATTAAATTGAAAATGAGGAAAAGGATGAACAAACATAAAAATATTGGAGAGGGCTACACTACCGTACCAGCTTTCTTCCCACAGTTTCTATTTCATCTGGATGCATTCTAAGTAGCAAATATATTCATGAATAAATCTGCTCTCTAAGTGACCTTTTCCCACCACAGTCTTAAGCCCTTTGCTTTAATAACAATATAATTATAATAGCAGACTTTCAATGTTTCTCCTCTAATGAGAAAAACTAGTTTAGGACTTAAGGTCATTTTTATTGCAAAACCTCAGTAATAATTTTGTTGCTTTCATGTTCTGTGGGGGAGGTAGAAATTACTAACAGATAGTTCACATGTCCTGCTAATTCCGACTGCTAATTAATCTGCAATGTTAATTTGCATATTCATGAAGCACAAAAATATTTTGGAACGCTCTTGAAAAACAGAAAAAGAGAATACTTTTAACTTCATGTTTTATTGTTTCACAAATTTTCAAATTTTCTTTAATGCCATGTAAGAGGGAGATGACAAATATATTAGGGTGGTCGTAATAAGTGACAGGGTGGTCTAATATGAACAACAAGCGGTTGTAAATAGCAACAAAAATTGACAAATTTGAGCACTAATTTTTTGGAATCATCCAGTCCAATTAAAATCTGATATTCATCCTGGACATGAACAACATGTCTGGTCATATACTATCAAAGAAATTATAGGCTTTCAATTTTGTCTACAAAAAAAAAAAAAAAACAATTTTCCCTTAAGTGGTCAGAAATCCCCCCTATACCCTAGCAGAACTACAGGTCACAAAAATGAAAGTTGGCTAGTGTAGGCCAGGGTTTGTTAGTTTCCACCCTTGGTAGTTTCCACCGTTACTTTCCTCCCCCTAAAAATCTTCAGGTGGAAAGTAATGTTTGAACTTACATGTGTTAAAAAAACTGTTAACTTCAAATTTCAAATCAAATTACAAGACAACAATGGAATTTGTGGAAAGGCCTAAAACTTTTTCAGCATCCTCATCCAAAAGAATGAACTGTATGGCTTTTTTTCTGAACATAAAGTATTGTCACCAACTTACTTATAGGCCTAAGTAGTCCGTGTGTCTATAGGTAGGCTTATGCAGAATGTGTGAACAATTGTTCACAGCACAGAATACCCTATACCTCTACATAAGTATGTATTAGTATACTTAAGTCTATGGTAAGAATGTTGCTTGGAAAGACATCAACATGGCAGTAACGGGTGTTGCACTGAGCAGTAAAAGCCATCAACAAAGTTTGAAACTTGAAGGAAAAGTTGATGGAATCTTCATTTTAGGGCTGTAAGCGTGTAGCGATTAATTGCTAAACGATCATATGTGTAATAAACATTTAGTACAATGCTACAAGTGATTAATCGCAAAACTTGTTTTTGATATTTTGTCAAAATCTACAAATTGAAAGAAAAAAATTATAATCCATTTGTATACTCTGATGATCCCTGTTTTTTGTTAAATAGAACATTCTGGGCATGCTTGAACCTTGCTTCAAAGTTTCAGAATAATTTGATTTTGCCATGCAAGAGAGCAACTATTATTACTTTTGCATTATATTCAGCATCAATCACTACATACTGAAAAATTATTTCTTTTGTTGTGATAAGGTAATCACGATTAATCACTAAACAAGTGCAAATTTTTGAGGTTAAACATTTAGTTATTTTGATAAACATTCACAGCCCTACTTCATTTCACAAAGTACCACTGATATCACATTCTTTTCCATTACTCTCTGCCCCCCAAAAGATATTTTCTGCTAAAAATATTAACAGGGGTGGAAAGCACCCTTTTGGAGGGGGGGGAAAGTGACAAGGGTGGAAACTAACGAAATGGTAACAATGTAGACCTAGGCCACTGGTCTGGCATCATTTGAGCATTGGTCAAAAGGGCAATCTGTTACTTACTGTAGTCTGATATGACTGTGAGTATGGTATGAGTAGCCTTAGCCTTCCAACAGGTCCTGACGGTATACCGGCTCATGTTCTGAAATTGGCCGCAGAGGAGGTTGCTCCTGTCCTCTGCTCGATTTTCCAAAAATCACTGGACATTTACCTCCCTCTTGGCTATGTGCCAATGTTAGTCCTATCTTTAAAAAAGGTGACCGTTCCCTAGCCTCAAACTATAGGCCGGTCTCTCTTACCCTGATTTGTTGCAAGGTCCTGGAACACATTATACATTCTCATATTATGCATTACTTTGATAACCACTCAGTAATCACGAACAGGCAGCATGGCTTCAGACAACGCCATTCTTGTGAATCTCAATTGATCCTAACAACCAATGACCTAGTGCAGTCTTTAGATCGTAGGTCCCAGACTGACGTGATTATCATGGATTTTTCTAAGGCTTTTGATACGGTTCCTCATACCGGCTGCTTTGTAAATTACAGAACTATGGTATTAGAGGTAACACCCTTGACTGGATTACTAATTTTCTTAAGTCCCAGAAGCAGAGAGCCATAGTGAGTGGTGATTTTTCCAATTGGGTAGATGTTATCTCTGGTGTCCCCCAAGGTTCAGTCTTGGGTCCCCTGTTGTTTTTAGTTTACATTAATGACCTGCCCAATAATATCTCTTCTGAAGTAAGGCTTTTTGCTGACGACTGCGTAATTTATATAGACAGATGAAGAATAATCTTGAACAGGTTCAACTCCAAAATGATCTAAACACCCTCTCTGAGTGGCAAAACAAATGGCAAATGCACTTTAATACCAAGAAGTGCTTTTCTATGAGGATTACTCACTCAAGGAATCCCAACTTTTTTAATTATACTCTAGATAATGATACTCTGGAGTCTACCGATTGCCACACTTATCTGGGAGTTGACATCTCTAATACCCTTACCTGGAATCAGTGTTCGCGCTAAGCTGCGCGATTGCGGGATTCCCGCAACAGAATCAATAATCCCGCAAGAAAAATATTTGTCTGCGGGAAATTCCCGCATCGTTTTTCTTGCATAAGCGATAGGGTTATAATCAAAGCACAACTTATTTACTTGTCCGTTATATGATTAAAAACTCTGAAAATCGATGCGTCACCGTTTGTATAAACGTTTGTGTAAAACGGAGCTCTACACAGTACACCCTTACACCCATACTGCATGGACTAAGTATGCATACATGTACTAGCGCTACCTATAGTGTGGGGCTGTAGGCCTAGCGTACGATCGTGCAGCAGTGGCAGCTAGCTCTGTGCAGTGTGTGTACTGAAAGTAATCGCTCTGTGTGCAAACATCGGTCGTGTTTTAGACTGTTGTGAAGTGTGAAATGGCCTCCAAGTCAAAGTTATTATTTATTATATATTATTTTTCAAACCGCTACAGAGTAGCGATAATAACGTAAATAGTAATACTACTAGTAAGTTAGGCCAGTAATACTACTTCTACAGTAGTAATACAGTACTAGTACTGGGCCTAATGTTAAGCCTAGGTCTGCTAACAAAAGTAGTAAAACTAAGAAGAAAAAAGCTGACAAGTTTCAGTTAAATTGGCTGAAAATTTGGCCGTGGTTATGGTACGAGAAAGGAGAAATATTCTGCGCCACATGCAAAGAAGCCAGGCCAACTGATACATCTAACTTTCTTGAAATCTTGTTTACTCTTAGGCCTATCACTGGCAATGTTAAAAAATGTACTTCATTAATCTCTTTATTGGTGAATGCAGATTGCAGACTGGACTTAACATCTCAGAACTTAATGACTCCTTCCCCCCCCCCTAAAAATGAAAATCCCCCCCCCCCTAAAAATAAAAATCCCCGCCTAAATTTTTCAGAAGGGGGGAATTTCCCCCCCAAATTTCAAGTCCCAGCGCTAACACTGCCTGGAATAGACATATTAATCGCATCACTTCGTCAGGGAATAGATCTTTGGCTTTTATTAAAAGAAATTTATACTCCTGCCCCAGGAGTGTTAAAGCTAATGCCTATCTCACGCTTGTTAGGCCTTTATTGGAGTATTCATCTTCTGTTTGGGATCCCTACACCGTTTCCCTATCCAATACAGTTGAGCAAATTCAACGTAGGGCTGCTAGGTTTGTTTATAATGACAATTCCCCCCATAGTAGTGTGACTGAAATGTTAAATGACCTAGGGTGGGATAGTCTCAAAAACAGGCGTACTGCCAGCAGGCTAGCAATTTTCACGAAACCAGATTGGGCCTCCTAGCCTTGCCAATAAACAACCTACAACTGGTCTGGCAGTCTTCCAGGCATCACCATTCTAATAGTTTTACAAATATACCAACCAATAAGGACTGCTACAAATACAGTTTCTTTCCTCGGACCGTCAGAGAGTGGAACCTACTCCCCCTGAACATTACAGATCTCTAAGACCCCAAGCAGTTCAAGAGCGGAGCCTTGAGGATCCTCAGTCAAGACGACTAAGTACATGGGCACACTCAACCCTACACATTTGACTCCACCAGGAGTGTTGTGCAGTATTTTTCCAGATTCCAGGGCTGTGTGATCGTTACATAGCCCCAGCTCATTCCTCCTACAACACAGCCAGCTCTAATGTAGTTTCCATACCCGGAACTTGCATCATAGCTGTAGGGTTAGGGGTTACGTATGCATAGTAATAGGGTTAGGGTTAGGTACGCATATTAATTAGGGTTAGGGTTACGTACGCATAGTAATAAGGTAAGGGTTACGTACGCATAGTAATAGGGTTACACACGCATCTATGGTATAGGGTTAGGGTGGGCCATATGCAGGTGTATGCATGCATAGGAACTGCATATGTAGGGATGTATACGTATCCCATTCTGTACATATGTACACCCTCTCAAATACATGCATACTTAGCTTTAGGTATACGTATATACGTATACCTAGCTATATGTAATAGATGGTATTATGGGACAGTACTTATGTTATTTTTAAATCATCCACCAGCAACGGCGCTTGTAGGCAAGCGCGCTGGTCTTCATGCTTGAATCGCTATACCTCTAGGGTCAAGGGTTCGGGTCACGGTACTAATAATGCTTTTCTTTCTTCCACAGCACTAACCGTTCATTTCTTTCCACAGCACACACTCATAGCGCTGTTTGCAAAGTGAGGAAAAAAAGAAAAGGGTTTTTTACTTAAAAAGGAAAAAAAAAAAAAAAATTTTAAAGTTTCAGCGCCCTCTTTTGAAGTTGTGAAGTCTGTAAAATAATTGCTACTTCCGGGTAAGGAAAATAATTAGTACCACACAGCCCTAACCCTAGTACACTTCACAACCGTAGTCATTTGCCAGGACCCCCGTGGAACTTCACCTCTTACGAAGTAACGTCCCAAAATAACAAAATACTCTCACCAAACTTCACAAAGATGATCTCTGGCACCACATTTACCAAATTTTCGCTGCCAATTTTGACTGTAACAGTAAGTCAATGCATCATGTTTTCAAGCTCTCAATAACTGTTCTCAGTTGAGGTCAAAGGTCACAAGTGGCAAACAAAGTAGCTCTCTTCATAGTACCATCTTTGAAATTTCAGTAAAAATACAAAGTGTATATCATTTGGAATAGTGTGTAGACACAAGTGACTAGGCCTATGGTTGTGAGGTGTATCCGCACAAGGGCTATGTTGTGAGAGGAACGAACACACAGGCCTGTTTGCGGGCTAGAGTAGTCACTGAGCGTGACCATATAATAATCCGCTCCTTGTAGTCACTCTTTACTACGGTCACTGGCCTACATGTACAAAGGTAACGACGTTTTAAGCCAAAACAACAAACTGAGCTCTAATTACGATTATATGGTTCATAGAACAGATTTGAGTTAACATAAAGATTTTGAGCATTCTTAAATACCACTTACACCTTCATGAATGTTTAATACCAGCGAATTCACAACAAAAGGCAGGAAAAATGTGTGCCATCCTTCGCAGTAACATCGACATCCTCATCGTCTGCTACTATGTTGCATGATGGGAAGGACTTCTGCTCGACAAGCTATCGAAGACCAATTAGTAAGCGTGGCTAGTCAATACTTGTACTTTATATAGTAAGCTCTCTGTACATTACAAAATTGTACAGTCACTGCGTAGGCTTCCCCATTTTATATGAGATCACATGACAAAAACACTGACTTCTTCTACTGAAAAATATTCTGCATAGGCTTAACGTTACTTGCGGAATTATCCAGCCAAAATTTTCCTTTTAAAGGTGTTATTTCGTTAACAGACTTGTGTGGAAGGTGAGTGTGATGACAAAGATCATCTGTGGAAAGTTTGGTGAGAAATGGTATCTTTTTGGGGACGTGAGGAATGCCTACTCACGCATGAGTAGGCAAATGAGCTGTGTTTTTGTGTATACAGGGCAAGGGCCCAGAAATGAAGTGTATAGCATAGGAACGTAATGCTGGGTCCTGTTCAAGGGCTAGGCTAGAGTAGCTTTGGCCTAGCTACCCAACTTCTTCTGCTAACGTCAAGTGCTACTAACTTAACCTACTACTAGTAGGCCTACTACGGTCAACGACGCTGCCACTGTCAACAGCCTCAAACATGTTAAACAATAATGCTGTAGCCTGTAGGCTAGGCGTAGCATAGCCTAGTACTATTAAGTTAGTAGACTACCACTAGCATACTACAACATCGCGAAACAGAGAGCTTCAATAACGTACGTTAGTAATACAAGTAATACATAGGCCTAGCCTAGGCCTAGTAACGTAAGTACTAACCTTACCGTTTGTAAAACAAATTTTACAAGGTCGTTCGATAAACAGAAACAGAGCAAATCTTTTTCATCAATATTCCACAATTGCACCTTTCGTGCGCCTGTTAATGTTACTCTTAACAAGTCATCATGAACTATTCCTACATTCTTGTGAAAGGTCGAGTCTTTCCCTTGGTGGTGTTCATGTCACGCACTTCCTATAAATGGATCATGCATGGCCATAGGATCGGGATAGCCCGGATCGCCCGAACTAGTACCACTTACCCGTACTTAGGCTAAATACAGCCCGGCAGTGCGGTGTGTCAAATAGAGGGCGTGCTCGGAATTGGTGTGCGGTGTATTGTACACAACATCGTGTACATACATAGCGATGACCGAGATTTGGAAGCCTTAGCTTTTAGGTTGAATTCTAAATTATGTATGAAACTTATCTTTATCTTCATTTGAAAACTTATGTATGAATATTGTTCAATATTTGTGTTTCTTATCTGCCTAAGGGCTGATTCATGTCTTCGTTTTGTATACCAGGAATTGCGTATTCAGTTTTTAAAAATTCCAGGTGTCCGTAAAGGTGTTTTGAAATTAATGCAAACATCTCCTGTACATGGAAGTTTGATAGCTCAATATGCGTTCTTGTAATTACACTTACAGTAAGTAAATAGGTGCGTATACGTTATTTTGGGGCAGTGACGTCTGACGCCGACGTGGGGTCTCCAATATTCGCAAGGAAATGTGATGTCAGAAGAGAAATAACACTATGATGATCCTAGCTTAGACGGTGCTGCCCAGCCTGGTCACAGGGGCAGCCTCAATTTATCAAAAAGAGCATCAAATTATGCATATGAGTGATATTAAATTTAAGTTTCTCTTTGAACGTGCCAGTACATTATTGTACATCGGTAGGCTATTACAACACCTAACACGGAGGGGGATTGGCAGTCGTTTAAATAAAATTAAACACGATGTACCCACATAGCAACCCTTCCAATATTCCCGTTGGCTAAGACATGTGTAGGTGTCGGAGACCATGACGGCTTGTAATAATTTACACACGAACCAGTGCGAAGTGGATAAGTGGGGGCCGGGGGGGGGGGGGGTTGTAGGGGATTAAGTTGAAAGCACCTTAAAGGTGCCTATAAAGCGGGTCACACTGCAGCAATTTTTGATCCGATCCGATTTTTTCCTTTTTTTTTTACCAGACCAACTGTTTTTTTTTAGACTTTGTTGTAAGGATGTCCATGAGTTGATAACTGGTCCTGGTTTGATGACTAGACGTTTTGTGATTAAAGGAATCCGGCGCCCTCCGTGGCGTTCCAATTTTCCCTTGTCAGCTTGGTCACTTCCAGTGAGTTGCCTCTCGACAACCTTTCTATGGCACTAGAAATGGTAGAATTAACATTACTATTAAATTTAATAATTGGTTGTATGGTATTTAGTTCGTATTCAACAGTACAGTTTTTAGATATCCATGATGTCCTCGAGTTTCACAATAATTTTTCACCAAAGCTAAGAACAGTCAATCGTTTATTAATCGTGTATTAATCGAAACCCTCGTGCCATCGATTTGCACCACTCAAAAAAAAAATATCTTACACCAAAACGTTTTTTGTTTTTTGGAACGTTTCAGTTACAATTTGACACAAATCCCTTAATCTTATTAGAATAATCTTAATCTTATTAGAATGTCAACATCACGGATCACTACCAGTGCCCCATCCCCACAGCAAAGTTGTGCCCCCCAAGTTTTCCCCCATCCAATTGCAATCTGCCCCGCTCAACATATTGTGAGCGTGCGCACTTACATTTTATCTGCTAAAATGATGAAAGGTGAGTGGCCAATTTCTTCGAACTACGGGCAGCCTTTCACTTGCCCTCCCTGGTCTCGCTTCGTGACACTGTATGCATACACCGGTAACTAAGAACGCGTTAATCAGCCACGTTTGTATCCTTTGTAGAAAACGATGCTGCGGTCTCACAAAATCACGGTGAGTCAGCTCAAAATGCTTATGAAGCTTGGGTAGGCGTGTGCACTCACAATTGTGCTCGGGGGCTCTTCGTGTCAGTGTTAAGTCTCATCTAGCTCCCCAAACCCTCTCAATATGAGACATGAATGCAACACGAATACTGTCAAAAGTTTACAAACTTGTCTGTTTTCAAAGAGGAGTCTTGAAGAAAAATTGGAAATCAAACGATTAAGATCCACATAGGCCGCAAGTACTGTCTGTATCGTCTTCACGTAGGTTTTCACCCAGCTGGTACACTAAGTACGAATGATGATTGAACGCTTTGGCTATGCTATCAATCAGTAGCGTAGCCAGCGGGGGGGCAGAGTGCCCCCCCCCCCCACAGAAATTTTGGGGACGCGATGGGCGATGTTGAAAAATGAAGGGGAGCCAAAAAATAAAAAAAAAAATAAATAAATAAATAAACGACAAGAGGAGGGAGGGAATCGGGGACATTTTTTTTTTTACAGTTTTTCGGGGGGGGGGGCTCTTAGTCGTTACGATAAAGTATGCAGTCCCCGACGGCGACTAGTCTCCCCGATGGTTAACCTGTTTTTTGCTCTCAAGGGACAATTTCCCTAATAAGAACCCCAAAGTTTCGGCGCGCTAAGCGCGCTGTAGATTCACTCCAGTTTTTTCTGTACTTCCATTCCACATGTCTGGAAATTGTAAGTCCTCTTACCAAGTAACTGGTAGGCAGAGTGCACAGGTTATGCAGAGGTCGTAAATTTTATCCCATATCACAAAGCCTAGTTGCTGTTCTCTTGTGTGTGTCATGTGATAGGTCAGATGGTGAGCCACTCACGGAGCATAGTTTGGCTATTTTATCGGGTATTCCAGGTGGTTTCGACACAATGTATGTTATCCCCGATACGGTCTACAACCCCTACAGTTTTTATTTTTTTTCTTTTTGTTCTTAATGATTACATAGGCTATGTTATTTTTGTGAGCCCACCCAAAAATTTCGCGCGCTTTGCGCGCTTTGCAATTTCACGATTCAGATTCAAAAGAACACTAACTCGGCTTTTAAAATATTAAGGAACATTGTGGAAAGTGTGCCCAAGGCTGCAATGATATGGGATAGTTAGTCTCCTTCATACCACCCTCTCGACATAGGGGCTGTGGAACTTGTGGTCGCTGGCATGGCCCGCCCCCTGTCGGGGATAACCTGTCGCCTTCTCATGGTCGGTTTAGTTACTTTGGCTTTCACAAGAGTTATTTCTGCGATAAACCCCAAAATGTTCGGTACGCTTTGCACACTCTTCCTCAGTTCCGTTACCTAGAGCTAATAAAGTACAAACCCTTCCCATCTTTTCATGTAAATTAATAAGTAGAATAAATGGATTAATGTTCATGTCGGGAATTTCATCTCATTTCGCTAAACTTAGTTAATTATCTCTTGTGTCAGTCGTGCGGTACGGACTCGAAGAAGAAATTACAATATAATTTGTGTCCGATAGGGCCCAAATGCCGGGACAATTTATTGACCTATATAAGATTTAAATAAGTACAGATTCTTTCTAGTGTAGGCTAACCCCCACAATTTTTGCCCCCTTTTCCACGGTTAAATCAGTGCGTAAATATCTTCCTCTAGCATATACAAATTTGATGTCGTATATGGCTCGCAATGACAGGTATAGTTCACAGGTTTTCTTCAAACCTCCCTCATCAACTCATCGACTGCATCCTGGCTGTCGGGGCTTGGGTCGCTACACACCCTGCCCCTCCCCCGTTCGGAGAGTGGCCCTTCGTCGGGCAAATCCTGGCGCCAAGCCTGGAGGGAAGACACATTTTTCCAGTTATGACTTGTATATGTGTAATGAAGCAATGAACTAGAAATGGAAGCTGCATTTTTTGGAGAGCGGCAACTATTTTGGAGGGGCTGTCAATTTCACTAGGAGGACGTGTCGGCCCTCTAAAACTCCCTATGGAGAACACTGGAATCTAGTATAAAAAGAACAAAATATAGCACCATATTGCATTTAAGCTCTTCGAGACAGCAAAACATTCCAAAAGGGGAAGGTGACACCCAGAGAGACAGGCCCGTGGTCAGGGGGTTCGCACTTAGTCCCGCCCATACCTAATTTTTCTTACTTTTAATTTTTTTTTTTATTTAAATGGAGTTTTGGCGTTTTTCAGGGCAAAATGTCAATTCCGCTGGTTTAGCCAAATAAATGTAAGCCTTATGAGTAGCTTTTTTGTTCCAGTGCGACACAATTCCCTAGGGCCCCATTGACTCGTACCGAGTAACCTTCTTACAGTCGCACACTAACCCTGCTAACTCTCGAGGGAATAAGGAAAACATTGATACAAGATTGAAAATGTCCAAAAATTCCAACTTAGGTGTTCACCAGATCGCTCAATTTTGATGTAAAATCTCCTTGGGGCAGGAGGGGGAGAACCACACCTTCTCCCCGTTCGGTCGCTCGGCTCCTCACTTGGGCGCTTCGCTCCCTCAAGAAACTGCCACACCCCAGTGGCGGCGATGAAAAATGAAAAAGTTTGGGCTAAAGGTATGTTCAGTCCCTCAATATTTGTCAAGTGCTCCAATTAAGAAGCGGGGAGAATTTCGAAGTTGGGCTGAACGTATTCTTGCTTAAAACACTCGGGAAGTGCCGTTTCCGGCCATCTGAGGGGTTTGTAAAACCAAAAATTTTCTTGTACGCTCCGCGCCAATCGATGTTAGAGCTCCGCTTAGAAACATGTATTAACATTTTTCATAGATTGATTTTTTTTTTTTTTTTTTTGCATTAATTGAGAAATATCAGAAATGAGATCCATATTTCTAGACTGGGAACATGCAGCATAAAACACTCGGGAAGTGCCGTTTCCTGCCATCTGAGGGGTTTCCAAAACCAAAAATTTTCTTGTACGCTCCGCGCCAACCAATGGTGGCGCTCCGCTTAGATAGTCCCGTCGGTCAAGATTGGGGACGATGAGTCGACTTTGCCCCCCACAAGAAAATCCTGGCTACGCCCCTGCTATCAATTGAAAAGAAGTTCATAAGAGAAAATTCAAATTCTAATAAACGTGTAATTGAAATGATTGCTCATCTCAAAGAAAGACGAATGCATTGTCATAGCCAAGGGAACATCGAGCCAGTTTAAAAACTAAATTCTATGAAATAATGGTTAAGTTTGCAGTCAGTTTGATGTTCATCAAATGCCATGTGAGGGCAGAGAAATACTTCGTTCTATAAACCCAATTTTGTAAATATCGCGGAGCTTCCTGGGACTTCGCCCCATGGACCCCACCGGGGCGTTGCCCCTGGACCCCACCAGGAGCCCTAAGGCCCTGGATCCAACGCCGTAGGTGGGAGCGCTTCGCTCTCCCACGGCACCTTGGGCGCCGTTGGTTAATTTCCACCAATACCAATTTGCCCTTCCATGTAACGTTACTTCCATGTATGTAGTCAGGCTCAACAAAATGTAGTTCTGATATAGTCTCACCATAGTTATCCCTGAGTTTATGTTGTGCCCCTCTTTAAAAATTCTGTGCTCCCCAGAGCCCCCTGGTGAAAAATCCTGGCTACGCCACTGATCACTACAAGTGTGATCATGCCTCTATTAAAGGCCCAGTTCCCTTACCCCAAACAGTACCAATTCTCCTAACCTTCTTGCTTAAGCCCCTCCCACAATTTTCTGAAATTCATCCTTATCAAGTCAAAATCTCAGTTAATTGTTTCAGGGTGAGTATAGAAAAACTCTACGGGTATAATCAAAACACTCTCAGTACAGTTCTAGTCGTCAGTAAAGGACTATGTATGTACAAAACACTCTCAGTACAGTTCCAGTCCTCAGTAAAGGACTATGTATCGATGGTTGCATAAATGCTCCCTATACATAGTCCTTCCTCATGTGAGTCCGCGGTTGCTTGTTTTCGACTGTACTATGTCGGGTCGAAATTATTTTTTTTTTCTTGCAACAAAGGTGGGACCTAAAATGTTAATTTGATATCATAAATTACCTTTTCCAAATCCTGTTCAACTATTTTTGATGACTTGAAACCTCTAAAAAAGTCCGAAAATTCGGAATGAAAACATCAAATTTGCAACTTCCGAAAAATTACTGTAACGTTCAAAATATTTGAGTGTAAAATATTAGAACACTCATGCATATTATTGTGACGTCACTCAGAATGTTAGAGTGCCGTTTAGCATAAGTCCCTATGGTAAGTCCATTATGCAAGTTTCCCACATTGACGTAACAGTTACACTCATAAGCATATTGCTGTAAAAAAGTTCCAAAGTCACATAGAAAAGTAAGGAAATTCCACCCCGAAAAAAAGATGGTGACTTCATTCCAAAGTTTTGATCCTTTCCGGAAGATTTCAGTGATCAAAAAGTGTTTGGTTGTGCCTGTAGGGCTTGTAGAAGAATGGCTATGGCATTAAATGAGTGTTTAGGTAAAAAATTTGCTGTCAGAAGAAAGTTAATTTCAACGTTAAAAACTTCCACCGATCATCTCGCTTGTTAAAACAGTTGGAGTAAGGACTGTGTTTAGTGAGTATAGCGAACGACCACAGTCCTTTACTAAGAACTAGTACAGTTCATGATGTGTAATATTAGCTTTGGTAATCTGCATTGTTTGCATTAACAGTCAATCAAAAAGCTGGGCCAATGGAGAGTTTCTGTACCCCCCTACAAGAAGTGTAGTTTGGGGTGAGAGGATTGGCCCTTTAAGCTCGGTAAGTACATATGGTACAAAGAGTACAAAGCGATAATTTGAATAATGCTGTGTTGAATGCCATCAGCCATGAAGGGTATTCTGCCAAACGAAAACGAAAGACGTGAAAACGGCAGTAAGGCATAGGCGGCATAACAACAGTCTATCAGTGATTTTCTTCATATTTTGCGTTTACGCAGGAGGCATGTGACTACATCCCATGCTCTTTGAGACATTCTTGTCAATATGAGGTAATATGGCTGAATGAATTATGAACAGTGCTCTCTTAGAAACACTTTACACTGAAAATAAGGTTTTTAGTATGTTGTTACACAGTTTAAAGGACAATCCTCTCACCCCAAACTACACTTCTAGTATAGGGTAACAGAAACTCACAATTGGTTTAGCTTTTTGATTGACTGCAATGCAGACTATCAAAACTTATATTACATCACGAACTGTTCTGATGGTGTTTTGATTATACACTGAGCTTTCTATATTCACCCTGAAGCAATAAAATGAGATTGTGTCTGGATGAGGGTGAATTTCAGACAATTGTGGGAGGGGCTTAATTAAGAAGGTTAGGAGAATTGGTACCGTTTGGGATGAAAAAATTGGGCCTTTAAAGCCCAGGTCAAATTAAAGCGATATCGGATCGGACTATCCGATTTTTGTGAGTTTTAGTAAAAATCCCCTCAAAATCCGATCCAATATCGCCATAGTGTGACCTACGCCTAATGCTTTTAACAAACTAAAGTCACGGTGATTGTTAAATTTATCATGTTTCACATCAAAAGGACATCCCAGTTTCTGATTTCGTGTTATTTTTACTTTCTCATTTTTTTACTTAACAGTCGTATGTGTGAACGGCTCATATACTTTGGTTATATATATGGAAGCAATGGGAAACCTAGTCATTTTTCTTTTGGCATTCACCTTCATCATACCCCATCTAGCTTTCGTGGCATTAATGATCGAAATAGACTGCATTGTCAAATCTGACCAAATTCTTTAAAGACTCGAGGAACGACAAATTCTCCTTTCACGCTTAAAAATGAAGCCACCATTTTGTGTACCTTTCAACTTTACAGAAGCGGAAACTTTTTATACCAACCTGTGTCTTCCCCTCTTCATAGGCAACGAAGAAGTTGGGTCATGGGTAGTTCCTCTTTCCTCAAAATGTTCAAACAACAATGTTACATGTCGATCGTTTAAATCCCCACACTTTAAATAAACGTTATTTAGATGTAATTTACAAGGCACGAAAAGTGTCATCTTCGAAAACATGGGTCAGCGCCCAGCGCTGAGGGAGGTAACCTATCCTCCGTCCATAAGAGTACCCTCTTCATTTTTCTATACACATGGAAAATGTTAGCTAAGTAATCACTGTTTGGTGTCGCGTTTTCTTCGTTTCCTTAAATCCGGCATCAAATATCTAATAAATAACTATTATTTTCTGCTGAGTGCGGTACTCATATCGCGCAATCTTTGTAAGAACCCGTTCATTCATTCCTACTTCTTGTTGAGTAAGAAGTGTTTCATAGCTCCTAAAAATAATCCATCTTACCCTCTTCCTGAAGCACATGTGCAGGCATCGTTCAACTGAGTTAGACTAGTTTTAATTAAAAAGTACAGTCAAATTGTGATCGGTTAACTGCCAATTTAATGCTATTTATAAGAGCTAGTAAAATTCGTTGATACAAAGCCCTCAATTTCGTGAATCCTAGAAGGAGTTTCCGGGGGCTTCTTCCATGAACTTCTTCTGGGGTTTCCATGGATGACACCTGCGGCCTCGACTGGACCTTGGACCCTTCGCCGTCGGCGCCCCGTAAAGTGATAAATACACACTCACAAAATCCTGCTTAAAATGCCTGATCTAAGGCCAATTAAGTCATGCATTGCTACATGATTAGTCCTCGTTTAGTATTATCCCATTTCCTATACTACCATCACCCGAAACACATTTCTACAAAGCGGCTGACACGGCATTACCGCGATTCGTTGAATTTAAACGTTTGTAAAAATTATACACCTGAAAGATCCAAGTTCAGGTTATTTCTCCGTCGTTTCAATTGCGCCGAGCGTCTGTAAACACTCAGTACTTTAACCACACAAGGTAAATAGACGTAGGATGTGGGGAGTTGGGGCGACAGCCTCCCTCAGTGAAAAAAGATGGGGTTGGGGGTAGCATGCTGGTCAGAATACCCCTTTTTCCATTTTCCAAATCTCCAATTAAGGAAAATTTTAGGCGCGCTTAGCGCGCCACAAAATGCAATATAAAATGCATTGGTAAACTTTTTTGAGCTCTTAGATGACAAAATCGGTTATTTATCATATGTGATGCCACATCATCAACAGACACCAGCGATATATTGCTATTTTTGTTAACTGTCTTTCATAGAATTACAAATTTTCTTAAATGAAAGCTCTTGATTTTGAAATATTTTGAAATGTCATCGGAGAGTGTCGGTTGGTATGGCTTATGCCTTGAAGCAACAACGATTCAGGCGTCCTGCAAATCTAGCTTCTTCGAGGAGCAGTTTGTATGATCTGGGTTTCCCGAACGGCTCTTTGCCTGACAGTCGGAAAAACTTTAGAAAAAGCAGTCATTCTCAGATTTGCCACCAACATAAGAAGGAAGTGCAGATTCTTCAGTAATCCCCGACTCTTTATATTTCTTTACAGAAAACCCAGAATCCAAAGTTTTCGGCAATACCAACATATATTTGTTTAAGAAGGGCAAAAATTTCGGCAGTTCGTCCCTGATACATTGGTGTTTACACTTGAAAGAAAAATGGGAAAACTTATAGGTATGCCTTACAAGCCCGAGACTCATTGCCATTTCCGACTGTCTGATGGGATATGATTTTTCAAATTTTCTGTACCCTCCGCCCCAGCTGAAGATAGTCTTTCGAGCAAGACTTCACATTCCAGACAGGGAACTATTGGCCTACCGTACTCAAATGCTCTGATGCACACCTATCATCAGACACCTTTCAACCCTGTTAATTCAGTAGTCTGTGTAGATGCGATTCTTCAGTTATAGAAGTGTCAAAATGTTATCAATGTTCAATGTATCAGAGCAGTTACGTAACCAGAGGACGGGCAGGGGCTATTGCCATATGCTCAAAAAAGTGAAAATTCGGACATTTGCCATTTGAGACACAAGTCAACTGCAGCGCGGTGTTTCCATTTTTCTCCATAAAAGTCCGAATTCTTCCTAATAAAAGATACATATTTTTAATTAAATGAGCAAAATTTTATGCGCGCTTTGCGTGCCCTAAATTGCAACTCTTATTGCAGTAAGTGGACGCACATAAAGCAGTTAGTGGTAAACTTTTCCGAGCCGCTACAGTGCCGTTTCCCCACTAAATTTTCTTCAATATAGGCTCTTAATTTGTGAATATTTTGTCTTATAAAGGCAACAATGTTTCGGCAGTTTTTTGAATGTCGCCGAGAAGCCTCAATCCGCACTCCTTGGATAACATTATGTAATAGCAACGATCTTCAGTCTACATACTATATCTCAGATATATGTTAATAGGAAACACAGACTGTTCAATAGTCCCACAAATATTCAAATTTCCTTACAGGAAACCATGAATCTAAACTATTTTCTGCAATACAAGTTCCATATTTTCAAATGTGAAAGGGCCACAAGTTTTAAGCGCGCTCCGTGAGCCGCAAATTGAGTTCCTAGTACAGAAGTGGTCACACTTAAGACAAAAATAAAGAAAAAATAATTCTTGCTCGTGGAAAAAGCAAAAAAAAAAAAAAAAAAAAATTGGCATAAAAATGTACCTTTTGGTGAATGGGTAGGGTGAAGTGCATGGTCCAAAATCGTTCCGTCCCACTTTCAAATTGCTTCCTACGCCACTGAGGTATTAGGTTAACTCGAAGGGCAAAATATATCAGGGTGAGGCGTGGGGGTGAAATATGATAAGCCTACCAGACAAGTTGAATTTTAAATTGCTTTAATGCAACTTGAACATGATTAGTCCCATGTAACCAAACGTGTGGCTACTGTTTCCGTTAAGAGCATTAAGGAAATGGTGGTGGTGGTGGTGGGGGTGGGGGGGGGGCAGTATGATCCAACACTTGAATCACATTTAGGATCTTGGAATACCCCGGGCCTTCCTCAGAATATTCCTATCCCAACGTTTTGCTGGTTTTCACATAAGTACATTTCTTGTACAAGTCATGCTGTAGTAATCTGTATTATATAAATAGAATAGGGAATTTCCCCCAGTCAGAAACTTTTCCCCCCATTTTCCCCCAGTCAGCTCCGGAATAATGGTGGCCTAACAAGAGTGTGTAGCTCGGTTCGGAACGACACAAACAGGACCAGAAACTGTTAGGTTTGGGAGAACGACATGGACCGATTTGATTGGTGGAGTCGAGAAGAAGAGGTTATGGAGTTTTACGGCCCAGTTTCCAACCTATTGGTTCAAGTCGAGACTGCCAAGGCCGTTTATCCAGTAGAGAAGAAGAAAACAGCCTTTGCAAGCAGACAAACTACACAAGTGTTGTGTAAGACCTAGAAATTGCGAGAACTAGATTTCAATGCATAAACTAGTAGTAGTACACAGTAATCATGTAGAAAATTCTCGAATTTGCTCATAGTCCCTGGAAGGATGTGGAATATTCTAGAACTTCTATATAGTTGTTTCACAGTGGTAACTTTTTGATCTTTCGGGAATTTTCTGGAATGTTCTCATACTAGAAAGATCTGAATTTCTCTCGAAATTTCCGGAATATTCTTTATTTAGAAGTATATATTTGAAAGCCTCATAGTCTCTGCGTCAGAATTCATCGTTTTACATTTTCATGTGGAATCAGTATTATTGCGGATTGTGAGATGGATATTAGACGATTTGCTAAACCAAAAAATCCTTTGGTGCAAGTACCAGTCGGAAAAGGGAAGAACCAGTTGAACCCAACACGAAATGCAAGAGACTTGACAGTATAGAGGTGTCGGTAGGACGTGAACCAAAGGCACACACCGACTCAGGCACATCACACTACAGTGACCAAAGACCTCCATCTTCCTCAGATCACTTTGCTGTTGCTTATGATCGATGCTGATGGTGGAGATGATGGTGATGTTTTTGATAATGCCGTCGATATACATGGTGAAACAAAATCAGGTGCAAAATCTACCTACAGAAAGGATCGTGATGCACAAGGTCCAGCTGATATTTTATCATATTTCACTCTCACCAGATGATGGACCTGTCCAACCTGGACGAACTGAGCACTTCAACTTCAAGACAGTTAATGGTAGAAAATTTAATTTGAAAACAGAAACAATGCCCAAGGATATGCAATCATTAAATGAAATTGTTCGTGCTGTAGTTTTGAACAAATACCTTTAATACCGTACGTATTGCAGGCACGTAGCCAGCCCATGTGGAGGTGTGGGTCTTTTTCCAAGATGTGGACCTTTTTCCAAATACGGAGGCGGCTGGCGCGTGCCGTAAGCATGCAGATGTTAGGAGTCTGGGGCATGCTTCCCCTGAAAAATTTGAAATCTGCAGATTTCCTGCAATGTGGGGCATTTTAGAGAACTTTTGAACACAACAGAAGTCCTTTCCCCCAGTTATTCCACACAGTACACCACTTTTTTGAGAAGAAAATCATACATGTAATCTGAAAGGTTTTATCTTCCTGCTAAGAGTGAACGGAAATTCATCCTTAATACGTCAAGATAAAAAATATTTCATAGCTGACCCTTCAAATACAGGGCTAGAAAAATGGACCTCCCTCAAGCTGGGGTGGGTCGTTCGAACACTCCGACCCTCCCCCCCCCCTGACTACGGGCCTGTATTGCCCGATTTTACCAAAATTTTGCCCTCTTTACGAAGTTAAGTGTAAAAGATATATATTTCCTGTTTATGTACATATTGCACACTTTCAGTTTCTACTTAAAAAAAGGTAAAAAGTGTCAACTTGAACAAACTGCTCATTAATCTGTTTTTTAGAGTTTTGTACAAATTTTCATGTTCTGTTCTTAGAGGAATAGCCTAATACATTAAAAACATTTGGGAGTTAATTGCATTGAATTGTACATGATGAACCAAAGTATATCTCCCCCGAAACTTATTTTTCCCCTTAAAGATATGCTAAAACCTCGGATCTTCGGGGGGGGGGGGGGGCTTCGCCCCTTGGACTCCCACCGAGGCTTTGCCCTGGATCCCACTCGTTACAGCTCGCTCTTCGCGCGAGAAATAAGTTGCCCTCCCATTTGCCCCACTTTTCTTTTCATTTTCTTTTGCCCTTCTTTTTTTTGATCCTTGGCCTCCACTGCATGATGTATAGAAGTTTTCACATAAAGATAGCACGGACTTATATACATGGACACAGCATGTAACGTATACGTCTTATCCGTAGATGGTCGCCACCGGCTGGAACAAAAAAAAAGGCGCACCAAGATGGCCGCCGTGAAGCCATAAATCGTCTGATTTGACGACGAAACTGTAATATTTCAAACAATAGTTAAACTTGAACTGGGAAGTATATCACATTCCTGCAATAGGTGAAGTGATTTTAACCTTACCTTGCCATATTTCAAAAAATATTTCAACCTTCTTGCAAAATATCGGAGTATACTTGAGCAAGTCCAAACTTTCACACAAAACCATAGCAGGCGGCCATCTTGGTGCACTTTTTCTGACACGTACGGTAGCGACAATGTACCGTGCAGTAAACCCTGTCCATGCTTAGGAAGTCCGTGAAAGACACACATAAGTTTTACTTCAACCTAAAAGCTAATGCTTGCAAATCTACGGTACGGTCTTCGCTTTATAAACACCCCGTACTTGATGTTGCTACAATTAACTTAAATGCACACTGTACACATGGGCGTCCGGAAGGGGGGGGGGGCAAGGGTTGGCACTTGCCCCCCCCTGTTAAATCAAACTTTTGAAAAAATCAATTAAAAATTGAAATAAAAAAAATTAAAAATAAATCATCAAAATATCTTCACTCACAGCCTCAGTTTCTACTCGTGAAATATGCGGACATTTTGACCAGGAATAGCAAAAGAGAAGATGGTATGCTGAATAGTGAAATCGTAATTTGGGGACCATCATTCGTGACATCTATTGGAAATTTGTAATTGTAAAAACTATGCCAAAACTGTACTAGTTGTCAGGTATGTAGTGTGCATATGGCATTCGACTTTTCATGCATGCGTTGGTCTTGGTTTGGTCCCGTGCTGATCTCGAGTGGCGACGGGCGGATGTAACTGGGATATACAAGGTGAATATGGGGGGTGGGGTTATGATTCATAATTGTGTAACGGATATAGGCCTATATAGGCTGTTTGACAGTTGTAAGTTTTATCGTGCATAGGCGTGCGTGCGTGCGAGGCCGTGACCTAGAGGCCGATTTCCCTTCAACAATTTTTTACATTGAAAATTCTAAAAATCTAAAAATTACAGACATGAAATTCCTGTTTCAGGGCTGGGTACATGCAGCTTATAACACTCGCCAAGTGTCGTTTCCGGCCATCTGGAGGGTTTGTAAGGCCCAAAATTTTCTTGTACGCTCCGCGCCAACTGGTGGTGGCGCTCCGCTTAGATAGTGTACACAATTCAATCATCCATTACTGACCTTGCCCCCCCCCCTTGTAAAAATTCCTGCGGGCGCCCATGACTGTACAGATCCGTATATTATGATATATGGTCCTGAAGGGAGCACATCCCAATTTGCAGTTATACCGGTTAATGCGTCCGTTTGTTCGCCCTTTGGTAGAGTCCCTAAAAGGAGCACTTTTTGGTATGTATGGAATGAGATGGGATATTCTGTAAGTATTTTGTGACAGTATATTAAATGAAGTACCACTGGTGAAAAATTGGCTCAACTGAAGCAGTTTTGTGGAAGAACCTGGCGAAAGCACACAATATTATGTAATAGTGGTAGGCATCTATATCAATATCCCTCCACAAACAAGCTTTGCTATCAGAAATCTCTCTATATATGAACTATCTCTAGCTGGCACCTTTTACCGGAACAGGTTCTCTGTGCTCCTTCAATGGACAGCTTTAAAAGCCAGCTCTTAATTAGCCATTGGCCAAAATCGTTGTAGCTAGTTTATTTATCCGACTCCCTTAGTCTTAGTGAACAGCACGGGATAGCCTGGCCTGCCCTGGCGGCGAAGAAGAAGAAGAAGAAGAAGAAGAAGAAGAAGAAGAAGAAGAAGAAGAAGAAGAAGAAGAAGAAGAAGAAGAAGAAGAAGAAGAAGAAGAAGAAGAAGAAGAAGAAGAAGAAGAAGAAGAAGAAGAAGAAGAAGAAGAAGAAGAAGAAGAAGAAGAAGAAGAAGAAGAAGAAGAAGAAGAAGAAGAAGAAGAAGAAGAAGAAGAAGAAGAAGAAGAAGAAGAAGAAGAAGAAGAAGAAGAAGAAGAAGAAGAAGAAGAAGAAGAAGAAGAAGAAGAAGAAGAAGAAGAAGAAGAAGAAGAAGAAGAAGAAGAAGAAGAAGAAGAAGAAGAAGAAGAAGAAGAAGAAGAAGAAGAAGAAGAAGAAGAAGAAGAAGAAGAAGAAGAAGAAGAAGAAGAAGAAGAAGAAGAAGAAGAAGAAGAAGAAGAAGAAGAAGAAGAAGAAGAAGAAGAAGAAGAAGAAGAAGAAGAAGAAGAAGAAGAAGAAGAAGAAGAAGAAGAAGAAGAAGAAGAAGAAGAAGAAGAAGAAGAAGAAGAAGAAGAAGAAGAAGAAGAAGAAGAAGAAGAAGAAGAAGAAGAAGAAGAAGAAGAAGAAGAAGAAGAAGAAGAAGAAGAAGAAGAAGAAGAAGAAGAAGAAGAAGAAGAAGAAGAAGAAGAAGAAGAAGAAGAAGAAGAAGAAGAAGAAGAAGAAGAAGAAGAAGAAGAAGAAGAAGAAGAAGAAGAAGAAGAAGAAGAAGAAGAAGAAGAAGAAGAAGAAGAAGAAGAAGAAGAAGAAGAAGAAGAAGAAGAAGAAGAAGAAGAAGAAGAAGAAAAAGAAGAAGAAAAAGAAGAAGAAGAAGAAGAAGAAAGAAGAAGAAGAAGAAGAAGAAGAAGAAGAAGAAGAAGAAGAAGAAGAAGAAGAAGAAGAAGAAGAAGAAGAAGAAGAAGAAGAAGAAGAAGAAGAAGAAGAAGAAGAAGAAGAAGAAGAAGAAGAAGAAGAAGAAGAAGAAGAAGAAGAAGAAGAAGAAGAAGAAGAAGAAGAAGAAGAAGAAGAAGAAGAAGAAGAAGAAGAAGAAGAAGAAGAAGAAGAAGAATAAGAAGAAGAAGAAGAAGAAGAAGAAGAAGAAGAAGAAGAAGAAGAAGAAGAAGAAGAAGAAGAAGAAGAAGAAGAAGAAGAAGAAGAAGACGTACATCGGATTCCGGTCTACATTTACTGTATTTAGAAAGGGCGAGCCGGGCTGCATTTAGTACGAACTAGCCTAGGTTACAGTAGTACGTACGTCTTACTAAAAGTAGCCCGGTAAGCCCGTTAAACATCCATATGTGGGGTCCATTAACCTTAAACCATCTTCATTTCCGTATAGATGTAATTCCAATCCCTCATATTCAGTGAAACTGAAGGAATCAAAAGGCATTCAGTGTACATTCGTCCACAGTACAGGTAAGCAAATAAATTGAAAAATTATAACGTGATACTGATAGACCCCAGTTATGGCCATAGCCTAATGTTACACTGTTACTGTTAGTGTTACGTTACAGCAGGGTAACACTAATGGGCCTAGGCCTATGCTAGTTACTAGTAGTACTGGCTAGTACTAGGCCTAGGCTAGGAACCAGGCTAAGTTAGTACGTAGCCTAGCTAGGGCCTAAGTTAGGCCTACCGTTAGACCATATTTTCCAGGTATCCTGCCTGTGTATTGATAAAAAGGTTATGGCCGACGAAAATCTTGATCACTTTCATTTTCAGTTGATTTTCTTTCATCTTCCCAAGAGGTACAAGAGCTTATAAACAACACTGCATTAACAAATGTTTGCATAGCCTAGCCTAAAATGTAAAACTAGTCCTAACTTAAGGCTAGCCTAGGCCTACAAGTACAACATTCAACAATGAACATCAACAGGAAAAAAAATAGGGGCTAGGCTAGAAGAATAATAACATTAGAAGATACTAGTTTAGAAAAGAAATAGAGTCAATATAGAAATAGGGTCAATAGAGCCAATATGCCTCTCCAGTGCTGGAGTCTTCACCTTTAAAGTTGGCACTATACCAGATGATGATGATGATGGTGGGGTCTAATGTCCAGATTTGTAGATAGCCAAGCACTGTTGTGTTTTGAACAGGAGCATATATGACTAAGGCTAGTTATACTCTGCTTAAACGTGTACATTACACCTAAGTTATTCCATAATTATGAAGTTGGATGAACCTAACCTACAGTAGCCTAGAGCCTTGTTAACAACTGTATTTTTATCGGATTAACTATAGAATACCCTTCCTCAGTGAAAAGCACTTGGAATCCTGGATATTGATTCTTAGTGGATGAATGTAAGGCTATTTGCTTTCTGGTCAAAGTCAAAGTGAATTGGAATTAGCAGATGAGCACCTTTCTTTAAGGCTTTTGAGAACAAAGTTTATGTGACAGGAATTCCATTTTGAGGTGGATTTCAGTCCTAGTCAAAGTAGAAACAGTTGAAGAGCCCGGGGAATCCATTTTGAGGTGGATTCCTAGTCTTAGTTGAACCAGCTGTCATGATTTGACTGTGACTAGGAATCCTATATGAGCAGTGGAAATAGTTGGGGCAGGGTATTCTATAGCTGTACTTTATTATTTTACCATGAGTCTGTCAATTAATGTACTGGGTATGGGTATTAATTTAGAATCAGTGACTGGAAATGACATCATTTTAAACAACTCTCAACTCAAAAGAGGGTGCCTGAAACTTTCAAGTTTTTCTAGAGAAAACAAAGTTATTTTTATTTTAATTTTTCGGGAAGTAAAATGCATTTTTTTCTCCACCTGAGAAGAGCAGTAGCTACAATGTGTTTGCAAGGGGACAGAAGTGAATGGTCCGGTCAATGCTGTGGAAGCAGGAAAAGCAACGGTTAAACCTGCATTTGAAACCCCGACATACCAGTATAGCATCTTAACCAGCGCACTTGGCGACTGCCCTATGAACGCCATTGCAGGTGGAGGGGTTTCAAATAATATACAGTAAGCACTGTCTATCAGTACTAAGTAAAAGACATGTACATACAGTACGTAAGTCACCAGTATTCAACCCCCCATAATTTTCCAACCCTGATACCAATGTGCTCTTGTAACAGTTTGCCCACTGTAACTTTCAATTGTTTATTTTTTCTTCTTCTTTTTTGTTCATCTCCTTCCTTTAGAGAGACGAACTTGGCATGCAGTAGATTCAACATGTTACAAGGAAGGATGTGGTCTTGTATGGCCAAATATCTGATGGTCAACCAGGTGATAGCTGTGATGATGGGAGTAATGTTAACCTTCATAACATTTGAGGGTGATTTTGTTGGAGCAACTGCTCATTCACCAGGTAAAACATGTCAATAAGATACTACTGTAAGTGAAAGCCTAATGTAAAGCATTTGGGACTGAGGTGTAACGGAACTACTTTATTACAGATGGAGGTTAAGCACCCTCCTTCCCTTTGCAACTGAAGGGTTTGTTGACTATGAGATCCTGATTGTTAAGCTCTAGAAATTTGTATGCCACATTAAAGGGATTCAAGAGTACTGTAACTATTGGTCTTGTGGTCTGTTAGATAAACAGTTCTCAGCATGGTTTCAGTCAATGACATTTCAGTCATGATAGACTTGACTGATAGACAGAGACAAAGTAGATTGATCCTTTTTTCTAAAGGTGTGTTTGGCCAGGCTCTCATACCTGTTGGTTGTCTCCAGTGTCCTACTGGTAGAACCCTTTCAATGCACAACTTCCATTTCTGTATCCCACATACTAGTTCAAACTGTTATAAATTTAGTTTTCTGCCTTGAACCGTAAAGGATTGGAATAGTATTCCCTTCATTGTAATGAAGGTTCCCTCTATCCATAAGGACCCTGTCACTTTTGTAATTGGGCATACTTAGCCTTTTTTAGCCTCTTGATGCATGCGTGGTGAATGAATGTCCTTTGGATGTGTCACCTTTTTTTTAGAAGAAGTCATTGCTACTACATTCAGGGCTTGGTTTTAGTGGTTGTGCGGGACAATAAAATTTGATACAGACAACCAAGATTAAAAATTTGGCTGCTTCAATGGAGAACCATTTATTTTCAGTAAGAATTAAACAGCAGCTTACTTTTATCTGATTAAAGACTACTGCTGCCTGACCCACTGCTTCAACTTTTTTCATCAAACAATATTTCAGACTTCTGAGTTTTTTGTCTCTCAAGCCACATCTTTTTATTCTTCAAGACCAATAACACAGGAGTACACTCACCATTTATAGTTGTGCGAAAAGGTTGCTTGAAGGACAACCATAAATTTTTTCAAAATCGAGGCCTGTACATTGCTGGTGGTCAATGGAAAAAAATATTCTCAATTATTTTCTGTGAGTTAACAGTTTTTCTAGGTTTTAGTACAGCTTCAGTTAACTAATCCAACATGGGTACGTTTAACTATTTTAAGAACAATGTGGAATTGTTTCAAAGTTCATATGTTATAGTTAGACTTTCTCTAGCTGCTAAAAAGAATGCCCCTGATTATTTGAAGAAATTGAAATAGCAAAGGAATTCAGTCACTAAGAAGTGCATAAATTACAATTGTTAAGACTAAGGGACTGAGACTTGAGCACAATTAAAGCATTGTACGGTAACTATCAATTCTTTGTTTGTCTGGTATCAGTATAACCAAGTATAACACTACTGTGTTCAGTATACCCAGAATTAGGAACATTTCGTAAGTATGAACTGTATGGTGTAAAAAACAAAAAATGCGCAATTTTGATTGTATGGTAATAGAGTTATTGTGTTTGATATGACCAAATTTTGAAATAAGGCATGCTTGCCTCTTTTCCTTGATGATGATGAGGACCAATACTGGTTTACAGTCTCTGTAAAGCTCGTATAGAAATCCATTGAGTAAAATCAGGTGCACTTTTCAATGACATTACATAGGTTTAGGCCAAGGGTTATATAGGTGTTTGGAACACCTTCCTTTTCTTGACATAAAGTAATGTACTGTAATAATCACAAGAAGATTTCTTAAAAAGCCTCATGTTCAGTTGATTTATAAAACTTACAAAAAGTTTGCAACGTTTTCTTCACATATTAATGATAATTGGTCAAATTGCCCTCCTGGAAAATAGTTTGGGGAAATTTGATGAATTTTCTTACTGAAGCAAAAAATATTTCTCAAAATTTTTATAAGAATAAGAAATTGTGAGACATTTCTCATACATAATTCGTATTTTCATGCAACAAATTAACCCAGATTTCGTCAGTGTCGCATGAAGCAGCCCTACTAGCGTTCCACAGAAATGTCCTAGCCGCGTAGCAGATTGAATGTTCTCTTGTATGAGCGCGGGTGTTATGATCAGTGCATTTCAGTGTGCAGGAAGTTAGCAACAGCTGATACAGTACAACTAACACTGAAAGGCTGTAAACCTGAATTAATCCCCTTGTACACCGTGTCTGCGTTGTACACTTTGGGAATTTAGTAAATGGATGTGAAAACTGACTAGTCACTAATGTATTATTAGTACGTTGTAGTAGGTTATATTGTCCTACAGGCTAGTTGTACCTGTACCGATTTTTTTCTGTGTACCTAACAATCGATGGGGCTGGAACAATCCATGGCCAACGATAAACTTAAAGCTAGTCTAGACTCTAGAAATTAGAATGAACAGGATCCATTGGCACACTTAGATTTTGTTACTTAGCCTAATCCTTGGAGGCTTATAGGCTAGTTTGGTAAAATAGCTTTCTGTTCACTTGGGATGTAACAATAAACGGGTCCATGAGTACCTTCTACACTTAACAGACTGTTGTTCTAACAGGATATCCTGTGTGATCGAACCACTATTAGGCCTCTTTTTAGTGGCGTATGAAGGGGGGACCATTGGACCATGCCCCCCTCACAGATGCCATTTTTTCTTTGTTCTTTAAAATACGTAGTCAAACCTTAGAAACACAGATTTTACTTCAAAAGATGGCATATGTGGCACCAGATTAGGGGTGCACCGGATTTGGATTTTTAAAATCCGGCCGGAACCGGATTTGCCGGATTTAAACCAAAATTCCAGCTGGATTTGCCGGATTTAGTCAAATGAAAGTACAGGAACCTACTGGTGGGGAGCCTCAGGGATGCAGGTCTTTTGACCTCTATATCTGTATCATCTAAGTTAGCCACTGTCAGCAAACATAGGAGTGGTCAGGAGCTAGCTGTGTTACATCTATTTCATTTGTGAGCAGAGTTTTGGTATTCCCTCACAGAAACTGTTGAGTTCATGTCTAATTTGGGTTTTGTGATGTAGCATGTTTCATGAATGGTTGGGCTAAATGACAATATGTTACTTCATTAAACCCTGAATGAGATGCCCAAGGGTTCAGTTCAGTGAGGGATAAAATCAAGATGTACAGTATTTTGAACACTTAGCTGACACTTTTAAAGCCTTACATGCAACATGTTGAAAATGATTTCATAAATGTCTGTCCAAGCAAATGAAGGGACTAAAGTATGAAAACATTGGCAGTCAATATCCAAATTGAAAAGGAATCAATTACAATTTGAAAAGGAACCGGTTACAATTCTTAAGGTGATTCAATACATATTTAATTTTTGGTTTGGAAGATTTCAGTATAAAACGTATGCTATACTTTACATGAAACGTGGTGGTAATCATGCTAGTAACAGTGTAGGGATCATGTACAGGTTGATGGGCAATTACATATAGGTAGGAATCATCACAGGAAGTTGTCCAACTGTCAAAGGACCATAGGATGTAGGACTATGCTACTGTAAGTAAATGTGGAATTTTCTTGATGTACTGTAGGCCTAACAGTCATTGGCATTATATTTCATCAGTTTTTTATCTGTTAATCGCGAAGCTGACTTTAATAGTCAAGGAATCACTGACACTATTTATACTGCCACCATCATTTGTACTGTTTTAGTTGACAAGTAAGGATATTAATGTGATTAGATGATTTGTTAGTAAAACAGCTAAAAGGCCCCAATAAAAAAATACTTGATTCTCATCACGGTGGCAAGAATGACTTTGGACAAGAGTGGGTATATTTTTTTAAATTTGGTATTACTGAATAGAATCCTTCTTGGTCGACCTGTAAGTCAATGCCACCCCTCTTCACCTCCTATTTATGTAATTCCCCAGCTTGCCTGCAAGCACTGTCTGGCATCAGTCATATGGCACTGGGATAGCACCCTTTTAACTAGAGGGCAATAGCTCTTCCTCTCTTAATGCAACTTGCCAGTTGAATTTTTGTAGTTCACATGTTCCTCGGTACTTACACATCTCGTACAACTAGTAGCTATAGCTCTGCAGTGTCAGGCCAAGTCCGAGCTTGAAGACAGGCAAGAGGAGAGAGGAGGACCTACCATGTCTCCCTCTTCTTCTAGAGAGCACTATCCTTGTGCCAAATGACTTATGCCAGAAAGTGCTTGCAGGCAAGCCGAAGAATTACATATGTAAATAGGAAATGAGTATCGGGGTTCATAGACTCTGAAACCAAGTAAGTTTTATTGCTTCCATCAACTCCAATTGCATTTTGGCTAAGTAAAGTTGACATCTGACATCTTTTCCAATGGTTTCTGAATATATATTGCCCTTAATCACTATTAATCCAGCAACTGACTTCTGTACATCAACTTGAAAAGAGCACCAGAGAAGATTTATCTGGATTTGATAAGCTGTGGGTTGATTCATTGACACTGCTGCACAAAATATTTCAAATCATTGGGACCTTTTATGAGTAACTGTACTGTACATACATTAAGTATTGAATGATAGGTGACTAAGTCCTTCATATCATATTAGAAAGTTTGCAACTACTAATAACACCCTATAGCTAGATCTTTAAATAATATTGTTCTAAGTAGCACACTCCCATCTTAGTCTTTAGCATTTTATGACATTTTATTAGTCCTGTAGTAAATTAAGTTGTGCTTTACAGCTTACCCACAAATCCGGCAAATCCGGCCGGATTCAAGACAAAATCCGGCCGGATGCCGGATTTGGAAAAATCCCAAAATCCGGCCGGAATTCCGGCCGGATTTGAAATCCGGTACACCCCTACACCAGATTGCATAAAAGGACACCCAATTTTTCAAAAATTTTCAAAGGGGAAGGATTGTCTCTGCAAAGTCCTTCAGTGGTGCCATTTTTTGTAAGTCCTACAAATAGGCAAATTCTGTCAAATTCCAATTTTTACCTAAAAAGGTAGACTCTGTATCCCAGTGGTGGCATCGATAAAAATAAAAACTTCATGTTTAGATTCTCTTTACAAGCATGAATATGCTACAGTATTTTTGACCATCTGAGGGGTATGACTTTTCAAAATATTCTTTATGCTCCGTGCCAACTAATGCAGGCGCTTCGCTCAGTCTTTTGGGCAAAATTACATTTTTGGGGTCAAAGTAGCTCATAACTCTCTGATCACTTTGAAGTTTGCGAACACATTCTGAAGGGAGCATTTTATTGCAAACGACAAAAGAAGATAGCAACTGGAGTCTGGAAAATGCTATTTCCCGCCATCTGAGCATCTGATTTTTGGAAATTTTCTCTACGCTCCGCACCAACCAATGGTTTCGCTCTGCTTAGATAATCTTTATGAAAAAATAACGTTTTGTGGGCAAGAAAAACCACAAATCCAATAACTGATCAATGCTCTTTTATTTTGACTCCTAAAATTGTACAAATTAAATGACAAGTTTTACTTCATAAGGTAGCATAAATGGCATAAGAATGCATGTAAACACACAAAAAGTTTCAGTTTTATCCTTATGAACCACCACAATTCAACTTTTAACATTGTTCCAGTCAAAGTCGAAAATCTTGCACCATTTTGCATCTAGGCTCCTTGAAAATGTCAAAAAATTTCTGGACACCCCTCCCCTTAGACCATACTGCATGCTCCCCCCCTTCTTCAGAGAAATCTTGCGTACACTACTTCGTTAGTACATACAAATAAACCAAATATTGTTGACCAAAATTATATACTAAGAGTTATTAGTTCCAATTGCTTTATGCAATACTTTAAGATTAAAATGCAGGTAATATTACATAATGACATGGTAATGTTGTTATACTTGCAAATTTGCATATTTTATATGAAATACATACACATTGACTGGGAAAATTTTGGGGAAATTTCATACCTTTGCCCCCCCTGGAAAAAATCCTTGCTATGCCACTGACAATCTGTATCCTCTACACAAATAATACTTTCATTGGTAAGTAATATACTATATTTTTGACTAGACTACTTTTTGGTTTCGATGAAAAGAGAAACCTATGCATTCATGATGGCGTGTGTGTGTATGTATGTGTGTATGTGCGTGTGTGTGTGTGTAGGTGTGTATGTGTATGTGTATGTGTGTGTGTTTGTGACACTTTGCTTGTTAACACGATATCTTGAGAAGGGAAGATCCGACAGTTCTCAAACTTGGTACACAGATACCCCATACTGAGAGGAAGAACCCTATTTATTTTGGGTGAGGTCAAAGGTCATCTGGGGTCACAGGGGGTCAAAAACCAAAATCCTTGTTTACACAATATCTCAAGATAGGAAACTTGGATTAATTTCAAACTTGATATGTAGATGTGTTATGATGTAAGGAAGAACCCTATTGATTTTGGTGGAGGTCAAAGGTCATTTGGGGTCACGTGGGGTCAATCCCCGAAATCCTTGTTTACACGATATCTCATGGTAGAAAACTTGGATTAATTTCAAACTTGATATTTTGATGTGTTATGATGTAAGGAAGAACCCTATTGATTTTGGTGAAAGTCGAAGGTCATTTGGGGTCACATGGGGTCAAACCCTGAAATCCTTGTTTACACGATATCTCATGGTAGGAAACTTGGATTAATTTTAAACTTGATATGTTGATGCGTTATGATGTGAGGAACAACCAGATTCATTTTCGTGAAAGTCAAAGGTCATTTGGGGTCACATGGGGTCAAACCCTGAAATCCTTGTTTTCACTATATTTCAAGGTAGGAAACTTGGATTCATTTCAAACTTGATTTGTTGATGCATTATGATATGAGGAACAATCCAATAAATTTTGGTGGAGGTCAAAGGTCATTTGGGGTCACATTGGGTCAAACCCTGGAATCCTTGTTTTCACTACATTTCAAGGTAGGAAACTTGGACTCATTTCAAACTTGATATGTTGATGCGTTATGATGTGAGGAACAACCCGATTCATTTTCGTGGAGGTCAAAGGTCATTTGGGGTCACATGTGGTCAATCCCTGAAATCCTTGTTCAAACTATATTTAAAGGTAGGAAACTTGGATTCATTTCAAACTTGATATGTTGATGCGTTGTGATATGAGGAACAACCCAATAAATTTTGGTGGAGGTCAAAGGTCATTTGGGGTCACATGGGGTCAAACCCTTAAACCTTGTTTCCACTACATTTCAAGGTAGGAAACTTGGATTCATTTCAAACTTGATATGTTGATGCATTATAACGTAAGAAAGAACCCGATATATTTTTGTGGAGGTCAAAGGTCCTTTGGGGTCACATGGGGTCAAACCCTGAAATCCTTGTTCAAACTATATTTCAAGGTAGGAAACTTGGATTCATTTCAAACTTGATATTTTGATGGGTTATAATGTAAAGAAGAATCCTATATATTTTGGTGGAAGTCAAGGGTCGTCTGGGGTCACGCGAGGTCAAACCCCAAATCCTTGTTTACATGATACATCATGGTATGAAACTTGGAGGCCAAAGGTCATTTGGGGTCCAAAGGGGACAAATCCTGAAAACCTTTGTAACACAATATCCCAAGGTAGGAAGCTTGGATTGATTTCAAAGTTGATATTTTGATGTGTTATGATGTAAGGAAGAACCCTATTGATTTTGGTAAAGGTCATTTGGGGTAATAGGAGGTCAAACTCAGAAAAACCTGTTTAGGATAGCTCAAGGTACAAAACATGGATGGCTTTCATAATTAGTATGTGGATGAATTATGGTGAGAAGATGGTCTGTATAAGGTTTTTTTTGTGGAGGTGAAATGATATCCGGGGTCATGATCGTGAAACTTTGAAAAACTTGTCAAAATGGGATATCTCAAGGTAGGAAACTGGGATGGATTTCGTAATTAGTATGTGGATGCGTTATGGTCATAACACATCCACAGTACTGTTGAGTTGAAAGTACTGTACCTGTTGTTTTTGGTGGAGGTCAATGGTCGTCTGGTATCACCTGGAATCAAACTCTGAAAACCTTGTTTGCAGAATATCTTAAGGCACAGTATGAAATTTGGCTTTTTGAATATAGAAATGTTTTGGTTAAAAGGAAAACCAGTTACTTACAGGTGGAGTCAAAGGTCACTTTGGGTCACCAGTTGTTACAAGAAATGTAGCATTTTATTGAAAAGAGCATGTATGTATCATCGAAACCTCAATGCATTTTTGCATTCTGGTAGTTTAACCTGTGGAAACCTCTGAATTGGATTGTTCTTATATTAAGGTGACTATAGACTCAAGAACCTTCTTTCCTTCCTGAGTTGAATCTGTATCTATTTTGTGATAGCTAAATATACAGCCTGTAGTCGCATGTGGCTGACAAATGCAGGAAGCTTGTGATTTCAGTATAGCATGATGATGACATACTGTAGCAAAATTTCGTTCTTTTAGTGTACTGCTACCTACAGTAGCTTACCTACAACAACTGCAAGTTGATGGATAGTTTGCCAGTACTTGTCAAAAGTAAGTAACAGTTTGCAGCAGTCACATGTTTGTGACATTTTTGGATCTACTGCATGCTCGGTACTGTAATCAAGAAGTGATATTTAAAAGTTTGTACATATTCCTAATGATACTATTAGGAATAGATCTTTTCAGTCTACAGTCCTCAACAAAAATGCATGGGTCAACCCCCCTCCCCGTATCAGTGTTGAAGCTTCAGGATGCCTTGGGCTTCCCCAACATTGAATAGGGGAGTGGGGGATGGTGATCTGTTTATTGCTTGGCTTGCTTGCTTTGTCCCATCATTTTTGTCGAGGATTGTGGGAAGCCTGTATAAAGGTACAGTACAGTATATGGAGAAGTTTTGGGTCTTGGGCAATGCATGTCAGTTGGTGAATAAGAGTTGTGTATTTTGAAGGGAGTGGTTCAATGAAAAATGTCAAGGTGTAAGCATTATGAAGAACAATTGCTAAATGACAACATAATAAAAGCAGTTTTTTAATATTTCACAGGGAAAAACTGTAAAACTCTACCTGTTGTTTTCGGTGGAGGTCAATGGTCATCTGGTATCACCTGGCAGTTAAACTCTGAAAACCTTGTTTGCAGAATATCTTAAGGCACAGTATGAAATTTGGCTTTTTAAATATAGAAGTGTTTTGGTTAAAAGGAAAACCAGTTACTCACTGGTGGAGTCAAAGGTCACTTTGGGTCACCAGGTGTTAAGAGAAATGTAGCATTTTATTGAAAAGAACATTTATGTATCATGGAAACCTCAATGCATTTTTGCATTCTGGTTTCAAATTATGCACAAAACCTTTACAAGCCAGGATACAGGACAAACAATTTTAAAATTTCACTTCTCACTTAACTTCACGATGTGGAAAACATACCATACTATGCTAATAGTAGGCTTTCGTGTGGACTCTCCAACCAATATGACTCCATATACCTCTGTAAAATACAGTAACATGCAGTACTACTACCAAATCATAAAGTTGTTAGGGGGACATACTAATGTACTTGAAAATGATTTACATTGTTTGAGGTGCCACTATCTGATTGTCAGGTCTCTTTGTTTTAATTGTTGAATCACTTGTGATTAAACTCTTTAATGAAGATTTTTTACATTTTTTTCTAAGTAATCCTTAAAGGGCCAATCCTCTCACTCCAAACTACACTTTTTGTACAGAGTAACAGAAACTCTCAATTGGCTCAGCTCTTTGATTGACTGCTAATTCAAACAATGCAAAGTACCAAAGCTTGTATTACACAGCATGAGCTGTTCTGAGAGTGTTTTCATTTTCATATTATATTATTTATTTTATTATATTATTGTATTTATTTATTATATTTTCATATACACATTAAGCATTTCTATACTTACCCTGAAGCAATAAACTGAGATTGTGTCTGGATGAGGGTGAATTTCAGACAATTGTGGGAGGGGCTTAAGTAAGAAGTTGAGGAGAATTGGTACTGTTTGTGGTGAGAAATTTGGGCCTTTAAACAAAGGCTATTATCTAGATATGCTTGAAGCTGAGCTTGATTCTGCCAATGAAAAAGCTCACATTTAGAATTTTCAGGAGATTGAAAACAAAGGTTGAAGCAAAAATAGTATCCTTTTATTGTGCCACTGTGATTTAAGTTCATCATTGAAATTGAATGGAAGCATCGTTATCTTTTTTGGAATTTTCCAATGTTTAATCGTTTCCGGTTGGTCAAAGCATTGAAATCAGAATTTTGGGAATAAAATCAAGATAACAATGGGAAACAAACATTTTCTCATAGAGGCTATACAGTACAGCATTATTTCTCCAGCTGTACCATCACCCTCTCCCCTGCTCATGTACAGTAACTTCTGATGTGGAACCATGGACCTTTCATAGCAATCACAATTCACACTTTTCACGTCAGAAAATTTTTATTAGTATACTGATTCTTTTAATGTTTGAATTACCATGCTGAATTTTTTTAAACTACTCCAGTAATATTAACTTACTATTTGTCTCTTTTCAGTTTCACAATTGCAGATTTGTGCAGACACAAAGCCCACCCCAGATGGTGGCCAGGTAGCAATCTTTTGGCGAGGTGCTAATATATCCAAATGTTCTTATGTTAAGTCCACTGGAATTAAGGGCTCTTACGATGAAACTGAACCACACTTATCTGAAGATGGCTTTTGGCTTGAAAAACCCAACAGTTCAGAAAAAATAAACCTAACAGTAACTTGTGGGAAAGACTCTAAAGCTCAAAGTGGAATGGTGCAATTTCAACTAGGTTGGTTTATATTTTTTGCAAATGTAATGTTGCACTAGTCAGTTATTTCTACTCATACTTATACAGGTAAGTTTACTGTAGATTTGGTTTAGTTTGTTGGGGCTCATGCCTCTACTTCCTGTTCTACCAAACCATAGTGTTGCCTTCAGGCTTTTTTCCAGTTGTGGGTCTTTGGTTGGCACCTACTTTATTTCTTAAGAAAGAATTCTCAAGATCCTTGGTGTAGGCCACATGTGAATTTGCCTCCCTGAGAAAAACACAACTTTCAGTATTTAGAGAGTCCTGCAGCTCTAGTTATTCACTCTACCAGCTGTTGGTCAATTTATGTTGCATTTATTTTTGTGTATTTTATGGTAGTTGTTAAATTGGATTTCAAATTAAAGAAATCTAAGGACTTTTAGTCAAATCTGTCTTTTCAGTATATTTCAGTGATATGCCACAAATTTTTACATTGTAGATGCATAACCCGCTTTTGATTTTTTGACTTTAAATATTGAAATGTATGAATTCTGAAAATGATCAGAAGATTACCAAAAAACAGTTTGGCAAAAGAACTGCTGGCCTTTTTTTGCCCATATGTAACTTTCACATACATTGGGAACATTTAGAGAGAAAAAAAGAAATTCTAGCCCCAGGACCATTGGTCCATGGATGTTAGTGCTTGCCACCATGCATAGTCAATTATTTGCTACAGTATGTGTTCTGTTTTCTGAAATGATATTGTTGGCTAGTATGAATTCACTTTTGCAAAAAGGTGCCTGAGAGTTTGACCCCTTTTTCATCTCACTGGTTCTACCTAGCCACATCACATATAAGTATTTGACCATAGTGAACAGCAGAGGTCACCTATCACCACTGAATTGTTTGATTACACTCTTGTCATGGTGGTACATGGTGAACCAGGCATGGAGATTAAAGAACTCTTTCACTGCAGCCTTGCTGCATATTACTTTGAACCTTACAGTGTTGTTGAAGTGCCAGCTTTACATTTGTCTTAAACAAAAGAATATTAAGAGGATGGGCTTTCCATTTAAAAGTACCACAATATGATGACAAGAACAAAGTGAAACCTTTGTCTTTTGTTTCCTTTTCAGATGAAGGTTTCAGTTCCAATGAATGTATACATGCTGATTGGTTGAAAAAGAAAGGTAGTTTTAATTCAATTCCATTTTAATATTTCTCTTATGTAAAATTTTTATCAACAAAATTTAATTTTAAAGAGTCATTTTTGATTCACTGCTGGGGGCAGGTAATATATATATCTGATGCTGATGTGTGCGTGTGTGTTTGTGGCACTCCTTGTAAATACTATATATGTCAAGTTAGGAATGACCCACACTTTTCACACTTGTTTTATACAGAAAATTTATCATGTTGAAAAATATTTAAGGTAGGAATGACCAAAACTTTTACATATAGCATATGGATTGTTCATGTTAAGAAGAGGTACATTTTTGCTTTTGGTGAAAGTCATTTGAGGTGGTAGATCAACAAAAACCTCAGAAATGGCTCTAAAGACAATATCTCCAGACTTGGTATCAATTTCCCTTTTATTTCGGGTTTTGAATTCTGAGGCATGCTAGTGAAATTGATCACATGCCATCACTCACAGGGAGTCCCTGTGAGAAGTGTGATTTTTTGCACATCTAGATGAAGATTTGAAGCTCATAAATCTGTTTAAGTTTATTAAAACATCACATCTACCACACTCCTTAAATGTGATCCTTCCTGTGATTTGTATCACACCTGGAAAATCTAAAACTCAAGACCTATCAGTATGTTCTGTAGAATTTTGCAATGTTGAGACTAAGAACCCTGTTTTTTTTGGTGGAGGTCAAAAGTCTTTTCAGTCACTTGATACAAACAAAAACCTTTTAATTGGGTTTAATTGTCAACTTTTTGCCTCCTGATGGATTCCGAATTTCATGCTGCTAGAATTGAATAGGATGTTTTAGCCAACGTTACAAGAGAAAAAGGCATTTTCTCGGGTGAAGCTTGTCTCTGTAATTGCAGCAGTTAACCCCGTTTAAACCAACCTTGTTGCTCTACTGAGCAAGTAGTCTTTGAAAGGGACAAATGCCTTTAACTTTATTGATCTCAAAATACCTGAACAGGAAGTTCTCTGATAGATTCTGGATTATTAGTTGCCAGCTTGTGATGGCTAAAACTTGCTATTCGCTTCTATGTGGCTTGTTGCTTTTAACCTTTATACACACTTGGCCTGATTGACAACCCCCCACCACCATCACAGGAATTTTTTTCACTCTCTGGTTACTTGTCTAACTACAAGCCTGAATGGCTGATAATATCTCAAGATAGCAATGATGGACACTTTCATATGAGGTTTTTAGATTTTTGTTGGTTCCCAATGTTGAGAGGTAAAATTCTATTATATTTGGTTTTGGTGAAAGGTCATGTGGGGTCACCAGATGTAAAACTTTGAAGCTCCTAGGAGGAGGAACCATATTGTTTTTGGTAGGGGTTAGAGTCCAAGTCATCCTTTCAGGTCACCAGAGGTAAAAAATGATCTACCTGTGGTTATCAGAGGTCAAAAAGCACAAGTTCTCAAGAATTTGAAACCTATGGTTATGTAGGGTTTACCAGAGGGTTAAAAGGTACAGTAATTTCTCAACAGTGTCTTAGCTAACAGGGAAGGAGGGGAGGGCAATCCCAAACCCCCCTCCCCTGGCTCTAAAAAATAGAAAATTGGACTACAGTCAACTACATTGTGGTTTTCTCACTCTTCTCTCATGCAAACTTCTAGGCAAGAAGATATCTATGTAATTCATATTGCCCAATTTTCCCATCTGGGAGATTTCATTATCTTATCTCTTCTCTGTTCCTAACCCACTGTAACAGTCTTTAATTCTGAAGTAAATAAAACATAACTTTAGTTTGTCGCTCCTGTCTGAATGAAAAGTTGTTCAACTATGAAGAGAAACTGCCCGTACAATGTTTTTCTAATGCAAACGCCTAAACTTTCATGTAAACAGATTGCTTGGACATTTTCTAACTGTAAGAAAAGAAGGGTAACAACCATGTCATAAAGAGCTACAGTTGACAAAAACGGAAGAAAGGGCTTTCAAGAACACCAGACAGTCACTCCAAGAACGGCATTAAGTCAAATATTCCTAAAGGAATATGCCTGAATGTAAAATGAAGCTGGAGACATCCTTTCAATAAATTATCTGTATTTATTGCTAACATTTTTTAATCTACAAACACTTATGAACTAGCAAAACCAACAAGTGCATGAAATGAAAACACTGTAGTAAGTGCATAAACTTTCTACTATACTTGGCATTGGCTTGTAAAAAAGTAATAAAGGGTTCTAGAGGTCATTGTCTTTTTCAAGCTTAAGTTATTTTGAAGTAAATCTCCAGCCGTCTTGGTCAAGCACATGATGATGAGAAACTGGTAAAAGGGAACACATCCTGAGCAGAAACATTTGTATCCAGTTTCGTATTACACATAGTGCTTAAGTTGAGAATAGTATGCTTTTAGAAAGAGAAGAGCTGATACTTATAGTACAAGGTGTTGTAGATACTTCATTTATGTTTCACCTTTTCAAACAATAACATCACTTTTCAATTTCTCTTTTGAAATTTACAGAACCTATTTCTCTAACAATATGCTTGCAGTACTTGAATAAGCCTGTGACAAAGTTATCTTGGAATGCAACATCACCTTTAAAGAACTGTTTTTTCATCAATGAGTCCAGACAGTCGAATACCTCGTCACCAATCTTCCATGTTCTTCCACATAGCATCTTTTTAAATCTGAACAAAACATCAATAAATTCCAGGTTTTTTCTACAGTGTGAGCACCCGTCAACAGGGGATTATTTCACCTCAGGACCAGTGAATTATAGTGCAGCAGGTTAGTTTGTAAAGTTGTGATTCGTTAGTTTTGTATCTTAAATGGGGGTATGGACAAAGGGAAGGGCCATTTTTGATGTGGAAACAAGTCAACAGGGCTGTACATACCAGATGGGACCCATGGGAGGTGAAGGTGTGGCAGATTGGTATGTAATGTTATTACACATGCTGTGAAACTGCAGAGTAAGATTGCTTCCTCTTATTGTACCCCATAGCTTGGGAAAAGAGGATTAGCAGATCTGATGGAAACTCTGCACTTGCAGTTTGCCTTCACATGTTTTTTTTTCTTTACAACTTAGTACACAGAGTAATATTAAGTACATTACATCATAGACTGTGGTCTCACATACCCTGCTCATGAGGTAACACTGTATTACCTCATGCTGGAGTAACCTGGGAATGTTGGTAAACATGGTGGATGACATGTTTTCTAACATTTTGCAGTAATTAGTATGTGAAATATTGGACCTCTTTACTATGGCAGCACTACCCAATCAGTGAAATGTGGGGTATGTGAGAACATACACTGGAAAACGAGTAAATCTGTGGTTTTGCCTTATTGGAAACATGGGGTAACACCATTTGTCCAGGGGTACATGAGACCAAGCCTATAGTGCAACCTATTCACATGGGACCAAATCAGGACCAAATCAGGTAGTGTGTATTAGTCAATCAGGAGGATGAAATTAACCCCCATGACAGTTAAGCTGGGTTTGGTCACAGAAACCTAGTTAGAAGTGGTGTACAACTAGTTGAAACAAATGATGTAGGATTTACATTTTAAAGGCAAAGTTGACCAAGTTACAGACATTGAGAATTAACCTTTGACCTCAACTTTCTTTATTTCGAAGATTCAACAGAGAAGATATGCTCTACAAAGGTGATGACTATTCATCAGGATATGAAGGACAGCAGCGAGCCCAGAATATCGCCAATCCATCAGGCCTTTGTGTCCAAGCATGTGGGTCTATTTGTTACTTTCATAGTGGCTAGCTTTGTGGTGATTGGAATCTTTGCCCTGTTTGTTTTTAGGAGGATTCAAAGGGAGCACTGGAGACAGGGTCAAAGGTAAGTCACTTTGCTTAATCTCAGGTCACATGTGCAGTGATTTTCATTCCAAAATTTGATTGGAATCTTTCAAAATTGTACCAATAGTTTTGATTCAGACTTTGTTCTAAGGATGGTCACACTATGTTAATAACCTGTACAAATTTGCCCCATGATAAAATGTTCTGCTATCAGTGTGTAAGTTATGTCACTCAACAGGGTGATAGTTTTTTTTAAAAAACCAACCCAAGTTTTGTATGTGTGTCCAATAAGTACTGTCTCTTGATGTGATATCTTGATGTTAGTACTTAACTTTTCATTTTGTAGTCCTGTAATACAAGTCATCTGCTCACACAGGTCGACAAAGCATTGGCTCTTTTGACTGAAGATGTAGAAGATTTTGATAAAAACTCATGAAATAGGACTGTAATTCCATTGGAAATAGCTGTAGTGTGACCTGTGCTCAAGTCTCAGAATTAACTTAAAATGTCCTTAACTAAAAATTAAAATTAATGGAGAAAAAAATGTGTTGTAGGCAGGTTTGTTGCTGTAGTTGAAATACCACTAAAAAGTGTCCATATGTAGTCATATAGCATAGGCCTTGGCTGACGCAAATTGAACCAATAAGTTGGAAACCGGGCGGTAAAACTCCATCCAACTAACTGGCCCATTACATCTGGAGTATACCCCACTTTTTTCAATAATTACATTGCCTAGCTTGGTTAGACTCTTTGATGGGAGCCGACCTCTGAAATTAGTCTGCTGCACCCTTCTCTCTTAAAATTTTTTACCCGTGGATAATTTCCAACTGGAAAATTGACAACGTAAGAAATTCCCACTAAGGAAATTTGCAATTTGAAGTGGTAGGAAAGTTGTGCAGATGAGAAATGCCCTGGTGAAAGTTCAGACATTGCATTGTTGACCATTTTCATCATATAACCTGGGCATTGTAAGAAAAATACAAACCTTACATATTTCTATGAACCTCAACTTTCAGTTAAAGTTTACCTGGTCAGGGTTTCTGCATTGATGATCACTGAAAACAGGAGAAGTGATGTCCTGTTTTCTTGAAAGTGAAAAGTCAGAATTGAGAAAACACCCCAAAACAAGAGTTTTATCTGCTTTCTGCTTGGGGCAGATTATTCACTGAATTTGTTGAGCTCAGTATTCCTGTAGCCTGGAAAAGTCGTGAAATTTTATTTTCATTTTCCAGGCCTGGAAAAGTCAGGGAATATTGTAAAAGTAACAGAAGTCATGGAAAAGTCATGAAACTTAGCCCACATAAGTCTTCTATTTTTTTTACAAGTGAATAAATTGAATCATTTGTTTGTCACTTATGTCACACCATTAAAGAAATTTATCAAATCTGGGATCTAACTTGGCCATGAAATAGTCATGCTCAGTTCATTAAATAGTCATGGAGAAGTCATGAAGTTTTATTTTTCTTAAGGTGCAGGAAGCCTATGAGCTGCTTGCAGCCTCAATACAACCCCAAGAAGGGATGGGAACACTTAGCACCAGCTTTTAGAGACTTCCAGGTTGATCTAAAATGCCATACATTGACAGCAACACTGAATGACTTCTAAGGCTGCTCTTATTATTTTATCGTAGGTTGTTGGTGAATGAAGAGTCTGACGAAGCTGCATTACGAGAATATCAGGAAATGGCGACATAACACATGGAAAGTTCCCTTTCTGAGACCATTTTAAGTTGTTGGTTTTTGTGGTGGAGTAATAGCAATGTGCTGACATCAAAACAGAGCCAGCAACTGTAAGTACCCTGGAGAAGAATTACTCAGAGAAACAAGCTTTTAGGCAAGGGCTGTGGCTTAATACCATTGTAAGGAGTACAGAAAAGTCTGTCACAAGTACAGAATGTGATTGGTCTTTCTTGCAAGGGTGTCATGTGTAAGAGGTGGAGTATGAGGCATTGAAAGGGGGACACACTGTGTCACAAGTGTATTGTGACCTCTTCGTAAGGATGTCTTAGGTGCCATAAAAATGGCATGTGAGTTGAATCAATCCTTTGTGAAGATGCACCAGTTACTGCTCTTTGGTGATTCATTTTGAGAATGTCATATTCATTACATGTGCAACACATGATGTGACCTCTTTGCGACGACTTCATACTTGCCACAAGTGGTGCACATAAGTTGATATCTTTGTAAGAATTTCACAGATGCACTTTGAAGGTTATCCTGTGAGACATATGTGATGCCTTTATGAAGACCATCACACAAGTCACATGCATTGTGATCCCTTTGTGCAGATTGCACTCTATGCAGTGTATAAAGTGATTCCTCTGACGCACTTGTGCAGCACATGAGGTCACCTCCGCAGGCCTTGAATTCTGAGGCGTGCCAGTGTGATTGCACGCCACCACTTGCCTCTAATCACTGCGAGGAGTGCAATTTTTTTGACACCTAGATAAAGAAAAACAGCCTAGATAAATGTAATAAAGTTTAATAAAACAGCACACCTACCACACTCCTTAATTTCCTGAGGAGTGTGATTTGTAGCACACCTGGAAAATCTACAAGTCAAGGCTTGCCTCTGTGTGAGGATAACACATTTGTCACATGAAGTGATCCTTATGTGCAAATTCCATACTGTGCAGTGCATAAAGTGAACCCTTTGTGAGGGTGACACATGTGCAACACATGAAGTCATCCCTTTGTAAGAATGTCACACATGTCACATGTGTAACACATAAGGTGAACAGTATGACATGTGTAACACATAAGGTGAACAGTAAGTAAGTCCACCACCCATCACATCTGCAGCACAAATAGTTGCCCTCTTTGTATGGATAACATGTGCAGCACATAAAGTCACCCTTTTTTAAGTCAATCAGTCAGATTGAGTTTATGATTCGCTTTCGACAAACATGGAGCAACACAGCCGGGGGGGTCAGAACCCCCCATGACCCAACCTTGCAACGCAAAAACACCTAAAACAGTGTTTTTTCTCTCTATCCTTAGACTTTTTCCTATGTCTTGCCCCAGACCCCTCTCCCATGGCACCAAATCCCCCCACCCATGACACAATCCTGGCTACGCCCCTGAACACAGCATTTCTTCTGAGTTGGTGCTCAAAAGAGGTAAAAGTGTGCAATTATTGTTTGTAACTTTACTCAAAGTTAAGAGATTTTTTTAAGTACAAACCATCACTTGTGATGTTCAAACAAATTTTCATGTGTAATTTGATTGTGTTCTTGAATGTTTAAAGGTGACTAGCTCATTTTTTCAACAATCAGAATCTGTGCAAATTTGCTCAATAAATCTTTAGGTGACCAATCTGCTGTTTTACTCTGGTGGTTATTTTCATTACCAAAAGTGGAAATTAAATCTTTTGGCAAAACTTTGACTTTCTAATCTCAAACATGTGTCTTGATGAACCAAATTTGGAAGTGGGCTTGTTTTTAGGTATGAAGCACTTGTGATTGTGTAGATATAAACAGCTTAACGACCACATGAGCAACTGAAGATTCAGTAAAGAGCTACTTGTGAATAATCCCACCTGGTGACTCTTGTATCTCTTACAAAGCTATCCCACTATCCCTGTTACCTTTTTTTCTGCGTAGAAAAAACTATCCGTTACCTTTTTTTCTGCGTAGAAAAAACTGAAAATATTCATCTTCTTGTCATGTCTAGCCCAAATGTAAATTCCATTTTGATGCTCATACTAACAGTTAATATGGAATTTTGAAAAAAAAAAACATGTAGTATCTGGCATCTGCTACAGTGTGCCAGTATAAAGGGTTAGGCATGTTGTTCCTACCAGTTGAGACAGCATTGATCAGGGTGTAAGAGTTCAGGATATTGGAAGTCAATCACACAATCTTCAGAAAATCCATTTTGATGGACAAAATTCACAAAACCTTTTGCATGATCATCATGGTTGGATGAACTCCTTTGCAACATATGGTTTCGCTGCGAAACCATAATTTACGATCTCAATATACGCGTGGTTTCGCCGCGAAACCATAGCACTCAGCTGGGTTCAGGCATAGCTAATTATAAATCTATGGCAGTCAATCGTGTTTTGGACATGAAATAGGCTTGAAGTGGAGACATTTAACATTTGCATCCTCTTGGGGCATAGCGATGGCAAATATGGCTGCATCCATCCAACAAATGTAACATTTTGTGGAACCAGTACACATGTACTGTGTGTATGTATTATAATACATAGTGCAGAGTGGCGGGATGGACCCCCTTCCGTAGCGAAAGGGTTAACCAGGGGTGGGGAAAGGTTGTAGGTACTACATTATTAGGAATCTGTTTACATAAGTGATTGCCACATTACACAACTAGGCTTCTTCTGATGTGAAGTTTTCTTAAATTGGTAGTTTCCTTAGACCCCTCCTCCTTGCTGACAGACATGTGTAACAGTTTCAGTAAGAAGAAATTTTATATCAGTCATACGGTCTTACCTGTGAAAGCCACTTCATCCATGTCGATGGGTAGATGATCTTGAAACGGCACACCAACTCATATGTGTTATATAGTGTTGTTCAGGTTGTAGATTTTTTGCTTCAAGTCCTCCCCTTTAATTGTCCTTTACACCTGCATAGCTGGATATGCAATCACTTTACAAAATACTAAGACACTGAAGTCAGGTATAGGAAGAAAAACTGTTTCAGCTCAGGAGGGTTTGTAGATGTGACTGTAATCATGGATAACAAAAAGTATGCAAGAATGACACTTTATGTTTCAACTACACTGATATTACTAGAGCTGTACAATCTATATTAAACTATTTAGAGTAGATCAGTTTATTTTATGGAAACTTTGCTTTTCAAAATAAAAAAATCAGATTACATGTGGAACATTTAAAAGTTTGGAGAGTAAATTTTCCATGAGCTACAAAGCTCTAAATTGCTTATGAGAAGTTCCTATTTCATGAAAATTAAATTACCTAGCTACTCAAAGTATCATTTTGCCAATCATGGTTGAAACTTTAAAATTCTCAGATTTTCAACTTGGCTATTTTCCTTTAAGCATTTTATACACATCTGTGTGTAATGAAGGTGTTCCTATTGCACATTTCACTCAAAGTGTAACTACTTATAATTCCTTTTGGTTAAATAAATGTTGTGCGGGTGCAGGGATCCACTTTGAAGAAGTTAAGAAGTGGTCCTGCCATATTATTTTATACTTTTATGTTACAACACTTTGGTGAAAGCACAGGACAAGGTATTTTAAATGACTATGTTTTTGCCACTTTTCCTCTGGATTGTTTTGCATATTATTTTGAACATTATTTTTATCAATGTGCCCTAGACATTGTGGAATGTAACAAAAATGACAAGTATTTTTATTACTTTGTACATATTTGTAGATATATGAGGGATTATTAATCAAGATGTTTACTTTTTTCAACTTATAGAAACTAGAAGAAAAAGTTTTTCCTTGTTTTCTCCTTTGCGTGGGTAAAGTGTTTTAATAGAACTTTAAGGTTGTTGCTGCATAATTGTGTAGATATTTTCATTTAAATTGCAATCCTTTCCTCTTACAAGTCTTCCCTCCTGTATGATATATCTTGGTTTTGGTTTTGCAAAGTTGTTGCCTACAGAGAGGAAGGGGACGAGATTGTGGAAGGGTTAAGCTTCTCCTGGTGGACTGTCTTGTTCATGGACAAAGGAAGTATCCCCCATTGGTATGCAGGGAGGAGGGAAGGCTTCTCGTGGTGGACAGTCCTGTATATGGACAAAGGAAGTATCCACCATGGGTTTCCATTGTTCCTTGGTAGTGGTAGAGGTCTTGCCTTAAATATTGTCACAAGAGGCCTCTCTTAAATTTACCTGACCTCATGTACATAAGGTTGTTCCTGCTACACAATGTCCAGAAATTGAAATCACTTTTGGCACTGCGCCATGGGTATGGCTTAAGTTATTTTATCCTAATAGTATTGTGGTGACATTAATTTAATTTTTTTTTATCCTAGGGAAACATTTTGGGAATTTGACTGACAGACTTGCCCTTATATTAATGGGGCAATGAGAGTTTGTTTTCACAAGTTTTCTGTTACTTTAATTCTGCACCACAATATACATTGAGTTTAATGGGCCATTCTTCTCACCCCAAACTACACTTCTTGTATGGGGTAACAGAAACTCTCAATTGGCTCAGTCTTTTGATTGACAGCTAATTCAAACAATGCAGATTACCAAAGCTCATATAAGCTCGCATGAAATGTACTGAGAGTGTTCTGACTATACACATTGAACTTTTCTATATTCTCCCGAAGCAATTTGAACTGAGGTTGTGTCTGGATGAGGGTGAATTTCAGACAATTGTGGGAGGGTTTAAGTAAGAAGGTAAAGGAGAATTGATACTGTTTGGGGTGAGAGAATTGGGCCTTTAAAGTAACAAAAATTGACCTGTAATTATGACCTGGCACATTGTGATTGGCCACTGTATTGATTAGTCTCTCTAGTCATGCATCTGTGTGGAATTTTGTTACCCAAACAATATTACAGAATTTCCATGCAACAGTAATTAATGCAGAATTAAAGTGTCTTCCCACTTGAAAGACCTCTTCAATGTCTTATTGATTCTGGTAAATATTTGGCAGTTGAAGGAAAGGAAAAACTAAGTGCTTAGACAAAAGGTCAACATTTTCTGTCAAACTCTGATTGATTTTTAAAAATTAGAGGATCTTCTAACGTTGCAATTATGTCTTGTGCGAATAGTAAAGTCACAGAACCCCTTCCAACCTCGGTTGTTATATCAGTATTAAGTGCAGCAATTTGTGTTTGACATGGATGTGGGCAGTGTGCTTTGTAGGCATGGCAGTTCTCCATGATCTGCATCTTTTCATGTGTTTGTGTCGTTATTGAATATCTTATAATGTGAATGATCATATATGTTATAACAAAAATCAACATGCATTTTTTCTGCAAGTAGCAAAACATCTTGCTCTGATCAACTGAATCATATCTAGATCGCCTTTTTGTGAAGGTTAAAAAGAGGATGGTTGCAAGATGGCCACAGTGTGACTAGCTGTGGAGAGTCTTTCTCCGTTTGTGGTAACAATGTGAGCCTAAAGTAGTCATGAAATACAAATGGTCATTACAAAGGATTGTGGGATAGAATGTTGGTATGTGTCATTCTTTTGCCACAGTAGAATTTCATTGACAAAAAAGACATGACATATACCAAAGAACTGTCCCACAATCCTCTGTCATTGCATTTGGAAAAGGGTCTTTTGGATTGAATAGTTGTCTGTACTTGCAAGCAAGGACGAAAATATGATTGATGACATACAACATACTTAAAGAAGTACCCTGCAGTTAACTCAGGGGAATGTAAATGCATAGGACTAATAGTATAGTGCATTTGAAATACCTGCCATATTGAGCATTCTCTGAGTCCCTCCCCCCCCCCTCCCCCCACATCCATGCTTGCAGCACTCAAAGGTTATGGATGGAGTTTATGACCTTTATATGACAACCTTAAAGAGTCTTACAACTGAAAGTGGAAAATTTCCTTTTCCCCAAGCTGTTGAAGAAATAAGCTCAACTGCTTGCATCTTTTTCTTTTTCCTTTGGTACACTCAGAGAGCTGACACCATCTAACTCACTAACAGACAGCTGTTAGGAAGGAGACCCAAGTTATATACTCTTCATACCATCAGTGAAACAATGATTCAGCATCCAAAGGTAGTGGTTTTGTTTTTTCCCAGAATACCAGATGGCAAATGTAGAGAAAGCCCACACCCCTAAGAAAAAAAAAAAAAAAAAAATCAGTATGGAGTAATAGAGAAAGAAATATTAAGATGAAGAAAGATGAAGGGCACCATTTGGTTGCTCACATCCTTCCGACAAGAGGATATCTTCCTGTGTTTGTGAAGGTTCTCCTTCTAAGGGGATGTGTTCAACAAGTTTATGTTCGTCCTGTAACTGTTAACCTTTCCCCCTTCTCTCTCTCTCAAAAAAAAAAAAAATCATAGAAGTTATCTTGGCTGTGAACCTTTACTTTTCAAAAGTCTATTGACAGGAAATTGGGTTTTGTTTTTTCTTTTAAGAAATGTGGGTGGAAGGACACTCCCATAAATGTTGACGGTACAAGTATTAACTGCCACTTTTTGTTTTAATCCTGATCAATATTATGTCTTCAACTTTTGTAAATACTGGAAAATAAATTGAATACATCTTTTGGTATAACGGATGGTGGCAGAGTCTGTGCGTGTTTTGTTTTGATCTTTAGTAAGTTGTGTACTTCGTGATCATCGATGTACGTGAAAAAAATTGTAAGCCTCATTGCTTGCATCTTCGGTAGGGTATCCACTTCTCACCCAGGGAGATTCTTGTTCTAATTCCAGATGGAGTATAACGTAGCAATTACTTGAGCTAGCCGCCGTTGTGCCTGATGCAATGGACTAGGGAAGTCGTTCTAGTGACCCACAACTAGAAAAAAGGGAAGAAGTTGGCCGACAGAGAAAACCAAATTGAGGCATGAACCCTAGCAAACCAGACCAAATCTTTAAATCCATTGTCGGCTATTAGCAATGGGAAGCAGGGTTGATAATGGTGATGACAAAGTCGTTGTTTGGGACAGATGGCGTATACAGCATGCAGAGGAAGATTTGAAATCAAACGAAACAACAGTTTCAATGCACAGTGTACTGTACCACTCGCATTTGGGGTACATACTATGCATTGCAGGCTCATTATTGCATTTGCCTTGCAGGTTCTCATTACCTAGTGAATTTTGCGGTCCAGTTTTCAACCAATCGGTTAAGGTCTAGCAGGTCAATGCCCTTTTTCCAGTTGTGGCTCACTGGCTTTTTTCCCTACTCCATCGCTTATGCTTTGCTGAGCACCAAGCACAAGTCTCATTTTCAAAGTCTTCCCGACTCAAAATTTTTCAGTTTTATCCCCATTAACCACTACAACTGAAGTTATGACTCTATATTCCTCTAAAGTCAAAAATATTGCACCATTTTGCATTGAGGCTTCTTGAACAGGCCAAACAATGTTAAAATGCAGTGGACTCCCCTCCCCTTATACTTACCCCTCAAGTCGTCGATCACTCACTACATTGCTAGCCCCTCCCCCTGACTGCGTACGTGAACTGATCAACTGCATGACCTAACCGCCTTTGTGTGGTAGGTGTCTGAAGCTGTATCCCCTCCCCCGTCGACTTCCCCAAAGGATTTCAGGTTTCATTCCTGTAGGGGTCAGGATGAGTTACGTTTTCGACCAAGTCATGATATTATTTCGATCATGTTGTACCACAAATGGTTCTTAAATTATCAAAATTTTCTCGTGCAGGTTCAACCACAATCTCCCCAATTACCCTCACAAAAATTGATCAATAATGCCTCCAGGATTTGCCCCCCTGTACCAGGACTGAGGCTCTGCCCTTGACCCGGACCCCTCTAGCGGCCCTCACGCGGATCTCTGAACCCCACACTGGGCAGCACGAAAAACTGATGCGAGAGCTTTATTTCATCGCTTTGCGTAACACAATGCCCGGAATGGTCGAATATCGGGATCAGGGAAGGGGGGGGGGGGCAAATTTTTCGACTTTTTTTTTCAAAGTCTAAAAATTACTGTATTGTGAACGCATTTTGTGGCGGCCGAAGCCCTTCAAAATGTTGGTCTTTTTAAAACGAATCTTGAAAAATATCATGGAGAATGATTTGCTCAAAATTTTGACTTTTGAATTTCCTGTAAGAACATTGACAGGCAGTTTGGGATTTTTAAAAAATCTGTCCATCGTCCGATTAGCAAATTCTAGATTACACAGCAACTGAATATAGTTATTGTTACAAAATGTTATGTAAGCCGTACGGGCTGAGACTTCCAAACCACATTTATAATACAGTATTCCAGACTTTCTTGCCTTTCAGTAAAACACTTAAAAAATGGAGAGCTTACACTGGACAAAATTTGGGATATTATGAAAGAAAATTAAGGATAACAATACGGCAGTTGACACGTGTCATTTGATGATCTATTTGCCTTTTGGCTAAGATCGTGTATAGGTCTTTTCAGCCAGTCTAGAATGTAGTCATACATGACAGACCAACAATGCAACTGGTATGAGGGCCGTGAGGTTGCTCACGTACTTTGTCCTTCAGTGGACGTAATGACTTCTTCGGGAAGCAGTTAAAGTTTTGTTTCGCCAAACGGCCCTCAGCCAGAGGGTCGGGAGGACTTTAGAAAAAGTTAAAATCTAGAATGTAGCCATACATGACGGACCAATGATGTAAATGGTCTGATATGAGGGACGTGAGGTTTATTAAGCGTTGTCCTTCAGTGGACGTAATAGCCTCTTTGGGAAGCAGTTTATAGTTTGGTTTTGCCGAACGGTCCTTTGCCAGATTGAGGGTCGGGAGGACTTTAGAAAAAGATAAAATTTACAAAAATTTGATTTCCAGAGCCTGATTAAGCTTTCCAAACTTTGTTTTCTTTCCATGTGTGGGCAATTTTCCCCTACTTCACCAGGGATTGCAATTTGCAGTGCGAGAAGGGCGCCGAAAATTTTGCTTTCTTGAAAGAAATGTTTAAAAGATGTGGTTGTACTACTATCGACACATAATCTGATGATAACTCTAGCCTAGACTTGAATTAAAGGCCCCATTCCCACACCTTAAACAGTACCAATTCTCCTAACCTTCTTACTTTAGCCCCTCCCACAACTGTCTGAAAGTCATTTAGACACAATCTCAGTTTATTGCATCAGGGTGAGTATAAAAAAAAGCTCAATTTGAGTAATCGAAACTCTCATGCTTTGAAATATTTGCTTTTGTACTCTGTTTGTTTGAATTAGCTGTCAATCAAAGATAGCAGAGCCAATTTTAGAATTTCGGCAAACACCTTCAAACATTGTAGTTTGCGGTGAGAGTATTGCTCCTTTAACACTGGACGCGGATTCAACGGGAGAGGGGTCACTTTACGGTTTCAGCCCTCCCTTTTTCGCCGCATCAACAACATCAAAAACGCCAAAAAAAAAAAAAAAAAAAAAAAAAAGGAAAAGAAAAAAGAAAGAAAAAAAGAATTATGTTACTCTAGGAGAGTATTCAAGGGGACTTCTTCAGGCTCACCATTCCTTCCCTCACAAACAAATACCATAAACACGAGTTCTGCGTAGGATTGCACCTGTAGTCGTGTAGTTTATTTAAAGGTCCTGTTCTCTCACCCCAAACAGTACCAATTCTCCTAACCTTCTTACTGAAGCCCCTCCCACAATTGTCTGAAATTCATCCTCATCCAGACACAATCTCAGTTTATTGCTTCAGGGTGAGTACAGAAAAACTCAGTTAATATAATCAAAACACTCTCAGTACCGTACATGCTGTGTAATATAAGCTGTGGCACTCTGCATTGTTTGAAGTAGCTGTCAGTCAAAGAGCTGAGCCAATTGAGAATTTTGGTACCCGGCAACGTTCCATAAATGACCAATTTGCTCTCCGATGCACCTGGTTTGTGCTGGATCAGAAACTACTCGGCAAGTTTTTAGTATCAGTGTTGTCAGTATTGTAGTCTAGGTAAGTTCAAAATGTGTATTGACTAATTTGCCAAAAGAACTTGCGTGTAGACTCTTCTATCAAACCGAAAAGAAAAAAAAAAAAGAAAAAAAAAATTGAAAAGTACGATGACCTCAGCTCAATTTGAAATGACATTCACGTATAAAAGTGTCATACTACGAGCCAGTGGCGGGGCCCTGGAGTAGAGATGAATTGCTTCCCAGGTCTCAAAAATGATGATTCATTCAGAAATTTTCCATCTGGTGTGTCATACAAGATGATGAACTGATCATGAAATAACGGTCAACCACAGTGACCAAAATTTTCGGCCCGACTTTTCTGTCATAAAATTTAGAATTTCAAAATTTTGTGCCATAATTCATCTTCATATTTTCAAATATTCTTTCAAAAAAAACTTGGGCAAAATTTTGGCGCACTCTTCCCACCGCAATCCCAATACAGTTGATATTCCACATTCACCTAGCTGTTTTTACCTGCTGTATCAAATTTCGCAGCAACTTCCGAAGCTTATAGGCAACTTGGTATCCCCTACCTTCGCTTTGCGGCGCTGAATGTACTTAATAATTATTACGTACTTACGTAATAATTTTTACGTACTAACGTAATATTTTTTTACCATGTTCTTATTAATAGTGCTTCGCAAGATTCAACTTTCAACAAATAAAGTTGATACAAAAGTTGATAGTGTGGGATGGGACCGGGAATCAGCTTGACAATCAATTCAACTTGGACGATCATAGTTTTACAATGAACTCTCTGACTGCGCATGCGCTGAACTGTGCTTTCCGCGAAATTTGACTGATCAAGCGAACGCAAAGTTTGTAAATATGGCAGTAAAGAAAGTCCATTATTTCTCATTCAGAGGAGACCTGCGTGCTTTAACCATTTTTCATGCAAACGGACTCGAAGGATTAACAGTTAACAGACATATTACAGATAAGCTTCGGAATATATTACTGCGAAATTTGATACAGCAGGTACAAATGCGGTCGACAGGTGAGTTCGGATAGTGGGTGTACAGCCTAGCATACATACATAGCATACATACAATGATCACTGTAGCCTAGCTCGGTAGTCATTCTGAGAAACGGCAGAACACCATAACATTAGCCTAACGTTAGGCCTAATGTCAGCTCTAATGTGTACGTGCCTTCGTTAGGCCGTATAAATATGGAGTGTGTGTTACGTTAGGTCATATTAAACGGGGAGTATCACAACGTGCTCCATGTTCATTATGAAAATATGTTCTTCGTATTAATAAATGTCACCTTTTCAAGCCACAAGACTAGTGTTTTTTATAGTCCTCATTAAAGGACTGCGAACGTTCACTATACTCGTCCATATTTTTAGTCCTTAAATTTACTGAGGATTGACGTTGGTGTTTGTAACTATCTTAGGCCTACATGAAAGCAATTAAACTTGATAGGACTATTTAATGTTCAGTACACCTTTAGAATTTACTGCTGTACTGTACTTAGGCCTAGCCTAGGCCTGGACGTGAGATAAGACTTACGTTTATAGTGCGATGGTCCACCGTACGTACGTACGTACGGCACTGTCGGCAAGTGTTTGACTAAGTAATATTGTCATGTAGTATGCTGCACTCTCCAGTCTCCATGACCTTTACCAGACGCCATCTTGTTGTTTACGAGCAACTCGCCCTTGCTTCTGTTCTAGATTCCCAGGGCCCTTCCCGTTTCCCGTCACGTGTTACCGGTGGACGTGACATATTACATCGCCTAGTTCCACGTACACACTGTAACCTATATTTTCAAGGTGTGGCCAATTTCCCCCTTTGCAGCCTCCTCATTGGTCATCTGTATCATTATTTTCATTTGCATTGGTGCGTCATAACTTTTGACCAATCCGGGGACCGTATAGGTGTTCGGATCTAGCACGAGGTTCCCAAGAGGGCAAGACCGAGCCTGCAACTGCAAGCTGGGCACTCGTGCAACAGATCTCGAAGCAGAAGCATATGTAGTTAGGCCTATGTTTTGTACATAAATGATTTAAATCATCTTTTTTGGCTGGCCGTTGATTGAAGTTGAACTGAATAATGATCACTAGGCCTATATAATTATGCTGAAATAGAACTTGAAATCTTTACTCTTCCTGTCTGTGCGTCTATCTCATCTCGTATCGCCATACTCAGCAATTAAGTTCCAGTACCAAGCCTTCGTTATACGATTGGCCCATTATCTAACAATATTGTACCAAATACAAGTTGGGCTATAACCTATAATTTAGAGTATGCACAGAGGGGCTACAACCCTGGACAAAATCATATATCATAATTTAAACATCTCACTTAAGATTTTTACAATAATATTACTCACGATATAAGTTTTAATTGATTTGATCGGGTACACTTTAGGGCAATATGTAATCCCTCCTTCCGTACGTCTAATTTGACATTTGACAACTTTGAAAAATTTGAAAACGTTCACTCGAATTTTCCGTTTACCATGAATTGGGACGAAATTTTTCCCAAGTTGGGAGAGAAAAATTGTTTAATTTTAGGCCGGGTCGAATATTTTTCTAATCTTCCCTTTTTTATTATTTTTTGACATTTCGGGGCAATTTGGGAAAGTTGGATATGTCTGGTTATTTCAGCAAATTGAGCAACACTATACAGATGACAAATTGCTTTTATAAGCTGCTCACCGATGATGTCTCACGAATGTTTATTCCTTGAGTTTTTCATGAAAGTCTGATTTGGACTGTGATGCTTTCTGTTCTGGAAAATTTGCGATGAAAATCGGATACTTCATTTCGAGTGCTAAGTTGTATAAGAAAATGACGTAAAGCTTCTAAGGATGATCATGTTTTTCATAAGCTGTTAGAATATGTGTAATTAAACATGCCGAACTTTGTAAGACGTAAATGGCTACTCGAATTTTTCTATACACTTGCACAAACTCATATTTTGTGAATATTAAGGGGTGTCCTTCCCTCTTCCCCGCGCCTCGTACGCCTATATATGTTCACTTCTGATAGGCCTAAGCTTATGTCCCAATCAACTCAGACCAACGGATCATAACAATAGTTTTGTGTATGTGTATCAGAGATAGTACTTCTATGATATATCCATGCACCTAAATAGGCCTGAAATCACAACTCTCAGATCCTCTTTCGTCAAATGACAAGAAGGGGAATAAATCATCTCTCCAGGGAAACTTAACTTTCACCCATATTACTATCCTAATCGGGTGGTCTTTCCATTGGCAAAGCAAATGTTGCATGAGATGCGCGTGTGCCAGTGAACAGCATACAATTTCGCCGAAAGTTGCTTGGAAAATGACGCAACTTGTTGAAAGTTGAATCGTACGGTGGCATAATAGGGACATGTAAATAAAAAAATATCCTGAAAAGTCGGAATGTCGAATTTTAAACTCGGAATTTTTACTTTTATGTGTGCATTACAGCTACGGCGGTACACTACGGCATTGCTTCCACTTCTAAGGCAAAATTCGGGAAATTTCTAGAACTTAGAAAATTCCAGGTAATTGGAGGAAATTTCAGAAATGAGTTTTCTAAATAGCCAATATGTTTGTCAATTTTCCTTTGTAGCAGGAAAATACCCACCCATTTCCTCGGGCGGAATATGCATTACACGAGTAGACCCAAACAGTTACCTTCGAATGCAATCGTCTGAACGTGAATATAACGAACGTGATTGCAATTCATACTTTTTTTCCTAAAAATAAAACAAAACTAATGAAGATAATAATCCATACACATCTTGTCAGGATTAGTGGGCTAAATCAGAGCATTTCTTCATTGAAGGGGAGGGGGGTGGGGTGACTAAGATTTGTTTTGATGCCGATTTCGGGGAATGGCATTTGATTTTGGGTAATTTAAAGGGCATGTCTTCTCATCCAAAACTTAAATTATTAATAGTAGTCTACAGAAATTCTCTATTGGATAAGCTCTTGATTAGCATCTAGTTCAAATAATGCGGAGTATGAAAACTTATATTACACAGCGTGAACAGAAATCATAGTTTTTATTTACACACTTTGCTCTTTTACAGTCACCCTGATGCAATGAAAGGAGGTTGTGTCTGGAAGAGGATGAATTTTATTATAGGAGGGGCTAAAGTAACAAGTTGGGAGAGTTATAGCTGTTTTGGGTGAAAGAGTGTTATTCAAGAAATCTATTTTAAGGTAATACGTCCATATATATATACTAGCAAAAAACAACAAACAACATAAGACGGTTAGGCATGTCATGTTGTTGAATTTGCCCGCTGACAGAGTGTAATTGGTTGTGACTAATGAAGTTTGACTTTAAAAGTCGAAATTCCGAGTTTAAAAGTGGAAATTTTGAGATCACTAGTCGAAATTCCGAGATTAAAATTCGAAATTCTGACTTTTCAGGAGCTTTCATTTTTATTTCCATGTCCCTATTATGCCACCTTCTCCTGAAATGTTTCTATTCATTGAAAATTTTAAAATGGATGTATTTGATCCTTTACCGTCAGAGAAACACAGCCCAATTTCATTGACATTAAGGACACAACAGAAATCCTATGAGTCCGTCGTAGACCATGACTCATCTACCCCCTTTAACATAGCTTGTACTCAGTACAGTAAAAAAATATTCCGGGAGGAGGAAAAGAAGCATGTTTTCCTCAATACATTTGTAGAAGAGGAAATTTCTGTTATTGTCAATGATCTGGATAAGTGCAATGTTAACTTTACTTCACAGGAGTGGTTGGACAAGGAAATTAGCAATCTTAACAATTTATTTTTATGCAATGCTGGAAAAATAGGTATTGTGAAAAGTTTTTGTATGAATCGTAAGAAAATCCACACGAAAGCAAGTAATAAGTGGTTTAATAATGACCGTCGCGAGAATGGAGTATTTCAAATGCAAAGGAATTCACAGTAAAACTAGAAGTGATGTTTCAGAAAGTGACTTAAAAGAGATGTGTAACAAGTATAAAAGAGTTTTGAAGAATGCACAGTGTACTGATTATGTCGCTCTCCATAATGAGATAAGGAATTTAAAATGTTCAAATCCAAGAATGTATTGAGTGCTAATTAACAAGGCAAGTTGTAATCTTTATCCACTAAGTCCAGCAAGTAATATTCCAATTCACACTTTTTTTTGCTCATTTTAAAGGTTTGCATGAATTGTGTTGTGAAAATGACGCAGATATTATTCCTAGTCAGTTCTTCGTCAGTCAATGAGGAATTAAACAAACCTATAGTTTTTTCTGAAGTGTTAAATCAGATAAAAGTGTTAACTAGTAAAAATAAAGCTCCTGGCACAGATTTGATTAAAAATGAATTTTTAAAAAAAGCCCAGTTTCTGTTGTATTTAATTACTTCCTTATTTAATTTAGTACTTAATACAGGATTTATCCCAACAACTTGGACTATTGGTGTTATCAAACCTTTTTTTAAAGGCAAAGGTTCACCTCATGATGTTGAAAAGTATCGAGGGATTACTGTACTTTGTTAGGTTGTTTGAGTAAACTTTTAACAGCTATACTTAATGACAGAATTCATACTTACTTGCAACATGCGAGAGTCTTGGGGATGAGCAAGCTGGGTTCAGAAGTAATTATTCTACAAATGATCACATTTTTGTTCTGCTTACAGTATAGACCTCTATCAAACGAATAAAGGAAGGTTTTTTTGTGCATTCATAGATTATAAAAAAAACTTGATTTAGTTAATCTAGTCTCCTTATGGCTCAAACTAATTTCCGATGTTATTTATGGTAAAATTTTGAATGTTTTTCGTAATTTATATCAAAATGCAAAATCGTTTGTCCAGATTAATGGTGAGCAGTCTGATTACTTCTTCTGTAATGTTGGAGTCAGACAAGGTGAAAACCTGTCTCCAGTTCTTTTTGACCTGTATTTAAATGATTTTGATCTATTCATCAGTAATTGTTATCCAGGATTAACTAAGCTTTCAGAATCTGTGAATTGTCACTTAATAAAAACGATGTTGAAGTGCGTTTTAGACTTTTTTGTCTCCTCTATGCTGACGATACTGTTGTTCTTGTCGAAAATGCTCGTGATCTACAATTTACATTACAGTAGATGCTCTTAACTTAAACTGTGATAGATGGAAATTAACGGTGAATGCCAGAAAAGCGAAAGTTGTAATTTTCTCCAATGGTAGAGTAAGGAAAAGGCCTGTTTTTAAATTCAATAATGTTGTACTTGAAATTGTTGATGATTACACCTACTTAGGTATTGTGTTTACTTATAAAAATAAGTTTAATAAAGCTAAGAAGAAGCAAGTTAACCAGGCAAGAGGTGTCCTATATGGTCTCCTAGCAAAGTCCTATAAGTTGCAATTACCCCTTGATCTACAATTACAATTATTTGATCAAATTGTGCTTCCTATTCTCTTGTATGGGTGTGAAGTATGGGGTAATGGAGACATTTCGCAAATTGAATCATTCCACCTAAAATTTTGTAAACAAATTCTTAAGGTTCATAATTATTCTGCCAATTGTATGGTTTATGGGGAATTAGGTAGACATAGCATAATTAAGACAATTGAAGTTAGAATGGTCACTTTTGGGGCAAGAATTGTGAATGGTAGTAAACACAAACTTTCTTATACCTTATATAATCTATTAAGAAGCTTGCACGAGAAAGGTATTTATAGCTCGGGTTGGATCACTAAGGTTAAAAGTGTTCTTGATTATTCTGGAATGTCCTATGTTTGGAATTCTTCGACCCTTAATAATGAAACTCAAATTGACATTAATCGGCTTAAAAGTTCACTAGACAGAAGACGCTCTGGCATGTATGAGCAGGACTGGCTTTCGGAAGTGTTTAATAATTCTCGGTGTAAGAACTATCGTATTTTTAAGGCTAAATTAGAACTAGAAAAATGCCTCGTATGTTTACCTATTAAAAGAAGGGTTCAATGACATATCAAGTTTTAATATGTTAATGAGGTACTTATTCTAGGCAATTTGGTAAAATTTGCATTGAAATCCGATGTGTGGTACTCAGGATGATGAGCAACTTGAGTAAAGTTGTCAAATTTTTAACAAACAGTGAACTTGAAGCAAGCACATATGACATCATATCCGCGCATAAATGGACAGTCTTTTGTTTTTATTTAAAATTTACAGTTTATTTTCTCCCCAACAGTTCCATATAATCAAAATGTGCTTGTACCAGTGGCATGAAAACTTTTCCAAGTTTGTCTTCCCCATGGGGAGATCCTAATCCTATTAACATCAAGGTCAATACAACAGTCTAAAAAACAAAGGGAACAAAGCATTCCTTGTCAATGTGAGAAAGTGGTATAATGTGTGCTGCCCTCAATATCATTTTGGAACAAAAATCTAGTAACTTAATTTGCTGATATCTCAAGATATACATGTCCGATTTTAATTTTTTGCTTTAACTTCGCCTTTAAAGACCATATACCTTTGTGTAAGTTTGGTTGTGCTAATCATAAACTCCCTGTTGTCGCTGGAAGATTTCTTAACATTATTTACAACGAAGAGTCTGTCAGGATTGTGGTTCTGAGACACTGGGGATGAATTTCTCTATTTATTTGAATGTAAAAGGTTTTACTGGAAAAGAAAACTTCTTTACTGTTAATCCTTATTCAATTAAAATGAGACTTCTTTTTGGTTTCGATGAAAAGAGAAACCTATGCATTCATGATGGCGTGTGTGTGTATGTATGTGTGTATGTGCGTGTGTATGTATGTGTGTATGTGCGTGTGTGTGTGTGTATGTGTGTGTGTTTGTGACACTTTGCTTGTTTACACGATATCTTGAGAAGGGAAGATCTGACAATTCTCAAACTTGGTACACAGATACCCCATACTAAGAGGAAGAACCCTATCGATTTTGGTGGAGGTCAAAGGTCATCTGGGGTCACAGGGGGTCAAACCCCGAAATCCTTGTTTACACGATATCTCAAGGTAGGAAACTTGGATTAATTTCAAAGTTGATATGTTGATGCGTTATGATATAAGAAAGAACCCTATTGATTTTGGTGGAGGTCAAAGGTCATTTGGGGTCACATGGGGTCAAACCCTGAAATCCTTGTTTACACGATATCTTATGGTAGGAAACTTGGATCAATTTCATACTGGATTTGTTGATGCGTTATGATAGGAGGAAGAACCCTATTGATTTTGGTGGAGGTCAAAGGTCATTTGGGGTCACATGGGGTCAAACCCTGAAATCCTTGTTTACACGATATCTCGTGGTAGGAAACTTGGATCAATTTCATACTTGATATGTTGATGCGTTATGATGTAATGAAGAACCCCATTGATTTTGGTGGAGGTCAAAGGTCATTTGGGGTCACGTGGGGTCAAACCCCGAAATCCTTGTTTACACGATATCTCATGGTAGAAAACTTGGATTAATTTCAAACTTAATATGTTGATGTGTTATGATGTAAGGAAGAACCCTGTTGATTTTGGTGGAGGTCAAAGGTCATTTGGGGTCACATGGGGTCAAACCCTGAAATCCTTGTTTACATGATATCTCATGGTAGAAAACTTGGATCAATTTCATACTTGATATGTTGATGCGTTATGATGTAAGATAGAACCCGATGTATTTTCGTGGAGGTCAAAGGTCATTTGGGGTCACATGGGGTCAAAACCTGAAATCCTTGTTTACGTGATACATTGTGGTAGGAAACTTGGATTCATTTCAATCTTGATAGGCTGATGCGTTATGATGTAAGAAAGAACCCAATTTATTTTCGTGGAGGTCAAAGGTCATTTGGGGTCACATGGGGTCACACCCCGAAATCCTGTTTTACACTATATCTCAAGGTAGGAAGCTTGGATTGATTTCAAACTTGATATGTTGATGCGTTATGATGGGAGGAAGAACCCTATTGATTTTGGTAGAGGTCAAAGGTCATTTGGGGTCATAGGGGTCAAACTCAGAAAACCTTGTTTAGGATAGCTCAAGGTATGAAAGGTGGATGGATTTCAAAATTAGTATGTAAATGAATTATGGTGAGAAGATGGTCTGTATAAGGTTATTTTTTGTGGATGTGAAAGGATATCTGGAGTCATGATCGGTCAAACTTTGAAAAACTTGTCAAAATGGGATATCTCCAGGTAGGAAACTTGGATGGATTTCCCAATTAGTATGTGGATGTGTTATGGTGAGTTGAAAGTACTGTACCTGTTGTTTTTGGTGGAGGTCAATGGTCATCTGGTATCACCTGGTATCAAACTCTGAAAACCTTGTTTGCAGAATATCTTAAGGCACAGTATGAAAGAAAAACCAGTCACTTACAGGTGGAGACAAAGGCTATTTTGGGTCACCAGTTGTTACAAGAAATGTAGCATTTTATTGAAAAGAGCATGTATGTATCATCGAAACCTCAATGCATTTTTGCATTCTGGTTCAGAGAAGGAACAAATCCGTTTCGAAAAATCATGCTAAGTTTGCAACTCTCATCACTGACTTTTCAGCTAATTTATTCATTTTTCTGTTAGGCTGGTGACACAGTTTTCTTGCTGCCTTCATACCGGTAAGTTATATAGGTGTACTTCTTTTTCTTTTTATATATATATATCTCTCTCTACCTTTTTTTTTTCTTTTCTCTTCTCATCATTTTGCCATCTTATAAACTTGGATCGTTTATTCGTTTTATGTAAATGTTCTTTGCTTTTGTCTTTTTGATTCTAACAACCTCAGATGAGGTAAACAAAATAAATTGAAACTGAAACACTGTAGAAACGCAAGTTGAATCGCGTAAGTGGGACCGGGCTTAACACTTCAACTGATTATATGTGCATGGGCGCCTTGGCCTGTTCGCAAGGTCATATTAATTCGTGTGAACAACGGACTTCCTACACATGGACAGAGCATACTATCCGTAGATTGTCGCTACCGCAGATTATTGACAAATCCGATTAGCGCTTGTTTTTAGTGACTGTGGTCAGCCATCAGTGGGGTCCATTAGCCTTTAATCGTCTATATTTATTGTCTACATGAATTTTAAACCCTCATATTTGGTGAAATAAGAGAATTTAAGATATAAATTAGTGTACAACCATCCATGATAGAGGTAAGCAAGAAATCGAAAGATTTCAAGGTGACGGACCCCAGTTATGGCCGTTTGAAATCGGACCATCACTTGCTGTCTGAATTCGTGTATAAGCGTAGCAAGATGGTTGTCTGCCATGGTTTTGAGTGGGTGAAAGTTTGGACTTGCTCAAGTTGTTCAAGTAACAGATTTTGGAAGAAACTTGTTGAAATATTTTCGAAATAGGGGAAGGATAGGTAAGGCCAAAATTACTACACGTCTGTTGCAGGTACATGATTTTTTCGCCTTCAAAGTTAAATATTTGATTAAAATATATCACAGTCGCAGTCAAATCATGTAAACTATAGCTTCACGGGGGCCATCTTGGTGCGCGTTTGTTTTTCCAGCAGGTGGCGACAATCGCCACATAGGACGTACGCATTACAAGCTCTGTCTATGTATAAGGAAGTCCGTGGTGTAAACTTAACTTTCTTCCTGTTTGCTACCAATACCAACATACTATCATAGCGTGGAAATCGTGAAGACGAAAACTTAACTACTTGGTGGTTCATACTGCAGTGTAGAAATAACAGGGATGGATTCGAGATAATTCGGCGGCGTCTGGCACTTCAGATTAAATTGTTAGTTTGTGATTTTTCATTTTGAAACATACCAGGAACTGAACAGACTGCTCTCCCCGTCATTACGTCCGCGTTGACCTCCACACTGTTGTAAAAAAAGTGTAACTTAGGCCTAACGTTAGGTAGGACTAACAGTTAGGCCTACTGTACCAACTTCCTACGGTAAGTGTAAACGTTTCCCATCCAGTACGTTATTGTTTACACAAACTTAACTGTGTGGTAGGCCGGACAGTAGGCTATTTAGAAATACGCTAATATTTAAACAGTACCATGTCAGATTGGATAAGACTTCCAATGCCTAGTTCTCACCTAGGCATTGCATGATCCCTGAACCTAGGCCCAACTGTGAGGACCTTCACTTGAGGTACAATTTTTCCTGCAATATTAATAGGCCTATTAGGCCTAAGTTACCAACATTAGCCTAGCAAGTAGCAGTAAGTTCAGAGTTAGCCTATAGGCTAGGCCTGGTTAATCATACTGTGTCTGCAAGAGCCTGTGTGGGTACTTGAGTCTAACTACCATGTTTAGCACTTTGTCCATACCAGAAAGTTTGTATTTTAGCCAATGAAATTTTAAGCCAGTCACTCTTTTTTGTAAATGAAAAATCCACAAGTGTGGGTTAATTACCCATGTCACACATATTGAATTTGGGGCCTCTTAACTTTAGAGATAAGAAATAACTATTTATATACAGTACAGAACCTGAATGAATTTCCTTCACCTGTGGCTGCATATTCCATCCCAAAGGAGACTAAACTTTAATAATGTAAATTGTCAATAATTTTTTATTTAAAATTTGTAACTGCTAAGGTGTTTGCTTACTTTCTTTGGTTGGAGTGCAGGCCGCATAAACTCTGACCCTCATCAAAATGGAGGTGTATGTAGTTTTCAGCACCCTTGTGCACGATATTTCTGCCACTTTTAAAATATCAATGATTGGACAAGGTGGGTAATTGTACACACCATTATACAATCACATAGCACATACCATTAGTTTTTGTTAAGTTTACAGTTTTTGTTTCACTCATTGTCCTGCCAATTTGAATTTGACATGAGTTGACCAACCTTTCCCAACAAACCAATGTTGTACGTCCTGTATGTTACAACACAGTTAAGAAATTGTATACAACATTGTCCCACAAAAATGAACTTCCCTGAAAGCAAGCATACATCACACAGATGTCACTTTCTTGCCACAACTGGTCTTGGGGTCTCAATGCTGACCACATTGTGACCTGTGGTGTGGCTAAGGGTGGGGGGGCAGGGGGGTTTGTGCCACCCCTGAAAAATCGTGTGCCCCCCCTTAACTGAGATTTGAGATTTTTCAAAAAAATATGTCTTCTGTAGTCAGAGTGTGACTGAATTTTTAAGGGTTCTATTCCTCTGTTGAAGAGAAAAGGTGCTAAATATCCATGTTTTCCAAATGAAAATATCCCCCAAAATCTTGGGAATGCCATTTCCAGCTGTCTGAGGGGTTGCGGTTTTTCAAAATTTTCTTCACACTTCCGACTACGTCAATTGAAGGTGGTACACAGCTCAGGTAACCCTTCAAGCAGAATTAGGCCTACGTTTTTCCTCCAGAGGATCACATCTAATTGCCCATCAACTGGCTTTTCTTTCTCTTTCTAATTCAGCTCACCTTCTTCAAAGTGTCAGCCGGATCTGCTCTTGATAGTAGTTTCACTAATGTTAGTGTTGTTACCAAAAATTAAAAAATCTTACCCCAAATTTCCATGTAAGTAATTATATGACCAGTATAAAGACAACCTTTTAAAAAACAACTTTAAACCTCAAATACACGCTAAAAACCCAGCTTCAAGGGGCTTCGCTCCCTGGACCCCCACCAAGACTCACATTAATGTACCCACCAACTCCATTCTCTATAGATCATCTACCCTTTTTTCAAATTGTCAGCCCAATCCGCTCTTGGTAGTTGAATCAGTGGTGTTTTACCGAAAGTCTTACTTGAAGTTACCCTGGAGGTAATTTTTAGACCAGTGTTAAGTCAATAAAATATCCCTTAAAGGGCCAAACCTCTCACCTCAAACTACAAATTTGGTACCCAGGTACAGAAATTCTCAATTAGCTCAGGTCTTTGATTGACAGCTAATTCAAACAATGTAGAGTGCCAAAGCTTATATTACACAGCATGAACGATACTAGGAGTGTTTTGATTATATAAATTGAGTTTTTCTATACTCACCCTGAAGCAATAAACTGAGATTGCGTCTGGATGAGGATGAATATCAGACAATTGTGGGAGGGGCTTCAGTAACAATGTTAGGAGAATTGGTACTGTTTGGGGCGACAGAACTGGGCTTTTAAATAACGTCTTTAATACCTCACAAACACGCTAAAACCCAGGAGCATATCAGGCCTTTGCCACTGGACCTCACTAGGGGCCCTAAGGTGGGCCCCTGGCCCCCACCTGTTGAGCTTTGTGCTTCACCCTCGGTGGCGCCTGCGGCGCTATGAGTAGAGTCTAGCAGTGCCCTCCCATAAGATTGTTGTGCCCCCAATGCCCCTCCAGAATGAAAAGTCTGGTAACGCCACTGATTGTGACGTCAGTATAACGTCAGAAAATGACCACGGCCATCTCAGCAAACTGCACTTTGGGATGACGTCAGTTAGATGTCATATTAAGTTAACGTTTGATGTTTGACCAATTTTGGCCAGTCATTTTATAGATGTCACCCTGACGTCAAGTTAAATTGAGGGAAACATTTGAATAATTTCCTTTCATGTCAAAAAGATCAATAAGCCAACAAATGAAGCTCAAAGTTTATCCCCTAACATTCCACATCTTGCTTTCTGTTTTCTGCTTAGTTATTATAGGCCTAATGTATGCTTCTCTTGTTTTCTTCTTGCAAAATTAAAGTAACTATAAGTGGATAAGGAACCAGGACATTCAATCCTTATTGGGAATCAAATGTTATTAAAAAACTGTAAAAGAATTTAAATTTAAGCATTTTCTTGTCATTTTTGCTATCATGATTTTGATTTAATGGTTTTGATTACTTACCCTTGAGTTTTGTTTACATACCCAAGAAGCTACAGTATCTATCAAAATAAGCAACTGGACTTGTCCAGGAAAATGTGTGTAGGAAACAAATTTGCCCTGATGTCAGTTGTAGGAATTTTAACTGCAACAACTAAAACCAGAGAGATGTTATAGATGCTAGCAGTCCGCTGGCATACAGTATGTGGCGGAAAAACGCTGGGAGTTAAACGCCGACTGTACGCTAGTGCTCCCATAGACGCTTTTGTGTCTTGGCAGAAAACCATCAACAGTAGACCTCTGAGGAAATTTGTAGCATAAAGTTTCAATTCTTTGGAAATCTATCATGAACTACTCTTCAGGCCTGCACTTCCAATGACTTTTACTAAAAGTTATACTTTCAACCTTGTAAGAAATACTTTAAGGCCTACTTCTGGTACAGTAGGAGTGGTTCCACATAAACTGGTCAGCTTGCCACACATGCAGTACTGTAGCTGTGCTTCATGCATTGCATGAGCTTGTGCGTTAACAATAATATCCAGGAAGTTCATTGTGATTTGTCCGTGAATTGTGTGTAAAACACAAAGGGTCTTTCAAATGCAAGCTCATTGTAGTGTAAAGCAGCTGATGGAGTGTGTCCGTCTGTCTACTACAGGCTATTTACATAGCAAAGGCAGTGTATTGGATTTACTATTGATTGCTGGCGGTCAGTGTAGGTATAGCAACTTCTGCATGTACAGCTGATGGGGATAATGTCTAAGTCTCTTGTCTCAATAGTCCCCCATCTCATTAGACCCCTGTCTCATCGGTCCCATGTCTCATTGGTCCCCTAACCCTAAACCGTAACCTAAATCCTAATCCTAATGCTAACCCTAACCCAAACCCTAACCCTAAAGCCTAACCCTAACTCGGGGGACTAATGAGACGGGAGACTAATGAGACGAATTATGCTATAAATGGGGACCAATGAGATGGGTACTAATGAGACAAAATAATACGAGGGGGGCAATGAGACAAGGGACTAATGAGACGAATAACTTTAAATGGGGGACTAGTGAGACGGGGGACCAATGACATGGGGCACTATAGAGCGGACCCTCAGCTGTTGAATGCAGTCAGTGCAAGGAACACTTCTTTTGTCACAGGATATTTTAGCAGTCATGTACTGTATGGAGTATGGAGTACTGTGTGGAGTCTTCTGTTAGGTGTAGATCATAATACTGTTCTTGGAACTTACCTCATTGAATTCTCAACTTTTGGTCAGACAATTTCTTTGAGGCACCAAGGGCATGCCGGTAGTAAAAGGGCCTCAACGATGCATTTGCATGGAAAATAGGCCACACAGGATTTACACAATTTTTTACTTGTGGACTTTTTGGGTTCGATGAAAGAGAAACCTTTGCAGTCATAATGGTGTGTGTGTGTACCTATGTGTGAAAGTGCAAGCCTGTAAACGATACCTTGCCGAGTACAGGCCGCTCATGAGAGCTAGAGCCTGGCACGTCTTTCCTCGCTCACGCGGAGCTCGTAATTGGTGTAGCTACCTGAAAATTCGGACTCTGCAATGAGTTCTGTCACATGATATGCAAAAGCCTGCCCTCGCTCACGGCATTAGCGTGCTGCATGACTTAAACAGCTAAAGGGGAATTCCGACCATTGTCTTACAGGAAACAGCTCTGTGTACCCCGTAAGGCATTGAATATGGGTATGTGCTGTGTGTGTGTGTGTATGGATAAGTGTGTGTATTTGTGACACTTTGCTTGTTAACACGATATCTCAAGATAGGAATGTGTGACAGTTTTCAAACTTGGTACTTACAGTAGATTCTCCATATTGAGAGGAAGAACCCTACTGCACATTGTACAAAGGTGCTCCTTATTAAGAAGGGGAACCCTTCCTTGTTTTTGGTGGAGATCAAAGGTCATGTGGGGTCACCAGGGGCCAAAGTTGGAAAACCTTGTTGACACAATATTTCAAGGTAGAGAACTTGATATCATACATGGGTGCCTGGTTTTGTTATGGTCAAGAGATTGTCTGTATTGTTTTTGGTGGGGGGTCAGAGATCATTTGGGGACCAGAGGTCAATGTCTGAAATCCTGCTTAATATGATATCTCAAAATAGGAAACTTAGGTAGGTTTTATACATGGTTTGTGGATATGTGATAGTGAGAAGATGGTCTCTTTTGTTTTTTGTTGAGGTCAAAGGTCATCTGAGGTCACCAGGGGACAAAGTCTGAAAACCTTGTTAACACAATATCTCAAGGTAGGAACCTTGGATAGATTCCATATTTGGTTACGAGGTAGGAAACTTGGATTAAAAGTGCATTTGGTATGTGGATGTGTTATGGTGAGAAGATGATTTCTGTTGTTTTTGGTTAAGGTCAAATGTCATCTGGGGTTACCAGGGTCAAAGTGTGAAAAACTTTGTAGATACCATTTCAGGATAGGAAACTTCAATATTTTGTGTTTAGTACAGTATGTTAAGAAGCTATGGTCGTAGGATGGTCCCTCCTGTTGGTTGAGGAGGTTGAAGGTCATGTGGGGTAACACAAAATTGTTTTTCAAACATGCTGGTGTAGTATTTGACTGAGAAGATATGGGGCATCATGGCATTATTTTCAAAGTTTGTTATTAATGCCAAAATTGTTTTGAAAAGTACGGTTCATCATTGAAGCTTTGGTGCTTTTCTGCATTCCGGTAAATCTTATTTCAAGCACTTTTTCAAATCATTACTTTTGGACAAAATGAGTGAAGGTGTGTGACTTCACATGACATGCCAGCTGCTATTGGAAAATTTCATATGCATTAAAAGTGGGGCTTTAATTGTTTAGTGATTTGTTACTCAATGGCTGCACTTGTGATTAAATGTGTCATAAGTGGTCCTTGCAATAAATTGCAACTGGTGTTCTTCCTAATTTATTTCCATGCTAATCCATTATCCACTACCCTGTTCTCTGTTTTTAGAGATCATGCAAGTTACTGTAATGCAACCCAAATTTACTGTTCGTATTTTGGTCATTTTAAATGCTTGTCTTGTGCTATGAATGTTGAAGAATTTTTAAAACCACCACAAATTTTTGCAATCAAACATTTAGTAGTTTCACTGCATGATCACGGCAAACATCTCATTATTTCGGAAACAATACAAATACATTTTGCTTTTATGAACATTACATATTTGAAATGTTCATTTCCATAAACTTACAAAGTTTGGGAAATGTACAAAATGAGTGAAAGAATATCCAGCACCTACAGTACAAACTACTGAATTTCCAACTCTGGTCAAAATCCTTCAAAGTAGTGTCTGTCTTGAGAGAAACCGGCAACAATCCCACTTTTGAATTGTATGAAAAGTTTAATTGCTGATATCTGGTGTGGCATTCTTCAAAACATTTCCCAGATATTGTGTTATCCAATTATATCCATGTTATACTACAACACATGATGGGACAACAGATTCACACAAGTTTAACTAGCTGTATTGATTTACACATCAATTTTGCAAATTAAGTTCATTAATTAGAAAGTAGTTCACAAAAGGTATTAGGAAAATGATGACTTTTTGAAAAAAAATGTGATTTGCATTTACTTTCTGTTAACACAAAAGAAAAAAATTCTTTTAAAAGACCTGCATAGTTTGTTGAATTTTTCTATTGCCCATTTGCAGTCATATTTTTGAGTCCAGATTCCAACTCATGATTTCAAACTTTGAAGGACTTGGCCATAATGGTTGATTTTTTTCCCTATTGAGAAAGTACAGGGGCTCAAGTTGGATTCTGGACTGGAGTCCTTGTAGGGTCATACCAAAGACTTATAAAAATGGAACCTACTGCGATTGTGCCTGGTGCTCAGCATAAGCAATGGAGTAGGGAGAACAAGCCAGTGAGCCACAACTGTCAAAATGGTAGTGGCCCACTTGACTTAAACCAATTGGTTAGAAACTTCAACAAACTTAGGCTGTAAAACTCCATCTAACCTAACCCAGCTGAATTAAAGTCCTTGAAAGTTAACATCTATGACTCAAAGCCTCCAGACTGGACTAGATCACTTTTGTTTGGGTCTTACATGAATTAGACTTTTTTCTACCAGTGCAAAGGAAAATATGTATGTCCAGAACATCTAGAGCAGAAAAACAGGTATACAGTAGTTATATGACTTGCTTGAGAGATAAATTTTATGAGGGTGATTTTAATTTAAAATGACCCCCACCCCCACCACACCAATTGTCAAAATTTTGTTCCTGCAGAATTTAGATACCCCATCCATTTCTGACAACACCATGACATGAAACTGAGGAATATTTAGGTTGATGTGTGAGAAATAACTCTAAATAAAAATAGGACTCAATGTCATGATACTTTCGTTACTTAGGTAAAGGACTTAATACTGACATGAAAAACAATCCCACAATTTTCAAAAAGCCATCCATGGACACTGCTAGATAGTTGAAGGGAAAAACTCTTTTTAACTGAACAAAGGTAAAGTTATACCTTATACCCTTTAATTCATGCACACCCACAATGGAAAATCATTGGTTTTTCACAATATCTGAAGCCACAGGACTTGTTTAATTTTATGCAATAACAAAAGTTTTTAAAGTTTTAAAATGCTGTAAATCTTGGGTATGATCATATTAACAGGAAATGGCTCTTCAAAAATTAAGGTTCAAAAAATGAGGTTTTACTGATCTCTCTGACAAAGTTTCCTAATATTGTATACAACTTAGAATGTATAGTATCTGTGGGACATTCCCTTACCTTGATTTCAGGAGGAGGGAGTGGGAGGGGGGGTCTCGTGTGAAAATGTTTTGGGTTCGTAGAAACTTTACGGACTATGCCATGCGCATATCCAGGATTGTGTCATGGGGAGGGTTTTGGTGTCATGGGGAGGGGGCACGATATGGGGGAAAAGTCTAAGGATGAAGAGAAAAAGATGCTATTTTAGGTGTTTTTTGCATTGCAAGGTTGGGTCAGGTGGTGGGTTCTAACCCCCAAAACCGTCCCCTTGGCTTAACAACTAGGCTACTCTTTAGGATGCCAGATGGCAGCTTCATCCGTCGTCCTGGCTATTGGAGTTGGATACATATATAGTATCAGATACAATACATGTTGTCACACAATTAATCCATTACCTTAGGTAAGATATTTTAGAAGTTTTAATGTGTTCATGGGAAGTTGAATTTAATAATGCTGTTAGTAAATATTTGCTGTTCCTACAGTGTACATTGTTGGTAGTTGTATAAATTAATTGTTGCCTGTCATCTGTATTAAATTTACCATAAATTATGTCTCACATTTGGCATTTATTTGAGTGCTTGTATTGTACAGTACTTGATCCAGTACTTCAGGAAGTTTTGAGACTCACACAAGAATATGAAATTTACCCATGGATGTACTGTCATGCATAGCTCAGTGAAGTACTTAGTGTACAGACTTACTCAGTGCACTGCAACACAATGGTGTACACCATGTGTGTACATTATCAGACACTCAGTAAGTATATCAGGGCTACAAATAAAATTCAAAATTGGCTTTTGGTCTGTTATTTCAGTGTGGTATTTCTGATGGGCACCACCACACCACTGCCATTACAAATGGTCCAATGGCCATGGCTATCGGTGCTGTACTAGTTTATTTCAAGGCCTGGTATATAGCAGGTCTTGATTTGCAGAAAAATTTTTGGTTGTCTGAAATATTTTGTCGCAAAACCATAAAGCAGTGAGTTTGTTTTTGTATTATCGGTCTTGAAGAATAAAAAGATGTTATTTGAGCCACAGAATGGCTGTATAATGGAAGAAAGTAAAATAGATAAAAGCAAGCTGCTTTTAAATTTATTACAAGAAAAATATGGTTGTCCATCAGACAACCTGGCAACTTTTAACCTTTGGTTGTCCATAGGAATTTAAGTTGTCTCTTGGAAGACTGGACAACCATGAAAATGGAGTTCTGACACATTACAGCATAAAACAGTTCAGTGCAGAACAGTGCAGCTTGCCGCAGTACATTCAGTACGAAGTTTTATAATGGAGGGGAACCAAGTATGAACTCAGTGTTCCTTTTGTTGTTTTTCATTCTTTTCCTTGCCTTTTCATATTTTCTGGCAAATAAGAGGGGCATTCACCCCCTGTCCTCCTCTGATGCCGCCCCTGTCCAGGGATACCTAGACTACCATAATCTGCATGTTCACAAGTTACATGTAGCCCTTCTTTAAAGGGCTTTTCCTCTCGCCCCAAAGTAAAATTTTTGTAGTACAGCAGTTCACAGAATGTCTTAAAGGCAGTCATTTGTCACCCCAAACTACAGTTTCAGTATACATACATCAAAACTCTCAATTGGTACAGCTCTTTGATTGGCATCACATTCAAACAATGCATCATAGCTAAATTACACAGCATGGGCACTGAGAGTGTCTTGATTACACATTATGGACTTGTATGGCCACTGGGACAAGCCATGAAGCAATAAACTAGGATTGTGTCTGGATAAAGATGAGTTTTAGATAAATGTGGGAGGGGCTAGAAGTTAGTAGGTTGGGAGAATTGGAACTGTTTGGGATGATGAAAATATGCCTTTAACTGGCTCAGCTCCTTGACTTACAGCTTACTGACATAGTTCCAAATATGGAGAGTACTGAGAGTGCTTTGATAAATGTGTATACATTGGGCTTTTGTATACCCACCCTGAAGCAGTAAACTGAGATTGTGTCTGGATGAGGATGAATTTCAGACAATTGTGGGAGGGGCTTAAGTAAGAAGGTTAGGAGAATGGAGTACTGATTTGGGGTGAGACTGAGAATTAGGCTCTTAATTTTTCTTTGTTTTTATCTCTTTGATACATTTAACCTCATCTGGCCATTGCTGTTCAACTCCCAGTCCAGGTCATATCACAGACTTTGAAAATTGAACAGGTTTACTGGCTACAGCTATTGTTCATGGTGCTTTCATATGGAGCAGTGCCCCAATCCAGCTGAAAAAAGCAGTGGGGCTGTGGCACGGACTTCCTATACATGGACCGAGCATACTGTGCGGTACATTGTGGCTACCGTCGTGTGAGAAAAAGCGCACCAAAATGGCCGTCTGCTATGGTTTTGTGTGAAAGTTTGGACTTGTTCAAGGGTCTCTCCATATTTTGCAGAAAAGTTGAAATATTTTTAAACTATGGCAAGGTAAGATCACTTCATGTATTGCAGGAGTATGATATTGTTCCTCATTTAAATTAAAATTATACTTAAAATATTACAGAGTCGTCATCAAATCAAACGATTTATAGCTTCACGGCGGCCAACTTAGTGTGCCTTTTTTGTCACAGTCGGTGGCGACCATCTACGGATAGGACGTACACGTTGCATGCTCTATCCAAGTCCGTAGCCTTTTGGACACCACTAGATAAAACCAGAATAAGATAAGGCCCCTGTAGAAGTGATCTCCCTCATAACATCATATGGCAGGTGTTACTCCTATTATGCTCTATAACAATTTAATAGCCCCCAGATTTGAACAAGGACTGAGGAGGGGAATTCCCCTATCCTCCCTTGTTTCTTCTTATCCCATAAGCACAATCAGAAAAAAAAAGTCCCCTTCCCATATCCTCTTCTGGCATGATTCATACAAATATTTCCATAATATATAAAAAAAATGAGGGCAGTTGTATGGGAATAGTTCTTTCTGTGCCGACAGTATATCAGCCGATTAGTGTAGATGTGGGATTTCTCACTCTTTTTGTTTTTGTTATTTTTTCCTATTGGGATTTGCAGTGTTGGGTTTTTACTGGAAAAAACCTGTTTTACCCGGACAGTGGTAAAACTGGTAAAAACTGGTAAATACCGGTAGAAACTGGTAAAAAGGGAAAAAACCCATGGATGCAAGTGTAGTATATAGGTGTACTTATAAACTAGTGTATGTACAGTACTTAGAACAAGTGAGAGTGGGTTCAGATATCTATACTGTTTTACTTTTTAACTACTTTAACCCTTTACCGTTGTGCTCTGATCGGGGCATATTTGCGCGCCTCGGGATTGGGCGGAAAAGCGGACGTAGCCCGCCCCGCATCGGCTTCCGTAGGCCACTGACCCCGTGACCTTAAACTATTGTCTCTCTCGCTCTTGTGGCCGAATTTTCGGGTAGCTACTCGCAGTTTCAAGCTCCGCGTGAAACAGTAAAGATGTGTGACAGCCGAGCTCTCCGCATGGGTCCAAAAGGACCCAAACAACGGTAAAGGGTTAAACTAAGCCTGTGGAGTGTGTTTACTGCAAAGCTGATGCCACTGTCTCTGCGTGTGTGCACGTAAACCTTCAGCCGAGTGGTGCAGATATTTTAGCTTAACCCTTTACCGTTGTGCTCCGATCGGGGCATATTTGCGCGCCTCGGGATTGGGCGGAAAAGCGGACGTAGCCCGCCCTGCATCGGCTTCCGTAGGCCACTGACCTTAAACTATTGTCTCTCTCGCTCTTGTGGCCGAATTTTCGGGTAGCTACTCACAGTTTCAAGCTCCGCGTGAAACAGTAAAGATGTGTGACAGCCGAGCGCTCCGCATGGGTCCAAAAGGACCCAAACAACGGTAAAGGGTTAAATGTGAAAACAAATATGTAAATGTAGTATTAGGTCAGTGTCGATGCTTCCAGATTGGTATGCAAACATTGCTTCACACAAACTGAGAATCTAAAGTATTTTTAAAACTTAATTTAGATTTACTGTATGATCCAAATTTAAACAACTTTTACAAATCAGAAACACAACTTAAATGTAAGTTGAAGACCATGTTATTGAAAGACTGATTTCAAAGTTGTGAATGGTTTTAGTTTTATGTCAGACTAGTAGATGTGTTAAACATGTAAGCAAGTTCAATCTGTATTTTCACACAACAGCAAAATTATATTTTCCATCAAAACAACCTGACGTAAGTCCTCTTTGAAAAATAATTTTGCAAAAAAAAAAAAAAACATGTTGTAAATCTTAAAAATTACAGAATTTAAATTCCATTTTATGTAACACATTACGTTTTTACCAGTTGTTTCCACTCAGTTGGGTAAAAACCTGTTTTTTCCAGGGTGTTTTTTACCGGTAAAAACCATGGGTAAAAACCGCCCATGGTAAAAATCGCCAACCCTGGCCCGGACTTGTTTTATTTTCTGGCAGCTTTTTCCTTTTGTAACATAGCCTTCTGCACATGTCTGCAGAAGCATGAACTGTGAACTTAGGGATCCTTGGGTGCTCTAGAGTGTACTGTACCACCGTCCATGGTGTTGATCATCATACCTCCTTGGTGATGCTTCCAGTCCTGGCAGCATTGTACATTACAAATAATGTACATTACACAGTTCAGTGCACAACATATGACCTACCTGTCTTGTGCAGTATTTAGATACAGCACCGCCCTCTGTTATCTCCCCCTCACTCAACGAGATATGACAGCTTTATAACTTTGACTAGATTCTTTTCACTTGTAATCTGATCTTTTTTTAAAATAGGAAAATCCCAAAGAGTCTGATCATGCCTTGTTAAGCCCAATACAGAGTTCTCTAGTAAAAACCACCGGGAGTGACATTCTTTTGATGTAAACAATACCAAGTCAAACACCCCAATTCTAGATACGGTTTTTTGATCCCATCTGCCTGGCCACACCAGCTAATCTCTTGCAGTATCAGGTTTTTTTCTTACCAAAACAAAGGGCTTTTCTTTGGCAAACTGGTGCAACAAAGCTGCTTATACTCATTACCAGTTGAACTGTAGGCTAATCAAATCAGATCATCTAACTGATGGCATATTCTTGATTAGATAGTTTTGTCGGAAGGCAAGCAGAAAGTGCAAACTCAGTCTCAGTGCCCTTTGGAGAGAACGAGTCATACTTTTGAAATGTACATGTGGTTACCCAAGTGGCATAGAGCGAGTTGAAGAGTTCACTACTGAGATCTATCATAGTGTAGGATATGTAGGGACCTACTGATGAGTGGTCAAGTCTCCTGTTAGAAAACCAGAGTAAACAATCTTTAATTGGCATCTCAATAATGCCAAATTCTTTCATGAAATGGCAAATGGTAAAATTTACACTAATCATTCAGCTTGAAGGAAGAGGCCACAAAATGTTGCCTGAAAAGAGAATCTCAATTCAGTGTGAATTTAAATGGTGTGCAGGGGGTAGAAAAGGACAACAGAGAACTGTACATTACCCCTCTCCAATGAAGAAATTTGCAATAAAATGTCTTGACTGATTGATGAAGGACAGTAATGTTAGTTACCCTTGTAGTTAAATCTTTTATGACTCAATTTCTAACCTATTGTTTTAATTGGACTGGCCTAAGCTTTTTGGATTCCTTAATTGCCAAAGGCAGCCAAGGAATCAATGCGATGGTGATGTCTTGCATGTGTGTGTGCATGGGTGCGTGGGTGTCCATGTGTGTGTGACACTGCTGGTTAACAAGACATCTCAAGATAGGAATGTCTGACAGTTTTCAAACTTGATATGGATGCCCCATATGGAGAGGAAGAACCCTACTGTTTTTGATGGATGTTAAAGGTCATCTGGGGTCACTAAGGGTCAAAGTCTGAAAACCTTGTTAAAGTGATATCTCAAGATAGGAAACTTGGATAGATTTCATATTTGGTATATGGATGCTTAATAGTTAGAAGATGGTCCCAATTGTTCTTGGGGGAAGTCAAAGGTCATTTGGGGTCACCATGGGTCAAAGTTTGGAAACCTTGTTAATGTGATATCTCGGGTAAGAAACTTGGATAGATTTCATATTTGGTATGTGGATACGCTATGGAGAGGAAGGAGATGGTCGGTATTATTTTTGATGGAGGTCAAAGGTCATTTGAGGTCATCAGGGGTCAAAGTCTGAAAACCTTGTGAACCAGATATCTCAGGATGCGAAACTTGGATAGATTTCATACGTATGTAGTTTGTGGATGCTTAATGGTCACAAGATGGTCGCTATTGCTTTTGGTGGAAGTCAAAGGTCATCTGGGGTCCCCAGGGGTCAAAGTCTGAAAGTCTCGTTAACATGATGTATCAAGGTTGGAAGCTGGGATAGATTTCATATTTAGCATGTGGATGCGTTATGGTCAGGAGATGGTGCATGTTGTTTTTTGGCGGAGGTCAAAGATCATCTGGGGTCGCTGGGGGTCAAAGTCTGAGAATCTCATTAACACGATACAGTATCTCAAGGTAGGACATGCCTTTATAACACAGCATTTTTTGACAAAACAGTAGTGAGTTTCATAAAGTGCACAACATGTTCCACTATGTACAGCAAATCTTAGAAGAATGTCATAAGTAGACAATTTGAAATATTGTCTACTTATGAATGGTTTTCAGTAAAACTTCTCATGCCACACATTAGCATTCTAGCCAGAAACTGCAAGGGCGGTAGTCCACTGTAATTGGAACATAACCAATATCAAGGTCAGGTCATTTGAAATATTTTGTAATCCAGTGGTGCCTCTGTGTTTAATATCCAGCAATTGGTTCCATGTGCATCATTTTTTTAGGTTTTCTGTATTTTAGTTTCAAGATCTTGTTCATTTGTTTGACTAACAGTTGCATCGGAATCACTCACAAACACTATGAAGTCTCATACACTGCAGCACTGTGAACACTGTATTACTGCAGGTACAGTACCAGGTTCTACTCAATGTTTGTGTGTTCTCAGTTCAAAGTTTGATATTGCTAATTTTCCCATTTCAGTTGTTGGTAATGATAACAAGGAACTTCCAGGGTTCAATATTCCCAGCAAGTTGTTCAAAGTTCCCAGATGGGGTACATTTAACCCTGGGATCAGTGAGCATGGGTGGAAAAAGTTGGGAAGCTAGGAGGTCCCTTCCCAGAAAATTTTGCCATCTGGAGGGAAATTTAGGCAATTGGATGGAAATTTCCCATTTCTGTAAATGAAAACATATGGAGAATTGTGGGAAATTTAACTCCCTTCCAGGAAATAATTTCACTCCCTTCCTGGAAAATAAGCATTTTTTTCCAGCCCTGTCAGCGAGCATCAATTAAGGACAATTGACATGTACAGTACTTAGCCTGTGTATATCCAAACCACAGTGTAAGCTTTACTGTAATTTTGTGCACAGCCTCTATATACAGTATGAAGTACAATATGTATGTCTCCCATAGTTCTTACTTTATCATAAAGGGGATAAAGGGGGGCTCATTTCATTGATATTGATAATCTTTATTGCCCCTCTAGCTACCCCCTTTTCACATATGCAACTAACCCTGGTAAACTAATGGCACCAAGAGCAAGGGTGCCTTTGCTTCCCACAGGAGGAGCAAGGGGATTGATTCATTGAGTAATATCGATAATGCATTAAGTGTTTAAGGGTACTACTGTATGTATACGTATGTATACGGTATAATTAGCATGATTAGTCAAGTTTCGTATCCAGTAGTTGTGGAAAAAGTTTATAAATTCTGACTTTTGTGGTGTCCTGACTCAGAAATGGTTTTGTGCATAATGTGGAAAAAACTGTGTGGTCACCAATTTTTTAGACAGAATTTAGCTGATAGTTACTCACTCATGACACAGTTATTTGTAAGATGTATAGTATGGTAGTCATGGTGTTACCGAATTGCGCCCAGAACAGCACCTTAGTAACAATGGTTGTAAAACGGACACCTGGATAGAAAAACAGACAGATGTGCAATGCAGTGATGTTGGTGCACAAGCCCTGGGCAAGCCAACAATTTTCAGGTTTTCAACTTATTGTACAAAATAAAATAAGTTGGATGTGTGTGGAGTGCAGGGAATAATTTAGCAACTGTGTAGCAGTTTTGAAGACTTTTGAGGTCTCTCACACAATGTATTGTGAAAATGCAAGGGTTATGCACACAAAAAATTGCTACACAATTTTTCATTTGTGTAGCAATTTGGCCTGTTTGTGCAGCAAATTGCAATGTGATGCTGGATAAATTATTCCCTGGAGTATTCTCTTTGATCTTTTTATTTACAGCACTTTAGCACTTCTTCATATCTGTTGCTTCCTTCTTGATTTGTAGGGGTCTGTGAGTTCCAGTCATCTTTGAACAGTAAAGCTATTTACAATGGCAGATGAACTCCTGAGGTACGAAGCCCTCTATGACTTCCACGTTGGTAATACACAGGACATCGAAATCAAAGTACACGATACACTCATTGTCCGATCCAGTATTGTGGAATCTTCATTCTTTAAAGGTACTTTAGAAAATCCTGAGGGATGGCTGTTAGGGAAAAATGATAGAACTAACCAAGAGGGGACATTCCCTGGAACCTATGTAAGGTACATCGGAAAAGTTAGGCCAAACAGGCCAGTGCCACCACCTAGGAATATAGAAGGTATGTTTGATTTCATTTTAAACATTGCATAGGTTACAGTATCTTTTAAACCTTTAATAGATATGGTAATTTTAATGTTCCAAAGAATTCTTTTGATAGGCTATCTCACCCTTGTCTTCCTGTTAACAATGTAATTTCCAATCAACTTCTCACATACTGTACTTTCCAATTACCTGTGTCACAACTGAAATAGATTCCATTTACTGCAGAACACTAACTGGCAATGTCTTCATTAGGTGACGCTATATGACCCACTGGAACCCAGCAGTAGAAGTAGGATGGTTTCATTGTCAGCTAAAGTCACTTTTTCCCCCAATTTGTGGATGTTTTACTTGAAGAGAAGTCTAAGTCTAAGTCTTTGGATGTTTTTGCCCTGGTGCTCAACCCTTAGCTCTGGAGTGATGAGTCCCACCCGATTTTTTATTGTTTGGGTGGGGGACTTTTGGAGAAGTTTCGTCCTGTTCGGTTGTGGGTTTTCCTATTTGCAATGTCATTCCAACCTGTCTGCAAGTCCATCTGGCATAAGTTCTTTCAGCATGGGGATGGCATCCCCCAGAGCTCCCTCTCAGAGTTCAGTCATTCTCCCTCCATCTTGTCTTGCCTCAAGCAAGCCATTTGAAATGGCTTGCCAACTAGTCCGATTTTATCGTATTTGTTCCGTTTTTTTGGTTTTCTGGAGGCCAAAAATCGGAACAGTACGATTTTTGAAAATTCTGCTGTAATACATATGCAAGCAATTTTCTACATTGTGTGTGTGTGCGCCTGCCCATTTTGAGTGTGAGATGAACCTGCAAAAAGTAGAATCAATCAGTGTGACAAAAGTAATGTGTGCTTTGCTTCCTATCTATGTACGTAAGTACGTCTACCTACGGCCGCTCGTACCATGAACTAAACCGTGCCACCCCACATAGTCATGTATTATATGCCCATTTATAATTGCACAGTTGAATACCACATGAATTGCACTGAAGTTACTAGGCTATCTTGTTGTCAGATATCATAAGCTTCAAATTTGAAGTTTGGCACTTTGGCATAAAAGATTGGTTATTTGGCCATTGAAAATCCTTCTTGGTGAGAATGGATGGCCAGGACCTTGGATTTGGCCAAATGTCAGGAAGATTTGGCCATAAGAGGTACATTGCCTGGCAGGCAGCCCTGGCACTGCTACAAAATTGTGTTAACGTTAGGCTACTGGTTAGCTAGCTGTGATGTTTTAGTGGCTGAACATCTATGATCTAGCTTAGCCTTTGATCCAGGATCTGAAGATTAACGAAAGGTAGGTCATCATAGTGGCTGATACCGACTATCTTACATTTTCTCCTCATTTTGTTAAATGCCTGAAAGCAATTTTTGTGATACATAGGACTTCCAAGTTTTAACTAAAATTAGGCCTAAAAACGTTTCCAGCCCCATAGACCTTATGCCATCGAACTCCAGTTGTGCATTGTTGGAAGGATTATTCTGTTACTGTTCCAATTCACAATTATGACACAATTATGAAAACGGCATCTCCGTGGTAACGATTTACTTCTGTGGTCATGTACTTGGAATTATCCTTCCCAGGTTGCAGTTTTGAAGTGCCCTCTTTTTAATTGGCATAAGGTCTACACATACAGGCAAGGTTAACTGTAGCAATATACTTGACCGTAGGCCTAAGTGGGGATTTGTGTCATATGTATTGTAATTTGTATGTTAGGATACTGTATCTGACAAATAGGCAAGAGAACAAAATAAGACTTGCAAGTTGTGGGAAAATCTTTTAAATAACGACATCAGGATTAATCACTGCTACAGTTGGAGCTCTGTGAATTCCTGCGGGGTCATTGCAGCTGGATAATATCAGTGACACTAGGCTATTTCAGTTTTCACCAAGCAAGAAAAATAAGAACCCTTCTTAGAAAATTTGATTTTTTTGAAGATAAATTTCATTCAAATCCAGCACCAAATGTTGCACCATTTTGCATCTAGCCCATATTGCATTGCCAAAGGGACAACCCCTCCCCTTTAACCCCTCCCCCAGGCTGGCATAAACTTTTACTTCATAAAAGTAGAGTAAGATTTTCAGATTTCAAATGTTAGCAAGCCTGAGCCATGTTTTTGCCTGTCTAGCTTTGGAGAGTTTCATCTGTATTCACATCTGTATAAATTCGTAGAATGTGAATCATTGACATTTGAGTGAAACAGCTCCTTTTAGTCAAATACCACTTTCCTTTAATACTTGTGGTATACCATACCAACTGATTAAAATCATACATCAGGGACTGTGTGTTGTGCTATTAACATGCCAGACAGGAGTGTATGCCGTAACCTATAAAGAAAATTTTGAATTTCCTGGTTAATATTTGCACAATCACTTTGCAAGTTTCTGGTTTGGGACCTTTTGTGGGCTTCCCCCATTACATGTTGACTGGCAAATTAGTGTTCTTTGAACTCCTTATAAGGTTTGTTTTCACCTTGACAGTATGAAGTGCATCAAACACAAATCCGGATTTGTTGGTTTCATCACGTTCAGTATGTCTTTTACTTTGTCTTGTGTCAACATTGTGATTGTTTACAATGAGGCTGTGGTTGTTTTAGCATAGCAAATTTTAGGAGGAAAAATGAGGAAATTTAAAATTTAATGTAGGGATTGCATGTCTGTGTTTATTAACTCTTTAGACACAATGTACTTTTTAAAAATGAAAGGATTGGAGCTTAAACTTGCTCTGTTTTTACATTACATTCATGACTATTAGGGAAAAGTATGTATTTTGATTAAAACACAGGGAAATTGCAAATATTGCTTAGCTGGTATTAGTCTACGTAATCTGCCTACAACATACAGGACATTAAGGTTTGCTGCAAAGATCTGAAATCTTTGATAATTATTCAGTTTATTTGGAATTTTGTTGTAGTTGTTTGCAAGAGTGGTTCACTATTAAAAGATTATAATCATTTCCATGTTGTAACATCTTTTGGAGTTGGGTATACTGTACACTCTTAATTGTAGAAAGCTGATCAAAAAGATAGTAATTAACTGCATTCATTAAAATGATTTGTTTTTGAGCGAATCTTTGTAACACTTCATAACAATGATACATTTAAAACATCTCAGTTTCAATTTACACACCAATCAGCAAAAATATTGTAGCAAAACAAGAATTTTAGAAGATCCTTTAAAGGCTGAATTCTCTCATCTCAAACACTACCAATTCTTGTAACCTCCTTACTGAAGCCCCTCCACAATTGTCTAAAATTCATCCTTGTCCAGACACAATCTCAGTTTATTGCTTCAGGGCGAGTATAGAAAATCTCAATGTGTATAAATCAAAACACTCTCAGTACAATTCATGCCGAGTAAGATATGCTTTGGCACTCTGCATTGTTTGAACTACTGTAGCTGCCAATCAAAGAGGTGGGCTAATTGAGAATACGTACTGTATGGACTTCTAACAAAAAGTGTAGTTTTAAGTGAGAGTGCAAGCCCTTTAAAGTACATTACAAACTTGAAAAATGTTGTGGAAGCTAATATTGTCTACATGCCCTGTTCTGAATGGACCAGTAGCATCATAGTGCACTTTTCTGCTAATATATTGTACAATGCACCAAATTAAGAGTTATAGAAACTAAGTTCTTCTTTGTAGGCTCATGTTTAGACTACCAAATGACTATCAAGGTAAGCATTTAAAAGAAGGGTTCAAGGTAATATCAAGTTTTGATATTTTAATGAGGTACTTATTTTAACATTTTGTTAAAATTTGCATTGAAATCTAATTTGTGGTTCACAAGATATGAACAAGTTAAGTTGTCACAATTTCAACACAGTGAACTTGAAGCAAGTATACATGACATCATATCCTCAGATTAATGAACAGTCTTTCGTTTTTCTTTACAGCCTATTTTCTCCTCAATAGTCACATATTATCAAAATGTGATTGCTAAAGTTGCATCAGACCTTTTCAAACTCCCAACCCCCATGTGGAAGGTCCTATTCTTATAAATGTCAAGGTCAACACAGTAACTCTGAAAGAAAAACAAAGAACAGATAGGGAAGAAAATCATTCCTTGTCAATGTGAAGAAGTGATGTTATCTCTGCTGCCCTCAATTCACTTTGGAACCTAAATCCAGTAACTTCATTTGCTGATATCTTGAGAATGTCTGATTTGAATGGAAATTTTATACACTTCACTGTGTAGATAAGGTTCTTCTTTAACCTGTAAAAATTTAATTTTTGGTTTAACTTCCCCTTTCATGATGGTTGACATAATCTCTTCGGCTCTTCTCTTGGAGATGTACAGTAGGAATGAATTGGGACCTAGTTTTTCAGTCATTGCCAATTCTTGAATTCCACAATTTTCAGGCCAAATGAATTTTTTATGGCCCACTGGATTCATGAAGCTTTATCTTGCACACGTTTTTTGTCTCAAGAACAGCCTGTAGACCCAGCTGCCACATACTGTATCATCATTTTGACCTCTGAAGTTGAAAGGAAAGCTTGAACTTGGATTAATCAATAGACTTTGAAGTTCAGTATTACTTGAGTTGAAATCATTTTTTTCTCTGAGGGGAGGGGGGAGAGAGATATTTATTTAAGATAACTTTAATTCATGTCAGCCTGTAAATTCAATCCACACTATACCAGTATATAAGCAGCATGCAGTCAGAACTATTTAGAAGGGGTGTTTTCATTTTGTAGCACTATACAGAAGGAACATCAGTGTGTGTCCAATACTGTGGTTTCATGTACCCCACACTCGAGGTAACACCATGTTACCTTGCGCTCGAGTAACGTGGAAATGCGGATTAACACAGGGTCGGTGTTTAAATTTCGATTCCCCCTCATATTGCAGGGTTGAGCAATTTTAAACAATGTGTTTGTTTTAGTCAAGCAAAGTCACAGTGTTTATGACACTGATGACAGGTATTTTCAAACACTACTGTAATTGGTACTGTATGTGAAATATTTCCACATGTAAATTTTTATCTTTGTTCTTGACTTATAGCCCTAATATATGATAAAATCAGTGAACTTTGTAGTTTTTAAAGTCATTGCTTTCCATTTAGAATGTGTCATAAATATTTGTCAACAGTGTCATGTATAAACATCCCCAACAAAATGACAATAGTGCTACAGATAAGGGTGAATATATTAAAGGTAACTTACTTCTGTGGATAACTGAGTTGTTTGGTTTGTCTATATTTGGAGATCTATTCCTTGTTCAAAATAGATTTCACTACATGATAAATTAATCCAGATTGATCATGCATGACTGGTCACACTTTATGGACCACCTGAAGTATTCAAAACAGAAGGGGTCAATCAATACATAACTCTATCAAAATTTTTAGAATGAATTCCAAAGTACGTACAAATAGAAGTAGGACTCTTACTTTCAAAAAAGAGGTGCAATGGAATCAATTCTTTAGTGAATCATGACACTGCATTCTCATTTCCCAAATAATTTCCGTGAACAATTAGAAGTGTAACATCTGCAACCTGTTTCTAGAAAATAATGTACCAAGAAAGAATGCTCATGAAATCTTATTTTTTATAAACATTATTTGCAATGTTTATACATTTCATGCATGAGACATCTGACAACAGTTCATTATTTTTCATTTATTTCACAAAATACAGATATTTTGGTGCGGACATTACACTGTGTTGTGGACGTTACAGTACATGTGTTGATGGATATTAGTTTTTGTTTCACATCACTAAAATGTGATGAGTAAGGAAGCATTGATGTATCCATTACAAAGGGTATAAGAAGTCTTTGCAATTAATGCAAAAACTGAAAGAAAATTTTACTCTACAAAGTACTAAGGTCAAAATTTGTTGGGCATGTTACAAAAGTGTTGACGGAAAATGCTAAAATATTTTTCAAAATCACATATTTCTGAAAAAATGGATACTGTAAACTATTTTGTTTGTGGGTTTTATTAAGACATAGTATAATGTGTGGACACACTAGACATTCATGGTTACTTTCTTGTCATACCTTGAAGGGCATGTGAAACTAGCATACAACTGTTGACGGAAAATGTAATGTCTGCAACTTCCGCAACACCATCACCATGAATGCCTACTGACCTAAAATATGGAAATATTTTGGAAGATCATTGCATATTGCAATAAACCCCCTTCATCATGTTTTTATTTCATAATAATATAAAGTACATTATTTACGGTTGAAATGGCAGCCTTGGCAATTTACTGCTAATTTTATGTTGCAAAATTCTGTCAGCAATTTACCGTGCGTCAGAATTGGCAAGAATTATCTATAAATAAAAATCACAAAACTTTCGTCATGCTATGGTAGCTCATACTATACCTAACCACAATAAATAGTTTATTTAATGTCACATATTTTTCTACAAGGATCTCTCAACAATCAGTTTGAGTTTTTGTACATATTAAAACAACCACAGCCATAACTCACTTCCTTCAGCAGTTGTACAGGCAGTCAGTGTGAAGGAATTTAGAGGAAATACCCTACTATGAAATGAACCAGAATTCAACTGTGTGTAATTTTTCTAGTGTTTGCACAGGTACCCACCCGCCATCGTATTACCCGGTTCCAAATCTACTACCCGAATCTAAAAAAAAAAATTGCATGCAAAAAGGATCACCCCATTTACGCCATTGCCCACGGTAATGGACTAAAATATTTTGCCAATTTAGTAAACATTCTCCGAGACTGAGAATGAAGAGAGCCCCTAGAAATTATGTGGAAGTTTGAAAGTTGTCTGTACTTCGTTTCTGAAGTTGAAATTTTTATCAGCGCGTGGCCTGATCGTGCTATCGTCACGTAGTGAGTTGCTTCTCACACATCACATGTATATCGCTTATAAACTTACACGCAAGCAAGCTATCTGACGGCTGATTCAAAATCACATCATACTGTTTCACACAGACATAGCAAGACATACTGTATCACCCCCGCCCAGCTTGCAAAGACAGTGCCTGCAACGTTCAGCAATCGGCATGCAGGTAAACTGAGCCTTGCATACATGTATATACGATCTTATTATTAATACGGTATGCCACCTCGAGTATAATCCTTGAATATTTCTTAATGGTTAAAGGTGTCAGTTTTACGCAAATCAACACTTTGCCGCTATCTGCAAATTAAAACGACATCAATGCTATAGCACCAAAAACATGCCCCAAATTTTTTTTTAAAACAGGCCAGTACATATTACGTTATTTTGCCCCAAAAAATGCGCTCGAGCAGACAACGATGTTTATGTGTGAAAGCTATGTTACCGTGCCTGGATGTCAACACCAGGCTATAGCTACGTAAGAACGTACATACCTCATTAATGATAATTCCAACGCACATTGCAAAGTAGTGTGAGGGAAGTTCACAAACATGACGTCGTTTGTTTACAATCTGTAATTTTTGACGTGCAAGAGAATACCGTAATACAGGGCTCTGATTAGTTGATATTTTTAAATCAGTGTTTTAAAAGGAGAAGCTTTGAGCTCTTAGTATGCTGGCTTTTCGAGTAGGAAAGTGTCCCAAAATTCAGTATCAAATTGATAAAGGCCTTGGGAAGTATAATTTTCTTATGTGACTGTTTTCTGTTACGTTTTTTTTTACTTGTCATTTTGATCTAAAACAAAACGAGACGATTAAACCTTCTAACAAATCAAATGTTTTTGAACTTGAAATTTGTGATCGCTATACCTACAGTATCTAATACAGATGATAATATTACCATGCATGCCTTATGGAGTATGCCTTACAAAATGCTCATATCTTTAAGTCACGGTAATACCGGGGTAGGTACCCGGCGCGTATGGCGATCGGGTACCCGGGTCCTACTTTTTAGTACCTGTGCAAACACTAAATTTTTCCCATTTTACAAATCAACATTTCCCCTCTCCTAACTATAACCATTGTCATTACCCTTACATAGTTCAGAGAGAGGGCGCCATTGTCACCTTGATGGGTTTGGATGCAACTGTTACGCCTTGGTTTGCCTACTTCTCCTCCCTTGTGAACTATTTGCAGTGAAGTACCAGGCCTTGATTTTCAGAAAAATTTATGGTTGTCCTTCGGGCAACCATTTCACTAGTTTTGGTTGTCCACAATGAAATTTGGTTTTCCGAAACATTTTTCACACAATTACAAAACAGTTATTGTATCCATTTTATGTTGTCTTATTGGTCTTAAAGAATAAAAAGCTAGGATGTTTGAGAGACAAAAGCACTTCAAGTCTGAAACATGGTACAGTAGATGAAAAATGTTGAAAGTTTATCAGTCAGCTTTATACTTCTTCCATCTGAGAAAAAAATGGTTGTCCATCGGACAACCAACCTTTAACTTTTGGTTGTCCATATGAATGTTTAGTTGTCCCGGACAATCGGACAACCATGAAAATCGAGCCCTGAGAACTACAGTAGCATTTTCCTCTTCTCAACTCAGAGCAGACCTCTCTACATTCCAGCAGTGCAGTCACAATGAGTGTCTTTTATGTTTAGAGCATTACTATAGGAAACATAAATTTTCTTCCCGTTTAACTTGTCCTCGTTTGTTTTCCCTGGGTTGTACTGTAGCTGCTTTGAACACTTCTTTTTCAAAAGTGGGTGACAATTGGTCGGTACTGTACTGTACTTTAAAAGCAAACGTCAAAGCCAGAAAGAATAGTCCACCTTGTTCGGGATAATTTCATGGATATGGTAAGCTTTAGCCCAGAAGTTTTTAGTTGTGGGGCATATTTATGGCCATTCAAGGAGAGGTGGCAACATAACGGAGGGAAAGCAATTAATTTGCTCCATAAGCGTCAATGGATACTGTGCTTTGCAGGAATTTTGTTTTATTTATTTCAAAATTCTGTGGATTACTGTAAATGTCTTGATAAAATTGGTTCAGTAAGTGCCACAGATAAGTTCCAGTACTGTATGTTGGGAGATGGAATGGTTAAAATCACAAAATACAGTAAACGGACCTGTAGAACATGTAACTTGCATGGTTCATAAGTTTTATCACAATGGGTGGGGGGGGGGGGGGTTCGTTCCACTTCAGAGAAAGAAGGGGGTGGGTGGTTCATTGGTACAGTACTGACTTGTACAGCTCGTTACATCGGTCCTGTACTATAGGCCCTATGGTATGGTAGGAACTGTACTAAGGAAGCTTAAGTATTAAGTACAAAAGTAGAATGTTGATGTGCTATTCCGGGACCCAGAGGGTCTCACAGTCATAGTCGGAAATGTTGTCAGTAATATATATCATAGTAAAAATTTTTAAATGTAGAAAATGCTGGTAGATGGTGGTGAATGAACTCATCCATCCATATCTATAGGCTGCTGTGCATTTTTTGATTCATGGATGATCTACAGTGTATACAGGGTGACCTGAAAGCAGGTCCCATTGGTTGGGCCAAATTATTCACTTTACAGACATATACTTACCCCTTACTACATCTTCTTTGCACCATTCACGCTTGGCAGGCTGCCCAGGATAGTTCTAGCACTGTGCCCCCTTTGTCCGCCATCTTTGTCCTTATTTGCCTTCCACGCAATTCTGTTTAGCTCGGGAGGCTTTGGAATCTACTGTACGAAGTGCTTCATGCTAAATGAATCATGAATCCCACATGCCTGAGCATTAACTGTAATTACAGTCTACATTGCCAGGGCTCCTTACCTCCTTCAGGCTCTCCCTGGGTCCATCCCAGCCCACAGATAACTTGCCAAAGGATTACTGTAGGTAGGCACCATAGGGTTACATAATGTAAATACGAGGTAAGTATCAGGGCTTACAAGTACAGTAAATCCCTAAACCAGGGAGTTTCGGGACGTCAATTCAAGTTTGCTTTCATCACAAATTTTAGTAATCATTGGTATTGTATGGTTTATTTAACAATGACTGTTCATCTCATATGAATACAAGTTTTCCTTTCAAAAGTCTGAATGATTAGGGTAAAAAAATTGAAACAAGCCACTACCCCCATCAGGACTGGTGAGCATCATACATACCTGTATTAGTGCTCAGTTACTGTAACATTGCCGAGTACTTTGCACTATAAATTCTGTCATCTGTGGTAATGTATACTGTATGCATACAGTGCGGTAGAACACAGCAAAAAGTTGTTCCAGAGCTTTGTATTGTACCACAAAGTGATTGCTTTCCCTGTATTGTACACCCTGTACATAGCATGTTAGCCTATAACCGATCTCAGTGATGGGGACTCTACTGACTTGTTATGGGTACAGAAAACATTGGATATTGAGAGACTCCTTCACACAGTATGTACATCAGCACGTGGGGTGCATGTGCATGCATGTACTGTATGGCAATTTACGGAAATTTTGATAGTGCTCATGAAGGGTATGGGTGTAATTGTGGGAGTTTTTGTACTTCATCCTTATATAACCCCTTTGCTGCGGATGGTTTTGCTGTGGAACCATAATTTGCCATCACTTTATGTGTGTGGTTTTGCCTCAAAACCATAGCACTTAGCTGCGTCCTGGAAGGGATCATTATAAAAGTATGGTGTGTTGTCATGTTTTGGATATGGTATAGGCTTTATGAGGAGATATTTTATACGTATGTGTCCTCTTGGGGTATAGGAGACCATGTGTTTTGTCTAATGGTAAGAGCATCTTACGGGGAAGGCCCAGGTTCTATTCCCAGATCCAGTCATACCAAAGATTCTAAAAATGAAACCTTCTGCCATTGTGCCTGATGCTCCGCATAATTTGGAGTAGGGAAAACAAGCCAGTTAGCCACAACTGGAAAAAGCCATGGCCAGCTCGACTTGAACCAATATTGGTTGGAAACTGGGCTCGTAAATCTCTATCTAACTCTGTCTATAACTCTTGGGGTATAGGGAGTGCAAATACCGTATGGCAGCATCCATGCAAAACATTTTGCGGAACAGGTACATACAGTATGTATCGTGTGTATACGTCATACCATACATAGCTCAGCATGGGGGCCAGGATGGATTTTTGTAGCGAAAGGGTTGAGAAATGATCCTTTCTTTTTTAGCCTACCTAGTGAGAAATATTACTGTGCTGTGCATGGCTTTTGATTCCTTGCCTTAGGCAGACAAGGAATCAATGTGATGGTGGTGTCCTGTGTATGTGTGTATGTGTGTGTGTGTGTGTATGTATGTGCTGTGTGTGTGTATGTGACGCTTTGGCTTGTAAACACCATATCTAAAGAAGAGTAAGTGTGACTAATCATATTTGGGTGTGTGGGTTGACCATATTGTGTTGATGATCCCTATTGTTTTTGGTGGTGGTCAAAGGTCATTTGGGGTCAGGAGAGGTCAAAAGGTCAAATCTTTGTAAACATGATATCTCAAGAACCTTGCATGTGACTATGCTCATATTTGGGTGTAGATTGTTCATATTGAGTAGATGATCCCTATCAATTTTCGTGGACGTCAAAGGTCATTTGGGTTACGAGAGGTCAAATGGTAATTTCCTTAGAAATTGCTTGTGAACTCGGTATTTCTAGAAGGGTTAGTGTGACTAATCTCATATTTGGTTTGTGGGTTGGCCATATTGAGTAGATGATCCCTATTGTTTTTGGTGGAGGTCAAAGGTTATTTGGGGTCACGAGAGGTCAAAAGGTCAAAACCTTGTAAATATGATATCTCAAGAACATTACATGTGACTAATCTCATATTTGGTGTGTGGGTTGGCCATATTGAGTAGATGATCCCTATTGTTTTTGGTGGAGTCAAAGGTCATGTAGGGTCACAGGAGGTCAAAAGGTCAAAACCTTGTAAACACGATATCTCAAGAACAGTACATGTGACTATAGTTATATTTGGTGTGTAGGTTCATCATATTCAGTAAATGATCTCTATTGGTTTTTGTGGAGGTCAAAGGTTATTTGGGGTCACGAGAGGTCAAATGGTATATTCCTTAGAAATTGTTTGTAAAAATGGTATTTCAAGAAGGGTAACTTTAACTCTCATATTTGGGGTATTGATTAGCCATATTGAGTAGATGATCCCTATTGATTTTTGGGGAGGTAAAAGGTCATTTGGGGTTAGGAGAGGTCAAATGGTAAATTCCTTAGAAATTGTTGTAAAAATGGTATCTCAAGAAGGGTAAGTGTAACTAATCTCATATTTGGGGTGTGGATTAATCATTTTGAGTAGATGATCCCTATTGTTTTTGGTGGAGGTCAAAGGTCATTTGGGGTCACAGGAGGTCAAAAGGCCATAACCTTGTAAACATGATATCTGAAGAACGTTACATGTGAGTATGCTCATATTTGGCGTGTGGGTTGGTCATTTTGAGTAGATGATCTCTATTGATTTTTGTGGAGGTCAAAGGTCATTTGGGGTTAGAGAGGTCAAATGATAGATTCCTTAGAAATGTCTTGTAAACACGGTATCTCAAGAAGAGTAAATGTGACTAATCTCATATTTGGTGTCTGGTTTGACCATATTGAGTAGATGATCCCAATTGTTTTTGGTGGAGGTCAAAGGTCATTTGGGGTCATAGGAGGTCAAAAGGTCAAAACCTTGTATACACGATACCTGAAGAATTTTACATTGGACTTTACTCATATGTGATGTGTGGGTTGGTTGAATTGAGTAGATGATCCCTATCGATTTTTGTGGAGGTCAAAGGTTATTGAGGTAAAAATATGTCAAAAGGTCAAAACCTTGAAAACATGATATCTTAAGAACATTACATGTGACTATGCTCATACTTGGGTGTGTGGGTTGGTTGCACAAAGTAAATGATCCCTCTCGATTTTTGTGGAGGTCAAAGGTCATTTGGGGTTGTTACAGGTCAAAAGGTCAAAACCTTGTAAACACTGTATCTCAATGCATGTAACTAACTCATCTTAAATGTGTGGGTTGGCTGTATTTAAATGATAATCCCAATTGATTTTCGTGAAGGTCAAAGGTCATTTGGGGTCAGCAGTGTCAAAGTCTGAAAAGCTTGTTTGCATACAGTATTACAAGCAAGGTAACTTTTGTAGGGTCCTCCTCATACTTGGCATGATGGATGATGTATAGTGAACAAATGATCCCTATAGTTTTTTCTTGGAGGTCAAATGTCACTTTGGTTCACAAGTGGTCAGTCTCAATATCATATTTACACAATTTCCCATGGTTGGTGTCTTGCATACAGCAAAATTTCACACATAGTATGTGGATGTGATATCGTGAGCAGAACCGAAGTTCTACTGTAGGTGGCCAAAGGTCACCCGGAATCTCAATGAAGAAAGGTTAGATGCTTGGCATGTATTCTAAGGTCACCCGGAATGCCTTGCATGTATTCTACGGTCACCCGGAATCTCAATGTCGAAAGCTTAGATGCCTTGCATGTATTCTTTGTGGGTACAAATTACGGAGCACTGTCAATTTGAAAAACATTACAGAGCACTGTCAATTTGAAAAAAAAGGCTTAAATTTCAGTGGCAAGGAATCACTATGCCTTTTGGCTTTCTGGTAATAGTTACTTTCATCTGTTGGGAAAACAAGCCATGGGCTGTAGTGAGCTACAACTGGAAGGAAGACTGGCCGGCCTGTCTTAGACCAATTAGAGCTAAGCTTTAAAACATCTTAAACCTAAACCTACATCCACAGTGAGCTGCATTGTGACAACGAGACCAATAGAGTGTTTCCTTCAAAAGTTGACACTTGCATACAGTATAGGCCTGTTCTCAGGCTGTTCTTACATGAAAATATAAATGTAGCAGATATGTGGATATTTCCTTCCTGCTGTGAAAATCATTTTATGTGCTTTGCACTCTATGTACCACACAGTGCTAAAAGGGAGTATTTTATTGCCAATTCCCAGTTGTGGTCTCTGCCCTCATTGTGTTTGTGCACACTTTGATACAATCAAACAATTCCTGAAGCAAATTGCATATATTGAAATATTTCCCCCCGAACCAAGGTGCACAATACTGTATTGTACAAAATAGCATTGAGATTACAGTATTTTCTGATGTTAGCTAGCTGTGTTCCATGATTAGGTGTGACATCATGTTTATTTTGCAGAATTTACAGTATCATCATTTTGGAATTCAGCTGGCCTTGGAAAATTCTCTAAAATGGTTATGACCTCACAAATGCACATTGTATTTGCATATGTATACAAAACTTTGTTGCTCAATTTATAAAGATTGACTCAGGAGACAGAGTGTATGTGTGTGTGGGGGGGAGGGGGGAGGGGCAGGGTTCGATTTACCTGGGTGCACGGGTGCACGGGTGCATGTAGAATTTCCTACGTGCATGTAACTGTTTAGGCTTACATGCACTTTGTTCATGTAGACTTTAGACCTAGCCTACAAACTTCATGGTCAAATACATGTTACAAGTCAAGTTGCAGCACAAAGTAATCCTAATATAGCTGTCCAAATTGTCCCTTGCATCGTTATTTCTTGCATACTGTCAGTTAGACAAGCAGACGTACATTTCACCAAAATTTTTTGGCGTGTCTCCTTGCGTACCGCAACATCAGTGTCAACGATCATCACTCTGCACATTACTTCTCCAAGTAATATTGCATGTGGCTGCTTTCAACTTGAAGGTGACTTTTAACGTTACAAGCTAGGCTTTCCAAGTATTCATATAGACAATATGTTAGGATGGCGTGTGAACTGGTGCCAGCAGCTCTAAAGAAAAAAGTATGGTACATCAAAAGTAGCGTAGTAAAAGTTTTGAAAATGTTGGTAAGGGCAACTTTTAAGTATTCTACACATGTCTCACTCATGTTTTGAGAGATAAATGCCAATAACATAATTTTGGCATCCTGTAATTTCCACGATGTGGTTTGCTTCTAAGACTGCAGCCTTTCATCACATTCAGTTTGTACCACAGTGGCATTGAAATTTGAAAGGACTTGGATGATCGGAGACTTGAACTTTTTAAACCACAATGTCAGAATTTTAGTTGCATGTTAAACTGGCGAAACCTTAGAAAGAGTTGAATAACTTGAAGATTGTGTAAAATTTTAGCTGTAGCTTATAATGGATTATTTGGTGATAGCTGATGCAAACTCTAGGCTTGGTACCTCAAGTGCAGTATATAGCCTGGGCTTATTTGGGTAAGGTCACTTGCTGCCTTGTGTCGGCCCAAGGTATCTTCAAGCTTAGCTCTGCTAAATATAGGTTCTCTATGCAGAAAACATGAGCTTTTCTTCAGAATTAGTGCTAATAGAAAAGGTCTGGTTGTGAACTTGTGATGATTACTAGTAAATGGTCAAAAGATCAAACTGGTTAACTTGGAATTATAGCTACATGCAGTAGGAAGAGATGGGGGGTGTGGGTATGCATGTGTTACAACACTCTTGGTTTATGCCCAGGAAGGCATGTGTCATTTTTTCCAAGATTTGACTTTGCTCGAGTATCCCTGCCCCCCCCCCCCATGATTCAAAATTTTAAACCTAGGGGGAAATACTCCTCTGAAATTTTTGAGCTGGCCCTAATCCTGGCTCCTACGATCCTTTAATCCACACAGTGAAGTAATGGGGAAATTTGCCCTTGAAGCGGACAAAAACACACCCTTCCTAGGCCTACAGTATAGCAAGGTGTTTAAGGTGTTTTTCTCGTAGGCTTTTCTTTAAATTTTCAGGTTATTTGGTGCATGTAGAAATTTTGCTGTGCATGTAGATTTTTTGACCTTATAAATCGAACACTGGGGAGGGGGACTGAAAAACTTAAAGTTTGCATTGGATACTTTTGAGTTCATTAAGAATCATCTCCAAGGGGATTGCAACCCCCTCCTCCAGGCCTTAAGTTTTAAAGTTTTCAGATGTGCTACAAGTTACACTCTTCAGGACATTAAGGAGTGTAGGTTTGCTATTTTTTTAGACTTTATGAGTTCCCATTCTTCATCTACTGTAGGTGTGAAAAAAATCTCACTCCTCACATTGATTTGAGGTGAGTGGTAGTGTGCAATGGCACTTGCACATTTCATTCAAGGTCTTCACCTCCACCTCATTTGTCAGAAATTTTAATTTTTTTTTCAACCAGACTTAATTGTTCCCCCACCCCCAGCATGTTCGTACTGTTCAGTAGTACCGGGCGAGCAATACTATCATTCCCACCAATTGTACTGTTGGCCTACAGTACATTATGTCTTTGTACGGTGTACTGTTATGTACTGTATAGTTCAGGCCTGTATGTATGAAACAGACCGACAGAGCAGGGATGATTAAAGGGCAAGAGCTGTCACCCAAACTTGAAGTAATAGACTCTCCTCTTTTGTGATTGGCTGTGGGGAGTCATGTGACATATGCAGTACTTACTAACCCTGTTATGTCTTTTTATGCAGACCTACCTCTAGGCTTAAGTCATGGTGACCCAAACTAATTTTGATAGACTTGTGTCCTGTCCGTCTATGTAAACACTTTTTTTGACTGATTCACTGACAGAATCGGCAGGCAACAAAAGCCTGCAAGTACAAACTCTGATCAGCCGAGTTATCTCATTGTCGGATTGTGGGAACGTCACATTAGTGGAGTCGGTGGAAAACCTGCATTCACATTGTGCATTGTCTATATCTGGGAAGATGGGCATCTCAAAAACAAAATTTGTCTGTGTGACCATGGCTTAATTGTGGTCAGGTGAAATTGACATCAAGTGAAACTACTTTTTGTTCAGGATGAATATTGTCAATAGAACAACCTACCTCCCTGATGCGTTCCCACCCCAAACTATTCATTATCACTTAATGTAGGAAATTTTGAATCGCCTGTGCTGAAAAAAGTATTTTCCTAATCAGGAATTTGCATTCATGATGACACATGAGGAGAATTGTTATCTTTGCAGAATGCAACATTCTGGTCATTTTGTTCAAGTCCATGGTTCAAAAGATATTTTTGATGGGAAATTTGAAGTAATGTTGGGTTATTTCAATGCCATTTCCCAAGGGACAAAATAGCCAAGTTTGCATCACAGTAAACCCCAATAATGACCAGTTGTGAATCTGCTTTAGGTTTGCTTCACAGAAGTTGCAAGTCAATATTTCATCCATAGCTTTGTCTGAGTTTCAACTATCCCCATTGAAGGTGTGTGACCAGCTTTTGCATGAATAAATAGTTTTGAGTTTTCTATCCTCATTTAAGCTGTATGTGACGTGCTACTGCATGAGTAAACAATTCATGTGCTATGGTTGCTCACTGCTGACATCCAAAATGAAACCTGAATATGTTAAGTTCTGTCAGCAAAGGTGAAGAAATTGCTGGAAAATTCAGATTCTCATCAGCAAATTTTACTGCTAATTATTTCAAGCCTTCTGTTTTGTACCTTACATTCAAATATGTGTTTAACTGCATGACTTTTTTTTCTTTCAGAGCAAATGGTTTGTGGCGGCCTAGTCACCCCTCAGTTGTGTAGACATTGTAAGTTTTCTATTTTAGATTGCCGTATTTACTGAAACCACAACATGACCTGATACTTTTTGTTTTGCCAAATTTTACGTAAATTTTTTACTACAAATTTTGTATAAGTGCTGTCATCAGAATGAACTTCAAATTGCAGACAGGCCCCTGGGAAAGCTGCTCTTTAGTCATTGAGGAGAGGCTGGCTGCATGAGTGCACAGCTAGTGTAAATGAAGCATGTTGAAATGTATGTTAAAATTGCACAGTCATTCAGGTATCTTTAAAGGGGCATATGGAGTTGATACTGTATCAATAACTTAAAGGCCCAGTTCTCTCACCCCAAACAGTACCAATTCTCCTAACCTTCTTACTGAAGTCCCTCCCACAATTGTCTGAAATTCATCCTCATCCAGACACAATCTCAGTTTATTGCTTCAGGGTGAGTATAGAAAGACTCAAATTATATAATTAAAACACTCTCAGTACCCTTCATGCTGTGTAATATAAGCCTTTGGCACTCTGCATTGTTTGAATTAGCTGTCAATCAAAGAGCTGAGCCAATTGAGAATTTAGGTACCCGGGTACCAAAATTGTAGTTTGGGGTGAGAGGTTTGGCCCTTTAAAAGGGGCTCATTGAGTTGGTTCATGGAGTTCAACAAATTTTCCCAAACCTTGCAAGTTTTCTTCACATACCCATGACAAATTATGGTCAAACTTAATCGACATCCCCATATCACTATATACAAATAACTGTATTTATGTGTGAGTGCTTAACTGTTGAATTTGGTTTTTGGAAATTCATGACCAGACTCTTTTTGAAATTATATACCCACAAAACCGTTACAAGTCGGGCGCCACGAAATTCAAAATTTTACCCTTTTTTGTAACTAGTGGATATGAAACTTGACTCATTATGCTAACTATATGAATATTTTCATGTGGTGGTGACCCATTTATACTTCATGAAGTCATCAATATCAACTCAACAAGCCCCTTTAACTGCTGTAGGTTTTTAGGGTGATGGTACAATCCCAAATGCTCATTATTAGCATAATTAGTTAAAGGGGCTGATTGAATTGAGATCTATAACTCAATAGTGTTTGAGGGTCACTATATACTGTTGCTATGTCGGTAGGCAGTTCATGTACATTCCAAGTTCAAATGTCTTCCCTTCATTTGTCTACAACAGATGAGGTAAATTTAGTGGGCATATTCTACAACCCCCTGCCAATTGGGGTATACATGTTCATTTATGAGAATGGTATTAAATTATAATTTGTCACTACAGTACTTCAAAAGGGTCCTTTTGTCATGTAGACTTTATCTGCAAAAACTGCTGGATAATAACACCTCATGTAAGTGTAGTTTGACGTCATCAAATATGTTCATAACAGTTCATAATAGTTGTAGGTGTAGTAAACATGTAGTATCCATGTATCATTTGAGTGACAAATGCTATTATAATCCCTTATGGAATATTACTGTCTATCACAGTGTTTAAATTTGATTCAGAAAGCAGATACCGTATATATTGTCCTATCACAAAATCTATAGATTTCTGTTAATTAATACTTCCTGACATATAACCATGTCCTAAATGCATTGTCAATATGTTGAAAACATTGGCCTGTTTCAGGGTAATGGCTGCCAGGGTAATTCCCAGGGGCTCTTCAATTACTGTAGCACATACTGAAGTACATTATTGAATTATAGTAGTAGGCACTGTACTGTACAGTATATATAGCCACAGTACACTTGTTGGCAGGATAGCATCAATATATTGAACTCTGTTGTTTAAGTATTAAAGGGCAAGAGCAGATAATTGGAACTTAGTTTGAAGCAATAGTTAAATCTCACAAGTTCTTCTTATTTCTCATCAAAATATTTTTTCATTATATTTTTGGACATGTATATTGCGTGTTTCAACAAGTTAAACCAAGCAGTTTCTCATGTAGTAATTTTCAGAATTCAGAATAAAAAATATGGTCACAAATCCTTAAGTGCCCATTTTGAAACAGGACAGTATACACTTAAATTGAAGTTTGGGTGACTACAGTCTCCCTTAAAACTGTCTTATAACTAGTGATGTCATGCATATTCAACATCACACTTATTGTATTACCTGCCATTTAGTTTATGCTTAAATTCTGTTTCTTTTTTCTTTATTGATATGGCTGTATACATAATTTGTAGTTTCAAGATTTATTTTTGTAAATCCTGCAAGTATATAATGAAAGTCTGGTATAAATATCAATATTACCCAATATTTATTTATTTTTTCCAGGAGTTTTTCCTGAAGTGTTATTGTTAAAGTGTGCAGATTCCATTTGCAGACATTATACATAATGCCACTTGCTACACCTAATCTGCATTCAGTTGTGTTTTATCACAGGGATTATGGCAAGTCAAATGCCTAATAATTTGATGAACTTGGTTTATCGGTTGATAAACCAGGTTTCCCAACTGTTAAACTTGGTTTGTCAATGCCAAATGCTCAAGATCGGTGAGTCAATAAATTTGGTTTATCAGTCGATTAGCCAAGTTTATCAATTGATAAATCTGGTTTATCAACCTTTAAAGTGTACCTCAAGTCAAAAAATGCATATTAAACTGCATGAAAAATGATTTTTAACAGTCCAGCTCCCATGTTCATAGGACGTTCTTGAGCCGATATATAAAATGTTGAAGTTTATTCACTCAAATTAAAATGGTACATTGCACAATAATTTGTGATGTCATTGTTGTACTATTGAAATTACAATCTTTGTATTTCTTTGTTTTTCTAAAAGTTACTGCACCTTGAACCAGGGTGTGATAGCACTCCTACTGTTATGGGTTGATGTAATTAATTAAACTCTCTCTATGCAACATGCTATGCAAGCAAACAGGTTTCGAGGTCATAAAAAACATTTTTAATTGTAAAGGGAAACAATGCAGGTAATGTGAGTTGTACAAAAAGAAAGTCACAAATTATTGCAAAAGGAACTAATTGTTTTAATAAATGAATAAATTTCAACATTTTATATCTCAACTAAATTAAGAATGCCCTTTGAAGATGGGACTTGGACTGTCAGAATTCATTTTTCATGCTTTTTAAAATAGATTTTTGAATTTTTTTTTTTTTTTGGATTTGAGGTACACTCTAAACCTGGTGTGTCAAATTATTAGCCATTTGGCTTGCCATAAGCACCCCTAAACCCTGTACTGAATATCTTCCATCCTGCTGATTACCCTCTTTGCCTTCAGCACAATTCAGTTATGAATTTAGGCCCTACTGTACCCATTACAGCCTTTACACAGTGCTGAATAAACTGAAGGCCTCACTCTCTTCCTGTCCTAGTCTTTTAGAACTCATTCAACCTGATTTCAAAGTAAATTAAGACAGTGAGACAATTACAGTACTAGATGTTGTAATGAAACCTGCAAGACTCGCTCACAGCATGAAAAGGTCAAGCCGGATTGAACCCATAAAAAGTGCATAGCTTGGAGAGTTATTGGTTAGAGCTGCATCTTCAAAAATAAGAATTAGAGGCAGACTTGATACATCAGAAGTATTAAAATCAGTCATTTCTCAGTCCAAACTACAATAGCCTCCAGAAATTCTCAGTTGGCACCACTAAAAATGCTCATATTGCTGAAAATGACGCTTAAGGTCCCTTCTGAGCAACCAAAATCCGTACTCTCAAGGGTCTTTTGTGAAGTTTTTGTCTTAAACATGTTTTGTCCAACAATTTTGTTACCTTCAAATTTCATGTTGGTGGGGGGGAGGCAAGTTGGCACGCAAGACACTTGACTGGGGGCTACTGCCCCCCTCCTCTGTTTATGCCACTGGTTTTAGGGATTCTTCCAGAAACTCAAAGAAGCTGGGATTTATTATTCCCAAACTGTAAGTCCAAATTGATGCTGCCCTTGGCCAAAGTTACAGGTGTGTTCAGGGGCCAAAGCTTGCTTCAAGGCTGCTATGAGGTTTAATCTGAAGGGTTTTAAAAGGCTGTCTATTTATCCGTTCAAATGCTGCTGCAGTTCTCTTCTTAAATAAGAAACCAAGAAAATGACATTGTAAGTATTCATGTGGGAATGAAAGTTGGGGGTGGGGGGGGGGGTGGATTTTACTTCTTCTACAAGGGGGGCAGTACCTGTAAAATGTTCAAGTGACTTGTTTAATTCATGTTCATAATTACAACTCTTTATTCTGAGTATGTTACTGTACAGTACTGTATATCAGAAATGTTGAAACATTTGTCAGTTAGTTATATGCTAGAAAGGGAAAAGAGTAGTATTTATTTAATTGATATATGTCAAAATAAAAAGTGTATGTGCGACTTGTGTGTCATTCTCTACAAAGACAGGTTCCTGCCATTGCCTTAAAAAAAAAAAAAAAAAACAGATTCCACTCATTGCCTTACTGATGGCACACCAGATACAGGTCCAATGATTTAGAAGATCCACTGGAGGTCTTCCAGGTGAAAATGGGATAGACCGATAATGCCAGCATGGCCTAACTTGCCATACCCCAGATCCCCAACCAGGACATCACTCCACCTGACTGAGGCACCGAAGTCTGCCCTATTCAGCAAGGTTTTGGCCGATGGGGGGGGGTGCTGCATCCCCCCTTCCCTGGACCCCGTCTTGTATGGGCATGTGCAGTACCATAGTAGTATTAGCATGTCATTTACCATGAAGTGCTTCTTTAAGGGAAAATACCACTCTACTTCTATCTCTGCCCGTAACCCAAACAGATATTTATCTTCCATTCCATAAATTCATCTCTATTTTTAGGTGATGATTTTATCTGGGGAACTGGAAGAGTTGCTTGGAGGTATAAGGACACACAGGACCTCTTTCACCAGCAGTGTGTACCATATGCTTCAAAATATCCAAAAAGGAAGGTTGATGCAAACTACACATTTACTTATAGAGAAGCTGTAAGTTTAATTAGTTAGATTTAGCAACATACCAATACAATGGTGATGAGATGCAGGAGCTACGGAAATAAGTTCTCACTCATAAAACAGTTATCTGTATGATACAGGGACTGTCCAAGTTTGACCATTTGTCATTAGTACTGTACTGTATGTGAATTTAGAGAAATTAACAGCTTTGGAAAGTTTGGTTGAATTTCATGAACCAACTCAATGAGCAGCTTTAAAAGAATAGTCCAGAACCAAATTTGTATTTGATATTTTAAAGGCATGTACTCATTTATCTAACTGAATTTCATGAAACAACTCAATGAGCCACTTTTAACTTGGAGAACACATACAGTAGGTACAAAAATTGAATCAGTGGAGAATACTTCTTTAAGGGTTTGAGGCTTTTCGATTCCTTGCTGAAGGCAGGCAAGGAATTTATGCGATGGTAATGTCGTATGTATGTGTGTGTGTCTGTTTGTGTGCGTGTGGTGCTGTGTTTGTGTGTGTATATGACGCTTTGGCTTGTAAACACAATCTCTTAAGAAGCGTAAGTGTGACTAATCTCAAATTTGGTGTGTGGTTCAGCCATATTGAGTAGATGATTCCTATTGTTTTTGGTGGAGGTCAAAGGTCATTTGGGGGTCATGATAGGTCAAAAGGTCAAAACCTTTTAAACACGATATCTCAAGAACAGTACATGTGACAATGCTCATATTTAATGTGTACAGTACTTCGGTCGTATTAAGTAAATTATCCCTATTGATTTTTGTGGAGGTCAAAGGTCATTTGGGGTCACAAGAGGTCAGTTGGTAAATTCCTTAGAAATTGCTTGTAAGCAAGGTTTCTCAAGAAGGGTACATGTGACTATGCTCATATTTGGTGTGGGTTGGCCATATTGAGTAGATTATCCCTATTGTTTTTGGTGGAGGTCAAAGGTCATTTGGAGTCACGAGTGCTCAAAAGGTCAAAACCTTGTAAACACGATATATCAAGAACAGTACACGTGACAATGTTCATATTTGATGTGTTTGTTGGTCGTATTGAGTAAATGATCGCTATCGATTCTCGTGGAGGTGGAAGGTCATTTGGGGTCACAAGAGGTCAATTGGTAAATTCCTTAGAAATTGCCTGTAAACACAATATCTGAAGAAGGGTAAGTGTGACTGATCTCATATTAAGTGTGTAGTTTGGCCATATTAAGTAGATGATCCCTATTATTTCAGGTGGAGGTCAAAGGTTATTTGGGTTCACAAGAGGTCCAAAGGTCAAAACCTTGTAAACATGATATCTCAAGAACGGTTCATGTGACTATGCTCATATGTAGTGTGTAGATTGGTCATATTAACTAGATGATCTCTTTCGATTTTCATGAAGGTCAAACGTCATTTGGGGTCACCAGAGGTCAAAAGGTCAAAACCTTGTAAACATGATATCTCAAGAATGGTACATGTGAGTATGCTCATATTTTGTGTGTGGGTTGGTCGTATTGAGTAGATGATCCCTATCGATTTTCATGGAGGTCAAACATCATTTGGGGTCAGGAGAGGTCAAATGGTAAATTCCTTAGAAGTTGCTTGTAAACATGGTATCTCTAGAAAGGTAAGTGTGACTAATCTCATATTTCGGTGTGTGGGTTGGCCATATTGAATAGGACCCCTATTGTTTTAGGTGGCAGTCAAAGGTCATTGGGGTCATGAGAGGTCACAACGTCCAAACCTTTTAAACATATCTCAAGAAAGGTGCATGTGACTGTGCTGATATTTGGGTGTGTGAGTTGGTTGTATTCAGTAGATGATCCCTATCGATTTTCGTGGAGGTCAATGGTCATTTGGGGTCGTGAGAGGTCAAAAGGTCAAAACTTTGTAAACACAGTATTTTCAGAAAAATGCATGTGACTAAGCTCATCCTTAGTGTGTGGGTTGGCGGTATTGAGATGGTGATCCCAATTGGTTTTCGTGAAGGTCAGAGGTCATTTGGGGTCAGCATTGTCAAAGTCTGACAAACTTGCTTGCATAGTATTACAAGAAAGGTACCTGGTAGGGTCCTCATACTTGGCATGTATATAATGCATAGTGAATAAATGATCCCAATGGTTTTTGATGGAGGTCAAATGTCACTTTGGTTCACAAGGGCCCAAGGTCTCAATATCGTATTTACACAAATTTCCCATGGTTGGAGTCTTGGATACTGCAAAATTTCCTACATAGTATGTGGATGTGATATCGTGAGCGGAACCCTAGTTCTAGGTGGTCAAAGGTCATCCGGGATCTCAATGTAGGAAGCTTGGATGCCTTGCATGTATACTTTGTGGGACATTACAGAGCACTGTCAATTTGAAAAATATTACGGAGCACTGTCAATTTAAGAAAAAAAAAAGATCGGCTTAAATTTCAGTGGCAAGAAATCACTAAGCCTTTTGGCTTTCTGGTTTATGCTTGGCTTAGTACTTTAGGCCTACTTCTCTTGATTCCTTGGGTTATTTGAGGTTACCAGACCAAGATTGTTACTACAGTACTTCATTAATATCCTGTTGCTGGCTTCCTGTCATGGTATAACATTCAATGTCCCACAACCTGCTGCATGCTGGGATACATCCATACCGTGGAGACCAAACCGCTGCAAAGCTGGAGAAAGCTTCAAGTTTAACACACATCATGTTTGATTAGGAGAAGGGGGAAAACTGACAGGTTTTTTGAAGAAAGCTTGTGTATAAGTTACATTGAATTTATTCATCTTTTTTTTTCAAAATTATTTTAAATATGTTTTGAACATTTGTAATTGATAATTGTAATGAACACAATACACTATGGTAGTTTGTAGATGGTACTGTATACTGCAGTATAGTTTAAAGGGTAAAGGTACTGTGGAAGTATAAAAAAGTACTCATTTTTCAGTGAAGAGATGAATACGTCACAAATTCTTATCTCCAAAATTTAATGTGCAAATATGAGGAAAACTTCCTTCCAGTTGCCAAAATTTTCTCCCAAGTGCACCCAAATTTCCTGGGAAGGAATCCACTAACTTCCTAACTTTTTCCTATATAAGAATTCCAATTGAAATTAGTGTAAAAAGATCAGACTCTACTGTTATTTGTATTTTTAATTTCAAGAACATGTCAAGCAGGACACTGCTGTAATGTAGTTAACCATCATGAATGGCCCTTTTTTAGGTTGCAGATTTTACCAATGAGGTGAGAAAAAGTAGGCAGGATATTTGCTTTCCAGAGGTTCCCAGGTGAGATCTCATAAGTGTGAAAATTAAGTCCCCTAAGTGGCCAGGGGAAAAATCCTGTTCACCAAAGAGACACTCAAGCTGTCTCATAGCTCCGGCTGACGTGCTGCTATAAATCTTGAGCAACCTCTTGGCATAAAGGTCGCAAATGCACCACTGTCCAAGTGTAAAAGTATTAACATTGGCCAACTACTTTTATGGGACTCTTGAAGAAACTGTGAGACCCTTCAACTTTTCCTCATAACAGGGGACCCTTGAGTTTTTGCTCCCTAAAGAAAACATTGGTTGGCATGGTGGAGAAGGTACAGGTACAATAGATTAATTTGTTTAATCAACTTAAATTTAGGTGACCATATGCTGTACACAAATAATCAATGAACAATCTATTAGAGAGTAAAAGGCTTGATGTCATCAGAATGGAAAATTTGGTTTTATTCACCAGCAAAACCTGGATAAGTGGAGTTCATTTCTTACTGGCCTATCAGAAGAGTTGCCAATGTTGCAGTGTCCCTTTCAAAATTCCTTTGATACTTGGCAGTTCAGGCTTGTTTTGCTCAGCATCTCCCTTTACCCAGTAAAGGGCAAAAACAGTCATCCAACATTTATTTCAAATATCTTCCAGGTCTCACAAAATTTCTTCGTACTTCACCTCCAAGTACCTATCATGTCATTTCAGAACTTAAATATTGTATAATCATTTTAAACCAATGAGTTACTCTCCATAATTTCATAATTTACTCTCCATAATTTCATAATTTAGTGAGAAAATATTGTCATATTACTCTCATGCCAACCATGAAACAAACAAATGTACACTAATCCAAATTTGGGTGACTGATGTATTTCCCATTTAAGAGTAATAAAATGCATTTTGATTTTGTTCTTTGTTTCAATATTAACTACCTCTTTAAATTTCAACAAAGACATTTATGTTGTGTTTTGCCACTTCAGCCTTTGGAACAGTGGACCATTGAAGATGTACTTTGCTGGATGGCAGTTACAAATTTGTACAGGTATACAGAATTGTTCAGGAAGAGAAGTGTTAACGGGAGCAAACTTGCATCACTGTCTGAGCAAGACCTGGAGGTAAGTCAAGGTTAACATAAGGTCATGAGACCCTGGTATATTTGCTGGCCTTGGATAGCTTCTATTCCTCTGTCAGATGTCTGAACCCTTATTGGGACTATTGAGAGAGCCAGCAATGGAATGAGTTGATAAAATTTTAGCAACTTTATTTTTAACCTACTGTCGATGTCAAGAGTGTGACTGACAGTGATGTCTGGCAGGCTATCAGATTGCACAAGACAGGAAAGTGATATTTTTAGGTCAATAAGATGTCTTCACTTTGACAGTTTTTGACTGTGGTTATGATATGTTACTCATTTTACATTAAGAGTGAAGTTAGTGAACTTGTTGCAAAATGACACTGGCTTATTTAAAAAGAGACCTGCCATGCTTCATTGCTGTCAGCAGTTTGATGATAAGACTGTTTTTCTATTACCTCACAGTATCTTCAATACATGATGATGCATAGAGGCTGGCCCTTTGCATCATTGTGTCTTGCATGATTGGCTTTTCTTCTGGAATCCTCGCCCCCCCCCGTCAAGGCTGGGGGTCACTTCCTCATCAAGACATCAAGGGGGGATTTCAAGATTCTCATGTTCACTAGACTGTAAAGGATTAGATGGATTACTACGTTTGGCTTGATTAGCACTGTAGTTGTACTTACCTTCAAGCTACAGTCTTGAACTACTTAAAGAAGGGTACCGACATTGAATCAAAAAATATAGTTTTCATCATTATTTTGCTGAATGTGTTATATGTTACATTACATTCCTGTAAAAAGAGGCCCCAGTGCTTCCTCTCAGTTGCTAAAAAATAATAAAAAAAAAAAGGGTTCACTGCAATAAAAAAATGTTGGCTTCAGCTTTTTTGGGAAAACTTTTATGCAAGACAGAACGAGCTGCTACGTACAACGTGACAAATCTCAACACTAGCATATGATGATGTGACAAGCACAACCATTTGACTTCATTTCTGTGGTGACTGTGATTGCAGGTGTAGTTTTTAGACTTCTGTATTTCACATAGTTAACTAACACACAAACAGCTTGCAATGCCTAGCATTACTCACGTCACACTGTACTCCTATTATTGTAGTGGTGCCGACTGTACAGCTTACTTGGAAAGTTGGAACTGTAATTAGCTAGCTTGAATATCCCTAGCTCGCTACGCTGCGAAGAAAGTTATGGAATGTAAACGAGGCATAGAGAAAAAACAAAACCAGCAGGTTTTACAACTCCTCAATGCAGGGAGTTGTCAGGGAAGGAGATCCAACATTTATCTGTCCTTTGGACCAAGGTAGTTGCCGACATTCAGCTGCTTATGTCTTGCTCTTGAAACATTTTTAATGCTTGAAAGGAATTTGGTACTAAAGACAATGGTCTCTGTCGTCTGCTATATCTCAAAGACCTATCATGATGATTTCATCCATTGCCATTACATTGCCAGTCTAAATATCAAGCTTGCGTTGCTAGGCGTCTCATCTAATATTTATTCAAATAGCAGTTACGCAGATTTTTGAAAATTCTCCTTGTCCGAAAATACTTGATTCTAATGGGGAAAATTATCAAAACTGTGATTGTTTTGTTAGGCTTGAACAGTGTTTAAAGGTGCCAGCTCATTAGAATCTTGGACAGACGAAAAATGTGGGGTAGTTTAAAGTTTAGAGACAGCTGTTTATAAACATAAAATCTTTATTGAAGCTTAGCAGTTGTTGGCCAACACGTCAAAGAAGCAGTAAGCAATGGCTTTTGTTTCTGGATTAAGGAGTAGGCCGCTGTTACAATGTGAAAGACAGAAAGGGTAAACCAATGGAAACAAAAGGACCTGTCAATCAAATTTTGTTACCTGAAAAGGGACTAAAGAGTTTCAAGTATATTATTGTCTGGTAGATTTGCTCTTAAGATCTCCTTCCCTGACAACTCCCTGTTCTATGGGAGAAAGAACGATCAGAAAAGAAAGGGAAAGAGCAACCATTCGCTGGTGAATTGAGATTCATGACGAAATGGTTACGGTAAAAAAATACACTTGATTTCCTTCCTTGCCCAATTACACAATTTGATGATTGACAGACAGTAATACTCCATGCAAAGACATTTAATCCAAGTCAAGAAACCCTAGCCACAGTATGCAGAGCACAAAGAGGGGGTTTTGATTACAATCCTGCCCAAAGAACTGTGTAATTTTTTGCAACCTAAGTGTGGACTAGAATCTCGGTGAAGTGATAATAATAGACCTCCACCAGTAGGTTTGGAAACTTGATATACCTCAGTTGAACAATAGATTACTGAGGTTAAAAAATCAACTTTTTTACCGCAATCGAAACAGCATGTGGGTCAGAAAATATTCATTAGCAAAGCATCAAAATTAGTGTGGACTTTGCACTGAGAAAGTGAAGTTTTTTTTGGAGTCGACCAGTTGTGGTGTTTATTGTGCAGTAGTAAAGTACTTTATGCCACACATAGAGACAGTGGTACTATTTCCATTAGGCTAACTTGCCCGATACCAGATTTCAAGGCCTTTTTCCGGGTAATTGCAGATAGGGTGCCAGAAGACTCTACTGTATGAAGATATAGCCTATGACTACATAAGGGATCTTTGATCTGTCATCTCAGTATAGTCAGTCAATATGCAGAGTGGTCACTGGTCAGTGGGATATGAGAGCATTATTACACTGTTGCTATATAGAGAGCATCGGGGTAGATTTCGTCATGTGTACGATTGTATCAGTTTAGCAAATCTTAATGTTGAGCTCCAGTGTGGCATTGTTCTTGTTTACCTCTAATATTGACCTTCTGCATCTCAAATGCCCTACCGAGAATGGGGCTGGCCTAAAAAATTATGATAATTAGGGAGTCAGAGTCTATCAAAATGACAAGAGACAGTCTTTTGGTTGTTCTGTTCTCCTTCACAATGAAGTTACAGCAAGTGAAGAAGATCAGCATTACAAAATGCTAGATGAATGACATACATCTTTCTTTTATATCCAGCTTGCCATGCTTTACATCCTTATGAATGGAAAATGGTCTTCTTTTGCTTAGATAAAAGAAATGTTTACAGTTTGTGAGCCTTTCTTACATTGGAGCAACAGAAGTCAGCTGTGCTGCAATGAAATCTGTAAAATTCCCTGTCTTACAATTGTACTGTACTTGATAATATTCTCAAGTCTTGTTAAAAGGTCATGTGTTTTTTTTTTTCTTTCTCAGAACATGAGACTATTTGATGAGTTCCACAGAAAGTGTATCCTCTATACCCGAGATGAGTTGATGGGAATCAGTAGAACTGGTGATGCAGGCAACATCAGTAACCACGTAGGAGCTAGCAGTACAGACCCTTGTAAGTACCTATATTCCAATTTTCCTTTTATTTTATCCCCCTTTTTTTGGGGGGGGGGGGGTGGTGGAGGGCGGGGGTCTTTTGCTAAATGTAAACCTGTCATTCTGGAAGAATGAAGTTAATTCTGGAAGTCCACTTTTCTCTGAGGTGCAAGAGATTTAAAAAGAACAATCTCTTTTCCTGCCAAGTTTGTGGGCATTTATTTGATTATTTTGGTTTGTTAAACCTATAAACAGTTTTCATTGAAATATGTGATGCAGTCCAAACTTAATTTGAAAGAAACGTTTGTTTGACGTATATATTTTTATTTGCACTACAGGAAGGTCATAAAAATGTGTGAAATCTTTCAACTGTAATACATTAGTGCAAAGGAAAAGGGGAAAGTGTCAGTGTTAGGGAAATATTTCTTGACTTATTCTCTAAAAACCATCTACATGGTCAAGTGGTTAGAGCAGTGGTTCTCAAAGTGGTCCCTACCGCCCCCGGGGGGCGTTGAAAAGTTTCAAGGGGGCGCTGAGGAGTTTGCAAGCATAGGGGGGGCGCCGGCATTGACTAGGGGGTCCCTAGAGGTTCTCATACATTCGTGCAATATTAAGAAACCTAGGAGGTTGCAGAGTGGTTGACACAGACATTCTTCTCTGAAAGGTTTAGCAACTACTGACAAAAATTTACCCAATATAAAACTTATCTGGGTCATTTTGGTGCTGGAAATTGAAAGCCAAAGCTCAAAATCAAAGACTTATATGAATATGATGGCATGTTGGGTGGGAGGGGGGCGTTGGATCAGTCATGGATGGCTTATGGGGGCGGTATTTTGAAAAAGTTTGAGAACCACTGGGTTAGAGCATCAAACTTGCAGTTGAAAGGTCCGGAGTTCAACTCATGGCAGGGTCATACTGAAGACTTTAAAAATGTGCTTGATGTTCAGCATATGTAATGGAGTATGGAAAACAAGCCAGTGAGCCATAACTGGTAACAAGGTTGTGTCCACCTAACTTAAATCAATTGATCAATTGGGTAGTTCAATGACAAAGCATCATCAAACTAACTTTGACCTAGTTTCCTGGTCTAGGTTAGTAATTGAAATTTAACATTTTATCTTGCATTGGCCTTGTATTTCACATATTCAAGAATGCACTAGGTTCAACACCACTGGTGAGGTAGCCAAAATATAGATGTAGGGGTTCATCACCTCAAGGTAAGAAATTAAGGTGCAGTTGAAGTGTACTTTATCAAAATAAACATAGCACTTGGCATGTAGACGTATTCCTCAGTCTTAGGAAACAAAAGTACAGACAATAATATGACAGAAGAAATTCCACAATATGAAAGAGGCAATATGTATGAAATGGGTTTTGACAAGTTTCAAACCAAAGTTTATTTTTATATTGTAAAAAAACATGCGTTAGATGTGTGTGTCAAATTAACTGGGTGTTTTAAAATGTCTTCACACCATACATTCTCAAGCCTTCATAACACTTGTAGTGAAACGATATTGAAAACAGACTAAGAACTCATTGCATCTACTTCTGCAATCTGCATTGAACATGCATAATTGCCATTCTGTCAAGACGGCCGGGGTAAAGTCCAAACAGTTTTTGACCAATGAAAATGGTGTACTGTGTGTAAGCTGTGTACTTTCTTGTATGCGCAAATGTTCGTATGACTTCTGCTTTACTGGTGTATTGACGTTTTGTTATGATTTAGAATGTGTGTTGTAAAGTACATACAGCTGGCTGTAGTTCTAGCAATTCCTTAACTTCAAAAGCCCAAAGAAATTCATTTACAAACTAATTGATGTACGTATGTTATACATGCTGCTGTTTAGTTCATGCGTGAATTTTATAATGTCTGACTCAGTCTCAAAAAAATATATAGCTATCACAGTGTGTTTTCCAAAAGTGTAAAAGAATTCTTTTAAAATTATTTTTCGAGCACTGACTTCGACATTCCTAGAGAGTAAGCAGCACCAGGCTAGGTAAAATGACAGTTAGCTCTTCAGCAAGTGATACGAACAGGTGAATGGTCATACTGTAGACTTCCACAGTAAGCCTACGTTTTGCGTTTTACTCAGCATGGCCGTGCATTGCCACAGATATTGATTTTTGGTTTCAATGAAAACAGAAACCTATGCATTCATGATGGCGTTCGTGTGTATAAATGTGTGTATGTGCGTGTGTGTGTGTGTGTATGGGTGTATGTGTGTGCACGTGTTTGTGACACTGCTCGTTTACTCGATATCTTGATAAGGGAAGATCTAACAATTCTCAAACTTGGTACACAGATACCCCATACCGAGAGGAAGAACCCTTTTGATTTTGGTGGAGGTCAAAGGTCATCTGGGGTCATAGGGGGTAAAAACCCCCAAATCCCTGTTTACACAATATCTCAAGATAGGAAACTTGAATTCATTTCAAACTTGATATGTTGATGCTTTATGATGTAAGGAAGAACCCTATTGATCTTGTTCAGGTCAAAGGTCATTTGGGGTCACAAGGGGTCAAACCCCCAAATCCATGTTTACACAATATCTCATGTTGGGAAACTTTGATTCATTTCAAACTTGCATGACATGTTGATGTGTTATGATTTAAGGAAGAACCCTATTAATTTTTTGGCAGTCAGAGGTCATTTGGGGTCACATGGGGTCAAAACCCGAAATCCTTGTTTACACAATATCTCATCGTGGGTAACTTGGATTTATTTCAAACTTAATATGTTGATGCGTTATGATGAAAGAAAGAAACCTATTAATTTTGTTGGGTGGTCAGAGGTCATTTCAGGTCACATGAAGCCAAACCCTGAAATTCTTGTTTACACAATATCTCATGGCAGGAAACCTGGATTCATTTCAATTCTGACATGTTGATGCATTATGAGGTGAGGAAGAACCCTATCTATTTTGGTTGAGGGCAGAAGTCATTTGGGGTCACATGGGGTCAAACCCCAAAATCCTTGTTTACACAATATCTCAAGATAGGAAACTTGGATTAATTTCAAACGTGACACGTTGATGCGTTATGATGTAAGGAAGAACTTCTTAATTTTTTTTTGCAGTCACAAGTCATTTGGGGTCAGATAGGGTCAAACTCCAAAATCCTTGTTTACACAATATCTCATCGTGGGTAACTTGGATTTATTTCAAACTTAATATGTTGATGCGTTATGATGAAAGAAAGAAACCTATTAATTTTGTTGGGTGGTCAGAGGTCATTTCAGGTCACATGAAGCCAAACCCTGAAATTCTTGTTTACACAATATCTCATGGCAGGAAACCTGGATTCATTTCAATTCTGACATGTTGATGCATTATGAGGTGAGGAAGAACCCTATCTATTTTGGTTGAGGGCAGAAGTCATTTGGGGTCACATAGGGTCAAACCCCAAAATCCTTGTTTACACAATATCTCAAGATAGGAAACTTGGATTAATTTCAAACGTGACACGTTGATGCGTTATGATGTAAGGAAGAACTTCTTAATTTTTTTTGCAGTCACAAGTCATTTGGGGTCAGATAGGGTCAAAGTCCAAAATCCTTGTTTACACAATATCTCATCGTGGGTAACTTGGATTTATTTTAAACTTGATATGTTGATGCGTTATGATGAAAGGAAGAGCCCTATTAATTTTGTTGTCGGTCAGAGGTCATTTGGGGTCACATGGGGTCAAACCCTGAAATTCTTGTTTACACAATATCTCATGGCAGGAAACCTGGATTCATTTGAATTCTGACATGTTGATGCATTATGAGGTGAGGAAGAACCCTATCTATTTTGTTGAAGGTCAAAGGTCATTTGGAGCCACATTTTGGCAAACCCCCAAATCTTTGTTTACATGATATCTCAAGGTAGGAAACTTGGATTGATTTCAAACTTGATATGTTGATGCATTATGATGTAAGGAAGAACCCTATTGATTTTGGTAGAGGTCAAAGGTCATTTGGGGTCACATGGGGTCAAACTCAGGAAACCTTAATTGTTAAACGATATCACAAGGTAGGAAGCTTGGATTGTTTTCTAACTTGGTTTGTTGATCAATTATGATGGGAGGGTGGACCCTTTTCTTTTTGGTAGAGGTAAGAGTTCACGTAGGATTATCCAAGGTCAAACTTTGAAAACCAAATTTTACTTCGTATTTCAAGTTAGAAAATGGGATAGAATTCAAAGTTAGTATGCAGGTGTGTTATAGTAGGAAGATGGCATCTGCAGTCCTTGGTGAAGTGTGACAGTCATTCGGGGTCACCAAAGGTCAAACTTTGAAAACCTTGTCAAAGGGATATCTTTAGGTTGGAAACTAGGATGGATTTCATAATTAGTATTTGGATGTGTTATGGTGAGTTGAAAGTACTGTACCTGTTGTTTTTGGTGGAGGTCAATGGTCATCTAGCTTGTATCACCTGGCATTAAACTCTGAAAACCTTGTTTGCAGAATATCTTAAGGCACAGTGTGAAATTTGGCTTTTTGAATATAGAAATGTTTTGGTTAAAAGAAAAACCAGCTGCTTACTGGTGGAGTCAATGGTCACTTTGGGTCACCAGGTGTTACAAGAAGTGTAGCATTTTATTGAAAAGAACATGTATGTATCATCGAAACCTCAATGCATTTTTGCATTCTGGTTTGAATAGCAGCTTCTTGGCCTGAATTTTGCTTAATTACGACAGCCGTTGTAAGAAAGCAAATCATTAAATCCAGATTATCACAGTGGCATTGCTTTGTTGCAAACAGTGCACTTTTTCTGTACTTCTAAATATCCTGCTGCCAGTGGATTCTATTCATATTCTCTCTGAGCTGCTATTGTTTGCTATTCATAAACTACTCGGTGTTAACAGTAGTCAAGTCGCAAATGATTTCCTGATTCATAGGCGGTTGCAGCGTTACATTTATTCCAGACAGCACTGTATATACATTTTGCTGGATTCTCAGGTGTGAGATGGTTTGGCAGGATTGATATGTGATGTTACATGTCACTCATTATGAAGCTACAGGCCCTGAATTACGAGGTAGGTGAGTGCCATAGCACACCATCACTTGCTTCAAATCACTGTGAGGAGCACTGTTTCCTCTAAGAAATTATACATTGGGTCAATACACTCAGAGAAAATTTGACTCATTGGAAATTTTAGTTTGTGGAACTTCACACATGTTGTATGTGGGAAAAAAATAAAACCTCCTTTTTTCATTTTCCCCCACAAACATCAGTGCGTCAAATTGACAAGCCATTGCGTCAAAATTGCGTCATAGCTGCATAGCGTAATCTTTGGTGAGAAGTTTGATTTTTTGCACACCTAGATAAATAGAGTTCATGTACTGTAAATCTATTAATTTTAATGAAACAGCATGCCCTACCACACTCCGTAATTTCCTGATACATCTGATTTGTAGCACACCTGGAAAATCTAAAACTCAAGGCCTGAAGCTACAACCAATATGTTCTCTTTTCTTATTTCTGGTCACTTTCTGTAATTTTTGGATTTCTTCAGATTGAGTTCACAATCTTGTACTCTCATTACCTTAATAAATTTTTTCTTTTAATCCCACAGCTATTAACTACCCAGCTGACCATCATAACTTAATAGAATACACATTTTCAAAGCTGCAGTGGTGTAGCAAATGCAGGAAGTTTATGTATGGACTGGTACAACAAGGACTTTATTGTAAAGGTACTGTGAATGCATTATTCACTCTGCATGGAGTTCTTCAACAGACAATTTAAAAGTGGACTTCCTTTCCTGATCTATTATAATTAGCCTGAAACAAAAGCATGTCACTTCATGATAATTTTAAATTGGTTATGTCAACATGATGAAAGGTTGTTGTATTATCTGAAAAGAGATTAATTACCCTGCCATCTTTGGATTTACAATTTGAAATGTTCAATTGACGACAATTTGACTGGCTTGCTGATGACTTTGTTTTCCTAAATTTGAACCAATATTTCTTGTGAACATGATTATTTGGTAGAAAAGTGTTAAGTTTTGATTAATGTGCTTCTCTTTTAGACAGAATTTACTATGTTGCAATTTGTTTCAGAAACGAGGAACTACTATGAAGCTCTTCCCAAAAAGTTTCTTGTTGGGCAATTTCAGGAATTGCAACTGTATGGGATAATTCCCAAAGGTGGGACTTCTCATGGGAAGGGATATTGTTAGGTGGGATATGTCTTTTGAAACTGGTAGGGTAGGAATTGCTGATTGCCATTAAAGGGAAATATGGCATTAAAAATGTCCCATCATAGCATACAAGAAAATAATGTAAATATATTAAATCACTAGTCCCACCAAGAATCTCTAGCAATGGCTTTATCTCATCAAAATGTTGTATGTTAAAAGAGTTAAAGAAGTTGTATAATTTGAATTTTTAAAAGTTTGGACGAACAAATTGTTCTTAGGCAGAAAAATAGTGAATTTCTATCCACCAGAACCTTATATTTTGAAAAGTAGTCTACTCTACTACCTTATTTTGATATGTCCATCATTCAGTAAATAAATTTTGATTTTAAAAAATATGTAAATTTTCTTGAAAACAATGACAACTTTTTGTGAGTGGTTGCATCTGCTACCTTGTAGCCAATCATATTGTCTCTAATAGTGAAAAAGATGTGTATTGTTTTCTGTGGAAACACATGCAAACCAGTGTTTTAAAAAATATGAAAGTTACCTTTGAATCAGAAGCATCCTTTTCCTTAAACTATGTTTCTGTGTTACATAGGCTGAAAAATTAATTTTTTTTTTCTTTTTTTTTTTTACATTTTTTTTTTACATTCTAGTTTGTGGTTGTGCGTTCCATCGAGTTTGTGCTGCCACAGGACTTCCAAAATGCATAAAGAGCCAAGGCACATTAGAAAAAGGTTGGTAGAGTTGCCAGGATTGATTTCGTTAGCAATTTCCAGGATCAGTTTATCACGGTCTTTCTGTGGCAACTAATTTCAGCTGATATAATATAATAATAATATAATAATAATAATAAAAGGAAGAACGTTATTAAAAATGAATGCTATTTGATCCATTGTTGTCATGCTGTTTACCATACTACAGTAAATTTAAAATTTCTATCATGCAGTGTGTTGTATGTAGAATGTTTTGCATTATTTGAATCAGGTTAGAAACACCCCTCTTCTGGGCTATTGATTTCTCAGTTGCCAAACTGGATTGTTCACGTTTGTGAAGTGCATTTGGGTAGACCAGATACCAGCAGACTTTGCTATTGCTTTTGTGCTATTTTTCGTAGTTATCTCCCCTAAAGTATTTATGGTGCAAAGAGAAGATGCATCTCACATCAGGGAAAGCATGTCGCTCCATTAAATGATAGCTGTTCCACTCCTCATTGCACCTTCGTAATACATGAAATTCCTCAACTTGCCTGGAAGTCCATCTGGCATTTGTCCTTTAAGCAACAGGCAGGCCCTTTACCACTAGTGTGCTATCATGCAAATGTAAATTGTAGATGAGTTTCAGAGCTCATAGAAACAGAAGCTAGGTAAATTTCGTTGACGCCATGCTTAAGAAGATGGACTGCATAGTCAAGTGGTTGGAGCATCTGACTTGGAGTTGAGAGGCCAGGAGATTGGGCCCTGGCCGGGTCATTCCACAGACTTTGGAACATGGAAATGGAATGAGACATACTGCTTTTTGGCTTGGTGCTCAGCATAAACAATGGAGTAGAGAAAACAAGCCAGTTAGGCACAACTGGAAAAAAAAGGCAGTGGCCAGCTCGTCTTAAACCATTTAGTTGGAAACTTGGTTGTAAAACTTCATCTACCTATTACCAAATTCATGCTAAAAAACTATGTCCAAGTGTGGTTTCTACTTTTATGAAACTATGAAGAAATAAGGCTAAGTCTTGTTTGGATACCCATCAAAAACTGAAGTGGAACTGTGAGTAGTTGTTGTGAATAACCCATGTGTTTTGTCAATACCCATGCATTGGCTAGTTGGGTTAAATATGGTGGGTTTAAAGTTATGAAGCTAAGCAACTGTAAAGGCTTGAGGTTTAATTGCCAGTTTGGTCAAAGTAAATTGGGTTTTTAACCCAAACACAATCTATGGTTTCCCATCTAAACTCTCTGGGAGGTCTGGAGTTTGACTCATGGCCATATCATACCAAAGACTCTAAAAATGGAACCTATTGCCATTATGCTTGGTTCTCAGTTCGTGGTTCTTAACAAGAGAGTACTACCAGAGGAGTAGGAGAAACAAGCCAACAAGCCACAACTGGAAAAATGGCCGAACGTCTTAAACCAAACTTTAGAAATTGAGCCATAAAACCTAACCGGTCTGAACTCTCCTTTTAAATGTAATCAATTTTCATCAAAATCATTGAGTGTGTAGCATCAGTAGGCGTGGGCTATTCTCACAGTAATAGAGACTTAAGCATCACAAAACAAGGGACCTCCAAGGCATGAATAAAAATGCATTGTAGCACTTGGTTGCACTTTGCAACCAGCTCTAAGGCATGTGACAAAGTATGAACCAACGGATTAAATGTGGCTTAATTTATCTCAAAAATGAAGGCTTTTGAGTTTAAATGAGGTTGTATAGGATAGGTCATTGAGAGAGTTTTAGCCACCAATCTCCTTTTTTATCTTTCATCAGGTATATTTTGTCCACCAATCTCCTTTTTTGTCTTTCATCAGGTATATTTTGTCCACCAATCTCCCTTTTTTATCTTTCATCAGGTATATTTTGTCCACCAGTCTCCTTTTTTATCTTTCATCAGGTATATTTTGTCAACCTCTCCATGAACAGTTTGATCCGGGATCACAACCGGCACCTGTTGTAGTAATCAAATGTGTGGAGGCTATTGAAAAAAGAGGTACATGACCTTAAATGGTGTTGTCTCACACCTTTATCTTTCCCTGAATATGTATTTTGCATTTCTGGTATTGGTTATATCCTGATTTTGGGATGAAGTTGCATGTTTCAGTATTTCTCCCAAAATAGATAGCAATTTTAACATTATTTAATACAGTTCCTTGTGGTGGGAGTTTCTCTAAAGGTCACCACAGATCAAAATATGAAAAACTTCAGGCCAAAATTTGAAACCTTTGAGCTTTTGTTGTTCAGAAGGCCAGACCTTGTCAGATTTAAAGTGACTTTTCAATGGCCTGTGACGATTTATAGAAGTCTTTCAACTTAAAGGGACTCATTGAGTTGATATCAATAACTTAATGAGATTAAAACTCACTACCACATCACAATGCTTATACGGAGCCAAGTTTCATATCTAATAGTTACCGAAAAAGTTAAAATTTCTAATTTGTAACAGTCTTGTGAATAATTTGAAAAGGTCTCTGATCACAAATTTTTGCAAACTAAATTGAACCAGTAAGTACTCAGCACCCATAAAACAGTAATTTGTATGGATTGTGTAAGTTTGACCATTTGCCAATGGTATGTGAGGAAAACTTTACAGGGTTTCAAAGAATTGGTGAATTTCATGAACCAACCCAATGAGCTGCTTTTAGGAATGATTATATGGCCAGAGACTTCCTCCGCCTTTTTGGTCACCAATAAATGGATGCCCATCAAAGCCTCTGCAATTATAATTATATTTATTATTAAGATGGCTATTTTGAAGTTAGCAAAGGTCAGTATGTGTAAATTGCACAAAATATGGCTTCTTCAGATGTAGTTTGGGTTATCTGAATACACAGTATTCTTTCTTAAGTAAGAGCAGGATTACCATAGAAGATAAAAGGACAGAGGTCATTTAAAGGTCAACAATACGGAAAAAATTGCACTTCTGGTAAGTCGTGCAAAATAAATGGTATACAATTTTGTGTCCATTCAATGGTGAACACATCGTCTATTATTTAAGTAATCAAAACCTTAGAATGTTTTGTATTTACGTTTGTGTAATTTAAGTTTCCTCATTTTGTAAACTTGCCTTTTCCAAAGGAAAAAGAGTTTTTGATATGCCTCCATGGCTACTGAATATTTTGTTTCAACATTTAAATAGGCTGTTGCACTGTGGATTTTGTCATCCAAGAGTTGTAGTTTATTCAACTTAGTTAAAATGTTTCACTTTAGGTCTTGTTATGACCAGCTTTTGTATGCAAAACTCACTAACCATAATTGGTGTGAATTTTTGCATTGCAGTACCCATGACAACATGCAGCGTCGTACTGAAGGAAAGTTACATTAAAAGACTACCCTTTTTGGGTGTTAAGAAAGACACTGGAAGAAATTAAAAGCAACAACATTTATTGACATGAATGTTTGCCTTGTCTAAATATTTTTTCACCATAAATTTTTGGTTTTGATGAAAAGAGAAACCTATGCATTCATGGTGGCATGCGTGTGTATGGATGTGTGTATGTGAGTGTGTGAGGGTGCGTATGTGGGTGTGTGTCTGTGACACTTGCTTGGGTATGCGATAACTCAACAAGGGAAAGGTGGACTAAACTGAAACTTGGTATATAGATCTGCCATACTGAGAAGGTGTGCCCTATTGTTTTTGGTGGAGATCAAGGTCATTTGAGGTCAACAGAGGTCAAATACTTAAAACTTTTTAAAAATGACATCTTAATGTAGGAAGCTTAGATAGATCTCATATGTTTAATATGTAGATGCTTTATTGCATAAAGAATAATCCTGTAAGTTTGGGTGGAAGTCAAAGGTCATGTGGGGTCACCCGAGGTCAAAAACTAAAAACTTTGTAAACAAGTTATATCTCAAGGTAGGAAGTTTGGATGGACATCATACTTTTATACATAAATGCATTATGGTACTATAGTCCTGCTTTGTTGGGTGGAGGTCAAAGGTCATTTGGGGTCACAAGGGGTCAAAAACTAAAATTCTTCTCAACACGATATTTCAAGGAAGGAAACTTGGATAGATGCGAAACCTGGGTGTGTGGATGTGTTATGTTGTAAGGATGAAATTTGGTATGTTTGGTTAAGGTCAAAGGCCATCATGGTCCCTGGAGGTCAGCCAGTGAAAATGTTATTTGGGAAATCTTGTAAGCAAGATAATGATAAGTTCTTTCGATTATTTTTATCTCACCTGGTTTTGCATCAAATCAGCTTACACTCCCAAACACCTTAGAAATTTGGCCTTCTTGTTCTTTCAATAATGCTTCCTTTGTGTTGTACACAGATTTTGGATCATTTGAAGCAATAACTGAATTTGTAGATTTCAATGAGCACAGGTCACACTGCATTAAACTGGTCTCTCTGCCAGTGGAAGCAATTCATGGATCATATGTCTCTTGCTGCTGCAGTGCCACAGTGAGGTAACCTAATCCTCATTCTATTATCACACCCCATTAATCACTTGCTTTCTTCTTAACTGCTGAATAAACCCTGTTTTCTGTATAGAGATAGCAAACAGGGCAATTGGTAGATTGTTTTAAAGTAATAGCAAGTTTTATTTGAGAGCACATAAAAATAACTTATGAGAGAAGTACAAGGGGCTGTTTTTTCTCTCTCTCTGACCACATTGTGTATTGTTTATTGGTGATAATATCCAGTTTTATTAAAAGAATAAACACATGTTGAAATGAGGAAATGTTTTTGAAGGATCACCAAGTATTTTACAAGTTGAATGTAAGTAAGGCCTCAAAAATGGAATATTAGTACTAAAATACCCCTTGTGAAGATATTACAAACATTGGGTATGAGCTTTTGCTTAGCTCTAGTTTGGAGGTTAATTTATCAACTTTTTTAGTGGATGTACAATTCTTATAATATCCAGCAAGGAACAACAGTGCCCATTGGGCTCTTGTTTTTTCATTTTCTCCCACAAACATCAGTGCATCAATTTGACAAGCCATTGCATTAAAATCTAGTCATAGCAGCTTAAGGTGAACACTGACTGCATCCTAGTAAAATTCACAGTTGAGAAGGAAACCCCTTGTCACATGATTCCCAATGGCCAGTCATGAAACAGGATAGTCACGCTACAATAATTCAACCTAGGGCAACTGCATTTTGGCTTTAAGTTGTGTATTAGCAGCAAGACATATTGGAGCCAGTGAGGCACAACTGGAAAAAAGCGATGGTTGGCCTGACTTAAACCAATATTGGTAAGAAACTAAACTGTAATATCTCATCTAATTGTTAATTAATTATCTTGAGCAGATACCTTTTTGGAGCTTCATTCTCAATCACTTTCCAGATATGCCTGTAAAGAAGCTCTATGGTACGTCTGTTTCCACAATACCAGTCAATGCAATAAAAAACCAGTTTAACGAAAACCCAGAACAAGTTGATTTATCAAAGTGCACAGACGTCCACATCATCACAGGAGTATTAAAAAGGTATCTCCGGGAATTACCGAACCCAGTCATATCTATGGAGATGTATGATGAGTTCCTGGCAGCAAGTAGTGAGACTTTTATCTTTTCTTTTGGGGGGGGGGGGGGGCAGAGAATGAAATATGTATTTTCGTTAAGACATGTGAAGATTGTTTTTTTTAGATCATTTGTCAATATATTTTTTGTTTTGGTTTCAATGATAAGAGAAACCAAAGCAGTTATGCATGTGTGTGCATATATGTGTGTATGTCTGTGTGTGCTGTATGTGTGTGTGATGTTTTGCTTGTTAACCCGATATTTCAAGATAGGAATGCCTAAAAGTTTTTAAACTTGGTACATAAATGCACCAAATTGAGAAGAAGAACCCTATTGCTTTTGGTAGAGATCCAAGGTCATCAGTGGCCAAATGCTGCAAACCTAGTTAACAAGATAATCTCAAGATATGAAACTTGGATGTATTTCAGATTTAGTATGTGAATGCATAATAGTGAGAGGATGTTCCCTTTTGTTTTTGATTCCTTGCGGAAGGCAGGCAAGGAATCTGTGCGATGGTGATGTCATGTGTATGTGTGTGTGTGTGTATGTGACGCTTTGGCTTGTGAACACGATATCTCAAGAAGGGTTAGTGTGGCTAATCTCATATTTGGTGTGTGGGTTGGCGATATTGAGTAGATGATCCCTATTGTTTTTGGTGGAGGTCAAAGGTCATTTGAGGTCACAAGAGGTCAAAAGGTCAAAACCTTGTAAACATGATATCTGAAGAACGGTACATGCGACTATACTGTTATTTTGTGTGTGGGTTGGTCATATTGCGTAGATGATCCCTACTGATTTTCGTGGAGGTCAAAGGTCATTTGGGGTCACGAGAGGTAAACTGGTAAATTCCTAAGAAATTGCTTGTAAACACGGTATCTCAAGAAGGGTAAGTGTGACTGATCTCATATTTGGTGTGAGGGTTGGCCATATTGAGTAGGTGATCCCTATTGTTTTTGGTGGAGGTCAAAGGTTATTTGGGGTCACAAGAGGTCAAAAGGTCAGTACCTTGTAAACATGATATCTCAAGAATCGTACATGTGACTATGCTCATATTTGTTGTGTGGGTTGGTCATATTTAGTAGATGATCCCTATCGATTTCATGGAGGTCAAAGGTCATTTGTGGTCACGAGAGGTCAAAAGACCGAAACCTTGTAAACACGATATCTGAAGAATGGTATATGTGACTATGCTCTTATGTGGTGTGTGGGTTGGTCATATTGAGTAGGTGATCCCTATCTATTTTTGTGGAGGTTAAAGGTCATTTGCTGTCACAAGAGGTCAATTGGTAAGTTCTTTAGAAATTGCTTGGAAACATGGAATCTCAAGAAAGGTAAGTGTGACTAATCGCATATTTCATGTGTGGGTTGGTTGTATTCAGTAGGCGATCCCTATGGATTTTCGTGGAGGTCAAAGGTCATTTGGGGTCACAAGAGGTCAAAAGGTCAAAATCTTGTAAACACAGTATCTCCAGAAAAATGCATGTGACTAAGCTCATCTTAAGTGTGTGGGTTGGCAGTATTGAGATGGTGATCCCAATTGGTTTTCATGAAGGTCAGAGGTCATTTGGGGTCAGCAGTGTCAAAGTCTGACAAACTTACTTGCATAGTATTACAAGAAAGGTAACTTGTAGGGTCCTCATACTTGTCATGTAGATGATGTATAGTGAATAAATGATCCCCATAGTTTTTGGTGGAGGTCAAATGTCACTTTGGTTCACAAGAGGTTAAAGTCTCAATATCATATTTACACAAATTTCCCATGGCGGGAGTCTTGGATACTGCAAAATTTCATACATAGTATGTGGATGTGATATCGTGAGCGGAACCCTAGTTCTAGGTGGTCAAATGTCATCCGGGATCTCAATGTAGGAAGCTTGGATGCCTTGCATGTATACTTTGTGGGTACATTAAGGAGCACTGACGATTTGAAAAAAATTACGGAGCACTGTCAATTTGAAAAAAAAAAGATAGGCTTAAATTTCAATGGCAAGGAATCACTAAGCCTTTTGGCTTTCTGGTTTGGGTAGAGGTCTAAGGTCATATGGCGCCACCAGGAGTCAGTCGCTGAAAAACTTGCTTACACAATATCTCAAGATAGGAATGTCTGAGAGTTTTCAAACTTGGTTCATAAATGTGCCATGTTAAGAGTATAGTAACCTTTTGCTATTGGTAGGGGTCAAAGGTCATCCCGGGTCACCAGTGGTCAAATGCTGAAAATCCTTGTTAACAAGATATTTCAAGATACAAATCTTGGATGGATTTTGTATTTAGTATGGGAATGCATTATAGAGGCTTTGCAATGACGTCATAACAAAGGTCTCCGTCCGGCGGCCATACTGGAGGATAGCCAGCCCGGACCTGCCACTGACAGGAACTGGCCGTCGTTGTCATGTAACTATTACGTTAAACATGGCAGGTTTTCAAAGAGATGCATATTATAACCGCCTGCACCTGGAAGACAAAACAACGTACCAAAGGAAGATAGAAATTTGTGGGATTGATCCTTACGAAATTCTGGAGTCAAACTATACTGTCAACGTTGACAAATGGCCAAATATCGCCTACCCAGATGTCGTGAATTTCCTGGTGTTTTCGCCAAATTCAGCATACACAATGGAAGAAATGAGGGCCTACAAAGGGCTGGACGCTCACAACCAGTTTACCTCTGGCTGGGTCAGAGATGTAAAGGTAGCACACCCAAAGAAAAACCTCTTGGTTGTTAAAGGAAGGGTAAGATTGTTGTTACACTGTCTTTAACTATTACCAATTTTCAAAAACTTGCAATTCCGTGTCGATCATAGGCATTTGTCATAGGCTAAAACTATAACACTACACTACAGATACCAGTTAAGCTATGCATGCCATGCATAATGCATTGCATGGCCGGTTACTCTCAGGTCGTCCTAGCGTAACTTATGACCTAAACAGTTAAACCGAAATGCCAGTTGGCGAACTGTAGCCTAATATTGCATGCTGGGAATGGTTATTCTGTATAAAGTACCGAACAGCCTTGTGACCATTGGCCGCCTCCATGGTAACGATTCACTTCTGTGGTCCTGTACAGGGAATAATGTCATTCCCGAATCCCAGGTTGCAGTTTGATTTCATTTTAATTGGCATAAGGTCTTTATATATACAGTAGGCCTATATATTAATATGTTTGTTGTTTAGTGTTTAATGCTAGGACGATCTGTGGTACAGTGTGGAGCTTTCGGGCCAACCCCAAACCAACTTGACCCCAGCCAACGTTTCCAAGCCAAGTCAGCTCCAAGCCAACTCGGCCCCAAGCCAAGGTGTCCTCCAGCTAAGTTGTCCCCGGACCAGCTCTGCCCCAAGCCAAGTCAAACTAGACCAACCAACTCGGTCTCAATATGAAATTAAAATCATGACAGAAGTGGGTGATTTTGGAGACTAGAGACATATAATTATGGAACAGTGACTTGTGTGATGTGTGAGTTGTAGTTGCATGACTGATGAGTCCCAAAAATCTGTGCCAAAGACTTTTGAGTCATGCTCCCATGAAAAAATTTGAACCTAAAACTGGTTATCCTATTAAAACCATTACCGTACTGAAAATTTGCATAATAACTCTCTACTGGGAAATATCCTCCCACATTATTGCGCAAGAATGTAAAAATCAGTTCAGGAAACTTTCCTATCAACACAATTTAATTTAATAACCCAATTGGGAAATGTTTCTGCGCAATGCATCATGGACAATCTCAAAGCTGAAGTGTACCACTAGTCTTCATGGTTGGCGGGGATCAAGGACTTGTACTACGGATATTGCAGCGCTGGTGTGATATAAACTCCTGCCAGGTAGACAAGTTTACGGGTGTGCATGCACAGACTTCAACAAATCCCCTGCCCTACAGTCCGGGACAAGTAAAAAGTTTCTCGGGCAACTACACTGCTCAATGTCAAAGACTGCTGGGCAAGTACCGTAGCAAAGTCTCCACCAAGATGTATTAAAAAGTGGACAAATATATGCATGCGTGGACAAGTAGACTTAGAGGTCAGCTAGCCGATGTCCAGACAAGTATAAGTAAAAAAAAAATTTTAGTCGAAGCTTGTGCATGCGTAAACAGGAAAAAACATGCACAGGTACATTTGACCTTGTGACCCAGGTATTGAACTATGTTGGCACATACATAATTATAACATCAGGCCCTGTTTCCCCTAGTTCCCCCTCCCTTTTCCCACCCAGTTTTGGGGTAAAAAAAGGCAAATTGGTTCACTCCTAGAGAATGGGGATGGTTGGACTACTGTTCAGATAGGCCTTTAGGAATGGAAACAAAACAAAACTTTCTACCATGTATGTATTTTACATAGTAGAAAGTTTTGGACAAGGGGTGCAAACTTCAAGATTGGTGCAGCCAATTAGCCCTGGTTTTTGTTTTGGAAGCTCTGAGGTTCAGTTTAAGAGGCAGTCACAGGTCTACAAATTATGTTTAAAATAGATATAGGGCTATAAAGAGACATGTGAAACTACCTCTTTTCAGAGTAAAATTTCTTCTTTTTTGTTTCTGCCTGTCCTCTTTTTTTATCCATTCCTCTTTTTCGAAAAGTTTCTGTCATAATTGAAATCTCTGATATTAAACTTGTACAAACAGCCCGCAGAATTCTGTTCAATCAGAAGTCTTTATTATAATTACATCAGTGCCACCAGGGGCCCTTTTTTAAAGTATGCAGTGCACGAATGTTGAGGATTACATTGATTGGGGCTTGTAGGAGGGGTGTTCCTTTTTTTACCCCAACTACCCCATTGGTTTTACCTCGTCTTACGTACTTAAACCTAGTTTTGAGATCTGGGGGCCGTTTCACAAAGAGTTTCGTACAATCTTAAGTTTGATTCACCATACTTAAGCCAACAGTAAATCATACTTAAGATCGTGCGTAACTCTTTGTGGAACAGGCCCCTGGAATAAGCCCTTTCATGATTACAACTGCGCATGACAGAACAAAGGTCATCCGGTATCACTCGCTCATTCGTATCACTGTGTGTACGTATATTTTGCAATAGTAAGCTACACAAGATTACACTTGACTTGTAGGATTTGGGTTAACAGATTAAAAATTCAGGTTAGAGGGCCTACTATTACTCCGTAAGATTTAGGAATGAATTTTGCTTTGGGTCTTTGGTTATAAAAAAATCTAGAGTTACCTTGGCCAATGATTTTCGTCTATTACAATCGATCTTTATGCGCGCTAAGATCTCCATTGAACACCCATGTGCTAACAGTATAACTGTTAGTGCAACATTACTATATACAGTAGTACTTGAACGTTCCACGAAGTTACACTCCAAATCACAGTCTTTGGCTGGGGTAAGTTACAACTAAGCCTGGGCGAAGCAAGTCCTGGATAGATATACTGTGAGATTTTATTATGAAGGTAAAAGGCCAAGACTTAACTTTTTAGGCCTATAGCAGTAGCAGTAAGGCGATCTATACGAACTTACGAACTTAACCACAAAGTCTACTAACTTACGAACGAAGCCTACGTTAGGCCTTTGCATCATGTAGCATGGTAATAGAACTTCAAGCGTAGAAATAAACCCCTGATACTCATCTTAGCTCTTGTAGCTTAGGTATCTGTTCACGAAATTTGGTACACCAGCCTACAGCTGGTTCATTCCTTGGGGTACTAGGCCTAGCCTACGGTATTTAGCCTAGCAGAGAAGGCTTGAACTGTCAGTTCGTACTTCCACGGGAAGGGACAAATTCTTTGAGATTTTGCACATTCAAAAACTTAAAACTCAGCCAGTATCTAAGGAAAATTTATGAGTGATACTTTAGAACATTTTTCGGGCGATACTGAACGTTTTGTCCATTAAGAGATGTGATTTTTCGAAGCTACTTTTGGTTCATGTCCGTGTTGTTTATTGTAGGCATGCATACGTAACGTAACGATGGTATGCACAGGCGACGTCCTGCGACTAGCGTTGCTATGCGTTGCTATACCGAATGACCTTTGACCCGGGAGGCCGATTTGTAATCATGAAAGGGCTTATTGTCTTTGATCAGGAAGTTTGTTCTTTTGAGGGGACTATGGCGTCCGGGCACCCCAAACCAGCAATTCAAATTGTAGAAACATCATTTGATAGTCACTATGTATGATACTGTCAATAAAATTTTGATGTAGAACTCTTAACAGTGATTGTCACAGTGAATTGAGTTTTTACATAATTTACAATATTTCATGGAATAAATTCTGGATTTATGTTCGATCTACTTGAAACAGTGCAGATGCAATTTTTTGTCCTTGCTGGTTCTTCACTCACAGAGTATTCGACAAGCTGCTACAAGACCATGGATCATTGCTGAAGATTCAGGAAAGATTGTCTCAACAAACTGTGACTGTAAAGCTTGTCTTTTCTTGTAGGTACCTGTACTCATGTCTCAGCACTTTTTTTTTTTATGGTGGAAGCCTCAGTGAGGATAAGAGGAACCAAAACAGTGACACAAGAGAAAGCCTACTGGCTATTACCCAGCAGTATTAGCACAGTGCCCTTTTTACCTGCCTCTGACATTGACTTTACCTCAGCATGTAAGAAAAAGCAGCTATTGGACTCGGCTATTTCCTCTGTGTCAGGTGAAAATTCAAACACCCACTTTTCCAGTACTAAAAAAAAGTTCCTCCACCTACAGAACCTGAAATTGCATCATTTTTTCAGCAGTTTCACTCCTCAGGTACTACCTCTGCCATTCTTAGCATTACCAGTCCTTACAATGAGGAATATGTTCCAGTTTCTCTTCAGAAGGGATTTCCCAAACCACTAATGGACCTTAGAGGTGACAGGTTCTTACAAATGTCAAGTGAGGAACTTGTTGAAGAGTGTAAAAAAAATTCAGGTAGTCATCACTCAAGGTGAAGCTGATCTTATTGAACAACATACCAAGTCTCAAGCTGACTGTAAACTGTGGTTTAGATATCGCAGTGGAAGGGTAACAGCCTCCAGAATGAAAGCTGTGTGCCACACTAAGATTTTGAAACCATCTGCTAGCTTAGTTAAAGCAATATGCTACCCTGAAATAGCAAAATTTGAAACAAAAGCAACTGTATATGGATGTCAACATGAGAAAGCAGCAAGAGAAGACATATGAACACATATGATTATTAACCATGAGAACTTCACAGTGGATAAGTCAGGACTGGTGATAAACCCAGCGTTTCCCCATATAGGTGCTTCCCCAGATGCGATCATTAATTGTAACTGTTGCGACAAAGGCTGCCTCCCCTAGCGTCAGAATCCTTTATGAATCGGGCAGAAAACCTTGTCTCAGTTGGGCAAAAAATCGGGCAGTTAAATTCCGCATCTTTAAAAATTACCCGCATTGTACAGTCTCCTTTGAAAATATGAATTCTAGCCTCGCAGCATCCTGGATGCGTGTCTGACGGAGTTGAGTTTTTTTTTTGTTGCTTCTCGTTTCTTGTGAGAGTAATGTATGGTACGCTCGGAGACAGTCCCGCACAGCCATGATCCTGCTTAGTTACAGTAAGTCTTCATCACTTAAAACACTGTAGAATACTTGAGGTAGAAGCAGGATCAAACCCAAAGATGTGAAATTAAAACTGTGTACAGTACAGTATAGTTCAGTTTTTGAAAAGGACTACATGTAACTTCAGTCTTTCAGCACAATTCAGTATTTATTTTCATTTACTTTATTTCCAATATACTTTACTTTATTCCCAATATATAATTGTAAAAATATAACTGATGTGAAATTTAATCTTTCCAAGTATGAAAATATATAATTAACCTTTTTAAAAGTTTAATGTTATTGTAATTATCTTAACCATTTAAGATAAAATAAAGTAAAGCAAAATAATGGATCAGACCTTGCTACAAATAGTTTCACGCTGTCGTGCGATCGTCAGGCGAGTGGAAGAAAACTCTCTCGAGGCTTTCTTGTGTGTTGAGCACTTTTCTGTTCAGTATTAATTGAGCTATGTTATATATATGTGTGTGTGTGTACACTGCACAGTATCACTTGTGGGATACAGTTTGCTGTGAGATCAATACACATATAATGTAGTGTGTAGCTACATTCTAGAGGGATTGGTGCATTCGTAATACTGCCATTCCAATGTCAATCATATTTGGACATGTTTCCCTTTCAACATGTATGTATAATTTCAATTTTAAAGACATAGCTATTGCATTACACCCATGCAGTGTTCTCCACAGATTACAAAACAATTGGAGAGCAGGAGGGAATTGAGGGGAGGGGATTCGAAACTCTGAATGGTGCCAAATGATGCTATGTACATGCTTTTTTCTCCCATTCTTTTTCTGATACTTACCAAGCAGTGTGGACATTCGTTTACTGTAAAATAGTCATTTAATTGCTAGAATATATTTAAGAACATAGGTACATGTTATTTTAGATAGGAGGCTGTAATTTTTGGAGGGCGGCAACTATTTTTTAGGGGCGACCATTTTCACTCAGAGGGTGGGCGGCTGCCTCTAAAACCCCCTGTGGAAAACACTGCCATACTGGTCTCTTATATAGCCATACTGTGAATGCTATATGACATAATGGAATTGCTAATAGGAAATATTACTGTAGAATGCCCAATCAGGCTTGAAGCTAGACAGACTGAGTGTTGGCTGAGATACCGTACTGACAACGGCAGGCGCTTTCACAACCAACTTTTACAGACTACAAGCCACATCTTTATGGCAGCTGTTAGGGTCATGTAAATTGCTCTAATTTGCCAATAAATCAGAAATAATGCTAGTACTATTTGTTGTTACCAGCTTTGCAAGGAAAATTGTGTTTGAAACAGAGTCAAGGAGGGGAAGTAAATTTTATTTTTAAAGAGATAGGCAGCTCATTTCCTGAGAACTTAGTTCAGATCATTAAGTTGTGATTACTAGTTTGTGATGGTCAGGAAACTTGCAGCCACCATTCAACTGACCAGAGCTGACCGGCATACTGTAGCTACGTATAGTACAATCCTGCTCCCAAAGCTGAATGACAAATAGGACCAAACAAAATTAGCTTGACTGCATTTATAAGTAATTTACAAACGTTGGCAATTTTCCTTGTATCAATTACTTCTTTCATGGACAGTTGAGATTTTCCACGTGTAAAACTTGGAACTTTAATTTCTGCACATAGTACACCAACAGTGTCAGCAAGATCAAATCCCCTATCTGCTAAAATAATGTCACCAGGCTGAATTTTATTTAGAAAACCACTATTTTCTGTGAGATACTTGTCACTGACTCTGCCTTCCCAAGCCTTTGATATGAAGCTGACGGTACCTTGAGGAGTTATTCCGATCAAAAACTTAGGGGTATTATGATGCTTATAGCTAGACCAGGTTTGAGCTCTAGCCATTAAATTTGAAGGCCTGTCAATGAAAATTTCAAAACAGTCTATTATAACAGTGACTCAATTACCAAAGTTAACGTTAAATATCATTGGCATTGTCTTCATCAGGGTTTCTCTGTCAGGCCATACAATTAAAAAATTAAGCCTGGTGAACAAAACATCAACGACTGATGCAAAGATACGAGACACAGAAGCAGTTGAAATGTGGAAGCGATATGCTATGTCCTGGAAGGACAGGTTCAGTCTCAACTTTATAAGTGTAAGAATAACTTGTTGAAATGGTGTTAGAACACTCTTAGCAGTGATTTTGATATATGGGGCAACAAAGTTAAAAACAGTCATCAATGAAAGGTATGTAGGAAGTCCTGTATAGAATTTAACTTTTACGTCATCATTTTTGAAGGAATCTTCATAAAGCAACAGGGAGTCAACTTTTACTCTCATTTCTAAATTTTCTTTAGTTAGATTGTTGACCTCAGCTTGCATCTGTTCAATGTTTCTGCTGTGTAAATCAGTTTAGATTCCTACCCCATCAAAGGAGGACTTTGCAGTTTTTTCCTGCTGACCTCGTAAAAGCAAAAGTGAAGATGCTGCTTCAAACTCTCTTTTTTTCTTTTCATGCCCTTTCACTCTTTCATATCTAGCCATTGAAGATGCTGATGTCTTTGTCTTGTTATGTCCCAGGCTTATGGATGGTGCCCAATCAGGGTTATTTCTGTCATAGAGTGATGCACTCTTCCCTATAAAAGAATAAAAGGTATCACTGTTAAGGAACAGTGTAATATTCATGCAAAAGATTGTTATAACTATGTTCCTACTGTCAAATATATAGACTGGAAAAAATTAAAGTAAAAGTAGAATCACAGAGTGGATAAAGAAAATATTTTGCCTTCATGAAATTACTTTATTTTGAACAATCACCTTGAGCTCAATGGTCATGAAATTAATCTGTTGCCTTATTTAAAAGAATTTCCTTTCTTTATAATCTGGTAGTGTGGTGTGACAAAACCAAGGCTAAGGTGATATAAAGTTTGAAGGGTAACCTTAAAAGTTTTTGGTGAAATCATACCCGTAACATTTATTTATTTTCACATGAAGATGAATTACTGTTTGCTTACAAAATCTGTTATATACTATTTTAACCAAAATAGCAAAACAAATGTTGTTGAAACTGAAATGTCTTGGACTGTCCTCATTTTAGTTGTTTAGTTTTGAAGGTTGTGAGTTAAAGCAGCTAATGTTTACCATACTCCAATTTTGATCAGGATGCATGGAAGTTGTTTCACTTTTAACAAACCTTACCTATAATTAATACTTAATTATCCAGCCAGTCTTAAAATAATGGAACCCTAGCCCCCTACAAAGTATATTCTTGCACCTTATTTGTCACCATGTGTCTTCTTTGAGGCATGCTAAAAGTACTCTTGACTTTTTAAGCCTCACTTATATACAGCTCTCCTTAAAATGAACACTAAGTTTAAATTAGACTGGGAAAAGAGTGAGAGGCATTGTCAAAGACTTACATATACAGCATACCTATGTGTACCAATTTTTAGAATCTCCCATACCCTGCCCCTCTACCCAGCAGCTACAGACTTTGCCTGCTGTAGTGCATTGACTGCTGCAAATTAAAGTTTTATACACCTGACAAATATGATTTATTAAATAATATTACAATGGAGAGGTAATTACATCTGGGGCCCGTTCCACAAAGAGTTACGCACGATCTTAAGTATGATTTACTGTTGGCTTAAGTATGGTGAATCAAACTTAAGATTGTGCAAAACTCTTTGTGGAACGGCCCCCTGATGTATTTTGTAAGAAATTCAATGATGGTTGTACGGCATGGGTCACTATGGAACAAAATTAACATGCCCTGATTGGCTGATTAATGGAAATTAAAAACATTAATTGCATCAGGGAAAGAAGCATATGCTTAGTGCTTATACTTTAAGCACAGTGACTATGATTGGGCCCATGTCTACAACAACAATAAGTCTCCTTTAATCAGTCAAAATAAGGCTGTGCTGTAGCTTGTTGGTGCCCCAGCATTTACATCTAAAGTGCCCCATGCTTGTAAATCCTACCCCCTTTGTTAGATGGCATCTACTTTCTGTAACTGGTATTTGAGAGATTATCTGTTCATCCCTTGAGTATCATTGCCACTTTTAACCCACCCCTCCCTGTGATCTTTCTAGAGTATTAAAGAAATGTGATTCCAGTGCCTTAAAAAAAAAAAAAAAACACACAAAGAAAGTTTGTGCATCTGGAAAACTGTGGATTAAGTACTCTGTATAGTGCTTTGCCCCCAATACAGACCAACAATCCTTACTTGCGCACAAGGATACCTTATCCTATAACCTAATTAGCCAATACAAGATAATGGACTGTAGTCCCATGCATGTGAACCGAAAGGAACTTTTTTATAATTTCTTGAACACCTCCAGACTTTGTTACAGGCCCAGCAGCCAGTGACTTTATTCTTATGCCACTGTTTGACAAGTCTGTGTGTGCGTCAATGTTAGTCTAGTAGGGTTAGGTTAGGGTGTGAAGAATTAAGGCTAGGTGTGCTGGAAAGTAGAGAACTTGGAGCACAGATGAGTACCAGCTGTACCTTTGTATGGTATGGTGAAGTTGTCTTTTTTAATACAATACAATATAAATTGTTAACATCTTCATTTACACTCAAGACAGTCACTTGTCCCCTAAACTAAAATTTTCAATTGACAGGCTACTGTTCTTTGATTGACATCAAATTCCAAAAAAAAAAAAGAACAAGAAAAAAAGTGTTTGAGTAGTTCATATTACACAGCATGCATTGAGGGTGTTCTAATCAGACACTAGGGCCTTTGTATGCCCACCAGGATATGTCCCTAAGGCAATAAACTAAGTAGGATTGTGTCTGCACAGGGAGGCGCTTTAGGGAGGCTGTGGAAGATAGGGGCTAAAAGTAAGTAGATTGTGAGGTTGGAATTGTCCGGGGTGAAAAGTATCTGGCTGAAGTTCAAACATTCATTCAATTATTTTATTATTTTACTTTTACGCTGCCCAAGTAAATACTATAATGTCAAAGCTATGGTTATTAGTCTAGGCCATAACAAATTTACACTGCAAAATTGGTGTGAACTCAACCATGCACAACTTGCTTGCACTGTACTGCACCACATCAGCTATTACTATACTATAGTTTAGGCTATACTATCCAACAAAAAAGCCCTCTTCCATCTAGTAATACTAGTTAATCAATGATGAGAAGGATGCTTGCGAGAAGATTCAGATAAGCTCTTAAAGTTTACTTGGCCTCAGACTTGGCAAAAGTCTTTAACGTTAATGCTAAGGCCTATTTGGATCTAAAAATTTGAGGTATGAATATACCATGGTACTTTCAGTAATGTGACTTTGGAAAAGGACCCAACGTTAAGTAGGATTCGTCATTCCAAGTGGAATCTGAAGGCTGAAGCAAGTTCTAACTTTAAGCCTAATGTTTTACTTTGAAGTTGGCCATGTTCAGCTCCTGCATTGCAAATGGTATGTTGGCTAGTATACGACATGCTATACATATGTTAAAACTAATGTAACGTTAGCCTAGGCCTAGGCCTATGTCGTGAAAATAAATGCACAACAATGTACATTGTTGCCTTAACCTTAGGTTTTATAGGCTAGTTATTCCTGCTTAGGCTATATTTTTGGAAAAGGCAATTTAAAACGGAGTTTTCAAACTTAACAATATCTCACCAGAAATGAAATGGTCAGAACAGACCATAACATAAGGGAGAGAAGATGGCTTCAGATTGGCTATTGCGATCCTTGTAAGCCAAAGTTCCCTACGCTTGAGCAATAATTCCATTGTCTCCTTTCCCTGATTTTTTATTACGGCTGGAAGACGAAAAAAAGATTTATTCTTTTCTCTGTCGCCTCTGCTTCTGCACCCCATAATGGTGCAAAAATTTACCATTTTGCCAGAAAAGTAACTGAATTATGAGTCATTTGATCTTCATAAGATGGGTATTATTATTATTATTCCTAACGTAAGTAATTGTATGCCGCTCCATGTATATATACGACCTGTATCCACGTCGTCGACGTCGTTAATGTAAACATGTCATCTGTATTCCAATATGGCCGTGCCCTTATCTATGACGTCATATGAAAAGCCTCTATAGCCAGGATGTTCCCTTTTGTTAAGGGGTGGAGGTCCAAGTTCATCTTGGGTCACAATGGACATACGTTGAAAACCTTGTTATCACAGTATCTCAAAATAGGAAACTTGGATGAATTTCATTTTTAATGTGTAGATGCATTATAGTGAGAGGATGGACCCCATCATTTTTGGTGGAGGCCAAAGGTCATCTGGGGTCACCAGGGGTCAAAAGGTGAAAACCTTGTTAACATGATTTCTCAAAGTTGTTAACTTGGATGGATTGCATATTTGGTAAGTAAATGCATTTAATGGTGAGAAGATGGTTGCTATTGCTTTTGATGGAGATCAAAGGTCATCTTTGGTAACAAAGAAAATTATTTTTCAGACATGCTAGCAAAACATTTGACTAGGAAGATATATGATATCAAAGCATTATTTGGGATAAAACATGTGTACATTATTGAAACATCAATGCATTGTTGCAGTCTGGTTTTGGGGAGAAAATGAAATATGTCTTTTTTGCAAACTGTTTCTCATTTGACTTTAATGTATTTTTACGAATTCATGTATCAGAATGATTTTTGGGGGCGGGGATGATGGAGATAGGATGGGGGGAGGGAATTCTTGAATGGGGGGCTAATGTTGACAAGAAGCTGATGTGATAAGCTTAGAAGTTACAGTGTTTCAAGTTTCATTCCCATTAAACGAAGACAGGCAAAATTTTAAACCTCATAATAACCCCTTCTTTTCTTGTCAAAATATTGCTGTTACAATAGGGATCAAACTGTCAGCAAGTTCATTATACTTTTTGAACTTATAATGTCTTTTTTATCATTGAGTGGTTTATTTCTTCATTATTCTCCTAACAAACCGGATTTATTATGTCAGCATCAGATTTCAAAATTGAAAGTCTGAGCGTAATCAATCCAGAAATTTTGTGTAAACATTGTTACAGTAGAAATAGATACAGGGAGTTAAACGCAAAATGTCATTGCATCAGACTTTGAAATACCAGGTTTGTGGGATGGAGTTGAATCTAGAACTAATTGCTGCTTAGGCATGAAATTTAGATGGGATGTTTTGTGAAATTGGAGTTAAAATTTTAAATATATCTAAATGAAAGTCCTTTTCCCATCTGAAAATTTCTTGTCCCCTTAAACTCAGAAGTTGCTGTTGCCATTGCCTGAATGCATTTTAGTACACCTTGTCCCAGAGAAAAAGTCCCAACTCCCCCAAAGCTTTTTATCACTGTTCACTACCTTCAGGGTTGCTTGTACAAGTACTGGAAATCTGGAAAGTCAGGTAAAACTGAAATTTTTCCATCCCTGTAGAGCCAGGGAAAATGAGCAGTTTCTCTACAGGTCCTGGAAAAGTCTGAGAATTTTAGGAAGTGGACTTAAAACCGTTCTGATTTTCTCAGTGTTTCGATGTAATTTTTTTTTGAAAAAAGATGCAACTGGGTTATGGACTGTTTTTAAAGGTCCTGAAAATATCAGTCAAGGTCTTTGAAAGTCATGACCTGCACATAATTAGGAGTAGTGTTCCTTTTCCTGTCAGGGTTGTAGATCTCGTTTGTGGATGGGGGGGGGGGGGTCAATATATTCCAACAGGAGGTCAAACCCTGGAATGTAACCTGACTGGAATCGTCTATGAGCAATTCACCCATATGAATGGGAGTGCAGGCGTGCACACACAAAAAACATGCATGTGCACGCTCACACTGACATGCACTCAAAGTAACATTTTCTGGAAGCCCCCTAAATTCGTCTGAATACCACAGCGTTATATTTTTATTTATTCAGTGTGTTGTTTTTTAAAATCTGCCTGAATTATAGGGGGAGAAGTGATATGTTTGCCTTGCCCCCTAATATTTTCATTGGTCATACAGTTGTTCCTACCCCAGGATTGACACTCCTGTTTCCTATGGTCTCATCCTTTAAAATTATTCCATGCAGGTGTGGCAAACAGCACAGATCGAGATGCCAGATTGTTAGATTGTGTCCAGAGACTCCAACCTGCCCATAGGTCTACACTGTCTTACCTCATGGCTCACTTCTGCCGGATTTGCCAAAACAACAAAATGGATGTTTCGCCTATAAGTCTTTCACATGTATTTTGTCACATTTTACTCAGACCGCCAAGGAACAAAATCTTGTGAGTTAACATCTTTTCTGGGGGGAACCATGTAGAAACTCTCTTAAAGTAAATTTTAGACATCCTTGCAGAATTTCCCATCCAGTTATTAAATTTTGTTGTTCTTATTTCTGCAGTAGGGCCTTGGAGTTATATTTTATGGTATAAAACAAAAGAAAAGACAATAAAGAATGTTAGGTTGATAAATATGACAGTCCAAAAGGCTTCGGTTCATGTTGCCTATATATAGCAAGCTGTGCAGTGAATTCCTTGTTATATCCCTAAATTCTGTCAAAGTGATTACAGAACAAATTCTTTTGGATATTCATAGAAATATGTAGCCTGGGGACTAGTCAAATGTTAGTAAATATTCTCAAAAAGCCGGCCCTGTTTAAATCGTGCAGTAGCCCAAGCCAACCACAGAGTTGCTACTTCATTGTTTAACCACACGTCCTGATAGTATCCACTGCACACATTGTTATGCAACCCAGTAGTGATAGGACATCTCAAGTTTTAGTGTATACTTTTGGTTTAATACTGAACTGCCCCTTGTGCACACCTCACTATGAAACTTAATAAATTTTCTTTAATACTATTGAATATTTAAACATTATGGAAATATCTCTCATATTAATACTCCGGATGAGTACTTGGATCCAATGACTGCACGGTTTAACTTAAGGGGAAAGTTTGTTTTTCACTTTCATCTCCTTAACATAGCAAATAAAAAGTTCTATTCACTCGGGTGGTGTCCAGCCTTTCTTTAAAGAAGGCCTACATTTTTTTGGGATAGTCTGTCAATACTGAGGGGCTTGAATAGGTTAGCTCTGATAGCTTGTGTTTATTATAAGTTCTTAGTGAAAGCAGTAGGAATAAAAAATTTGAACTATAGATACCTTTCCCTGTGCTGTGTGAACAGTATTTCATCATAGGCTGCAGATGTTATCATCTCTTGTATTGATGTGTTTTGACTTTATGTTCATACATTCTGTTTTCATATCAGAATGACTTAAATGCTTTTTCTGATTGGTTTGCTGCAAACAAGTTTTTGTTAAACATTGATAAAATTAATTTTATCGTTTTTAATGCAAGTAAAGATGTGAATGACTTCAGTATTGGTGTTACTGGTAAACCGCTTCAAAGTGTGGATTGTGTTAAATTCTTTGGTGTCTACATTGACTCTTAACTAACTTGGCACAACCATGTTATGTCTATTTCTACCCTTGTCACTAAAGGAGTCGGTGTCCTCTCAAAACTGAAATATGCTCTTCCTACAAGCGTTCTAAGGTCCCTTTACCAGACACTTATTCTCCCACATTTAACTTACTGCTGTACTATTTGGTCAGGATCAAGCCAGTGCTTGTTAAACAAACTGTCCATTCTTCAGAAAAGAGCAATAAGACATATCACCTTCTTTCAAGCTAGGGATTGTACTGATGGTCTATTTAAGTCCTTCAATCTACTTAAACTTACCGACCTCTTCAACCTAAATGTGGCTAGCTTTGTCTACTGTTCTCTACACGATTTGCTCCCTTATTCGTTGAAAGCTTACTTCACACATAACTCACGTATTCATTTACATGAAACAAGACGAGCAGACCACCTGCACATTAGGAATTACCACAACAATCCGTACAAGAGAAGTCTCCATTATCGGGCAATTACACTCTGGAATCCTTTACCCCAAACACTAAAGGCCAAGCATTCATTAGCATCCTTCAGAAAAAATCCTCAAAGGTACTTCAAAAATTTGTATTAAGTCCATGATTTCCTACCACCATTACCATTTATCCGCACTTCTTCTAGTTTTTCCAGGGATTGGTAACTGGGATTGGGTTAGGTGTTAGGGTACCTGTAATTTGGGTGCCAGGGTTGGCTCTGTTCTGAGGTGTGGAGGGGGGTTGACTAGGCCTGGAGTAATTAGTTTATAGTACTGATTAGCTTATTAATGTGTAGCGTTTACTTTCTTTCTGTGCTACTCTTTTTTTGTTTGCTTCCTTTTTGTTTTGTTTCTCTTAGGGAGTGACACTTCCCTATAAGCCCTAAAGGGTTTCTAAGTGCACTCCCTATCACACCTTTTGTTATTTATTTGCTAATGTTCCTTGTAAATTTCTGTGTTGTGATAAACCAAGTAATGAAATGAATAACATTAAAGAATTTGTTTTTGTTTGTTTTTTGATTATTTGATAAATGATTTTAAAATTCAGAATTAGGAAATTAAGAGAAAAATGTTTTGTGTGTGAGGTAACTTTGTCTGCAGTGTTTTGAAATTGTTCGTCCTTTTGTGGTTTACTGCTGTTACACTACAACAATGTGGACCGTACGGATTCACATCCGATTTTTGGAAGTTTTGTTAAAATCTTCTCTTTCTCAGGTCGGAATGAGTATGGCAGGGCTATTTGCTCTTTCCGACCAGAGATGGAGAAGATTTTTAGCAAAAACGAGAAAAAATGGGATCGGAATCTAATCTGAATTCATTGTAGTGTGACTGTAGCTTTAAATTTGATGTAACAAAAGAAGAAAAACACATACTAAGTCCTATGTTGCTGTTCTCAGCTTATATTTATGCAGAGGTGGAAATCTTGTGTAATTTTTCACTGAATTTTAAAACATCAGTTTGCACAATAAGTTTTAATGATTGCCTGCATGCTGCTCATTTTCATAACATTGCCATAGTTTTGGTTTGTCGGGATATTTATCTCCCCCTCCTTACCTCATTTTCTTGTATGTAATCCCCCCTCCCCAGATGAGTATCCTTTACCTATGTGGATCTAGTGTCATTTCAGGATGTGTTTGTTTTCTTGTGCTTTTGGTTGTGTCCATGGTGTCTTCTCCATTGAGTGTGAGACTGACTGCATGGTCAAGCGGTTAAAGCATCAGACTTGCAGTTGGGAGGTGTAGAGTTCTACTCCTGATTGAGTCATACCAAAGACTTTGAAAATGGAACAAACTTTCTTTGTACTTGGTGCCCAACATAAGGGGAGAGTCATTTATCTAACTGGCCAGTATGGGCAGGTGGGTAAAAGAAATACATAAGTGACTTGGCCATAAGTGCCAGTTAGATAAATGGCTCTGCACTAAGCAATTGAGTAGGAAAAACAAGCCAGTGGGCTGCTATCAGAAAAAAGGCAGAAACTGGCCCGACTTGAACCAATTGGTTGTAAACTGGGCCGTAAAAGTACATCTAACCCAACCTGTTAAACCCATTGACTGTGTGTGGGGGGTGTGTCCATGATTCAGGTGGGACTGGTCTGTGAAAATCATTGAATCTTATTTTGCAGGTAATCTTAGTTTGCAGGTTATCTCCCTGCATTCCCCATAAATCTCTCCCCTCATTGGTGGGAGTCAGAAATTCACATTTTCAACCAAGGGTATGTGAGAATCTCTATTAAAAGTGTAGTCTAAAATTTCAAAAATAAATGATACAGACCATGAAAAGGGGATTCAAACATTCTGACTCCAATCTACATAGGACATTCCTGAGCTGAGATAAAAAATTTTGAAGTTTATTCACTCAATTTCAAATAGTACATTGCACACTAATTTGTGAGTGATGTCTTTGTTATACTACTCAAATTACAGTCTCAGTTTTTTTTTTTTTTTCTGAAAGCTACTGCACTTTATGTTAGTATGTGCAATATGTAGCAGCATGCAGCCAAAACTGTTACGGGCTGATGTGATTAAACAAACACTCTCTATACAACATGATATGCAAGAAAACAAAATGGGTTGTACGTCGTATCAACATTTTTAATATTAAAGAAAAAAAAGCAGGTAATGTAAGTTGTACAACAATAACATTACAAATAATTGCTTAATGGGCTGTTTTGATTTAAGTGAATAAATTTCAACATTAATTATTTCACCAATGGATCAAGTTATGGCAATGGGATTTAGATGAAAAATTTTTATTCTGCAATCTCTAAAAGATATTTTTTTAAAATTCAAGACCTAAGGTACACTTGAAGGTTTCTACCCAGAAGTGGAGACCCTTGAAACCCTTTTCAGTTTCAATTCTATATTTTAAAAATATACATTGCAGAGGTTGCAAAATGAATTTTACTAATAATAGCTCGTTCCATTGTTAAAATATTAAATGTTGAATCTTATTTACTTAAAACAAATGGTAATTTGTGACTTGTTTGTAGTACAACTGACATTACCAAAGAGGGCTGAATTAACTGCATCACTCCTTAAGAGTGAGAGTGCTATCACAAGGTAAAGTAGCTTTCAGAAAAAAAAAAATACTAAGACTGTAATTTGAGTAGTACAGCAATGACATCACAAATTATTGAGCAATGTACCATTTTAAATTGAGTAAATAGACTTTAACATGTTACATCTCAGCCCAGGAATGGCCTATGAATATGAGAGTTGGATTGTTTGAATTCATGCTCTGTGATATATTTTTTTTTTAATTTTTAGACTTCAGGAAGTAGGCTTCAATTTTTCCTCCGCTAGGTCGATTTGTAAGTTTTGTATGTTAGACAATAAAAGATGTATCAGATGTCAACATATTAAAGGAGTTACCTCACATACATTAAAGTCAAAAAAGCATATGTTTTTTTAAAGAATGAATGGAGTTGGAATCTTTACGTGATTTACATTTCTGTGGTGTCTTCTCTCCAGACACGTCATATATCATGCCAAGGCTCATCGACAAATTGTGATCACACTCATCGAGAAAGGAGATTGGGGAGTAGTCCAAACAAAGGTTGTTCCTCCAGGTGATTATATGTTCGTCATGTTCCTTTGCGTTATAGGAAATTCAGGGTGATTCCCACTGTTTAACAAGAAATTTCCTTATTGGCTAACGATAGCCCTAGTCTCTAACCTAATCCCTAACCCTAACAAAGAATGCAATGGATACAACAATACAATGGCAACAGCCAATCAAGGCTTTAATCTTGTGAGACCGTAAGCATCTATGCAAAAAGTCCCCTATGAAATGTATTGATTAGTGAATAAAATGAAGATAATAAGGATATATTAAATAAAGTACATTTTGCTTTTTGATACAGAAGCAAACTGTTATGTACTTGATCAAAAATGGATAACATGTTGTTGACTCTTTTTCCAGTCCCTGATAGGTCAGAGTATGCTCCTGTTAACCATCCATCAAATGGCCAACCTCAGTCTCTGGAAGATGCCAAATGGTACTGGGGCAATATTTCAAGGTAACTCATTTTGAAACTTCAGTTGGATTAATGGTTGAAATGTTGTGAATTAGAAATATGGTTTGATTCATGATTCTTTTTTCTTTCATGTGTGTATTATTTTAAAGTTGCCTTTGTTTCCTCGCCATAAAAACATTTGAACTCAGATAGGTGTGGTTTAAGCAACTAAGAATCAGAGAGCATTTTCCAAAAAAAGCTTGGAAGCTTTGCAGTGTTTTACAGTCTTTTAATTTGAGTACTAAGTTTCTTGAATGAAGACTTGATATTCTAAAATGTGAAAAGTCACACTGTAAATTAGGGTTCACACTTTGCAAGCGGATACCGCTAGGAATAACTAAAAGTCATAATGTACTTAGTGTAAATTTGTTATTCGCCAAGGATGAAGGATTTAGGATTTAAACAGGCATCTGGCCTCTTAGACGACCGGAATATTTTGTTGGACCTGGACTGTCGACTATTTTCAGAAGTTCATGTCGGAAAAAATACCCTTAGCACCATCTCGTCAGGAACTGTTCTCAGTACTAATTATATGCCCATTTAAGCATTTGAAAAATGACCACGAAGGTTGACATTTGATAGCACTTTATCTCAGAATAAGCTGAAAGGGGATGTAGCCCTTCAGTGAACTTAAGTAATTTATTCCCTTTTTGCCAGCACTTATTTCCGGATTTGTTGTAAGTTGTTACTTGAACCCCAAAGTTGTTGGGCTTCTATTGTTCCAGAATGGTAATCAAATCTGCTGCTCATTGAATCAGCTAATTGGAGTAATGAACCAGTGGTCGGGTACTGTAGTTGGGAACCACAGTTTTTTCCTAAAAACTGTGGTAGCCATGACGGATCTCCTTAAAGGCTAATATCCCGTAATGTGTGTGAAAGATTGTCTTGTGGAAAACCAAAAATATTAAGTTTAATGAATGTTATTTCCATGAATTAAAGAATGAAGATGAAGTCAATCAACTTCATTATTCCCTGATTTTCACTATGAAGTGGAATATGAAATGAAAAGATATTTCTGAAAATTGTACTGTATCTGCAAAATCAGGGGTACTGGCAGATTTTTATTGTGATAACCAATTTCCTGTTACACTGCCATGAGTAAGAAATAATGATGAACCTTTCAACAATGCCTCTACTTTTTGGGGGTTTCAGGGAAGATGTTAACGAAAAGTTACGAGATGCGCCAGATGGAACATTTCTCCTTCGAGATGCAGCTAACAAAGCCCAATCAGGGGATTACACACTTACAGTCAGGTAATGCAGTTTTTTATACCATATAATCTTAGTTACTGCCATATGCCACAAATGGATTCCCTGTAATGTGCCATTTCATCCTTTTCCAAGTCACTCTTACAAAGGGTTGTGGACAGACTGTTGGTGTGTGATGTTTTTTGCCACGGTAAAATGCTATTGACAAAAACAACAGGTACCAAAAGGCCTATCCCATAATCCTTTGTAACTGCTATATGGAAAAGGGTCTTCATTTAGACATTTGGTATGTTAGCTAAGTCTTGCTAGAGCATATTTGAGATATTTGTTTAGAATCTTCATGTTAAATCAAGGTTTTTACAACTTTATCCCCACATTTTCAGCGAATTTTCATCTGGTCAGTTAGAAACATCCTGCAGCACTTTGCATGAAAAGTATACAAGTACCAGTAAGAACTTATGTGTAAGGATCAGGTGCGGATCCAAGGGGAGGGGGGAGGGGGGGCTTTTATGGCCTCAGCCTTCCCTTTTTTGCCAGATCAATAATCAAACATACGGGAAATCAGCAGTGCAAGTCCCTCACTTCCCTGCTTTCTTATAAGTCAGGCCCCCCCCCTTTTTTTTTGAATGTCTGGATCCTGGGGATATTAAGGTTGGAAAAAGATTCTAGCCTCAAATGTTACCATCCACCCTTCAGCTTATGGGATTGCAGCATATTACAAGGTCCTGTTAAGCTAAAAATGATATACAGCATTAATGTGCAAGTCATGTCTCCCATCAGCACTGTATTTCTAGTTCCTGAACAATTCCCTATCAGACAGTTTGTTCGGGAAAATTCCTCCCGGGAAGTTTTCACTCAGGACGATTCCTGGACTGGGAATTGGTGTGGTGCAAGTAAGCGACCAGTCCCACACCTACAACACATTTTCCAAAATTTGAATTTTCTTGAGCATTTTGCAAAATCATTCTTTCATCCTTCCATAACATACAGAGGGATGTCAAGTATGGTTTAGGGCAGTAGATTGTGTCTAAATTGTCTTTTTGGTGTAAAAATTTGTACTATAATACTAGGTGTACATTGAGTCTGTTCATGAAAAAAAAATGCGTTAAGATTTTAAACTTGACGAAATATTGCAAATTTGTAAATACAAAGATGGAGCCAACTCTCAAAGCTTGCTAAAATTCTGAGATAATATACGAGTGAAGTCACATACTCTGAATGGCAAGCAACTTCCAAAAAGGTAAAACAAACATGGGCTCAGACGGGTAATCATTGAGTATTTCGTCCTGCAGTTGTTATTGGATATTTTAGCGAAAAAAACCTGACTACATTCCGTATTGGCTATAACTTAGCAGTGTTGTAATGACTTGAGCCAAAGATTTCAGTGACTCAAGTCTGACTCGAGTCCCAAACTCATGGGACTCGACTCGAGTCACCACTGGCCAAGGACTTGACGTGACTCGAGTCACAATAAAATAAAAATTGAAAGACTTGACTTGAGTCTTTGTCCACAATGACTCGAATCAAACCCCAGAGTAATAAAACAGAAATCTTAAATTTGTTTTCATCTTCGGATGCAAACCAACTGCCATTCATTACTGCTTTATCCAGTTCTGTATGCGCTCCTATCTGTACAGAGTGGATCCTAACATACAGCTCGGCTTAACATGTGTAGCCCCATCAGTTTCTTGGATAACTCGTACAACAAACTTCTCGAAGCTGAGTGCCCCAAGTACAATACTAATGATGGTACGGTACCAGTATGTACGTGTAAACATTAAGATTTCCATAGACCTCAGCTCAGTGCCTAGCGTAGTATACAGTACTATATGCTCCTTAGATAGAGAACTGATTTCCCTCGCCTCTGTTCTGGTATGTGGTGTTTCGACTTAAAGTACCTGAAGATGTGATGAACAAAATTTCATTTCCATGTAGGCCTATTCAGTTGGTTATATCTGTTATTGGTATCGAAGATTTAGATTCATGAAATCGGTTTGTTTACGGGAACACCTGCGGTTGCTGATGAACCACAGTGTAGGCCAAGGCCTATTTATAATTATCATTTGTTTACATAACATTGGGGCACAAGTGTCGTGTAACTGGTAGCAATGGTGATTGTATGTTCACAGGAAGACTAATTAATAGGGTGTATCGTAGGTCTATATGATGTGCTGAAGCATATACTGCCTAGTTATGTATAGCTTGAGACTCAATGAAGGCTTTATAGTGTATAATGAAGGAGTTAAGGTACTTGATTATATCTGAGTGTTCTTTTATGACAAACATAAATGAATTTCAGAATGTCACTGCTCAATGTGTAAAGATTAATATAATACTAACTTATAGATAATGTGTGTATTCCAATCTTCACATTTAGGGTTGTGAAGTCACATTTTTGATTCCTTGCTGAAGGCAGGCAAGGAATCTATGCAATGGTGATGTCGTGTGTGTGTATGTGTGTGTGTGTGTATGTGTGTGTGTGACGCCTGCTTGTAAACACGATATCTCAAGAACGGTAACCCCCAGGAATCTCAAACTTGGCATGTAGATTGTCCACATTGAGTAGATGGTCCCTATTTTTTTTGGTAGAGGTCAAATGTCATTTGGGGTCACCAGAGGTCAAAATGTAAATACCTTGGAAATTGCTTGTAAACACGATATCTCCAGAAGGAAAAATGTGAGCAATCTCATACTTACCTTGCTGATTGTCCATATTGAGTAGATGGTCCCTATTGTTTTTGATGGAGGTCAAAGGTCATTTGGGGTCACCAGAGGGAAAAAGGTCAAAACCTTGTAAACACTGTATCTCAAGAAGGGTAAATGTGAGGGATCTCATACATAGCAGGTGGATTGCCCATATTAAGTAGATGATCACAATTATTTTTGGTGGAGGTCAAAGGTCATTTGGGGTCATCAGAGATGAAAAGCTCAAAAACTTGTAAACACCATATGTCAAGAAAGGTAACTGCCAGGAATCTCATATTTACTAAGTGGATTGTCCATATTGAGTAGATGACCCCTATTGTTTTTATTGGATGTCAAAGGTCATTTGGGGTCATCAGAGTTCAAAACATCTAAACCTTGCAAACAGTATATCTCAAAAGAGTATATAACTGTTGAAGTTAATATCCATGAGCGGTTAGGGTGAAAGGGTAAGAATAATTTGGCATGTGTAATGTAATAGGCATAGGGTATATAATTTTTTTGGAACAGTTTATTAACTTCACTATGTAAATTCTTTAGTGAGGTAATTTTGAAAATGCATTTGTAAAGTACTGAAGCAAACTCATAGGAAGAAGGTCTAAGGTGCACAAAAAGGCACATCACATGGTAGTTACTGTACAGTATGTTGATTCTGGCATGAAATTGTGCCCTGTTATTACATTAAGTTCCAAGTATTAATACATGAAAAAGTGGGCAGAGCAAAATATAAAATCTTAAAAGGCAAAATCTGTTCATCAGGCTGGCATACATGCTTCAATGCTCATGGGTATGCTGATTTTGCAGCCACAAGTAAATAGATTTTCATGAAACTGATGTGGAACATGTGAGTTTAAACAGTCTGTATAAGGGTCATTTAGGGACATAGTCTGAAAATATTAGAAGATGCTTCTGTGCACACTAAGTAGATGACTGATATGGAACTTCATAAGTATAAACTTTGAACAGAGAGTACTCTGTGTGATGCACAAGAATCTCTTTTATAACATACTTACATTGCTTTTTCAATAACCTTAAAGAAAACCTGAAGAAAACATTAAATTTAATGGCAAAAAGTGCTGATATTTGACAAACCTTGTGCCTACTGCCCTCATGAGGACATGTGCATGCAAGCATGCATTAATTGGAAGTGGGAATTGATTAATTAGATATACCACAGTTAGTTAGTTTTACAAAAAAGAACCTAATTTACACTGATCATTTGGTATCAAATACCCTTCAGCATGAACTGTCATTGCCTAATAGAGTGAATCAAATTGTGACTGACCCATTCTTTGCCATTTGGTCACAGTTATCTCGCCCAATTTTTCACAGTTGACTGCCAGTTATCCCCACAGTGTCCTGAAGGATTACCTCATACAAACATACAGCTCAATTGACTTAAGCTTTTTACTGTATAAGTGGTGTTAATTGACTCTTATAAACCCTCTGAAGAAAGCTTATTTTTATCTCAGTACATAACCATGACAGCCCATTGTTTGTGTATACTCCTATTTCCTGCCATTCCCTGCAGGCATTCAGTACTCTTTTTGTGGTCAAAATGTCAGACCTCCATGAAAGTCACACCTCTGCTAAATCCAGCATAAAATAACTGTCCACATTATCTTGTCTCATCTGACCACAAATAAAAGTTGTTTGCCTAGCCATTGTCTGGAGATGGAGAAGTTCATGTACACTGATCAAGTTTCTAAACTGAAAGTCATCTTAGAAATACTGTAGATTGACACCCTTCAGAAATTAGTGTCCTTTACATAGAAGCTGGTGGAATTGAACAAATAGTGTGTTTGTATAAGGAATTTTGTTGAACAAAACTTTAAACATTGGTGTCTGTCTAGATTGGTGTTTCTGCTTTACAGTTTCAATATGCTCTACAGTGATTATTTGTCACTTAGTTTCATTCTAGAATGTGTTTTAAATTTTTGATAGCATAAAATGTATCAGCATACTACTTGCCTCATCTCTGCTTATATCTGGATAACCACACCAAAAAAGTAACCCCTGTGTGTAGGATTATATAGCTATGTCAAATATCATCATAGAGTGGGAATTCTTGTCTCACATTTCATTTTTATCCATGTCACTATCCCCCCCCCCCCCCCCCAAAATAAAAGTGTACCATAAAGCTTAATGCATAGAACCATTGCTACAAGATTACCCTTTATGACACTTTTCAAAAGTATTAAGATTTTATTTTGCATTGCTGCTGTCATTTAAAAGTAGTTCAGGTAATAAGAACAAGCATAATGTTGTATACTGTGTATCAAACAAGGAAAACTTGTACTGTATGTTATGCTGTACCTACTGTACAGTATAAGTAGACAAAAGGCGAATTAAAAGTCTTGTTAAATTATGGATTAATAGGGATATCTGCTTTTGTTAATTTGCAAAGGATACCATAGACAATGGGTGGGGCATTTACCCCATAAAGCAAAAATTGCCGTCAGTAATAGCCAAGGTTACACATCTCTGTTCAGATGTCTCTTTAGGCTTGGTCTCACGTACCCCGCAACACCCAGTGTTAAATCGTGTTTACAATCAGACAAAACCACAGGCTAACCCCGTGTTTTCCAGTCTGTGTTCTCATGTACCCAGTGTTTCGTTGATTGTATAGTGTTACCATAGTAACGAGACCAAATATTTCACACACCGATTACAGCAAAATGTAAGAAAATACCTGTCATCAGTGCGATAAATACCTCTGACCTTGCTTGATTAAAACAAACACGATGTTTAAAACTGCTTAACCCTGCGATTTGAGGTGGATCGAAATTTAAACACCGACCCCGCGTTAACCCGCGTTCTTACGTTACTCGAGCGTGAGGTAATACAGTGTTACCTCGAGCGCGGGGTATGTGAGAACACAGTATTTGATCCAATGCTTGTAGGAGAGTGTGTCGATGAGGGCTTGTTTAAACACTAACCTCAATGCAGACTTTTCGAAAGATAGAGGCATTGGAACATAGAGACTTCAGAATGGAGAGCGGTCCCCATTGACCAAACTTTTGATAAAAATGGTTTCAAAATACCGCTTTATCAAGTAATGAGACAGTTTTCTGGAATATTAAAGCTGTGTGAGAAATTCCTCTTGTGTGTGGAGATCAAAGGTTTGAGGTGACAGTTAGATCAAACTTTGTAGACATAATATTTTTAGGGGGATAACCGTGAGGGATCTCCTACCATGGTGGTAGTACTTCCATACTCATTCTGTACTAAGCTTAATTTTGAATTACTCATGTTGATGGACGTGTTGGTAAGGTGATCACTATTGTTTTTAAGGGGTCGAAAGGTCATTTTGGATCACATGAGGTCAAAAAGTTTTGACCCTACTAGTATTATATCTCAATTAAGTAGGATAATTGTATGGGATCTCATGCATGTCATGTTTGTTTCCATGTTTGCTATGATATATCATACGGCAAGGAATCACTAAGCCTGTTAGCTTTCTAGTACTTGAAAGTACAAGTGTGGACATCAGTCACCTTCTTAAACCCCCCTCCATAGATGTACAAGGTGGGGGTGCAGGGGGGCAGTCACCCTCCTAATTCAGGTCAAAGCACTTGGTCTATTAGGGCAAAACATGCTCTTGCCCCCTCATAGAAAATTACACCTAGTATGCCCCCTCCTCCAACAAAAAATGTGCAGTCACTTAGCCAAGGACTGCATTTGCAAAAGACCAATCTATCACACCATGGACTCGAGGTGCCAACATGTAAGAGATCAGGTGACTTGGAGTGACTCGAAAGAAAATAAACACATTCTTACTGAGGTGACTTGAGTCACTACAAGACCACTCGAAGCTTTCGAAAGACTCGAAGTGACTTGACTCCAGCTGAAGGAAGACCCAACTTGACTTGACTCGACTAGAATTGCTAAAGACTCGATGTGACTCGAGACTGGACACTTTGTAACTCGCGATGACTTGTGACTCTACATCAAGTGACTCAATTACAACACTGCTTATTAGCATGCAGCACACCAATTTTCAGCATATAAAGTATGTGCAAATATATACAGGTGTCATAACCAGGGTTCACATGTCAACATTAATACAATTTTAAGTGGAAAGACCATGCTCACTGCCACTTACTATCTTAGCGGTGCGTGACAGTACCGTATTGTACAACATTGCAGATATAGCTTAGAGATTTTCGGGACTGGTTTAAAATTTTGATCATCTCAAAGTAGGCTGCAAAATGAGGTTTGGCGTTTAGGCTAGGAAAAATTTGAAATTCGCTGTCACTGACTTTCTGGACTCCATTTAATATCATGATACATTGCATATTCAGAGTGTTCTTGCCGATCAGCCTGAAGGTTTGATGATTGTGGGTAATGGTTGAGTGACTTACTGTAACTTTATATGCAAAATTTGCCATAAACAACATCAAAAAATGAAACCTTTCCAAAGAGAATTCAGTGGTAGTTATCTATTCTCCTTCAGAGTTAGTTGCTTGATGTAACCCCAGATGAGGTTCTGTTTACATAGGCATGGACAATTTTGCAAAGAATACCAACTCGGTTCAAGTATGATTTGGTTGGTGAGCTCTTGCCTGCAGAGGAAAAGCGCAGAAAGTGTGCAATTGTGATCTATACAAGTTCAAAATTTACACTTACTACATACTCTAGACTACAGCTTCAAGCCTGATTTTAAGGCCAAGAATATTCTTCATATGCTAACATTAAACTTTTCACCATTTGGCCTTATTTCAAAGCAAAGTGGCTGTACACTGATTGTCATGACTTTTAAGCCATTTTGCGGAGGCAGTGCAACAAACGGAATGTACGACATCAACTATAGTGCCATCAAATTTGAGGCCTGGCAACTTACAGAACAAACCATTAAACATATAAAAATCTGTACTGCAAAAGAAGTTAATGTCTAAATCAGCTATGAAAGTTAAAAGAGAATTAAGTACAAGAAAGAAATGGACACACGCACATAAATTTATTTTGTTCAAACTAGTGTTCGACCGATTATGCTATAATCGGTAATACCCGATTACCGATTATTTAATTTAACAATCGGCCCGATGCCGATTACCGATCACCGATTATTAGAAAGAGGGAAGTCACATGTTTGTCACTTTGTACGTGTCCCTTTCTTCGTGCATATCGTATTACCATAACCAGTTCAGGATGGAAAATATTAGGAATATTTCTGTTCGTTTCACGAACGGGATATCATTTTTGTAGGCAAAATATTTTCACTTCAAAAGTGGAGATACAAATCACCCCTTAATACTGTACAATTGTTTGCAGTCGATGTCACATATGCCCTGATAATTTAGTTCTAAGGCCAACATCATGCTCTGTCTTGTTTCCCCCAATCATGTCGGAACATTGCATTCTGTTACTGTACTGGGTTGTAGTTGCGTTAATGTACTGTAGCTACTCTCCCGCTTTATCGAACCCCATGTATTAAAAGCAATCATGATAATCTTAGCAGTTCTGGGCACCTGTATAACGTATCTTATGGTTCCTTTCCGATATAAATATCCCCGTATATTTTAAGCAGTTCTCGTCCAAAACTTCCGTCTTGTTTAAAAAGAATCTGCAACTGAAATGCACGTAAGTCCGATCCCCGAAAAATCCACGTACGTAGAGATTTGTGATGCCGTTTCCAGGTGAATTTAGCACGGGGCTCGCCCGGCTTCGCTAGCCGGCATTACAAGCGCGATCGTCGTAACACAAACTCAGTGGGAAAATTTGTCTCGAGACCGAGTATTTTCACACACTAAATCACATAGGCGAAGGCGCGTGTTGTGATTGGCTGCCTAGAATCAACGCCAATGAACCAATCACGAAGCAGGGGCCAATTTAAATTTTGCAATGGATCCTTTGCATTTGATATCACAGAGCAAAATATGATGCCTTGTTTGGCGGTAAAAACGGACATGCACACATGTCTAGTGCATGTGTGGGCCAAGAAGTTTGATGCAAAAGACCATGTGCATTACTGTTTTCGTTTGCAATGACGTCCTATGACAACATTGCTTAAGTCCTACCGTAAATAACATTACGGAAGGAATGCTGGGAATTACTTAATTTATGCAAGGTAATAACCACCGAACTTCACAAGATGCTAGGTACTACGTGTACAAAACGTGCACAGATATGTATGCAAAGCTTGGGGATTTGAAAAAAGGCGAAACACTGCAGCTCGATAGTCTGTACTATGTGTTTTGTGCAGAACAGTTTGTACAGCAACTTACGCAGCGCTTTCTGCGAGACAGCAAGGAATACACCTTGAATGCACTTCTAAATCGAATTCCAAGTAATACTACCGGGTTATAGTGGAAAACATCAAACGATCATTCCCATGGCTGCATGGCAGGGGTAAAATAGGTTTGTGATTATCAATGCATCCCGTTTTGGCGGGAAGTTTGAAGGATTGAGTTTTCACGGGAATTTTAACGAAATTAAGTGCAAGGTTCAAGTATATTTAGCCCCCTTTTCCAGTTTGCAAATAATCGGTGGTAGTGATCGGTTGAATGGCAGAATTTTACCGATGCCGATTATTTACCGATAACGCAATAATCGGCCCGATGCCGATTACTTAACAGATGATCGGTCGAACACTCATTCAAACCAATGTACAAACAGCTGTTACTGAAACTTAACAGAAGAGTATTAACTAATCTTTTCACTTGACCACTGACATAGCTTCGTACAAACTTGTGGTGACAAGTTTTCTTAGACAAAAGAGCTGTCATGGCTGAAATTGGGAAGCAGTTCAAAAGGCCATTGTGACCAGTAATATAGGATTACCAGAGTTTCCGTCAGAGGGGGGAAACGGGGGGATTTGTCCCCCCTTTCCAGCAGAAGGTGGGTAAAATCCCCCCCCTTTTCATTTCCATTCTTACTTAAAAAGAGGACACTTTTGCAGCAATTTTTGAACTTACACAAATAAATGGCCTTTAAAACCTTCCAATTGCACCTTACAAGGGGCCTTGAAGCAATCTTTTGTCCCCCTGAACCCACCCATAACTTGAGCCTAGGACAGCACCAAGTTGGACTTGGGGTTAGGCAGTAATAAATCCCCCCCTTTTTTGTGTTTCTGGTGGAATCCATGATTACCACAAGCTTGGAGGGAAGTTGGAAAATGCTCGGCAGTGCCTTGAAGGGTCAGAGATAAAATGAGTCAAACTTAAGTGAACAAGCTAATCTGCCTCTGCAGGGCCACAGAAATGAGAATGGATGGCTTCCTTTATTATTCTGTGACTTCTCATCCCCTGAAAGCTTTTATTAGACACTCATAGTCTGACGAAAGCTGTTTGTGAATGTGAAGTCACAAAATATTTGCTTTCCATTTCATTATCATGGTCCTCTCATACAGGTCATGTATTTACACATGATGGCAAATTTTTGGTTCTTTCCCAAAATGGTGGAGGAGATTTAAACTAAAACTCACAAAAATTGGAGCCTATAGTTCAGTATATCACTGTAGTGTGCTTCAGGACGCTGTAATGCTTCACCTGTCATCTTGAAATTGTCCAGAAATGAATTAAAAGAGGGAGAGTTTCCCAGGAAGTTTGCCAGGGTGAAAGCTTTCATTGGGATAAGAATGGGTGGAAAAGTTAGAAAGCTGGGAGGGGCTCTCTGCTGGGAAATTGGGTTGTCTGGAAAGAAGTTTTGACAATTTGGGGTCAAAGTGTCCTTTTTCTGTTTATAATGAAAACACGTCAAGTTTTGTGGGATATTTTATTCCCATCTTGGGAAATAAATTTACTCCCTTCCTGGAAAAATATACATCATGTTTTCCAGCCCTGGGAATCAGTCTGGTCATTGCTTTGTTTCTATTGGTGCAGACAAACCTCTTACCTTCCTTATGGAACCCTCCTTTAAGATGTCAACTGCGTGCACGGTCAAGTGGTTAGAGCATCAGACTTGCAGTCAAGGTTTGGATTTTGAGACCTGGCTGGGTCATACCAAAGACTTTAAAATTTTCTAGCAAAATTACCTGCATGGAGAGGGAGCACTCTCATTTCATCTTATTTGCTGCTCAATTAGTAACATACCCTCAATACATTAGCATTTTAATTCTTGTGCAACAGTATATCCAACAAAAATACAAAATGAATTACTCCACTTTTAAATATGCAAGGAATCACAAAGCTGACTGGCTTTTAAACACTTTCTCCACTTTTAAGTATGCAAGGAATCACAAAGCTGACTGGCTTTTAAACACTTTCTCCATTTTAAAATATGCAAGGAATCACAAAGCTGACTGGCTTTTAAACACTTTCTCCACTTTTAAATATGCAAGGAATCACAAAGCTGACTGACATTTGAGGTGTTAATTAACTTCCTCTTTGACCCATCCACCAAGATGACAATCAAATTCCTCAGCACATTAGTATTGATTATGTCATAGGTATTCAGAAAATTTGATGAAGGGATATATTTTTGAACCAATTATTGTTTTTATTTTCATTACAGGAAAGGAGGAATTAACAAATTGATAAAAATCTACCACAAAAAAGGGCATTATGGGTTTACAGAGCCTCTCAAGTTCCATTCTGTGGTGGAATTGGTTAACCACTATAAGCATGTGTCCCTCAAACAGTACAACGAGAACCTGGATATCAAATTGCTGCATCCTGTTTCCAGGGAAGAAGTAAAGTGCCATCTTCCTTTTTCTCTCTTTATCTCTCCCTCTCTCAATTTTTATCCATTTTTGTAGAAGATTGAGATATTCAGAAGTCTCATGGCTTATCGCTCTCCATTTGATTAGGTTTAAAGTGACAGTTTTGAAGTATTCTCAAGGATATATGAAACTAATTGGTGCTGTATTAACAGAGCAGTATTGTTCAACTCTAGTCCAGTGTATATAGGTGATATAAATTAGTGCTGAGCAAAAAATATAGGAGACTAGCTGGTATGGTTTTGCATTAAGGATATCAATGGTGACCATGTCTTGCCTTGATTTATGGTGGCAGCTAGGGAAAGAATGCCATATTTTAATTTGTTTGCTGGCCAGCTAAAAAGTTGTTCAATCAGCTGCTTTCTTAAAAAGGATTTAATTTGCACAAAGATTGGAGTTGGGTTTATGTTAGGGAACTATTTTACAAGTTTTTAAAATTTGACACAGTGATCTGTCAGTTTGAAGAGCTGGTTGAATGAGGGATTACGGACATACCAGGAATAATGTGTCACATCGTGTCCCACCAATTGGTTAGAGACTGGGCCATAGAACGCTATCTAACATAATCTGATCTACATCATGACAGCATATGCAGGTAGGTATACTGTTTAGTGTCATCCAAGTTCAGATGCGGTTCAAATTTTCACCTCATACGTAATTTTCAGTTTGAAGAGAGATGAGTTGATATTGACAGATGCACTTAACATATTCAGTGCTTTAGTTTCAGTCATCATTTGCATTGTACCTTAGGAAGCGAGAGTATTATACACAGTAGTACTTCCATGCTCTGTGCCAACCAGTAAACCAGGAATGAGTCAATTAGTTGTGATGCCCTTCTGGTATAACTCACAATGACTGCTTTTGTTGCCTTTTAAAATGAAAATTTTTAAATGGCCTTGAGAAATTAGCAGTTTTTTTGCAAGGCATTTGTCCAGAGAGAGCCCTTGTAGTAAACTCCTATACAAATAAGAAAGTGATCACATTTTGGCATAAGGTGCAGTAGCTGTTGGAATGAAATGAAGACAGTAAATTTGAGAAGTCCCAAGTATTAAATCACAAACCACTTCTGCACAATCTTCTATTTGAAGTTGAATTTTGAATAAAAAAAGCTTAACCATTTTTTGAGTCAGATCAGGAATATCCTGTGAAGATGGGAGTTGCACCATCTTGATTCACTATTCATGCTCCATATAGTTTGCAGTTGTAAACTTTAGGTACACTTAAACTATGTAGAATGTGTGTTTTCAAATTGATGATAGCACAATATGATATCAAAGTCTCTGAAATGTTCCAAGTCTTAAAAGATTTTTAATAATGGTAGAAGCTGTTTAATTTGTGAAGAAAAAGTCAAACAAATTGTATGGTATGTTGAGAAAAAATTTTTTCACAGATTTTTCCTGTTTACTTTGAACTAAAGCATGGACATACCATCCTTTGGTCAAGATATATGGACTAAAATGTATTGTTCTCTACATTAAAGGGGAAGTTGCAGCATAAATTAAATGTTCATGTGAAAAAGGAACCAAATCTACACAGTGTGGTGAAACTTTTAGTCAAATTGGACATGTATTCTTCAAATATCAGTAAATGAAGTCCCTTGATTTGTGTTTCAACTAGAGCAAAGATTACATCCTATCCTTATACTGACTAGGGATGTTTGTTTTCCTTTGTAATTTTCAAACTGCTGGAATAACCTTGAAGTTACTTTGAGAATGCAAAGTTTGTAATGTTCTCATGCCTCTTACTGTATACAATCATATTCTTAAAATATGGGAGGGATGAGGAAAATCCACTTGCAAACTTGAAAAAAAAACCCCAAAAGACTGCTCATCAATGTGTGGAGAGGATATGATGTCATTTGTGCTTGCTTCAAGTTTGCTTTTTGATTCCTTGCCCAAGGCAGGCAAGGTATCTATACAATGGTGATGTTGTTGTGCATGGATGTGTGTGTGTGTATGTGACGCTTTTGCTTGTAAACATGATATCTCAAGAAGGGTAAGAGTGACCAATCTCATATTTGGTGATTTGGTGTGTGGGTTGGTCATATTGAGTAGATGATCCCTATTGTTTTTGGTGGAGGTCAAAGGTCATTTGTGGTCACAAGAGGTCAAAAGGTCAAAATGTTGTAAGCACAATATCTCAAGAACAATACATGTGACTATGCTCATTGGTGTGTGGGTTGACCACATTGTGTAGATGATCCCTAGTGATTTTCATGGAGGTCAAAGGTCATTGAGGGTCATGAGAGGTCAAAAGGTCAAGTCTTTGTAAAAATTATATCTCAAGAATGGTACATGTGACTATGCTTGTATTTAGTGTGTGAGTTGGCCATATTGAGTAGATGATTCCTATCAATTTTTGTGGAGGCCAAAGGTCAAATGGTAAATTTCTTAGAAATTGCCTGTTAACACTGTATCTCCAGAAAGGTAAGTGTGATTAATCTCATATTTGGTGTGTAGGTTGGCAAAATGAAGTAGATGATCCCTTTTGTTTTTGAAGGGGTTCAAAGGTCATTTAAGGTCATGAAAGGTCAAAAGGTCAAAACCGTGTAAACATGATATCTCAAGAACAGTACTTGTGACTGCGCCCATATTTCGGATGTGGGTTGGTCACATCAAGTAAAGGACTCTATTGGTATTGGTGGAGGTCAAAGGTCATTTCAGGTCACAAGAGGTCCAAAGGTCAAAACATTGTAAACATGATATCTCAAGAGCAGTACTGTACTTGTGACTAATGTCATGTTTGGTGTGTGGGTTGGCCATATTGAGTAGATGATCACTATCATTTTCTTTGGAGGTCAAAGGTCATTTGGGGTCAGGAAAGGTGAAATTATAAATTCATCAGAAATTGCTTGAAAACACGTTATCTCGAGAAAAGTAAGTGTGACTAATCTCATATTTAAGTGCGTGGGTTGGCCACATTAAGTAGATCATCTCTTTTATTATGGGTGGAGGTCAAAGGTAATTTGAGGTCATAAGAGGTCAAAAGGTCAAAACCTTGTTATCACAATATCTCAAGAAAAATACATGTGACTATGTTCATATTTCAGGTGTGGGAGGGTCTCATTGAGTAGAGAATCTGTAACAATTCTCGTGGGGGTCAAAGGTCATTTGTGGTCACAAGAGGTCAAAAGGTCAAACCTTGTAAACACGATATCTCAAGAACGGTATATGTGACTAATCTCATATTTGGTGTGTAGGTTGGTTGTATTGAGAAGATGATCCCATTTTAATAATATTTGTGAAGGCCAAATGTCCGTTGGGGTCAGAATGGTCAAAGCCTGACAAGCTTGCTTGCACAGTTTTACAAGAAAGTTAAGTGGTAAGGTCTTGATACTTGTCATATAGATGGTGCATAGTGAATAAATGATCCCAATAGTTTTAGGTGGAGGTCAAATGTCATCTGAGTTCACAAGGGGCTAGTGGGATCTCAATATAGAAAGCTTGGATACCTTGCATGTGTACTTTGTGGGTACCTTACCGAGCCACACATCTGATTTCAATGCAAATTTATTGAAATGCCTAGAATAAGTACCCCCCTAACTTATCAAAACTTGATATGAACTTTAACTCTTTTTTGAACTTAACAGAATGTAGATGATAACATTGAAAGTATGATTGAAGAACTGCAGGAGAAAAACAGGAGTTACCTCGAAAAAACCACAATGTACGATAAACTATATGAAGAAAATACCAACTCCTTGCAGGTAAGAAAAAATTATGGTGAAACAATGTAAGCATATTGTCAACAAAATATGCCATGTTTGCAAAACTAAAAGGGTTCCTGGAGAGAACCATTCCTTGTCTCTCTGAGGCAGCTTGCAGCTTCTGTGTCTAAACAGGTAAGCAGGGTTCCCACGTGGTTGGGAATTCGGGACAGGGTCGGAAAAATGAAGGTTTTCCATTTCCATTTTCCAGGCTTGGAAAGCCCTTAAATTTACTTACCAGGTCTGGAAATTCTCTTCCCTAAGTTGTCTTTTTTTCTTGGATTGAAAAGACATTACAGTGCAAGGCCACAGATTTTCAACATCACCAGTCACAAAATCACACATCTAACATTCAGAATTTCATAAAATTCTGTTCCAAGCAAAATTCTGAAATTTTCAGTTTTGATAACGTAGTAGCCTTTTGTGCATTTGCGACCTAGCCTAACACACTGTTGCAGAGGCAAATGGTAAGCCTGTACCCATTTTTTCCAATTTTGGGTAAGTTGTTTCTCATTTTCGGAGGGTAACTTAATTGGAAGGATTTTGATAATTTTAGAGCTGAATTGCCACCATTTTAGATGGCAAAACATCTTTGTATTAATTCCTTTGATAAAGGCATGCATTCATTTTACATGGTTTTGGAGAGTATATAGGCATACTTGAGCTCTAGTTTTAGAACTTACATGTATTTTGAGTTGGATAATTTTTAGCTCATACCAGCAAAGCAGTTGCTTCTCATCTTACAGATTCTCTTGTGCAGTGTTGATGGTTTGTCATAAGGATATGCAGTAGTACTGTACCATACCATGAAGGTGTACAGAAATTTTGGATCCAAGACCCAACATGTTCCATTTGGGCCATTTCGTGAAAGACTGCAAAATGATTAGTCCCTCCTCCAGTTATTGTTTAACAGAGGTGAGGGCTAATCATAATGATGCTTGGTTGGTGATTTGTTTACCATTTTCTGGAAGCATTTGTCCAAGGTTCCTACATGATGCTGGAAGCAAATAGGGAAGTTTTAGCCATCTCAAGCTGGCAACTAATAATCCAGAATCTATCAGAGAACTTCCTGTTCAGGTACCTTGAGATCAATAAAGTTAAAGGCCTTTGCCCAAAGACAATAGAGCAATAAGGTTGGTTTAAACAGGGATTACTGCCATAATTACAGAGACAAGCTTCACCCAAAAAATGCCTTTTTCTGGGGTGACATTGTCTAAAACATCCTATTCAATACTAGCAGCTTGCATATGGGTCCTACAATGGCCCTATATATGAAATTTTGCACACTGCATGCTTCTACAGGTTATCTTCAACAACATTGATAGTTTGTAACAGTCATAATAATACTCAAATATAGTGGTACCTTCAGGGCGGTCAGAAAATGGTGACCAAGGCCCAAGATGGACCACAGGATCCATTTTGTGACATATTGCAAAGGGTTTAGCTTTTACTCAAGTTAATAAAGAGGTACTGTAATGGCCTTTTATAATGATGCTTGGTCAGTGATCAGGGGCCCGTTCCACAAAGAGTTACGCATGATCTTAAGTTTGATTTACTGTTGGCTTAAGTCATGGTGAATCAAACTTAAGATTGTGCGTAACTCTTTGTGGAACGGTCCCCTGTTCTGATTAAACAACTCAGCATTAGGGTATACTTGCTGTTTTTCCAAGTTGAAAGTGATATGTGATAAGCTAAGTTGTTGTAGACTGAAGAGTAAGTAAGGCCAAAAATAGCAGTGCAACTCATCTTAGCCTAGCGTTCATGGAAGAATGGAACACTTGCTATATGGCCCGCACTCATTGTGGATGTACATATTTGACACCCATAGTAATATGGACAACAGATGATTATTTGGGTCTGGAAAAAATATTGAAAGATCTTGAAAAGGTCTTGAAAAGGTCTGGAATTTCATTCACCAGAATGTGTGGGAACCTCATAAGGCCTCAACTTCCTCAACTAAGTTGCAGGGCTTCAGCCATGTTGTGATCTTACATACATTGCAATGGGAAAATTAGATTTAACCTCTTACTTGATTTCATTGGAGTGTGTCTGAGGCAGCTGCTGCCTGAGGTTTTGATAAAGTGTCTTAAATATTTGCAGTCAGATCAATTTTTAGTTTCATTCCCATTGGTCAGATCGAAGCAAGATAATAAGCACAGCTTGATCTCGTAAGGCTTGCTTTTTCCTGGTTGTAACTCCAGCAGTGTCAGATGGACATCCGAAAATGTTCTAGTCTTTTTTTTAAGTCAGTATGACATTAAATGGACATTCTGTATACAACAGTCAGAAACCCATTAGGTTCAAGTCCGTGCTGTGTCAAAATGTACTTCATTCCTAATGAGGCTTTTCACATTATGTCATAATACTCTCCGGCGGCCATGTTGGAGTACATGTAACTACATAGTAAACCATTCGGGACGCGCTTGCTTGTTGAATTTGTACACACCGTGCACATCACAGTGCACACTTTGCAGTGCGTTCGGCGCAAAGCCACGTGTATTTGGCATGAATGTCCTCCAGCATGGCGGTTCCGTGACGCAATTGCAAAGCCTCTATAGATTAGGATTTTTAGATTTCAGGACAGTGGATAAGAGGATGGAACGCTCAGCAAAAATTAGACTGCTCATGATCAGAAGCGAGCATCACTCCATCCTGTTGGTTTTCAGAATGGTCGTCAGCTTGTTTGGTCTAGAAACAGGATGGTACATTTGTTGTCATGGTAATTCCCCTTGTACTCTCGTATTCAAAACAGAAACATCTTAATGGTCAGTACTGAACCCAGCTTGTGCGAGTGTTAAACGCTTTGTCCTGTTGCTAACCGTCATGTATCAAAAAATTCGCCATTGTCAAATATACAACTGCAGGACATACAAACAGAAACAGAGTGAAGGTCATTCCAGTGTTGAACCTAAATGAAACCGAATGCTAATATGATGGCAAATGTTTTTGGGGGATAGCTGGAAAAAGTTAAGACATTTCACTTTCTTGTTCATCCTCAGGAAATCAAAGTGAAGAGACAAGCTCAGGTTGCCTTTGCCGAGACTGTCAAAGTCTTTGAGGAACAGATTGAGTTACATCTGCATCATCATAATAACTGCCCAGCTGCAGAAGTCCAACCGTAAGTTAGTTTATAGTTATGCTTCGATGCAGAACCTTCTCGTTTAATCTAAGCAATACCCATGACCTTAAGAAGAGGTCATTTTTGTTCTATATTAACCCTTGCTCTTTATTACCCTTGGATCTAATGTAAAATTTGTATATTCATTTAGAGTTGATAAATTAAATCATAAAACTGTACTGGAAACACTTAGACACTGTCATTTGACATTTGATTTGACTTTGGTTTACCAATAACTTGTGACGTGACATACACTTTAAAAAATCATCAATTACTATTGACCCACTTCATAATTGAGTCCACCTTATACTTTCCAAAGAAATAGGAAATTGACAGGTTGCTTCAATTGTAGCAGTTGTGCATAAAAAAAAATGAAGATCTGTCTTTGATCACCAGTGTTTGTACTGTATGGTATTTTTAAACTGTAAGGTTCATCCCTGACAGCCATTGCACCCATAGGCGTACGGGAGCATTTCAGTTTGGGGGGGGGCAGAGGATTCTCTGCCCGAAAGATGTAATTCTGCCCGAAAGACTATCTAAGCGGGGCGCCACCATCAGTTGGCGCAGGGCGTACAGAAAATTTTGAAAAATCGCAACCCCTCAGACAGCCGGAGATGACCTTTCCCAGGCTTATAAGCAGAATCAAAGCCGTCGATATTTTGAACTTTCGTTTGCAATAAAATTTTCACCAAAAATGAGCAAATCTACAAAAAGGTCAGAAAACTCCCAGATGAAATGTACCACTTGGCACTACCATTGGATGACGACATTAAGCTATAATCATTGGAAAATGAGTTTGTTTGCGCGTTCTACAAACTATTTTGCGTCATGCAGCATGAGATTATCATCAATATAATTTTGAAAATTGAAAAACTTCAGAAACCCTCAAAAATCCCAAGGCTTCTCAACTTTAAGGGAGGATGGCATTGCATCGCATTCCGGCTGCCTATTAAATATAAGTTTTGTCGAACTTTACAAGGGTCCCGTGTGTTTTAGCAGCCTGTTTAGCTCAGATTCAGAGGGCAGAGATACCTGAATGGGGATGCCATGCAACGAATTGGCCCTTTAAAACCAATTAACTCAATTTTCGCGCGATTCCCAAGCAAGATAGCAGCCTGTTAATATGCATTTAAACAAACAAGGGCGCAAATTATTTCCTAGTGAGCAAAAGACCTAAGTCCACATCAACAGTTTTGGCACACTTGATCCCCACAAACCGTACCCATTAAATAAAAAAGGGCGTTGACAAGGCACTATTCATATATTCCTTCCAGATCCAGCAATCCGTAACTGAGGTTCGTCCTTAAAAACATTTGAGATGTGAAAAAAGCATAATATAATGATATACCGCACCTGGGAATGTATAAAACATTACCTGGTCTTGTATCTTTTCCGAGGAAAACTGTAGAACGGAATTAAAAACATGAGTACCGTATGTCTGTGACTCTGTTGCGACCATGGGCGTCGGCAGAAATTTGTACAAGGGGGGAAGGTCATTCATGGATGATTCAATTGTGTACACTATCTAAGCGGAGCGTCACCATCGGTTGGCACGGAGCGTAGAAGAAAATTTTGGGCCTTACAAATCCTCCAGATGGCTGGAAATGACACTTGGCGAGTGTTATAAGCTGCATGTACCCAGCCCTGAAACAGGAATTTCATGTCTGTAATTTTTAGATGTTTAGAATTTTCAAAGTAAAATATTATTGAAGGGAAATCTGCCTCTCGGTCATGTCCTGGCATGCCTATGCACGATAAAACTTACAAATGTCAAACAGCCTATATAGGCCTATATCCATTACCCAATTATGAATCATACCCCCTCCCCCCAAATTCACCTTGTATATCCCAGTTACATCCGCGCGTCGCCACTTGAGATCAGCACGGGACCAAACCAAGACCAACGCATTCATCAATAGTCGGATGCCATATGCACACTACACACCTGACAACTAGTACAATTGTGACATTGTTTTTACAATTAAAAATTTCCAATAGATTCGAATGATGGTCCCCAAATTGCGATTTCACTATTCAGCATACACCTTGTCTTTTGCTATTCCTGTTCAAATGTCCGCATATTTCACGAGTAGAAACTGACGCTGCGAGTGAAGATGTTTTGATGATTTATTTTTTATTTTTTTTATTTCAATTTTTAATTAATTTTTTCACAAGTTTGATTTTCCAGGGGGGGGAGTTCCCCCCTTGCCCCCCCTTCCGGATGCCCATGGTTGCGACTCTTGCCCGAATTCCAGTTCCACTGAATTGATGCAACTGTCTATATGACTCGGGCCGAACTCCCGACTATATATAAATGATTTTTCTACTAACGCCGTTTGAGAAAAACCCGGCTTGTCACGTTGCTAGATGTTTTTACATGAATTTGTGGGCAGACTTACTTGCAGATTTGTTCACACTAAATTCGTATGAGTGAGCAAACAAGCTACGCTGATTTGTTTACCATTGCCCGAATTTCCGTTTCACAGCACTGCAGGTTAAAAAGTTTTGCACAATTTTAAGAGGATCATTTTGAAAAGTGCAAAATCTTCATCCCATTCATATGCTGCCCAAATACCTCTCGACCAAGTACGTTTCAGCCTTCTGGTGACTATTGGTGATTGTCATTTATTAATATGGTGCGTCACAAGATAGCTTTTGATTGATTTGTTCGGGCAAAATTTTGGGGACTGTATACATCCTCTCTCCCCTTGTAATCTGGCAATTAAAAATATCCCAGAACTTTTTGCAACTTTTGCCCGAATATTGTGTCATTTCGGGCAAAGGTTTGCGCAAGAGTATGAAGTGAGGCTGACAAAAAATTGTTTTTTCATAAGCTGCCCGAATGTGTCGCGAATTCTGGTATCTTTTAGAGTTTTCATGAAAATTGTACCATGACTATGATGCTTTTTTATTATTTTTTCGGCCAAGTGTTTGAAGGAATTCGTGCGCGCTATGAGTTTTCTGTGTAAGTAGAAACAAACCAGGTTTTAAGACTCAAACGGCTGCCCGAATTTTTCCAGATCCCTGCCCGAATTTTAGGTTTCGAGAAAATTTGGGGGGGGCAGTCTGCCCCCCTGCCCCCCCGCCTCGTATGCCTATGATTGCACCTGGATGAAGTAAAGTCATTTGTGATTCAACTGAGACTTGCGAAAAAGAGATGTATGAGTTGATTTACATTGAGGACATGTTTTGAGGCTTGACTTTGACTTTCAAAATTGTGACCAATGCTTGAAATTTTGGTTTTGCTAAAAAAAGGGGGGCTGTGACTTGTGACAATATTTTGGAAATCTAAGGTGTAAGTAGATGTGACATGGATGCTTCCTATTGAGGTTGGAGGTTAAAGGTCTTTTGAAGTAGTCAGAGGTCAAATGTGAAAAACTTGCATGCACAGTAGCTCAAGACTTAGAAAATGAAAAATCTTGTAGATGGAATTTGGATGTTCTATATTTAGCTCAAAACACTACTTGTGTATGTTATAGGTCAAATGTCATTTGGAAAAACCAGTTCAGACTGGAATATCTTTTAAATGAACATATTGAGTTTAACTTACTGACACCTGCTAAGAATTAGCATAATTAGTCAAGTTCCACATTAAATAGTGAGGCAAATATGTACAATTTTGAATTGTTTGTACCCTGTCTTGTAACTGTCATGTGTATAATTTGAATAAGTGGCTATGTCACGTTTGAAAACCAAATTGAATCGTTTAGTTCTCACTCATGGAACAAGTATTTGTTTGTAGGATATTAAGTCACAAGCCCCTCCCCTTGGTCAAGTAGGCTACCTAGTGTAGCTAGCTGAGAAGTAGCTGATTACCCACGTGTGACCTTTGTACTAAAACACTGTTAAGTTTTGCCCTTCAGTGGGTGTGGCTTACCGGTTGTGATGTGAGAGAGCTTCAATCAGTTTGAATGTTTGTTATTAGTATGTGGAGAAAACTTCACAGGTTCAAAAAATTTGATGAATTTCATGAACCAACACCAGTTTGCCTGCAGCTTGATCCATGGTTTTTCTCAAAAATGAAAATAATTCTGATAGTTCTCAAACATTGTATGTATTATGTCCCATACTGAGAGGAAGGGACCTTTTGTTTTGGGTGGAGGTTAAAGGTCATCTCAGGCCATGGTGAGTCAAAACATGAAAGACTTAATTGTTGTGTTTTGTAATGGGAGAAAGGGCCCTATTAGTTTGGTTGAGGTCAAAGGTCATCTAGGGTCACCTGGGATCAAAATCTAAAAATTTTGTTTGCACAGTATCTTAAGGTATTAAACTTGAATTGATTTGACACTTTCACTTTGTATGTAGATGTGTTATGATTAGAAGAAGAACCGTTTAAATTTTGGCTGAAGTTAAGGTCATTTTGGGTCGCTAGGGATTGACTGTGGCATGTATGTACCATCACAACCTCAGTGTATTTTTGCATTCTGGTCTTGTATTTGTAGACTCTTGCAAAACTTCCAACTCTTGAAAAGTCGATTGGATGAGATCCAGGAGAGTAGACATAACCTGGAGATAGAAATTCAGAGAGAGGTGGAGAGGAACAGAGAAAGAGACAGAAGAATGAATAACATCAAACCACAGATAATGGAACTCAAGAAAAGTAGAGATGACATCATTCAGTAAGTGTCCTCTTCATCTTTTACCCCCTCCCCCCCCCGTAGGCTGGGGGTTTTAAAATGTGTCCTTCATATTCCATACCTGTCATAAGAGGCAACCAACAAGGAGGACCTGAACCCTATTTGAAATCTTATTGAACTTAAATCCCATCTAACCACCAAACTCTTTATTTTTTGCCCAACTTTTACCAATTGTTTAGAAACTTGGCCATAAAACTCCATCCGACCAACTATAAATCGTTTGCTTTATACTCAGATTGCTTTTCTGTCAGCTTACGCTGTACTTTCAAATGTATATGCTACTATGATTTTGACTAATTGTATGATGATGCAGTCAGAGATTTAGACACGGTTTCACAAGTACCCCATCTGACAGTTGGGGTCAAGTTAAAAAATCTCACTCAGACAAGTGAACTGTTTAATATTGTGGCCCAAAGATGTTAGTCTGGTGGGACTGCAACGTCTATCACTATAGATGATTAGAAGTAGACAAATACATATTTATGCAGAGAAGTAGATTTAAGGAACAGCCAGCCAGCCAGCCATGGAGAAGTAATTGAATTCACAGTTTTTGGTTTCAATGAAAGAGAAACCTATGCATTCACGATGGCGTGTGTGTGTGCGTGTGTGTGTATGTGTGTGTGTGTGTGTGTGTTTGTGACACGCTCGTTAACACAATATCTCAAGATAGAAATGTCTCACAGTTTTCAAAGTTGGTACATAGATGCGCCATATTGAAAGGAAGAACCCTATTGTTTTTTGCAGAGGTCAAAGGTCATCTGGGGTCACCGGGGGTCAAAGTCTGAAAATATCGTTAACAGGATATCTCGAGATAGGAAGCTTGGGTAGATTTCATATTTGGTACGTTGATGCGTTATGGTCAGGAGATGGTTCCTATTGTTTTTTGCAGAGGTCAAAGGTCATCTGGGGTCACGGGGGGGGTCAAAGTATGAAAATCTCGTTAACACAGTATCTCATGATCAGAAACGTGGATAGATTTCATATATATAGTGTGTTGATGCGTTATGGTCAGTGGATGGTCCTTATTGTTTTTTGCAGAAGTCAAAGTCACCTGGGGTCACCAGGGCTCAAAGTCTGAAAATCTGGTTAATGTGATATCTCAAGATAGGAAACTTGAATAGATTGTATATGTGATATGTGGATGGGTTATGGTCAGGAGATGGTCCCTGTAGTCTTTGGCAGAGGTCAAAGGTCATGTGGGGTCACCAGTGGTCCAAGTCTGAAAATCTGGTAAACATGACATCTCAAAATAGGAAACTTGCATAGATTTCATAATTGGTTTGTTGATGGGTTATGGTCAGGAGATGGTGCCTATTGTTTTTGATGGAGGTCAAAAGTCATCTGGGGTCACCAGGGTCAAAAGTCTGAAAATATTCTGGACATGATATCTCATGATCGGAAACTTGGGTAGATTTCATATTTGTATGTAGATGCGCTATCGTCAAGAGATGGTCACTATTGTTTTCGCTGGAGGCCAAAGGTTATCTGGGGTCAACGGGGGTCACAGTCTAAAAATCTTGTTAAAGGAATATGTCAAGATGTCTATCTATCTATGTATTGCTTTTGTGGAGGTCAAAAGGGCATCGGGAATAACAACATTATTTTTGAACATGCTAGTATGACATTTGAGTGAGAAGATAATGGTGCATATGATGGCTAATTTGAAACAGTACACTAATATATTATCGAAACCTCAATGCATTCTGGTTTAAGTCTAGCTTGAGGCATTGTTTAGTAAAAGAGGGTTACTCCTCAACAGACTGGCATCTTAGCTGGTCAATATTAATGCTAACCTTTCAACTCTGCCAGTTTTATCAGGAGACTCACCTCTTTTGTCCAGATCTCCTGAACTCCCTGTTTCATGTGCTATATTCTGCCAGCTTTTTGGTGCCCCATTTCATTTGTGATATTCTGAAAATTTCTATTGGTTATACAAACAAGCAGCTTGCTATGATGGGATGATTCTCTCCCATTAAACCCAGTTCTAAGATCAAGGTTTTTGTATTGCTTCTGTCCAAAATTATCAACCTCCCGGTTTTTCTTCCAATCTCGTTATAATTGGGATCAGAAAAATGAAAATCTCCCTATTTTGAGGTTCAGACAGGTTGGCAGATCTGCTTTCGGTGATACTTGAGAAGGGGATTAAAATCAAGAGGTGGAGAATTTTATCACTGTAGAAAGTACAGAGTAGCCTGGACTTTAGCTTTCAGTTGAAGTGGAAATGCTGCTCAAGTACCAACCCATGGTAGAAGCATTAATTTAGATTCATTAAACATGCTCAAGCCATCTAAGACAGTGCCAACTCAAAAAGAATTTTAAATTTATCAGAGTGACCAATCTTCTTGAATGATCACTTACTTTTTATTATAATACTCCTACAGGGATTTACTTTTTCAATTGCAAAATAAGAAATTAACCAAAGTTAAGTTGTTGTTCATGATATATATATATATATATTTTTTATTTGATTTTTTTTAGGATGCTGGTGACCAAGGGTGTGCAACAAGATAAGTTATATGATGATCTTAAGAAAGGAGACATGTAAGTTTTCATCCAGTTTTTGGTGCAAGGCTTTAACAATAATTAAAACTATTTGATTTTGTTGCTTTCAAAAAGGTTTTTTGTTTTTTATTCTCAGTACTTCATCTTGAAAAGAAAAAAATTTTTCACTGGCCATGCGACTCACTAATTAAAAGAATAGTCCAGAGTCGAATTTATTTTTGATTTGTTAAAAGACTATCATATTCTAAGCATTCTGGTGAAACTTAAAAAACATTCATTTCCCACATTTGGTTCTTGAGGTATTAGCAATTGAATGTGACAAATTTTCCACGTAGAATGAACTTGAAGCAAGTAGGCATGATCTCATAGATTTACATTGTTGGCAAATGTTTTGCATGCAGTCGTGCTGGTGTGTGTGTGTGTGTTTGTATGTGTGTTTGTGAGACTTGATGAAATCTCAAGAAGGGAAACTCTGACAGTTGTCAGACTTGGTACATAGATGCCCCATGTAGAGAGGAATAACTCTATTGTTTTCAGTAGAGGTCAAAGGTCAATTTGGAGTCACCAGGGGTCAAAGTCTGAAAACCTTTTTAATGCAATATCTCAAGATAGGAAACTTGGATAAATTTCATGTTTGGGTATGTGGATGCCTTTTGGTCAGAAGATGGTCCCAATTGGTTTTGGTGGAGGTCAAAAGTCATCTGGGGTCACCTGGGGTCAATGTCTGAAATTCTTGTTGACACGATATCTCAAGATAGGAAACTTGGACAATTTCATACTTGATAGGTAGATGCATTATGGTCAGGAGATTGACTTTATCCATTTTGTTCTAGGTCAAAGGCAGTCTGGGGTCACCAGGGGTCAAATTCTGAAAATCTTGTTAGCAAGATATCTCAAGATAGGAAACTTGGAAAGAGTTCATATTTGGGTGTGTGGATATGTTATGGTCAGAAGATTGTCTTTTTTGGTGGAGGTGAAAGGTCATCTGGGGTTACTGGGGGGTCAAAGTCTGAAACTTTTGTTAAGGCCATGTCTCAAGCTAGAAAACTTTGATAGATTTCATATTTGGTTTGTAGATGTGTTTTGGTCAGAAGGTGGTCTCTGTTTTGGTGGAGGTCAAAGGTCATCTGTGGTCACCATTGGTCAACGTCTGAAACTCTTGTTAAAATAGGCTATCTCAAGATAGCTGTCTGCCAGTCTGTTTGTTTGAGATCTATCTATGGCTTTTATTGATATCAAAGCTCATTTGGGGTCACTGGAGGTCAAAATGTGAATCAAAACCGTGTTAGGTGTAAAACACATGTCAGTGTTGGAAACTTTTATTCATTTCACATGCAATATGTGGATGTACATTATGATGAGAAGATGGTCCCTATTCCTGATGGTGGATTTCAAAGGTCAGCTGGGATAACGAAATTATTTTTAAACATGATATTATACTGTAACATTTGAGTGAGAAGATATGGCACATGATGCCATTATTTGAAGTGGAACATTTATGTATCATCGAAACCTCAATGCATTTTGGCATTTTGGTTTATAATTTACCACCAATTTCATTCAATTAATCCTTTTCATAACATGTTGTCGAATTCAGTACAAAAAAGATGCCTTTTTTGATTCCTTGCCGAAGGCAGGCAAGGAATCTGTGCGATGGTGATGTCGTGTGTATGTGCGCATGTGTGTGCGTGTGTGTGTGTGTATGTATGTATGTGACGCTTTGGCTTGTAAACATGATATCTCAAGAAGGGTAGGTGTGACTAACCTCATATTTGGTGTGTAGGTTGGTCATATTGAGTAGATGATCCCCATTGTTTTTGGTGGAGGTCAAAGGCCATTTGGGGTCATGAGAGGTCAAAAGGTCAAAACCTTGTAAACACGATATCTCGAGAACGGTACATGTGACTATGCTCATATGTGGTGTGTGGGTTGGTCATATTGAGTAGATGATCCCTATCGATTTTCGTGGAGGTCAAAGGTCATGTGGGGTCACGAGAGGTCAATAGGTAAATTCCTTAGAAATTGCTTGTAAACATGGTATCTCAAGAAGAGTAAGTGTGACTAATCTCATATTGGTGTGTGCATTGGCCATATTAAGTAGATGATGCCTATTGTTTTTGGTGGAGATCAAAGGTCATTTGGGGTCACGAGAGGTGAAAAGGTCAAAACTTCGTAAACACGATAACTCGAGAACGGTACATGTGACTATGCTCATTTTTGGTGTGTGGGTTGGTCATATTGAGTAGATGATCCCTGTTGATTTTCATGGAGGTCAAAGGTCATTTGGGGTCACAAGAGGTAAATAGGTAAATTCCTTAGAAATTGCTTGTAAACACGGTATCTCAAGAAGAGTAAGTGTGACTAATCTCATATTTGGTGTGTGCATTGGCCATATTGAGTAGATGATCCCTATTGTTTTTGGTGGATGTCAAAGGTCATTTGGGGTCACGAGAGGTCATGGTATCTCAAGAACGGTACATGCGACTGTGCTCATATTTCGTGTGTGGATTGGTCATATTTAGTAGATGATCCCTATTGATTTTCCCAAAGGTCAAAGTTCATTTGGAGTCAGTGTGTTCAAAGCATGACAAGCTTTCCTGCACAGTCTTTCAAGAAAGGTCACTTGTAGGTACCTGTAACTTGTCATGTAGATGGCACATAGTGAATACATGGTCCCAGAAGTTTTTGGTGGAGGTCAAATATCATTTGGGTTCACGACGTGCAAGGGGGATCTCAATGTAGGAAGATTGGATGCCTTGCATGTGTACTTTGTGGGCACATTATGGAGCCCTGTTAATTGAAAAACATTGCAAAGCAATGTCAATGTGCAAAAAGGCCTTACAACCAGAAAGCCAAAAGGCTTAGTGATTCCTTGCCACTGAAATGTAAGGCCTTTTTCACATTGCCCATTTCACAAAAATCAATAGGGATCATCTACTCAATATGACCAACCCACACACCAAATATGTGCATAGTCACATGTACCGTTCTTGAGATATCGTGTTTACGAAGTTTTGACCTCTCGTGACCCCAAATGACGTTTGATCTCCACCAAAAACAAGAGGGATCATCTACCCAATATGACCAACCAACACACCAAATATAAGGTTAGCCACACTTACCCTTCTTGAGATACCAAGTTTACAGGCCAAAGCGTCACATACACACACACACGACATACCCGTATTCAGTGCCTTGTGGGGTACACAGAACTGTTCCCCGTAAGAAAATGGTCGGAATTCCCCTTTAGCTGTTTATGTCACGTGGCACGTGAATGCCATGAGCGAGGGCGGGCTCTTGCATATCATGTGACAGAGCTCATTGCAGTGTCCGAATTTTGGGGTAGCTACGCCAGTTACGATCTCTGCGTGAGCGAGGAAAGACGTGCGAGGCCTTGGCTCTGGTGAGCTGCCTGTACCCGGCAGGTATCGGGTATCGTTTACAAGCACACACACACACACATACACACAACATCACCATTGCATAGATTCTTTGCCTACCTTCGGCAAGGAATCAAAAATATTTGTGGCACATACAACTGGGGGAACTGGGTTAGAACAGGTTAATTGGAATCGTGTCATTTTGCATTGAAGAGAGTTTTAATCGCTGATATATTGATGCCATATTAAGTGAATCTTTAGCAATGGAATTGTGTAGAATTGATATGTCTCAGGGGCAAGATAGCATTCCTAATCAATTCAAGGTCTCAAACTAATAGGATGAAAAATAAGAAAACAAAAAGATGTGTATACATGACATCACACCTGCTTGCTTTAAGATTACTTTTTGTTGAAAATGTGTCAACTTCAATTGAGAACTGAATAAGGGAAATGAAAGAAACTTTCACCAGAACGCTGAGCATATCTTTTTCTCTAACACATCAAACATAAATTCTTTTTTTTTTATATATATTCTTTTTACTTAAACATTCTGCTTCATAATTCTCAAAATGTTTTTGCAAAAAGAGACCTGAGAAACCCAAAACTACTTCCTTCTCATTATTTGGAAAGTTGACCCAGTTAAAGGAATTTTCACATTTCTACTTTCTCAGACGTCCGGAGACTTTACGTCCAGAACCTCTACCGCACATCAACAGAGACTTGTGGCGTGTAGATGTGACACGTGAAGAAGCAGACAAGATTCTGAAGGACATGCCAAAAGGAACTTTCCTTATTCGCAAAAGCCTTTCAAGCCTTGAAGACTTTGCCTGCTCTGTGGTGTAAGTTTGTTGTTAAGTTGACATTTCCATTACAATTCCTTTGCACTAGTTAAAACTTCATTCATCATCATATTCCTCAACAAAATGTGGGCCCTCTTGCAATCTCAGAATGTTTCATGGGTCATTTTGTTTGACAAAGAAAAATAGACTTCAGGCAAACTTTTAATTGACAATAGAAGATTTTGGATATGGGGTTTACTGAAGTCACTCTTAGAAATGGAAATGCTTTAATTAAGCAAATGTTTTATTGTTGGAACAATTATCATTGATCAATACCACTGGTGTCACCGTATCAGCAGGTTTTTCCCAGCATTTCCTGTGCATTGTGTATTCAGTATTTATAAAGTTTGTTATCCATAAGGGTTGTTATTGATTCCTTGCCGAAGGCAGGCAAGGAATCTATGCGATGGTGATATCTTGTGTGTGCACCTATAAACGATGCCTTAGCGGGTACAAGCCGCTCACCAGAGCTCAAGCCTCGCCAGCCTTTACTCGCTCTCGCTGTGTGTGTGGGTGACGCTTTTGCTTGTAAACACAATATCTCAAAAAGGGTAAGTGTGACTAATCTCATATTTGTTGTGTGGGTTGGCCATATAAAGGAGATGATCTCTATTGTTTTTGGTGGAGGTCAAAGGTCTTTGAGGTCACAAGAGGTCAAATGATAAATTCCTTAGAAATTCCTTGTAAACAGGGTATCTCAAGAAAGGTAAGTGTGACTTGTCTCATATTTGGTGTGTGTGTGTTGGTCATATTAAGAAGATGATCCCTATTGATTTTCATCTAGGTTAAAGGTCATTTTTGGGTCACAAAAGGTCAGATGGTAAATTCCTTAGAAATAGCTTGTAAAAATGGTATCTCAAGTAGGGTAAGTTTGACTAGTCTCATATGTGGTGTGTGTGTTGGTCATATTGAGTAGATGATCCCTGTTGTTTTTGGTAGAGGTCAAAGGTCATTTTGGGTCACATGATTTCTCAAGAATGGTACTTATGACTTTGCTCATATTTGGGTGTGAGTGTTGGTCATATTGAGTAGATGATCCCTATTGATTTTCCGCATGTTTGGTTTGGTGGAAGGCCCGAGTTCGCTTCCCAAAGACTCTAAAAAAGGAACCTTCTGCCGTTGTACCTGATGCTCGGCATAAGCAATGGAGTAGGAAAAACAAGACAGTGAGCCACAATTGGAAAAAAGGCAGTGGCCAGCTCAACTTGAACCAATAGGTTGGAAACTGGGCCTAAAACTCTGTTTAACTAACTAACCCTGTTGATTTTCATGGAGGTCAAAGGTCATTTGGCAGAGATGCCAACCAGTACAGTTTTCCCATATTTTGTACGGATTTTAGTATTAAACACAGGCACAGACTTTGTCCAGGAAAAATATGGAAAAATGATCGCTAAAGCACCGTAGTAAGATCTCTAGTAAAATTACAACTTAAATACAGTAAAAATGCAACTGGAGTTGGAGACTACACAGTAGATGTCACAATATCATGACCACTGCTTGCAGACAAAGTATAGTACCTTCCTAGTATACACTGAATTGCACAGGCACATCAACTAATATGGTACTGCATGCAGGCTAGTAGTGCTATTGGAGTATCGCGCTCTTGCGTGCATCTGGAGCCAAGCCAGCTAGCTCTACAATACAGTACTGTACTGTGCACGTCAATGTATTAACTGTACATAGCATACTGTGATTGACAGGATGAAAAACAGCAAACTAACTGTTAATTATCGATGAGTTAGGACATCATTATTTATTTCAAAAACGATGAAATAATGCTGACCAAGCCAAGAGAGTAAGCTCAGGAGTATTGGAACAGGTACAACCCAGTGCACTGTTATTATGTGGACAAAGCTGAAATTTTTAGCTAACATTAGGCCTAGCCTAGCTAACACAGTAACAAGTAACGTTAGTTGGCCTAACCTCTATTCTTTTGTTTTATGTAATCTTGAACAGTTTCTAGAGAATACGCTTTTGATGTCCAAAATACGCCTTTTGGTTTTGATAATAAGAGAAACCAATGCAATCATGATGGCGTGCGTGTGTATGTAGGTATGCGTTGACAATTGGTGCAAACCGTGGACTAAAGTTTGAATTCATACCCGCGAACCGTGGACACACCTGAAACCGAGGACGGTCCACGGTTATGCCAGCATGCTAGCAACACTCCTTTCATAAATTTAGAGGTGCTATAGTGATATCTCATGGATATTTCGATAGTCCACGGTTACCTGCAGAAAATCAGATTCAGCCTTGTGATTTGTGTGTGGCGAACAAAATTGGAACTGATTGTGTATGCATGTCACCCACAGGCACAAATCAATTAGTGGTTTGTGGATACGTAAACCAATGACATAATCTACACTATACAGCATTGGTTTATATCTCATTATAGCCATATTAGAAGGGTGTCCTCGGTTTGTAGGTTCCAGTCAATTGGTCCACGGTTCGTGGCATTTGCCTGTAATGGTGTATGTGTGTGTGTGTGCGTGAGCTTGTAAACGATGCCTTGCCGGGTACAAGCAGCTCACGAGATCTGGGGCCACGCACGTCTTTCCTCGCTCAGGCGGAGCTTGTAACTGGCGTAGCTACCCGAAAATTTGGACACTGCAATAAGCTCTGTCACGTGATATGCAAGAGCCCGCCCTTGCTCGCGGCATTCACGTGCTGCGTGACATAAACGGCTAAGGGGGAATTCCGAACATTTCCTTACGGGGAACAGTTCTGTGTACCCCATAAGGCATTGAATACGGGTATGCCCTATACTCGTAGTGTGTACACGCCAATTTATATGCGTGCATGAGCTTGTAAACGATGCCTTTGCTGGGTACAAGCAGCTCACGAGAGCTGGGGCCTTGCACGTCTTTCCTCGCTCACGTGGAGCTCGTAACTGGCGTAGCTACCCGAAAATTCGGACACTGCAATGAGCTCTGTCACGTGATATGCAAGAGCCTGCCCTCGCTCGCGGCATTCACGTGCCGCGTGACATAAACGGCTAAAGGGGAATTCCGACCATTTCCTTACGGGGAACAGTTCTGTGTACCCCGTAAGGCATTGAATACGGGTATGCCCTGTGTGTGCGTGTGTGTGTGTGTGTTTGTGACACTTTACTTGTTAACACGATATTTCAAGATAGGAATGTCTGACAGTTTTCAAACTTGGTACATAGATGCGCCATATTGAGAGGAAGAACGATATTGTTTTTGGTGGAGGTCATAGGTCACCTGGGGTAACCAGGGGTCAAAGTCTGAAAACCTTGTTAACACAATATCTCAAGATAGGAAGCTTGGATAGATTTCATATTTGGGTATGTGGATGCGTTATAGTCAGTAGATGGTCCCTATTGTTTTGGGGGTAGGTCAAAGGTCATCTGGGGTCACCAGGGGTCAACATCTGAAAATCTCGTTATCACGATATCTCAAGGTAGAAAGCTTGAATAGATTTCATATTTAGAATGTGGATGTTTTATGGTCAGGAGATGGTCCCTGTCATTTTTGGTGAAGGTCAAAGGTCATCTGGGGTCACCAGGGGTCAAAGAAAGAAAACCTTGTTTACGCGTTATCTCAAGATAGGAAGCTTTGATAGATTTCATATTTGGTATGTGAATGTGTTATAGCCAGTAGATGGTCCCTATCGTTTTTGGTGGAGGTCAAAGGTCATCTGGGGTCACCAGGGGTCAAAGTATGAAAACCTTGTTAATGCGTTATATCAAGGTAGGAAGCTTTGATAGATTTCATATTTAGTATGTGGATGTGTTATAGTCAGTAGATGGTCCCTATTGTTTTTGGGGTAGGTCAAAGGTCATCTGAGGTCACCAGGGGTCAAAGTATGAAAACCTTGTTAACGCGATATCTCAAGGTAGGAAACTTGGATAGATTTCATATTTGGTATGTGGATGCGTTATGGTCAGTATATGATTCCTATTGTTTTTGGGGTAGGTCAAAGGTCATCTGGGGTCACCAGGGGTCAAAGTCTGAAAATCTCGTTTACACGATATCTCGAGTTTGGAAGCTTGGATAGATTTCTATTTGGGTATGTGGATGCGTTATGGTCAGGAAATGGTCCCTGTTATTTTTGGTGGAGGTCAAAGGTCATCTGGGGTCACCAGGGGTCAAGGTCTGAAAATCTCGTTAACACGATATCTCAAGATAGGGAGCTTGAATAGATTTCATATTTAGTATGTGTTATGGTCAGGAGATGGTCCCAATCGTTTTGGTGGAGGTCAAAGGTCATCTGGGGTTACCAGGGGTTAAAGTATGAAAACCTATTTCATATTTGGGTATGTGGATGCGTTATGGTCAGTAGATGGTTCCTATTGTTTTTGGGGTAGGTCAAAGGTCATCTGGGGTCACCGGGGGCCAAAGTCTGAAAATCTCGTTAACACGATATTTCAAGGTAGGAAACTTGGATAGATTTCATATTTGGTATGTGGATGGATGCATTATAGTCAGTAGATGATCCTTGGTTTTTTGTGGGGAGGTCAAAGGTCATCTGGGGTCACTGGGGGTCAAAGTATGAAAATCTTGTTATGACGACATCTCAAGATAGGAACATTGGATAGATTTCATATTTGGTATGTGGATGCGTTATAATCAGTAGATGGTTCCTGTCGTTTTTGGGGTAGGTCAAAGGTCATCTGTCGTCACCGGGCTCAACGTCTGAAAATCTTGTCAACAAGATATTTTAAGGTAGAAAGCTTGAATAGATTTCATATTTAGTATGTGGATGTGTTATGGTCAGGAGATGGTCCCTATTGTTTTTGTGGAGGTCAAAGGTCATTTGGGGAAACCAGGGGTCAAAGTATGAAAACCTTGTTTATGTGATATCTCAAGTTAGGTAGCTTTGATAGATTTCATATTTGGTATGTGGATTCGTTATGGTCAGGAAATGGTACATAATGTTTTTGATGGAGGTCAAAGGTCATCTGGGGTTACTGCTGGTCCAAGTCTGAAAATCCTGCTTATGCAATATCTCAAGATGGGAAACTTGGATAGATATCATATTTGGGTATGTGGATGCATTGTGGTCAGAAGATGGTCCCCATAGTTTTTGGCAGAGATGAAAGAGCATCTGGGGTCTCCAGGGGTCAAAGCCTTGAAACCTTTTTAAATGTGATCTCTCAAGATAGCTGTTTGTCCATTTGTCTGTCTGTTGTTTGTCATTCTAGCTATATATGACTTTTATGGAGGTCAAAAGGTCATCTGGAATGACAAAATTATTTTTTTAACATGCTAGTATAACATTTGAATGAGAAGATAATGGTGCATGATGGCACTCTTTGAAACGGAACATTTATGTATCATCGAAACCTCAATGCATTTTTGCATTCTGGTTTATGTAAAAAAAATACTGGAAATCGTTTTTGAAAGTTGGCATCTCTGATTTGGGGTCAGGAAAGGTCAAATAGTACAGTCTTTAGAAATAACTTGTAAACACAGTATCTCAAGAAGGGTAAGTGCATCTAATCTAACATGTGGTGTGTGTGTTGGCCATACTGAGTAGATGATCCCTATTGTTTTTGGTGGAGGTCAAAGGTCATTTGGGGTAAAGAGAGGTCAAAAGGTCAAAACCTTGTAAACACAATATCCCAAGAAAGATGCATGTGACTATGCTCATATTCGGGTGTGTGGGTTGGCTGTATAGATTTATTGGTCCCATTTGATTTTCATGAAGGTGAAAGGTCAGGTGGGGTCAGCAGTGTCAAAGCCTGACAAGCCTGCTTGCACAGTACTACAAGAAAGGTAACATGTCGTGTCCTGATACTTTGCATGTAGATGGTGCTTAGTGAATAAAAGATCCCTGTAGTTTTTGGTGGAGGTCAAATGTCGTTTGGGTTCACAAGGGGTCAAAGTCTCCATATCATGTTTATACAATTTCTCATGGTTGGAGTCTTGGATACTGCAAAATTTCACATAAAGTATGTGGATGTGATAAAGTGAGCAGAACCCTAGTTCTGGGTGGTCAAAGGTCATCTGGGATCTCAATGTGGGAAGCTTGGATGCCTTGCATGTTTAACTTTGTGGGCATATTACCGAGCACTGTCGATTTGAAAAACATCACTGTCAATGGTTGAAAAAAAGCTTACATTTCAGGGGCAAGAAATCACTAAACCTTTTGGCTCTCATGATTCATAACATGAATAAGGGCAAAAATAATGTTGATTGTTCATATGGTTTGTAACTCATAAAACTTTGTGATAAAAAATGGTTCGTTAATCAAAAGGGTCATTATTCATAATTAAACAAAGGGTTCAGTATTCATTACAAAGAAAAGGGTTTGATATCAATAAGTGAAGAAACTCAATTTTTACAGTAAAAAAAGGTTCGGTATCCATAACCTCGGTAAGGGTTGGATTTTCATAATAAAAAAGTTCAACATTCATGATCGAAAAGACTTATACGTCATTATAGACATTGAAGTTTGTTCTCTCTTGTCAATAATGACTCCTTTTACTTATTATGAATATTGAACCTTTCTTTCCGTTAGGAATATCGAACCTATTTTCCAGTTAAGAAAAGAAACTTTTACAATTATGAATTATGAACCTAATTTGTAACTATGGACAACAAACCTTATTCCTACTATGAATATGAAACCTTTTTTCTGTTATGAGTAATGACCCATATATATAATAAGCCTTATAAATAAAAAACCTTTTGAAAAGTGACCCTTGTGACTATAAAATCTTTTGAATCATGAGTTGTTCCCACACCCTTCCCCCCTCCATATCAGCAGGAGTAAAACTATCCATCATGGTCAAGTGGTCAGAGCATCAGACTTGCAGTCAGGAGGTCAGGAGTTCAAGCCCTGGCTGGGTAATACCGAAGAATGTAAATCAGAACTTACTGCCATGGTGCTTGGTGCTCAGCATAAGCAGTGGAGTATGGAAAGCAAGCCAGTGAGCCACAACTGAAGAAAAGGCTTTTTGCTGGCTCAAATTGAACCAATTGGTTGGAAACTGGGCCGTAAAACCCCATCCATTGAACTTGCTAGCCAGAAATGCTGATACTGCATAACCAATATATACATTGGCTTGTACATATTATACATCGATATGATGATACCTAAAAATGATCATAAAAATGTTTCACTTGTGTCTCTTTCCATATTTTGAAGATCAATATTTCATAAAAAGACACCAAGTGGCAGCATGTAGGCACCACCTGGTAGGATATGGGTTAGATACCAAGAATGCTTAATTCTCAGTGCAGTATCCATGAGATTGGGAACTGGAATATCTGTATTGCTTCTTGCAGTGTCGGTGGGACACTAGTTTCAGTTTAATTTCTTTATTCAACATTTCTCATGAAAAATGTTCAAGAAAAAAGTGTTTCAATTTCTTTTTGTCTCTCTCTTTCTTGTGCAGAGCTAACAAAGGGCAAGTCAGTCATTGCATTATCAACAACACGGACACTGGTTTTGGTTTTGCTGAGCCCTACAACCTCTATTCATCATTAGATGAACTAGTCTTGGCTTATCAACAAAATTCTTTAGCGCAGCATAACGAAACATTAGAGACGGTGTTGCTCTACCCCATCAAGCACCTCAAGCCTAACTTAAAATGTTCTTCTTCAGCACCCACATAAGCTTCAAAAATATTTTTCCAATTTATTATTCTTTTTTTTTTTGCATTGATTGTCATTCTTTCTGCTTTTTTTCTGTGCTTCATTTTTTCTCTTAATCAGCAGGTGGAGTCAAACAATTAGACCTGAAATGTTTTAGATCTAGACAATTTTCTCATAGCCAGAAATATGATTTGGAGTAGACAATATTTTTCTTTTTTACACCTAGTGAAAACATGTGTGACATTTTAGATGGATGATGTGATGCAGTGATGCAGTAAGTCCTGCATGGATAGGAAGCAGAAGGAGCCTCCAAGGTTATTTCCCTAAGATCTCTGCCCCCCCCAGTCTCCATGGAGAGTTGTAACTTGTAAAATGAGACCTTGCACCCCCGGTTTTGGATTGCTTGAGGGCCCCATGAACCTTTGGGGCATGGACCTTGTTCATGAACACTAGCAGGAGTGGAGAAGGGGATCAGGAGGGGGAATCCCCAAATTTGATTTTGGCCTTGCTCCCCTAACTTAGGTCACTTAGGAGTTTGGTTAACAGGAAAAAATGAATAATGTACCTCTTTAGAGACATAATTTTTCCAGAGATTTGCGAAAACCTCAGACCTGGACCCACGCCCTTACTTTGAGCTCAGATTTGCACTGCGTTCGAAATTTTTACCTCTGACATTATCCTTTGCCCCTAGTTTTCCCCCAATTTTGACATTCTGGTGCCGTCACTGTCCATGTCGTCCACCTGCTTGCTAGTTGCAGATATGATGGCTCACTAGCACAGGGTGCTGACTGTTGTTTGGGTTCACCCTCCTAAATGTTTTTTATGGGAAAGATGGCTCCCAGACTACATGAAAAATTTTTGGAGGTACAGATTTTTGTCACAAAGTGACTGCGTGTTTGGTCAAGCAGTAGAGCATCCGTCTCTCACACGTCAGGCCCGGATTTGATTCCCAGGTGGATTCATACTAAAGGCTTTAAAAAAGGAACCTACTACAATTACGTGATGCTCCGCATAAACAATGGAGTAGGAAAAACAAGCCAGTGAGCCACAAAAGGAAAAAGAGGCACATCTTCATCAAGATGCAAGTCAACAAAATTGGATGTGAGCTCAACTCTAGTCAAAGAGCATGAAAAGTATGCAGCAAAACCTGGAAGGGGAGGCAGATTGACAACAGTTAAGGGGGCCCAAAACCCATTTCATAGGACCCTTCCAATCTCCATGGGAATGCATGAAATAAGAATGACACCTTACATACCTCATGTCTCAGTTGATTGGAGACCCCATGGACTCACATGGTCCGTGGACATAGGCCACCCACTCGCTGAACCACTGAGTTCAAGTCAGTGACTAAGTCAACACTTCTGTTTTGCAGGATGCACTAAAAGTTGCCTCTCTACACATCTGTGGTTATGGGTGAAAATAACCCAGCAATTTGGGAAGCTCCTTGTACGGAAGTTATGGTATTTGATGGGAAATCGTGGTATTTGAATGGAAATTTGGGTTGTTCTATACCAGGCATTGGAAATAATGTGGATAGTTTGACTTGCTTGCAGGGAAATAAACATTTTTTCCAGGCCTACCTGTAGTAGGAAGAATTAAAAGGGACCAATTTTTGTACCCAAGATGTTCCAGCAAAATTGCTCTAATAGTATTATCTATAGGAAAGGAATCTGAGTCTGTAATTTGATTTGTCCTTTAATGCAATTCGGGCATTTCTGCTTCCATTCTCTTTCAGTTTGACCCAACAAAAGCAAAAGTATGAATATGTTAGCCTTTACCTTCCTTGCAATATTGCTTCAAAAGTACAGAAATAGTATTAATGTCATGGAAAGTAAGGACATTAGATGTAAAAGTAAGCCAAAGATTCTTTTGCATTAGATTTGAGGGAAATGACATATTTCTGTGGTTGAATGGGGAATCTCTTCTGAGACAGTATGGCAAACCATGTACCATGAGGCATTTTGCTTAACATTTAAATACTGTATCAACATCCTTTACAAGATAGGTTAAAGATTGGTACCATCTTTTCTACAAAGCCTGACATGATTTTCAACCAATTTAGATGTTTAAATCTGTGGGCAAGAAACAGTCCCCTTCTCATAGTTTAAAGTGGTTAGGTTATAATAGAAGGACTTTGCAGCTGAACATTTTTTGTGCATGAGAGTTGAGATATGCGTTGTATATGACACTTTATCAAAGTATGTAGAGGTTTGCGAGATGTACAGCCAGGGCAGAAGGAATAGATGGCATCACGTGACAAATTATGTTATATATATGATTTCCTTTGTACAGATTTAAAAAAAAAAAATGGAAGAATTCATCAAATTTGTAATTATTTAATTCTAGATGGGAAAGTATTTCTTGAGACAAGCAAGGATTAGGGTGAGTGGTATGGTTATCAGGAATGGGACTGTTGTCAGCTGGCATCACGACACTTTTGTTGAAGAAATGCTTCAAAAGCGTTATAAGAGAAATATATATATACATATATATTGGGAGGTCGCTGGTTCGAATCCTGCTTGAGGCTAAGTTTTCCATTTCAAAAAAATAAATCCTCTTTCAGTATAAGGCAATGCCTATGTTTGAGGAAAAATGACCTAAGGTCTTCATGCGACTTTTCAATACCGCACTGGTTCACTTATATATATATATATATTTGTACCTCAAAGTTGTAAATTTTTCCTAAGAGGTGGAGCTGCATCCTCTACCTCTACTCAAGGTTGGGAGGTTGCAGGTAGGTTCAGCTACATCATGCTGAGATGACATGGAAGACTTGCTCAGTATTTAATATCGCTTTTCAATTTTTATCAAGGATGATTCCATGGCATGGTAGAAAAAAAGAGACTGCAAAAAAGGAAACTAGAAGTAAAGAGTTTTGAAATTTGCTGAATTCTGTAATGTAGAATTAAGTACTAGCAGGTGAGCTGGATTCTGCCTTTTAGATGGCTTTTAATTTTGGTAAATGAAATGATTGACAGAGTGGTGCTTGTTAAAGGTGCTATTCATTACCCTCCCTACCTCTGCTCCATTAAAATTTACATGGTTGTTCTGAGGCAGCATGTTCCATTAACACCTTCAATTACACACAGATCTATGGTAATGACTTTTTCAGAGAATAGTTACATAAAGATCTATGTAACTCTTCCAAGTTGCATTTGACACATCCATTATTTTTGCAAGGTGAATTTAAAATAGTATGACTGAGCTGTAAATAATCAAAGTTCTTATGTCTTTCATTTAATTTTGTACTTTCACACTACCAAATAATTTAAAGTATATATAAACTGCCATTTTTTTCTTTATTTTTTTTTTGTCAGGTGGTGACTTGTTTTTTAGTGGAAAATGCCTACTCTGTATAAATAGATTTTAAAGCATTGTAGTGTATTGTGACAACTCATTGGAAACTGAAAATAATAAAAGAATATTATTTTGCCACATTTTATCTTGTAATTCTTTAAACTTTCTGCTATGTCAACATTTTACTTGGTGGGACAAGTTTCCACACTTGATCAGTTTACAAGCTTGGTGGTTGGGGGGGGGGGCATCCTAGGGGACTCTTATCAAATGTTCCAAGAAGCATTTTGTGGTAGCGTTGTCTGGTCTTTGGCAAAATAGAAGTAAGTCCGTTGATGGAACAATAAAATTTGTCATTGGTGTCCTTTGATTGCCATGTGCAGTATATTATTCAACTATCTCTGTGCAACAATTTAAAAATTGAATTTTTTGGTATAAATATTAGTATAAATTCCCTTGAAGTTGCAGACAACTTCCATGTACGGTGGCTGGTGCTTTAAGCTGCATGATTAGGCTCAGGAAATCAGGATACTGTGCCTGGAGAAGACTTACTTAGGAAAGTTCTTGAGCAGTTGATAAGTATTTTAAGTTTGACTTGCACAAACTTCTCACACAAATATTAGGGAATCCCACCCCTTGTATTTTATGATGCTTGAGAATGTAAATGTAGTACATTGGTTGTAAACCTGGTTAAATAATTAAGTCTATGATCAAAAGTAGTGTAACATGACAGTAAGGAAGGAATAAGTGAGTTCAGTAATTTGTTGCAGTACGGAGTTGTGGGGCGCCATTGTTTGGGATACATGAACCAAGCTCAGTATTTAGTGTACAGCATTCCCTTGTTTTTGTCAGTATGTGCATACCACACTAAGCATAAATCTTAGTGTCTAGCCAACTTAAATGAAACTGGGGATGTCAGTTCTACTTTGTAGCTGACTGAAATGCAACTTTTTACACCAAAATGACAAGACATAGTCCACTTCCTGGAACCACATTTAAGATCCCTCCTTACGATATGGATGGATTAAAAAAGGACTTTGTGCAATTTTCATGAAAACTCAAATTTTGGAAGACATGTTGAAGGTGGTTGGTTTGTTTGTCCCAAAGATTTGCAGGATATGGGCATGTGCATAGCCACCCAAACTAATTACCACACTGGCTTATTTAAAAGCAATGAGGTGAGAGTATGATAACTTAGATTGGGTTTACTTTTGATCACTGTATTTGTCCTTTCCAATGTATCTTGTATAAACCATTGTTATTCCTTGCTTGGAATGGAAGGATGTTAGTTGTAAATGGTATAATATTCCACTTAAGTTTTCAACGCATGATATCAATACAGCATAGCTGCAGCTGCCTCAGCCAACCATTAGCTTTAATTCTTTTGTTGGTTGGTAAATATTTGCTGGAGCTTTATGCCTCAATTTATAACCTATCCCTCTTTCCAGTTTAATTTGTATTTGGATTGTATGTAGTAATGTTTGCAGCAACACAAAAGTGGCAGTTTGGTTGAGGTAACTGTGGTAACTGCATCTTAGCTGAGGTAACTGCAGCTTAGCTGAGGTAGATTCAGCTTAGTTGAGGTAGCTGCAACTTAGCTGAGGTAGATGCAGCTTAGCTGAGGTAACTGCAGCTTAGCTGATGTAACTGCAGCTTAGCTGAGGTAGATTCAGCTTAGCTGAGGTAGCTGCAACTTAGCTGAGGTAGATGCAGCTTAGCTGAGGTAACTGCAGCTTAGCTGTGGTAGATGCAGCTTGGCTGAGGTAGCTGCAGCTTAGCTGGGGTAGCTGCAGCTTTGCTATTTTGACATACACTTTATGGAAGGGTTCTTGTTGATCAGCTCCATTTCTGCACATTTCTGTAATCTGTTTTGCAGGTGAAATTCCAAACAGTGTAGTAAAGTAAGCAGTTCAGCAAAGTAGCAAAAATGTTACTGCCGTAGGATTTTTTACAAGCATGGAAAAGAAAGGAATGTATTCTGATACTATTATGCAAGTGATATATAAGTTATACTTTGTTCCTTTGCCAAAGTCGTTATTGCTTCAGCCCTACTCAGCACAGTTATTCCATTACACAGTGGTAAAATCCAGTAAGATATGCTTGTTTTGTTTAAGGCTTCACAAGGTGGTTGGCGTTTTTAGACTCTATTGACAATTTTTGCAGGTGTGGGATCTGGCAAATGCAGATGGCAGTTTTAATTGTTATAACGTCGTGCATGATGCTAAAAAACGAATAGCAAGTTTTCACCATCTTTAGTTGACCACTCTCAATCCATAATCTACCAGAGAACTTGGTGTTAAGGTATGTTTAGATCAGTAAAGTTAAAGGGGTATGACCCCTTTAAAGCCCGTTTGCTTGATAAAGCAAGCCTTTAAGTAAAAGAGATTAGAGCTGTTGCAGTTATAGATATAAGCTTTACCCATGAAAATGCCTTATTTTTTTTTTTTTTTTTTGGGGGGGGGGGGGGGGGGGGAAAGGGTGATAAAATTGGCTAAAATGGAATATTCAATTCTAGCAGCCTCTCAGAGCCTCTATAAATGACAGTAAGTATAGTTTAACCATATTGGTATTCACAAAAGCACAAACTATTAGCATGTAGCTAGAAATTTAGGGCACTAGGTTTATCATTATGGTTTATGTAAGGTCATGGGCAAAAGTCCTGATGACTTGATCCCCTTCCAAAAGTACCTACCTTTTACGTGTCGATCACTTTAATGGTTCAGTTATGCAAGAATGGTTGTGGACTATTCAATTTTGCCATATCTCGGCTGTTCAAGTATTTTTAGAGGTTTCACGTTTCAGGGGTTCCTCCTTTTTGGGGGCATTGTCAATGTGATATACTTTGGTAAGGGTTATATGACCTTCATGAAGGCCCTTGATTTTCTGCACTCTAGCTAGCAGTACAACCAAAATATTTTGATACTTGCTAAATGCTCTCATAGTGTTTTGTGTGATATTATTTTGTCCGCCCTTTAATGAAGAATTTGAAGGCTGGAAATTTCAAATTTATAGTTTAGGACATAAATAGTGCATTTTCGAGGGAAACCAATCGGTTTTTACTCCTAGTTAATTTCCCATTTGAGGAGAAAATAACGAACCTTGTAAATTATCACCAAATCATCGAGATATACGAAAACCGGGAACATGGAACCTAAGGAACATTGAACTCCGGGAACATCGGTTAGACCCCATTTGTCCATAGCCAATCATGAAACCAGACAATATACTTATTCATGTAAGGGTGACTGCATTTCTCATTGAACCATATCAATGGTATCAATGACAAGGTCAAAACAATTGAAAATCAAAATAAAACAGACCTGTCTCTCAAAATAACAATTACAGAGGATTTTGTGATAGATTTTTGTTGTATGTCATTTTACTGCCTAGTAAAGTATCATTGCAAGAGCGTGATAAATATCGAAGTTGTATCCCACAATGCTTTGTAGTGATTGTCAGGAAAAATGTCTGTTTCTTCAGCAGTGTAATCTGGGGTACGCACGAATCCGGAAAGCAAGTGATGGTGTAATTTCAGTCGGCCATAACTGGGGTCCATCACCTTTAAATCTTTCGATTTCCTTGCTTACCTCTATCATGGATGGTTGTACACTAGTTTGTATCTTAAAGTCTCCAAGTTCACTAAATGTGAGGGTTTGAAATTCATGTAAACAATAAAAAAGACGGTTTTAGGCTGATGGACCCCACTAATGGCGGCCTAAGGTCACTAAAAACAAGGGCTAATGGGATTCGTCTATATCGATTAAATTTTGTTTAACAGAGAGAGCGACTGTACTTAGCTTATAGTATGTCAAGAATTTCTGGAAGGAATCGAATGACATATCACTAGTAGTTGAAGATTGTACTCTTGTTCCCCTCAGTCCAGGGCCAGAGAGGGGTACTAAAGGTGAAATTGTTGGGGGATGGGTGGGGTTCAGGGGCCAGAAGTGCAATAATGTATTAAGTCAACGACAACTTAAGCTCTCCGGGGACCAAACTAAATTCAAGGGATCAACTACTAAGGCTCCTGGCTGGCTATGCGCTTCCCCCTATCAAAACCGAAATTGTGCTTCAACTCTTCCTATTAGTTATAGTTGTTGTAGCGACTTTAGCTCTTAATGTAACCAATGGTTCAGTCTATATAAAAATTACAAATGCAACTTAAGAAAAGAAAAAACATTTAAGGAAGGAAAATATTCCACTTTTTGAATAGTTTTATTAGAAGATAAGACGGCGACATTTGCTCTAAAAGAGCCCATATTTATTTCACGATATCAAAATTTTGACAACTATTTACTAATCATCACAGGATCTATGAGATATTTTTAATTTTTTTTTAACCATTTTTTTTAACCAAGAGAATGTCAGAGCCATCTTATGACTCTTCAATAATATGTGATGCTGCAGGCTCTCGGTTTTATTCATGATAGTATGCAATTCTTACTCGTTATCATGTGGAGTCCATTACGTTGTGAAATGAAATAGATACTTTTTCTAAAAATGCAGCATACTCTCTAGTTTGTTTTTTTAGTCTTTGGACATGTGTGACGAGTGGAATAAAAAGCTACATTTTTAAGAAATTCAAGAAATTTGCAGGGCCTATTTCGAGAGTATATAGAGACTAGCTATCATATATACTCTCGAAATATGTCCTGCAAATTTAAAGTTATTTGTATTGCTCTTTATTCAGTAAACATCCCATATTCAGAAGTTGAATTCCACCTGCCCGGCATATTCCTGTCGCTAAAACCAGGGAGGTGTTATTACACCTCCCTGCTAAAACCAAGACCGCGCAAGCCGTCCTTACCTTGTCATATTATTTAGCTTGGACATAACGGTGAACCTACGTAAGCACAATATTTAGCTGGTCATATAGCAAAACGGTGACAGTCCATATGTCAAGATCCTATATATGTATACTCTCGAAATAGACCGTTATCATTTTGAAGTACGACATTCGTATTTGTTGAGACAGCGACCTTAAATTTGCCGTAGGCGCGGGTGTCTGCACCGAAAATTCCACAGCAGGGGTTATTTTAAGATAATGCCCTACTGTACTTAATCAGCAAATGCATTTTAAGCTGTTAAGTAATGCGATCTAAACAGTTGTTTTTGGAGGGCCTTCCCAGATTTTTTCCTTTCGATTGCGATTTCTTGGCCGTTTTACCAGCTATGAAATTTGCAGAGGACGTGGAAAAAGTAGCGCAAATTGAACCACTCAATTTTTGTGTCGATCGATGGTTGTATGGTATGGACCCGTTTGAGCTAAATATTGGGTTTTTGGCCATAAAACCCATCTCCGTCTAGGGATTCTGATATTCGTGCCCGAATGTTTGCAAACTTGTTCAACAGTTCAATGGATGCCCTTTTCTAAAACTTGTTCAAAAATTGGGTCGATATCAGGTCAAAAGATGTTTTGGGGGACGATTTTAAACTGGAAATTGACCGTTCTGCGTTAGCAGGATTTATTTCCAATAGGAACAAAAAAGTAAAAATGAAGGACATCATTTTCTTTTAAATCTTGTCAGGAACCTTGACTGCAAATTTCTTTTCATTTCATTCATGTTTGCGGCAGAAAATTTAAAATGAACTTTAAACACCTTTTTCCGTCCAAGCAGTCGATTTGCTTAGCGCAAAGTCTTGAAATCGTTTGTTTGGTATTTCATCCTGGGTGAGGAAAAATGCCAAATGGAAACAATTTGCAGTGCAGTCTCGACCGAGCAATTGTCAATCAAAGAAAATGACGTTCAAAGTATTCACGATATGAACAAGGGAGTGGTTGTATACCTCCATGAAAAATGCCAAATGGGAACATTTTGTTCTGCAATCTCGACCGAGGCAATTGTCAATCAAAAAAAAAAATCACGGTCAAAATATTCAGGATACGAACAAAGGGCTCGTTGCATGCCTCCAAGATGGTCCCTGCTGCACTGTATGATGATTGATCTTTTACAGTTTTTTTATTTCAATGGGCAGCGGGCGTGCGTGTCCCTAAGCCTGCACAAAATTGACCAATCCCCAAGTTTCAGACCTGTACATCAAGGGTCGGTAATCACTTTAGATGTTGTGCGTTGTTTATATAGTTATGTAATCAGTAATTACACTGGATGGATGTTTGGGAGGAGTTATTATCGTGGTGTAATTGTTATACCGCAAGGCACTGCCGGTACCTTAGTCGAAGTTTACAGCATTTGCTGTTCTAGTTATATAACATATATACACAGTACGGTAATAAATTGCGTAACAACGTTGTAACTGTATGTATTTGGGAAAAAAGCAAAACACATTTTCTGAAATTCTTCAAATATTTTAGTAAAATGAATAATTCCAACAACACTTTTTGCAACACATTTTAAGACTGGCAAAAAACTTAAAATTCTGAATAATAAGATTTGTACGGAACTTTAAATTGATCTATTTTTGAAAAGTTGAGGGATCTGAAGTCGCAAGGTGCAAAACGCACTTGCTTCAAGCATGTTAACGAGCTGAAATTATAACTGTTCGCAGCGCAGACGCAGTTTACGGAAGCGTATTGTTGTCACATGAAAAAAAGAAAAAAACTTTTCGTACGTTCGAAAAAACTTTTGGAACGTTCGAAATATCTTTTCGTACGTACGAAAAATTTTTTGGAACGTTCGATAATTCTTTTCGTATGTTCGAAAAAACTTTTGGAACTTTCGAAAATCTTTTCGTACATACGAAGAAACTCATGGCATGCCCCCCGTCGGGGAACACCGCTCCCTCCCCCGTCGGGGAAGGTCGGCGGTTTCGTCGGGGAGGCCTAAAAATAAAAAAAAATAACAAAACAAAAATACAAGGACTGAAGTTACTGGATGGGCCATCTAAAAAAATTTTGTTCTGTTATGCTATTTTAATACATATCGGAATCGATTTAAAATCACTCCTTAACTCTGTTAAACCTCATTCTATGTACCTCGTCCTATCTCCCCCCCCCCCCCCCGTCGGGGAAGGATGGCAATTCTTCGGGGAGGCTAAAACATGAAAAACGTAAACTGAGGACTGAAGTTACTGGATGGATGACCATGATTTTTTCTTTTTAAACTATTTTTTTTCTTTTGTAGCGCTTTTTAATGCATATCTGAATCGGTTTTCAAGTAATCACTTCTTACTACTTTTCTATCCTTCATCACATCTTCAATCCGTGCGTGAAAGGTCACGCCTCCGGGGACGGGCTATCCATCCCCAGTTGTTGAGAAAATCCAATTTCGTCGGGGAGCCTTCATCTACAAACCCGCGATGAAAGGTGTGGATCTATAGTCACTCGGACAACCTTCTTGATCTTGCATATTCTTCAAGGAAACTCACAATTCCGAATTCTCCTTTCAAGAACTGACGAGAGGTTGTTCATGTGCGTGCAGTACGTACCCAATGGTCTGCCATGCATCTGGCAGATGTATTCACAGGTCGTCCTAGCGTTATATAGTATATATATATAAAAAGGTCCTTGTCCTTTATATATATATATATATATATATATATTTACCTGGATCCTACCTTTGGTCGACATTCCTTCGTCTAAAAATGTACATTAGGTCGACAATTACGATAGGTCAACATTTTCGTGTCGACCTAATGTTTGGTTCACGATTTCAACCCCTTCTGCATACATTCTTAATAAAATAAGTGCATGTATAATACCTTCATGGCGCCCTCTTTATTGTGTCTGTATATAGACGTAATAAACACAATGTATAGTATGTAGATTTGCACGTGAAAAAAGGGGTGTTATATCTTGCGTTGTCTAAAAATGTACATTAAGTAAACACGTAAATATTGCAAAATACCTTTAATACTTTGTTTATTTTATTATAACTTGTGCGTACGTCATACATAATAATTATACCATACATATTATTGTTGGCGCTGTTGAAGTTTATGGTGGTATTTTATTTGAATTTTTTAGTGTCTGTATGTGCAGATACATTCAAATATGTGAAATATTTATATGTCGACTTAAGGTCGATGTCGACCAAAGGTAGGATCCAGCGTTATATATATCTATATATATATATATCTATATATATATATATATATATATATATATATATATATATATATATATATATATATATATATATATATATATATATATATTTGTATATATATATATATATATACCTAATTGTGGAATAAGGGGAATTTTTAGGGCAAAATATCAACGTTAGGGGGAAATAACCGTTAGGTGGAAAATTTACGTCCCCCCTTACGTTTTCACACACTGTTTTAATGAGAATACGTTAGTGTATAGTAAAATACATATGGGGGTACGTAGTATACCTAATTACTTCAATGTTGACCAAATTACGGACGCCTATCTGTTAACACGTACAACAAATGGACGATTGAATTTACGTACATGAATATGTTTTTCCTTAAAGGCGAAATATACAGTTATGTATTTTATTGTTTTTTATTTCACCTTAACGTATGAAGATATACAAATTGGCCCCTAATGTTCAATCTAGTGGTATATATATATATATATATATATATATATATATCTTTATATATATATATATATGTATATATATATATATTGATATATATATATATATATAAATATATATATATATATATATATATATATATATATATATATATATATATATATATATATATTTATATATATATATGTATATATATATATATATATATAAATATATATATATATATACTATATATACTATATAACGCTGGGACGACCTGTGGATGTATTTGGGTACTTACAACTGATACAACGAACGGCGAACAACCTAATTACCTTTTGTAGGTGGAAAATGTGTACCAGGCCATACGTTCGATGCATAAATATTACCTATTACGCGAGATATAATTAAGTATTTTAATTTGGTCATATTTGGTGGTCGTAAATGAGATTCGCTAGAAAGTTGGCAGCATAGAGTAGGATATATAATAGGAACCTATATCCTGCTCTATGGTTGGCAGGCTATTGTGTACCGTAGGTATGCCATACAACTTAGTTGGAAACGTGGCCTGTTCAACAGTGAAGCCGTTGAAAGACTCATATTTAGTATTATTTATAGAAGCGAACGTAAGATTTTTGATATTTGAATGTAGTAGTTGAAACGCAAACACAATCGTTTGGTTTTCGCCCCTTGGCTCTTCGCCAGAGAGTCGTGGGGACTTTTAGAAAAAAAGTTGAAACGCAAACACAATCGCCTGCTTACAGGCTTACAGCAGGCTAGATAGTTCTCCGATCCGATATCGCTGGAGTGTGACCTGAGCTTTACTTTGGTAATGTTCTCTTTTGAAACTGGAATGGCATTTATAAAGTCCCGTACTTCTTTGTTTACATTTTGACATGATCGCTTCTTCTCTTCTTCGCTTTTATCGATACCACAAATAAGATTAGGCCTGAATCGAATTCCTTTAGCCTTATTAATTTTACTTTGTTCGACGTTTATCATTTGCATCGAAATTTCTTTCGGATTCCCAGAAGCACGAGGTAAAATAGAGTAAGTTTTGCACGTTAGCTTGATAAAAATATTTAATTAATTAGCCTGCTAACGTTATTAACGTTAGGCCTAACGTTAGCCTAATTATTAAGTTAGGCCTAACGTAAGGCCTACAAGGCTACAGTATGCTAGCCAAGTTAGTCGGGGAGACAAGATCGAACCAGGGATTAATCTGCAGTCTAGCCTCAGGCCTTGGCCTAGCCTAGGCCGGGGATCAAACGTCTAGGCACATCAGGAACACAGGTCGTCCTAGCGTTGTATAGTATATATAGTATACAGACTAGGCTGTATAAACTATATATACTATATAACGCTAGGACGACCTGTGATCAGGAACAGGCCAAATTATTTGTTACAAAAATTCACATACAGGTATAGGCTATCACTAACTTAGTTCGGCCATGGTCCTGTATTATATTACTAACGTTACAGACCTTCACTAACGTTAAGCCATTGGACTACCCGTGGGTGTAACTTAAATTGTTCCCAATTGTGGCGGTAGGCCTACTCTTTTGAGTTTCCGTGACAGCCAAGACAGTATTGTCTCTGGTCATGGAGATACAGAGTAGTATATTCCAGCTCCTGTGTAACAGTTTGATACATACATGCACATAGCTCCCAAGTCGCGAAAGGCTAGACGCGGGTCCATCTGATCAGTCCATTGGTGGACCGCCTGCCTGGGGGAGGGGTATAAGGGGTAGGGGTTTCCCCCTCCCTGAAAATTTTTGAATTTTAGGAGTGTCGACACGCAAAATGGTGGCACTTTTTTGGCAAATCAGTCAACACAATGTCGCCAGGTTACCGCCAAAAAAGTTCAGTACAGTACTGAATTTTTTGCGGTAACCTTGAAAAATATTGTTTTGAGAGATTTGCCAAAATTATATTATGCAGATACTCACAAATGCCCAATGACTAAAACCTTTCCTAGTCACAATATTCAGTCATAATTTTTGAGGTAAATTTTAGTGCGGTACCAACACAGTTTGCAAACGTCAACCCTGTATGTCACCGGCGGTCGTACCGTACGTGCTGCCGGTGATTTCCAATGCTTCCGTTCATCTCGCATGGCATTCTAGCCATGAGAACATTAGCCAAGAACGTCAAGAACTGTCAAGACAGTCCACAACTTTCAGGCAACTCCGTCTGGGACAAGTCCCGCCTGTGACCCGCCAAGTGGGCAGTTATTTTCCCTATTGAATGCGGCGTTGCACGACGTTATTACACTATTTTCGCAGTGACAGGAATTCCTTTTAAAACATACATAGAAACAGGCACGTATTAACAAATAGACAACTCAACCCGGCCGGACAAAAACGCAAATGCAAGTGACAGGAATATATTCCATACCTGCTGCAAAGGTTAGCCGATAACAATGTTGCGACAGCAAGCATAGTTTCGTACGTACCTAGGCCTATGCATTGTACAGCACCGCGAGCAGTTGAATGTGCTGTGAGATACGATTTACTGAATTTGTTATTGGTAAGATGAATTATTTGCTAATTTGTGTGGTTCTCTAACTAGGAATTCTTCGGGGATTTGAAATGCGGGTTTTTCAGAGGGCTAGGCGGGTCAGCGGGTTTCAGTGTCCAAATGCGGGTCCAACCCGCGAAATGCGGGTCACTTGGGAGGTATGCATGCATATGTGGGTTCCAGTCCCCCACATATCATGGCATATCCTCTTAAATTGATTGCCCAACCGATGAGGTTGGTTGCATGCTCTAGGCTATGTACTGAAACATCAATCCTTAGATGGGCCAGAAACTGGTCAGCTTTGCCAGTTTGCCCTGAACTGGCTGCTGTGGCCGTAGTCCTGTTGAAAACCGTGGGGCAGAAGTTTCCTTTACTACAGTTGTTAATTAGCCCTCACTACTGTGGTCAAAAACTCAGGTTAAATTTTGCTCCATCCATTTTCATTGCAGAAAGTTGTATCTTTTGAGTACACCAAATTGCATTCTGCAGGGGACCTTTGAAATTGCAAAAATTTTTAACAGTAGAGGTGTATAACCCCCAAAATGATGCATGATCACACTGCAAACCTCACCCTGGAATAGGTCGTGGATTTTCTGGACGTTACGTATAGTTGCCAGATGATGGCTCTAATTTTTCAACCCCCAGTTAAAATATAGGTAACCAAACTGTGGAGGACTTATAATGGATTTGAACTCTATTCGAACCCAAACTTTAGCTTGCTTTTTTTAAAACCATTTTTGAACTCTATTTAAGCAGCCTACAATAACACATTTGTGTTGGTGAACTCATTGTGTGTTGTTAAATTTTTTTCAATGAGCATGCATACACAGAGAATTATTTATCTTGTGTCCATCACAAAAATCTACTATACTGTACAAATGCAGAATTGTGTAGCATATTTTGTACATATATGGTAAATACACTGTAAATGATTTTGTGATAGAGGAGTCCAGAAATAGCAAAATTGCTATGCAAGATTTGAACAATTAATTATGCTCTCTGATCACAACAGTACTGTAGTGCCTCCACCTCAAGTAGGTTTGAGTAGGCCTAGAGGCATCACACCCCCAATAATTTCCCCATTGACTTACACACTAAATTAGCTCCTTTTCGAGGCCGCTGCAGCCTTGTCAAAGTTCACAGCTATGTCAAGACACCCATCACTTGATAGCTGACAAGTTTGCCCATCATGGCACTACAAAATTTCCATACCATGACCGTTTAGATTTTGAGCTAGAAGGACTTAAAGTTTTTGTAGGGTACACCCACCCCTAGCCTCTTCACAAAAACAGAAAATCTCCGCCATTTGATAGCAATTTTTTAAACAGTCAAAATCAATGTCAATCTTACCCAAATTTTCAACATCCACACTCTGGCAAGTACTCTTTCATATTCATGGACTTTCATCACCCAGCAGGCATGTTATCTTGACAAAATTTGGTCAAAACCAGAGCTAAAAGGACTATTTCTTTGAGGGTGTACACTTGACGCTCTAGAACACTCCTCTAATGGAGTAGTGAGACCTAGACCCTATAACATGCCTTCTCACATAACATGATTGTCTTTTCCTCCAGATTCCTGTCAAGATGGGTAGTTATATGTCTCAAGCTATGAATGAGAGCTTCGAAAAGAATAAGAAGTTCATGACAGGTCAACAGAAAGTTGTGGTGAGTAAACTGAATTGAGAAGGGCCATCATGTGTGTTCTTATTTAAGTGCAAAGTGTGATATATGTGTATAGAACCATGCTCAGCATAAAATCTAATTTTCTGTGCCACGAAGGAATGATCTACAATGCTGAGTTACCTCCATGACTCTTCAACTTTTCTGCACCAGTCAGAGCTTAAAAGGCCCAATTCTCTCACCCAAAACAGTACCAATTCTCCTAACCTTCTATACTGAAGCCCCTCCCACAATTTTCTGAAATTCGTCCTCATCCAGATACAATCTCAGTTTATTGCTTCAATGTGAGCATAGAAAAACTCAATTTATTTACTGTATATTCTGTAATAAACGCTCCCCCTCTAATAAATGCCCCCCTCAAATTTTTAACAACTGCGTAGGCCAAGGCCTCCTGCACTACAGGCCCAAACCACAGATAAAGCTAGTGTTTGACCGGTTATGCATAATCATTATTTAATTTAACAGTCGGCCCGATGCCGATTACCGATTATTAGAAAGAGGGAAGACACGTGTTTGTCTCTAAAGTACGCGCCCCGTGCTTTGTGCATATCGTTCAAGTTGGAAAATATTGGGAATACTTCTGTTTGTTTTGCGAATGGAATATCATTTTTGTAGGCCTAATATTTTCTTTTCAAATGTGGAGATATAAACCAATCGTTAATACAGTAGGATTGTTTTCAGTCGATGTCACATACCCTTTGATAATTTAGCTCTTGGCAAACATCATGCTCTGTTTAGTTTTCATCCCCCAATCATGTCGGAACATTTGCAGTATTTTACTGTACTGGGTTGTAGTTGCATTATGTACTGTAGAATCCCGCTTTAATGAGGCCATGTAGAAATATGCAATCATAATAATCTTAGCAGTTCTGGGGCAGCAAAACAATTGCACCTGATTAACGTATCCTATGGTTCCTTACGGATATAAATATCCCCGTAAATTTTTAGCAGTTCTTGTCCAAAACTTACGTCTTGTTTGAAAATAATCTGCAATTGAAATGCACGCAAGTGAAATCCCCGAAAAATCCAAGTACGCAGAGATTTGTGATGTCGTTTCATGTAGAATTTAGCACGGGGCTCGCCCGGCTGCGCTAGCCGGTTATATCAGCATAGGAAATGTGATCGTCGTATCACATAAAAACTTGATAGAAAAATTCGTCTCGAGGCTTAGTATTTTCACACACTAAATCACATAGGCGATGGCGCGAGTTGTGATTGGCTGGCTAGAATCATCGCATTTGAACCAATCACGATGCAGGGGCAATTTAAATTTTGCAATGGATCGTATGCATATGATGTCACCGAGCAAAACATGATGCCTTGTTTGGCGGTAAAAACCGACACGCACGTAAGTGCGTGGGCGAAGAAGTAGCCTGCATGAGACCATGTGCATCACTGTTTTCATTGGCGATGACCAGTGGGGTAGCTAGGATTTTTTCCAGGGGGGGGCAAAGGTATGAAATTTCCCCAAAACTTTTCCCGGTCAATGTGTATGTATTTCATATAAAATATGCAAACTTACGAGTATAACAACATTACCTTGACATTTTGTAATATTACCTGCATTTTAATCTTAAAGTATAACATAGAGCAATCGGAAATAACAAAGTATATTATTTTGGTAAACAATATCTGGTTTATTTGTATGTACTAAAGCAGTGGCATACCCAGGATTTCTCTGAAGGGGGAGGGGCATGCAGTATGGTCTAAGGGGAGGGGTGTCCCGAAATAATTTGACGTTTTCAAGTAGCCTACATGCAAAATGGTGCAAGATTTTTGACTTTGAAAGGAACAGTGTTAAAGGTTGAATCGTGGTGGTTCATGAGGATAAAACTGAAACTTTTGTGTCTTTACATGCACTCTTATGCCATTTATGCTACCTTATGAAGTAAAACTTGTCATTAAATTTGCACACTTTTAGAAGTCCAAATAAAAGAGCATTGATCGGTATTTGTGGTTTTTCTTGGTCACAAAATGTTATTTTGTCATTAAGATTATCCAAGCGGAGGCTACCATTGGTTGGCGCGGAGCGTAGAGAAAATTTGGAAAAAGCAGACCCCTTAAATGGCCGGAAATAGCATTTTCCAGGCTAATACGAAGAATCTAGCCAGTCGCTTTCTCCTTTTGTCGTTTGCAATAAAATGCTCACTTCAAAATATGTTCCCAAACTGCAAAGTGATCAGAGGGTTAAGAGCTAATTTTACTCCAAATATGTAATTTTGCCCAAAAGACCGAGCGAGGTGCCACCATTGGCTGCGTAAAGAAAATTTCGAAAAATCAGACCCCTCAGATGGTTAAAATAGCGTATTTCTGCTTGTAAAGAGAATCTAAACATGTAGTCTTTTCTATCGATGCCACCAGTGGGAAACAGAGTCTACCTTTTTAAGTAAAAATTGGAATTTGACAGAATTTGCCTAGGTCTATTTGTAGGAATTAAAAAAAAATTGGCATCACTGAAAGACCTTGCAAGGACAATCCTTCCCCTTTGAAAAATTTTGAAAAATCGGGTGTCCTTATAAGCATTCTGGTGCCACATATGCTATCTTTTGAAGTAAAATCTGTGTTAATAAAGTTAGACTACATGATTTTAAGAACAAAGAAAAAATGGCATCAGTGAGGGGGGCATGGCCCAATGGTCTCCTCTTCGCACGACACTAAGGAGGCCTAATAGTGGCTCGATCACACAGGATATCCTGTGAGAAAAGCAGTCTGTTGTGTGTAGAAGGCCACAAGGTACTCATTGTCCATTTATTGTTACACTCAAAGTGAGCAGAAAGCTATTTTCCCAAACTAGCTTGTAAGTCTCCAAGGATTAGGCTAAGTGACAAAATCTAAGTGTGCCAACGGTTCCCGTTAATTCTAATTTCTAGATTACAGTAACTTTAAGTTTATCGTTGGCCATGGATTGTTTCAGCCCGATCCATCGTTATGTACACAGAGTAAAATCGTACAGCTACTGCTAGCTTGTAGAAGAACATAACAACCTCGGGGGGACTACGGTAGTGACTTGTCAGTTTTCACATCCTTTTACTGATGAATTCCCAAAGTATCACCTGAATAACAGCTTCCTGTGCACTGAAATGCACTGACCATAACCCCCGTGCGTATACAAGCACAAGGGAACATTCAATCTGCTACGCGACAAGGACATTTCAGTGGAACTCGAATTGGGCCGGTTCATGAGACACTGACGAAATCTGAGTTAATTTGTTGCATGAAAATACGAATTATGTATGAGAAATGTCTCACAATTTCTTATTCTAACAAAAATTTTGAGAAATTTTTGTGAAATTTTTGAAATAATAAGAAGATTCATCAAATTTCCCTAAAAATTTTTCCAGGGGGGCCCCCTGCCCCCCCAGTGGCTACGCCACTGGCAATGACGTTCACATTTCATAAGTCCTACTGCAAATAACATTACGGAAGGAATGCGAGAAATGGCTTAATTTATGCAGGATAATAACCACCGAACTTCCAAAGATTCTAGGTGATACGTGTACAAAACGTGCACAGATATACATGGTAAGCTTTGGGACTTGGAAATACAGCCAAACACTGCAGCTTGGATAGTCTGTACTTGTGCTTTTGTACAGAACAAATTGCACAGCAACTTACGGGGCACTTTTTACAGAGTGCAAGGAATACAATTTCAGGTTATACTACATTGTTATGGGGAAAATAACCAACGATCGCTCTCATGGCAGGGGTATAATTTATACGTTTGTGCTTATCAATGCATTCCGTTTTGGCAGGAAGGATTGAGTACGGTATAAACACAGGAATTTTAGCGAAATTAAGAGCAAGTTTCAAGTATATTTGTGCCCTTTTTTCAGTTTACAAATAATCGGTGGTAATGATGGGTTGAATTGCAGAGTTTTACCGATGCCGATAAGTTAATTTTTTATTACAATATACCCTCAAATAAACGCCCCCCTTTTCAAAAATGTATCGCCCCTGGGGGCGTTTATTACAGAATATACTGTAAACAAAACCCTCTCAGTACTTTTCATGTTGTGTAATATAAGCTTTGGTACTCTGCATTGTTTGAATTAGCTGTCAATCAAAGAGCTAAGCCAATTGAGAATTTGGGTACCCTTGTACCAAAGTTGTAGTTTGGGGTGAGAGGTTTGGCCCTTTAAATGCAAATGTAGTCAGTTGTTTTACTCCTCCGGCTAGCTGCAGTTCTTCTGTATGCTGCACGTAGAAAGAGAGGACAATAGTCCATATGCAAAGTTATTGAAAACCACAGCACCTTTATTATGTATCATACCTTAATTTACACTGAATGCATGAAAAGTCTATGCACATTGTGTGAGGGTACACTGTGTTCTGCCAGTATATATAGCTTGTGTAGGATATATTTCTGTAGGGAAGGAGAAACCAATAAACAGCCATTGTTAATGTGTCATACTCGCGTCAGATCACGATACACATCAGAACAAGGATATTTCAAGTTCGAATGAGGAACCATCTTCGCATGCATGGTAAGTTGACGCTTTAGTAGGTCCTAAATGTTCCTTGCCATGTTACTCTAGCCCTAACCACACCTACTGTATCTGAAATGCTTCCCTTATCCTGACATAATCCAAAACTTGCATTTGGACATCAGCTGGTGAGCATACAATAAGACACTGTATATACAGTATAATCAAGTGCTCTCTGTGCATGCTACAGTATGACATATGAGCTACTCTGTATTTTTTTATTTTGATGTCAATTGCTACGGTATTGCTAATAAAATTGCTTTACAAAGTGCATTTATCTGTAATATATGGATCACTTTAAATCTGCTACACTTCAGTTTCAATGTTAGAAAGGGATTAATTCATATCATTACCTGTTTTAAATTGCTTGTAGGTTTCGTATCAAGTAGGTTGTTCCTAATGAAAAGTAAGAGAGATGAATATCATGACTTGATTATTGATTCCTTGCTGAATACCTTAATATAGCAGTGGTGGGATATTTTTCGTGGTTAGTATGCAGATTTATCATGGTGAAAGCAAAAAGTCAATAGTTTTTGGTGGAGTTCAAAGGGAATTTGATTTCACCAGAAGTAAAATCATGAAAACATTGTTAAACACAAAGAGAGGAAGAACTTTGTTTTGTTGGAGATCAGCCAGATCACCAGAGGTAAAATGCTATGAGTGCACGAGGGGGGTTTAAACCTTTTTTAACAAGATAACCTTTAAGTAGGATGTGGATGCAATATGGTTAAGAAAATAACCCTTACTGTTGAAGAGAGAGTTCAGAAGTCATCTGAGGTCACCAGTTATCAAAAGGTAGAATTTTCCAAGAATATCTTCTATAGCCACCAAAGGTAAAAAAACAAGATTTCCCAAATTTTCCATTCAGCAAGGAATCACAAGCCTTTTGCATTTCTGGCTACTGAAATTAAATTTGTGCAAAATATTCGTGTTCTCTACATGGATACAGTAAATAAAAAGAAGTTGCTTCTTAATACATACTGTAACAATTTCTTACATGACCTGCTATGTACTTTTAGCCTATTACATACTGTTGCAGTTTAGTTGTCATATTGAGAGGTAGAAGCCTTATGTGTTAGGTGGAGGTCAAAGGTCATTTGATTTCACCAGGCCACATGTGTACAATATTTCTTTCTTGAACTGCTATGTATGACAGTGTACTTGATTTATTGAACACGTATGTTGTACAGTACGTATACTGGGCTAATCATGAGTCGATCACTTAACAAACTTTGTAACCATAAAAGCAAGAAAACATCTATAAAAATCAATGAAAATCAACAGTAGTATTTTGTAAAGTGTCTTCTTTATTGTCTATATTTTGGTGTTGTTTGGATTGAATAATCAGGAAAAAATGCATCTTTAAATGTAGGTTGCAGTACAAGAAGGAATGCTTTATATTAGGTACTGTAATCTTGAGTCAATCACTTCATAAAACAAACAAATAAAATCCCATAAATTACCACATTTAATGTGAGTTTTTCATATAATGATAATGAATAATCTGTTTTCAATTAGAATTCTTATTTAGAACTTCATAAAAGACATTCTCTTCATCATCTTTAGCAATTTTTGGAAATTTCTGGTTCACAGTTTTGTCAAAATTTGAAAATCTGGCCATGACAGACATTTTGCTTTAAACGTTAAAAATTTGAGGACAAATCATTGGTTTTGATGTTTGTTAAAGAATGTGCATTGCAGGTCATTCTGACATTGCAATCACATCACAATTACACGCTGCACTGGCGTTTAGAAGGCAGTAATAGACTCATGATAGTGATTGACTCATGATACCATACTATACACATGCAGATATTTTTCAAAAGCTGTAACATGAAATATCCAATATTAAACTATTTCCTGTTTACACGTAATTGTTATTAAATTTGTTGCCTCTGTTTTTTATACTTAAGATGGAAAGACAGATCCAGATGCAGAATGCAATGAGAGAAAAAGGAATGGCAATGCAGTTGTCAGGGGCCAGGGAGATGTTCAATTGGCTCGGCTCTTTTTATGCCCTGGCAGTCGTTGGCGGACTTTTAGGGTAAGTAAGCAGGACTCAAAATAACAGACAGCACCAATAGCCATGGCTATTGGGTCTTTTTGTGATGGCTGTGGCAGGGCTTGAATTAAGGCTCCAGCAAGCAAGGACATTTCCCCATCAGTTTTAAAGGCATATCATCTGAACTGAGTGGGCACCAAGGCCAAACAAGTGATTTTGTATTGACAACAATGTAATCTTACGGGTAGGGTACGGAGACCAAATGGCTGTGATCATCATTAAATTTTATAGGGCAACAAGGCCATTGCCAAAAGTACCACAGCCATGGCTATCCTGGCCTTTGATTAATTTCAGCCCTGCTGTGGTGCCCCTCAAGAATGTCCCGTTGGAATAACGTACTGTAGACTGATAGCCATTTCGCTCATTTTGGCTATGCCGTTTTGAATCTTATTTCAACCTCTGGTAGGACTGTACAAATCAAGGTTACAGCACTGCATTTGGCAAGTATGGAATATTATTAAAGGGCCAATTCTCTCACCCCAAACTAGAATAGAATAGAAGAGGAAGAGGAAGAGAACAGAAGAGAACAGAACTTTATTAATCCATCAACTGGAAATTGCCAAGCTCGCTACATATAAAAACAATTAACACAAATAAAATGAAAGAAAAACAAACAGACTTAAAACATTGAAAAGGTTAAAACAGGTAACAAAAAAATTAAAACATTAAAAGGAGCAAAAGGCAGCACACAGAGAAGTCTAACTACCGTTTAAAACTACAATTGTGACAGCGAATAGCCTGTAGAATGAACGATTAGGGGTGCCGAGTTTTAGTGCCAAAGCTTGGAAGTCTATGTCTGCCGCTACGAGCTATAAATTGATCGGCTAGGAGTTTTTGTAAAGGGTGGCTGACATTGGTCCAGATTGTGTGCAATTTTTGTGGCAAAAGGGTACCATATGTATCACCAACCCCTGTCTGTGCAGTCCCAATTATGCGACTAGCTCTTTTAATTAATCGATTTAACTTCTTGTGGGGGAGTACAGAAACTCTCCATTGGCCCAGCTTTTTGATTGACTGTTAAATCAAACAATGCAGATTGCCAAAGCTTCTATTACACAGCATGAACTGTACTGAGAGTGTTTTGGTTATACACATAGAAATTTTCTATACTCACCTTGAAGCAATAAACTAAGGGAGCACACCACCATTAATTTCTCTATTGACTTACACACTATATTGCCTTCATTAAATGCCCCCCTGCAGCCCAGTCAAAGTTCACACTCCACTAAAGCTACCCCTCACATGAAAGCCATGAGTTGGCCAATCATGGCATCACAAATTCACCATAGCATGACCGTTTAGATTTTGAGATAAAAGGGGATGAAGTTTTGGGTCTGTACACCCTACCCTATTAATCCGCAAGGTGACGGAAATAACGTCTTTTTCACACCAAATTTTTAAACAGTCTATATCACCTTCAATTCTTCCCAATTTGGCAACACTCACACATTAACACGTCCTCTTACATATCCAAAACAAAACAACCACATCTGATTAGCTTAACTTGAGCAATTCACACTTAAAGAGGACCTAAAACTGACGGTGTACTTTGGAACTACTTTTCCCGGCAAGGCCGTTCTGCTAATGGTGGTGTGCTCCCCTAAGATTGTGACTGGATAAGGATGAATTTCAGACAACTGTGGGAGGGGTAAAGTAAGAAGGTTTAGGAGAATTGGTACTGTTTGGGGTGAGAGAACTGGGCCTTTAAAACAATTATTAGACCAGTTTACACTGCAAGTTGATATTTTTAACACAACAGTGCCTTGTTTAGTGATTAGTTGCATGTCTGAAGTTAAGAGCTCTCAGGTTGTTCAAATGTTGTGCCGTGATATCTGAATCAGAAGTTTGGTTGCCAGCCATGGGATTTCAAGAATCATGGGAACATAATTGCAGGTTCCATCATTTTTACCATGGTGACAAATGGGAATTCACTTTCTGGATAGATCTGTTAAAATATTCATGGTTGGTAACCGATTGGTTTTGAAGATTTGGTGGATCCTTGATTTCATCACCATCTGAGTGCCACACAGTGGGGAACAGTGTTCCTGAAACTGATGCCCTATGGCCTGACCAACTGCTGCTGCATACATCCAAGTGGCAAATTCAGTGGATTAAGAGAGTCCTTTAGTGCAGTACCATTTCTGCTACAGATAAAACATAATAAGGCGATAACCCTGATGCATGTTTTAGGTTACTACAGTAAATCTGACTATCACATTTCAATACATAAGATTTGCTGACCATTTTTGGGGGCCATCTTCTCATTTCTTTTGCCTATCTGTTCTCATCAATAGTTTTATTCAGTTCAAAATGTCCTATTACTCTGCTTTTGTTGAGGGTTTGGATTTTTTGCAGCCATCTATGGCATAACAGGGTTTATAAAAGATTATAAAAGAATTAAAAACATAAAAGCTAATTTGGTTGTACCAACAGATAACATCCACAAAAGATCAGGGCAGTTAAAAAGAATAACAGTGACTATTTTCTTCCTTGCCATAGTGGAATGTCACAATATTCAACTTTTCCATTTCAAATGGCAAATTTTATTTTTAAAAAAGATTTTTTTTAAAAATATGTCTTTATTATCCCTAAAAAAAAATCAGTTTTTTTTTTTTTTATCCCAAATTGTACTACGAATGTCAAATCACTACCCTTATATGTGCATTCTCTGTTGTGATACACTTTCCTTCCCAGCATGCATTGCACACTGATGTTCCCCAGTTGGTATTTCGCTGACCACCAATTGACTGTGGGATTCTTCTTCATGACAAATGATTTTATCCTTTCTTCAGATTTGCAAAATCCAAGAATCCTGCTACCATCGTGCCTCTCGTACCATTGTCCTTCATCGTTGGTTATCAGTATGACTGGTGCTATGGTAACAAAGTTGAAAGAATCAGAGGTGAGCTTTTGAAAGCTTTATAGTAAGTGGAACTATGGGGGCTTAATTAATTAATTATAGGTAGTCACTCATCACCCAAACTTTAATTTTACCCAGGGTTAGAAGGGTACAAAGATTCTCAGTTGTCAAGGCCCTTTGTTTACATCTGCACAGTAGCTCATACTACATAGCACACATGGAGTGTGTTCTGGTGATGCATTGAAGCCTTCTTTGCCCAACAGGGTATGCTCTGAAACAGTAAGCAAGGATTGTGTCTGTGCAAGGGTCTTATACAGATATGGGAGGGGCTTGAAGTAAGTATTGTAGGTTGACATAACTGGAACTGCCTGGTGTGTCAAATATCTGTCTTTAACCCTTTATCGTTGTGCTCCAATGGGGGCATATTTGAGCGCCTCGGGAGTGGGTGGAAAAGCGGACGTAGCATGCCCCGCATCAGCTTCCGTAGGTTATTGACCCCGTCACCTTAAACTGTTGTCCCTCTCGTTGTTGTGGCCGAATTTTCGGGTAGCTACTCACAGTTTTTTGAGCTCCACGTGAAACAGTAAAGATGGGTGACAGCCGTGCTCTTATGGGTCCAAAGGACCCAAACAACGGTAAAGGGTTAAGACAATGGATGGGTATAACAACATCATAACATCATCTAGTACAGTATTTTAAATAGAAAATAATTTAAACAAAATTTCATGCCATTTAATGTACTGTAGCATAGCAAATTTACAACAATATTCCTCCAAAATTTTCCCAGGAATTTTGAATATCTTTCAGGAAGTTTACTTTTTGTTTTTGTGAAAGTTGTGGGCTCTAAACGCACTCACTTATTGTGACATAATTTCAGAGTTTTACTCTAAAACCATTTTCTGTGACATCAGTGATTTGTTTGGAGGAAAGTATCCTACTGTGGGCTCGACTTGGACCAATTGGTTGGAAACTGGGTCATAAAACTCTAACTATTAACTAACTACTGTAGTAATAGTGCTTGTGTACAGATACCATTCACCCTGTTTAGGCAAATTCACACTAGTTACTTTTGAAGCTCAACCACCCTGTCTTATTGTCATTTTCGTTGCTAAAATTCAAGCTAGTCATTTTCGGTAACTAGTGCACTGTTTGTGTGCCAATATGATAAAGTTACACTTTGTTCATAATAAATGTGATGTTAAGTTGATGTAATCCACATTTCATCAGGTACAGTAGCTGCACTTGTAAAATCAGTTATGACTGTTTTATTTGGTATCCTAGGCAACTACTCAAAACTTGTATATTGTATATATGTGAAAGAGGAGTGGGTTTTTCCCACTGCCATGTACTGTCGGCTTCACATAAATAAATGGTGCTGTCTTACTTGTATTGAAGATGGTAACTTCATGCTTGTAACTTTTAGTAAAAAAATAGTTTTTATTTTGAGTTCTTTTCTCGGTATCTTTCTTTTGTGATTTATCAAAAGGTCAAATCTTCTCACCCAGAGTTCTCCAAACCTATTTACTTGTGGCCCATCCTACACCCTGTCTAAAACAGATATAATCCTAGTTATTGCCTAATATGTGAATATCCCAGTGAGCACACAGGGACCTAATGTCCAGTTTTTTGAGAGCAACCCAATTTATCATGTGTGTGTATTAATAGCTAGGTGCACTGTACTGTGCATCTTTCAAATTTGATGTCAGTCAGAGCAGTGCCAAATAAGAATTTGGCTCCCCCTATCAAAACTTGTAGTTTGTGGTGAGAATTTTTTGTTTTGTCTTTATAATATTTTGAATGAAAATAACTTTTAACATCACTAAAGCATGATGGCCAGGTCATTGTTTTATGATGCTTAGCAACCAGAAATGTGGAAAAATTTAAATTTGTTATTTTATGAGAGTTTGAACTTTGACCCATGTGAAAATGTTGTAGTTTGCTCCTTGATGAGAAACCTAATGCTCTTTGACCTGGCCAGGGATTAAACCATGAACCTTGCGGTTGCATAGTTTCATACTGTAAGTACTTAAAATGCCACCACATATATTCACATTTCAAAATACCTCCATGGCGAAATATTAACCTTATAGGATATCTGTCATGACTACGGCAGTTTTGTGGAAAAAAACTGAGGTTCCCAATTCCCCCAAAAATAAGCGCTGGCCAAAATGGGGTAGACAGTTAGATAATATTTAACAACACACCAATACGAATGTGTTTTATAGTGCCATACTGTTTAAATACTGCTCAAGTCCTCACCTTTAGTCGCCTTTCACAACAGGCAGGGAATACCGTGGACATATTCTACAACCCCCAGTCCACAGGGCGATGGCCAAAACTACAAAATGGGATCAAATTACTCATGGTGCATTGAAGGGTAACATCTCCTTCCAGTTTCATCTATTAAAGATAAAGTGCTATCAAGTGTCAACCTTCAGAGTTATTGTCAAATGCTTGAATGGGCATCTAATTGGTATTGATAACAGTTCTTGACAAGATTAAATAAAGAATAAATTTTCTGAAATTACCACATTTATCCACGTGGCCATGGTATTATACTCTCCCTCTTGCAATGAATCTAGCTGAAAGGAGACACTAGCATCGGTTATGAGGTTTATCCAGTGGTGGACTCCGTATTAAATTGAACATCATCTCATCAGCTCTTCTTATTTGGTGTAGTGTTTGGGCATCCTCTGTTAAAGCAGTTGGCCAGGTTTGATTCTTAGATGGAGCCATGTCAAAGAATTTAAAAATGGAACCTTCTGTCAGTCATTGCCCATGATGCATGGCATAAGAAATGGACTAGGGAATTCAAGACCCCACAAGTAGCAAAAAGGTTGTGGTCACATCTATAATTAATCATCTATAATTGATTTAAAGGTTGTAATCTGAGGCGTAAACCATTATCTAACTAACTAGGTAGCTGGATCAGCTCATTTGTGTCACTGTCAGCTGTCAGTAATCACCATTCAGTACCAGTTGTAAGAAAGTTAAAGCAACTTAGAACCCACTGAAAACCTGTCAATACCATTCAAAGCTTAATGTGATGTCTTGGGTAAAATTTGTATGGAATGTAATGCTGTCATTTGTTTGTTACCATTCATGACGTCATGTAAGTCAGTATGTTTTGACATGAAATTTTTATTTTTGTGATATTCAGCTGATGCTGAGAAGATACTTCAAGAAGAACAAGGTAAAATTGCACTGCCATTAGGACTACCAACATTTGCTGGCATAGATGCTGCACGACTTGCTGCTGCTGAAAAGGAAGGCTCCAAGTAGTAACATCAGGGCATTATCACCAGAGGGAACAAGATTTTGAAAATGTAAAGAGAGTGAACTATATTTTTTAACTTCCTCAGGGACAGTTAATACTTGACGGATTAAAATAATGCTCATGTATTGAACCATTGTATGCAAGAATGTCATACTTTATGCAACTATGTTGGAAGAACACTTTGAGATGTTTGCTTTTTACAGTGTAAGGTGCTAGCATGCAAGTGCAGCACTGGTGATATCATTGCTGCGTGGGCAGTGGTCGATAGGAAGGGGAGGGGCTTGTGGCCTTGTCCCCTCCATTATTTGAGAAATTGCCCATTGTCTGAATTTTTTTTCACAGCTTTCTGAAAATGAGGTTATATCCTCCCAATATTTAGAACAAATTGTCACCCTTGCATATCGCTGTACTTAAAATTGATTGGTCAGTGGTGTGTTGATATAAAACTTGTCTCTACTTTCCATGTTATTCAAACATGGTTGCTTTTCTCCACTTCTGTCAGGAGTATGATGTAGGTGAAATGTGTCTGTTGTAAAGCTTCAGGCAGAGAGGTCAGTGGTTTTAGAATTTTGGCAAAAAGGCAATTGAAAGTGATTTCAGAGGGAGTCTGCACTTGAATGAAGCATTTATTGTTGCTGTGTATTTGGAATGAGGGTAGAGGGAGGAGGGGTAGATTTCTGGGAGATTTTGATTAAATTAGATTGTTCATTGTACATTTGCTTGTGCATGGCAGCTTTGGGGGCAGGGGTAAGGGGAGAAAGTTTTCTTTAGTAATCTCAACTCTTAAGGACAGTGTGTGATGTAGAAATGATATTTCAGACCTTGGCCCTGTCTACCTTGTTCCAAGTAGTTAATTCCTCACATGCTCTGTTCCTCAACTTTATGTGTCCAAGTTTCCTAGCCCTTGCTCAGGACTTTTTCTAGCCCATAAAGCTGCTGTTGGCACCACCCCACAATTTATCTACCAAGCTTATATGCTTCTGTATTGCTGTGTTCAATATATTAGATGAATATGACAGATGAGAAATATTTCTATTTAGTTCATTTTAGACTCACCTATTTTTGTGAATCATGAGAAAATTTCAAAAGAATGCAAGGCATTTCACATTAAATATCAAAATCAGCGTAATGCATCATACTCTATCCTCAAGAAGAGATAGAAAAGAGCAAAATATTTGAAATTGTCAAACATCACCAGAAGAGCTCTCTTTTCCAGCTGGAAGACTTCAAGGGTTTTGTATCTTTGTGTGCTATGTTCTGGTGTGTAATTTAGGATAAAAAGTTGATGGAATTTTAATTTTGTGTTAAAGGCAGTCATTCGTCACTCCAAACTACAGTTTCAGTATACATATATCAAAACTCTCAATTGGTACAGCCAGCTTTGATTGGCATCACATTCAAACAATGCATCATAGCTAAATTACACAGCATGGGCACTGAGAGTGTCTTGATTACACATTATGGACTTGTATGGCCACTGGGACAAGCCATGAAGCAATAAACTAGGATTGTGTCTGGATAAAGACGAGTTTTAGATAAATGTGGGAGGGGCTAGAAGTAAGTAGGTTGGGAGAATTGGAACTGTTTGGGATGATGAAAATATGCCTTTAAGAGATGAGGAATTTCTGCAATAGCTAAAATGTGTATGTAATATGTAATATTCAAATAAAATAAACTGTAAGAGAAAGAAGTCCAACTTCAATAGTATTCTATCATTAACATTCTTTTTGCTCGGAACTACTGTATATCTTCTTGTCCCCATTATTGATCAGGGACTTTTTGTTTGAATAAAAACAAAGAGTGTAACAACAGACAAAAGTTCAACTTCAATAGTAATCCACCATTAACATTCTTTTTGCTCGGAAATATATCTTCTTGCCGTTCCAGAGAATAAGCGGTGGCATTGGTTTACTTAAAAACAGCAACAAAACGTTGCATATGAGCTCTTTATATTTTAATTGAAATTATGGTTGATGTTGTTTTAAGCAAAATATTTTGCATTTGAAAGGGAAACGTATGTGTTACTGCGAATGAGTTAAACAACTGAGTAACAAATATTTTGTCACATGATTGAACAGGGCCTTTAATGAATTGAAATATAATGGTATACAAATTTGAATTGAGTGATTGAAGTGTCCCTTCAATTTCTTTCTTTGTTTTTCCTTTGAAAGATGTCAACTAAATATGTGTGTCCATTGAGTGGGACATTGTTTTCCTGATGTAATATGGCTCAAAAAGTAGTGATTTATTCTGACAGGCTTTTTACTGGCTCTGCAGTTCCTATATTTCCCTATATTATTTTGCTTTCCCTCTATATTCCTTAGTTATTGCAAAATTTGCCATGGAAACCCTTTGTTTGGTTTCCCGTTTTCTCTTTTCAGGTATTTCCATACGAGTCCAAGAATGTTGTGATCCCTGTTGTTGGCCTACAGTACTGTACAGTCAAATGATAGGGCAAGTTGCTTTTTGCATGGTGACTCTGCTGATCATTTCAAATATTGGGGTGAATGCCCAATAAAACTCTATACTTGACTGAAAAAACGTCCATATAGATCCCTACTTTGATATTAAAAATTGCTATATTTCCCCCTATTATATGCCTGCAGAACAGAAGAAAGCTGCTATCCATTGTCATACCTTACTTATTCTGAAAAAATTCTGCCACACGTGAAGAAAGTCGCATGGTTGTGGCTTTAGGTATCTACAATCGTTTTAGAGAGAATTTTATACATGGGACGGTGGTGTAAATCATTACTCGAATGGGGGACGGGGGTGGGAGGGGGGTGGGTGGCAGTCCCTGTCTCCCAGGATTGACGCTTATACAAAGGGATGACTAAAACCCGTGAAACTTTGGCAGTGCGGCTTGATTTTGTCCAGATGCATAAGTGCAGACTTTTCCAATTCTCCTTGCAAAGGAAACCCAATATTTCAAAGATTTTGCCATAAAATTCCCTTTCTTAAATGTTAGCTTCAAATTTTCAAGACCAAAGGACTAAAAGACATAAATTCTCCCGTCACCTTTGCTTTATTTAACCAGCGCTATGGGATGGGACATCATGGGCGTCTGCAGAAAAAAAGTCGGGGGGGGGGGGGAATTTCTGGGGGGGGCAAAACCTCCAAGTCACCATGAATTGACACAAAGCATGCGAAAATTTCAGCCCAAAATGACTCCCAGATCGCCGGAAATGGCATTTCTAAAGCCTATTTTTCGCATAGAAACTTGGAAAAAGCGTTTTGATCTGGTTTTTGCTTTGATTTTAATACGTTTTTTCAAATTTTTGATTTTCCAGGGGGGGGGGGGGTGCCCCCTTGCCTATACCTGCGGATGCCCATGTGGGGCATGTCTCTCAGCTCTGGAAGTGGTCGGTGGAAAACACTGGAAGGTAACCTGACTGAACAGCTAGGAGCGCACCCCAACTGGCCTTCATTCCCTCATGCGTTTTAGATATGCTTCAAAATGTTTAAAAATAGCACCATTTTGCATTTCAGTCCTCTTCAAAGAGCCAAAATATCCTCCTCCCCAGAACAACGAAGATGATCCCTTGCCAACCTCCGATTGAAACCGCCTAGATATTTTGCTTTTTTCAACTGGCAACAAACAAACGAATGAAACAAACAACAATTCCTGACTAAGTACAACATATACCTGGACATTTGTCGTTTGAAGAAACCATTTTGCGTTTGGACAATTTCAAACGTGAAAACTTTCCGGTGTCGCGATACACTTTTACCCATGTCAGTCGGGTGAATTCACCGTTTCGCCCCTCACCTCACAATTCATGCGCACCCAAGTCTGAAGATTTTTAATGTGTAAATACGTGATTTGTGCATAATTTATACGATATTTTGTATGCTTAAGGAGACCAATTTTTATGTATTTGATGATGATCAATCGAACTTTTCTAAGAGTAACCGTATTGAATACAAATACGCACCTATTGCTGGCAAATAATTGGGTTTGCACGAAGCGCAAGAAACTTTTAGTCCAAAATGCCTTCCCGATCGCTGGGAAAAGCACTTTCCAGGCCTGTTTACCGTATATAAGTGGGGAAAAACTAGCACTACTGTAAATATAAACATAAAAACATCCGAAATATGCAAATGGGGGCGCTGTCCTCCCGACCCCCACCCCCTGGCTACGCGTCTGCCTCATTACACTCTCCAGGACATCTACGTCGTTATTTATTTCTTATTTTCCCTCAGTTTCCATTGAAGGAGAAAATATTTACAAGATAAGTCCCAAGGGCCAGTGCCCAGGAATTTTCGTGTTGTATATATGCGAAGTGACGAAATTTGGAATAATGAATTTCGGTACAGGACAATGCATGGCAGCAGGCTCACTATCCAAGCGGAGCGCCACCATTTGTTGGCTTGTAGCGTACACCAAAATTTGAGTAAAGATGCTTTCCAGATCTCTGGATTTAACTGTTTAAAGGCATATTTTCATCATCCCAAACAGTTCCAATTCTCCCAACCTACTTACAGTACTTCTAGCCCCTCCCACATTTATCTAAAACTCATCTTTATCCAGACACAATCCTAGTTTATTGCTTCATGGCTTGTCCCAGTGGCCATACAATTAAGTCCATAATGTGTAATCAAGACACTCTCAGTGCCCATGCTGTGTAATTTAGCTATGATGCATTGTTTGAATGTGATGCCAATCAAAGAGCTGTGCCAATTGAGAGTTTTGATATGTGCATACTGAAACTGTAGTTTAGGGTGACGAATGACTGCCTTTAAATGGGGCTTTGCGTCTTAAGTCTGGTTTTACTAGCTACGCCAACGACCTCTTTTCCAGTTGCGAGTTAGATTGCTTCCGCATACTCTGATGCTTATGCGGAACACCACGCACAACGGCATGTAGGCTCCGTTTTGAAGTCTTTGGTATGACCAAACCACTGCCCTCCCTTTTGGGAACTTCTTCAATTGTATATATTTGAAGGTCCTTAAATGCAATATATTGAGGCATAAACCAATTTCTAGATGCATCAACTGTCAAAAGGAAGTTACTTGGTGCCAGGAAATTCATACTTTGAACCTATGGGGGGGGGGGGGGGATTTGGCGCGGATCTCCACCATCAGCTAGAGCGGGAAGGAACCAAATACTTCTTCTTGATCGCAGGAAACTGTCACTTTCCAAACACTCCAACATTCATCTGAACCACCTTTGTCTTGAGATTCCAAGTTTAAAATGAATTCAAATACTGGAGCAGGAGCTGTGGCGGTACAGCTATCAATTTGAGCAGACATTTAAAGCGACTCATTGAGTTGGTACATGGAAATCAACAATTTTTCCAAACCAGTTAAGTTTTTTTTCACGTACCAATGACAAATGGTCAATCTTAGACAATCCCCATTCCCTACATACAAATAACTGTTTTATGAGTGAGTAGTTAACGGTTGAGGTCGGTTTTCAAACATTTGTGACCAGACACTTTTTCAAATTATGTACAAAACCGTTACAAGTCAGGAAACTAGAAAATTCAAAATTTTAACGTTTCCTGTGACTTTTGGACTTGAAACTTGACTTGTTATGCTAACTTTTAGCATTGTTATGTGGTAGTGACCCTTTGGGAATCTCAATGTCAACTCAATAAGCCTCTTTAAACAGTGTACTATCAAAAAAAAATCTCGCCGCCTCCGAAGAAAAGTTTTTTGAAGGCCTACAATATAGTTTATTGCTTCAGTTAGTACCATGAAGTCACTTATTCACGCTGAAAGCTAGCTACATCACACACCTTACCCGATAATAACATATGTTCATCCATCAATATGTTGGGGCTAGGGTGGTGAGAAAGCGAAAATTTTCTCCACTCTACGCCAGTGGAGTAGCTACAGAGCCCCCCACTTAATCGCCCAGCCCCCAGCAGCCCCCCACTGGCGACCGTGGCAAAAAATTATATTCATGCTGGCCGATGATAATAATCAATCCGGGCTACCCGGCTACTATGACATAGATACACTTGCGATAGATTTACGCAGTTGCAGGGTATTCTGCAATTGTAGCCCACTCTGAATTTAGCAATAAATTCAAGTAGACTGTGACAAGCTTCGTATCTTCGGAATGTCTTGACTTTTTAAACGTTGTGTTTCTGGATGGATAATTTTCTTGTAGATTTGGAGTGGCTAAAATCGGCTACCTTGATGTGGATTAAAGTGTGCTTCTAGCATCTAGCCTGTTTCTATCTCCTGTAGGGGTTTTTTCAGTTCCCGGGGATGCACAAATTTGTTCCAAAATCATAGTTGTTGTTTTGGGTAGAATATTTGACTCAAATACCGTTGGGAGGAATTTGCACTTCTCACGGACATTGCTATCAGTCTTTGGCCTGTGCAAAAACCAAACCCATGTTGGGTCAATGCAGTCTCAAGGGTGGCAACCTTAGCACTATTACCTCACAGGACCTCATTTAGCCCTTGGGGAGAGTGGACATACCCAGTGGCGTACGATTTCCGCAAAATCTAAATTCGGGCAGGAATTTGGAAGAAATCCGGACAGCCCTTTAATTTTGAATTAAAATGTGGCCGAAATCTTAAAAAATATGCCCGGAAAAAGGAAAGAAACGTCATAAATTCGCAATAAAATCTTCATGAAAAACCAAGTCAAGATTCCAAAAAATCGCTTCACCTTCGGGCAGCGCAGAAAGCTGTTACTCGTTACTTTTACTTTTTACTTACACATTTGGGAAGGCTGTGGCTTAAAAGAAACAATTCACTCTGAAGCCTGTTTTTTAATCTTGTGTAACATAGTATACCGAAATGGCCGATTATTTTAAAAGCTTCAAATCTTTGCCGAAAAACAGAAAACATGGAAAATAACAAAGATCTGCGACACATTTGGATAGAATGTAAAAAAGGTTTTCATCATCCCCACTTCATACTGTAGTCTTGCAAAAATTCCCTGAAAAGGTCAAACATTCGGGCAGAGGTAAAAACAATGCTGGGACGGTTTCAATAGCCAAATTAATTCAACGGACAGACAGGAGGGTGTTCAGGTGCCCAAAAGTTTGTCTTCTATTCTGCTTTAGAGCTTTATACAGGCAATGGTTATGAAAATCGGGTAATTTGTTTTTCGATGCTTTAATGATACAGTGTGAAAATGTTTTCCCATAAGCCTGCTTGAAAATTCGTTTAAACACACCTTGTAATCATTGTTACATTTTTCAAAAGTAAAATCATATACAGTCGGGAGTTCGGGCATGTGACACAATTTTATCAATATATATTGAATTTAGCCAAGAGTCGCAATAGAGTGAAATTCATTGGCCTGTTTTCAATTCCGTTTTGTAGTTTTCCCCCGAAAATATGCGGGACAATTTCATCTATTGGTAGCGATACATTTTATCTGGTAATTTTCTGATCAAATAGCGACTGCTTAGATCCTCCTATAAGCCCGAGAAATGTCATTTTCGACTGTCTCAGGGGTCCGATTTTTCAAACATTTCTGCTCGCTCCGCGCCAACCAGTGGTGGAGCTCCGCGTAGATATTCTCTTCTTTTTTTCTTTCCTCTCCTCCTGTTTTTCTCCCTCTCCCATTTTTTCCTCCCTATCAATGTGCAGGGGGGGGGGGGTCGCCCGCTGGACCCCGCCCATTGTACACGCGGGGCCTTAAAGTTAGATGAAATTTTTGGGGCCCAGATTCCATTTTTAAAGTCTTCGGTATGACCCGGCCAGGACTCGAGCTCCCGACTGCAAGCCGGATGCTCTAGCCACTTGGCCACGCAGTCGGTGCCTTGAAAAAGTTTGTCTGGAAGAAAAGAAAAAAGGGAGAAAAATCATCTTTCAGTATTCTGTTCACAGTCGTCGTTTCGAGGTAAGCCATTATTTAGGGCTCAGCATTACTCGTTTAAGAGGAAGTAGTGCAAAAACAACACGCTGTTATAATTTCCATTTTTATTATTTTGCCAGAGTGAAACAGATTGTACTCGACTTCAAAATACTGTTTTAAGTTGGATAACCAAATTGTAAAAGATACCTAATTGATTTAACTTCATTCAAGCGGGTTGCCGGTAATGTAAAATGCTAGAGGCTTTGGGATGTAAGGGGTCTAGAAGAAGGGGGTCTCCCGTGTTTTCTTTGGAGAAGAAAATGTTCACAAGCATAGTCTTCTGGTGCGAAATGATGCAATATTTACTCCCCACGTTTAATCAAGTTAATAGAAATCACTTATTTGGCCTTTTAGCTATCACGCGTTTTCCAAGCTTTTGTCAGAGGTTTCATCCCCGGCCCGGACCGTTTTTTAGCCACTTCATTACACATATTACAACCATAGAGTGATGGTTTTGTCTGTCTTTCTTCTGAACGTTTAACGTTAATATCATGAACAATAATTATGGGCTAAAAATATCACCTTGAGATAATTGGAGCAGTACTTCGTACAATAACATATGATATACCTATATTTAGATAAGTCCATAACCATTTGGTGTCATATCTGTCTAGAGTGAATGTGCAATGGTACAAAGGATTATTTTAATAAACTGCAAGAAAACTATCTCACGTAGGAATTAGAGCTGTTTCATTCATATTCAGAAAATCTGTCACCCCTACTGTGGTTATAAAAGTCTCATATCCTTGTATTCCCGCAGTCTCAACTTGATACCAAGGTATTCACTGTGACATATATGCAATTTCGTACTCTCTTTAAGAATTCAGACGCCTAGGGGTTTTCTAAAACATTAGGGTGTATTTATAGGTAAACAATTAAATAAGAAGAACAAAGTGGCGGCTTCTTCATGTAATTTTTACACACATTCAACGGTCTAAACAATGTAAACACAAATTAGTCAAACAGTGCCCGAATTGACCACTCACGTTAGTCAACAATATCGACAAATACTTTACTAATATTTGACCCAGATGAATTCGTTTCTAACGATATGAAGCCTCCTTGATTAAGTTTTGACTGATATTCTTTAGTTCATTGCTATGAAATTAGTCGGATATCATCACAAGTTAGTGAAATATGAGTGACTAACGTGGTTAATCAATTCAGACACCACTTGACAAATTTGTTTTTACAGTGAAGGCACTTAATTTCAGTAAATTTCCGTCTCAACGATTTTGTAGTGTTTGGCAGCTAAGAAAGCAAATGCTATCCCTCAGACTTTCAGACTTGCTTCACCAACCAATAACTAAGTATGAATCAGTGTGCATACTTTACATATAATGCTCACTACAAAATGTCCTGGATACCCCAACTTGATGATAATATTGTTTTTGTATAACTCTCACACCCAGTATTGTTGTTCCTCTAACACTGGATAGTATGCTCCATGGACATAACTTAAGTGTCTTTGGCGGAATGACGGATCATATCCATCCCAGACGTACGAATTAGATGCCAGCGAATCTCCCCCGTTCATACTGGTATTTGACGAAACGATACACTGGCTTACACCAGCACTAGCCCCGAAATCTGAATCTGGAGCCACCGTCTTCCGTTCACTTTGAAAGACAGATCCGGAATCATGTTCTTCATCTGAACTACAGTTTGGACTGTTTGTAGGCACGATTAGACTAGACTCCTCTTTCAGCCGCTTCTTTATTTCATTGTTACCTCTCGGTACCTGTAGAAAGGTTAGAATAGATAAATTGGTTTAACATTACAAGAATACTAGTATTTCATCTCATTTTGGCCGTCTATTTCCGTCGGGGGTGGGGTGGGGGGGGGGAGGGGGGGTTGAGGGAAACTGACGTTTTATAGATGGGGTTATTGGTTAGGCAGGCGCGATTCGAAGCCTCGTTGCGACGACTGGTAAAATCCAACAAGTTAAAGTCTTCCAGAGGAGGAAAGTGTACTGCATCACAAGTATACTATACACATGGAAATGCTGCTCCCTTTAGTTTTCCATAGACTACAAAGATAAAGCCCAGCAGAGCTGTGAATTTCTTCTAGCCTTCGTATGCGATACCAAAAATGTTTGTGACGTCACTGTTTCCATTTGATCCCAATCAAACTGCCGTCTCCATTATCATACATTTGGTCTAAAATATCATCACAATTTGTATAAAAGCATGATCATGTGAACTGCTTTCCAACAAATTTGAACATCGTACAACAGGCATATACAATGTTCAAACTTTTCTTTGCATGTTTCATCTTCTCACCATGTGGCGATTTGTGTAGCGATACAGGTCTTAACTTGCTCCACCTATCACGACCAAATCTACACATTTTGCAATACTGTACAAGGACCGAGTTAACCAAAAACATTTCTCTGTCTCTTGAACAGTGGACGGAAGACATGAATTTTTTCATGGGGTTGGGGGACTGTCAAATTTCATAGGGCGCTATATGCTTCCGAAGCCTAGAAACTGGTGACAATGGGACCACTGTCGTTTTTAGGCAAGCTTTTAATGTGTAGTTTTCTTTTACTTTTGATTTTATCTTGTTCTGTGTCTTTGGCTTGGTTTATGTTTTATTGTACGGAGCAACAGATTATGTTTTTATAGTTGTGGCGTTTTATAAATTTTGTTAACAATAAAAATAATAATAATAATATGGTTATGATAATTACCAGTAATGTACTGTGCTGACTGGAAAGCAGATCGACTCTAAATAGTGAAAGTGGGGGAGGGGGCATTTGCCAGGGGAAATATATCTTCCTGCTCGAAAGACTCTACTCTGGGAATGCCACGATATGCCCCACTTTGTACACATGTTTAGATGTCTAACACAAGTGTCTAGTTACTAAACATTCTAAAACGTGTTTACTTGCTAAACATGCAGTGTTTAATAGCTAAACATGTTTATAGAATAAACGTTTTAACTAAGTTGGGACAAAATAACTGTAGGCCTGGGACAATTGAGACAGATCAAAACGAATTTTCAATAGGCCTTCCCTCTAAAAAGGGTGTCAATAAATAACATTTGTTCTAAAAATTTCCCCCACTTTTTAAGCACGTGTAGATGCTAAACACACCTGTGTAATTCCTGAACATTTCACTTTAAAAACATGTTTAGAGTTAGAACACTTAATGGATATTGTATCTGTGTATGGGAGGGGGGGGGGGTCTACGTCAAAAAAGTTCGATTCGTTTTAACAATATATATTTTCAACAAAAAAAATTGTATTTCAAAGACGTAGCAGAGGGCACACGACCAACCCATAATTCCTCTCACTGATGCCATTTTATAGTTGCTAACACTAAGAGATGGGGCACCCCTCAGAATAGCAGAACAATGTAGGCCTGCGCACCTGTTTTTGTCAAATTTACGAAGTTTAATTCATAGACAGATTGAAAATTGGAATATTTTCAGCACATGGATCTAGCAAAAGAAGCAACCTATAGCACAATTTTTACGTAAAACCTCTCGAGATAACCCCAAAGAGTTACAAAGGGAAGTCGTACATCTCCTCCTCTTATACTACTTCCCTCCCCTCCCCATAACAGCGATGAAGACCAGGAGGATGAATCTCTTTTACCCCTACCCCACACCAAATATAATGACCTTGAATTAAATCAGGTAAAATTGTTTTCATTTTGCAATTTTCTCATTTTGTTAATGGAGTGAACATTTTACAGCAAATTAAAACTCAAAATTATGACTTTTAGACTCTACCTGCACACATGGAATATCATCCACAGCTGTAGGAAGGGTTGTAATTTTTAAAAAAAATTTCAGTGCCCTCGGAGTCGATCATTTGGAGCGGCGCGCGTAGAAAGTCTTTCTTGTTGGGTTAAACTTACATTTTTTTTTATTTTTTTAGACAGAGAATATTCTGCCCCCAAAATGAAATACTTCCAGACGCATTTACTTAAACCCTACCGCAACATACTGCGTGTCTCTCATTGACTGATTGAGTGAAATGCTGGCCACGTCAGTCATGTATTTTTAGTAGGGAATTTCAATACACATTTCGAAGAACGTCCGGAGCGAGAATAGTTTCTGACCGCCGTTCTTACTCATGAGCAGGGTTGTCGCGAGACAATTTAAGGAGCCGGGTAAATTGTGAGCACCGTTTGAGGGGGGAGGGGCGCTCTAAAGGGTAGGGAGTGTCACCTTCCCTTTGACAAGTTATTGCAGATTTGTGAGTGCTTACAAAAATCAATGAATTATCACTCAATTCTTCAGAAATCTAAGAATTTTATTCAGTTAGGGTAAGAATTTTTTGCGTTGATGCTGAAATTGATGACGAGTGCCGGGCGGAGATTTTCAGAGCTGGGTAGCACCGGCACCGTCCCGTGTGGTGACAGCCTTGGTAATGAGTAGAAGGGGGAGGGTATCCTCTCATGTTTACAATTGCTTCAAAATCGTATACTATTTAAGGCCCCATGATTCAATGTACAACACAACACAGCAAAGTCTTAGGAAAATTTTGCATACACAGTAGGGAACAAATCAGGCTTTGACTCCTTTAATTGGGTGGAAATACTTTCGCTCCACCATATTTTTGACTGGATTAAGATTTCCTATCAAACATTGCTGGATTACGGAGTAAGTTAATACAAATAAAAAAAATGGTCACACACGTGTCAATATGTCTTACTAAATTTTAGTTTTTAAGTGTGGCACATAAAGATCAGTAATAGCTACTTGCATTGTATGTCTAGGGGGCGGCGCCTTGGGTGATGGCCACCACGGGTCTCTTTCTCTCTAAGAACACGGCACTGGGTTCTCGCGTAGCCTCCAAGAAAAATATTGTCAATGGTTAATATACCTACCACATAGTGGACGGAAGTAGCAATCCCCAGACCACCGTACTTTTTCCAAACCGCCGAAATGTAAGTTGAATCGTTAAGAAAATTTTGGAAATACACGTCTGCAGATGAATTTCGTTTTCTAAAGCATGTCATTTGCACATTTCTGGATTACACTGTACCTAAGTTCAAATGTAGGGGAATTCGATATGTAGTCTTTGTTCAAGATAAATTGCTTGGGAAACGATATGTATCAAATTACTGAAGTGAAAGAACCGGCTCGACTTACGAAATTGTCATTTCCTTACATTACATTTTTGGGAACCATGGACAAATGGAATGTGGGATGGTGGTGAGAGCCTGATTACCACCGTTTAAAAATAAACTGGCAAAAATCGTCGGTTATTTGAAACAGATAGTTCGGTAGTGTTTCTTTTGTATATTAGCATTACTATTGAATGTAAAATGAAATATTTTCAAAATCTTTTTAAAAATGCCCTTATGCCTGATATCTCTGGCTGTCTGATTATTCCTGACCCTGCTCAAAATCATGGCTTCACCTACAAACACAGGGCAGGGAAGACGCATCCCCAACACTTGCATATAAACAGGCTTGACTCATTTCTGTACGGGGTATGTTGAGGAAATTTAAGCAAGGGAGTCCCAGGGGCAGCTCCCTGTCCCAATAAGCATCTCGACGATTGGCGCACTTAAAGGGCCAAACCTCTCACCCCAAACTACAATTTTGGTACGGGGGTACCGAAATTCTCAATTGGCTCAGCTCTTTGATTGACAGCTTATTCAAACAATGCAGATTGTCAAAGCTTATATTACACAGCATGAATGGTACTGAGAGTGTTTTGATTATATAAATTGAGTTTTTCTATACTCACATTAAAGCAATAAACTGAGATGGCATCTGGATGAGGATGAATTTCAGACAATCGTGGGAGGGCCTTAAGTAAGAAGGTTAGGAGAATTGGTACTGTTTGGGGTGAGAGAACTGGGCCTTTAAAAGGTATCATGCCGATAGTGTTCCACAGGCGCCAACTTGAAGTTAACCGACGGAGATGACACTAATCGTGCTATACAAAGTTGCAGATGAAGATCGTTACCGGTACATATTTCATGGTATGCAGTGTGGAAAATGGTCTCAACTGTCAACGAAATTCCTGAATGCGTTTGGGCTTTTTACTTATTAGGTACCCGACTATATTGACTTATTGCATTTTTGGCGCTTAGGTCAGTTTAAAGTCAAGGGCAGTTCCCAAACTTATTTTGAAGCAAGAGTTAAATCTCTCAGTGTTGGTCTCATTTTTCTTCTAAGTATCTTTCGTTTTTTACATTTTAGGACTTTAATATTGCATATTCTTGTAAGGATAAAGCAGTTTATCTTGGAAGTTTCACAGTGTGAGGAGATAAAATATTGTTACCTGACCCCAAGAGCCAGTCAATGAAAAGGACAGTTAACTGCGCTTCCTCAGCTTGGGGTGATTGCATTCCCCCTAGCAGATTGTTATCAACAGGTGGGTGGTGATAGATGATGGGAGTGCGGTGGTAAATGGCTTATTTAGGGTTATTTTGGAGTGCAAATTAATATCATTTAGGTCTTGAAAAACCATCTAATTTACAGCTGGAATAACTTAAGGATTAAGTTTAAGGTAAGATCAGGTCTAAATTACGATTTTATGACGAAGAAAAATAAAATGCTATAATTTCGTATTCTTTACCTCATCCGATTCCGGAGATCTTGGGTGTGATCCGCTTATGAAGCTTGGTTCGGATGAAGTCAATATACGCTCACCTGCCAAGTTAAACTTTGGCAACCGGGACCGTGGTCCGATCCTTCTGGCCGGCTCAGAATATGTTCTTGGATGTATGTTGGCATTTTTTGAATGTCGGCTCTTTCGAAATTCAGATTGCATAGCAATTTTCCTCCATCTAGAACCAGCAGCATTTGTAACTGCTACAGGCATCAAATTTCCATTGTAATCTGGGGTCCATCTTTTGGTGGCAGGTACTCTCGTAAGATGGAAGTTTTCCCTACCATAGCCACTCACTGGTCTGACAGATGTCACCATTTCTCTGGGCCTAGTTTTCTCTGAAATAAATTCATGCATCGGTATTTCCTCTGACTGAGGCGAAACTTTAACGTCATAGCTAGGTGACATCTCTGAATTTAATGATCGGTTTGCAAGTGCATGGAAGACTTCTCTTCTTGCGGCAGCACCCGACAAAACGGCAGGCTCGGCTGTAACGGAAGGGGCAAACTTAACACGTCTTTGACGCTTTCTCAATCTTTCACAACACAGAAATATAACTATGAGCAGCACGATGAGGGCTAAAATTAAAATAGCGATAGCAAATCCATAGTAAAATGATAAGACATCTTCAAACATGAAGTCTGTTGTTGACATGGGGAAAGTAGTTTCCCTGTCATCAGTAGAATAATCAGTGAAACGTTGGGAATATGTAGTTTCATTCCTCACTGGTGTGGTGCTCTGCGTAATAGCAACATGGCTCCGGACGGCCCGAATTCCAGTTGAATTCGTAAAAATATCGACATGTGTTGTCGACACAACTTCCAAGAAACCTTGTTTTTTAGTCGATGTGTTATTAGATTCCTCATTATCCTTCTCTGGTGAAGGTTTCGGCCATCTTTGATTTAAGATATCCAACAAGGTCGCGATTGTCGAAACTCTCGTCTCACCCATCGGGGGTTACCGGTAAAGCGTTCATACTGCATGGTGTATCTCCTTGATATTAAAGCCATTTAATCTGTACTGTATACGTGATAGCATTAGCCTTTCCAATAACTTATGTCCAGCATACAAAAAGCCCTCTTATTTGCATAAATGTTTCTCTTTAAATACAACAGAGTATGAACAATAGGTTACAACGCTACGCCTGGCTAGACTGCCTTTAAAGGTACACTGTTATGAGGAAAGGTCTAGTTTCTTTATACCTGTTAAAGTGTTTAAAGATTCCTCCATCTCCTGAACAAAAGTCTCAAGTGGAAACTGGATTTTCCCTGGGGATCATCTAACCTTCCCGACGGAGAAAGTGGGAGGGGGTCATGAAGACCAAACAAAGGCGATAATTGTCAGGTTTTTTTGCCGGCAGAACGATGAAGCGAAAAATGTCTGCAGCTGGAGCGTCTCGAGATCTGCTGTGTTTGAAAGGACGGATTGGTAACGTAGCGATTTTGTTGAAGAGTATTCGAAATTAACTTTAGGGTTTCATTAAAGCAAAATTTTAATTGGGCACTAATTAAAACGGAAAGCCTGAAATTCCCCAAAGAAACCGAGGTATTCTGTTCATTTTACAATTTACACAAATTGAAGAAATTAATTGCAGACCTGTGAATTGCCCTTGGTGTGGGGAATTTTTTTAATTGAGTCCCAGTCAATGTGCTAAAAAATGGCTCCACCTGGGCTACTTGCTGGGACCCAGCTGGGACCCATTCGTGTTTGATTTGTGTTAGTCAGGTGTTCTCACGCCGGGCCCAACTGGGCTAGCCTTTACCAGCTGAAGCCCACTGCAGTCGGAGCCCATCTGCTGATAAGCTGTTAAAGCTGGGCCAAGAAGCCCAGCTGGAACCCAGTCGGGGCCCCACTGGGCATGTTGGCTGGGGCAAGGGAGTTAGATGTGTGTATGTGGGGGGGGGGGGGCTTGCATGACGACTGTAGAAAAGGAAGCTTCGTACTATGTGTGGAAAATCGTTTGTCATATCTTTCTGCAGTTGTTTGTGAAACATTGCATTGTATTTTAGAAAAAAATTAACTAGAGCTGTTTCGCATGGAGTCATTTTAAAGGTAAAGGGCAGTTCTCCCAAACTTATTTTGAAGAAAAAGCTAAATAACACAATATCCATCTTATTTCTCTTTAAAGTATCTTTTATCACATTTTATGACTTAGCTATTGCATATTCAAGGTAAACCAAGCAGTTATTTCTGGTAAATTTCACATTTGAAGAGGAAAAATATTGTCACATGACTCCCAACAGCCAATAATGAAACTGGACAGTCTACTACACTTCTTCTATTTGGGATGACTGCTCCTGCCCTTTTAATAATTTAACCTGGAGCCAAAGAATTGACTTGATTTGGTTTATTGGACTAGTAGTGTAACGCCTCATCTTCTAACCCTCTGCTGGATAAAGAAAAAGCCAATCATCTTGGAGTAGGTATTTTCGATATGTTTTGTTTGTAACGACGCATTGCCATTTTGAGCCTTTTTGGGTACTGATTGTCATCACAAGACGGCCCGATTTCACTATTTGTCTTCCATTTCCTTTACTAGATCACTGCCCCATTACTATATGTGTAGTATTGAACATTCTATGTGAGTTGTTATGATGCACCGTGCACTCAGTGGGCCGTTGCCTGTCGAACAGCAATCTATCAACCATAGAGTTTGGGTGGTCTGTAGCACTACATTGATGTAATGCATGTGTGCTGCGTGTGTGCATCGCTGGACTTCACCGGCCGGGCATCATGGAGAAACGTACCATTACAAACGTGTATTTTTCAATAGGCCTATGACCCTCGACGTGCACAGGGGAACCCTATAGACCAGGTCGACGGAGGCTTTTATTTTCTTTTTTTGTTCTTCTTTTTTGGGGTTGTAATGAACGGAGGGGGGAAGGGGCACTTGTGCCCTCTAGTCTACACCAGTGGTTATCGTACCGTCAACGGTCACGTTACCTGCGGAGCAAGCTGCACGGTATATTCCTTGTTCGGTCATATCCCTAACGCCTGCCAAAGTGAACAAATTCTGACACCGAACAAATTCTTTTAGATATTCATAGAAATACGTAGCCTTGAGGTTGGCCGAATGTTACAGAATATTAACAAGAAGGCAAGACTTGGCACTTAATACGTACGGGTGTCAAATGCCGTCGTTCTTAAGCTAGAAAGAATGCATTTCTTAACCGTGGTATGAACCGTAGGAATGTATCTTATTTGACGGTGCTAAGCTAGAAAGAATGCATTTCCTATCGTACGCATTGGGTGGACCTGGTCCCGTTTAAATAATTCAGTAGTCCGTGCCACACACAAACTTGGTGTGTTATTGCAATAATCACGCCCTGGTAGCATAGGCGTACGGCAGTAATTTTCCATGAGGGGGCAAGAACATTTTTTCCCGAATAATGTCACCGTTTATCATGTTTTGTCCATGTTTTGCCCGAAAAGACCAACTGTGTTTCCCCGATTTGGGAGGGCGAGTACCCCCTGCACACCGCCTCGTACGCTTGTGCTTGGTAGTACCCACATCACATGTGGTTGGATATCTCAAGATTCAGTCTAGACTTCCATTTTACGACGGCAGGAGTAAAATCAGGCTCCCCCAAAACAATCACACCATGATTCATGAGAGATTATATGAATAAGCCATATTATGGTAATGAGGTTGCTTCTTAAGGATGTAACACATGCATCCCCGATCAAAAACGTTGTGCGTTGAACTGAAATCTGAGTTTGACACATGATCTGTGCTCCTCAAGTGATCTATGCTTTCATAGCATTTACAATGCATGAAAAGCAGTTAGTTAGTTAGTTATATTGTTTTAAGGTCCAGTTTGCAACCAATTGGTTCAAGTCGATCCGGCCAAGGTCTTTTTTGCAGTTGTGGCTCACTGACTTGGCTTCCCATTGTTAATGCTGAGCACCGAGCACAATGACAGTAGGTTTTTTAAAGTCTTCGGTATAACCCGACCAGGATCGACTCCCAACTCCAAGTCGGATGTTCTAACCACTTGACCCATGCAGTCAGTCGGTTGCATGAAAATCAATTAACACATACTTGACTGTCCTGTTAGCTTACCCCAAATGTTACGTAACTTTTTATGTATTTTGGTATAACTGGAAAGGTCAATTACTTAAATGTGAAATCTGACTAAATCAAGTGTGTAAGTAGTGTGCTTCATTTCCTCCAAGAGGCGATAAGATGTGATCAAGCAGAGAAGGACGATGTTTCAAAAAGTAAGAAAGAAAGTCTCAACGCGTTCCGGTGGCGTTTGTCGAGAAAATTCTTCTTCATAAAGGAAGAAGTTGAAATGATGTTATGAAATATTTGGCTGAAAGTAATTTCAAATCAAATGCTGTCAAAAATTAGCCAGAAAACCGCCGCGGAAGGGGAGCATGCTCTCTTCTTTTCAGCCAACGGGTCACGCGGGATCCACCAAAATGTATAGCGGTCCGGGCCCTGGACTCCAGAGGCTACAACCCACGTGACGTTCCACCAGCATCAGAATGAAACTACTCTGCCTGTACTGGCATTGTGATAAAAAGATTTCACGTACAGAACTCATCACGAGGGTGGAATATTACACGTGGGATACACACTTTGTCATGGCGTACGAATCATACTGTTATTACTTGTTGATAAGCAATAGCATCACACCTATGATAAAGAGGTTAATAGTACACTCAGTAATTATTTAAGAAAAATCTAACATAATCTTTGCCCTCTAGCTTGTCATTTATCTGTCTAAGATTCCGTTACCAATCAACATATCTGTCATCGGAGTTGAGCGATTTTACCTTTTCGAACGACTAGCTATATGCCTACCTTTGTCGGAGAAGTATCATGATAAAAGTTGTCGAGGTGTCCCCAAGTACAGGTGCATGTCAAGTCGCCTTTGGAATTCCCGAGAGTGAGGTTGCATTTGCTTTAATTTGTTTTACCATGTGATTATTATAAGACATCGTTTTAGTGAACAATCAAGTTTTGAGGTGAATTAATTTGTACAGAATTAAGAAGCGAGGATACCGACTGTTCAAGGTGAGACCTGTTTCACATTGCTTTTGTCTTTTTACTTAAAACATTATCGTTACCATGGGCGTATTGACTAAGCGGCTGAGCTGAGATCACATTGTTTAAAAAACAATTAACAATTCATGTTGATGACGCCAAGTGTTAGAAAAGCAACATCTTTGAAAAATATTATATTCTCAGGAAAAGTCACTATCTCCCCTCTTTAGCAGGAAGTATAGCAGACCAACTCACTACCCACTGCTTTGAAAGTTCTCGTATTCAAATTGTCAGGTTTGGAGGAACAGTGTTTGTTATTTTTTGAGAGGGGGGCATGTCATATCTGTCTCAAGATTGCAGATACTTATGGAAGTAGAGTACATCTAAAAATCTTGGACACAATGTCCGTGAATATCCCTGGACTCAGGTTGGGATAAGACATCTTTGCTTGCTTATCCTGTCATTTTACGAGTTTTCTGTTTTTGGAAATGTTCTTTCCCATCCTCTGATATAATGCATGAAACCACATGGTCTGAAAATTGACTGAATGATTAAAAAGTCTGAGGGTCACCGCAAGCAGGCTGAATCCCTTTGGACAAGCCCCTGTTGAATAAAAAAAATAAAGATTTGTTTCCTGCCTTTGCGCTAATGTGATTGATATTAGATTGAGCACTGTGCACGCTTCCTATCTTACTGAAAGGAAAGTACTAGTTGGCGTTTTGCAGTAGAGGACTAAGACTTACAGGCCTTGTTCTCTCACCCCAAACAGTACCAATTCTCCTAACCTTCTTACTGAAGCCCCTCCCACAATTGTCTGAAATTCATCCTTATCCAGACACAATCTCAGTTTATTGCTTGAGGGTGAGTATAGAAAAAACTCAATTTATATAATCAAGGTTTGGATCTTTAACACAGCTAAACAAACACTTTTAAGAAGAAACAAATCGACACTTGCATGAAGTTGATCAATCGTATTCCTTATTTCCTATTGCACTTTGATTTTTACAAGGTGATAGAATCGAACCAGCATGGGTACCCAGAACTTAAGCGAGAGACCATTGCGTGTATTCCTATGGATAATCCCACGCAAAACAGTACTGCGTTGACTAAATGTATGTCATTCGTCGATAGTACAGAAGTTTGGATGGAACCCTACCATGCCTGCCACATCAATGACACTGTATATATAATCCTGAGTGGGGTAAAGGAATCCCTGCTCTCGATAGAATGAGGGCCCAAATCACAGAACTAACGAGCCGAGAAGAATACAAGGCGATGAAACAGCTCGAAATAGAAGCAACGAAGAAGTATAAGAACGTCAACCATCAAGACAAATTCAGGTACGCGTCCAAGAACAAAATTTAGGCTTATCCAGGTCCTTAGTCAAACAAAGTCATGAAGGATGTAGGACCGTGAATCTAAAGTGTGTGTCTGTGAGGGGTAGAAGGGATTGGGGGTAAGACAATAGCAATTTCATCTTTCCTAGAGAATAATACTTTTTGCGCCCTAACACCTCGGGTCCTACCGGCATGAGGTTACCTCAATCAATATTCCTTACATTTGTAAAGACTCAAAAAACTTAAGTCTTCCGCAAGTCAAAACATTAAAAAATATAGCTAGAAGAGTGAAAAAAGGAATTCTAACAGTCTAATTCCTAACTTTATAGGCAGTGGCGGCGGAAGCATAAAAATTTAGGGGGGGGGGGGCAATCAGTGAACAAGATGGAATGGTTGGACTCGTGAAACGAACCCTATGTGCGCGTAGCGCACATCACGAGCGCGAAGCGCGAAGTCCCACTGGCGTGGGTCCAGGGCCCGCCTTAGGGCCCTGGAAGCTATGAGATTCTGCAAGCTCTCTCGTGCAATCTAAACCGTTTTTTGAACATTTTAAGGTGAATTCAATGGACAAAAATGTGCGAAATACTTGCGTTCACAGCATGGGCGTCCGCAGAAATTTTACAAGGGGGGGGGAGGCAAGGTCATTCATAGATGATTGAATTGTGTACACTATCTAAGCGGAGCGCCACCATAGGTTGGCGCGGAGCGTACAAGAAAATTTTGGGCCTTGCAAAACCTCCAGATGGCCGGAAACGACACTTTGCGAGTGTTATAAGCTGCATGTACCCAGCCCTAAAACCGTAATTTCATGTCTGTAATTTTTAGATTTTTAGAATTTTCAGTGTAAAAAATTGTTGAAGGGAAATCTGCCTCTCTGTCACGGCCTCGCACACCTATGCACGATAAAACTTGCGCTGTCAAACGGCCTGCATAGGCCTATATCCGTTACCCAATTGTGAAAATCATTCCCCCCCCCCCATATTCACCTTGTATATCCCATTTACATCCGCGCGTCGCCACTTGCAAGATCAGCATGGGACCAAACCAAGACCAACGCATTCATCAAAAGTCGGATGCCATATGCACACTACATACCTGAAAACCAGTACAATTTTGGTATAGTTTTTACAATTACAAATTTCCAATAGATGTCACGAATGATGGTCCTCAAATTACGATTTCACTATTCAGCATACCATCTTCTCTTTTGCTATTCCTGGTCAAATGTCCGCATATTTCACGAGTAGAAAATGACGCTGTGAGTGAATATATTTTGATGAATTATTTTTTATTTTTTTTTATTTTATTTTTTATTTTTTTTATTTTAATTTTTAATTAAATTTTCACAAGTTTGATTTTCCTTGCCCCCCTCCTTCCGGACGCCCATGGTTCACAAATAGCCTATAGGCTATTTCTTGGACATCAACAGTTGCGTTGTTATGTTTGTAATTTTGGTTTTGTTAAAATCATTTTTCAAATCCAAAGGAAAACAGGCGCAGTTACCTAACTACTCTAAAATCAGTTGCCCCCTGTACTCGCCCTTGGTTTGGTACTGCACCTGTAAGTTTGTTTTTTGTATTTAAATTGAAGGTCTTTTTCTTGAAATTCTTACATGTATGTAGAATGAATAAATGTAGTGGAAATAGCCTACTGTAAGTGAATGACTCACCTATGATGAGTGAATACTAGTCAACTGTTCGTTCACGTGATGGCAATGGCAATGCTTCACTTCTCGCGGAGGGAAAATACTAGTACAGTAAAGGTTCGGTTTCACGGGACAAGTAATATACTACATACACCTGGTTTGCGGACCGGGAGAGGTTGCTAGATTCTTGTAATGATTTGTAGCCAAATACTAGGTCACAGGCATAGAGCATGGTCGCAGGGGACCGTGACAAGAATCAGCCAAACAATGGCAGAACATAGGCTAAGTCAATTTCGGCTGCTCTGTTCGGTGCTGGGTAAACTACTGTATAGTCTCAACTTTGAATTGGTTCAAGGCTCCCTAGTTTCTTTTACTTCTTCTCTGATTTTTTGGGGGGACGTCCCCTCGCTAAGAAATTTGGGGGGGGGGGGCGTGTCCCCCGCCCCCCCCCCGCTTCCGCCGCCAGTGTTTATAGGACATTCTGGAGGCGAGAAATAAAATGTTAAGGTTTATTCACACAAATTAAAGTGGTCCATAGCGAAATTTTGTGACGTCATTGTTGTACAACTCAAATTTTAATCTTTGTATTCCTTAATTTTTTCTGAAAGTTACTGCACCTTGTACCAAGGTGAGATAGATACTTTTACTCTTATGGGGTGATGTAATTAATTAAGCTCTCTCTGTGCAACATGCTATGCAAGCAAACAGGAAGTGCTCAAGTTCATAGAAAGGTTTTAAATTTTGAAGGAAACAGAGCAGGTAATGTGAATTGTACAACGAAAAAGTCACAAATTATTGCGCCATGGACTAATTTGTTTTGAGGGAATTAATTTCAACATTTTATATATCAGCTCAAGAACGTCCCATGAAGATGGGAGTTGAATTGTTAAAATTTGTTTTCCATACTCTTCAATACATTTTTGAATTATTTGACTTGAGGTCTTCTTTTTCGGAAAAGATCGTCAATGTAAAAATTGAAAGCATCTCACTAAGCTGATTGTTGAAGGTTTTATATAAGCATCGGCATACCGGACTTCACAATGTGGGAAATTATCAGAAAATAAGTTGCACCACGTTAAACATTTTATAGCAACATAAACAAGTCCGAAGGAGCAAAATTTGACCATTTTCTTTGCATTTCTCTTTAAAGTATTTTTCATACTATTTTAGGATCGCAGTATTGCATATTCAAGAAGGTTAACTGCACCATTTTCTCCTTTCAAATTTCACAATTGCTGAGAAGACACACTGTCACATGACAATCGAGAGCCAATGGGAGCGAATGTCTTTGCCCTTTTTAAGTTTTCAGTCAAGGATGTGACAATAAGGAATAAAAGCTGAAAATGAAAACTGAAAATAATTCAACCCCAGAAGCGCGGAGCCTGATTAAACATACGTGTGCAAGGGACCGACTGCATGGTCGAGGGGTTAGAGCGTCAGACTTGCAGTCGGGAAGTCGAGAGTTCGAGTCCTTGCCCGGGCCGGGTCATACCGGAGACTTTAAAAACGGAACCTACTGCCATTGTGCTAGTGATGAACATTATCAATGGAGTAGAGAAAACAAACCAGTGAGCCACAACTGGAAAAAGGCCGTGGCTGGCTCGACTTGAACCAGGCCCTTAAAACCCCATCTAACCTAACCAGGCTAACTTAACATACGTGCATAAGGGTTCCGTCCTTTCAAACGTGTCTATCCCATATTGTAAACGTAGTTAACTGCTTAACACACACGGTGAATTACTAAATGTGTTAAAATGTCTAGAGTTAGAAGCGTCATATTTTTGCTGAAATTTTTGATGTTTTCGTAGTAAATAGAAGTAAAGCTGTAAACACTATCTTGTAATGAGCCTCTTAAAGGGCTAGTCCTTTCACCCCAAACCACAATTTTTGTAGTAGTCCAGCAGAAATTCTCAATTGGCTTAGCTCTGTGATTGATAGCAAAATAAAACATGCAGAGTACAGGAGCTCATATTTTGTTCAATGTGTTAAAATGTCTAGGGTGTGTTGTCACAATGTTTTGATTACACATTGGGGTCTCTCATACTCACCCTGAAACACTAAAATGAGATTGCGTCTGGATGAGGACGAATTTTACACATTTTTGGCTGGGGCTTAAAGTATAGGTTAGGAGAATTGGAACTGTTTGAGATGAGAGGATAGGGCCTCTAAAACATTTCTTTTTTTTTCTAAAATTTGTTTCTTTCGTTTTTCAGAGTGTTGTAAATGTGCCATTAATTGATTGTGACGCCAATAATGAAAAACGAAAAATAAAACAGAAAGAGTAAAACAGTAATACAAAAGAGAATTACTGCAAAGAAAAATTACTTTTTTCTTACAGGTACCATTGGGTTAAAGAACAGCTCGAGATCGACCCTGAAGGCAAGAATTTCGTCTTCATCAAGGTCGAGTCCTACACTGTTACCAATCACCTTAAATACCTCCCTGACGTCCCAACACCTCATACTTTTTTAATTAGACATCCTCAAGAGGTGTACCCTTCTGTCAAAAACGTATGCTTTCAAAACGCCGAGGCCCTAAATTTTACTTGGGACCAATTTCATCTAGGTAATGACGTACCACACATAACAATCAAAGATTTCTTTCAAATTCATCATAACTTTTGGGAATGTGTTAAAGAAAACTTAGACAAGGATCCCATCATCATAGATGGTTTTGACCTGACCAGCAGACCCGAGCAAATTCTTCCGAAGTATTTTAAAAAATTTGGAATACCTTACAGAGATTCTAATCTTCAATGGAAAGGCGACCCAGAACTTGTTTATTCGTCTTGGCGAGGATCAAGTGAATTCGTCATTGGTATTTCTAAGACCATAGCGACTAATCGTGCTGTTGACTCGATTTGAGCCACCCAGGAACCCGAGAGGAACTCCTAATCCCGACTAGAAACTAACCAGTGAAGTTAAAGAATTTATCGATGCCGCAATGCTGTATTACGATGCCATGTAGAGCAGACTTTACGTTTAGCTCACAAGGGGGGGGGGGGGGAGGTAGGCAGTTTTAAAAAGGGGAGAGGGGCACCGACGGCATGAACGAAAAATGCAATAAGCTTAATGCATATTCCCTAGTAATAAGGACGGGTCACTTTTCTTTTAGATGGGTAGATTCTCCCTGAGGATCCGTCTTTGGCCACTCACCGATACGCAGTCCCCTTGCATGCACGAATTGTACACTGTACAAATGGAAGAGTATTTCTGCTTGATCTGCCAAAATTCAAAGAACCTAACGCGAGGTGAAACATACTTTTGGGACCCGTCCACACCCACCACACCCCAAAAGACCTCAACTTTTTTGACAACATGAAATTGATCCGAGTTGCAATGTCACATCTAACTGTCAAGTAAGCAAACATACTGCAACCTGGGTGAACAGAATTATAATAGAAAGAAAATAGAGAAAACCACAAGAAAATATATGAGGTCCAATCATATATGGACCATATCTGTCCCTTATAAAATTTGAACCATAACAAATTTTATATAGGCCATATATTCCTTCATGTTTTATCTGCCCAATTTTTGTTAAAGTCGGATACAAATTTCATATCTGGACCAGATATGTGTTAGATAAAAATTTCCATATATTGCCCATGTATGAATTTTCCATAATTGGACCATTTCTGTCCCATATAAAATTTGAGCCATTTCAAATTTTATATGGGCCATATATTCCTTTAATCTATATCAAGATATATCTGTCCAGATACAAATTCCATATCTGGACCAGATATGGGCCAGATATAAATTTCCATATATGGCCCATATATGTATTTCGAAAAAGTATATTTAGGAATTTTAGTGTCTCTGAAGACACAATAGGTGATCGCACCTTTAAGGGGACATTTAAGCAAGAAATCAACTTTAATATGTAAAAAAATAAATCAACTCTACACAGTGTGATGAAAGTTCCATTCACTGATGTATTTCTCGAGATATCAGGAAAAAAAAAACTAAATTCGTGTTCCAAAGTGATTTTGAGGGCAGCCGAGATTATATTAGTTCCTTTCCGTAACAAAGAATTCTTTGATCCCTTTGTGTTTCAGACTGTTCTGATCGCCGTAAAAAAATAATCAGGATTTGAACGGACTGGTATGGTGAATTCAAAGTGTGTAAAGTTTTCATGCCACTTATGGTATCATATTCTGATAATATGGGTTGTGAGGAGAAAATTGACTGTAAGGCTTAAAGAAAAACAAAAGAATGACCAATAATGTAAGGAAGCGATGTCATGTGTGCTTGCTTCACATAGGCGAAGGAAGCGGTGAGGGCTGGGGACTCGCCCTCAGTGAAAAATGAGGGGCCGAAGCATACTTCCGCCCTCTTCCCTGGTCAAAAACCCCTTTTATCATTTTTCCAAACCTCTAAAAACAAAGGAAAATTTTTGGCGCGCTTCTCGCGCCGCAAAATGCAACATAAAATGCTTTAGTTCCCCCACATAAATCAGTTGGGAAAGCCCTTCCGAGCTCTGCAAATGACAAAATTGGATGATATGTGACTCACATCATCAAGAGACACCGGCAGCTATATTGCTAATTTTAGAAAGTGTCTTTCATAGAATTCCAAATTTTCTCCACTGAAAAGCTCTTGATTTTGAAATATTTTGTCTAAAAATGGTGACGCCAGAATGTAAAAATGAAAAAAAAATGAGAGGTGGTGGGGGGGGGGGGTGGCAAACTGAGGACAAATGATAATGTTGGGGGCAAAACGTTAGCTGTTGCTTCAAAATAACTTTGGTTTATTGCGTTCGTCCTTTAATCTTTCAGTTACACATTCTAAAAGTCCATTGAAAATCCGGTTTAAATTGTTAGTCTAAGGTATCAAAATAGAAGAATTTTATTTGCCCTGTCTAGAAAGGTTTAGTTTGGCTTGCTAAACAATGATTAATAAGCTACTTGCCAGTCAAGTTATCTTCTTTACATGGCTGACATTTCTGTACTCTGAAAACCGAAGGGTAAACTTAGTCACCCTTTAACAGAATGAAAAGTGTGAATCCATTCCATTAGAGTGTTAATTTACCCCCAAAATGGTAAAACTCACTCAAAGAAGAGTAAAAATTTACTCTAAGAAGAGTAAAAATGTACTCTTTAACGACAGAACGAGTGCCTGCCTGGACGAAATCCCTCTTTCTAAAGTGTTCCCTGTAGATATTCCAGTAAGAGCACTGGCTGGTTTACGGGGCAAGAGGGGCAACTGCCTGCCCCCCTTCCGGCCCCGCGCAGATTTTTTTTACCCAAAGAAGGTCAGGTAAGGGTGGAGTTAACCCAAAAATAAATAAATAATATACCTCCCCTGCATATTGGCAAACTGAGGACAAATGATAATGTTGGGGGCAAAACGTTAGCTGTTGCTTCAAAATAACTTTGGTTTATTGCGTTCGTCCTTTAATCTTTCAGTTACACATTCTAAAAGTCCATTGAAAATCCGGTTTAAATTGTTAGTCTAAGGTATCAAAATAGAAGAATTTTATTTGCCCTGTCTAGAAAGATTTAGTTTGGCTTGCTAAACAATGATTAATAGGCTACTTGCCAGTCAAGTTATCTTCTTTACATGGCTGACATTTCTGTACTCTGAAAACCGAAGGGTAAACTTAGTCACCCTTTAACAGAATGAAAAGTGTGAATCCACTCCATTAGAGTGTTAATTTACCCCCAAAATGGTAAAACTCACTCAAAGAAGAGTAAAAATTTACTCTAAGAAGAGTAAAAATGTACTCTTTAACGACAGAACGAGTGCCTGCCTGGACGAAATCCCTCTTTCTAAAGTGTTCCCTGTAGATATTCCAGTAAGAGCACTGGCTGGTTTACGGGGCAAGAGGGGCAACTGCCTGCCCCCCTTCCGGTCCCGCGCAGATTTTTTTTACCCAAAGAAGGTCAGGTAAGGGTGGAGTTAACCCAAAAATAAATAAATAATATACCTCCCCTGCATATTCGAGGTACTAACCAAGCAGTTACTCCTTGCAAAGTTTACATTTCAGGAGAAGAAATAATTGTCACCTGCCGACTCCCAATAGCCAAAGATGAAACAGGCCAGTCTACTATTCAACTTCAAAAGTTGGGTGGACGGGGGCCCCCTTTAATGTTGGGAACTGAAGGGGCTCATGTGCAAAACTTACCTTCACTGTAGGCGACACTACAGCATCTATTTACTTCTTAAATAGAGAACTGTAATTATTCGCTACTCAGTGATTATTTTATTCAGGTAGTCCCTAATAATTTGTCTCAATTGTCCTTTCAGTGGGAACCTTACATACATGTCACAGGTAACCTCAATATTCTACAAAGACGACGGGTTGCCGCAGTGGCGCAAGATCATTCTGGTTGGGGCATGCAGTGTGCTGAGTTATCGTTGGCCTGGGGTCGGATCTACAGTGAGGGGTGTTGCACTCTCCTTTGGAAAATTTTGAAAGATTGTGTGCCCTCACAAGCAATCTGGCTTAATGTATGCTATCCTTTTGAAGTAAAATTTAGAGTGGTACAAAATGTGCGTATTTTGGGAACTGAAAAATGGCATTAGTGAGGGGCCTTGGGCAGGCAGTATCTCCCCTTTGAAAATTTTTGAGGGATTGGGTATCCCTACATGCATCTGGTGCCACATATGCTACCTTTTGAGGTAAAATTGGGTTACTAATTAACTTATGTTCAGGATCTAGAAAAATGGCATTGATGAGGGGGCATGGCCCACACCCCATGCGTACGCCACTGGGTTGCCAAAAGTATGCCTGACGCCAAATAAATATATATGTGTTGAAGCTTTACAGAATTTAATTTTTAACTTTTCCTGAAGAAGTTTCATAATTGTGTGATGATAAAGGGAAAGGTTCTATTACTGTTTAAAAATCTGCCATTTCTTGGAGCAAAGTACATCAAATTGGTGTGGGGATGGAGCGTTATAGTCATTACATATTTCATCTCACGGAATTAAGGATAACATAGAAATAAGAATACTTCCGAGACATGGTAGGATGGCCGTCACCCACGTCAAATCTCTCATAATTCAAGTTTTCGCCGACAAAAATTTTAAAATGGCAATTCAATTCCAGTGGCTACCCCGGGCTGTTAAAACGGGGGCAAACTAAGGGCAAAGGATAATGTTGGGGGAAAAAGTTTTCAGGGGCAGCGTTCAGCCTTTGAAGGTCTGAGATGTTAGCATACCTCCGGATGAAAAAATAAATCTCAGGAGAGGCACGTTACTTTTTGTTAACCCAATTCGTAATGACGTAACTGAGGGAGGGGTTGAAGGGCGAAATCTTGGGGGATGCCTCCTCTTGCCTATCCTATCTGTTCAAATCATTTCATTACCTGCGGAACAAAACGAACGGCAGTCTTGGTAGGAGACAGACAGACGGCAAGAAAAAAAATCATGCCTCTTTCCACAGTGAGCCACAACTGGAAGAAAGGCCGTTGCCGGCTCGACTTGAACCAATAGGTTAGAAACTGGACCGTAAAACTCTAAGTGACTGACTGACTGACTCCACAGTGAGATTTCATGTGATTAACACAGGGCGCACAACTGAAAAGTAGTAACTTGAAAGACATGTAGCCTATCTAGCCTTGATTAAGCAAACCAAACATTTTAAACAGATTGCATAACCTTTCTTAACTGGATTAACAAAATTCGTAGCGGTAATACTTATTACCAACAATTTAAACTGCATTTCCAATGATCTTTATACCGTTAGACCGTGTAGAGCAAAGTTGATGATGAGGTATTTTTTCATAGCAAAATTTACATGTAACCATTGCTTCCTATAGCCTTACTAAAGCTTCGGGTGATTCAGGACGGTGAAACATCATTTGATTCCATCTCCGTTTCTATAAGAACTATAAAGAGTCTGTTTGTGCACATTGAACACTTCATCCAGGTAATTATTCTCCTAATAGTTTTGCTAAATGGCAACAGTGAAAGTACACTTCGCTGTTTTCCGAAAGGGCTACTTTTTTAAACTGAAGATTATTGATGCCATTGACTGCTTTAGTTGGAGACTGTATAGCATTTTGTTAAGGGTCTTTGGAATCAATTGTAATGGTCGTTTGGACGTTTTCAAACTCAGTCGCTAATATTATCCAAGAATAAAGCCATGGACCAATTTACGTACACTTTAAAATCAAAAGAGTGAACTAAGTCACTCTCTAATAGAGTGAAAGGTGTTAAATCACTCCATTAGAGTGTAAATGTACTCCAAAAAGAGTGAAATTCCCTCCAAAAGAACTCTTGATGAGGTATATACCTACAGTGATGACTCTTGAAAAAGAGTGGTCATTGAAGGCATTCGTGGAAGCTGAGTGAATTTTTACCCTTCTTGGGGTAAATTTCCTTCTTCGTGGAGTGAATTAACACTTCAATTCAGTCAATTCACGTTCACATAAAGTTTACCTAGAAGTCTAGAATTTTGAAAGTGTATAGGCCTTTCTTAGAAGTTACAAAATGCATCTTATCCGTGCACCTCCCATTTTCTACAAATTAAGACTTTCATGTGGTTGAACTCACATTGCCTGCTTTATTTTCCCTTGGAAATTACAAGTAATGTTATTGTGACGTCGAAGGCTTTCCGCTTTCTTGCATATCATGTTGTTCAGAAAGGGCTTGTTTAGTTACATTACATCGCAGAGGTAACATTGCTATCACATGTGGGCACAGATACAGTAGCTTCCAGAGAAATAAAGAAATACAAAAACAGTAATCTGAGTAGGCCTAGTACAACAGTGACATCAGGAGTCACTGTGCCATGTACTATTTTAAACTAAATTTAGTGAATAAATGTCAAAATTTTATATTTCAGCACAGGAATGTCCTACGAAGATGGGGGATACATTGGATTAGTTTTTCATGCTCTGTTATATATTTGGGAATTTTAGACTTGACGTATTCTTCAAGACAACTACCCTATAGACGAATCCCATTAGCGCTTGTTTTTAGCGACTGTAGGCAGCCATTAATGGGGTCCATCAGCCTTTAATCGTCTTCATTTATTGTCTACGTGAAATTTAAATCCTCACATTCAGTGAAGTTGAAAAAATTAAGATACACTTAAGTGTACAGCCATCCATGGAACAGGTAAGAAACGAAATTTAAAGATTAAAGGTGATGAACCCCAGTAATGGCCGACTAAAATCAGACCATCACAATCTGTCCGGATTCGTCTATATCATTGGTTGGAAACTGGGCCATAAAACTCCAGCTAACCCAACCTAACCTATATCATTGATGTTGCCAACATTTAAGAACGATTTAGCACTTTGATTTGATGTTATACCTTTATGCGGTGAAAAGTTCAAAGACAACAGGGAAATGCAATTTGCAAAGCTGTATCATCAATATTATCTTACAGGCAGAATACTGATGTCATCATGGACAAACAAAATGGCGACAGACCACTGAGGGTCTTCCTATGGATGATACCACGGACTGACAGCACAGTCTTCATGAACTTGTCTATCCTTCGTCGATAACGCAGAAGTATGGATGGAACCATACTGTGCATGTTATATCAACGGGACGCTTCGCAATCCATATTGGGGCAAAGGCAACCCGGAGCAGGAGAAAGCAAGGGCCGAGTACGAAGAATAAGAGAGAAAGGAGGAATATGCTGCACTTAAGAAGCTTGAGATTGAAAAAGCGAATAAATACAAGAATGTCTGGCCTCAAGAAACATTTAAGTACGAATCTATCTTTAAATATTGTACGTTTTCATTTGTTGTATTCGAGTATGACCTAGGTCAGGCGCGGATCCAGACATTTCAAAAAAAAAAAAAAAAAAAAAAAAGAGAGGGGGGGGGGGCTGAATTTAGCGAAAGCGGGTAATAGGGACATACGGTGATTCTCTGTCTGAATGTCTCAGTTGCGAGGGGGGAGAATTTGGGACCATGTACCTCTCCCTACCCCATTGATCAGAAGGTACCTTTTTGATGCTATATTTTTCGCCTTTTTTCTACGAGCAAGAACATATTTAAATTTAAAAAAAATCTGATTTTTTTCTTAAGTTTGAACACTACTGTACTGCACACGTCGGGATCATCGAAGAATGTGCGTTTCCTGTTAGCATATATCTGATGTAGCATGTCGACTGAAGATCATTGTTGTTACATAATGTTATCTAAGGAGAGCGGAATGAGGCTTCCTGGCGACATTAAAAAAGCTTCTGAAACTTTGCTATCTTTTTAGACGAAATATTTAAAAGTTAAAAGCCTTTATTTTGAAGAAAATTTTAGGGAAACGGCACTGTGGCGGCTCGGAAAAGTTCACCACTGATTGCTTTATGAGCGACCGCTTACTGTATAAAGGGTTGCAGGTTAGGGCACGCGGAACTCGCGGAAAAATTTGCCTTTTTAAAACTAATAATTACAAATATAAAGCTTTTATTGGGAAGAATTCGGAATGTTATGACAGAAAAGTTGGGAAAACCGCACTTTATTTGACTGGTGTCTCAAATGGCAAATTTCCGAATATTTCACTTTTTCGAGCCAGGGGCAATCGTCCCTCCTTCATGTAGCTATGTCACTGCTCTGCAACATTGATCGTTGATAACATTTTGACACTTCAATAACTAAAGAATTGGTCTACACCGACTACTCAACTGACAGGGTGGAAAGGTATCTGATGATAGGTGTGTATGAGAGCATTAATCGCGACCCCTCTTGCAGCCGGTCTCGGACTTGTAAGTAGTAGCTAAGATTTCCGAATTTTCATTTGTGTGAATACCACTGGATCAGGGACGTATCGCGGCGCGCGAGTCTTGCCTTAATTTTTGCCCCTTTTAAACAAATATATGTAGATATTGAGCTTGTACTGCAGAAAGCTTTGGGTTCTGGGTTTCCTGTAAGGAAAAATAAAGAGTTAGGGGATTACTGAGGAATCTGCACTTCCTTCATATATTAGTGGCAAATCTGAGAATGATTGCACGACGACTGAATTATTGTTGCTGCATAATGTTATCTAACTAGGCCTACGAACTTACACTCTCCGATGACACTTCAAGTTTCCCAAACTTTGTTGTCCTTTTTAGACAAAATATTTCAAAATCAAAAGATTTTATTGAAGAAAATTTACAAAAATAGCAAACTAGCTGCCGGTGTCTCTTGATGATGTGGTGTCACATATGGTAATATCCGATTTTGTCATTTACAGAGCTCGGAAAAGTTTACCAAACTGAGTTATAAGCGAGGAATGATGCATTTTACATTGCACTTTGAGGTGCGCCAGGCGCCCCGGAAATTTTGATGTTTTTTGAGAGTTGGGAAATGAAAAAGGGGTTTCCTGACCCGGGAAGTGGGGGACACAAGCATGTTTCCGCCCCCTCATTTTTTACTGGGGGCTGTCGCCCCCAGCATCACGCTTCTTACGCCTATATGGAACATCTAATTCTGCCGAAAGACCAAGCGGAGCGCAACCATCTGTTGAATCGGAGCGTACAGAAAAAATTGAAAAATCACGATCACTCAGACAGCCGCCGCAAAGGCATTTCCTACCGACTTGTAAGTAAAATCTAGGCAATCATTATTTTGAGCTTTCGTTTGCAATAAAATTCATAGTTCAATAAAAAAAATGAGTAAGTTATAAAACGGTCAGAAAATTACCAGATAAAATGAACCACTACCATTGGATGAAATGGTAATGTAAAGAAATTAATCTTTGGAAAATGAGCTGGTAAGGGCATTCTACAAACTATTTGACTACCTTGCGACATAAGATTATTATGAGTATAAATTCGAGCAACTTCATTGACCGGCGAAAATCCCTTCTGAACTTCAAGGGAGGATGGCAATGCATCACATACCGGCTACTTCGACAAGTTTCATCGAACTTTATTAGGATCCCAGGCAGCCCGATTAGCTGAAACAGAAATCAGGATCAACGAATAGCTCAATTCTCCGCGGTCAGCATCAACAACTATACCAGGGCTTCAATTCTGTCGCATTATAATTAGCACGTAAAATACCGGGGTACCGGGGTACCGAAATTCTCAATTGGCTCAGCCATTTGATTGACAGCTAATCCAAACAATGCAGAGTACCAAAGCTTTTATTACACAGCATGAACGTTACTGAGAGTGTTTTGATTATATAAATTGAGTTTTTCTTTTCTCACCTGGAAGCAATAAACTGAGATTGTATCTCAATGAGCATGAATTTCAGACAATTGTGGGAGGGGCTTAAGTACAAAGGTTTGGAGAATTAGTACTGTTTGGGGTGAGGGAACTGGGCCTTTAATATCATACGAGATTCGTGTATTTGGATTTGTGTTGGTGAGGGAAGGATGAGCCTGAAATAGCCCCTTGAATATTCTCGTACATAAACATTTAGTGTATTTGTTATTGTTGATGTGACGGAAAAGGGGGCTGAAGCCGTAAAAGCCCCCCCCCCTCCTTGGATCCACGCCTGTAGGTTCCCACACAATATAAAACTTTTTGAATACGGAGAGCTTTCACTGACGTCTGAGGTCCCACCCCTTTTGAACGGCAAAACTACGCTAACTATCACATTGTAGCTAGCTGGCTTGAGAAGCATCTGACGACTCACGTGTGACTGTTGTCCTAAAACACTGTTGATTTTAGCCCGGGCATGGGCATGGCTCACCATGTGATGTCACATGAAACAACTCTGTAGGGATAGTATACACTCAAGCTTTTGTCAATAGACCTTGTGCATGTGATTTCACAGATCAGAGAGTACACCCTCCTTTAAAGCAAAACAAACCAATAAATGCAGACAGCTGATTCGTCCTCCAATTGGACAGGCGTGTGGTGTATAACACGTGCGGGACGAATTATTCTGCGTAAAATCGCCCACGTGCTCGTTGTTTCTTCTCCAAATATGAGCCTGTGTAACGTCATTGCATAAGGTCAACTGTGTAGTCTACGTTAGCTTGTGACTCAAAACTTGTAAAAATGGTACCTCAAATAGCAAAACGAAGCGTAGCTCATTGTAACCACATTGATGTCCCTCTTGAATTGGATGAAGATCTCGCCGTTTTGGTGAAGTGGTAGAAGTTTAAATGACCTAAATATATGAAACCAGTTAAGCCTTTTATCAACTACTGCAACGATAGAAATTTCTCAGTTTTGAACTGCGAACCCTAGCAGCCAGTGAAAGTAGTCTTTAGTGGGGTCATTCAGTCAAAAATTGTCTTAATTATTGTCTATATACAATTATAAACACTGATCTTCAGTGCAATTTGACACACTGAAGCAAAGAATGTGAACGAGTGAGGGGGTTGGACCCCACTCATGCCTGACTCAACCAGACCATGGAGGTGTTATAAGCTGGTAACATCTCCGTGATCAGATCATCACTGAACTATCGGGTTCATCTAGAGAAAGAAACCAGGGAGTTTTTACCAACACCTCGCTCGTAAAACATCCTGGTATTTCATAAGTGGGGTCCTTCAGTCTCAAATTGACTTAATTACGATCTATATACATATATAAATCTTCTCGATGTCTGGTCGGAAAGACTCAAAAATTTGCCATGTTGTGTAAATATATAAGTTGTACCGCAGGACTATGAAAATTAAATTTTTTGCTAAGTATTCCGGGACGTCACCTCGATAAACAGATTTTATCGGATAACGCTGTCGGATAAAAAATGTATGTCGCTGTGACGTCACAGAAAAGTCAGTTGGCATTTTGTTTATAGACATCAGATGCAAATCCCATAGTACACTCTTAAAAATTTTGGGCAAAACGGGTTAGGCACTCACAGCCTGGGTAAACGTTGGGCAAACTTTTCTTAAAGTTGGGCAAACACAGCGATGGTTGGGCACGTATAAGGTCATTGCCAATTAGTCGGACAAATGTCCGTGACGTATGTTAAATGAGCAGGCGCAATTCTGCTAGTAGTAGGAAAGACTCGCTGGTCCGAGTCAAACGACAACAATGGTGGAAGAGATGGTGGCCGTAAAGCTTATTTCAGGTGTATAAGTTATCTTCATTAATACTTTCACAGGTGTACACTAACGTGCATCTCTCAGGATAACGTTTTGAATGTTTCTTCGTCACTTCTGTGAAATGAATGCCAAGAAATGTCCAAAATTGAGGTGCAAACCTGACCGATATTTACACCGGTTGACAAATTTTTAGCTCTGTCCGACCAGAGATGGAGAAGGCTTTTAACAAAAACCCGAAAAAATCTTATCAGAAACCGATACGAATTCGTTGTAGTGGGACTGCGGCTTATATACCTTGCAATTTATATATCTCTAATGTTGTAAAATGTTTCTATTGACCAACAGACTGGTCATGGCGTTACTCTTAGACTTAGTGGACACATCAAACCAGGAGGTTAGGTTAAGTTAAGTTAGATGGGGTTTTACGGCCCAGTTTACAACCCTGGCAATTTGTTCAAACATCAAACCTGATAAAGAAAGTCAATATCATCATCCCACCAAAGAAATCCTGATTAAGGTAGTTATCTCGAAGTCACCGAAATCCGTAATGCCAGCTGCTAACAGTCTAAGGTATTACCTTGCTCATAAAATGGCATCAAAGTGCACATTACAGCACTTTCCAGATCAGTATATATATAATCGTGAAAAATTGATATCTACGAGGTCGGCAGGCTCCAAGAGGGTGATTTGTTCTCAATATTCAGGGGAGGGGGCATAGCCACATTCTCAAAATATTATTGTGTGAGAAAGTTAAGTCAATGAGCGATTTCCTATGATTAGATGGGTCAGTTAGTTAGTTAGATGGAGTTTTACGGCCCTGTTTCCAACCTATTGGTTCAAGTCGAGCCACGGCCTTTTTCCTCATTGGATTGTTTTCCCTACTTCATTGCTTATGCGGATCATCACGCACAACTACAGTAGGTTCCTTTTTAGAGTCTTAGGTATGTTAATAGAACCCGGGCCTTCCGCATGAGAGGCGGCTGCTCTTACCGTTTGTTGCCCGATTCCCCTAAGACCGCTTAGGCAGGCTCTAGTAGTTTTTCTTCAGATTGTTCAAATTTACCAACGTAAATGGGCGACCATGTACACATAATGGGTAAATGTAAAGGAATGAAAAAAAAAAAAAAAAAAAAATGAAATGTATGGACGCGAAACACGATGGGTATCTTCTTCACAACTGCCGCGAGTCTTCAAGTCAGTTGTGGATCCAGCAGACGGTACTGTAACAATGAAACACAGGTGAATACAAACCCCTTTACTGCGTAAATCATGTATCCTTTACCCATGCGTAAAGGGGCCAAATGGTAGCCTATACTTTACCCACTGACAGGTGATAGAGAGCCGAATATTTCAATTCGTCTGTATTCAAATTGAAACTAATTTATTTTGGTTTTGTTCTCTAGTTATCTGTGGTTGAAACAACAGCTGGAGATAGACACAAAAGGCAAGAAGTACGTCTTCATCAAAGATGAGTCTTTTGCGATCCGGGATCGTATCGAATACCTGCCGGATGTACCAACACGCCACGGCCACGTTTTTCTGATCAGACACCGGCAAGAAGTCTACACTTCCTTTAAAAATGTATATGTGAATGCAGCTGATTTTATGCAACGCCCTTGGGATGATTATCACGTAGGTGAAAATATCCCTTATATGCCAATCAAAGACCTTTTCAAGGAACATTATGCCAACTGGAAATAAGGAGAGTTTGGATTCTGATCCGGTCATCATAGACGGGTTTGATCTGGCTAGTCAACCGGAAGTGATTCTTCCAAAGTTCTTTGAAAAATTGGGAGTTCCTTATAAGGAATCTTACCTCCAATGGAATGGTGATCCAGAGATTGTTTACTCGACTTGGAGATGGTCGAGTGAATTTGTAATGCTTGCCTCAAACGTTACAGCAACTAATCGAGCGGTAGAAAGCACCAGGTTTGAAAACCCCCAGTACCCCAGGGGAACCTCCAGACATGAATGGAAGATTACTCATTAACTGAAAGAGTACATTGAGGGCGCTATGCCCTACTATGAAGAAATGTTTGCTGACAGACTTACTTGATTTTAAAAATTTTTGATTATGCTATTTTGTTCAAGTTACCAGTAACAGAGGGAAGCTGCAGTGTCTAAATCAATGTCAATCAAAGTGTCGTTATCATTTGTATGTAATATTGCATGAAATTATAAAGGCCTCATCCCAAAAAGTACCAAATCTCCTAGCATATTTACGTAAACCTCTGTTACAACTGTCTTCAACTCACTTTCATCCAGGCACAATCTATGATATGTGCTTTAGCAGTTCAGGATGAATATACAAGACCCCAACTGCCCAATTTTTAATCAAACACTCTCAGTACAGCTTATGCTGTGTTATATGAGCTACAGTGCTCGGCATTTTTTGAACTTGCAGTCGATCAAAAACTGTGCCAATTAATAATTTCTGTGGACTACTACAAAAATTGTAATTTGGGGTGACGGATGACTGCCTTTAAGAATAGACAAGATAAATGATGATATCCGTGTTTTCATTTTTTCCATCACAAATCCCACCCAGCTTTCATTTTTTTGCCTTTTCACCCGAAATATAAGACTCATCGGCATTAAGGCATACACAGATGCACAATCCAATGAATTCGAGGCTTGAGTGACCTAAGTTGTAGTCCTATTTTTAGCAGAATCTTTCAAATATACTATTAAAATTGCACGTATTTTCATTTTCTTGATTATTTATGTAAGCCTACCGGAACTCGTTATTGTCCTTGAGAAAATTTTCAACATTTCCAGCAACGATTCCCTTTGAGACCCTTTGTCCCAATTTCATTAAACAAAAAGTTTCAATGGGTTCTAAATGGTTCTAAAGGGGTTTTAAAAGGGTTTAGTTTATGTCAAGGGTAAGATTGTAATTAATGGACAAATGGACAAGACAACATGTCCATGCATAATTGTAGTTGTTCGCATTTTTCTACGATGACGTGACCACATTGCTTTCGTTCAGTTCATCAGACGATTCCAATTAAGAAACAAACCGGTCTTTTGGGAAGTGATTCCTACAGCAGAAGAGACAGTTATGTCACAAAACCGAGTGTAAAATGTCGCTAATTACGAAATGCGGGACAGTTTTACTCCAATGCCCTTCATCAAAATATTTAGTAGGCTAATTAGAATATTATAGCAGGCTAATACGCTAGAAACTTTTCATATGACTCAGTCATGAAAGAGGGATGCTGTCCGACGTTGGTCTGATTTTCTACTCTCTTTCCAGAAAGTTGGTGTTTGCTACTTTTTATATATTATTTTAATATCAATTTGTTAAGAACCGTTTTGCTACCAGATTTATTTTATTTTTCGATTTATAAATTGATTACAAAGAAAACTCTATAAATTTGAAAATATGCATGTAATTCTTTCTGGCAATTTCCTGGACACAGCGGAATGGTACGATGCCTTCGTTCTTTTGAACTGTGTAGAGTTCAAGAATTTAAAATATGTGTTCAGTAGTAGCATGCAAGTAGGTATGCAAGTGCCGGGGCGTGGGTTGAGCAGCTTTCGGTAAAAAGCCAGTGTACATACGGTCTATTGCGATTTGTGTACAAGCGATGAGACCAAGTCTCATCTATTCATAACGACAGTCACTACAGAAATGAAAGGGGTGGCAGTCTTGAGTCTTGGCATGCGCAGGGAATGTGATCCATGTCAGAAAACTTCGCGAGTTAAAAGATGGCTTGAGTAGCAGATAGGCTATCTAATCGTTTTTACACAAGCAAGATAGATTAAACAAAAAAAAATGTATTTTTGCGAAGTAAACAAAAGCCATCAATGGTAGTATCTAAATTTAGTCTGCCTTTCGATTGAACTTTAGACGGTGCACCGCAGGTCCAATGCTGGGAAGTGTACACGTGCTTGCCTACAATAATTTCTTTGTGATTTAGGCGACTAGCAGTGTAGGAATAGGCCTAAAGCACTTTTTGGATCTTCTCTACAAAGGATTTTGCCAGTCTTTCCGTGCTCAGGAATTATTTCGTCCAGGTAAGCGTCTCAATGCCTTTTTTTAATGGGAAGAGTAGGTTACATTTTGATTTTCTGAAAGATATTCCTTTCAAAGAAAGAAACTAATTTGTCGTTGACTTATTAACTTTGAAATTGTAAGTACTTATTAGTCAGTAGTCTCCAAACTCACCTTGCCATGTCAGTTTGTGGTTTTTTCAAGCTCAGTTGCCTATAACACATAGGCCCAAAGATATAAAGGTATGCAAAGATATCGACCTTTAAACATGTGCCAAATACTTACTTCCAAATAAAAAAAAAAAAATAGGAGCAAGCGAAGGCGTAATTGACAACTATTGGGTTGAAATGTGACCCAAAGTGTGTTTTTAGTGCCCTCGTGTCCAAATACCAAACTGTGGTAAACTTATCGTATAAGGTAAAGTGGGGCTAGTTGCAACAGGGGTAAATTGGCACAGTGCAACTACCAGACGTACACCTTTCGAAAAGTGTTAATGTCCTTCCGTTGGTTTGTAGTGCAACTGATACCAGAAGAATGAATGAATGAAAGAACGAATGAACGAATAAATGAACAAATAGATGGATGGATGAATGAATGAATAAATAATCAATCCATCCATCATGCCGTACGTGACGTTGCTCTTGAAAAAGCAACATGGGCACCCAGTAAATTAATCAAAAGCGGTGTGGGGTGTAACTGATTTGTTACATGATCTGTGCCCTGAGATGAGCTATGCTTTCATTGTGTTCAAAGTGCGTGAAAGCAATTAAACATGCTTGATTGGATGTTTGCTAAAATTTAATGTTACGTATTTTGCTGGTGTGGTTATAAAACGTGTCGATTGAACATGAAAATACTATGAAAGCCTACAATGGAGGAATCACAACTACATGAACGAAAATCAAGTTCGTAGTTCTGACGTCGCGATCGTTCGGAGTTCTTTTCCGCTAAAAAAGATAGAGCGTTTTTATGGTCTTCAGAAACTACGATTACTGCCATTATTTCATTGGTTTTGCTAACATATGTAGCGATCAAGAAATTTGGTTTTCACACTTTTTACATTGTATTAAGAGTTGAAGGAATATTTTAAAATACTCAAAGGAATGCGTTTTTACTTTTTTTTTACCAGAAGTCATGGATAAAAATAATGGTGATAGACCACTGAGAGTCTTCCTATGGATGGTACCACGGACTAACAGCACAGTCTTTATGAAATGTCTGTCCTTCGTTGACAACGCAGAGGTATGGATGGAGCCGTACTATGCTTGCTATGTAAACGAAACTATCCGCAATCCAGACTGGGGCAAAGGGATCCCCGTTATGGAGAAGGCCAAGGCTGTAGTTGAAGACGCAGAGAGCAAAGAGGAATATACTGCACTTAAGAAGCTTGAAACTGAAAAAGCCAACAAGTACAAAAACGTCTGGCCTCAAGAAAAATTTAAGTATGAAACTTTAATCCGTAATGTATGTATGATATGCGTTAGAAATCAACGACAGAACGAGTATGCATTGTTAGCAAGGATGCACTTTGTTTGAAGTATAAAATAAGTTAATTTTAGAAACATCTTTACATGTTCATGCTATTTACATGGTATGACCTGGTTAAACTTTCCTATACAATTCAGGGACGTTTCATAAGCTGACCTGTTCGAGGGTAGGCTGTGCAGCCTATTTAGACTGGTGTTTTCGCAGCGATAAGCTAAACTAAAAAACTTCGTCCGCTCTGCCGGCTAGTCCAAGAGCTGCAGATAAGGTTGGTGGAGTCGAGGAGCAAAGCCCTTATTAGGTATCAGGTTTTTATGGCAGAAATATGAAAATTAAGGATAGGTATGAACATACCGTATTTACTCTATTAAACCCCCCGGGGGCGTGAAATTTTTGTTAAAGGGGGCGTTTATTGGAGTCAAGTTTACATGACTTTTCTCTATGCAAGTGCCCCACAACTTGTTTCTTATCTGAACCCTTCTGATTAACTACTATGGCGTATTTGCCCATTTGGTTGTCAGCTTCACAATCAGCTGTGAGCTCCTCCCCAATTATCGGTAACCAAACTTTCCTATAAATATGGTAGCCACGAACAACACTGTGAACTTTGCAAGTGTGATCAACTTTCGCCGACATCTTGATATGTAACGTTACACACAGAAGTGACTTTTTTACGAGCCCGTGGCATGCATGCATGCATGCTGTGCACATGCAGTATACAGCCAGGCCTCACGTTACTATACTGACCGGCCGGCTATACCCACGTACATAAGGTAATTGCATAATAGTTACCGTGAGTAGTACCATTAGCAGTACGTACGCGTTCACCGCATTTCACTGTTAAACAGTTTTCCTGTGGTGAATTTGGATTTTCATGTTAGGCTGTTCGGATAGGCTAGCGGATATTTTTATACCTACGGTATGTACAGTACCACTTTCGAACCGCAAACGAAGCAGCATAGGTTCGCGGTATGTGATAGCTTGATGGATATCAACAGAATTAAGTTGCAGAAACATGCCTTTTACTTTAGGATATGGGACTTTAGGAGATTTCGTGGCCTCAAGGTAGGACTATTTCATTTTCCTTTTACCATATTGTCTTTGGAATTGACAATTTCAGTTTATGCAATGTGACGAAAAAGTTGGGGGGGGGGGGGGCGTTTGTTAGAGAGGGGGCGTTTAATAGAGTAAATACGGTATATGCTTTCATAAAACGGCAAGAATCGAGGTAGTGATTGAGGTAAGTGACGAACTTGTAGAAACTTGTAAATCGGCACAACTTCCTAAAATGTTACCTTACCTACAGTATGCACGTTACTTGAAGACTTCAGGGTAAGTGTGTCCAATTAGCGCTTAGGGTAAAATTCGCCCAGTTTGGTGAAAGGGCAGTAGCAGTCGCCCTTGACGCCAAACTTATTTTGAAACAACACACTCTAAAACATATTTAAACGATTTTGTTTAAAAATTAGGATACTCACGAAAATGAGTATTTCTACTCGAAATAAGTGAGTACTTCAACTGAATTTGTGCAAAATTTTACACAAATTGCTGAATTTGTGCAAAATTTTACACAAATTGAGTTGAAGTACTCACTAATTTCGAGTAGAAATACTCATTTTCGTGAGTATCCTAATTTTTAAACAAAATCGTTTAAATATTTTTTAGAGTGCAGCTAAATCACGGTTTTTTTTTCTTCTTCAAAATATCTTTCATACGTTTTAAGGACTTCAAAATTGCATGTCAAGGTGAACCGAGCATTTACTCCTAGTAAATTTCACATTGGAAGAGAAAAACTTTGTCACATGACCTTCCAGAGCCAATCATGAAGCAGGACAGTCTACTACACTACTTCGAGTTGGGGTGATTGCTCTTACCCTGCAATAAAAAAGTTTATTAGGTGGATTCGGTCAGCCTTTTTTTTGCAATCGCGTTGGTTCTAATGGACCTTAAGGTACTTAGGCCTATGTAAATTTAAGAGGTTGCACTCATGTAAATGAGGTCGCACCCAGTACGTCTTCCTAAAAAGATGTGAATGAATCGGAACTGAAACAAAATATTTATTTGGTTTTGTCCTTTAGTTATCCGTGGTTGAAACAACAGCTGGAGATAGACACAAAAGACAAGAAGTACATCTTCATCAAAGATGAGTCTTTCGCGATCAGGGATCGTATAGAATACCTGCCGGATGTACCAACACGTCACGTATTTCTAATCAGACATCCACAAGAGGTGTACACTTCCTTTAAGAATCTATGTGTGAATGCAGTTGATTTTACTGAATTTCGTTGGGAGGACTATCACATAGGTGATAATGTCCCTTACATGCCAGTCAAAGACTTTTACAAGGTTCATTGCTCCTACTGGAAACATGTAAAAGAGAATTTAGATTCTGATCCAATCATCATAGACGGGTTTGATCTGGCAAGTCAACCGGAAGTGATACTTCCACAATTTTTTGGAAAATTGGGAGTTGCCTACAAGGAATCGTACCTCCAATGGAATGGTGATCCAGAGCTTGTCTACTCGACCTGGAGAGGGTCGAGTGAATCTGTTATTTTAAATTCCAAAACCAAAATAACTTCTCGGGCTGTAGAAAGCACCAGGTTCGAAAAACCCAGGTATCCTAGGGGAACCTCCAAACCCGAATGGAAGATTACTGATGAACTGAAAGAGTACATTGAGGGTGCTATGCCCTACTATGAAGAAATGTATGCGAACAGACTTACTTGAATGTAATATTTTCTGGTCATGTTACCTTCCTTAAAAGTGAACATCCTTCATGAGATGAGCTATCTTGATAATTAGTCTCTTCCCACCTAAACACAGCTGTAATGCTGTTTTAAGGTGGCGAGAGGAAACATTTCCCCTCAGATTTTGTCCTTGCTCCCACTTGCCCCTAAAGTTGGGTCAGCTAGGAGTTAGGTGTACCGAAAAATCAAGGATACTGCCTTTCTTCAGACTTAATTTCTTAGCCAGAGATGTGCTTAAACCTTAGAGCTTCCGGGAACTTCGTCCCTGGACCCCCACCCGCAGAAGCAGCAGGGGTGGCGCCAGCGGGGGGGGGGGGGGCTGGGGGCCATGGCCCCCGTCGGGGAACACTGGCCCCCCATCGGGGAAGGTCGGCGGTTTCGTCGAGGAGGCCTAAAAATAATAAAAAAAAAATCAATAAAAAAACCTACAAGGACTGAAGTTACTGGGTGGGTGATTTTAAACATATTTTTTTTTTGAAATTCTATTTTAATGCATATTGGAATCGATTTTCAATCATTTCGTCTTCGCTCTGTTATACCTCATTCCATACACGTCGTCCTATCTCATCCATGTACCTTGTCCTATCTCGTCCTCGGTCGGGGAAGGACGGCGTTTTTCAGGGAGTCCTAAAAACTGTGAAGAAAGTAAAGGACTGAAGTTACTGGATGGCTGATCATGAACTATTTTTTCATCGGTTTTAATTACTTCTTAGTAGCTCTTCTATCCCTCATCCCATCTTCAGTTCGCGCGCGCAAAGTCATGCCCTCGTCGGGGAAGACTGCCCTCCCACTGTTGTTGAGAAAATAAAAATTCGTCCGGGAGCCATTAGCTGCAGGCCGATAAAAGACCGGGTCCTGATAACTTCAGTCACCCAGATGATCTTCTTGATTTAATTTACTTGAAAACCATATTCTTCTAGGAAACTGACAATTCCGAATTTTCCTTACAAAAACGGGCGAGAAGTTGTTCATGAGCATGCAGTGCCCGATGACCTGCCTTCTGGCCTGCCCTGACAGCCGAATTCTAGCAACGGTAATGAAAATCGGCCAGGCCATTTTGTGCTACACATAATGATAAACAGTAGCGTGAGAATGTCTCCCCATAAGTCTGACTGAAAATTCATTTAAAAGTACCTTGTAAGGTGACATATTTTCAAAAACGTCGGAAGTAAAATCATTTATAGTCTGGGGTCAGGCCGGCAGTCACGTAGAAAATTTCATCTTGGATCTTGCAATTGTATACAACGATTCCTAGTAGAGTCAAATACAGTATGATGTCCATTCCGTTGCACAGTCCCACCCCCCCCCCCCCAAAAAAAAAGGGGACAAGACATTACATCTAATTTTAGCAGTGCCCTTTATCTGGGAATTTTCCGATCCACTTATAGCAAGTTGGACCTTTTCCTGTTAAATTTAAACTTTCATTTCAAAGGAAAGCTCAAAATAACGATGACTTCATTTCTAGTTACAAGTCTGGGGAAATGCCATTTCTGGCTGTTCGAGGGATTAGATTTTTTTAAACAATTTTCTGCACGTTCCGGGCTAACTTGTAGTTGCGCTCCGCTTAGATATTTTGGCCGAACAGATTACTTAACGGAACAATGCATGCTGGCATACTATTCTTCGTTTTGGGACAGTATTATAAAGTGAAAATTTTATTGTGAAAGAAAGTTCAAATTACTGACTACTTTGTTCCAAATTACCGTACCAGTCCGGGAAATGCCTTTCCTGCTGTCTGGTGGTTCTCAATTTTTCAAAAATATCTGTGTGCTTTTTTGGGCAGGATTACATTTTCGGGAAAAAATTCTGCCCCTCCCAAACCGAAACGCTCCCGTGCGCCTATCAATTTCAATATATAAAATATAAAACTTCAATATGGGAAGCCAAACTTTTCCGCGGGAAAATTTTCGAATATGGTTCGAGGGCCTTAATCTGCCTGGTGATATTCAGTAACCCAACAAAACTACAGATCACCCCTATTTGATTTTTATTATAAGAAGGTTTGTCATAAAATTACAATTTTTCCCCAATGTAAGCTTCAGATTGTTCAAAGTGGCAAAATTTTCCAATATCGATGGATACTCAGTGCAGCCAATTACCAAAACCAACTTTTTAAATCACCCGGACATTCTACCCAATTTTGCTCTTGAAAGGCATATCACTTTATAAAGAGCCCAATTTTTTCATTTTAACCTTGCAAAAAACAAATTTTCTTATATTAGATCCCAAAACTTGTGCAATATAACCAGTAAGCTCTTAATCTTCAAATCTTCGTTCAGAAAAGGGAAAAACTTTTCGGGCAAAGTTCTAGTCTCGTCTTGAGACCTTAGTACGTAAACTTTGAACGGTTACATGCATAACCTCAACATAATTTCAGCTGTCGCGTACAAAACGCTTTTGAATTTGCCCATATGAAGGATAGATTCTTCAATAAACACCCCAACTTTTAAATGGTCCTTACAAAAGTTAAAATTGTTTCAAAAATGTTAAATTTTTACTTCAAAATAAACTCCAGATTTTTAAGTATTTGTTAAAAAGAGAGTCCAAAATTTCGGCCCGCTCCGCGCGCCTAAAATTCTGCCGGGTCACGTCTCACCGGGACTAACTCACCACCGTTGTCGGGGCCTTGAAATGCTGTCCCCCTGTCGGGGAGCTTGGCCCCCCTGTCGGGCAAATCCTGGCGCCTACCCTGAGAAGCAGGTGTGTTGGACTCGGTTTCGTTCTGCACCCGACAACTTTTGCCCCAACATTTCCCTTTGCCTTTAGTTTCTGCCCCTCGTTTTGTCACTCTGACGCCGCCATTCGCTGAGGTTAATTATATTGTTCGAATGAAAGCCAATCAAATTGCCGTCATCAAATGTTTGTTAAACATAGACCGGCGTTTTGGCGGGAAGTTTTTAGCGCCATCATTGTTAAAGTGTATGGTACCTCAAGTCAAAAAATTCAAAAATATAATAAACAGCTTGAAAAATAACTTCAAAATGTCAAACTCCCATCTTTATGGGATATTCAGATGATGAAGTTAATTCACTCATCTTAAAATGATATATTGAGCAATAAATACAGGTACCCGTACGGGTGTGGACACGGTTACTACAACACTGATAATTTGTGATGTCATCGTTGTACTACTCAAATTACAGTCTTACAGTCAGTAGCTTTGTGATAGATGTTCAGATAGCCCTTAAGCAGGACCACACATGTTTGCCCTTTAGAAGGCGTACTTGTCCATTTGGGACGTTTAGCTCCTTAAGGGAGCAGAACTCCTCCGGGAGTAAATTTTTGGTTTTCGCCCCTTGGCTCTTCGCCAGAGAGTCCAGGGGACTTTTAGAAAAAGGTACTACTCAAATTACAGTCTTTGTATTTCTTTGTTCTTTTGAAAGTTACTTGTACCAAGGTGTGACAGCACTCCTACTCTTATGGGTTGATGTGATTAACGAAGCCCTCTCTGTGCAACATTTTATGCAAGCAAGCAAGAAGTGTTGCAAGGTCAACACATTTTTAATTTTCAAGGGAAACAAAGCAGGTTGTGTGAGTTGTACAACAAGAAGGTAACAAATTATTGCGCAGTGGACTTATTTGTTTTTAGTGAATAAATTTCAACATTTTATATCATGGCTTCATGCTAGCTATACCATCATGCATTGCGTTTCAAGATGGCTAACTGACTACAGGTGTACTGCAACCAGATTTGTAGCGTAAACAAAGCTGGACTGACCGTCTTCGGGAAAATTGGAATAAACCTTCAACGAACCTTTGTAGGAGAGAATATTTCCGAACAAAATGTCAGCGTTTGGTGTTTGTTATGAACTTCGGGGATGATTTCGGAACAAATTAGTGACCATTCGCCCAACGTTCAGCCTGGGTGACCTAAAATCTCCCGATGGTCCTTGTGCCTTTTGGCCGATAATTTCGTTTGAAATTGGTTGTATGGTAACTTGCGAAGATATTCTGGTAAGTTTCATAGTTTTCTTGATCGTTATTGGAAACATACATAAAAAACATTCTTTTCCGAAGTGTACATTTCCATAAGCGGCTAAAATTAAGTGACGTCGTCAGAGCTTAAAGAGGCTGGTTGAGTTAATATCGGTATCATATTACAATGCCTAAAGTTAGCACAACAAGTCAAGTTTTAAGTCCAAAAGTCACAGAAAACGTTAAATTTTGAATTTTCAAGTATCCTGAATTGTAACGGTTTTGTACATAATTTGAAAAAGTGCCTGGTCACGAATTTTTGAACACGGACTTGAACCGTTATTTACTCACTCATAAAACAGTTATTTGTATGTAGAATATGGGGATTGATGATTTGTCTTGGTTTGTGAAGAAAACTAAATAGATTTGGAAAATTTGTTGAAGTTCATGAACCAACTCAATGAGCCGCTTTAATATATTTCGGTGTCTCCGAGGTCAGCTTCCCAACTGATGTTAGAATAATACTGGAATTGCGGCAATTTAGGAGCTGATGAACAGTAGCTTTGATAAAAAACGATATAAACGTCTTACATTTATCGGCTGCCCAGATAGTGATCAAAGGAATAGTCTTTGTTACAGGATTACTGGCATTTGAAAGGGGAGATCGTAATAAAGAAGAAAGATCAACACAAGCTTAACAATAAAAACAAAGGGACTTGTCAATCAAATTCTGATAGCTGAAGAGGATTTATTTATTCTCAAGTATCAATTGTCTGTCAGATTTTGGTTGATGTTTCCACCATCCCTTAAAACTCTTTGGCATGAGAGAGACGGGTAAAACAGATCGAATTATTTTTTGAACTCTGTGGGGACATAAATCATTTGGGCTCAAAATGTTTTTTTTTTTAAGTTTTCCTTTCCTTTCCCTCTTGCTTTCGATAGTTGTATAGGTGTGAATAAAGCCATCTGAAAATAAAGAAAACGCAACTAAATAAACTTTATATAAGGCTTGAGAATTGCCCTTTCTAACAGTCGGGGAGATATTTACGATATTTTGGAACGATAGGGGCAGCGCGCTATGGACGGTCCCTTCAGGAGTTATCATGATAACCTTGCCCCGTTTCCATGCACCCATAGCACTTTTTTCAAAGCAGACGTTTAACATTCAAATCGGAATTGCTCGTGGCTTGTAGAGTTTTACTAAAGCAAAACAGGAAAACAAAATTAAAGGCCCGGTTTTCTCATCCCAACCAGTACCAATTCTCCTAACATTCTAAATGAAGTCTCCTCCCACAATTGTCTGAAATTCACTCTCATCCAGACACAATCTCAGTTAATTGCTTCAGGGTGAGTATTGAAAAGCTCAATGTGTATAATCAAAACACTTTCAGAGCAGTTCATGCTGTGTAATACAAGCTTTGGTATTCTGCATTGTTTGAATTAGCAGTCAATCAAAAAGCTGAGCCAATTGAGAGTTTCTGTTACCCTATACTAGAAGTGTAGTTTGGGGTGAGAGGATTGACCCTTTAAACATTTTGATATGAGCAATCACTCTCAGGTTCATTTTGTTAAGGGGTTTTCTATCTTACATTCCGGTAGTTCAAGGTCAAGAGCAGTCCGCCAAACATTTTTTAAGCAACAGCGTAATATCACAAGTTTCTATTTCTCTTCAAAGTATCTTTCATCGTATTTTATAACTTCAATACAGCATATTTAAAGGCAGTCATTCGTCACCCCAAACTACAGTTTCAGTATACATATATCAAAACTCTCAATTGGTACAGCCCTTTGACTGGCATCACATTCAAACAATGCATCATAGCTAAATTACACAGCATGGGCACTGAGAGTGGCTTGATTACACATTATGGACTTGTATGGCCACTGGGACAAGCCATGAAGCAATAAACTAGGATGGTGTCTGGATAAAAATGAGTTTTAGATAAATGTGGGAGGGGCTAGAAGTAAGTAGGTTGGGAGAATTGGAACTGTTTGGGATGATGAAAATATGCCTTTAAGGTAAACCAAACAGTGGCGGAGCTATGCATTTCGGTCAGAGGGGGCGAAAATGGTCTGCAGGGGCGCTTCGAAGGAGTTAATACCCTGAGCCTCAGCACAATCGAAGCCAAGGCTTTTCAGACTTTCCATTCGATTTTCCGCACCTGGTAGAAGACTACTTTGACATTTATCCTCAGCAAGTTTTTCTCTTAAAATATGTTGAAATTTTCTATCAATGGGCCTCCACGGAAGAAAATTCGGGGGGGGGGGGGGGGGAGCTAAATTCTTTCAGGGGGAAAAGCTCCGCGCCACCATGAATGGCGCGGAGTGCAAGAAAATATTGTCCCAGAATGCCTCTCAGATCGTTAGAAAAGACATTTCTTACACCTATTTACCGGATATAAATGGGGAAAACACTGAGTGAACTGTTAAGAAATATTGATGTTAATTTTTCTTCGTCTTTTTCTTTATGTTTTCTTCGTTCTTTTCAGGGGAGGGAAAGTTCCCTCCTTGCCCCTACCTGCGGACGCGCATGTTTCTGTCCCTCTCTTTCACATTCTAGTATGAAGGCAGTCATTACAGTTTGTGTGTTATTGTCAGGTCGCGATTTACGATTTTAATGTAATAATGGGCTTCTTTGTGAAGATAAAGATTAAACCAGCTAGAGCTTAATAGCAAGCAATCTTACAGAGGAAAAATTAATCACCGTTAGGTGTACATTTTTGGCATCTGGAAATCAAGATAAGTACACAAAGAAACATTAATCGACGTAATTTACATCATGTGACCACTCTGAAATAACCATTAATTAAGTACATTTAAGAAATAGCCAAGACAAGAGGTCTGATATGGCTCTCTATAGATACCGAATTCATAATAAATAAAAGTAGCCTAAACTTATTTGATGCAATTTTCTTGCTTTTGAGACCACGGAAGTAGAGAAGTAAACATTTTCATCAGTTCATGGGATTATCGTGCAGTGTCAGAAATAGCCATTTATCACAAGAACGGTCACTTAAAGAAAAGCAAAATGGAAACTGCTCAATAAAATTCTTTAACCATTAACACTATGATAACAGTTTTATTTTATTTTAACCTGAATGTTCTCTTCAAATGATTTTGAGAAATGTAGTGGAATCTTTTTTGGTATCTTTATAAACTCTTTTTATTGTCTATGTTGACAATTATCCCCGACAACAAGAGGGTTATTTGCGCTACAATTATTGTTACGCTCTTTGCAACATCTTTTATTGTCCGGGAGGGTTAATTTAATGTCAGTTTGTGTATTTTGTAAGCGTAAAATCACGCTTGCTGTGGAAGCAATGAACTACGCACAACGACAACATTCATTAGTGCGTATAAAGCATGAAGATAAATTTCGGCAAAACCTATGACATTACAGAAGATGGCCATTTTCATCAGTCAGAATAAAGTGCAGATGGTAAAGTTACTTACTGGTGGCTGTTTGAAAACTTTGTTTTCTGGGCCTTAAAAACCGCTACAAATTGTGTCTTTTGCAAAAAATGGTGCAAGAGTAAAGTATGTTAAAAACCTAAAAAAGGGCCCCGACAGACGATTTTGGTCCGTCGGGGGGGGGGGGGAGGCGACCGCCCCCCTGACCATATGGCAGCTCCGCCACTGAAACCAAACACTAAATTCTGGTATATTTTACATTGGAAGAGAAAAAAAAATGTCACAAAGTGGACCCGCATATCAAGAGCCGGTCATGAAACAAGGACAGTTTGCTATACACTACCGTACTTCAGGTTTGAGTGACTGCTCTTGCCCTTTAATAGGCCATTGGTCCGAAGGTCAAGAGGTCGGTCACCTTAATTTTTAGTGTCTTTTGAGGGCAAATCTTCTTGGGAGAAGGAAGACATCTCTTTCTGGGGTGACATATGCTCTCTGCCCTTCGGCTTATTGTCTGAGAAGCCGATTGAGGAAACTAGAAAAACTGACATGCAGTATTTCGCCCACACTGTAGAGCCACTGAGGCTTTGTGCCCGTCTTTACACAAGTGCGTGCATTGGACCTCTACAGGAGCCAAATTGAAGGTTACTCAAGAATATTGCAATAGGGTGGCCCAGCTTAATAGTTTTAACCAGAATGCAAAAATGCATTGCGGTTTCGATGATATATAAATTTTCCATTTCAAATAATGCCATCATGCACCATTATCTTCACAGTCAAGTGTTACACTAGCATGTTCAAAAAATAATTTTATTCCAGATGACCTTTGACCTCCATTAAAGACATACATAGATACACAGACAAACATGCAGACAGAGAGAGACAGACAGCTATCTTGAAAGATCACATTTAAAAAGGTTTCAGACTTTGATCCCCCAGCTGACCCCAGATGACCTCTGCCAAAAACAATGACTATAATGCATCTACATACCCAAATATGAAATCTATCCAAGCTTCGTATCTTGGGATATCATGTTAACAAGATTTTCAGACTTTGACCCCTGGTGACCCCAGATGACCTTTGACCTCTGCCAAAAACAAGATGAAACCATCTGATGACCATAAGGCATCCATCCACATGTACCAAATATGAAGTTTATCCAAGTTTCTTAGATTGAGATATGGTGTTAACAAGATTTTCAGACTTTGACCCTCTGTGACCCAAGATGACCTTTGACCTCCACCAAAAACAACAGGGGCCATCTCCTGACTATAACGCATCCATATACCCAAATATGAAATCTATCCAAGCTTCATATCTTGAGATATCGTGTTAACCAGATTTCCTGACTTTGACCCCACTGACCCCAGATGACCTTTGACCTTTGCCAAAAATGAAAGCAACCATCTCCTGACCATAACGCATCCACATACCAAATATGAAATCTATCCAAGTTTCCTACCTTGAGATATAGCGTTAACAATGTTTTCAGACTTTGACCCCTGGTGACCCCAGATGACCTTTCACCTCCACCCAAAAACAGACAGGTTCTTCCTCTCAATATGGTGCATCTATGTACTAAGTTTAAAAACTGTCAGACATTTCTATCTTGAGATATTGTGTTAACAAGCAACGTGTCACAAACACACACACACACCCACGCATACATACATACACACGAACGCCATTATGATCCCATTGGTTTCTCTTATCATCGAGACCAAAAATAAAAAGGAAACCATTCACCACTGCACAGCTTTCCCAGTTACTAGTTGGGATATTGCAGATAAACAGATAGAATAGGTTCACAATGTAGCCTACATAGGCTAGCCTAGGCCTATGTGCTATACCTTAGGCAATGGCAAAAGTGCCAAGACATGCTGAAGAAAATTATATCGTAGAGAAAAACTTTACGCCTTAAGCTCACAAAAGTATTGCACATTGTTGTATGAGGGACTATTACACACGCCTTGTAAATATTTTAGATGTTCTTGGCCACATGGATTTTTATTGACCCTCAGTTTTCAGTACTCGATCCTGCTTTGTGAAAGGAATGTAGGCTACTGCTGACTAGCACAAACGTATGCAGAAAGTACTAACGTTAGCTCACTTGCTGAATCAAACCATACATTTTGGGCTTAAATTTCTCAGTTAAGGGAGCTAGACGCTTTGTGTTTTCAATTTTTCCAAAAGCCAAGAATTGACACTGTAGAATATCGTTTATTTATTTACCTTTTCCCCTTTTATAATGGCGAACTTTTTTCCGAGATTCCATTGTCGAAATTTGCGAGATCCTCTAGCTAAGCTGTACACACTGAGAAAGCAGTGAATGTGCCGCGAGTAGTTGTTGTGATTGCGCTTAAAGTATGTGATCGATCATTGGTGTATGGAACAATCACAAGGTGTTTAACAGAAATTTCCTGTTGAAGTTTACCTTGTCTTCTTGGCAGGTGTCGAATGTGCACTTCTCCTTCGTTATTACGTAGTGCAAAATATTGAAGCAGTTGCCAAACACGTCCGCCAAGCAAGCTATATTTCAGCATGCATCTGCTCAAATCTTATGCCATCCACATGTGTTCAAACTGCTAATTTTAGCTTTAGGCTTAGTGCAAGAGAATTATTGTGCCGGGGGAGGGGGGGGGGGGGGGGGCTCTTCAGATTTTGTCCTGGTTGTGCACTGTGGTCAAAAACAGCTAGTGGAGAACACTGTTACCTAAAAATGACATTCATTCCAAGTTTCCTATCTCAAGATGTCGTAATAATTAGGTTTTCGGATTTGACCACTGGTGACCCCAAATGTACTTTGACCCCCACCAAAAGTTGTTTGGTTCGTCCCTTGACAATATTGCATCTACATACTAAGTATGACATTCATCTAAGTTTTCTATCTCAAGAAATAGTGATAACGATGTTTTCGGATTTTGACCGCTGGCGACCCCACATTACCTTTGACCCCCACCAAAAACAGTAGCGTTATTCTCTTGATAATAATGCATCTAGATACTAAGTATGACATTCATCCAAGCTTTCTACCTCAAGATAGTATGTTAACAAGGTTTTCAGAGTTTGATCCCTGGTGACCCCATATGACCTTTGACCCCCGACCAAAAATGATAGAGTTCTTCCTCTGACAATAACACATTTACATACTAAGTATGACATTCATCTAAGCTTTCTACCTCAAGATATCGTGTTAACAAGGTTTTCAGAGTTTGACCCCTGGTGGCCCCATATGACCCTTGACCCCCACCAAAAACAATAGGGTTCTTCCTCCCACTGTAGAGTATCTATGTACCAAGTATGGCATTCATCCAAGTTTCCAATCTCAAGATATCGTGTTAACGAGGTTTTCGGGGTCTGACCCCTATTGACCCCAAATGACCTTTGACCCCCACCAAAAACAACAGGGTTCTTTCTCTGACAATAACGCACCTACATACCAAGTATGACATTCATCCAAGATTTCTACCTCAAGATATCGTGTTAACAAGGTTTTCAGAGTTTGACCCCTTGTGACCCCATATGACCTTTGACCCCCACTAAAAACAATAGGATTCTTCCTCTCACTATGGGGCATCCATGTACCAAGTTTGAAAACATTCAGACCTCCCCTTCTTGAGATATCGTGTTAACAAACGTACTAGACAATCCGATTACTTGCATATCCCCAGCTGTAGATCAACCTTTTTAATGAAAGGATTACACTACCGTGCAGCCACCTTGTGGAATTCTATTCCAGTTACATTGAAGCGCAAGCCGTCTATTTTTAGTTTTAAGAGGAACCTTCAAAATTATTTCATCGGAATGTATTAAAAGAGAGAGAAAAAAAATCCTTTCCTTCTATTTCTTACCATTTAGGTAGTATTAGACTTGGCTCCTATGTAGGGTCTTGAGGTATGGTTTGGTGTTAGCAGGTGGTTGGGGGGGGGGATGTAGGTGGGGTGAGAGAGGGTGTGTGATATGGGGCTATGGGTGGTTGTTCTAGGTGTTAGATTGTTTTGCCGTCTGCACTTAATGTTACCAACATTTGTTCCCTTATTCGGCACTCTTTTGTTTGCGACTAAGTATCGTAGGTTGTTTTGTTTTTGTACTTTACACTTTTTCTTTCAAGGGAGTGTTCTGCCTTTAATGTTAAGCCCCCAAGGGTTTTGTAGATCACTTCCTTTCATTACTCTGTCTATTCTATATTGTTACTATGTAACTGTTATATTATGTAATATTGTACATTGTAGTGAAAAAACAAATAAATGAAATGAAATGAACAAGCGAAGTGTCACAAACACATACACATACATACACACACACGCCATCGTGAATGCGTAGGTTTCTCTTTCATCGAAACCAAAATGAGATTCTGGGAACGAGCCTGTCTGTGGTCCCGGAGAGTTTTCCGGTGACAGTGTTGTCGGCTAACAAAATTGGTAATTGGTTTTGTTGTTAAAATTAAGAAAGCCGTTGTAATTATTAAAACCCCTCCTACGATATCAAAGATATGGCAGTTCGAAGAATGTTGGGCACATTCTGCTTGATGTCACCTTCAGCATGGGCATATCTAATCGCTGGCTGAATCAGTATTCTGCTGTGGCGATGTGTGGCTGAGCATTCATTTCTATTGGCCAGAATACAAAAGATTTGCATATAGGCCTATCCTTGCATTTACCCTTGAAGATCACCTGGCTGCAAGTTCGCAAACTGCAAAAACAAAAAGAAATTTAACGGGCCCTTTTTGTATAATTACTCAAAGATTTAGCCTGGAGGATGCACAACAGCTACACAAATGAACTGTCCTTTCAAAAAAATACCAAACTTGATTCAAAATGTTGAATTGGTTGCCACCCGACGTGAAGTTGTAATTCATAGTAAGCCAATGGCTTCTCCCACATTCGTGGTCGCTTAGCATTAATTGTAAAACAACTGCCCTTCAAGGCCTGAAATGCAAAAGCAGACAGTCAAAAATGTGAAGTGGCGGTCGTGGGGTTCGTGCCTTTGTCTACGTTCGTATTGAAAGTGACGTAGAGCGTACAATGTATGTATTTATACAGGCCTATACTTTCTCTGGCTAAATTCGTTTCCTGTCCAAATTAAGATTGAGGTCTACAGGGCGTGTCGTTTTAGAGGAAGCCTTTCAATCTCAAAATAGTTTTTATGGCTGTTACTGTTAAATGATTATTAAAAGTGAAGATGGAATTGCATTGTTAACGCCCTGGCATATAGCAGATTTGAGGGAAGGGGGTCTAAAGCACGATCACGATCGCAGGATTATTTTTCCTTCATGATCAACTCTTAGAAGGTTAAAGTATTTTTTGTTTGTCCTCTTCCACCTCTAAGTTTATAAACATTACCTGATTACTAGTATAGGTGTACAAGGCGGGGGGCTCGCCTTCCCAATTCTGGCAGAACAGCTGATAAATTCGAGCAAAACATGAGCAAAAAGTGATAAATGGTGGCATTATTTGGGCAAAAATTGCTCTTGCCCCTTCAAAAAAAATTAACCCCCGTACGCCTATGGTTACTAGGATAAGTATAATGGACCATCACTGCACCGTTTATTTGGTTGGTATTTTTTCATTATAATGCACCTAGACAACGATGTAGCGACTTTCATAACAAGTTCAGGGAGTCAACGTAAAGAAATAGTCACCATTTTGTGCCACCTCATTTAATCAATTTATGACTCAACTCAAGCGATCCGTGCCTTACATTGCCAGGTGCGTTTTATGAAGTATATATGAAAGCAATGCAGTCCTCACTTATTATCAATCTCTGTGCCACTGCGTGTTCGACTTCCTGGTGTGTGCAAACCTAGTAGACTGCCCAATTTTTTCGACGTCAGTTCTCCCATTATGTTTTCTGACAATTTGTTTGACTGGCAAATAAACTACGTTACAAAAGCATTCAGCCTTGAGGTACAAGGGTTGGTTTTTAAGTCCGTTTATCATCTTTTATTAACTAGAAAGGGCAGTTGAGGTCCGAATTCTTCGATTGTCATTTGCAAACACAGTAGCTTACAGTGTGTTGGAATCCACCATCGCAGATGCTGTGTAACGGACTAGATTATTAAAAAAGGTATGTTCATGCATTAATTTCATTTCATTCATTTGATTTCCTCAACAATAATCAATTAAGACGGTAAACATCATTGGATTGAAGAGTATGAATAGAAGAAAAAAAGATTCCCGTGGAAAGGGGTATTCATAAAACCATTGTTGGCTTAAAGACAAGAGCCCTCCTCAAGAAGGAAACTAAAACAGATGCAAGTCGTGAAAATAACAAAACACTATCTGAACCCACCCAACGGATACCAAACCATCCATTTTCTGTTGCCTGTGTTCCTGAAAGACAAGTATTCATCCGACACATAGTTCTAATTTTACCTGCGTACCAGGCTGTACGGAACATTTCTTGTTCAGTCATATCCTTAATGCCTGCCAAATGAATACCGACCAATTTCTTTTGCCAGGAAATTCATAGCAATATGTTGCCTCGAGACTGGTTGAATGTTAGTGAATATTAACAAGAATACAGCGTTTTCTCCCATTGAAATCATGCAGTAGGCAATGCCACCCACAGAGTTGGTATATGTCATTGAAATACCCACCCCCCTGAGGTCTGGATGACTGTGTCTGGATGATGATGAGTTTGTTTGTAAGAAGGACTTAGGTTAGTAGGTTAGGAGAATTGGAATTTTTGGGTTAGGGGTTACGACTTTAACAAAATTCAAGCTCGACACATGCGGTCGAACGTAATGTGATCTAACTTTAGATTTACCAAAACCTTCTGAATTGTGTTCTTACCCCCTTTGCGTGGGATTTCTCTTAGAGGTATGCTTTTGAGGACCTTATCTTAAAGACAAGAGCCCTCCTCAAGAAGGAAACTAAAACAGATGCAAGTCGTGAAAATAACAAAACACTATCTGAACCCACCCAACGGATACCAAACCATCCATTTTCTGTTGCCTGTGTTCCTGAAAGACAAGTATTCATCCGACACATAGTCCTTATTTTACCTGCGTACAAGGCTGTACGGAACATTTCTTGTTCAGTCATATCCTTAATGCCTGCCAAATGAATACCGACCAATTTCTTTTGCCAGGAAATTCATAGCAATATGTTGCCTCGAGACTGGTTGAATGTTAGTGAATATTAACAAGAATACAGCGTTTTCTCCCATTGAAATCATGCAGTAGGCAATGCCACCCACAGAGTTGGCATATGTCATTGAAATACCCACCCCCCTGAGGTCTGGATGACTGTGTCTGGATGAGGATGAGTTTGTTTGTAAGAAGGACTTAGGTTAGTAGGTTAGGAGAATTGGAATTTTTGGGTTAGGGGTTACGACTTTAACAAAATTCAAGCTCGACACATGCGGTCGAACGTAATGTGATCTAACTTTAGATTTACCAAAACCTTCTGAATTGTGTTCTTACCCCCTTTGCGTGGGATTTCTCTTAGAGGTATGCTTTTGAGGACCTTATCTTAGACTCGGAACAGTTGGAACATTGTTGATATGTCATCAACGGAGAGAAATTTTCATACAGTGGGATAATGGCAACATATGGTGCTACCACTCTGGTGTGATTTGTGCCAAAGAATGTTTATGTTACCATTCCTTCTGGGTGGTTCTATACACATGTTACTGGAGCACATTTGTCACCGGTCACGTGTTGACAGTGGAATGGCTTGGCCTCATTTAGAAAAAAATACCATGTTACTACCATGGTCCTTACAGTTAAGTCTTGGTACTCATGGTAGAACCAAAATAAAACCATGAAAATACCATGGCAATCATACCATGATAACCCCACGGTGCTCACGGTATTATCATAGTTTTAGCTTGGTACTCATGGTATCACCATGGTACCGATTTTATTGCCATAAGAATACCAGGGTAGTACCATTACACTCGTGGTATTAAAAAGGTAGTCCCACAGTACTGATCGCATTACCATTCAAGGGGAAAATTCCATTTGACAGAAACCATTTGGAATCATTTATGTTCCAAATGTTCCAAATGTTTTGACTTTTCCATTCAAAACCATTTATTACGATTTAAAACCATGGTTTTAGACGATAATAACCCTTACTCTAAATCCAGATATGGATTTATATCTGGATATATCTGGTTAAATACAGCCTTTATATGGCCATATCAAGCCAGATATACAGCCAGATTTAGATGTCTTGATATAATATATCAAGTTTTATATGGCCATATCAAGCCAGATATAACTTGATTCAAGAAAAGCCCAGATATGCAAATAAAGTTTTATATGGCCCTATCACGCCAGATATAACTTGATGAAAAGCCTTCCCAGATATGCAAATAAAGTTTTATAAGGCCATATCAAGCCAGATATGAACTGATGAAATGACTTCCCAGATTTGCAAATAAAGTTTGATATGTCCATATCAATCCAGATATAAACTGGTGAAATGCCTTCCCAGATATGCAAATAAAGTTTGATATGGCCGTATCAAGTCAGATATATACTGATGAAATGCCTTCCCAGATTTGCAAATAAAGTTTGATATGTCCATATCAATCCAGATATAAACTGGTGAAATGCCTTCCCAGATATGCAAATAAAGTTTGATATGGCCGTATCAAGTCAGATATATACTGATGAAATGCCTTCCCAGATTTGCAAATAAAGTTTGATGTGGCCATATCAAGCCAGATTTAAATTGATGAATTGCCTTCCCAGATATACCAATTAAGTGTTATATGGCCATATCAAGCCAGATATAAATTGATCCAATCCCTGTCCAGATATGCAAATAAAGTTTTATATGGCCATATCAAGCCGGATATAAATTGATGAATTACCTTCCCAGATATGCAAATAAAGTTTGATATGGCCATATCAAGCCAGATATGACTGAATACTACCATGACAGAATTACATATAAACTTTTACATAGCCATATTAATAATTTGTGGACCTGTCCTACATAAAGACCTTCTCTGGAAGCTGAACAAGTATCAGCAAACCAACATCAGAACATTCAAACCGCATTCAGCTATATTATACTAACATATGCAAATGACTCTCAAATGTGGGCGTGGTCAGAATTGATGGCCCTGATTTTCTTTTTGTTTTGATTAAGGAAGCAATATGTGGAAAATCATGAAACCTTCAACAAAATTTATGTTGGGATATTGCCCCATATGATAATTTAAACCAACAATGCAGTGTAAACATTTAAAAGTAGGGATTTCAAAGCTGTTATTTCTTCACTATAAACCCTTTACCGTTGTGCTCCAATCGGGGCATATTTGCACGCCTCGGGAGTGGGCGCAAAAGCGGACGTAGCACGCCCCGCATCAGCTTCCGTAGGCTATTGACCCCGTGACCTTAAACTGTTGTCCCTCTCGTTGTTGTGGCCGAATTTTCGGGTAGCTACTCGCAGTTTCGAGCTCCGCGTGAAACAGTAAAGATGGGTGACAGCCGAACCCTCCACATGGGTCCAAAAGGACCCAAACAACGGTAAAGGGTTCAGTAATTTAACAATTTCAAATACTTAAGTCAATGTTATACAATGGGCATGTAACTTTGCGATAGATGGTCATGTAGCCCTTTACATTACACTGCTCAGAAGGCTTCTGATTTACACAAAGGCAGCGCACTAATAAATTTTGGTCCAGTCATATATGGTCCAGATACGGGACATATATGCACCATATTTGTCTCCTTAATATGTGATCAATACAGTTAATTTTTGTATAAACCATATTTGGGACTGCTTTATATGGGATCAGTATGGAATAGCTTTATATAAACCATACAGTATATGATATTGCATTATATGGTTCATATCTGCTCCAGATAAAGACCTGATCCAGATAAAATTTTATCTGGCCCATATATGGATTAGATTTGGTTGTGGCACAGATCAAGGTTATATCTGCCTAATTTTTTTTTATCTGGCCCAGATATAAATCCCATATTTGCAGCAGATACGGGCCAGATATGAAATCCATATCCGGCCCATATGTGGAATTTCATATCTGGCCCATTTCTGGATTTGGAGTAAGGGAAAAGTTGAGATTACCATTTGCATGTTTATGAACAGTTGGCATAATTCAAAGATCACTTGAAACCATCCGGGACCATTAAGTTTGTTGATCTTTCGTCTCGGAGATGATTTCGTAGAATGAGTGGCTTCTGCAAACTTTCAATGTGAATTTACACTATGATCATCTTTTGACTTTTTGGTATGGTTGTTTTATTTGTTTAGTGTTTCAGTCCGGATGTCAACGGTTTTGGAAAGAGAAACCATAGGTGTTTGATTTGTTACACAAGGTGGTATTGTCAAACTTTGGTTAGGGAATGGGTGAAGTTTGTGGTCTCTACAGGGCTAATATGAGTGTACATTCCAAATTTTTCCACAAAGGAGAAGCACATGGATTTCTCGAGGGGAGCACGTGGACTTGCCCCAAGTCTCTCGAGATGTTCCTAGCGCTCACCTGTAAAGATCCTTCTCTGTCCCTATTCCCTCTCTACGTGTCACCCCTTTGACCTCCCCCATGCACCTTTGCCAGACAAACCAACTTCGCACACTCCTCTTTCCACTTCAAATCGTTATAACGCCAACACACAGGGTCCTAACCAACACACATCGAACGGTAATGCCCGCTGACAAGTTTTTACATTCACCTCTTCGAACGTGGCTACACTGAGTAATTGTAATGATCTTGCGTGGCAGATTCTTGTTTATACGCTGTGCACATATAATTAACAAGTGGAGATCTACAATCTTGGACAAAACTGTTGGGACACCTCACGTAATTGTGTTGTTTATGGTGCGGCACAATTGCAGAATACCTGCAACAGTTATTTCCACCTCTGAGCCGGTGATGTAGTTTTTGGGGGAAGCTGTCCTAGGACAGAAAACCCTGGTTATGCACTCGGTTTTTTGGTCTGATGTTAGCTGAAATGGTGCTTGACGCATACGGACACTGTACACGCACGTAAGTGCAGAGAGTTGACACTCCCAACAAAGATACACGAATATGTAACAATACAACTCATAACAACCTGTTCAGTACAGCGAACAGTACAGTTGGGAGTCTGACCCCGTGACCTCGGCAAAGTAACTTAGTGGAGCGAACCCCCCCCCCCCACAAAAAAAAGAAGAAGAAAAAAAAAAAGAAGAAGAAGAAAAAAAAAAGAAGAAGAAGAAGAAAAAAAAAAAGCTGAAGCTGGCGAATAATAAGAAAATAACGGCTGTACGGAAGTTGATAAATGCCATCTCCACGGTCGGAGGGTTCTTCGAACTCTCAACGGTCATTTTCGCAAACATTTCGAAAATGTTTTGCGGGATAACGGGGTTGATTCATGAAGGGGTCGCTTCGTTCTATCACCATGCTTCTGCTGCTTCTGCGCGATCTTAACAGAACAATACCAGTCGAATTGGGCACCACTATAACTTTTAGGGTAATTCGTTCCCGTGTTCTCTTCTCTAGTTTTTCCGTGTGGTTTCATTTTTGTTCCACCTTAGGGTGGTCAGGCACAATAGAGCTATTTTCTGTCGTCTATGTACTTCGTTGCAATGCACCCATGCGGGCTAAAGGAACTCCATGGTACGTCGTCCATATTATGTTTGTATGGGACGTGTAGATTTGGTTTCATTTTTTGTTTTGTTTTTGTTTTTTTCTTTTTGTAAAGGGGGACTGCTCACATAAGCTTTGCTTTTTCAGTCGTCCTCCACCACCTTGTTTAAAAGTTGTATCATTTTGTATTTAAACTGTGGAAATAAACTCAAACTCAAACTCAACTCAGATATTATCCTAGGCTGGTTTTAGCGTAAGTGCAGGCCGGTTTTACGATGTGTGTATGGGCACTTGCAGAGATTCCGAGCCCACAATTGCCAAAAGGTGGCATACTAATGAAAATGCTCAACTGTGGAAACTCTCAGTTGTAGGCTTAGTGAAAACCCCAAAGACCTGACAAATCGCTTGCATAAGATTCATTTAATTTTTTTGTGTGGATATTCACTGGGTTTCTTCGTAGACAACTCTTTTATTGGTAAATGCATGAGACAACGGCGGTCGAACTTCCTCACTTGAATGAGAGCTCAAAACCTGCAAGTCAAGCAGACAACTTGGCAGATCACATGGACGTTACCAGATAAGGGGCCGATGAAGGGGTCGTATACTTTGCGCGAAAAAAGGAACTTGTTATTGTCGCGTTGGTGCGAGCACTACGACGTCGGCGTGGGATCCAGGGGCGAAGCCCCCAAAAGCTCTGAGGATTTAGACATTTCAAATGCCTATAATGCGGTGACATATTGCCAATTTGACAAAATTTTGATTGCATAAAGGTTTAGAGCAAAACGTGAATCCATGTATGGTTATCAAAGAAAAAGTTTTACATCTTGAAATTACAATGTCATCAGAAACTTTTTCTCTTAAAATTGAGGTGCGGCTATGGTGGATCCAATTGCAACCGGAGTGGTAGTATCCAGAGACAACGGATTCCCAGAAGAAAACCCCTTTAAATCACGTGGAATGTAATGAAGTATTCAAGATTAACTAAAAATAGCGAAGACTTAAATAACAAATCATGAAGAAATTTTAAGCGAAATGACTTCTGCAATGCAAACAAATTTTAGAGAACCATTCAAAACGTAGTGGCGTAACCAGCATGGGGAAGAGGGTGGGACCCCCAGTGAAATGCCTTGCCCCGCCCCGCCCCCCTCGAATGAAAAAATGAATGATAATGGGTCGTCGGTGGTATTACGTGATACTACGTACAACTTATGCAGTCCCTTGTTTCAATTTTGAATTTTTATGCGTTCTTAACGGATATCCTGTCTTGTAGTTAGACAGGTAGCATCTTTGTGCGATGGGGTAGGATTAAAGACCGCAGATACTTTGAAGTCAGTCGCGTAGCCACGGGGGGCCTGGGCCTGCCCCCCAGATTTTCTTCAGACTCCCCAGACTTTTTGCGTCCTGATAAACATTGTTCCTCTGGCAGTATGTATGTCACTTGTAAGTTCTCTACAAAGACTATGAAATTTTTCATGTTCCCCAAAAAAGAAAATCCGTAAACGTAGGTCTGTAATCATTTCAAAGTTTTGCCAAACGTAGCACCATTTTGCACCTAGAAAATCTAACGCAAAGAAAGTTTTTCAGAGGGGGACACGACTACTTTTTGTTTTCCTGTTTCATTCAAATATTGCCCCATTTGCGACCTACGTTCTCCTGTAGTTTACAATTTTTCCCAAGGGAGAGGGAGGTACCGGTTCCCTTTAGTTTCATCCCCAAGGCGACAGATCAGATACGCCCAGTTTGGGGTCCCAAAAAGGTGCATGTATTACCATTTTTCATAAATTGATTTTTTTATTTTTATTATTTGAGAAGTGACAGACATGAGTTCGTATTTCAAGGCTGGGTACATGCAGCTTAAAACACGTTGGAAGTGCCGTTTTCGGCCATCTGGAGGGTTTTTAAAGCCCAAAATTTTCTTGTACGCTCCGCGCCAACTGATGGTGGCGCTCCGCTTAGATAGTCTTGCTGCGCCTGACCCTAGAAGGTATCGACCCCTCCAACTTATTATCCAGCCCCTCCCCCCTAAAATTCGATTCTGGCTACGTTTGAAGTACTGCTCTGTTAGGTTCCAAAAGGGGAGAAACTGCGTGCAAAGTTTAAAAAGTGTCGAATCAAGTGTACAGCCTTAACAGGCAGAGTTAAAACTGCAAATTTTGTCTGAAGGCGGAACAAACCGATCACTTCATAAATAACCTCTCCGATAGATCTCTGTCGAATAAGTGTAATGTTAAATAGCTCTCGGTAGGGGTGACAGTTTATAGTTATACCACGCCATTCAAACAGAATATCCAAACCTCGTAGTCCTCAATGGACCATTTAAAACCATGAGGACACGATAAACTTTGTACAAAAAGCAAAGAGCTGAAACAAAACCTGCAGCGCTAAGAGTAAGACACTGACACTTAATGTCGGAAAATCCGAATCTGTGTCAAAGTTTCCGACATCACCGGTCATAGTCTTCGAGAGGGCACCCAAACTAAATAATACATGTACCTATTTTTCTAGGCTTAAAGCGACGGGGAACTGGAAACAACTCACGAGGAGAATGAAGATTGCTCCGTCGATTCCCTCATCGAAACGCCCACAGCTCAAAGATGTTATCCGTTTCATTACAGGACAGAATATCCTTTCAGAACGCATAAAATACAAAATTGAAACAAGGGACTGCATGCGTAGTATTAGATAATGCCACCGCCTAACCATTTTCATTCATTAATTTTTCCGTGCGTCTCCAAGCACAAGAAATTGACAATTAACTTGTGTTAGGCTACAATACTCGACAAAAAAGACGGGAAAACAAGCAAAACAGGCAATGAACGGATCATCATCCCCCATCAATCCCCCATTCAATGTTGTGGCAGCCCAAGGCGTCCTGAAACTTCAACCTTGATACGGGATCGGGGTTTGTCCCATCAGGGAGTTGCAACTCCCTGGTCCCATGTATTTTTGTCGAGGACTGTAGCTAGCGTAGCCATAGACATCTCTCATGCATGGGTGTGCTGGGTGGGGTAGGGTGGGAGTGGAAGTTTTACAAATGAGTGAAGATATTGCACAGAAGTTTCTAAAATTTTCTTTGTTTTGTTCCTACTAATATATTTTTTTCTTAATTCAGAAAGAAATAGCCCTGGTTTTATTTCCTCACTGTGCAAAATTCAAGACCAAAACAAGGGAGTAAAAGCATACAGTTGATTTTAAAAGCAAGCAAATCGTTAAGGTCTCCATACAATATCATTTTAAATGGGAACTTAAAATGGCAGATCGTGATTTTGATTAGGCATAAATCAAACTTTATACAAATAAAAAACGTGAGTTATTTAATTGAGAAATTTTGCATTTGTTTTTCTTGACATTTGTGTGATTAATTAAACATAATTAATGTGCAGGTTTTATATTTTCACAGTTTAAATCAAAGGACCAATCCTCTCACCCCAAACTACACTTCTTGTGTGGGGTATCAGAAACTCCGACTCAATTGGCTCGGCATTTTGATTGACTGGTAATTCAAACAGTGCAGAGCAAAACAGTGCAAAGCACCAAACATTATATAGAACGGCATGAACTGCGCTGAGCGCTTTGATTGTGTACATACTCACCCTGAAGCAATAAATTGAGATTGTGTCTGGATGAGGATGAATTTCAGAAAATTGCGGAGGGGCTTAAGTAAGAAGGTTAGGAGAAGTGGTACTGTTTGGGGTGAGAGAATCGGGCTTTTAAGGCATGCATGGTATGACTATAAAACATTAAAATGGCCAGCTGATGCAATAAACGGAGGAACAAACGACGGTTTGGCGCAGTGGAGAACCTTTTCGACAATCCAATTTATACTTTAGATGTCTAGCAGGTCCCTCTTTGGTATGTAGTAAACATTTATAGTGAGAGTTTAAATTTCCAATCATGTGTTTCAAAAAATAAGGTATATTTAGCTGCAATTAACAGGGCCGAAGAAAGAAGTTCCATTTCCGACAATCTGAGAGGCATTTTTAGCCAAAATTTTCTCTGTCCACTATGCGCCGACCAATGTTGGCGCTCCGCTTAGAAAGTTTTATTCCTGCTTCCCCCCGACATTAACCTTTGCCCCCCCCCCTCAACCCAAAATGAAAAAAGGTCTAGTTACGCCACTGCAAATCTGCAATGAACAGCGCATTACTTAAGCATTGCGATTTCAGGCTCTATAAAAAAGAACAGCAGTTTGTGTACAATGCTATTTTACCGATGTGCTTGGTTGTAATCTTCAACCATTCTTCTTCAAGACCTAGAAAATAGTGTCATTTATTCCAACGAAAGAGGAAATGGAAAGGTAGAAATTGAAAACTCCGAGCAGCAATTGGGGGAAAAACAAAAGTTAGTTGAGACTTAGAAAATGGTTTACTCATCACTCAGTTTGATACGTATGCATGGAAAAAGGAAGTTAATTTTCAATGCTACCAGCTCTACCATCCGTTGTTGGTAATCCTGCATTCTGATTGGTTGAGCAGAGATCTGTAATTTCACTACTCGGGGTCAATACACGTAAAGAAACTGATAAAGGTAAAGTTTTTCACACATTTTCAGTGGTAGGAATAACCACATTTGTCTGATCATTACTGTCTCATAAGCCGTCTTGACTCCAAATTAGCAACATAATGGACTCGACTTCGTCTCGACCCTTATTTTGCCAACTTGGAGTCTAGACGGTTCATTTACCATAATATAGTCAGCCAAATGCGACTTATCCCTTAAATATCGGTACCGCCACTTCATTGAGATTTTAAGTAAATTTGAAATATCCCGCAGGTGCACTTTCGTTTTAGTATTAATGTATAATGAGCCTATACTGACATGAAGCAGTTTACCCACCCAAAATGAACAGAATCCAAGGCATGAACATATCGCTCTAATATGGGTCTGTTAAAAAACATACTTTAAAGTATTTCATGAAAAGCACTAGCTTATTAGATATATGATCATAATACTATGGAAAGGTGTAGCTACATACGTCCAATAGGACTTGCCAGCGGACTGAGACACTTTACAAAAAGTAAGGGGTAAAATAGTAATCTGGTCAACGTTTATGTAAAAAAAGCACAGGAGGATCGTTCGCAACTCCCCCTCCTTGGTGACGTCAATGGATCTTCCGAGTATGAAAACTTTATATATCTTAATGCGTTGCGTTCGCCTGCTTAAAAAGGACCTTTAGCCTGAGATTAGTGCTTTCAAATTACCGGAAGACTATACATATGGAACCCGTATTCCAGTTTTATTTCACTGCAAAGTGATTGCAAAGAGTGAACACTTTTTCAAGTTTAGCTGTGGATGTTGAAATAGTCACTGAAACATTTTGCAGGATTGCCTACAAGCCTACACAGGGAATTACCATACAGCCAATGCATATCATCCTTTATGCGCAAACCAAACTGTTAAAAAATGCCTGTAAAAAGACAGTAACAAACTACAATTAAAAAGGCATACATATGGATCCCTGCTGCATATGCAACAGGTATTCACATGTATTTCGTTGTTTTTGTTAATTAATTTACTTGCACTTTCAGCAGTGAGAAAGCGGTTCCCATTCGCATGCTGAAGGAGCAGCCCCCAGCATAGACAAATATATTCTGCCTTTTCATAGAAAGTACTTTTGTTTTATATTTAGCCAGCAAATAGGAATGACAATATGACAATGATACTGATAGATCAGTTCGCATAACCTCTGATAGCACAGTAACCCGTACCTTCCATGTATGCATACGGCACCCTTAATCCCCACACCAGGATGACACTAGACTCATTCAGAACTAAAAGAGGCGGTTTAACCATGGGTGTCAACTATCTATCAGGGGCACGCCACTTGTTCTCTGTTTTTGCATAAACTGATGTTCCCTATTTATTTTCTCAATGCCACAGCCTCATTGTAAAACAAAAGAATGTGGATAAATTTTAGTCCCCCCCCCTTTTTTACAATTATTTTGTCCGGTCAAGATTCGCCTCTATCGCGTCATTGGGGTCCTGTAATATCTTGTATTTCGTCATACAATTTGTCATTGTATTTATAGTATTTTGCCGGGAGGGAACCACCAAAAAAGAATAATGTGGATTTTTTTTTGTCGGCATCTAAATTGTCTCAGAATTCACCATCTCTCAGAAATCTCAAAATCACCATTTTTTCTTGTCCCCTCTCGGCCACCGTACAAAACCGATCAGTGAAACTGACCGAAAAAAGCTTCCATTTCGTGGGACCAAAAAAACTAGACCCGGACCAAAACATCTAGCTTTTTTTTGTCCTACCCGAGACCAAAAAAAAAAAACTAGCTTTTCTTGTCCTAGGGCCAAAAAAACTGAGAAACTCCAGTTTTCTTGGTCCCGTCGGACAGAGGACAAAAAAAAAAAAAAAAAAAAAACTGCCACACCGGCTCCACGCTTCACGGTTTATTCTCCTCTATCACAATGCAGCTTACCTTTTGAACTATACAGCTTATCCGAACGTTCCTGCCTGTTAACAATAAACTTACAGATAGACTCACCACAGTCGTTCAGTAAGAGCCTCCATTGACAGCTAAACCTCTCATTGACAATAAACTAACGTAGACTTACCAGTAAGAAAGAAACACGAGAGTCGTTTAGTAGTAAGATACAAAAAGAAAGATAAGTAGATTTTCGGAGTTTTATTTTACAAATCACACTTAATAATTAACAATGGAGATATTATTGAACTTAATAAATAATTTCGCCCGCAAAAGTATCACATTTAATAATTAAAAACGTTGATATAATTTCACAAATTTACAACAGGGATATCAACAACATTTCCTAAAATCAACAAAAATATCCGGCCCAAATTTTCTAAAGTAATTCCCAAAAATCAAATGTAATAATTTCACAAATTTTCGTTGAGTATTTGAACACTTACCCTAAAATCAAACTAAATATGCTATTTCATTTTACGACGAAGATATCCACAAAAGTATCATAGGACCAAAAAACAATCCAAAATTTTCCAGCGGATATTGCAAAGCAATTCAAATCCATGACGGCAAATCGGACACATATAGTTCACAAACCCAAGGTGCCGACCTCTATCCCCCTTTGAAAAGTTGTGTCCTACAGAAAATAGCGATTTACGAAACACCCGTCCCCCAGAACAATGTTGGGTCCAAAAGAAAATGGTGCGTCTCGAATTGGCTTTATTATCTCCAACATTGCACGGGGAGGGGGTGTTCCATTTAGTTTTGTCCAAGATTGTAGCTAACTCGAGAGACTTGTAGCTTTTGCAACAGGGGACGTAGAATTTTGGTCGGTTCGGTTTTTCATCACTGATCTCTGTAGCCATCGAAGAGCTTTCTATATGTAAACAGAACAACGCACCGTTCATCACACGATGATCTTAATGCATATCCAGCAAAAGTCGCATTATGCCGAAGCCGATTGGATGATACAGTAAACTATCTTGAAAAATATTCCTCTGATTTCTAAGATGAATAAAACAATAGAGAAGTTAAAAATGATGACGTAAACAGTTGCAAAAGATATAAGTCTCTCGCGGCAGGCAGCAACTTTGATCTGGCCGTTCAGCAGGCTCGAATGTGTGAGCTGTGTACAGTCTTCGAGGACAGATGTAAACAGGTGTACGTTGCAGCACTTGCTCGTGGAAGTTGCAACAACGGGCAGTGAGAAGTAATTTGAATGGTTGCATTGGAACACAATGCGATGGAATCACCGTGAAGAATAGGAACAGAAATAAAATGAACGGTGGATGGAAGGAATACGTGAGAGACTTGGGGCAAGTCAAGGGGAGCACACGGCCTCGTTATCTACGCCACTGCTTGCAATACAGCTTATTATACAAAATTATTCTCAAAATATTGAGTAAATGCCTCAGTTAACAACACAGCTCCCACCACAGACTCCGGATTTTACAAGTGTCATGTAGTTATCTCCTTTTGTTTCAATATTTTTTTTTTAATAATCTCTCATTTATAAGTAACAAATAGCTTCCTGCTCAGAAGACCACAACCTGTTACCTTAACCAGTATATTCTCTCTATTTGTATGTTCTCTTTGCTTGTCACTTCTCACCCATTAATGAATTCTTATGACTCGATATTTTTGGATAAACTGAGAGAGGTTATTCCAGGATACTTCTTTTTACCTTTGAAACATTGCATTAGCTTAGTCGCAGGAAGAACATTATGTAAACTCAGAGTTCAGTGACCAGCCTCTCCTAGAATGTTGTCACTCACCTTCCAGAACAACCTACCTCTATGATTGGTCAATATAGATGAAGTCACAACTAGTTCATTAGATGTAACCAATCACAAGTGATCCCAAAAAGAAGTTCAAAGTGGACTCAGAAAGTTCAGGAGAGATGGACTCAGATAGAGAATAGACACCGAGAGAGATATATAGATAGTAGAGACATAGAGATAGACATATAGAGAGAGAACACACGGTTTCTGATTTGAAGTCTTACATTAATACTTTGTTCATTTTCATGAAGTCGAAACCTTTGCAATGATTGAGTCAAATAAACCGAAGTAGAATGTGAACTCCAACTTAACTTGTGTCTTTGCTTATTTTCTGGAGCCGTTCGGCCCACAACACAACAATAGGGTACTTCAGTGGGATCTGTGTCGGCCGATTCTAGTGCTTTACAATGTGTGTGTGGGTGTGTTTGTGTGTGTGTGGGTGTGTGTGTACTGCGACGTTAGCACACGAGGTTTTACGGCTCATGTTCTAAACAGTTGAGTCGAGCCGGCCATGACCCTTTTCCAGTTGTAGCTCCATTGATTATTCTGGCTGAGCAACCAGCATAACGGTTGTAGGTTTCATCTATAAATCCATTTTCAAAGCCTTTGATATGACCCTGGAAAGAGCCGAACTCCAGACGGCTGTGAAGGAAATGTATGGTGTAGCTCATGTCATTTGAAATGATATCACAATTTTTCCTCTTTTTGGCAGTGAATTACTACAAAGTATGGAAAACCACAATGGAGATTCACCTCTTCGTGTCTTCCTGTGGATGGTACCACGTACCAATAGCACAGTCTTTATGAAATGCCTGTCTTTCGTAGACGACGCAGAAGTTTGGTTGGAGCCATACTTAGCATGTCACATGAATCTTACACTCTACAATCCTGAGTGGGGTAAAGGAAATCCGGCTATGGAAAAAGCAAAGGCTGAACTGGAAAAAGTGGAAAGCTTGGAAGAATTTGCAGCTCTTAAAAAGCTTGAAGTTGAAAAAGCGAATCAATACAAAAACGTGTGGCCTCAAGAAATATTTAGGTACGAATTTTTACCTCTGTAATGTTTGTAACATTCTTATAAGGTACTGTTGCAACCACAAAGGTCGGAGAATTAAGCAGAAATAACGATGGTGTATGAAGTCAGTATTAAATAGTGTACATGTGGGAGTCCTCACGTAATTCTTAATAATTTGATAACGTTAAGAAGGGTTAACTCAAACCCAGCCAACATACCCAGTTGGTCCAAGTTTTTGAAAATTGCCAGTGGAAACACAGTGTGCCACTTTCACCTTATCGAGTATTTCGCATTTGGTAATATTGCTTTACTTGGAATTGTTAAGATGCATTCCCAGCCGACATGCAAAGTTGGACCCCGAATGGGCTCTTGCTGGGCAATTTGCCGGGCCGCAGCTGGGACCCTTTTTTGTACAGGTGTTCTTACATCGGGCCGGGTCGGGTCAAAGCTGGGGCCTAGCAAAAAGCCCAAACAGGAGCCCTTTTAAGCCCAACTTTGCATGTTGGTTAGGAATTCATCTCTAACAATTACAAGTAAAGCAATATTGTCAAATGCGAAAATTACAAAAGATTGTGGGATAGAGTTTTCGTGTTTGTCATTTTTGTCAATGACATTTTACTGTGGTGAAAATTGACGTACACCCAAAACTCCATCACACAATTCATTGTTATTGCTATTTTGAAATAGGTCAATAGAACCACAAATGTTTTATTGATCCTGTATTTATTAATTACTGCTCTTCATGTCTTTCACTTTGGGTGTTAGGATAATATATCTATGGAAAAATAATCAACATGATTTTATACATGCTCTCCGAAAGCGAAGGAAAGGAATTGAAATTATTTCCTTTGATTTTCGTAGTTATCCGTGGTTGAAGGAACAGCTCGAGAAGGATCCAACAGGCAAGAAGTACGTATTCATCAAAGAAGAATCATGTGCGATTAAGGATCATGTCGAATACCTTCCGGATGTACCAACACGACATGCGTTTCTCATCAGACACCCACAAGAAGTCTACACTTCTTTCAAAAATGTGTGCGTTAATGCAGCTGAGTTTGCCCAGTTTTCATGGGATGATTATCACATAGGTGATAATGTCCCCCACTTGCCTGTTCAAGATTTTTTCAAGGTGCATTACGACAACTGGAAAAATGTTAAGAGCAACTTAGACTCTGATCCAGTTATCATCGATGGATTCGATTTGGCCAGTCAACCGGAAGTGGTACTTCCAAAGTTTTTTGAAAAATTGGGAATACCCTACAAGAAATCATATCTCCAGTGGAATGGCGATCCTGAGCTTGTATTCTCAACCTGGAGAGGGTCAAGTGAATTTGTGATACTTGCATCCAAGACTACCATAACCTCTCGCGCAGTAGAAAGCACCAACTTTGAAAAACCCAAATACCCCAGGGGAACTTCCAGACCTGAATGGAAGATTACTACTGAGTTGAAAGAGTATATTGATGGCGCTATGCCTTACTACGAAGAAATGTACGCCAACAGACTTATTTGACTAAAACGTATTTTGGCACGTCAATCACCTAACAAACGTCTTTAATTACAAAAATATTGAAACATTCTTCAAACTATAAATCTGGAAAAATGACATAGCCAAACCAGTACAATGTTATGGGTATTTATTAGAATTTTTCTTTTCGATTTGGGCCTTTTTTAAACTCTGGCTGAGGTGAAAAAACGACGTTGACTCCACCGGGTTTCGAACTCGGGACCTCTAGTCCCTAGTTCTAGTGCGGACTCTCTTACCACTGAGCTATGAAGCCAAGTTATATATATAATATATATATATATATATATATATATATATATATATATATATATATATATATATATATATATATATATATATATATATATATATATATATATATATATATATATATATATATATATGTTTATATATATATATATATATATATATATATATATATATATATAATAAATATATATATATATATATTTGTGCATTTTCGTTATAATCGGTATATTTGGGAGACATTTGAACTAAGGACACATTCGATGTCTCCTAAGTTCCTCACACCATTTTTTAAGCTTCATTTCTACGTTCTACCTAACAGTTCCCTATCTCTATGGTAGCTTTTTGGCTTCCTCTTTACTCAGCCGCTATGTAGTCTGCAAGTATACACCAGTGGCGATGTTATTTACCATTGAAATACAGGTGTCTTGTATGGTGTGTTGTATTTATATGCATATTTGGCGGACTCACATATCATTTTTTTTAATTTTTTTTTTTATTAAATATACGCTACCAGCGGTTAAAGGGCACAATCAATAGTTACGAATAGTTACGAAGAAACATACATTGGTCTTACAGAAAACACATTCAAAACAAGGTACACCGCACCAAAGTTTAGCTTCAAACGTAAAGACAAAAGAAACGCAACTGCCCTCAGTGAATACATCTAGAAACTAAAGGATTAAAATGTAGAACACTCGGTAAAATGGATGCTCATGAACAAAGCTTGAGCTTACTCGATATCATCTAAAACTTGTAATCTCTGTCTGGAAGAAAAGTTCTTCATTATACTCAAACCTTCCATAGCAACTCTAAATAAAAGAAACGAACTGATAAGCACTTGTAGACACAGGAACAAACATCTGCTGTGTAATTATTCTAATCGGTAATGTACCTTGGCTCGCTGTACACCGTTCTTGCCTGTTCACAACGAAAACGGAAAGAACACGTGCTTTAAAACGGACACGTTCAAAAGCAGCGAACACATACGTATTTAACATTATTGACGTCATTCTACTTCAGGCTTCTGAGGAGTGGGGACCTATATTATTGGCCCTTACGAAACAGTTCTGTAAAGCTATGTTGTAAAAACCTATTGCAACCTATTGCAACCTTTTCAATATATATATATACGCTAATTCCCACCTTAGGGGGAAATTGTTATATCTGCGCGTACATAGGGCGAAAAATAACAATGAAATACATAAGAAAAAGAATTCGCCCTAACGTTTAAAAATATAAACAACGTTATTTCAATGGCCAGCCATCCGTTCGTGTTAACAGCTAGGTATCCGTAAATTTGACAACTTTGAAGTTAATGTATGTACTTTGTAAATCTAGGAGGGCGCCCTTGTTCGTTTACGTATTCCTAAAGAAAAAGCGTGTAGAAACGTTATGGAAAAACTTACATTTCGCAGAAAAACATTTTTCCCCTAAGGTCGACTTTTCAACAACAACTTTCCCCAGAAGTGCCGAATAAGTGAAATATATATATATATATATATATAAATATATATATATATATTTATATAAATATATATATATATATATATATATATATATATATATATATATATATATACCTAATTGTGGAATAAGGGGAAATTTTGGGTCAAAATATCAACGTTAGGGGGAAAATCTACGTTCCCCTTTACGTTTTCACACACTGTTTTAATGGGAATACGTTAGTGTATAGTAAAATACATATGGGGGTACGTAATATACCTAATTACTTCAATGTTGACCAAATTACGGACGCCTATCTGTTAACACGTACAACTTATGGACTATTGAATTTACGTACATGTATATGGTGAAATATACAGTTATGTATTTTATTGTTTTTCTTTTCGCCTAAACGTATCAAGATATACAAATTTCCCCCTAATGTTCAATCTAGTGGTATATATATATATATATATATACATATATATATATATATATATATATATATATATATATATATATATATATATATATATATATATATATATATATATATATATATATATATATATATAGTTGAAACTAAGTGAACGACAAACGGGACATGCCCAGAGAAGTAGGATCGTATTGGGGCGACACAATGCTGCAAACGAGGATGATAGATGGAGACACAATACAGCAAAAACTAATTCGTCAAGCTTTCCAACTCTACAAGAGTCCTTTTCAAGGCAATACAGTAATCAAATAATACCAGAAAGATCCAACATAAGAGAGGGCAGCATAGCAAAAGGGGACAATCCCTAATTAAAGGGGATATTAAGGGCTAGAGGGCGGTCAGTCTGTAAGGTCTTGATCCAAAAATGCCTTTGAAGTTGGCGTCGAAATTGGGACTGTTTGCCCAATTTTTCAATAACAACAAGCCCGAGGACCATAACTGGACTACAACAGGCTTGTCGCTATGCCCACGAAAATGTTCAATAGTGGAGCGGTGGTTATTCACTCTCTGCCTTAGGTCATTCACAGTTTGACCCACACATTGCAAACCACATCTTTTACACTGAATTAAATAAATAGCATAAACCCTTTACCGTTGTTTGGGTCCTTTTAAACCCATAGGGGGAGCTCGGCTGTCACCCATCTTTACTGTTTCACGCGGAGCTCGAAACTGCGAGTAGCTACCCGAAAATTTGGCCACAACAACGAGAGGGACAATGGTTTAAGGTCACGGGTTCAATGGCCTACGGAAGCTGATGCGGGGCGTGCTACGTCCGCTTTTCCGCCCACTCCCGAGGCGCGGAAATATGCCCCGATCGGAGCACAACGGTAAAGGGTTAATCTAAAGTATCTGCACCACTCGGCTGTGCACACACGCAGAGACGGTGGCATCAGCTTTGCAATAAACACACTCCAGAGGCTTATTTTAACCCTTTACCGTTGTTTGTGTCCTTTTGGACCCATAGGGAGAGCTCGGCTGTCACCTATCTTTACTGTTTCACGCGGAGCTCGAAACTGCGGGTAGCTACCCGGAAATTCGGCCACAACAACGAGAGGGACAATGGTTTAAGGTCACTGGGTCGGAAGCTGATGCGGGGAGTGCTACGTCCGCTTTTCCGCCCACTCCCGAGGCGCGGAAATATGCCCCGATCGGAGCACAACGGTAAATTTGTATATATATATATATACATATATATATATATATATATATATATATATATATATATACATATATATATATATATATATATACATATATATATATACATATAGAGCAATAAGTCCAAACAGGAACATCACCAGAAACACTCAATATAAAACCATAAATGAAAAAACAAGACAACTTGTAGTTTCAGTTTCAGGAATCTATTTCAAATTTTCAGCAACACAGTGCCTTTCTCAAGAAAACAACCCAAAATGACAAAAAGACTCCAACACTCTCTAACCAAATAGACATAAAAAGCAAGGAATAAAAGAAGAATAGAAAATTACTAGACCGGAACTAAATAAGGTACCACTTATACATACACAGAAGCGTTGCACTGGACGAGCACGAAAACAAAGAAGAAAAGAAAGCTGAAACACCGGCCAGCAGCGAGAAAACGGGAATTAAAGAAACTCGTATTAGACAGGACGAGAGGGCCGTCTCCTCGGCTTTCTGTTCTGACTGTCAAAAAGCCATCACTAGAGTTAAGACCATCAGGCCATATTATACCCAGTTTGTTCCACATCCATAATCTCTCAATAGAGCCAAGTTTTCTGCGTGCCTTATCCAATACAAGTTTGGTTATAGAGTGTTGGAGTCTTTTTGTCATTTTGGGTTGTTTTCTTGAGAAAGGCACTGTGTTGCTGAAAATTTGAAATAGATTCCTGAAACTGAAACTACAAGTTGTCTTGTTTTTTCATTTATGGTTTTATATATATATATATATATATACATATATATATATACATATATATATATATATGTATATATATATATATATATATATATATATATATATATATATATATATATATATATATATATATATATATATATATATATATATATATATATATATATATAGAAAAGCTAAAGAAAATTTCTGGGAACTCAATCTCAAAACCACATCGCCTTTCGGCTTGAACATCAGAAGCGGTTTACCAGCTTTCTGATGATACTAACCAAAATAATCCGATCAGGCCAATCCGGCCTAACAATTTCTCTAATTACTTTGAAGAGGATTTTCCTAGTGTTGATGGGTTACACACGAGTAATCCGATCATACCCTGCTCAATTGCCTTAAGAAGGAGTATCCTGTCACAATAGAGGTGAGACCATTGTCAACACCTTTAAATGCTTCTAAAATTTCTCATTCCTTGTCATTCTCTGACCAAGTATTGACAAAGAGGTAGTATTCCTCGAAAGCTCTACTTCAAACCTTTTGGTTGTTTAGTTTATCTAAATTCTAGCCTTCCGCTATTTGTATCTCCTCGGAGATCCAGCCTTTCAATTCTGTAGCACCGTTGTTTGTGACAGTTTCTCTGCCATGTTTATATATATATATATATATATATATATATATATATATATATATATATATATATATATATATATATATATATATATATATATATATATATATATACATATATATATATATATATATATATATATATATATTAATATCTGCGGATTATTACTAGTAGCAGTGAAAAAAAACTTGAACAAGAGAACTGAGCTAGTCTCCACGTGTGTCGCAACGGCAACTTGGACACTTACATAAAGGTAAACCACACGGCCGTACGAAACAACCACGCAACCACGATAGCTTTGTAGTGTTAAACCGTGTATAACGTTGGCTGTAGTCATTTGTCTAATGATCACCGTACAGTAAATATAAGCCAACAACTTGACCATATTGTCCTGTGCAGTGTTCACTGACATAATCTTGTGATACCTATGGTCAATTGGGACTCGATCTTTCCTCCATCACCAAGCATAAAAAGCGGTCAATTGCCTCCCTGCTGACATTGCCAAATACCAAATAAATATGTTCCGGCCGCCGTCTACCGCGCCTGATTCAGTCACATCGCAACTGCTCGAAAAGAGCTTCCTTCTCTTACATTTTATGCATGACGTTTCGTGACGTCATAAGGATTTTAATACTAATTAGCTAAAAGTCATGACTTTTAAAGTCAATTACCTCAGAAACTAGGAACCCAAAAATCTTTAAAACCGTGAAAATCAATGAATAAGATGTAAAAAATACTTTTGGTGCCTGGTTCTGAGTGAACTTACGGGCAAAAGGGAGGATTTTAGTCCATTTTATGAAACGTCTAAAATGGGTTTCAAATGCTCTGCAAAATCAATCAGCATTTATTCGTTGTTGTTTTAAACTACTCAGTTTTTACTTCAATAGAAAGAAAATTTTGTTTTCTATCTAGTGGTACCATTTTTGCACTATAAAATATGCTCAATGAGTCAGGTACTCGGTAAATTCAACCACGAATCGATTGTGGCGCCCAGAGTATATACACAGTATAGTGAGCCTACTTTCGCGAAATGAACGTTAATGCAGGTCGCCCTATGTTAAACGTTACAACAGCAGCCTAATTCATCCTAACCAATATTGTTCCCATTTCGGAGAAAATGGTGCGATACTTGCTCCTTCGACATTTTTGCAACACTATGTTAGTTGTAATGCCATTTACAAATTAAACTAATCAGTAGTGTTGCACCAGAAGGACTTGTTTGAATGTGATATGCCTGTATACACATACAATGTCATAGTCATGATGGCAAGCTCTGTTGACACAGAGCAAAACTGCATCTTGTTTGCACCAAAACAGTGAAAATTACCTCACTTTAAAAAAAAAAGTTGGGCTAACTAAAAAGCTGGTTTAAAAATCTTTATACTAGGAAACTGTATCAACTTCAATCAAATGTTCATTCTTTGAAAAAAAAATAAAAAAAATTCTATGCATCATGTAGTACACTCGGTCAGCATAATACAGTACATTGAGCAAGAAAATGAATGAGACTGAGAGACCTTCTAAATAGGCCTGCTTAGACAGGAAGGGCCTTGCAGGAAAGATCATCAGTACAATGTTTAACAAGTGCTATTGATTTTCCTCATTTACTCTGGGTAAAAATGAAAAGTACTGAAGGTAAAGGCAAATACCAATAAGGTTGCAAGGGAAGGAGTATATCAGCTGAGGTTTGGCAAATGGGATATCTCACTTTGAATTCCTTGTGAATTTCTTTTCACATGAAATACTGGTCCTAAAAATAACATGATGATAGCTGGACTGCTAGGATAATAATTCATCACTATCCTGTCCTCTTGTGAGGTGACGGAATGTTCCAGGCTCATTTCTACCGTTGGCAGTAGGACAGTTTGATATGCCTATCAAACAGTCAATGTAACAATACAGTTTTTTTTTGCAGGAAACTACCTAAAAGTTGCCCAACATAGTTCTCCTTTATGTGACCTCCTTAACGATCAGAAATATATAATTAATGTAAAAAAAAACCAAGAATGAATTTACAGTTTTCATTTCATTGAGTGCCACACTGATGAGAATTCATTTTAAGACAAAGTTGGGTATAGCTATAGAGTGTGACAAAACTGACCACTGCCAGTGAACATATCATGGCTGTCATAACCACTGTCTGTTAATCAGTAGTAGGCTTACTGTACTGCAGTTTACAGGCCGTCAGATTTCACGGGAAACGATTGTTCCCCATCTCGTGGTGGACCTCTGATGATTAAATCACAGAACCCCAAAACTGGTTACCACCAATCAGTTACCACCCATGCATTTTGCAACAGAACCCAAAAGTGGGTTCCCATGAGTTACCATGGTGAAAAATGACACAACCCACAAATGGGTTCCTGTGATTTTTGAAATCCAATGGCTTGAATTAAGCACCACATTGAGGTGAGCTTTTGGGACAATTCAAGTCAGCCAGGATAAGATTGAGTTTGAGGGATGGTTATTCTTGTTACTGAATAAAAATTATATAAGCTAGGTATATGCCATACAGCCAGTACTCACAGCACTAATTTCTGTTTCATCAGAAACCGCACTCCTTCATTAAAGTTAACCAGTATGTTTTAAAATGCAAGTCACAGTTTAGATGGTAGTACGTAATTGCCCATGGGGTAAGGTTTTGAAATGATATAAGCTTATAAAGGGCTAGAAATTGTATAAATTGCAAAGCTGCAGCTTTGCAATTTATAGGCTACCTATGGGACTTTATAGAAATAGACAACTTGAACTTAATTACAGAACAGTATACCACTATACTGTAGGTCGATCTATTATGAAAAATGATGGAAAGGACTGAGTTTTTCTGTTTGTGGCACAGTAACTATCAGGTAAGAAAGAATAATAACCCCTGAATATGTCCAGACTGAAGTTGAACCCTCTAAATTTGGAGTTTGTTAACTTAATCCAGGCTGAAATGATCATGATTCATACGAGTCTCAGGTTTACCGACTTACAACAAAGATACATCTTATTGTAAGCCCCCCACTATAGCCAACATTGCAATGTTACTGAATATGCCATGACAACTGAAGCTTCAAATTTCATAGACTACAAGTCTACAAACAACACTGGAAGTTTTTAAGAATGTAAATGCAATGGGTACCTGTCCTGCAAATCCCACAGTATAATAGTCGTTCATTATTTTGTTATGACCGACGTTATCCGAGCCATACTGGAATAGTACTAACTAGTAACAGTAACGTTGTAGGATATACAACGTTAACTGTGTACATTTACCAACACCATATGTACTATAGTACATACTACATACATGCTGTACGCTAAATGCCCCTTCGGGTTTAGCAGTTGTTTACAAAATAATTTATAAATTAAACTACGTAATTTTGGTATCAACAGAAAGCCTATACTATAATCTTCAAACGTCGATACAAAAGAATCGTTTTACATCCCTCAATGAGTCAGGTACTCGCAAAGTTTGAGGTCCTAATTTGAGACATAAGAATCGACTGCCTCTTTTTGGGAGCGTATTTTTGCAGTATATGTTTGGAAGAACCTAAAAAATCTTTGATTTCTAAGAAAAGGAAAGATCAAAATGTCCACTTACCGTCTCGTTTTATCCATTTATACGCCTACTTATACATTATTCAACATATAGGGGGAGACCCCTTGTCAGTCACAGTTCCGCGAAATCTCATTTGTGCAGATCTAAAAAAGGCGGGAATGCTAGAGAAGTGGTCACTTGGCTTCATTAACTGTACAGCTGCGTGTTGACTGGATTTTCGCTATCATTACAACGTTTGAGAGAAAACAGCGTTGACGACGTTTGAGAGAAAACTGCGTTGACGACAAACTGACGTAATGATTGACGAAGAAATGACACAGGTGGCCGCACCCAGTAGAATTTGCCCCAAGCGTAGCAGAGTACATGCACATTAGGTTGACGTCACTCATCAGCTTTCTGAATGTGTTGGTGTTGGTTTATCTTCCCTCTGGAGTGGTAAGTACCCCACGTTCATTCGTTAACTCATATACACAAGGTTTATATATCGTAAAATGTTACACCGATGGAAGCCAAACCCTGCACTACAGTACGTTCAGAATAGTCCACGTGCAATATATTTGTTTGAACCCCAACTCATTGAAAGCATGCGACGTCAAGCGACGTCATTTTGGCTACATAACAATGGCTGTCAGAATGACCAAGGTAAGAAAAATAAAGAAGACAACTTTGTTTAATATTAACATTGCTACAAAAATTCCTTAATCTGAGGGTATATTGTATCATAGGTGTTTATATTACACAAAAACAAAACATTTAGAATAGCAAAACGTTTAATATGAACATGTTTTACAATGAAAAATACGAGAGAGTGTCTGAAAATGGGATTTCATGAAAATTAATCGATAAAAAATACCCCCTTAAAAACTTTTCATTTATGTACCAGGCAACAGAAACCAAAGAAAGCTACTAGGTTTTTTCACTTTTTGATTCACCTCAAAAGTAGGCTATATAAATCATTTCTGAAATAGTAAAGTAGGCAATGACATTAGATTATGTAGAACATATTAAATCCCCCAAAATGAAATTCACTTTAAAGAGCCAAGTATTCTTCTTGCTAGAAGGTGTTGAGGGACACTTTTACTAAATATTGATTAGGCTATCCCTTTATAAAAAGGGTGAATCCTGTTGGCACTCCCCCTTTCTTGAAGTGAATTTTACTCTTCCTGGAGTGAACTTTTCATTCTCCTTTTAAGTGGATAAACACTCTTACACAGTGAGATGAGATTTATGACTCTTTAAAGGAGTTACTCTGCTGATTGCAGAGCGCAGGCAGAGTTCTATTTCAGCACCCACTACTTCAAAGATGTTTTTACACCGTATTCAGTAGATCCATAAACAAAAGGAAATAACAATCATGTTGATACACTCGGGAAATATTGCTATTATTTGAGAACTTCGGCAATCCAAACAAGGAAATATATTTACACTTCGAAAAGTAAGAAGAAGAAAATGACACTTAGCAACCCCCTAGCAACGAATTTTACATGCACCGCATAGCATAGCCTTCTTAGTAAGCAAGGTACCTAATTTTGTTTTAACTATGTATGCACAAACGTTATGCTGCTGCGTATGCGTGTACATACTTACATTGAATTTAGCTACGTACGTACATACATTCACAAATAGGCTACATACATGCAGTGCACATGCACGACATATGCCGCGCAGTACCCTATTTTCAAACCGTGAATCATAGTCTTCAGCGAATGTCTGCGTGTATGTGTCTAAGCTAGTTTGCTGCATCTGAAATCTTTTCCTGGGCTGAGGAAGTTGAGCAGACTAAGCAAAAATTGGAAATCAAACGATTAAGACCACATAGGCCGTACATACTGTCTGTATCGTCTTTACGTAGGTTTTCACCCAGCTGGTACACTAAGTACAAATGATGATAGGTTAAACGCTTTAGCAATGCCATCAATTGAAAAGTAGTTCATAAGAGAAAATTGAAATTTTAATCAACGTGTAATGCAAATGTTTGCTCATCTCAAAGAAAGACGAATGCATTGTCATAGCCAGGGGAACCTCGGGCCAGTTGTAAGACAAAATTCAATGAAATAATGGTGAAGTTTGCAGTCAGTTTAATGCTCATCAAATGCCATGTGAAGGCAGAGAAATGCTTTGTTCTATTACCCCAATTTTTTAAATATCGCGTAGCTTCCGGGGGCTTCGCTCCTGGACCCCCACCGGTGCGTTGCCCCTGGACCCCACCAGGGGCCCTAAGACGGCCCCCTGGACCCCACGCAGTAGGTGGGAGCGCTACGCGTTCCCACGGCGCCTTGGGCGCTGTTGGTTTATTCCCACCAATACCTATTTGCCCCTCCATGTATTTAGACCGCGAGCCGCAACTGGGTGTCAATCAGACTCAACAAAATAAAGTCTGATAGTCTCACCATAGTTATCGGTGAGTTTTATGTTGTGTCCCCTATAAAAAGTCTGCTCCCCCAGTGCCCCCCCCCCCCAGTGAAAAAATCCTGGCTACGCGACTGGCGCTCTCTGTACATATTATCGTATCATAAGGGTTTTATTGTATTCAAACGTCGGTGTTATGTACACTTCTTTATCCTGGGAGGATGAATAATGTTCATTTGGGTTTTATCGGAGGATAACGCACGGTTATCTGACCACAATGAACCAATAGGAGTTGAGAAATATTACCAAGTATGAGTGAACAACGTTTCTTGGAATGGTCGACGTATTTCTTTTTAGATCATGTTTTTTCATCCAGTCTAAAATGAAGCCATACTTGACATACCAATGATGTTAACGGTCTGAGGACCGAGAGATTGGTCAAGTGTTGTCCATTAGTTAACGTATGGCTTCTTTGTCAAGTCGTTTAAAGAATGATTTTGCAGAAAGATTTTTTTCAGAGAGCCTGAGGACTTTAGAAAAAGTTATATGGTGATGCATTCGCTCAAAGAAAAGAGTATGGCACTAGACCTGAGGGACACCTGCCCCCTAAGATTGGTTTCCTTCTCACCCCAGTTAGGAGTCAGATAAACGAAAAAACGTGAAATGTACCTCTCCTAGGACGTAATTTTTCAGCCAGAGATATGCTGAAACCTCAAAGTCTCAGGGGGCTTCCTCCCCTGGACCCTAACCTGAGGAACAGGCACTTTGCGACTGGTTTCGCTCTAACCGAGTTATATTTTCCCCAGCATTTTCTTTTGCCTTTAATTGGCAAACCTTGAACCCACCCCTAAAAAGTACGCTCCGGGCCTTCCATTGCATTTTTGATGGCATCCTAAAGCTCGGCTCGAAAATAGAATTGTGGCATATGAAAATTTCATAAATATTTTTGTAATTCCAGTCCATACATTTTGCTGAATAAAGGAAGAAAAATGCAATTATTCGTAAGATTTTGTTTTTGACCTTATACACATGTTGTCATTTGAAGTGAAATTGATTGCTTTCAATGCTGATTAACGTAAGGTAATTTTACAGTGTATTTTAAGAAGCATGACGCACTTAGAAGGTAAGCATTGTCAAGTAAGTCTATTAGCATACATTTCGTCATAGTACGGCATAGCGCCCTCAATGTACTCTTTCAGCTCATCAGTAATCTTCCATTCAGGTCTGGAAGTTCCTCTAAGATACTTGGGTTTTTCAAACCTGGTGCTTTCTACCGCGCGAGAAGTTACTGGAGTTTTGGAATACAAAACTATGAATTCGCTGGAGCCTTTCCAAGTCGAAAAGACAAGCTCAGGATCACTTTCCCATTGGAGGTAAGAATCTTTGTAGGGAATACCTATTTTATCAAAAACTTTTGGAAGTATCACTTCCGGTTGACTGACCAGATCGAATCCATCAATTATGAATGCATCAGGGTCCAAGTTCTCCTTAACGTATTTCCAATTATCATAATGTTTTTTGTACATATCTTGGACAAACATATGTGGCATCCCTTCCCCAAGGTTATAATCATCCCAAGGACACATATGAAAATCTCCAATATTCACGACCATATTTTTGAAAGACGTATAAGCCTCTTGTGGGTGCTTTATCAAGAAGACATGACGAGTCGGTACATCTGGGAGATATTCGTGATGATCCACAATCGCAAAAGACTGATCCTTGATGAATACGTATTTCTTGTCCCTTGGATCTATTTCGAGTTGTTCCTTCAACCAAGGATAACTAACTGGAAAAGTAAGACGATTAGTTCAATTTATTACTTTCAAGTTGCAAATAATGTTACGATTATGTAATCATACGTGGGTGTTTGGTCCATACTTTCCAAGAACAAAAGTGACACAACTTTAAATATTTTAGGTTTTTTTTTCTAAAAACCGACGAATTTCGGCTGCTGATTTCATCATGTTATGAATTAAATTCCTGACTTTAAGAGTGCATAATCACTTTAGAATTTGCAATCATATCGAACATTTTAAATATTCTAAATAATTTTTTTTGAAGTTAAAATAAAAATTTATTTAAAGGAATATTTATTTCCTTTTTTGATAACGCATGGATTAACAAAATACCATATATGTTTTTGTTCTAATTTAGCTCAGAGAATTGAGAGCATCTGTTTTTTTTTCTAAAAAATACTCTCAGAGTCAATATTCAACGGTTCAACATGCCACTTTTCAAACTTTCCAATGACAGTAGGTTCCACTTCGCGATATGACACGACCTAGAGTCTAAATCTAGACCTCCCGGCTGCAAGCCGGATGCTCTAACATCAGTGAGGATTATTTGGATTCTTTGTTCATAAGGTGGGGTCAGATATAGTAAAAAACATATCTTGAAAAACTGAAATTTAAAAGGTCAATCCTCTCACCCAAAACTACATTTTTGGAGGGGTTAACAGAAATTCTCAATTGGCTTAGTTCTTTGATTGACAGCAAGGTCAAACGATACAAAGTACCAAAGCTCATATAACACACCCTGTATGGCGAGCAATCGGTATCAAATCATGGGAAATTGACACATACCAATTTAAATCGACACCTACCAATTTAAATTGACACATACCAATTTAAATCGACATATACCAATTTAAATCGGCACATACCAATTTAAACTGACACATACCAGTTTAAACTGACACATACCGATTTAACTTCGACAAATGCCAATTTTAACTGACACCTACCAATTTAACTCATTAACATATTTGAGATCCCGATTTCGCAACCCCGGCAAAACACATGCTCTTTGCAATCCGCTAAGGCCTCACCATCTCTTTGAACGCTTTAGCCACTGTTAAATGTCCATTGCTGTCATGCTCTGTTGAGTTTGGTAAGTTGTTCTCAATGAGCGCACATGTCAGTAGGGCTTAATTAGATGATGTTGTTTTACATATCACTCCAGTTTCTTACCAATTTGTTTTAAGTCGGGTAGAGCTTTTGTCCAGTTGTGGCTCCCTGGCTTGTTTTCAGTGCCCCATTGATAACGCTGAGCACGAAGCACAACAACAGTAGATTCCATTTTTTAACTCTTTCATTTCTTTGAGGTGGTGAGGCCTTAGCGGATTGAAAAGAGCACGTGTTTTGCGGAGGTTGCAAAATCGGGATATCAAATATGTTAATGAGGAAAATCGGTAGGTTTCGATTTAAACTGGTATGTGTCGATTTAAACTGGTATATGTCAGATTAAATCGGTATGTTTCAGTTTGAACTGATTTGTGTCAATTTAAATTGGTATGTGTCAGTTTAAACTGGTATGTGTCAATTTAAATTGGTATGTGTCAATTCCCCATAATTTGATACCGATTGCTCGCCATAACCCTGAATTGTATTGAGAGTGTTTTGATGACACTTTGGGGTCTTGTATACTCAGCCATAATGAAGCAATAAATTGAGGTTTTGTCAGGATTAGGATTGTTTCAGGAGGGGATTAAGTAAGTGGGTTAGGACAAGTATGCCTGTTTGGGGTGAGAGGATTAGGCCTTTAAGTTTGAATTAGGGAAGTGACAAATTTCCAAGACGTGGATTAGTCGGTGGGCATGAAATGCAAAAAACCTGGTGAATAAATGGGAAGAGGCTGTGATGAGGTATCAAAAAGCCTGAGTGCACAATGGTGCAAGATCTTTTACTTTGACAGTGTTGGATCGAACGTTAGATGATGTAGCTTCAAGTCTTTCGCTGGATCTAATTATTGCCAAATTTTGGGAGCATGCAGCTGATATTTCTCCCTCAAACCAGTGCTTGATCGACTTCATCGTCAAGTTGTTAGAGCATAAGACTTGCATTCAAGAGGTCTGGAATTCGAGTACTGGCCATGTCATACCGAAGACTTTCAAAGTGGAACGTAACCTCCAGTGTACCTGGTGTTCAGCATATAAGCAATGGAGTATGGAAAACAAGCAGGTGAGTCACAACTGGCGTGGCCGGCTTGACTTAAACCAATTGGTTAGAAACCTCGCCGGAAAACTCCATCTTATTTACCTTTACCCGCTCTTGGCCAATTGTCGTAACCATTTTTAGAGAACTTTTTTGAGATGGAGAGCTCGGGATCGTTCGCAATTGATCAAGTCCTGGGGTTGCAATATTTAACGCCTATATGCCGCACAGTGATTTCCAATGTGACCGAAATCTGTTCAGGTTTTGCGAGTGGGACGCAAAGAACTTTTTATATCAGGACAATTACGTGGACATTTTTCAATGCTTTCAAATACTTTCAAAAAATCATCCCTATTTGTATTGTCATAAAAAGGATTTCGACTTTTAGTGAGGTAACTGAATAACTAGACTATGGTAACTTGCATAGATAAGTTTCATTTAAAGCGAATTTATCTCACATCTTGTTATGTAACTTGGATTTTCTTTTAGATGTCCGGTAAAACTTAAGTGACCATTGGACTATTTTATGTGAGAACTTGCTCGCAAATGCTTCCTGTTTCCGAAATTTCCACAACTCTTTGATTGACAGCAAGTTCAAAAATGCAGTTTACTGTATGTATTTTCTGTTTATTTGAAAAACCATTTCTGTCTGCTTTTTTAACCAAATTTTACTGCTTTGTAAAACTTTTTCTGTAAATGTACAGAAATTTTAACAGTATTTTGTATTTTTCTGATTTCACATAAATATACTGTCATTTAACAAACATTCATTTTGTTTTTAAGCTGAAAAAGAAACAAAAATAAGCCCAAACAAACAAATAAGAAATAGCCAGAAAATTTTCAATATATAACATGCATCGTTCTGCGAAGTGTCAGTTTAAAAAAAAAACATTTTTGGCAAATTTATGGCCCTATTTGAAAATTAACTTACATTTATTATAAAAGCATACTTAGTTATTACGTTCTTAGTTATAAATATCATACAACTGGTGTTTTGTCACACATTTTTAAGTAAAAAGAAATTGTAAGGCCCTAATTTCAGAGCACTGACAATTGGTGTACTGATGTCAACTCATCGCCACAGGCGCTCATGCACTTGATCGGAGCAAATTAAAAACGTTTCACAAATTTACTTGAAAGAGTCTGTAAATTTACCACTTTATGACGTAAATCTCATTTTGCATAAATGGGTGGAGCTTATTTTGTAGGCATTTTCCGAACAAAAGGATTGCTGTTGCTTTGAATAATATCTTCTTTGGCGTTTTTTAATCAGGAAGTGATAAACTTATTGTTTACCTTGTCTGGAAATGTTTGCAACCAATGTATTTCCATTCTTTGTCATATTTATTTTAAAAACAATTATTATATTGTACAAAAAATGTGACTTTCCAATTACAAAGTTCCTAGACATAGCAGTCTACTTGACAACAATATGACAACAAATCATCCTCAATGTGTTTTGATTGAAAACAACTTCGTAACGACACATTACGTTGATAAGCAAATACCTGATCTACGTAATGGTGAAGTGTATGTTACGTAATAACATATGAAAGGTAAAAAAGCGATATTATAATAAATATTAAAACGTCGGGAATGAAAACAGTAGGCTGTAAATTCACATAAAATTAAGGTAAACAAAACAGAACAATTCTGTAAGTCGATTTTACAGTAGACTTTTGTAAACTAATTTACATGCAAAAACTGTAAAGAAAAAAACAAACCCTTAATGTTTTTTCATGATTACAGTCTGGCTGTAAAAAAAAAAATATTTGGTTGGAAAAAAATTTGCCATAAAAATTATGTAAATTTACAGAGAATTTTTTTAACAGTGTAACAGTGTTCTGATTTCACTTTCATACGGAAGCGTAGAAGGGACATGCAAAAGAAAAAAAAACTCTCTCAGAAAAAGGACAATTTTCGTAGAATTGACATTTTGACGACTAAAACTAAGTCTTCAGAATGACAAAAATTCGAAATTTGGCGTTTTAATGAACTTGTCAAAACGTTGAAATTCCGAAAGTTGTCGTTTTGCCGAGTTAAAAAAATCTCGAAAAAAATGACAAAATTCAGAAAATTGTCACTTTGCTGAGTTAGAACATGTCGTCAAAATAGCAAAATTCAGAAAATTATCATTTTGCCAAATTAGATTATCTCGTCAAAATGGCAAAATTCAGAAGAATGTCATTTTGGCGAGTTTGAACATCTCGTCAAAATGGCAAAATTCAGAAAAATGACTTTTTGACGAGTTTAAACATCTCGTCAAAATCGTAAAATTCAGAAAAATGTCTTATTGGCGAATTAGAACTTCTCGTCAAAACGGCAATATTCAGAAAAATGTCATTTTGCCGGGTAAGAAGTTTTTGTCAAAATGGCAAAATTCAGAAAATCGTCATCTTGTTGAGTTAGATCATCTTGTTTAAACGGCGAAATTCTATGGAAGCGTTAAGGTGTCATCAAGTTTAGAACTTAGTCACCGCATTATCTTTACATGTTGTAACAAAATGATGAAATGTTTACTTATTATCTTAACATTTTGCAGACAATGGTGAAATGCAAACTTAAAATATTTCAACAATTCAAAATTTCACAGAAAACTGATGAATTACGCATTTAACGAATGTTATTAATTCCTCGTTTTGCAGAAAATTAATGAATAACTCATGTATACCAAATTTTTTTGTATCATAGTTATGCTCTTATCCCAATTTGGTGAGTTTATGGTAAAACCAGGAGTGCAGGCGCCTTACCAACAAGAAGAAGAAATATGTAAACAGTGTAATATGACCCCTATCAGTGGCGGACCCAGGGGGTGAGGGCAGGGGGAATTTGGTTCTTCTTTTGTCGTGAAAAGGCAGTAATTTTCATGTTCATCAAATGAAGTTATCGAAAAAACATCTGGAAATTCCGTCTGTCTGATGAGTTGCGTTTTTTCAAAAATTTCTGCACACTTCCGACTACCCACTTGAAGGTAAAACACACTGCTGAGTTTAGGCTTCATTACAGTAGCCTACATCTCTCCTTTCTAGTTTCAGCTCCATTTCTTTTAAATGTTAGCCGGATCTGCTCTTGGTGGTAGTTTCACTAGATTTGTGAATTTTTAGACCAGTGTAAAGACAAAAGAACTGCTGTTAAATGACAACTTTAATACCGCACAAACATCCTAACACTCAGAAGCTTCCGGGGCTTCGCCCCCTGGACCCCCACCGAGACTCACATTGAACTGCCCATTAATTCCTTTCTGAATAGTTCATCTCCCCTTTTTCAAAATGTCAGTCCGATTCCCTCTTGGTAGGAGTTTCACTAGTTTTATTTTACCGGTCTAACTTGAAGTTACCCTGGAGGTTATTTTTAGATCAGTGATAGGTCAATAGAATTACCCTTACGTAACGACTTAACTACCTCATAAACACCCTAAAACCCAAGAGCATCAGGGGGCTTCACCTCCTGGATCAGGTGGACCCCACCACGGGCTCCAAGGGCCCAGGACCCCTTGACTCCACCCGAAGAGCCTCGCGCTTTGCGCTAGATGGCGCCTCCGACGCCCTGAGTGGAGCCTAGCAATGCCCCCAGTGCCCCTCTAGAATGAAAAGTGGTGACGCCACTGGTTTTATATCAAAATATCTCAAGTTGTCCCACGTTGAGCACGCCTCTCTGCAGGCATTCTTTCAACACTCATGTTCTTCAACTGCACTGAAGGCATTCTGTGAAGGTGCAAGTAGTCTATGTTCTTGTTTGGCCCAACGGAAAACTTGGCAATTACTATATTGAGTTCTGCGACTTATATTTCTGTGGGTTGGAAAAACTCACTTCATACATTAATCAAATTCACAACACTAAACCCCTGTAGCACTGACTCACTCCAATTTGATGAGTAGGGCCACCTGGGCCGTACGGGACGGGGCAGGTTAGGGGGCTGCCACCTGCAAATGGCCATTACCTTGCTAAATCGGGCAGACTCTGGTGCCTCAGTCAGGCAGAGATTATGCTCTGGTTGGGCATCTGGAGTCGGGAAAAAGCACCACTCCCGAGGAGAAAGAGCCGGGTACTGCCATGTGAGCCACATGAGAAAAATACTTGGATCAAGTTTAGTCATTAATTCTGTGTTTGGCATATGGTGATGGCCGTATGGGACTCTTTTCTCAGGGGTGACTTTTTACCCTATTCCAAATCCCCAACCACGGTATAATCTCTGCCCTACTGAGGAACCAAAGTCTGCCCGATTAATCAGGGTTTTGGCCAATTTGGGGGACTGCAGCAACCCGGCCCCCATCCCATACGGTCATGCATAGGATAAAATAAAATATGAACAAACCAATGACGAAGCACTTTTGGTGCTGCATGTCATTTTTGGAGCATTAGGTAATAAAATTATGCTAAAAAGTATTCAAAATTTTGGAAAGTTTAATTTTCTATGTAATATGTACAGTCGGTCTCGTCTCGGTCTCGAATTCTGGCCTGGTCTCGGTTTCGACACCTTCCGGTCTCGGTCTTGAATATGCTGGTCTCGACTAAACACTGGTTCAGATACCCTGCTTCTAAAAGGATTATTAAATCCTAGTTGTTGTTTTTGTCTTAAACCAAGCCCGGATTTGTATAGCATTCAAGTAAAAATTATGACAAACTTTAGATTTGTAGCTGTTGTGTTCAATTTTAAGCGCGTTTAGACTTTGCTAGCAAGCGGGGCGGACGAAGTTCGTCCAGCTCATCGCAACGAAAAAATCTGAGGGTCGGCAGCCTACAGGGGGTTGCAACCACAGAGGCGATACGCAGGCTAAGACTTTGCTGAAAATTAACGTCCCAATAACAACAACAAAAAAAAGTAACTATAAGGGTCCCTTTGAGAAGGTAGCAGAGAATAGAAAGAAAGTTATTTAATTGCAGAGTCTGATATGTTGCTACTCCTTGTACACATATCAAACTAGTAGCATAGCAAGAGAGGAAGGGGAAAAGTGCCCCTGGAAAAAGTCAAAGGTAAAATCGTTGAGACAGCAAAATGATAAAAAGAGATTGCCCCAACCCCAAATTCGAATTTGAGGGGCTTTCTGAAGTCTGGAAGTTTTACCCCCGCCTCCTGCCTCAAGAGGTCAGATTGCCCCAAACACACAGATACACAGAAATTCGTTATGACAACATGTGTATTTAGTCTTAATGACGACGCATTTTATTCTACCTCTTCAAATGTGGAAATAGGAATCTAAAGCAGATCCGTAATCCTTCATTTTTCTGCAAATTGACAATATGCTTAATTTATCAATAAGTGAGTAATTCAGTGCAGAAATGTTGAACTGTTGAAATACTGAACGTTTGCATTTTATCATTTTTCTGCAAAATGTTAAGATAAAGATGTTAAGACTCATTTTGTTGCAACATGTTATCATAATGCGATGACTTAGTTCGTAATTTGATGGCACCTTAACGTTTCCATAGAGGTTCGCCATGAATGTTCTAACTAGGCGAAATGGCAATTTTCCAAATTTTGCCGTTTTGACAAGATGTTTTTTCTAGGCAAAATGTCATATTTTCCGAATTTTGCCATTTTAACGAGATGTTTTAACTTGGCAAAATGACAAAATTCCAAATTTTGCCATGTTGACGAGATGTTCTAACTCGGCAGAAAGGCAATTTTCCGAATTTTGCCATTTTGACAACATGTTGTTACTCGGCAAAATGACAATTTTCTGAATATTGCCATTCTGACGAGATGTTCTATTTCGGCAAAAGGACAATTTTCGGAATTTCGCCATTTTGACAACATGTTCTTTCTCGGCAAAATAACAATTTTCGGAATTTTGTCATTTTGACGAGATATTGTTTGGTCGGAAAATTTCAATTTTCTGAATTTTGCCATTTTGACGAGATGGTTTATCTTGTCAAAATGACAATTTTCCGAATTTTGCCATTTTAAGGAGTCCATTGAGTCGTCAAAATTGTCACTTTGCCTAGACAGTTCTTTTTTGTTTTGAATGGCCCTTCTACGCTTCCGTACCTTTCAGGCTTGTATAGTCACTTTTATTCAATAGACTGAGTTAAATGTGTTTGCCTGGAAAAGGATGCGGTTTATGCAGTTGAAGGAGGGGCGTAGCTAAGGAGGTTAAAAGAATTGAAACTGACTGGAGAGAGAGGGCTAGCTCTTTAAAACAGGATATTAAGTTTACTGTTGCAGAAAACAATATACCCAAGTCACCTTGAAACCTTAAACATTGAAACTATGAGAAGTTAAAAACGATACATACTTAAATTTTCTTGATCCCACATGTTTCTGTATTGATTCGTTTTCTCTGCGGCAAGCTTTTTAAGAGTAGTAAATCCTTCCTTACTTTGGGCTTCCTCCACTACAGATCTTGCTTTATCGATTACAGGGTTTCCTTTACCCCATTCCGGATTGTAGATTGTGCTGTTAAAGTGACACGCATTGTATGGCTCCATCCACACATCTGTATCATCCACGAATGACAGACATTTAACAAGAGCCGTGCTATGAGATCGTGGTATGATCCATAGAAAGACCCGCAATGGTGAGTCTACGTTGTTTTTATCCATAATTTTTTCCCTTTTCACTGTCTGTAGAAGGAAATAAATTAAACAGGCGTTAAATGTCTTACATATTTGCAGTCCAATTTTTTTTATATGACAGAAATCACATTTTTAATGCGAAAAACTGCTGGTGGTGTTCAGTCGTAAAAAGTTAATCGGTTAAACAGGTGAAGACACAGACCGTATGTCTTGAGTTAATTTTTGTAAGGTGAGTTTCAGACCAATTGGTTTTAAGTCAAGCCGGCCACTATGGCACGCCAAAAGGCTCACCAAATATGATGATGTTCTAAAAATACACGTTCATGTACTAAAATTACACGTTCATGTACTAAAATTACACGTTCATGTACCAAAAATATACGATGATGTACTAACTTCACACGATCATGATGTAAATTTACACCATCATGTACTAAAATGTTACGATGTACATGTAAAATCACACGTTGTACATCTAAAAACACACGTTGTACATGTAAAAACGTAAGATCATCATGTTATTATTGTCTCTTCCGCACGCCATACAGAGTGAGCCTTTCGGCGTACCAGAAGTCCGCCAAAAGGCTCACCGAATGTGATGTAGTAAAAGTACACGTTCATGTACTAACTGCTTACGATCATGTACAGATTTCATACGTTCATGTACTGTTTGCTTACGTTAATGTACTGATTTCATACGATCATGTACTGATTTCTTACGATCATGTACTGACATTTAGTTTTTCCAGTTGTACCAGGATAACTGGCCTGTTTTACCTACTCCATTGCTTTTGCTGAGCACCAAGCTCAATGGCAGTTAAATAGGTGAGGATACAGATCGCATCACTGTACAGGTTCCATTTTTTAATGTCTTCGGTATGACCCGGTTAGGAGTCTAACCCCAGATCTAGTCCCGTGTGTCTTGATCCAACAGTGGGTTGAGATTTAGCCTTAGACAAACTAAAGAAGGGAATAAGACTCTTTAATCCAGGATATATATTTGTTTTAAACATAAGTCTCATTTAATGCGTTTCATAAGAAAAGTGAAATGGTGAAATGCTGAGTTATACACAAGACGCTAGAAAAATGACAATATGCTTATAGGAGGTAAAGACTTTGAATGTTAGAAAGTAAGATTTCAGTTTAAATAGTGCAATTTTTCTGACTCCCTGTTTTTATTTGCTTCACTTGCAAGGTTTTATGTTGGAGTTCAAGGACTAATTAAAGTGATTAGCACATGAGTTGTTGGGAATCCTAAAAGACTTGTAGCCCTACATCCTAAGAGCCATAATACCTTTTTATCCACTATAAAACTAAAGGTCAACGAAACGAAACACTCCATACATCAAAATCAGTGTTAATGAAACAAAGAAATAGCAAATTAAATTCAGACGTTGCTCTTTGCCCTGGCAAACCACGGAGGTGTGATAGAGCAGACTACAAGGGGAGCATTCGGAAGTCTCCTATTCGAAATCGGGTTTGTCTTGGAGGAATTTTATTAAGAAAAAAAAAACCTTTCTTTTTTACTTTTCGACCTAGAACACCTAGTCACAAAGCGTTGTTTCTACACCCCTTACAACTCCCTGTCAAAACTAATCGAAACTTGATTTCTTTGGTCATTTCCTGCACAGACATGTCTTCCAAGTAGACTTTGTAAATTGTCACTAACCTGAATAACAATTGTCCATTATGGAATCGTGTTTTGGTGCAATAAGTTGTATTTTTCCACGCAGATTTATCTCCCTTAGATAACCATTGACATTCGCCAAGCCCATATGAATCCGTCTTGATGCATTGTATTAATGGCTTTGTCTAGTGGCGGCGATGGAATGTCAAAATTAAGGCGGTGGGGCAATAAAAGCAGAGCAAAGAAAAATGTTGGGACAAACATCTTGCGCTGAGAGCAAAACCGTACGCAAAGAGCATGTTCCTGCGGGTAGGGTCCAAGGGAAGGCCTCGGTGGAAGTTTAGGGGGCAAAGCCCCTTTATATTCAATTTTAGGCGATCGCCAATACATGCTGAACGGTAGGCCTCGGAATGTTTTCTTGAAAGTCCAGGAGCATGAAGCATATGAAAACGGCATGCACTACGGCTCTAGAATTAACATTTCCAGCAATTTAGATGTATTTTAACAACAAAAAAGACTCCCCTCCCTGAGACCAATGGTCGCGCTTCGCGTCAGTTATCTCCCAGGCAATCTCAGTCCTGGTTCTTGGTGTGTATCTATCACACGACCAAGCTTATTTCCAATGATTTGACAAGGTTTCAAACAAGGCTTTAGATTTTTTGTATGCGTGACCTTGAGTATTTGATCTACACACACACACAAACAAGAAGTACGGTCCTCTTTTTAGGGAAAATTTACCTAGACTTATTATAATCTTTACTTGCTTTGTTGAGATATCGTGTGTAAAACTAAGCGCCAATGGGTCACTTACTTTCACTCACGTAGAAACACACATACTTATAAACGCCGGGTCACGTGTCCATTACTTCCTTTCCATTCCGCTGTAGAAGATGAACAAATGTAATTACCTGAACTTTTCTCTCGCAAAATTCACTGCAGTAAAGTAGTTTTAACGTGCTCCGGGCCTAAATGTATGACATGCCTTTATTTGGAGTCCTGGGGATGCGACTGGTTCCTCCGATTGCTCACGTTGAAGTGACCTGGCGAATTTCGAATTTCGCATTGGATCTGTATATAATCGACGATTTCTCATATGGTTTCTCACTAAGGTCATTAATGTCATTTTCAAGCCAGCTTGGTACAAATTTTATCTGTACTGCATAATGTCACGTAATCACGCCACAAACATTTGTCAGTAATTAATTCTCGGAAAGTCAAAATGTCACGTTTATCCATCATCAGTAAGATAGCACGACAATGGGGGAAAGAGTTTTATCGAAATTTTGACTCAACCTCGTGCTGGAGACTTACAAGCCCATCTCTTACCAAAATCTTACATTGGGCGGAGTTCACTAGATCGAAGTTCTACCATGGAGCTCATACTTTGGCAAGGAAAGAAAACATTCAAAACCCCTTTTTATTGTACGATTTTACAGCAAAGATCACACTTACATAACGATTTAACTCCATATATCATCCTTCTCTGAATTTTATTTTGGGTTCAATAGGATCAAAAAGTGTCAGTTTACAAGGAAAAAATGTCTGTTTTAAATATAATAATGACAAGCAAATTAATACATAAAAAGTGCCTGTTAACTCATTGGCAGCAATTATACTTTTTATGTGTTTTTTGTATTTCTTTATTATTCATACTTCTTCAATTGTGCAAAACCTTTGCAATATTAAAGGCATTAGTACAAATCTGCGATCTTTCCCTGTCTCTTCACCATTGCCAGTTGCTTAACTTGCAAATAAATTTGGTCTTTCTGTAGCGTATTGTCGCTTATTCATAAAGCTTCTTTTGATTCATTTTAAAACACAGAAGATATGCATGTCCTTCGCAATATGCTGAAAAATATGGGCAAATTGAATAGAATTCCAACCAATAAAATAAATTAGTAACTAGAATGACAATTTGCAAAATATTTTATGGTACTTAGCAAAACTTTATAGTAACATTATTTGCGCTCAGAAACTAGCCTTACAAACAAGTAGTTTTGATTTCTTATCCCAAATTTTTTATCAGCTGAACAGCAGTCTTATTATCGGTCGTTAAAAGAATATCACTTTGAGCATTTTCGGGACTAATTAGATCGGCGTAAATTAAATTCGAAATTTTTCCTGTCAAGGTAGTAACTCCATGGTTCTACGAGATCGACATTTTTAACTCCTAAACTAGTCTAAACACATACGAAACTCCAATCCAAACTCTCAGCTTAAAGTTGTTACCTCATGCAACCTATATTTTAGATCACATGTCACGCCAGATAAACTGAGGAAGATTCATTTGTTCAAGTGGAGCTTCAGTCTTCAGCCTTCGGTTCAGTAAGCATTTCCTTTTTTAATCATTTAATTGCCTGTGTATGAAAGACATTACCCTTGTGACAATTAAGGTGTTCCATTACACAAACTGGTTTAGTACAAGGAATGAGATCAAATTACAGCAAGAAACATTTATCAAACCAGATTGGTTTATCATCTCCAAATCAAACTTCTTTCAAAAGGAAAGTTGTCTTTTTGTATACATACTTGTAGTGTGTCACCGATTTGATAACCGGCGTATGGACTACCTTTGCCTGGTGGAAGGGACGAATCTGCCCCCCAAATTTCAGCAATACCGCAAGTAATGACACATCAAGGGTTCGAGCAAAAGAGAGAAAATGAGCAGCATCATAGGCGTAGGAAGCGGGGGCAAGGGGGCAGCCACGCAATGAAAAATGAGGGGGTGGAAGTATGCTTAAGCTCCCCCCACTTCCCGCTTCAGAAAACCCCATTTCATATCGCCAAATCTCGATGAACCAATACAATGACCTTTGTCTCCCTATTTTATGCTCTTCAAGTTTTCCCTCATTGGCGCTTCCGCCGCGACCGTCACCTTAGCCTGGAATATTATCTCAGAGGCGTTGCGAAATATTATTTTTATTCAAGAAATTTACCACAAGTCGTTTCCCTCACGTACACACAGGCGGCTTGACAGACCGACTCCACAGCATATGTATTACACCGTGCAACTAACTGTTCCGAATATGCCTCCGTGTTTCCACCCTCAAGAAAAAAGATCGACATTCGAACTGTCGGACGGTTTTGAAAGTTGGAAACATTAAATGTAACGTAGGGGAGGGAGGGGCAAGAGGTTACAAAATTATTTTACCTCTTCACGTCGTTAGTTAGTTAGTAAGATACGATTTGACGACAAACCAACACGAATGTGTTATAAGAGTGAACTTAGTCACTCTTTGATAGAGTGAAAAGTGTAAATTTCCTCCATTAGAGGGATAATTCACTCCAAGAGAAGTGAAACTCACTCCAAAAAGAGTGAAATTCACTAGAAGAAGAGGGAAAATTCACTCTTCCACGAGTGCCTGCAACGATCACTCTTTTTTTTTTAAAGAGTGATCACTGTTGACAATCCATCAAGAGTGAAAGATCGCTCGTTTTAAGGGAGTTTCACTTTTTTGGAGTGAATTTCATTCTTCTTGGAGTGAATTATTGCTCTAATGGAGTGAATTCACACTTTTCACTCTCTCAAAGAGTGACTTAGTTCACTCTTATGATTTTAGAGTGTATAGTGTCATACTGTTCAAATACCGTTCAAGTCCTTTAGTTTAGTCGCCTCTTACGACAGACGGAGAATACCGTGGGCATATTCTACAACATCAGCCCACAGGGGAACCTCTTCATGTAGAAAAGACGGAGAGGCTGAGCAACTGGATTATTTTTCAGTGTAGGTTAGGAAGTAGTAAACCCATCTCATCTTTGTCATTAAATAATTCATTAGCAATACAACATAGATTTATTTTTTCTGTGAAATTAGAAACGTGACAACTTGCCCCATTTCTTTCTTCTTTTTTTGGAGGGGAGGGGCAAGTTGTCACACGAGGTAGGGCAATTTGTCACAAAGGGTAGGGCAATTTGTCACACGGGGTAGGGCAAGTTGTCGCACGGGGTAGGGCAATTTGTCACACACGAAATTGCGCAGTATATTTGTCCACAAATAATATACACCTCTGTAATGTTGTGGAAAATGTTCTTTAAAGGACACCGTTATCTTCATATAAGGATCATATCAAGGTTAAGAACACGATTTACGTCTGTGATGTCACCGGACGGATATTCATATGTTATTCTTATTCCGCAATCAACTTACGGGGGTTACTTTAAATTAGACGCCACGATGTAGGCCTAGTTGACTCAAAATTTCTTAAGGTCATTCAGAAATATTGTCTTTTGTATCCAAATGAAGCATTTAATACCATACAAAAGATCCAAATGTTAATTTAAAATGACTCAAAAATGTGTTCCCAATACGCCAAAGCCCAAATTACATTTAATAAGAAAAATAAGGCACCACTCAGCATGCATGCAACTAATGGCAATTATGGGGCAGAGTTAGGGCCTTTAATTCGGGTCTGATCGGTATTAATGTGTTATCTGCATTGCTTTTAAGAGTAAATGTGTTCCATGAAACAAATAGAAAAAAGTTCGAAGAAATATATAGGGGCCCACGCAGCATTGTTGCATCATATGTGGGGGTAAACTTTTTCACGCGTAAAGGGTCTATTCAGTACAAACGTTATATGGAGCAATTTGTGACAACCTGTCACATTATGACTACAGTCATATAACACACTAATCGACGAACTCATAACCATGCAGTTCATATTCACTTCATTCATAACTAGTCATTCATTCCTTTTTAAATGAGATGACGGAAAGTTGTTGCTGAAGTCGAAAATGGAGGAATTCTTCAGCAGAAATTACGAGTCGTCATGAGTTCGAGCTACGCAGGTGGATAAAATGCTAGGGTCAATTGTAGTTCTTCAACCTAACTTGTTTTGAATTTCCCCTTCCGGTATAGGATATTTAGGCATTGTCATAACCCCCCCCCCCCCGTGAAAGCTAGCCCCCTCCTTCCCTAATTAAAGAGCTCGAAATATAAAAATTACTATTGTGATAGTCACTATAAATCTTTCATGAAAAATGAAGATTTATTGTTCAGTTGTTTTTCTCAGTTATTTAATTTTCTGTAAATGAATAAACACTTTTAATATTGTATAATACTTTTTAATCCTATGAAAGTGAAATTCAGGAAAAGGTGTTACATGGGGTATAAAGCGTTATGTAAGTTTGATCCTTGCTGTAAATTCGTACATTGAAAGGAATTTGGGAAGTTTCTTCTCTTGCAAAGTATTAGCTCCGTGGCGAAATTTCGATCTAGTGGACCCTGTCTTATTTTTGAGATATTGGTAAGAGATTGGGCTTGTAAGTTGCCATTACTACCTTGTACAAATGTCTGTAACCGTACAATATTTTTTTGTACAATTAAAGAAGGAAAGTAAAGAACTGATAGGAAAGGGGTACATAAAAAGTGTTGTCAACGAATTGACACCACTTTTTATGTATTCTCAGTCTTTTTCTTTGTTTTATTTTTTTTGTAAATTTACAGACATCTATATGGAGAAGAATAAACTCAAGAAAGCCGTCTCACCAGTGGCGCAGCCAGCGAGGGGGGGGGGAGGGCAGAGTGCCCCCCTACAGATATTTTGGGGACGTGATGGATGGTGTTGAAAAAATAGAGGAGAGCAAAAAAAAAAAAAAAAAAAAAAAGAGAGAGAGAAAAAACGACGAGAGAAGGGAGGTATGTTGACGTAGTTGAGGACTGGGGGGGTGTGTAACAGGGAAACATTGCTTCACAAGTGTGATCCTTTTATAATATTGAAAACTTATACGAAACAGATTAACAACAGAATTAAAACAAGGTGTGAAATTGATTGAGGTTTCGATTGGCCATACATGCCCCCTGTTGCCATACGCAGTGCCTATACGAGTATGCGGCTAGGGGATGGAATCCTCCGCAGAACCGTCGGAATATTTATTTTCATGCAGGATGCATTGGCAAAACTCTTCGCCGAAGAGTCAATCAAAACCTTGGATATTAACGATGTCATAGATTCCGGAAACAGTGTTCCTGTGTGTGTCCAACCCTAACGCTCAATTAAAAAAAACTAAATCCCTAAACTGCATGCAGTTTTGTCACTTTTATGATATGACACGTACCAGAGCTCGCAGGAAATACAAGCGATCCGGCGAAAACCGTGCAAGAGATGTTGCATATGATAAATCAATGGGATATTTGCAACGCTTTTCCGAACCTATTTTATACAGAATACTAGGTAGGCTACCATCGCGTTGTCTTCAGCGACAAGTGAGAGATCTTTTAGCGGCCTGAAGCTCACGAAGACCTACCTAAGATCTACGATGACAGAAACTCGCCTTTCCTCGTTGGCTATCTTGAGTATTGAGCGCGATTTCACTGAACAAGTTGACTTTGATGCAGTAATTGACACTTTCAGTCGAATGTCAGTGCGTCGCATGGAACTCCATTAGAGCAGATCTCAATTTTATCACTTACATGTACCGAAATGTTTCATGTTGATTTTGTTTTGTTGTACTTAAAGTCTTCTCAAGTTCTAATCTACTGCATGCTATTTGTTCAATTCAATTGTGTAGTGGCTTTGCAAAACACTTAGTGTGCTGATGCAACCTAATTGTACAAATGGGTTTTCATCACAAAGTTTTCCAAGTCCGATACAATTCAAAACACTGCACCTCTGATCGCATCTCCAGACATATGCTGATTATATATTCAGGAAAGTATTTTGATGATGTTTGTGAATTACTTGTATTTAAAAAGCCATAAGGAAGGAATGAAAACCAGTTTCTATTTTGTGATAGACCATCATCATTTGTACACTTACACTTCCATACTGATATTCTTTAGAAATATTCATTATCGATACTGTTTTGTTTTACTTTCAATTTTTCATTTCATGTGCTAATCTATGCTATTCATAGTTCCATTCAATTTACCTGTATTCATGGTGTATACAATAGTAGAAATACGGTTCACTGTACAGTAACAGATTCAGGAGCCTATTTAATTTTAGAGTCATTGGTGATTTCCTGTGAAAACTTGCCAAATCTTCAGAAAATATCTTCTGAGGTGGCTTTGGAAAAAGCTCAGTGACCTGCTGCAACCTGATTGTAAAAATTGGCTTCCCTCACTAATTTGTAATCCACGTCGATACCATTCAGTCCATTCTCAAAGCGACAGTCATTCTTTTGTGTTTGATTGAAGTTAAAATATACATGAATCAGTATTTTCGATGAGGTCAGTAAAATCCCTGTATTCAAAAAGCAGTATGAAAGACAGGAAATTTTTTTTTATTGTAAATCATCTTGCACACTTTCATGTACCTTGCTGTAATTCATTAGAAATGTTTGCTATCGATGCTGTTATGATTCACATTCTAATCCATAGTTGTTATTATTTCAACGTTATATATGGTGTACAATGGACTGCACAGGCCATTGAAAAGTGAGTTTCAGGAAGTGACTGTATGGCCTAGATCTTTAATGCTTTCGGTACTTTAATGCAAAAAATTGTACAATCTCCAGAACATGATTGCATTTAATCAGGAAATTTTCAGCACATATTGATCTAGTATAAAAAAGAAGCAAAATGTAGCACTGTTTTGCATCTAAGACCTTGGAAGCAGCAAGAAATTTTCCAAAAGGGGAGGGGGACACCCAGGACGGCGGTCGAGAATAGGGATAATGGGTTGATTTTGCCCCCTCACAAAAAAAAAAAAAAAAAAAAAAACCTGGCTACGCCCCAACGTCTCATTTCCAAAGTTGAATACACTCATTCCCTGCTTTTTGGCCTATCTTACTGAGTACAACATGGAAGTGTTTTCACCTTCCCGATAATATATGACCGACAAATGTTTACGGTGTGAATACGTGACGTTATGAAGTCTTGGTATAATTTTGTGCAAATAAGCTGCATTGAAATGATATGAAATATGCAGACAGAGGTCAGAAACATATGCAGACTTCTACCAGGTTGGCCTATCAGGTGACATACCTCAGTTTATTGCATGATCATAAAAGCTACAGTCGATTACATATAGGCCATATGTGAAATTCGAAATTCTTTAGATCACTTCACATGAGCAGTCGAAGGAATCACTCGAACCTCAACACAAAAAAGTTAAGACATAATATATACTCACCAGACACTTACCAGTACAAGTTGCAACAACTACCTCAAGGACCTTTGCGAGAAACAAGAGCAGGTAATTGCATTAGCTATTTCTTCCATGTCGGGGGCAAAAGAATTCCATGCATACACGGACTCAGTGTAGGTATATAGTTAGTTACATGGAGTTTTACGGCCCAGTTTCCAGTCAATTGCTGCAAGTCGAGCTGGCCACGGCCTTTTTCCAATAAAGGCTCACTGGTTTGTTTTCCCAACTCAATTGTTTATGGTGAGCACCAAGCACAATTACAGAAGGTTCTATTTAATTTTGTAAGAATGTTTGTATGTGTGAGAGAGTGTCACAATCCGTGACGCCTAGTTTTACACACAATACCTCAAAAATAGCAAGTGCACATACTATTAAGTCTACTATGCAAATTTTCCGCATAAGAGACCTGTATTTCATCTTTTTGCCCTAGGCAAAGGTCATAGGTCATGGGATGCCACCAGAGGTGACAAAACTAAAAGACGGGGGAGAATGATATCGAAATCAGAGACACATATTGTAAAATAAGTAAGTTGTACGGAATCTTTAGGTGTAGCTCCAAACAAAAAAGATTTCGAGAGTTCTACTTGATTTCAAATGACTTTATTCGATGATTTGACTTCCAAAAAGAGTTAGCTCTAAATTATTCGGCCGGCCTAATATTAATCAAATATCTACAGATTACTCAAGTGCTCCTCATCTGATGTCTTATGCACGAGTGTCCAGCTCGCAGGCTCGGTCTTGGGAACCTCGTGCGAGCTCCGAACACCTGGAGTCCCCTGATTGGTCAAAAGTTATGACGCACCGATGCAAATGAATGTAATGATCTCAATGACCAATGAGGAGGCTGCAAGGGGAGAAATTGGCCACACCTTGAAAATATAGGTTACAGTGTGCACGTGGAACTAAGGCGATGTAATATGTCACGTTCACCGGTAGCACGTGACGGGAAACAGGAAGGGCTCTGGGAATCTAGAACAAAAGGAAGGGAGCGTTGCTCGTAAACAACAAGATGGCGTCTACTAATGGTCATGGAGAGTGCACCATACTACATAACAATATATTGAGTGATATCACACCGAGTACTGCATACCATGTAGATGCCGAAAAATGCGTGCAATAGTTTTGTTGGCGCCAGGCGAAGGGCAAACATCATATAAGATTACCATGGAGTCAAACGGCTGAATCAGCTTTAACCACGATAACTGATAGATGTTGACTTTAATTTGTCTTTGAGTGAGCAAGTAGGTCAGCATGCGATCAAGGTTTAATTCTTTGATTTTATGAAGCCGGGTAAAAATTCATTTCCCGTCACCTGCATCTATTTAAGTTGTAGGAAACCCCGAAACACGATGTTTCAAGAGGGGTTATCTGGTAAATCTCACATGGGGAATGTGGCATTTAGGTATACTGTACTCCTTTTACGTCTACACTCAAGGTCACCTGGAGCAAGATCTGAAAAGCACTCCTAGATACGTGTTCCTCTGTGTTTCATCTCATATAGCTTTACATTAAATTCAAAAGCCAAATGTCATGTGGATTTACCTGGGATCAATTGGGACAACGTCAGTGGCGGGGTCAGGGGGGTCATGAAGAAGAATTTTTCTTCTCTGGTAGATTGCTTTCCTTTGCCTCCGGTTTGCTCTCCAAGTTGGGTCATTTAGGAGATAGGTCAACCGAAAAAAATAAATAATAAACCTCTGCTTTGGGTTAATATTTGACTCAAAAATATGCTAAAACCTCTATGCTTCGGGGGGCTTCTTCACCTTAATCCCCTCACCTGCAGAAGCTACGCGTTCGGTTTTTCTCCGTGCGCGAAAAATTCCCCCCAACATTTTCCTTTGCCCTTGTTTGTCCCCTCAGTTTTGGCATCCTGGGGACGCCACTAGAAAACGTTAACATAATACCTCATGACGAATGCCAATTGGGCTTGAGGCAGTCTAAGGCTTTCCACAAAGGCTGAAACTCACAAAAATTTGAAAGTAAATGGTTCAACTAAGTGTAAATATTTCAGCATGTGTTATCATTTTTAAAAAAAGTCCTTTACAAATTTTAACTCGTTAGGAAGACATCTCTCGGTTCCATCAGCTTAACTATATGACGTCATCCTTTGAGCAGAACAATTGGATACGTGGCCACACGCATAAAAATTCGCCGTGCACGTGTAGAACACTATGCGCATATTCGACTGATTGACAAATCAGCTGTCTGTATTCGTAGGTGTTGGTTTGTTTTGCCCCCAAAGGAGGACGTACTTTGCGCTCTGTGATATCATATTCACAAGGACTTTTAGTCGAAAGGAATGGAAATACCTGACTAACAGAAACTATACAAGGTCGTTTGTAGACGGGTAAACAACATTGATCTCAATTGGGAATCCTTGTGTCATTAACCCGGGATTTAATGTATGAAACGATTTTGACCTTGGGCTAGTAATCTAGGCAATAAAATGGTATTACAGGTTTAAGGATGTACAAGTTATAATAGTATCATTTAATCTCATGCTAATTTCCTTCTTGCACCATTTAACCTAACCTAAACGGCCCAGTATCAATTACATATTGGTTAACGTTTGGCCACCCCTGGCTTTTTTCAAGTTGTGACTTACTTCCCTACTCAATTGCTGAGCATTTAGCACAATGACATGGGGTTTCCAAATACTAAACCTTGCAAGTGAAATGAATAACAGCAGGAAGCCAGAATAATGACGCTATTGAAACTGAAATCTCACCTTTTAAATTTCAAGTTCTTTAGCTGTTATTAGTACATTGCCATTTTCTGGCATTTTCTTTTCTGCTTTATGACTCTGCATTTCACCATTGTATTTTTATGACATGCATGTACTGAAATTTAGCTTGTGCATAAAAATAGTGAACTGAAATACGGAAAACATCTTGGACTATAGCATCTCTTTCTGTCCTTACTTTGTTTGTTTAAAAGTGTACTTAAAGTCAAATCAATAACAAATGTATATTAAGAACATATAAATGATTAATATGCATTTTATATATTATAAATTCAAAAAGTCCAATTCCAATCTTCATACTAGGACATTCTTTAGCTGAGATATAAAATGTTGTCAACTGAAAATGGTATATTGCACAAACGTTTGTGATATGTGTTTTCTGTACTACTGAAAGTAAGTGCACCTTGTATCAAGGTGTGATACACTTTTACTCTGACGGGGCGATGTAATTGATTAAGCCCTCTCTGGGCAACATGCTGTGCAGGCAAACAGGAACTGTTCAAGGTCATAAACACAGTTTTAATTCCAATGGGAAACAAAACAGGTCATGTAAGTTGTACTACAAGAAGTCACAAATAATTGCGCAGTGGAAAAATTTGTTTTAAATGATTAAGCTTCAACATTTTATGTATAATTTAAGAGATGTCCTTTGAAAATGAGAATCAGTGAACTATTGTAATTCCTTTTTCTTGCTCTTTCATATTCATTTGTGAGTTTTTTGACTTGAGGTACACTTTCTAAGCTAAATCGTAACTCGTTGTAGGATCAATATATATGGGAGGTTTGAGGTTCGACTACTTGCTGACCGGGTCATACCAAAGACTCGAAGAATGGCACCTACTGTATTGTCATTGTGCTGGGTACTCAGAAAAAGCAATGGAGAAGGGAAATCCAGCCAGTGAATCAGAACTTGAATGAAGTTCGTGGCTGGCTCGGCTTAAACCAATGGGTTAGAAACTGAGCCGTAAAACCTTCATCTAACTAGCAAGTTTCCTCAAGATATGCGGTCTACGATATCTTCACCTATTTAACCCGTTAATTTTTACGACTGAACACTACCAACCTGTTTTACGTATTTGAGCCTATAATTTGATTTCTTTCATAGAAAAATTGGACTGGAAAACTGTAGGACATTTAACGCCCGTGTAATTTATTTCATTTTACAGACAGTGGAAAAAATATGGATAAAAACGACGTAGACTCACCATTGAGGGTCTTCCTTAGGGTCATACCACGATCTATAAGCAAGGCTTTCATGAAATGTCTTTCCTTTGTGGACGATGCAGAAGTGTGGATGGAGCCATACATGGTATGCTACTTAAACAGCACACTCTACAAATCCGGACTGGGGTAAAGGAAAAGTGAAATCGAAAAAGCAAAAGCTGTTATAGAAGAAGCCCGAAGTAAGGAAGAATTTGTTACTCTCCAGAAGCTCGCTGCAGAGAAAACGAATCAATACAAAAACATGTGGGATCAAGAAATATATAAGTATCACATCCATTTTTGTATTTTATGTACTATTTTTACATTCTCGAAGTTTTATTTTTAAGGTTTCAATGTGTCTTGGGTCTATAGTTGTTAACTTCAAATCATGTTTTACAAGGCTAATCCTCTCACCTCAAACAGTTCCAATTCTTCAAACGTACTAACTAAACCTCTCCCACAGCTGTTCAAAACTCTCCCCCATCCATGCTGACACAATCTCAATTTATTGCTTTGGGGTGAGTGCATGTGTAATCCATTTTTGGATATTGCTTTCAATCCAAAAGGTTGCCAACTTCGCGAAAAGTGGTCAGGAAGCATTTGTCAACAGGGCGCGCCCTCACATAAAATCTTCGAGACCTATCCTTGCCAGTCTCATAGCCTTGTCATTTAGGTGAGGTGACACTCAAAGTCGGGGCCTTTTTCATACCAATAGAGGCCATCTTTGGGAAATGGTTGTGGAAATGTGACTTAAATTGTGTGATTAAACAAATATTTTGCTTCCCACCCCATCCTCAGCAGATTTCGGCTTCTGGGAACGGCATGATGAATCCTCTATTGACTCCGAGAGTTTTTTAAGAAAAATATGTAAGGAAATTGTCGCATGGAAGTCTGCTTACTAAACCTCTGACAAACCTAATTGTTTTTACTTTATATTGCATTTTAGTTACAATGAGCCATTTTTCTGTAAAGACAATTGGTTAAGAAAGCTGCATTGAGGAGGCGTAGAATGGTAACAGTCAGTTAATCATACTAGTCTTAATTCTCTGTGGTTTTTTGAAACGTACACATACATAGTATTTTAATTTGAACTCGACTTCGAGAAAGAATTATTCAGAATATTCAAAATATTCGCTTGAATATAATAAAGCAAATACTAAAGAGGTAATGCTATGCACTCCTTAAGAGAAGTACTTAATTCATAACAGGTAAAAAAAGTCAGTTTCAGTCTAATAACAACCAAGTTCGTCGGCTTTTGGATTGAAGAAAAATAACGTCACTATTTACTCAAAACTTATGAAAAACCACACATATGCTTACATACTTCCATTTCATTTATTGTTTCATTTGACAACAGTATGTCGTACATGTGAGAAAGATTATTTGCATCATATAAAAAAAGTCGTGAAAAGGGAAGTGCGTTAAAAAAACCCTTGAGGGTTTGTCTAGAACACACTCCCCAGAAAGCATTAAACCAAAGTAAAAGTTTTTATGTATACAGTAATAACAAAAGTTACAAAAATATCACTTATGTCTAACTTAGTTTTAATACCAGTCCACCCCTTCTTCTTCCCTCTCCAAAAATTTTAGGAAATTCCAAAAATTTCAGGAAATTACTAGACGATACTTAGTGTAGGCTTATCATATAACACCGTAAGACACTTCTGATAGATTTAACTGAAGGTCTACTGGTAAGATGAAGTTGACCTGAAAAGCTGTTCGATACTTTCACAGCGCGATATCTAGTGAGGTTTTTCCCGTACACGGGTCGAAGATGTGACGTATTTCTAGTGCTTTACGAGTGAAATGAACAGTGTTTCTCTAAAAAACCGTAGAAAGATGATGGCAAAGTGTTATTAAAGAAACGGTTAGTAAATGTTGAAATACTTAGCCTAATAGTGTCGCTTAGTTTTAGTCGGTTCAATGATTTACATAAGCCGTTGGTATGATCACGAGGGCGAGCAGAGCATGTATGTCGTAGGGCTCTTTTTTGAAGAACAGTTTATTTAAATGACAAATAGTGGTACCAGACCAGACAATACAGCAATGAGACAAATGTGGTAGAATAAGGGTAAGGTAAATCTGTCTCAGGGTAAATCGAGGCAAAATATGCTTCAATCTACAAAGAATAACTACACCTTTAGAGACCTGATTACAGACGTGTGGAATGTGTTTTCCCCTGAAAGATTGGAGTCGGTGTACACCCCAAGAAATTTTACATATTTGGCTTGCTTGATTCGTTGACCATCAACATGAGTATTAAATGGTTTCTTTTACACGAGTTGAAAACTAGGTAGTTGGTTTAAGATGCGTTCAGAGATAACTTATTTGCAGCAATCCACTTTGAAAGTACAGATAACTCGTTACAGACAGTAGTTTGTAATGTTAATAAGTCGCTATTTGAGAAAAAATATATTCGTATCATCGGCAAATAGAATGAGATTAGATTGTTTGGAAGCAAGACTGATATCATTCACATAGATAATAAATAGCAGAGCACTAAGAATAGAACCCTGCGGAACTCCACATTCAACATTTAAGTAATCAGATTTACAATTCTTAAGTGATTCAAACTGCTTTCGATAATATAAGTAGCTTTTAAACCAGGAGTGTGAAGAACCCCTTATGCCGTAATGGGCTAGTTTGTGTAAAAGAATAACGTGGTCTATTGTATCGAGTGCTTTCAATAAATCCAGGGAAACACCTAAGGGAGTTTCATGCAAGTAAATGGCTTTACTAATCATATCAATAGCATAAGTTAAGGCTAGTTCGGTTGAGTGCCCCGATCACTTGATTAAACATTAATCTTTTTGGAATTTTTGAAAGAACTAGCAAAACGGAAACAGGGCGATAGTAACAAAGTACTCGGCATCGCAACTCTTGTAAACTGGACCAACTTTTGCCTTTTTCATTTCATCAGGAAAACTTTCTAGCTCCCAAGAATTATTGAAGATGTGTTCTAATGGTTTGGTAATAAATGGTGTAACTGTACGTATAATTGAAGGCCGTAAATAATCGAAATCTGCAGACTTTCCTGGTTTCAGGCAGTCATAAGCTAACTTAGTAATTTCCTCCTCACAGGTCGGAAAGAGAAATAAGCTAGAATTATTTCTCCCAGGTAGACGGTCAAAAAACGGGAGTACTGGTCTGCTTTATTTTATAGGCCAGACAAGGTCCAAGATTAACAAAGAAATGATTGAATGCATTAGCAATTTTACCAGGCTCCGTACGGAGACAAATTCCCCCATTGAAAGTTTAAGGTAAACTGCCGTTTGAACTATTCTTATGGATAATTTTGTTAATATTTTGCCATGTACTTTTCATATCATTTTTGCAGTCATTGACCAGTTCATGATAGTAATATCTTTTAACAATGCGTATAATACGGCTAAGTTTGTAACGGTATTTCTTAAATTGTACATTATTTTCATTTGTTGGAGATTTCAAAAGTTTTCTATATAGCTGGTTTTTACGCTTAATTGAGCTAACAATGCCTGCAGTCACCCAATTTTTTCTTCTCTTCTTTTTACGACTAGTATGCACAAAGGGAAAACAGGAATCATATGTTCTGCAAATTGTATCAAGAAAACAGCTGTATGCATTAGTGGAATAAACTGCCTCACAGCTTGTGTTATAAAATAATACAAGTCGTAAAATTTTCTACATTTCGTTTGCACAAGTTTCGAATGAAAACTTTCTCAACCTTAGGTTTCTGTGTACGAAGAGAAGAATTAACGAATATCGGCAAATGGCCACTTGAATCTGTTACAAGAATTCCACTCACATCAATGTTTACATTCGGATCAATAGAACCGACATTCACTAAGATATTGTCAATAAAGGAAGCTCTAGTGCCACATACCCTAGTAGGTTGAGTAAAAGGTGGTAGGAACCCACTTAGCTTTATAACGTTCATAAAATCCGATGACACGTATTTCATTAGATCAATGTTAAAACCACCCATTTTGTAACCAAACTTGATTTCCTCTGACACTTTACTTAAAATACTGTACATGGAATTGTTGAAACTTGCGACATCTCCATTTGGAGGACGATAAACAACCCAATAACAATATCGTGATGAACAAGTGGGTTACTTATTTCTACAAAAACACTTTCAATATTAGCACTGAAGAATGACATGTCATTACGAACATTTGGTTGTAACTCATCAATAAATAAGGAAACACCTTCCCCTTTTTTACTTTTCCGATGATTTTCTATTAATGAATAACCATCAATCCCCAAGACATGTGAAACATATGTTAACCTAACTTGAAACATAACATATGATAACATAACTTGAAAGACGAAGACAATATATTGAAATTGACCTAAATATTTTACCTTTCTATAGTTATCCTTGGTTGAAGAAACAACTCGAAAAAGATCCAAAGGGCAAGAAATACATATTCATCAAAGATCAGTTTTTTGCGATTAAGGATTTTCACGAATATCTCCCAGATGTACCAACTCATCATCTCTTCCTGATAAGGCACCCACAAGAAGCCTATACGTCTTTAAAAAATATGTACGTGAATGCTGGTGATTTTCATACGTTTGCTTGGGATGATTACTTTCTTGGGGAAAAGATGCCCCACATGTCTATCCCAGATTTGTATAAAACACATTATGAGCATTGGAAATTAGTTATTTCACTTCACTTCAACTGATAGTATGTGTACTACGAGGCAAGCATCAGTCAGAATCTGATGAAGAGTTGAGCATGTCTTCCTTTTACTCATTCATGTATTTGTTGTGGTTTCAAACATATTTACGACATGTTTATATTACCTCAAATCTATCTTCAAACATTTTTTTTTAATTTTTTTTGAAATAATTTCGACAACTTCTGGTAGCTTTCCGTGCTGCATGTATCACAAAGGGGCGAAACTTACAGATTCATTGATGAGCGCCAAAACAAGCATCCCGTTTACCGTCCTTATACACATGCATGTTACAGACCAGCATTTACACCCTCCTTTGAAAGAACACGTAAATGTTTGTAAATTACAACAACAGATGCAAATAAGTGATTTGTCAACCAATCGGATACCGGCGTTAGAAATGAACATCTACACTCGTTGGTAGAATCGTTTTCCTACAAATGAACGTCAGCGCTCCGTCAATGCAGTTTGTCCTTTGCATGCCCTCGTCAGGTTCCATCATCTAAATGCATGTTAAAATTGTTTTTTACGCTCCTTGTTCAACTATGTAGTCTACCAATACTAGCATGTATAGGTTTAATGTAAATCTTGTGTCCCACAAAAATATAACAAAAGGTAATGAAATTTTTTGAAATCCGTTCAATTTAATTTGTAATGATAGTGTCGTTTGAACATCCAAATTAACTCAAGACACCACCAAAAATATAGTTGCAACACCAGAATGTCATTTTGGGAAGGGCGGGGGTTGGAAGCGTGCGGGGGGGGGGGGGGCAAATATACCGACAAAGGCAATGCTGAGGGAGAAATTTCCCAGAAGGAATGGAACCGAACTAGGAGCGCGCGTTCCTCGGTGCGGGGTCCAGGGGATTGCAATCGGTTGTACTGAAATTGGGGTGGAAGACAATTTTTTTTTATCTCTTATCCATGTTAAGAACTACAACTTAGTCGAGACTCACATACGGAGAAATGGAGAAAGTGGTCTATGTCTTCAGAGTACCTAAACTTTAAAAGATAAGATAATTTTTGGTGTCGTGTTTCTTCCCCCGCTGGAAATATAAAAATGTTTACTGAACACTTGTGTGTTATATTAAGTGAGTATCTGCTAGAGGAAATTATTGTTTTGTTATGGGCGACTTCAATGTCGATCTCTTTGAGCCATCGTCAAGCTATTTTTTTATACTCTAGCTGATTTTGGTTACCAAGCAACTTTCAGTGATTCTACTAGAGTAACGACAACAGTGCTTCTTCCATCGATAACGTATTTACATACCTAGGTAATGTGAGTATTCGTTCTTAGATGAATGTATCAGTATTTTTCAAAACTAATATAACTGAATCATTTTCCCATCCTCGTACATTTAAACTTAAATTTAACCTCATACTCTAACAACACCACAATGTACTATAAGAATTATTCTCACGCAAACATTGAAAACTTTGTCACGTCTTTATTACACACCAAGTGGGTCGCATCATTTGGGGCAAACGACTTGAATGATGCTTTCGATTCTTTTTGTATTAAGTTCTGCTAACTTTATTCGGAAAGCTTTCCGATGTGCAGAAATCGTTTAATATAAATATATCAACAACCTTGGGTAACAAAAGGATTGTTTTTAACTTAAGAATCGCCTGCAAAATATGAACTTGAGATCCCCATCTTATTATCATAGAGATAAATACAAAACCTATCATAATAAACTGAATCACATTTTGAAAATTGCAGAGAAAAATTATTATAATACTTATATATTTGAAAATACGAAACATGACAGTAAAAGGACATGAAAAAACATTAACACAATTTTAAGTAAAGCCAAACAAGCCCATACCTATCATTACTCCATCGAAAATGATACCTCTATGAGTGACTCCCTCAAAATTTCAAATGCATTAAACACATTTTTCACTTACCGTGGCCCAAACACACCTTATTGCAGTCCTACAAAAGTGAATGCTGGTTAAAACGCTCACACTATATTGTTATAGCTTGGATAAAAAGCTATTTTGACTAGGCGAAATCAGTGGACCTTCCAAAATGAAAACTTTGTTTTGAGACCCACTAATTTGCGGCATTCCTCAGGGATGTATTCTTGGTCCCTTAACGTTTATTATTTATGTCAAAAGTGTAACTTTCAGTGGGGTATGTAGGATTTCGAAGTGGGGAAGGGGGGGGGGGCAGAATCTTGGATTCCTCCGACTGGCATGGGTTTTGATTCCTTTTTTTTTTGCCTTTCTGCACTTCAGTTCTTGGCGATCGACCTCACTTCGGCATACTTATGTACTTGTGCTATCCGAATTTTCGAGGACCTATTTTCTCTCTTTTCTTGCTTTGACAACCATTTATCTGCCCCCCATGGGGCTGGTGTGTGGTTAAGGTGTGGATGCTCAGTGTGTCTCTGCAAACTTTTCCTCTTCCTCGAACTCGTTAATCCCGGACTGTGTGATTTCCCCCGATTGACTTCGGAGGTTGGGGGAGGGGGAGGAGGGAATGCTCCTTCGCCCCATGCCCCCTTTAGAAACGCTACTGATTGCATCTGCTTCAAAAATCCTCATTTGAAATGTTCACCGATGATACCATCATATTTTCAAAGACACAAACCGTAAAAGTCTCGAGCGCATAGTGTGAAGAATGAGTTCGAAATATGTTTTACTTGATTCGCCTCTAATAACCGTTTTTTGAAACGTCAATGAAGCAGACTTTATGGGCTTCAACATGCCACCAAAACGAAAGCACGATTTAAATATTGTTCGTAATAATGTTGAGCTTAAGACTGTCTCAAGTGTTTAGTATTTAGGAGTCTTTATTGATTCTAGGCTTACCTGGAACGACTATATTTCAAACATCTGTTCACACGTTGCCAAGGGAGTTGGTATAACCGGTAGACTAAAACACATCTTCCCTTACCATGTTCTCCGTTCAATATATCTAACTGTACGTTATCATCATATTTCGTACATCAGTCCTTCTGGGTCTAGCTCAAATAATACTTCATTGAATGACTTGAGAGTAATGCAAAGGGGAGCCATCAGACATATATCTAGTGTTGCCCCACGTGATCATACGAACATATTATGAACTTGTTAAAATTAAATGAACTCATCAAAGCAAACAAAGCAACAATCACTTGTAGCTTACCGTACAGCTGATAATTCCTTTCCCCTAAGATATCCTCACCTTTTCAGTCAAAACAGTTTGGTTCAAACAGGGAGTTGCTAGAGTCTAGCAACTCCCCTGGTTCAATGCTTCCATACTCAACAAAACGAACTCCTTCGTCAAAAGAAAGTCCTTTTGCACTGTTGGAATGGTTTACGTTTTCGTGTCATAAACATTTGGAATTCCATACCCGACAGTCTACGAACTAAGCCCTCTGTATCCTAAATATAACTTAAGCAGATTTCTTATCAATCAATAAAAACTGATTATACTATTAACTCGTTCTTAACTTTAATTGCAGGAACCGTATAACTATTCCGTTTGAATCTTTATTCTTTTAAGAGGCGTGGGATGAGGGGTGGGAAATGTAATGTGTGGGATAGGTAAGATGGGGTATTCATGATCGAATGTGTTTTCCTTTCGTTTTGATATCACCTGTCTTCATGTACTCTCTCAGTTTGAAATATTCTATTTTTTTCTCTCTTTTTCTTGGGAGTATCCAACTTGAAAACACTATGGAGGTTTTCAGAGTACCTCCCTTTACAATATTTTTAATCTTGTAACATTCTGATTTATTTTATGTACATTGTACCAACCACTATGAAATATTGTGGAAAAACAAATTAATGAAACGAAGCCCCTGAAACGGCAGAGGTTTCCGCATATCTGTGAATGATAAATTAAGTCCCAGTAGAGGTATATTAATGACTTCTTGGTGTGTCTAACTCCTAGCTGACCTAACTGGGAGGGGAAGGAAAACAATTTAAGGAGGCAGGTGCCCTTGTGTCCTTCATATAATCAAAAAAAAATCAAATCATCTGCAAAAAATGTGAGTCTCATTCCTTTAACGAACAAAATACCCTTTGCAATTTGGGAAATATTTCGAGCATTCGAAGAAAAGTTGTAGGTTAATTCAACTTTTTAACCCATTATCTAAAAACATTCTAGAAGGAGTGGGTGCTAAAACTGAACACTGCCGACGCTTTATAAACAAAAGAGTGTGCTAAGGAGCTCTCCAATAGACTAGGACTCTGAAAAAATGTGAATTCACTCCATTGTCTGTTTCTTCACTCCAAAAATTGGAGAAATTCACTCCAAGAAGAGTGCAAATTCACTTTTTAACAAGTGCCTTTTTAAAAAGTGGTAGCATAATCACTCCTTTTAAATAGGGGTCCCTGTAGGCACCCTATCAAGAGAGAGACTGCTCTTTTGAAGGGAATTTCGATTTTTTTGGGAGCGAATTTGTGCTCTTTTTGGCTGAACTTAATAAACTTTCACTATTTTAACGAGTGAAGGTTTTCTCTGTTCACCTTAAGAATGTTCTAAATCATCTATTATTATGTAACTTTAATATTTCAGAAAAGATGTACATGTTGCTGCAGCTGAGGCAGAGAATAAGCAGTGGTAATGAAAAAACCTCACGAAAAAAAAAAAAAAAAAAACCAACACACACACACACGAAAAGTTACAAACAAACATTGCGGTATTAGTAGGTTTTATGAGTTTTTTTCCTCAATTCATCTTCATAAAATTCTATTTACAGTTTAGACACACTATCGTATTTTTGATTGTATAGCTTGCTCTTATCTAGCGCTATACTATTCTAAATGTTTTTTTTACTGGTAAAGCCCGTTCAGATTTCCCAGTGCACTGGTCGACGTAGACAAGTCGTATTAAAATGACGAATTTACAACCTCGTGGTATTTTAAGTTTATTCAACGATGTAAGTGCATGTCTACAACATGAACGCCAATTAAAGTTTTCGGTATGTTTTCATGGAAGAATGAACGATAATAACAACATATGTTAACTGCTCCGACTATTGAAGTTTCAATCAAGCACGTCGAAAAAAAAAGCACATTCCCCCAAAGAAACATCAGTCTCGTATAGAATTTAGGTAGGGAGTGACTACAATTTTTCAAGACAAGTTACTAAGAGAGAAAACGACATGCTTTCTTGCGATTTTACCCATTTCCAGAAATTCTGTGACCTCGTACATATGAACGTTCGTTGCATTTTACGAAGAAAGGCAAAACCGCTGTGGACAAGTTCTCGATGTGACAAGTGGACGAGGGAGACGATCGGACGCATGCGCGGATGCTAAAACTGATTTTTCTTCAACGTGTCGTCAATTCATACGTTCTGTACGTTCTGTCGTACTGCGGTCACTTTGTCGTTTTCTGTCAAACGTTGTTCATACTATAGTATGTAAAAATGACCCGGGTGACCGGCGGATCACATATATTTGGTATTTGCATCGGGGACTTCAAGTGGGCAAAAGTGTCTATCTAAGAAACAGTGAAAAAGAAAAAATTAAGAGCAAAGATTGAACCCAATTATGCTAACTTACATATGGTACCATGAAATTATGTAGTGAACATTGTACATCACCATTGGAATTCGAAGGAAAAGAACTGAAATGACACTGATATGCTTCCTGAACTATCGGTGGTTGGGGAACAAGAAGTTCGTCTTCACCAAAGTTATTCGTTTGTTGCTAAAGGTACACCTTCAAGATGTACCAACACGGCATGCTTGCGTGATTAGACACCCCGAAAAAGTTTACACGTATTTCAAAATGGCGTACGTAGATATGGGTGGTTGCGTTCACTTTTCTTGGGATAATTTTCACATTGGTGAAACGGTGACCTAAATGCCGGTGAAAGACTTTTACAAGGAGTAAACTGTTTATTGGAAAAATGTCAGAGAGAATTTGCATTATGATCCATTTCTCATAGTAGGGTTTGATCTGGCCACTAAAACGGAAGTGACACTTCCAAGAGGGGTATGTCTATAACGAAGACCTCGAAAACGAAGACCGAAGACTGAAGACCTCTAAAACGAAGGTATTTTTTTTTTCAAAGTTGTGACATCTCTGCAATGAACCGTATCTCCAATGATATAGTCATCTTGTGCTTGCCTACTTCATCGAGGATCGATTTTCTAGCACGTTTGTAGTTTTTGCCTAAAAGATAACGGCAACTTCTCGTCCGGTACTAGAAAGCACCAGGTTCAAAAAACCCAAACACCCCAGGGGAACGTTCAGTCTAGTAGGAATGGGAATTGCTGATGAACTGAGTGTACTGAGGGCGCAATGCCTTGCTATAGAGAAATGTATTTAAAAAATTACTTGAATTTTTCAGGTGAGTCAATCATATGCCTGGCAAATAAAGATCCCATGTAGATATCGTTGTGAAGTCACTTTTGGAACATTTCAAAGTGAAAATCTTCTACAAATGATGAAGTGTTGACGTGCCAAGCCTTTATACATCCAGAACAACGAACCCGCTTCATACATTGACATAGCATACTGCAACAACGTCCCATGCGTATAGATTGTCTCTTCTGTACGTAGGAGTTTTGGCTTAGCAAGATAGCCGTCCATATGGCTTTGTGTGTAAAAAATTGGACTTGCTCAAGTAGCCAAAGTCGACAGATTTTGCCAAAAATTTGAATCGAAATTCTGCAAGGTAAGGTGAAAGTCACTAAACGGATTGAAGGAATATGATGCCTTTTCCGAATTCAAGATATTATTCTGTTTGGATTGGTACAGATTCGTCGTCAAATCAAACAAATTAAAGCTTCACAGCGGCCATTTTGGTAAGATCTTTCCGGCTCCTTTTGTGGCGAACGTTTAGGTCATGTTATCCTCTGTCCACACATGGGAAGCCCGTGTCCAGAACTTTGTTTTAGTAATAAGTAAGTAATAAAATAAGTAATAATCTTTACGACAAGCTTTCGATTTTTTTTCCAGAAAGTTGCAAAGAATCTGTGATGGTGATAAATCAGCTTACGAGTTCTCCCAGATTGAGCGTCTATGTTCTACTCACTTGAACACGGTCTAGTTGGAACTTTCACAACTGTGGTGCATGTATAATTAAAGTGCCTTTTTGCATATCTTGATCAATTGTGTATCGATCTGTACTGACTTAGTGAAACGTACCCCAAAGTTTTACAAATCTCTCAAAATATTGTGACTGTATTTTTAGATTGAGATTTTCTTACAACCATTTTACAATTTTAGGAAATTTAATTTGATTGTGATCTGATTCACATTTCATACGTGACCGAGATAACTCTTACAGCTGAAATAAGAACACAGACTATGACCTAAAAATTTACTAAGGTCTCCATTCTCTTGTAGCTTAAGCCACATTTTTCATTAGGAAAAAAACTGTATTTGCTATCATGATGGATGATGAAAAAAGAAAAACCTTACAGTCTACTACACTTCTTCAAGTTGGGGGAAGGGGAATGCTCTTTATGTTTAATCTAACAGCTCTCACAGTCTTCTCCCAGTTAGCTTATGGACCACTTGATTGTTTCCATATTTCATTGATTATTTGGAGCATCACACACAATTCTAGAGGGTTTTATTTAGGTCGATGAGAGTTATCAGAACTATATCAATGCTAGATGTGTAGGCTATAATTAGACCCAGACCTGAGTAACTTCAAAAAAGTGTAAATGGGCTTATTAAGACGGAACGCCAGTCAGTATCCACTTCATAACATTCTTCGTGTGAAGACAGCTCTTTAAAAACGCCAGTTAACTTATTTTTTGTCTTGTTGGTAAGACTAACTTCTTGGAATAAGAGACTGGAGGGGGGGGGGGGGGTGGGAGGAGGACAAGTAACAAATAACAGCTCCCTGGAATAACCAGAAATTCAAAAGGCCGAGTGATGGTTAAAATGAAAATTGCCTTTCGCTTTCCTGGAACTCAAATTGACAAAGCAATGATTAAGTGCTTCATAAGCAGTTTATAGCTACCTCTTACTATGGCTATTAAGACCCTGAAGTAGTTTCAAAAAGAGTGACAAACATGATTTGGTAATGAATTAAGATAGCTCTTAATTGCTGAAGTGAAGTTGTAAATTGTTTTTAACATGTTAAGGTCCCCCCTCCAAAAAAAAAAAAAATCTTTGTGACACACATACAGCCAGCAAACATTTTCCTACAACTAAGGTGAATATGAACCACGTGGTCACTCCAATGATGTATCAAAATAGTCGAATAAGTAAACAAACTGCCTCTTGAAATGGGTCTGAAACAGACAGCTATTGGTAACTGCAGTGTCACTGAAACATTGCTTTCGGATATAGCCAAAACTTATATAATTCTCTTCAAGAGGCAGGATTTCCCCATAGTAGCTCACTGACCATATCAAACTAATTGATACGCACTGTTTTGCCAGGAATTTCTTCACTGGCTGTTGACATTGTGTTGTATTGATTTATTCTTTGTAAGATCTAGAGATCAGGTTAGGGATTAGGGTTTTATAGTTACCCAGTTTGGGCATTCTTGTTAAACATTGCGTATCGGCTCAATTCCTTTCATAGCGATGTAATCTGCCTAACCCTTTATAGTGTAACTAGTTGGCTGAGTTATATTTTTGGAATCGTTCACAAATATTTAGGACATGTGCTTCCCAAACGGGATAATAGCTCATTTCAATTGTTCTTGAAGCTTTAGAGTACACCTGTCTTGTGGGTAAGAGAAGGGTTTTGTGAAAGGACTTAAGGCGTTTTGTCATATTCGAAGATTGAGAGGTGTTTAGAAAGAATTTTATATGCTGTTCATCTACATTTTCTTTCTTTGCACCTTATGTTTGACCGTGTTGCCCCTTAGCTCCAGGGTGTGGCTTCTGTTCTATTCAGCCAGTCTAGAGCAGGACCCACATGTGTGCCCTTTAGAGGGCGTACTTGTCCATTTGGGACGATTAGCTCCATAAGGGAGCAGAACTCCTCCGAGAGTAAATCTTTGGTTTTTGCCCCTTGGCTCTTCGCCAGAGAGTCAGGGGACTTTTAGAAAAAAGCCCCTAAGCAACAGAAAGGAGATGTGTATTTTGTCGTCAATGGTTTTACCATGGAGTTGGTTACAAGTATAGCTCATCATTACGTCATATTAGCACGGTCATGGTGGCTGTATTTTGAGTAGCTGTGTGCAAACTGACACGGCAATATCCTTAATGTCAACGTAGCTATCATCTGTAGCCTCAGCTGCGTGTTCAGTAGTCAGGGTCACCCTTCCATCAAGCTTATGGGTAACTCTGACTAACTCTGCATAACTCATACTCTTCGACGTCAGGCGGCACGATAGGTCCAAATTAAAGTAAAACATCTTAAAAAAAAAATCGTTGTCGTGGAATCCCAAGGGATAAAATACAAACTTGCCGAAGAATTACCAAATCTCTATCAAAGAGCAAATTAACGAAGACTTCCCAAGACCAATGAAAACGACATTCTCCGTAGGTCAATAAGTAATTTATTCCACCCGAGGTAAAAAATTCCCAAGTTGCCAAGAGGGGCAAGGTATCGCTCACTGTTTGGGCTTCCTTGTTAACAAAGTATGGTGCCTTCGAATTTAGGGAACAGAACCTTTGAAAGATTGTGTTTCGCGCCCATACAGAAGAACAATCGTAATCTTGAAACTTGACTTTTAGATAACTAATCAATAATTTGATTCACAATTTAAGCATAATAGTGTAAGTAAAGATAAAACACGCGCCAAGCGCGAGACAGTTTTTAAATTGAAAAAAAAAAATGTTCCAGAAAAGAAGGTGCATTCATTATTCAACGTTCTTCGCGATTAGTAACCCGGTTTCTGTTTTCAATTGGTGAAATTTACTTCCCGTTCACTTTTGTATTTCTTTAGGTCACAAATTATCAGCTTCAATATGGTGCCACATGCACGGGTCCTAATTGTCTTAATCCACCTGCGACAGTCTCGATTCCCAACACTTGTGACACAAATAAATGTATTCGTGAGTGTCATTGCCCTTCAAACTCGAATTCAATGCCCTCGACATGTACTTCTCGGCAGGTTTTACAATGTATTAAGTAATTAAAGAGGAGCAATAGTGGCCATTTGACTCCCCACATATGTGTAGTACATATATAAACATTAGATATTAACACTACTGTGTTGTTTTTCCACAAAAAACTCATACCGAAAAAAAAGTTTCAAATCTCCCGCTCTTCAAGACATGAGTATCGCCATACTCGAAGAAACACGACCATGGATCAGCTGATTGATGACGTAAAACCTGCACCTGATCAGATTTCACAAAAGTGGTTACCAACTTACGTACACTTACAGCTGAATTTATAATTACGCTTTACGAAGCTTAAAAAACTTCATAGTTGCTTTTGTTTTACTGATAAAAATTTTTGATAACCCAATAATTTTTTGTTCTTCTTTTTGTTTCATCCCTCAAATAAAAAATACTCGTTATTTCTGACTGCTTTTGTTCAAACCAAGATAAGTTTCTTCCGGTAGACCCTGAAACTACAAGCGGTAACAACAACAAGCTGGGACTAGCGAGACCGTATTTTAGCATGCTTTTCGGTGCAACAGTTAGGTTCGTTTTCACTCATTTTCGCAAAGATTCGATTTAGTCGAACCTTTTGTAATTCTCGTAAGTAATGTAGGATATTTGTGGACACTTAAACGTTAAAAGAAGGCAATGGCGAAGAGAAATCGGCTAAGACACCATACACATCGATCGGTGTTATTGTTATACGGCATAGGCTACCTATTGCTACACTAGTATAAGCCTATACGTAACGTACTGAGTGACCCTTGGTCTAACGTTAGCTTGTATAGACTGTACGGCTGGTTCGCTGCGGGTGCTGGTCACATCGCTCGCAGGTGCTCGAGTTTTCCTTGGTCGAACTGGCTCAAAATCATATGCACTTGGCCCGGAAGAGGCAGCCATATGCTTTTAAGGAGTTAATCTTTTGATTTCTGAACCTTTATCTCAAACTCAACCGTTGAAACATTTGTAAAATGAATGAAACGATGGGCAGTTGTGCTAGTCTTCAGTAGTGTTACGAACGTTTGTGCAGTACAGTATATATGATATTCCGCAATAGGAAACAAAAGTATACATTAGGTGCAGGTTTTACGTCGCTGTTCTGTTGCACTATGGGTAATTTCGGAGAAATATGGTGCTTTGCCCAACTGCCTTCCAGACTTGCCTCGGAAAAACTCATACTACGTTTGACTTGGGATAAAATTGGTCTTTAATGATGCCACATTGCTTGGAATAATTATATTGAATTTCTGTGCTGTCTAGAAGGCTGTACAATTGCTTCCCTTTAAGCTTCGTTTCTAAAACCTAGTCAATAAGAGAAGTGTTATAGTAAATGAGCAATATTTCACTTTCACTGCCATCTGCACTATTTGTGAAGGACGCACCTTCCTTATAAAGCAATGTTTCCTGTAGGTGAACATTTCAGTTGGCTTGGCAGTTAGCTTAACAGTAAGCTCGAAGATAAAAGTAAATGGCTTAGCCGAAGGCTTCAGTTGCCCTGTTTATGTTTCCTATAATCGGGACATACTTTAAATTGACTACTAAACTTGTAACGCAAGTTGTACTGTTGTAAGTATTTACTGACAATTATCAGGAACTATCGACTTTAGACCAGAAGTGATTCATCCGGTTCATATGCATTAGCCAACTTCAATTTAAAAAAAAAACGTTTCTGCTGTTATAGGTATTTTAACAGTGTTTTCGGTTTATGTCCTCTCAACATCTGTCATTTAACTGGCTTGCCTATGAAGGAAAATTAAATGGCGCCCGCTTTTGATTGATACTCGGTACGTTGAAGTTAAAATATCGCGGGGATGGAATAGCAGCACATAGTCTGTTGGTATCCTCACAAGGATCCCGTGTGTGTCGGGAAGTATACCAAGTAACCAAGTATATAACCTAAACTAGAAAAGCAACAACACAATGGATGTTCCAAGTGGAGTTAAGCAAATCTGGTTAATTTCAATAATTCTCTTTGTGTTACTGTGTGGAATGTATTTTAATACTACAGAAGACAGTAAAATGTCTGCTCCTCCCCCCGTTCAACACAGGACTAGAGGAACGACTTCTTTGGAGACAAAGCCGTTAAGTGTTAACTCCAGGTACGATATAGTAAGCTAAGATGACGTTACAGTCAGCTAGTTTCTACTCAATTTAGGTCAGGTCGGCCAAGACATTTTCCTCAGTTGTGGCACACTTATTTGCTTGCCCAATCCCACTGCTTAATATTTTTAACTCAAAGCGCATAATGGCGCACTTGCGGAGGTATCCATTTACAAATTCGGTATGAACCGGCCAGGAGTCGGATGCTCTAACCGGAAAGATAAAATGTTAGGTTATGTATAAGGTAAAAAGTATACCAAATTTAAAAGTCCATTTTTTCTTAACCAATAAATGAGAGATTTGTAAGTATGGAAAGACACTTATCAGAGGAGGAGCCTAGGTAGTTAATAAGATGGGGGTTTTACGGCCCAGTTTCCAACCTATTCGTTCAAGTCGAGCCGGCCATGGTCTTCTCCCAGCACTGGCTTTCTTGCTTGTTTTCCCTAGTCCATTGCTTGTGCGGGACATCACGCACAACGGCAGTTGTTTACATTTTCGGAGACTTTGGTATGGCTCGACCTTGGAATCGAACCCAGGCCTTCCGCGTGAGAGGCGGATGCTCTACCGTTAGACCAAGCACGCGATCACAGGAATAGACTAAGAGAGATTGAGGTACTGAGTCAAAGTAAAGTGTGACTTTCTTGAAGGTGCAATGATCAATGAGTTTTACTTTGAATATCATCAAGACTGGCTGTCTTCTTTTCACAATTAATGTTCTCATTACATTGAAGGCCTACTTTTCTTACCCCAAACAAATTTAATTCCCCTAACATAGTTATTTAAGCTCCTCTCACAATTTGCTAAAAGTCGTCCTCATCCATGCAGACACAATCTCAGTTTATTGATTGAGGGTGAGTATGTAAGACCCCAATGTTCAATCAAAACACTCTCAGCCGGGGTGTAGCCCGGTCTGAGCCGGGTGGGGGGAGGTGCGAAATTTGAGAACATGGAACTCAATTTCAAGGAGCAAGCCCAAGCGTATGTGTTAGCGGCATGAAAATGGAGGGGGGGGGGGGTAATTACCGTAATTAAGCTTTTTGGAGAATGATGGAAACAGCGGAAATATTGTAAAGATATCTGAGGGAGTGATAGCGTTTTATTATTTTTGTCCTCATCAAGTTACATTTTGTCACTGGAACAGTTCCCACCCATCCCTTGTCTGTACACTTGGGCTTTGGAATTGAACTAATTAGCTGATAATAATAATAATAATAATACAATATCCTTCGACCATTAACCAAACCCAGACTTACTCTAAGGTCTCATATTGAATGACAGCTCCAGTCTCCTCGGATGGAGCGAAGCATACATATCACAACACGGTCTTAATCTACATTGTAGGTGTAGTGGATGTGGATATGGGCCAGAGAAGACAATCTTTCGTGATCCATGGTGGCACGAAGGTATGAGTGAAGCCGTTTAAGGGTACTCGCACTTCTCTCACACTCGCATGGTGTCACTGGTATGGTGCATGCAATTTTCAGAAGGGTGTACGGCATATGTTTGGAAAGTACATCTCATCACATTCCTTGATTGCAGCTGCAGGTGATGATTGGCGATGTTCTTCGTGCATCCCTGCGTATCGATCTTTCCATTGCTTCAACTTCTGGTGAGCTAACTCTGGTAAAGGAGGTCCTCGGTGTACAGTTCCACTGCTTAATTTTTGTCCGCCATACTTGGATCCTCGTTGTTGATTGCTGAAACTAACCCCAGCAATGACGTAGCTTTCTTGGCCAGACTTCAAACTGTTAATCTAAGTTCCGGTTTACGTCGTCTACGAATGGAATTGCCACATTCTTCTTGAAATAAGCGCACACGGTGTCTGCACTTACGATGCTGCGATGTTGTTTTATTTTTAGTTTTAAGCCCGCCTGAAATAAAGGTATATCTTTAACGGTAACCATAGAGTTAATTTAGTATTACTATCTTGCCTATAAGGAAATAAAGATTACACGTAGACACAAATTGCTCATAAAGTTGAAATGGCGAAAGAGTCCCTAAATACCTCAAGATAGATTTCTCGATAATAATAAAGACTCATAACCCGAGCCTATCCAACCTTGTGGCAACCCTACGAGATTTTTTTTTGTTTTCTAGCTCTCCCTATAAACGACACCTAATCCCCGGTTGATCTTACAAGAGAGATTAAACTTCGTGAGAACGACGGTCCTAAACTCCTGCATTACATGTTCCACGTTAAAAGGAAAATAATACAATGTTATAGCAAAATCTTGTATCTCGTAGGATCATTTCCTCATGTAAACCGAATTTACATGTGGAAAGGATACGGGAATTTACTGCTTCATTCCTTTTCCACACTACTAGTAGTAAAGGCAACACCCGCCGGGAGCTGTTACACTCTACGGCATACTTATTAAAATTATAATGTTATGAACGGGCCTAAACATTAAATGGCATTTCATTCACCCTTCAAATATGTATTACGCAATATCTTGTCTCTGCTAATGCAACGCCTCTGTGATAAGTGTAAGCTTCGCTCCCAAAAGCGACATTCCATGGGATCTTAAATTATTCAGCTCTTCCTTTTACTATGTTGTCCGCACATGAGACAATGTTGATCATTTACCCAAACCTTCTCAACGGTTCGCTACTGTTGAACTTTTTGGGCCATAATTTGAGCCAAAGCAACAGAAACCGGTCAGTCCTAACTGGTCACATAGACCAAACCAAAAATAATCAAACACACGTGCATAATCTATATTGCCACCCAAATCTTTCGTATGAAATCTAAATTAATGATTACGGGCCTTTCCTTCAAATGTCTAAGTTTCGCGGACTACGCCTGTGACGTCAGATGGTGGCACCGGTGGTACCCTTACTTCACAACATATTCTCTCCTCATATAGGCCTAATAAGTATAACGCAATCATGTCGTTGCGTATAGGTTACGTTTGATTAGATGGAGTTTTACGTCCTAGTTTCCAACCAATCGGTTCAAGTCCAGCCGGCCACGGTCTTCTTTTTTCCAGTTGTGGCTCACTGGCTTGTTTTCCTTACTCCATTGCTTATCGTTGCGTATAGGAAAACTCAGATAAATTCACATTTCGCCGACTTGAATGCTCTTGTAGGCAAAACTTGTGGGTGACTGGGGTGGAGGTAAGGGAAAATCATGCAGATACTCTTGTTGAGCTTTTTTCGTGTATTTTTTTAAGAATTTTTTTTTATCTCGAGTCATTTTTAGCGGAACTCCACCTTGTGCGAGTAGGTGCGTTCGCACCCCCACCCAAAGCCTACGCCCCTGCTCTCAGTACACTACATGCTATGAGCAGCAGTGCATTTTTTAACTTTATGTCAATCAGAGAGCTCTGCAAACTGAGAATTTTTGTGAGCTCTAAAAAATTTGTGTTTTGGGTGGATTCGCACTTTCGTTTGCTTACTATATAACAGTAGGTATAACTGCACCTTGACGAAAAACCATATTCCTTCCCAGATGCCACGGAATCTCATTCACACAGTGTTTATTTGCAGCTTTGTTATTCAACCAATTGTTTGCAACAAACTTGGCGGTAAAACTTGAAGGGCCAATCCTCTCACCCCAAACTTCAATTCTTGTAGGGGTTTACCAAAATTTTCAATTGTCTCAGCTCTTTGATTGACAGCTAATTCAAACAATGAAGAGTTCCAAAGTTTATATTACACAGCATGAACTGTACGGAGAGTATTTTGACTATACACACTGAGCTTTTCTATACTTTCCCTGAAGAAATAAACTGAGATTATGTCTCGACGAGAATGAATTTTAAAAAATTTGGGGGAGGGCTTTACGTAAGAAGCTTAGGTGAATTGGTACTGTTTGGGGTGAGAGAATTGGTCCTTTAATCTAACGTAATCTAATACTGACGAGAACCCTCATATATCCACAAGCGAAAGTGGGAGTAGTGACGAAAATGACCATAGTTTAAACTGACCCCATGACGTTAAACGCGAATGTAGTTTTCATTTGAAGTACATACACATGTTAAAACTGACAAAAATAATACTTGAACCTAACTCTTAAATAACAGATGTGGGTAATAAGTTTTTAAGTGGGGTAATTTTTGCCCACACTTAAGAGGGAAGGACTAGACCGTATGCTTGGGAACGATAAAACATCTACGCCGCTATGCTATGCTTTCTTGTATTTCGTTCAAACTTTTACAGTCAGGATTATTTCTACAAGAGATATGTTTTTGCCGATGGGGAAAATGTAACTCAGCTAAATTTTTCGTTTGCAGTATTGTCACCGAAATAGTTGAACATATTTTCATGGAATGTAGTTTTATATTAACTTTCATTTTAGTCCTTAAGAACCTTTATTCTAATAAAACAGTACTTCTCGAAACAATATATATATATATTTTGTTGTAGTAAAAAGTTAATTCACGCTTATTATTTTCTCCTTCTGCCCACGAGGTATTGTATCTACAATTGTTAAAGAAACACTCATCTATTTATATCGACGGAATTTATTCACAAGTATAAGTTTAAAATAGCCATGGCGCGTTATTATTGTTTCAAAAGTAACCTTCAAGGAAAAACAGGGTGAGCTACAACGATTTACAAAAAGCTTTTGCAGATTGACCGCAGCTTTTTCACCTGTAACACTTGATATATTCTTAGAACGGTCACATTCTTTTCTTTGCTTTCATAAGCGATACACTATGTATGCAAATTTCTCTAAAGAAAACTAAATGTATGCATATTACTGAGTTATCTACAAAAGAAAAAATAGAAAAAAGTACATTATTAATATCTTACTGAAAGCAGCAAAAGGGAATTTCACTCCTCTTGGAGTGAATTATCACTCTAATGGAGTGAATTTACACTTTTCACTCGATCAAAGAATGACTTAGTTCACTCTTTTGATTTTAGAGTGTAAAACCAGCGAACTCCTTAACAGCTCCGTGGTAAAAAGATGCCTGTGTAGGTCTATACCATTTATTTCAATATGGAGAATTCCCGCCTTCTATACGTTACATTTATTGCTGATGGGTTTTGGAATACTCTCTGTACCAGTTTGCAGATGAAAAGAAATGCTTTTGCTGATGTAATATAACAGCCTTAGACCACTACTATTGTCACCAAAAGAACACACCAAAATTTCTAAAGTTATTCGTTCATTTCGCTGGAGTACCTGATGTTTGTGTTAATTACGTTATGCAAAAATCTCATGGCCTTTGCCACAGAAATTTCTCGTTGAACCATGGATGATACAGCAACAATATTTATTGCGTATAAGGTTGCATTTGTTTGCTTTACAGCAGCATGGAATTCATGAGGCTTGCCAACTTCCTTTACTTTTCTTGTACAATCCATACCGTAGCCCAGTGACGAAATTCATGGCATGTGTTACACTTTGAGTAGTAGATAACTAAAAGGACCCATGGTCCTTGCAGTATATTGTGTTACTCACCGAACAGGTTTGTAAGCCGTTTATAGACATGGGATATTCTGTAGGGAAAAGAAATTAAATTACAAATTCCTCAGCACTGAAACAGAAGTCGTTGTCCGTGATTTATTTTTATTTTACATCAAACTGCATGAAAAACTGAACTCTTGTACTCAGACCTTAAGTTCTGAGGCGCATTGCATACCACCACTCATCTCAAATCACCATGCGCAGTCCTTTTTTTGCACAAATGATTAAAGAATGGGAATTCATACAAACTTAAGTTTAGAGTTCAAGTTTAATAAAACGTTTTAGCGAGCCTACAATATAACACTCCTAAATTTACTGAGGGGTGTGGTTTGTGGTATACTTGGAAACTCAAACCTCAGTCCATGTACATTGTTTTTAAAGTCACAGACATGTTGTAGATTTACAGAAAAAAAAAATAAAGTAATAAAAAGTGGATAGGGAAAAGCGCTGTCAATTTTTTGAAACAAATTGACAGCACTTTTTCCATTTCCTTTATGTATTTCTTTATATTTTGTTCTGCAAATCCACAGCAATCTTTAACAGTGTGTATAGTGTCAAAATATTGTTGGTAAACTGTACTACCAATTCCCAGGTATTCAGAAGCATGTTTATGGTGAAGTAATCAGTTCTTTCACTGGCCTACTCTAGTAAAGTCATCATGCTAAACATGTGACATGCATGGAAATTAAATGGTGTAAGCTCACAGTTTACGGTATACGGTACCTCAGTTTCTTACAATACTCCTACAGTCAAATTACATAAGAGATAACCCAGAAAGATGGAACAGGTAGACAAAAGTTGAGTTCCAAAAATGGGCAAGCATCAAGGTTTCAGAAAAAGTTAACATATGGATACGAAGGAAAAAAGGAACATACACAAACCACTGAAGTAATATAGACCTAAGCAAGTTGTTACATGTCTACCAGCAACTGATCACATGTCTTTCAGCAACTGATCACATGTCTAACAGCGACTGATCATATGTCTTACAGCAACTGATCACATGTCTACCAATAACTAACCACATGTCTACCAGCAACTAATTACATGTCTACCAGCAACTGACCACCTGTTAAAAACTAAACTAAATGTGGTTACAGAGACGCAATATCCCTTCTTTCAATGAAGAAGCTGAGTTACTTGCGTACATGCGCCTAACATTGCCTTACTTACGTTGCACGGTACTTACGTCACGAACTTTAACATCCATATTGTTCAATGGCAGGAGGTAATTTCAGTTTTTCCCATAATGAGCAGGGTATGCATGATTGGTAGAGATTGTGATAAAAAAGGCCATATGATACAGTAGTACGACATAAGATATGAAAATCTGTTATGTACGTTACATATATTGACGCCATTTTTAAATCACCTTATACAAGGACTATATTACTCAAGATGGAATTATGATTATAATTCCATCTGAATATTGCGTATACCAACAGAGAAAGTTAACAGTAGGATTCCCACCCATTTTCTCCTCGGGAAATAATGGGTTTCTGACATTTGATTTGGAGTAAGCGCTTTATGACTATCGGGGGGGATTTTTTAAAATGCGCAAAAATACAAAATTTGTCCAGTCAATACAAAAATTTGAAAACTGCTACTTTGACTTGTTTATTTAGGGAATAAAGTCAATTGTGCCCATGTTTCTACATCAGATTCGAACAGGCTATGACGTCACGCATATGGGCTGAGAGACCCGAGGCGAAGCCGAGGGTCTCTGCCTATTATTGCCTTTAATTTCGAGAAGTTTAGAAGGGAAAAAGCTTTCGTTTTTATAAATATTCAATTGATCATCAATTATTCTCCTCAACTGACTTAAGTTTCATGAAGTGCTCGTACATGCGAACGCTTCCTTTCCCAGCTGAAGCCCAGCTGAAGCCCAGCTAGGCTTCAGTTATTAAAGCGGGGCACAGCTGGACTTCAGCTGGGAAAGGCTAGCCCAGTTAGGCCCCACGTGGGAACACCTGACAAACACGGATGGGCCCCAGCTTTGGCCCAGCAAGTAGCCCAGTTGAAACCCAGTTGGGGCCCGGCTGGGCATGTTTTGCTGGGTGGGCCGGCGTAGGCTCTTCTTATTATCACATCTGCAATTCCCTTGGAGGTTCTGGTGCTAAAGTCCTTACATAGCTAACGGTGCACAGAATACTTGACCAAGCCTTATGCAAAGAATATGCAAGATGAGCTTTTAAGGTTAGTGAGTAACGTTATACTCGAATACTCATTTCAAAACTGCTTTTTCATCGCCCCAGATAGGCGTAGAGGTTTTGAGTCTAAATGAGGCAGGCCCATGAAGTCATGCAGTCCTACCTTTATGTCTTTTCCTCATCAACAGTTTACTATATCAATTACCCGATAGGGGTCTAAGCCTAGGCCTAGGCTAGGCCCTATGTGGACTTTGAAACAAGTAACAAGACCTTCACTTAATATTCTCTGAATTAAAGGTCTGAAATCTGACTAGGCCGCGGACCTAATTTATTTGTTTCAATAAACACATAGCATTGCGTTCTACCAAATATATTTACATTTTAAGTTGGACAGTTATGGGGAAAATTACAGTCGTAAGCCTGAATTGCTTAAAACGTCAGTCACCATTTTGAAGTATAGTTGGGCCAGTACGTGTACAATAATTTAACTGTTGTTTTATAAATCCTACGGTATGTAACCTAAAACTATGTAGTCAAGCCTACATATACCGTGTCAGCAAAGCTGTGTTTATAGTCATGTTGATCAAAAAGTTGCTCTCCATACACCCTATGTCTCTACACTGTATTATAACATTAGTAATTGACCAATCGCAAGCCAGCATTCTCAAAAAGTATTTATGAATGTACGTTAGAAGGGATTTTATGGAATTTAAGATTCACAATTTGTAATTTTGATGTTTCCACCACTGTTAGGCTGGAATTGCCGCTTTTGTCTTTTTTTAATTAAGTTGTGTGTCACGATCATTTATATCACTGCTGTGCTATAGTGTACACGGAGGGGCGCATCCTAATTTCCTCCATCGGTGAGTGTGGGCGGTAGGCGTGGTACAACAGGTTGGGAACCCCATTTGTAAGTAGTCACTGAGTCCACTACGTTTTGCCGACTCGAGTGGTTGTTATAGTAATTTGACTCGGGAGCCAAAATGGGTTGACATGAGAAGAAAGGACCAGGAACACCATATGACTCTGACCAGAAACGACAGCCTCCACCGGAAATGATCTGACTTTTCTTGAAAACGTTCTTCAATGAAGTGATTCGATTTCGGGGTTAAACACTAAAACAAGAGTAAATTGTTCACAGGGAGAAATAAAGCTTCCGATCTTTGTTTGAAACAATTTAGCTATCTCTTACAGAGTTGTTGATGATTCCTTAACAATTATACCAATTATTTGTAGACAAATTTGTAATAAGGCAAGTATTCTGTGATTGCAAATTGACCAAACAAAATGTCATTACCTGAAAACAGAGTCATTAATGAATTAGAATAATTCACAGTTGTGTGTTTAAGCCAATTTTAAAGACTGAGCTCGTTTGTCAGACACAGGCATACTTGAAAGATTTGATATGTCTTTCACAGGAGAGTTACATCAATGTCATGTTGTTCAAATATTATACTTTATATCTAGTTCTCAGTGACGTCACAAAAGGTAATTGCAACAGCGTTCTCTAAGGGGAAGTCTCTACGTACATACAGCGGTTGCCCTCAAACTTAGCTTTAACACGCCACGGGAAAGGTTCTCCGATGACGCCGTCGTGGCGTCAACTGTGAACTATCTTTATACCGCAGTTCTGGGTCTTACATTAGATAAACTAGGTAGCAATATCGAAGTAACAGCATGAAACGAATTAACTGAAATATTCAGATATGAAAGTCTGGCGTGCACTATTCGTTGCTAGTGGACCTGGTGGCCACCCTGATTTGTTTTTAAAAATGAATTCCGAACAGCTAACTGATGGTGTGATTTAAGCCCCGTCTACACAAACATGTATTTGTTTAAAACCTCGTCATACATTTGTTGGGTGCTGTGCACGGACAAATGATTGATCGTGCAGACGGCATTGCTACACGAATTTGAACAGCGTTAACCTGTATGACGCAGTTCAAATTTGAGAGCATGTTTCAACCATTCACACAAACATACAAAACATCTCACCCTTTGTCCAATCACAAAGTGTACACAAATCATGTGACAAAGAGGCCTATATGCTGGCGAGAGCTCGACCAACAGAATGCCGGCTACTAGTCAGTTAGTTGTGACAAAGTATGGAGATTTCTGATTTGATGAAGATTCAGGCCTTAAGGAAAGGACACCCATGTCTTTACAATTTACAACTAAAAAAAATGTAAGAACAAAGATAATCGAAAAGCAGTCTTGCGTGAAATTGTCTCGACATTGATGACTACTGGTGAGAGTAACGTGTAGAATATTACAGTAACAACACAGGCCTGGGATAATTAACCTTTTGGGCTAGAGTAACTACGTTACACATTCGCAGCTTACGTAGGGGTCTATGGGGCCCATTTGTGGCTATTCTGGCCAACTTCAGTCATATTTTGTTTTGAGTAGGGATGATTCATAGTTTATAGGACTGCCGTCTGAGACCTAGTACACTTAAATACTGTATGGATTTCGTAGTAGTAGGAAAAACTTCATATCCTTCGCACCAAGCATCTTCATACAAATGTCTGTGAAAGTTGGGTTGTTTGGACGGAAATCCATACAACTTCAAACAAAGCTGAACATCGTCATACATTTGCATAATATATGTTTTGAACAAATGTATGATCGTGTAGACGGGGCTGTAGTCGTCCATAACTGGGGTCCATCAGCTTTAGTCTTTCAAATTCTTTCCTTAACTGTATCATGAACGATTGCACACTAAAATACATTTTGATCCCCTCATTTTAACTGAATATTAGGATTTAGAATTGAAATGGACTCCACTAGCTCTCGGATTCATCTAAAAACAATTTCTTAGAAACCCCTTTCAATATGTCGAGTAAGGTTTAATATGAAAGTTCACGGAACTTTCTATCAAATAGTGTTATACATGACGGGTTTAGTGGTGAATTAAATTTCATTCGGGCATAGACTTGAATTTTGACCAATTTTTCTAAAGAATGTAATTTCTAAGTTCACTTATTTTTATGATTCTTTTTATTTTTTACAAGTCTGCAGATAATGAATTAGAACTGTTCTAAAACATTTTTAATTGCCTTTTATATATCAGCCGTCATGCAACCTTTTAGTAGATCTTATGCACTGAAGTCACACTGACCTTACGTCGTGAGGAAAAAGAGTACGTAACGATAAAATTCCCCCCAAGAGTGTAGTCAAGTTTGGTTAACAAATCGGTTGTCTGCATTAGGCCTAGTTGCCATAATACACGTGTAGCGTACCTCCAAACGTGGGCCTAATTTTAAACCTGTTGCATCATATGCATAAGTCTTATATTTTTACATCAATTAACCTCAAACCGCATGATGTGAAATAAGATGATATTTGCAACTTTCGGAACTGCCGTCATGTTTTGTCCAAAACCTGATATCGCTAATCATTGTATTTATTGTGTTTGGTTCATAAAGCATATATGGTGGTCGACATTAAATCGATCATATGAGTGAAAGGATTTATCAGCATGTAAGCGTAAAAAATGTGTTAAACTACTTTTCCACCCACAGCATTACAGACCGATTATTGAACTTTAAGAATTTTGAAGCTGAGCAGCTTTACCTCCTCAAAACAATCTTAAGGAAGGAATATTTTTTCAACGAAACAAATGTAGAAATATTCAAGTAAGTATAACGCACATGTTTCTGCGCGTTCCCTATGCCAAACAGAGACGTAACCTTGAATGATCTAATGCCAGTTTTAGTTGACCATTTCCTTGATTATATAATCGACACACCAGCCATATCGGTCGCCAAAAGGCGGCACTTCAATATCGCCACCATCGATGTTGATATACTTTTGTATAGAGCAAAATGTCTCCTTGTGCTCGTTCTCACACTCATATAATACATGCACTTCTGTAATATAACTCAAACACGGAAATAAATCGATTTAGTGCTACATTGAGGGTTAAGACTACTGACACTGTAAATATGCATGAAAGTTGCTAACCTGGATTTGCCAACGCTGTTTGCATGTTGAGTAAACATTTCCGACCTAGTTTACTTAACTCGCATACAAAAGTATGACCAACAATGAACTAAGCACATGATATACTGTATTCTGTATTAAAATTATGCCAGTAAGTAGTACTACTTAAAAGGTCTGTTAGTACTATGGGGTTTGCGAATATTCACAATGTTTTTTCTACATACGGGCCAATGTTCATAAGATTCTTTAGTCATTGTAGTAGGCCTTTCAAAGACCCCCAGTCGAATTTTGGGGAAGGAGATTATGAGTAGCAAACCTTAATCTCAATTATAAACAACGAACCCTTCCCCTCATCTCCACAGTGAACCTCCTCTTGTAGTACAGCAGAATCTTTGATAAACCCGGAAATTTTGTACTTAGTTCTTTGCTTGGTTGATCTCTATATTTTGAGAGGTCTTAATCTCTCAGAATCTGCCGGGTCACCCTTGAACAATTCGAAATATCCAAGGTGGTACCCAAATGGCCGCATTACATGTTTTTTCCTCCAGAACCAAGTTTCTATTCAGACATGAATGGTAAGTGTCTATTTGTTAGTTTTGGGGTCATGCACTCCATTTGGGCCTACTGCAAACGCTTTCGGGTATCACGTGACAAGATATCCAGCAACCCGAACGTTTACATCTCGGCTACACTAACAAGCCCATATATGGTTAGTATCTTCAGACGATCTGGCTATCTGGATTCTGCAACTGATCTTCAGGAGTGGCTTCAATCTACGTCCATGTCTTAACCATGACTCGGTAAATCGCGACGTTACCATTTGGTTCGGTCACATGAAAGAAATGAGCACTTGTTTCAAACAAACGAATGATTTAAAATATGGTAATCCGATTGTAAGTTTTCGCGATCGCAAATGTTCAGACTCATGATTTTGCGGAACTGGTATATTGGGTTTCTTCACGTTAGAGAAGAGTCATGCTCATTGCATATCTATTGCGTTATTATGTTTTAGACTGACCACGTAGATCAAACGTGGGCTATTATGGGCTTAGGCTTTTTCTTGAAATGTGAGGAAACCAATATACCACTTCTACGAAAACACTACCCCGTAGTCCGAGCATTCTTTATGATCCTTGAAGATTGAAACGAAAGTGTACGTACAAGTCGAGTATAATATGTTTATTTATCATGTAACTTAAACAAATTCATTTTTCATCATCTGACCGAACCGTGCTCACCAAATTTAGGCTGTGATATGGTAAATGAAAGGTTTTCTGGCGGGCAATTGCAGAATCCAGATTTTCTGAATGTAGAAACCACTTCCAGTTAATGATATTTGGACTGAAGAGTTGAAACGTAGCCAAGCTAGAAACAGTTGATAGGTTCTTTCTGTTCATTGCTGCCAAGGCGTAGAACAGCAGCAGGGACAGCTTAATGGGTGGATGGATGGAAGGGGAACGACGAGGAGGAAGATGGTTATATTTTTTGGAGAGGACGAAGGTGTAGGAGGGTATGGCTGTCAGGCTAGGGAAGAAGAGTAGATTATATAATTGTAACTTTCCCGCCCATACTTCACTCCCTAAACTTGCTATTGGTCTAAATTACATCACAGTAATGGTACAGCCTTGTTACGGTTATTCGGTGGCCCTCTGGGATGGCCATGTTGGGTTTAACGTAACTTGGTTCTCCGTCGCATCTGCAATTAGTTTGAATGAACAGCTAAACACCAAAACCATAACATCATAGACGCCCGCAGTACTGCAGTGATGGCCTAAATATAAACGTTGCTATGCTTGAAAGCATAATGAATGCAATTGCGTCCAAAAAGGTAGCCATCTTGGATTAATTGTCACGTGTATCCCAAAACGTAATGAATTAGCTAGAATGGTTAATTTATGCAGATAGCGTAGTCTTCCAATAGACAAATCCAGCTGTAGTATTAATACCCTGAATATGATTAGTTATTCGGTAGGCTATATCGAAAGCACTTGCAGCCAACATTACCTCCATCTTAGAATTAACATCATGTGAATCTCCAAAACGTTCGTAATGATATTGAATGGGTTGTTTCACCCCCAAACATACCATTATTTAGTCACTCGCTTTACTAATACAGACTTAATGTATTTTGGGGAGAAATTATATGGCTACGGTAGGCCCAAATACGACTAGCCATCTTTAATTTATTGTCACGTGATCTCCTTTAGCGTCCGCAGCTGGTTTGAATCGATTGACTAACCCCCCAAATAAACCATGAAATACCAAAAAATACTATTTATTGCTGATAGATGCTTAGTTATGAGGAAAATATAAAATTGCGGCCATTTTGGACGCCATCTCTAATTTCTTAAAACGCTCAAGAATAACGCAATGTCACTTGAAAGATTTTATAAGAGGACCTTTCAAACTATCGAAATGAATAAAAAACTATGTACAGAGTTTCAAGGGTAGTCGAAAAATTCACTTTTTCTGCCGGAATATTGGATTATGGAAAACAAACCCCATTTTCGATTATGAGAATTTAACTTTTTCCCGAGTTATGGAAAACGAACCCTTTTTGATAATGAATACCGAACCCCTTTTTTGATTATGAACATTGAACCTTGTTGTAATTATGAACAACGAACCTTCTTCTCAAATGTTAATAGCGAACCTTATGGATAAGAAATTTTGATCATTATGTTTTATGAATAACGAACCTTATGAACAATGAACCTTATGTTGGCCGTTCATCACGTTATGAATAAAGACCCATATTAGTAATGAACCTTATAAATAAAAAAAAAACCTTGAGAATATCAAGCTGTCCCCAGTACTACAGCACAATATAATCGTATTCATTATGTGATTTTCATTCTAATTTATCGTACTTTTTTTAAAAGACGGTAATGAAATAATAGGACATGATGATTTGTACTAAGTATGAAAGAACTTGTGACGTAAAAACTTGAGTGTCTTTAACTTTCACATTACCTTTGGAAGATTTAAGCTGCAAAAAGAATGTGATCTGTATTGCAGGACAGTTCAGATAAATCGTTCCTGAAACTATTCGCATCCTTCCGTTGAACTCCCAGAAAAGCTGCCGCATCAAGAATTTGTGTAGCTAAATCAATTGTGTCCATCAACTCGCTTATTCTTCTAAATATGTATGAAAACATGTTATTTTTAAGATTAGTTTCTGGTTTTACTTTTGTAACTAATGCATTTCTAAAGCTGTTACTTGAAAGTTCTCATTCAATATTTTGGAAAACCCTCTCGATGTTATACTGTGAAGATGTAATCAATGTCATTTAAAACTCAATCGCATCTTTTCAAAATGGAGATCATGCTTAATTCTTTGTCTTAAATGTCCTCTTACATAAAGAATTGAGTTACGGCGAAAAATGGGAACTTTCTTCAACAACTATTTTACAGTTGATCAGCAAAATACACCAAAGAAGCACAACTTTACCTTTGGCTCCAAGGATAAGCCGGAAGTAGTCCAGATATCAGAAGATATACACAATCTGTTGCCAAATGTGAGTTACAATAATAAACGAAATCTGATTACGAGCCTATGAATGATTAAGTGCTAAATAATCATTCTGAACACGGATGGATATACAGTGGTGGCCCTCTTCCAACAAACGGTTTAAGTTTTTTTTTTTTACCTCATAAAATGAAAAGGACCCTATTCCAACTAAAATCAGGCTATGTGATGTGTTATATACCGGTGTTGTAGTCAAGTGGATAAAAGCGGTTGCATTTGAAGCGATGAAGGTTAGAAGACGAGAGATTTGGAGTTCGACTCCTGGCCGGGTCAAAGTGAGGTGGATTTTTCATCCAAGAGCAATCTATGGTTTTTCCATCTGCACTGGTCTTTCAAAGAAATACCAGATTTGATCTAAATTGTTGAATTGGTTGCCAACCAAATTGAAGTTGTCACTCATAAGCCAATGGCTTCTTGTACATTCGTGGTCGTTAAGCCTGGTATTTGCTGAATGACCCTTATAAATCTCAAATTTTTCCCTCCCCAGCACCAAGTATACTATGCAGTTTGTTAGGCAAAGTTTTGGTTATTTTGTACTTTTCCATTCTTTTTGTTGGTTTAAAGATTTCATTGCAAAAAGAAAAATAACGAATGCAGGTTTAAATCTGCTAAGAAGTTCTGGGGAATGTTATTTCTGGTTGTCCGAGAGGTTGCGATTTCCAAATTTTCTGAACGCCCCGTGCAAACTGAGAGTGACGCTCCTTTCAGATAGTCTTTCAGGTACTGGTGTACGAGGTGGAAGGCAAGAGACTGACTTCCTTAGTATTTTTCGCAAAATATAAAATTCGGGCAGGAATTTGAAAACTTGGGCAACGACTTGAAGTTCAAGAAACGGTTTTACAGAAAATTCCTAAGCGTGCCTTAATGATAAAAAACATGAACGAAAGAGGATAGAAACGTAATTATCGCGTCATTATCACCAGTAATCAACAAGATTCCAAAAAGTCGCTACAAATTGGGGCAGCACAAAAAGCTACCAAAAATATTCGTCAGTTTTGCACCACAATCTTTCACAACACAATGCCAGAAATTGTCCAATATCCAAATTCTTTCAAACACTTGCCTAAAAATAGAAAACTATCATAGCCAGGGTAACATACTTACGAAAAATCAAAGAGATAAAAAACGACGCATTTAGGAAGCTTGTTGCTGAAAAGAAACAATCTTTCTCCAGCCTGGTCTTACATCTTGTGCATTATGAGGCCAGAAATGGCCGACTATTTTAGTATCTTCAAATCAGAAAACGTTTTGTTCGAAGTGAAAGTTTCATGAAAAATGGATATGGTAATAAAGGTTTGCAACACATATTGTAGTCTTGCAAAGTTGTTGCCAAAAAAATACGTAGGAGAAGGTAAAGAAAAACACTGGGATGTTTTCAATTGCCCAATTTATTAAACGAAAAAGCGGGTAGGTGCTTAGTTGCAGTGTCAACTAACTTGCTTGTCATCTATCCTACAGCCAAAATTCGGGCAACGGTAATGAAAACCGGGTCCGTAGGTTGTTTTTATATTGCATAAGGATACCGTGTAAGAAAGTCCTCTGGAAAAACTCATTAAAACCAACGTCGTAACATCTTTTACAAAAGGTGTTACTTATGGAAGTAAAACCATTTCTATTCAAGAGTTCGGCAGTCACATAGAAAATTTCAGGAATTCAGCATTAATTGAATTGAAGCCAAGAGTCACAATTGGGGGAGTAAAATACATAAGGTCGTTTTTAATTCCTTTTTATAGCCCCTTCACTAAAGGATACAAGACCATTTCAGCCAGTGACAGTGTTACATTTTTTTCTGGTAATTTTATGGTCAAAATAGCAACTGCTAAAAATGCCATTTCAGGCTGTTGGGGAGTTCCATTTTTTTTTAAAAAATCCCTGCAGACTCCACACCAATCGATGATGGCGCTCCTCTAAGATAGTCTTCCAAGCAAAATTTTAGCATCAAGAGAACATTTTTGCAAACGAAAAACCATAAATAGTCACTGCTTAGATTCCTCTCATATGCCAGGGAAATACCATTTGCAACTCTCCAAGGGATCCGATTTTTCAGACTTTTCTGTATGCTCCCTGTCAACGTTGGGGCACTTCGCTTAGTCTTTTTCCCTAAAATTTAGTTTGGAGTGAACGTTTTTGGGCAAACGAAAAGACACTCAAAAAGCGTCTGCCTAGATCCTCCTTTAAAGCCCGAGAAATAAAACTTTGGAATGACTGAGAGAACCATTTTGGAAGATTTTCTGTACCCTCCGCGCCAACCGATGGTGACGTTTCGCTCAAATAATTTTTCGGGCAGAAAATATCTGCCCCCAAACTGAAATGTTCTCGTTCGCCTATGCTTTAAGGAAACGCCATAACTGGCTGTTTGAGGGAATGCGAGTTTTTCAAATTTTCTGTGTATACGCTCAAACTGATGGTAGTCCTGGTCTTCCCTCCAGAATAATAAAATAATGATTGCTATGGTTCTGCTTCCGAGCCTGAGGAAGGGCATTTCCGGCTGGGTGAAATTGTGCAACGCTCCGCGCCTATCGATGGCGGCGCTCCACATAAATAGTCTGTTGCACACTATTGCATTTTCGGGCAGAGCAGAGAATCAATGCCCATCTCCCCTAACTGAAATGCTCAGCTTGTTTATTACCCACATTCTGAACACACTTTTCTAATACTATATGTTACATAGTGTTGTGTGCACAGACTGTGCGAAAACAAGAGAACGCCGTTCACTATGTGCTGAGCTCGGTTTGTGTATCCCACGAAGAGCCCAACTTTACATGCGCCATCGAATTACTGAACTGGCTTTTTCAAAGTGGTGATTACGTAATATGATGTTTCCTTTCTAGAAAATACAGTTCGGAGACGTCACTAGATGCAGTGTCATTGGAAATAGTGGTATAATTGCGAACAGTAGATGCGGGAAGGAAATTGATAAAGCAGACTATGTGTACAGGTAAGTATATCTGAGTGTGTATAATATGATGATCATGTAAAATGAATACGTTTATGTACATGCGATAACATAATTAATACCCCCCATTCCTACAAGAAAGTTTGGCTCCCCGCATGTTGTTACGTTATTTATTCGATTTTAATTAAAACGAATGTTACAATTTGGTCATTAATTATTTAGTAGCCAACGTTGGTCCACTGAAATGGATGAACCAAACCAAATTTTCGATGATGAATGTATATATATATATCTTTAAATATATATATATATATATATATATATATATATATATATATATATATATATATATATATATATATATATATATATATATATATATATATATATATATATATATATATATTTCGCAGGCATGGAGGGCGGCTAAAAGGACCTTTACCGTAGAACAAGTGAGTTTACTTTCTTTAAAACTTAAAGCACATAAGAAAGTGGTCCGGGACTCTTTGGCGAAAAAGAAACAGTAAAAATTAACGAAGTTAAGTGAACTTTTTAAAGTGGACTTGGTCCCTAAGCATAGAAGAAAGAGACCTAGAAAAAAGTCCTCTTTTGGTTTCGCTGTGGAGCAGTCCAGTACGGTTGGTAGTGACGTGGAGGCTTCAACTAAAACCAGCGTCGTTAATGTCTCTAATTTAAGCCTTAACTCGGCCGAAGAGCGGCTACTAAGTAGGGGTATTAAGTTTTGCCCTGTTCCTCTCCATTCCGATCAATTTTTATTACAAAAAGATTTGGATGCTTTTAGGAGACGGCTACGTCTTTTTGAGTTCGTCAACGCTAGATGTGGAAAGACAGACGAGGAGTCTAGTCACTTAGAGACCCCACGTTTCAAAAATAAAAGTACGTGGGTACCCCGGGAAGGAAGGGACAAGTTTCTTGACTGCTTTCTGCAAGTCATTCAAAAGGAGGTAGATGATTTTCGAATGCCTAAATATGTGAGGGATAACTTGTCTAAGGAAGAGAGGGAAGCTTTAACAAATTTAAGGAACAACAGAGATATTGTCAAAAAGCCAGAGGACAAGGGGCCAGCTTTTGTTGTTCAAAAAACTTCGTCATATATCCACACTGCTATGTTAGACCTAAACGATGCGAAAGTGTACCGTAGGAATGATTCTGATAAAACACCAGAGACAGTTCAAAAAGTTTCCTACATTGTTAAGAAAATGTTAAGTGATGGTGATATTGACGAGAAAACGGCGGAATACCTTGTACACTGTGACGTCAAAACATCATGTTATTATACCCTACCTAAAACACACAAGGACGCAGGCGAAAATGGCTACCTTAAGACCAGGCCGGTAATTTCAGGAAACGGTTCATCCATCGAAAGACTCTCTGAATTTGTAGATTTCTATATTAATCCGGAAATGAGGAAATTGGACTCTTTTGTAAAGGATTCTACGGACGTTCCTAAGTTAATCAGTTCTGTTAACAATAAAGGCCCTCTTTCTCCTAATGTTGCTATGTTCACCATAGACGTAAAAGCTATGTACCCTAGCATGCCCCAGCACTTGGGCATAGAGGGGGTGAGACGTGCCTTAGATCGCAGATCGATTAAAATTCCATCCACTAAGAATTTAGTTGATTATCTCAGGATTTGTCTCAATGAAAGTCATTTTGAATTTAATGGTGAGTTCTTCACACAAATTCATGGTACTTCGATCGGACCCAAAATGGCACCAGGCTATGCCTGTTTAGGGATGGGGCTGGTGGAGGAAAAATTATGGGAAACTTGTACTCTCAAACCGTTAGAATGGTGTCGTTATATTGATGATATTTGGGGTTTGTGGCCACATGGCAAAGATGCCTTTACCTCTTTTATGCAGGTTTTGAATAATTTGTATCCCTCTGACTTAGAATTTACTTACAATTTAGATTTTAATTCTATTCCTTTTCTTGATATTCTTATAAGCGTACTGAGGAAGGTCTCCTAAGTACCGACTTGTTTGTTAAGCCTAATTTTAAAAATTTTTATCTTCGTTATGATTCATTTCATAGTCGTAATACCCTAGATAACATAACTTATGGACAGGCACTTCGTATTAAATCTATCTGTTCAGATGAGAGGGACTTACATAGGAACCTGACCAAGCTTCATAATAATCTCAGAGAACGAGGATACCCTAGTGCTAAGGTTCGTAATAAAATCAAAGAAGCAGATAAATGTCCCGTGACAGCCTCCTTAATACCCAGTCTGCTGGCAAAAAGCAGAAGCACCTTTTAGCCCCTTTAGTCACTACTCGTAATCCACGACTCCCCCCTTTGTCCAAGATTATTAAGAAACATTTCCCCATTTTACAAACGTCGGAGACTTTTAGGTTAACTTCCCACTCCCTCCTGCGGTTATTTACCGACAACCTCCTAATTTAAAGTCCCTTCTTGTTAAGGCTAAAACTTTTAAAGTTTTTAATGAGTCAAGCAAAGGATGTTTTAAAACTCATTCCAATCGCTGTGTAACATGTACTGCTATTTAAGAAACTAATTTGGTACAGAGTAATTTTACAGGTCAGAAGTTCAGAATTTTTCACGACATTACCTGCGATACGGAAGGACTCGTTTATCTTGTCAATTGTTTAGATTGTAAAAAAAAAATGTGGGAGAGACAGGCGGGGAGCTGAGGATTAGGCATCGTGGGCATAGTCAAGAAATACGTAAAGCTAATACACCCCTTGGCAAACATTTTCAATCCTGTAGAAATTTTGAGCTCATTGGAATTGAAAAGCTTATTAACAATAACAAGAAAACTCAGGAAGAAGTAAAGTTAAAGTGGATTTACCGTCTGAATACCTTTGATCCAGTAGGCATGAATATTAAAGACGTCAGCCATAGCGTTTAGGATAATCTTCCGGTATTTGCTTTTTCACCTGTATTCGTTCTTATCCCACGTGCTGGTTTCTGAGAGTCTTTTCAGTGTATAATGTGTGCGGCTCAGTTTTTCTCTCTGGTGTTTTCTTTAACCGTTCCTTCTTTGATAAGAGTTTATACTCTATCTTGGATCGGTATAAAATTCATGATCGAATGTATTACTACAACACTTTCGACTTACACATCCTAACTTCGATCTACCAACTTCGACCTACTGATTATTCATCCCGCTTGGGAGTACCATGGTAACAAAGAGAGAGAATTGATTCACGCGGGGTATTTATAGCCTGTTGTCGCTTCTGTGAATCACGAGCTGTTCTAGCGTAGTGGTCATAGACTCTGCCCGGAAAGCGGAGGATGGTGGGTTCGGTCCCCCGTGCGGCTCAATTTTTCTCTCTGGTGTTTTTCTTCAACCGTTCCTTCTTTGATAAGAGTTTATACTCTATCTTGGATCGGTATAAAATTCATGATCGAATGTATTACTACAACACTTTCGACCTAAATATATATATATATATATATATGTATATATGTATGTATATATATATATATATATATATATATATATATATATATATATATATATATATATATATATATATATATATATATATATATATATATATATATATATATATAAATATGCAGTTTTTCAACAGTAAATTCATTTCACTTCAGGCTGATCAGGTTTATGTTTATACAACAGATGTAACGCGGCTCCTATTAAAGCATTCGCAGATGATGCCGGAAATAAGACTGACCTTACTACTTTAAATCCGAGTATTTTAAAATACAGGTACGCCCTTTATTATTTGATTGTTGGGAACTGGACTATGGTCAGATATTGAAGATGTTAGACAACAATGCAAAATATTTCATTTCAGGGAGTAAAGTCAACTTTTCCTGATTGCATAGTTAAGCTCCAACAGCCAATTAATGCAGACATTAGAAGTATGTTGCAGTTATACTTGTTTGAGTCCATCTTTCGCACACGTTCAGACGTCTCACGTATATGCAGCATAGAAATCCTAGACGTTAGGATTTCTATTGTATGCAAGTCAAGAAAAATAAAAAAGATCTTTTTTCGAATTGCTGAATGTGTAATATGTGTCCAAAGCACACGTGAGAGTGGAAATGTATAAAATATGCTATGTAATATGCATGTTATTTGTTTTTGTTATCTTCATGTGTTAGACTGTCTTTCTTTGTATTGTTCTTTTTATATCATAGGTTGTCACTGACTCACTGGTTGATATACAGTATGAGCAGTAACATTAGTGTACAGGTTAGGTTTTGCACACCCATCGATTTGGAATTCAGAATTTCGAAGAATTAGAATATGCAATTCATTGTGACGAAAATGCAAGGGCTCTTAATAAACTCTTTGGTAGTAGCCTTGCCGCTATTAATTTTTAAATACGAATAATGAATGAGTCTAGTGTATATTGCTTATATTAGACGACTGTGCCTGTAATTCACGTATACTGGAAAAATAAAATATTTAAAGCTTTAGTGTAATGAAGCTTTCAGCACTACTTTGCCGTATATCAAATTCCTTGTGAAGTATGAGAAGCTTAAACTGGTAAATTAAGTATAAAAGTTTCACAAACGGTCCTCTTGACAACAATTTTATTCACGATTGAAGTAGCTCTCACCGTAACTATGAGAGTATAAAAACTTTGAAATTTTTTCTTATAGGCTTTAAAAGCAAAGGTACTTAGTACATCGTACGAGGAATAGGTACCAATAACAAAGTATATCAGCAAGACGCGAGTCACCTCGTTTGTTCAAATATGATTGTCTGCAGTGCACTTTCTGTTGCTAGTAGGTCTGGCTGCCATTTTTCAAAATGCTCGTCTGCTCATTGAAGAAAATATATTTTGCGGAAAATATAAAAAGAAAAGTAATAATAGAACTCATCTTTTCAGTGAATGCTATAGTTCTTTGGAATTTTCTCTGTATGTTCTTCTTTAAACCACACAAAATTTTGGGACACCAAATGGCCTTTAAGATAAGTTAAAAATATTGCATTTTCGATATATGCTAATCTATCTATCTATAATTGATTAAATGCAGCATCGCAACATCAATTAACAGATTACTGTTACAAAAATGGAACAAAGTCAATCATTTTGAAATTCAAAATAGCGACTAAACTTAATACAGAGTATTTCAGTGAGTGAAACCCGATTTTTTCATGCTAAAGATACCAAAATAGATAAAGTTGAATAAAACAAAATCTTTCTGAGAGAAGCTAATGTCAAAGCCGTAAAGTCTATTAATACTTTCATTCATAGAGTCTATTAATACTTTCATTCATACTTCTTAAATAAGTACATTGACTCCAGACAGTCATCTTGGAACAAAAACCATGCAAACAATAAAAAAGGACTGTAATTTATGATGTTTCCTAAGTATTGGTAAAGGAAACCCTGTAAATATCAAATATATACAATGAAAGTTTGAAGAAACCATCTCAATAAAATACGAACTTGTTGTTATGCCATAAAAAAAAGAGTTGAATTAGTTGACTTGTGATCAGCATCTTAAATTAGATATTATTTGCACTGCACAAAATGTTAGACATGCTGTAGATTACATCCATTGTGCTATGTGACAGATTGCTTTATTGGTAGGGAAGTTCCCTACAAATATAGAAATGAGGAGGAATAGTAAGAAATACATTGATCCAAAGCCGCCATGTTGGAACAGAATCAAAATTTACATATATATATATATATATATATATATATATATATATATATATATATATATATATATATATATATATATATATATATATATATATATATATATATATATATATATATATATATATATATATAATGGAATTGTCAATGTTTTTCTTAACACTACGAATGTGTCAGAAAACCATTGAAGTAAGCAATATGTTTCGTTTAGCTGGTAAGGCCACTATGGGGTAACTGTCTAGGAAAAGGATGCAAGGTAGAGTGATGAGGTGCTTAAGTCGATTGGCCGTTTGATACCATTGATAGAAAATGTACTTAACCAAGTTAAGAACTGCTGAAGATTGCATCCTAGTGCACTGCATGCCAGTAAACATTCCATTCTTGATTGACAACTTTGAATCAAAGACAGAAATAAGGAGACAATAGTGCATTAAACCGTAAACGCCATCTTGGTTCACAAACCTTGTGCCTAAAAAGAGTTGTCTTCTCCTGGGTTGTATATTCTGGGATTCTTTAAACAAAAGAAAATGAGTCGTAAATGTTGGAATTAAAGGAAAATAGCAAAACATCATTGGCCGCTGGCGATCATCTTGGATTTGATACAAGATGTCTGTAAATCAACACATAAAGCGAGTATATTGAAATTAAAATCCTAAATACTTTGTATAAGATCCAAAGTTTACAACATTGGTTGTATTTGTTTCTAATTAGCTGTGCTATTTGAGCTTATTGAAAATGTTAATAGCACTAAATGCTTATTTAGGTACAAAACCCAAATCAAATTGTTAACGTTGAAAGAGAGTAGGGTTTCTCATTTGACGCCTTACGCGTATTGATAGCAGGTTCTATTAAAGTTTTATTGTCAAAAATAATCATGCCTACTAAGACATGGCCGCTATTTTGAAAATGGCTGCCAGACCTTCTACAACGGATGCCGCACGGCAGACAATCATATCTTTACATTCCAGGTGGTTGGCTTCATGCAGATATTCTTTGCTATTTGTAGGCTTCTTAGTTCATCTATCCCCAATGCACTGGGTTGCCGGATTATAAATATCTTATACTCTTACAGTGAAATTTGAGACCCATTAATTTTCACAAATACAAACTGGTTTGTTCTATTTAGGTATAATGGGTTATCAAAGCCCGAGAGCGTGTCTCGATTTCTAAAGGACATGAAAGAATACCAGGATATATTGTGGGTTCCGTGCTTTACTTTCCAAGACATGACGAAATGTATTGAGGCTCTGAAAATTTATAACATTTCAGAGAATAAATTCGTTCTTGGATATCCAGGTCACACCCAAAAGGTACATGACTTCTGGGAATCCTGTGGAATAAAGAAAAGAGTATCGACAGGTGAGGAAACTTCCAAACTTCAGCATGTTCGGTCATCAAATTAGACATTAGGTTCATAACAAGTGACCATCTCAATTCATTCTCTGTTAACCATGGTAAGATTTTCCGTGGATAATGAATATTACGTTGATACTAAACATGATAGGCAACTCTGTGAATTAGAATTAATCCACATGCTTAATTGCGGCTTAAAAATCTACGGTATTTTTATTAGTTGCAAAGATGCATTAGGTACTTTTACACAAATATATATTTTGACCTATGTGTAAGAGCACATAAACGTCGTAAATATACAGTCATATAAGGTGTACAGTGATATTGGTACATGTAACCAACAACAAATGATAAAAAGAGCTAACTCATAACCAAGTATTTTACGGTCTGCGTCAGATGTTGATCAGTTTGAGCTATGACAAATAAAACCCGGCGTTTGATCTGCTGAAATGTAAACAAGATCTACCGTCAAAGTGACTTAAGTGCTTCATGGAAATCATTTTCCCTTGATAAAATAGTTCTCTCGTTGATTCCTAAAATTCGGATCAATCATAAATCCAGCATCAAACAGTGGCTAGTCCGTTGCAAAGCACTTAAGTAAGCCTCTTCACACATTGGAAACGTTTAAATACGTTATCATGACACATTGGTTACTTAATTAACATGATAGGCAACTCCGTGAATTAGAATTAAGCCACATGCTTAAGTCAACCTAACAAGCTTGAAAGAGGATTTTTCTCAGCTTTCTAGGTGTTCTTTTTCCAAGCGAGACTGATTTCCGTGAAGGGGTTCATCGCACTTCAATTGATCTAAAATAGTTAAAAAAAACTTTGAGATTGAAAATTTTGACTAATTGAAGATCCTTGAGTGCATTCTGGTGCAGTGTTCTGGTAATTTCATCATTAACACATATCGTATTATCGACAATTCTTTACCTGTTTGACCTGGGGACATTTGGAAAACATTGCACCCTTTTTACATGTTTTTTGTCTTTAAAATTCCTAGACTAAACGAAAGACTAACGTTAACATATGGACGATTTCAGGGGACTCAAAGTTCTCCTTAGTACGTTACCATAAACTCATTTGCCCCATAGCCTTCTTCATATCTGTTACCTCATAGCCTATTTCATATTTGTCCGCTTCATAATCTGAGCTGACAAGAATTTAAATCTAAAGATCACTGCATGACACAAACCCAGCAAAAACATTAAAGTTTTAAAGGGGACGGGGGCAGAACCCCTCTGCTGCCCCTTTTATATATACATGGTATAACTACCCATTTACTCTTTATCTGAAGACAAATATGAAATTGATGTAAGGTTTATGTAACAACTCCAAATGTTTTTCTCATCGTGAACGTTTATCTCTAACGTTTATCTCTTCGCAGGCTTGTATCTTGTTACCGTTGCCTTGACCCATTGCAGAGAAGTGCACTTATTCGGATTCTGGCCGTTTTCAAAGTTGATCGAAACAACCATCACGGACGTGCCATATCACTACTTTGATAAAACGAAATACAATTTTAACAACAAGAACGGGATCCACGATATGCATTTGGAATTTTTTGTTCTTACTCAGCTTCACAATCTAGGAGTTGTTAAGTTGCATGTAGGTAAATGTAGTCATTGATTGAAAGTCATTTTATTTATTGACGGTCTTTCATTTATATTTCTGGAAAATTAGGTAAACTTTGTGTAATATATATTGTTAAAAATAGAACGTTCACTATAATTTTTTCCTGCTTCATTTCGTACTATTTATATGCTTGTAATTAGTAGCAAACCAGAGGTTCATGGGGGGGGGGGGGGGGCATTTGCTCTCCTGATACTCCCTCACTCCTCAGACCTGAACCAAATAAACTGTAAATATCCTGAAACTTAATCTCAACCCATAGATATTAAAAGACCCTAGTTTGCGGGGGCTTTGCATTTGGACCCCACAGGGCCTTTCTAGTTGCCCCTTATGAGTCAATAGAATTTTAGCGTGTACTTTAGCCTCATCTGCAAACCAACTTGTATTTACCCTGAAGAGGCATGGGTTGCAGTGCTTCTGGTATCTTTTCTCCCTTGATCCCAACCAGGGGTTTGCTCACGGAACCTATACGGGTCCTAAGCACCTTCAATCCTATGTACTAAAGCAAATTATACCTAATTATGCTGAAATTTCATTACGTTACGACGTCAGATTTTCTGGGGTTATTCCCCTGGACACCCGAAGAGGTTTTACCCCTTTGAAGCTATCATGGGCCTTATCGGGCCCGGGAACATCTGCTGAAGCAAAATACCTACCATAATTTTTAGGGATTTAATTTCCACCCGGAGGTGTGCTAAAAAAACCTGAGCTTCCGGGGGATCGCCCGAGAACCTATTGTAAGTCCCGAGATAGGTCCTTGGTGCCGTCAATTCATCGAATGAAATATTTTTTCAGGATTAAGAGAAATTCAAGAACTGTGCAAAACATTTCGACGGAACGGACCGCTCACTGTTCGATTCCGATCAAGCCTTCCTCCTGCACCGTCGACATGGAGTTATTTAGTTAGTTAGATGGAGTTTAACGGCCGAGTTTCCAACCTATTGGTTCAAATCTTGCCAATCATGGGTTTTTTTTCAGTTGTAGCTCACTGGCTAATGGAACGTGCAGCATAGAGGCTGGCCATGCGAAGTTCGTACTGGGAACAACGTTAGTTAAAATCGATAACAAGAACGCATACGTCTGAAAGTCAACACAACAAAACAAAAATGTTTTATCCGTCCATGATAAAAACAAGACAACCTAATATCTTATTGTTCAACGTATCTTAAGTGCCCCTTTGGGTTTCACGGAAACATTAGCTCATGCCCCGAAATGCCCACCTGGAAAATGGCCACCGTCATACTCCGCTAAGTAAAACCTAACCAGGATTTTAAGCCCCGTTCACACTATGTGACGCGACTTAATGCAACAAGATTGTCTCGTTAACGTTGTGATGAGCGACTGATTAATAAGAGCTGAGAGTTTTAAGAGCATATAGAGACCACATAATGCAACAAGTCGCAGTTCTATGGAGCGGTTCAGGTATAATTCTAACGTTTTACATAGTCATTATTTGTTATGTTGCACAGACAAGACCGTGTTCTTGCCATTTCGATTCGAACTGCATGATCTTTGCGGGCTTTATTCCAGAAGTCCGTCATTTTTGTCAGTTGCACGTTTCAGTTTCATGCGACCGAACATGTTCGGTGCATAATATATTAATTTTTCAGGCAAACTCCTCGAGGCCGATAGCTGATTGCCATAAGCAGTAGTATTTTAGTGCGAGAGGTTTGTCTGACTGTGGTTCGAATCGCTGCGTTACACTGAGGTACCATTTCTTTCATTTCTGTATTGTAATTATTTTCCCGCAAGAGTACGCCGTATCATATCAACCTGAATTATTCAAATAAACATAGCCTACATACTATAAATAAACATTTCAACAATAGACCTGAAATTGTAAATTAATTATGTAGGTCGACCTACAAAAACTTGTTCGACTGTTAATTAGTTTGTACAATGATACATTTCAACGGGCCTTAGTTTGATTTTTCCAGGGCGGTTCTAGGAACAAAATTTTTCTTTCGGGTAGGGTTGGACTTAATCCGGATAAGGGCACTTAATGGGCACTGTAAGGACGTAAAGAGGCTCCAATTGCTATGTTACGACGATTTTTGTATCATTTCGTGATTAACTGACTTCAGGTCTAGGACGCCTTTGAGGTTAAGGGCGAATCTGCCGAGATTATTTCACAAATAGTTAGAAACCTCACGAGCAATGTCGAACCCCCATAAAAATATACCTGTCCTAATATCTTGAGCTTCTTTTGAACTCATAAAAAAATGAAAATTTTCTTTATTTTTTTGCAAAGAAAACGATCCTCCCATGCCTCTGCGCAAGGCCAGTGCCCACGATAGCAGGCAACATGGCCGTACGGGCCGTGGTGCTCTCTGGCGGCCGTACCCGTAAGTTTCAGAAAACTGACTTGATAAAGCAGATATTTTGTCTAAGTTAGGAGGAAAATTGGACCATGGTTATAAGTCCGCATCTAATGCAAAAAACTAGGGGTGACAAACCCCCCAAATTGTCATATTTTAGCATAAAGTTCCACTTTATCATGGAGGAAATGTACCCACTCTAACTTACATCAAGTGCCATTCTAATGCTTAAGCGGGACTTCGGAAAAAGTAGCTTAACGACTTATTTAAAATGTTGACAGTGCTCCAACTCACTGTGAATAAGTTATTTATATTTTTCTTAATTATGACAATATTATTTAGTGAATCAATCCTATGGGGGTGCGTAACATTTGAGTAATTGACACAAAGTACTATATTCTTGAATCTAAAGCATTTAAAATGTGTGGTAGGAATTCCTCTTTTCATGCGGTTTGCGCACTAAATAAACACCGTTTTAACTGTATATTGAGAAACAATGTTTGTAACAAAAAGAATTAAATATATCTTTCAAATGAGTCTATTTCCAGTCAAATTTCTTTTGAATAATCAAGTCATAGTACCACCATGCTGTTATATTTTGCGACTTTCATTAGGGTGGGAGGTAGGAAGTTTTCTCTTGGAGGGGGATAGGCACCCTCTTAGATCCTCTTTCCCGTAGAATCACTCCTGCAATATCACAGTAAGAATTTCACAAACGTTCTGCTTATCTTTAAAACAAAGAATATAATTACATCCACATAACAGAGTATGCTGGTGTTCGTTATGTTTTCGTTTATTTAGGGCAATGTGGACATTTATATTTTAAACAATTATAAGTTTTTCTTTTTTCTAGTGCAAGCTTCACAGCATATGAGCTGAGACCCGTGTATAGCATTTGCAAAGTGTTTCATAGTTTCATACCATGCATCGTATGGTATGGTTTCCATTAAAGTGGGACAAAAACATGCAGTAATGTGACAGCTAAAGGCACCCAATCCTCACACTATATCATTATTTTTCACATAAAATAATAGGTCTCGATACCTTCTACATCCAACCTAACCTCATCTCTTAAACAACCTAACCTTGGGACATGATGTCAGGTATGATATACATATCTCGAGATATGAATTGTTACCTTACAAACCAAAATACTTGGTGATACGATTTCTCGGAAGTGTGCAACATTTGGCCTCGTGAGTTTTTTGGTTATAAAGAGTATATTTGTGCATCATTTTATAAGGAAGTTGTTGCAACTCCCTGATTTTAAGGCCTACACGAGCAACATTCGCAAAACATTCCCAAAAACATTTCCAAAACATCCACTGGCAACAAATCCAAAACATGCTTGTTTTTGGTTTTGTTGCACAGTGTAGACAGTGTATACAGCATGATTTGAATATTTTGCAAAAGAAATGACCTGTCAATTCTTTTCAAAACATTCTCAAAACATTTTCAAAATGTTTTCAAATTGTTTTTACTCTGTCTACCCTGTGCAACAAACCGAAAACAAGCATGTTTTGGGTTTGTTGCAGGTGAAGTATTTTGAGAATGTTTTACGAATGTTGCTCGTGTATACAGGCCTTTATGGAGGTTCCAGTCCCTCCCTAAATGGCGATCACGAAGACCTATTTCTAAGTGGAATTCGATCCAATGGCCCACGGTCTTCATGCACAAGGGAAACGGTTCATTCGTCGCGACGAGTAGCATAACTCACATAAGTCCAACGTCACTTCCGGGGACTCGCGTGAAAAGTTATGGTTATGATGAGCCACGTAATATTCCAGGACAGTCTACTTGACCATAATATAATAACAAAATCGGGGAAATTTCAAGAATGTAGCTATATTTACTCAGACTTTCATGGAAAGAATATGCTTGCAATGCTAGTCACCTGTTCTTATTTGTTACGTGTTCAATCTTATATTGTTGAAAGTAATTACTAAACAAGAACATTAAATACTCGATTACTGCCAGAGAAATCCTGACAGGGATGTTAATTGATACAGAGCACAACTTCTGATAAATCCTGTTTGGTAATGTAAGTTGAATCACACTGCCATACTAGCAGATCGCAATGTTTACTTAGAAGTAAAAAGGGATTGGATTTCATGTACGGTACGTTAATGGAATTTGTAAAGATATCGTGTTACTTTTAATGGAGGAGTTGTCAGGTATACATCTTACAAATTCGACAGAAACATGATTTAAGATGCCTGCTTAGATGAGCAACTAGTAGGGGAATTTCCCCTTTAAAGAGGAAAACGAAAAGTATCCCGAATGTAGGAAAATTTATTCAAAGCACGTGTTATGGCTTGTTAGTGTAATAAAACCAGGTGCATCAAAGGCATTTCCGGTGACAAAATTCATTGACTTCAAAATATGCAGAAAAAATATAAGTTCCCTTTCAGAAGGTGAAAAATGCATTTCAACTGAATACAGCGTTTGGAAGAATTATTTTCAAAGTGATTCAGTTTGTTATTTAAACATTCAAAGCAATAAGGAAAATCTATGATGTCACAATAATTGAACATTGCATTTCATTCTTGTATATTTTGATGCCCTTGGAAGGGAGACATAAAATTGTGTGTCTTTTTTGAGAACGGAAGATATTTTTTTTAAGAAAAGTTACCAGTCTGTAAAATATAAGAGAAAAATTTGAATTTCTTGAAAGAAAATTTGGGAAACCGCACTGTAGTTGACTGGTTTCACGGATGATCAGGTGGCAGGCGAAAATGGCAAATATTTGATTTTTTTATTTCCAAGGTCGGGGTAAATTGCCTCTCTCCCCTGTAGCTATGCCGCTATACCTAAGTATTAGTCAAAAGAACCCACCAAAGTCAGCAGGTATAAACCTTTAACAACATTTTTCCACAACATAGGTCGTCGAGTGGCTATTGCACTTAGTATGAATGTTAAAAATCATGTATAAAACTGACTGACTACATCCATTACTTAAGAAGCGTGTTGGCGGGTACTAAGACATGACAATGTTTATTAGTTCCATAAATAGTGAAATTTCAAAAAACCAAAAGTTGCACAAAAACTAAATATTGTCAACTTTTCTTTGACCAGGGTTTTTTGTAACATATTGGTGCATTTTTAAAGAACCCGATTGTTCCCGACTGACTTATGAAACATTTATTTGAATCACTATTGTAAAGTAAAGAGGATGAGGAGGTGCCGTGGTCCCCCACCTACCGTCTGAGATGTTTTGTCGTGCGCGGTACTTTGGCTGACTTTGTCGGGACATCCATCATGTTTGACGACAAAAAATATCCCGATAGGCATACAGAGTATTTTGATGATCGTCGACAGAAATTACTCCGTCTATAGGAAAAGATTTAGCACATTTCACGCTTTTCATCTTCTCATTGCTTAAAGGCAACACCCGTTCCAAATATGTTAATTGTTGTCATATCTGGGATAGCTACTGGGCATTATTCCAAGTATTTACCTGAGTAGCCGTAGTCTGGTATTTCAATATTGCGAAACGTGTATCCAGCGACAAATATTGTCGTGGTCATAAGCAACTGCGGTACTGTTTAATATGATGAAAAATTAAGTCACCCGGAACGCAAAAATCTCCGTACAGCCTCAGTCCAATTAGTAAGCAATTCTAGTACTCGATTGTAAGTATTCAAGCGGGCGCATGTAAGTGTCATGTGACTCTTTGTGTCTTGGATGCACTGGAGCCAGTCGAATTTCAAGTTGTCGTAGTAAAGCTCTTTGTTACATTAGACAAAGTGGAAGTATGTTTTACACAATGAGGCAGCATGGGAAATCGGTCAAGTAAAACGCAGCTACTTTCTCGTTAATAAGCGATTGCTAGTGAATTGCGAACAGAGGCCGCTAAAAACTTCATCAAGTTCTCTACATAGCTGTATAACCACTGTTGTAAGGTACAAAAAGTATAATGTTCACAAACCAGGTGTCACCCGTAGAAATTACCTGAACACGTAGTAGGCAACCTTCCTTCGGTGGATTGATAGAAGCCACTATCTTTCATATAGGCGTAGAACCGACCTATTATTCATATATACGGACCCCGGACCTACGAATTATTGGACTAGACAACCAATTTGTGTACTATAATCATCTTGTGCCTGGTAAATGAACTCCCGAGTACCTATTGGTGTGATTCCGTGTGGTGCCCCATAATTTTGTGTTGGAAGAACACTGCTGTGGGGATCAGGTGCCAAGGGCTGCAGCCTGACTGTCGCCTGTGGAGACACTGCGTGACGCCAGTGAAAGACCCGTTTTCTCTAAACTATTTCCTCTGCGGGCAACCATCCGTCGGTCAGGCATATCATGGTTATCAAAAACTTCTCCGAGAAATTCTGGTCCACAATATACAAAGTCCACACGATTAATCAAACCATGTATTTAGTTTAGTTTACCAGAGTACCTCCAAACAACAGTTACCGGTATTTTTGTATATAGACTCGATTATACGCAACTTAATAAGGAAACTATTTCCGATAAATAAACTTCCATAACCAAGACCTGAACAGTATTTCGCTGTCAAGTTACATTCCAAGGAGAGGGATATCTTATTTAATTGTATATTTTTCTTGTATGTGTTGTAGAAAAAAGGGTGTCTTATGTAATCGTTTAAAGATATATCAGGTTATAAGAATCTAGTTCAGGGTCAGTTATTTCCCTGTAAATAACATAACCAGGATGCCAAAAATCATGTACCTTTTGTATCGTCATTCACGGGATTATTAGTTAAAGCATGTAGCAGTGGCGTAGCCAATGGGGGCGGGGCAGGGGGGGGGGCAAGGTGCCCCTTTGGAAACTATTTTGGGGAAATTTCAAGTTGACGTTATAATACTTCCGTTTCCTATTTCTTTAAAGTTTTCTCAGTATAAGTAATCGTGAAACATTTCTCATGCATAACTCGAATTTCCATGCAACGTATTTCTCCAGATCTCATCTGTATCACTGCGGCATGAAGCGTGCTTGACTCGCGTTCCGCAGAAATGCCCTCTCTGCAGCAACGTGAATGTTCTTTGGAACACATGCAGGGTATCTGGAACAGTTCAGCGTATACTGCGCAACACTGACAGGCTATAAGACCGGAGCATAGGATACCATCATCGAGCTATAGTTACCTACGTATTGTTGAGCTAATGTTATGTTCATCAACTTGATGCACTATTGGATAATACGTTGCTAATAAATAGTAACATAATCAAAGCCTCGTGAACGAAATATTCCCTCAATTAATTATCACAATTTCCGTTTGTTTTCGTTCCAAAATCATTATATTTATATTCGATTTAAAGCTGTCAGCAATACCAGTATGCCTTCGAGTTTCCGATTTTTCCTTTTTATATATACTGTGAACAAATTGTCTCCTTATAAGTTTTTAGGACAAGAAAAATATGGCATTCTAAGCATGCAGTAATGAGGCACATGGAGTGTAATTTCCAGCAATCTAGGGGTGTTTTTAGATAAATTTCCCCTGGCGGGACGCTCCGCGCAAACCGATGGTCGCGCTCCGCGTATCACTCTCACCCGTCATTAAAGTTGAAAGTGCCCTGGGTTAAGTTTAAGCATCTAATGGCTCCTCATCCTACAAAGCTAGTACCGGACAGGGTTATAGACTGATCTTACTCTGTGTTTAATCACGGATGGAGCTAAAAACAATAGGTTACCGTTGTCTAGACATAAAAACCCTGCAAACCTGGAAAAACTTTATGTGATGTTCCCCTTATTTTTAATGGACTGGTTCGGAAAATTAATCTATTTAATCCGTTCGGAAAATTAATCTAATTAATCACTGTGGATGGAGGTGACAACGGGCCCATAATAACATTGTCTTAATCCTATGTATATAGAAGGCAGCTTCAGGATTTTGTAGGCCATGTATTAACTTAGGGAACATTACATGACGTCATGATAATCTTGTTATTATCATGAATTTACGTATTTTGTATGTAATAAATGCACCTTGACCTTGAAAATATACTGAAACTGAAAATAAATTGAGACTGAAACTGAAAAGTTTTGGGGAAATTTCCGAGCTTTGCCCCTGGAAAATATCCTAGCTACGCCACTGGCATGTAGAGAGTGGATTTACTTAGTGTCACCCCGTTTAAAGTAACGCAATTACCAACTTTCAGCATAGGTGTAAGAGACGGCGGTGAGAGGGGGGGGGGGGTATTCTCCCTCCCAATTCGGGCAAAAGCAGTGGTTTATTCGGGCAAAACATGGACAAACATGATAAACGGTGACATTATTCGGGCAAAACATGCTCCTGCCCCTTCATAGAAAATTTCCCCGTACGCCTACCACTTTGTGTATGCAAGGAGTTATGAAGACACTCTATATCAGTGTATTTCTTCCCATTGATTACATAATCCCACTTAATTTGCTTTGTATTTTTCTCTCACTTCTATACATTATTGTCGTGAACCAACCCCTTGGGTTACACTGTAACTCAGGAGACACTTCATGAATTATCATTATGTAATTGAATTAAGGTTTCTAATCTGTCTCCCGTGTGATCTTTTGGGTTGATAAACCACGTCAGAGTTACCCCTTCAAGGTTCCACAGTTGGAATGTTGGTCTGTAGTATGAGCGTGATCAGAAAATGACACGATATCGAATCGATAAAATCTTCCGTTTTCTTTCTCTTATTTTGTGGAAAATTCATAAAACATAATCAACGTCATATTTTTTAAGATGGGTTACTTGTCTCAACTTCTCCTGGACTCAGCAACTACATAAGGGGCTTATATCAATTTTTGCACCTTTTGGCTTTGACAGCAAAACCCAAAGCTCACATCTTTCAACGTGCACTGCTAGTGTTCTGATAGCATGACCTTCTATGCATGCGTCTGTACAAGAAGGAGATCAAGACACTTCTGAGGACTAGGAATAACTTAGTTGGAAAACTGAAGTTGCTGGGACAAGAAACCGAAAATTTCTAACTTTTTTTAAACATGAAGCAAGTATTCGATTTTTTTTCAATAAAACCTCAAATATTTCGGCACAGTGGCGTTACCAGACTTTTCACTCTAGGGGCGCATCGGGGGCACGTCAAATTTGCGGGGCACTGCTGGACTCCAGTCATGGCACCGAAGCCATCGATGGCAAAGCACAAGGCTCATCGGGTGGGATCTATGGGGCCGCCTAAGGGCCCGTGGTGGGGGTCCAGGGTTGAAGTCCCCGGAAGCTCCTGGGTTTTAGCGGTCTTTTGTGGTATGAAAGTCGTTAGTTCTATTGACTTAACACTAATCTAAAATTTCCTCCAGGGTAACTTCAGGTAAGACTTTTGATAAAACATCCAGTGAAACTACCACCGAAAATGGATCCGGATGACATTTTGAAAAGGGGGAGATGAACTTCAGAGAAAGAAGTTGATAGGCAGTTCAATGTTAGTGTCCTGGTGGGGGTCCAACAGGCGAATACCCGGAATCTCATAGGTTTTAAGGTGTTTGTGAGGTATTAACGTCGTAATTTAAGGACAATTCTATTGTCTTTACGGTGGTCTAAAATTTAATCCAGGGCAACTTCAAGTAAGATTTTATTGGTAACAAATCTAGTTAAACTGCTACCAAGGGTGAATCCGGCTGACATTTTGAAGAAGAAGAGCTGAACTAGAAAGAGAAAGAGAAAACAGTTGATGGGCAGTTAAATGTGATTCTCCTATAAGGAAAGATATAAGCCTAATCCTGCCTGAACTGCTATCTGAGCTATGCGCTACCTTCAGTTGGTGTAGTTGGAAAATTTTGAAAAACGCAACCCTTAGACAGCCGGAAATGGCATTTCGAAGCATGTTTTGCGATATTTTCATTTGAAGAACGTGAGAATTACTGCCTTTTCTTGTCGAAAGAAGAATCAAATCTTAAACAATTTCGTAGTCATACTCTGACTACAGAAGACACCCCCTTTTTTGAACATATCAAGTCCCAGTTAGGGGCACGGGGGAGAGGCACAATATTTTCCAGGGGACACGTGCCCTCTTGCCTTCCCCCTTGGCGATTCCGTGTGATTTGCGTTTTGCATCTTTCAGACGAGCCGACGTTTCTTTTACTTTGGGCATATTTGATCACATTACCGGAAAACGTAATGCCACAATATTCACTTCCTGCTCTTACTCTCATATTGAGGTTATAGGTTTCTAAATTTCCACATCTTGGATTTTCATGGTTGTAGTTGCAACGGCAACGTATGCATATTTAGCAACAGCAAGCAAAATACAGTGGAAAATGTAAAATGTTTAGTTATATAATTTTACATTCAGATACAAAGGAAAAGCTTATTGAATTAAAGATAATAATAAATCACATTGAAAATAAATTTACCTGAAACACAAACACTACTAAACTGTATCCAGCCCGAAGTAAAACAAATTATACATGACAGGTATAATTTTTCTCATCAAGTTATTTCCTTTCAAAATATATTCAAAAAATTTGTAAGCGTCCAGCTGTGTTTATGAATTTTTCATCAGAAAATATAAACTTCTTCCTTCTGTTTAATCAAAATGTTTATTTTCTAGTCACCAACGTTAATAAGAAAGTATGTAGAAATGAGTTTGAATAAATACAAATACAAAAAGCGTTTCGAAATCAAAGTAAGTATCAATACACTCGGACTTGCCTTGGAGACCAATAGCCCAGTTATTTAATGGGAAAGGTTTAAAGAAAAGTACTAGAGAGAAAATGGATCAGCACGATACGAATTCTTGCCGTCAACAGAAATCGCGGTAATGCCTGGAAAACGAGCCACATAATTTTCCTGTACATATATATTATTCAATTTTTTTAATTTAACGTTTTGAGGGTCAGGAAGCCAATTGGCTCATTGAGGACCCTATGCCAGATTGAGCATGGATGAACACTGATGACCTTCACCTCCTCTTTTCAACTAGTGCTCAGAGGTAACGAGTCAGGCGTGTACTAATTGCTCCCAATCCTGCTCCCGGGACCGCCATTTTAACGTCCCCATCCGACGGACTTGAGCGTATCCCCACTCTTTAGCCACTTTCCCAAAGGCTGGTGGGGTGGAGGTTACTTGCTCTGCATCACTGCTCAACAGCTGAACTGAGCAAGCGGACAGCTTTCTGAGTGGGACAACTTCCTGAAACGGACAGCCAAATACCTCAGCATCACTGTGAACAGCTCTGCTGAACAAGCTAATTTTTAAACCCTGGAAAATTTCACAAGTGGTTCCGCCGGGATTTGATCCGGGGACCTTCAGCATGCAAGGCAGTACTCTCAAACCACCGAGCCAACTCCACCGAGTTGACACAACAGACCATCCTGATCTTCAGCAGCGCTCAAGACCATTAAGTAGAACGCATTGTTAAATAGAATAAAAAGGTCTCATGCAGTAAGGGCATGTTTCCTGCAATTTTTCATTTGTATGCATGATACAGATCAAAAATCGTCAATACTAAGCCAGTATGTAATGGAATTGTACTGCAACTTGCAATTGTCTAAATAGACACCAAACAGAGGACGCTAGGATACTTTAATAGGCATTTTAGTATCCTGAAGATTTAACTGTTTTAAGTAGTATCTGCTCTTAGCTGCTCTTTTTTCTTTTGATATCTTCTTTTTTTGTCGTTTTGATAAGTATGTCTTCTTGTTGTTATGAGTCAAACCCTAAACTGATCTGTTCTTGTAATCGATGCTTAGCTAGTATTCTTCCCTGTAACAGCGTTTCGATCATCAATAGTGACACTGAAGAGACATAGAGATTATTTTAGCGATTCTTTTATTCTTACGAGTGATGATTATTACGTCATACCATGCAATTTCTATTGGATTGATGGTTTCAAATCTGTTAGAAATGATGGTTTAACCTTTTCTACTTGAATGGCTGAATACAAAGTTTAACTTAATATCAGACTACTTACGAATCCTTACGCATAATTTTCTACCATCGGTTTTTCCTAAACTTGGTTCTGTTACAATGTATCACTACTCGTTAAATTTAGGTAATAGCAAATTGTCTAAAAATTATATTAATGAAAAGAAGGGTGATGCAGCCTGAATATTCGTGAAAACCGTTTATAGCATTGTAAGTCAGGACGATCCTTTTGTCTTAAATGATTCAATAAAAAGCCTTTTAATCGAAGTAAATAATCATTATACAAGGGAAAAATATTGTTGGAATCATTAAGAGGCCATTAAGTGCGAACGTAGTGCTATTAAACGAGCAATAAACTAGTGTAGTTAGTAATTCCTTAGCGTATGGAACTGTGGGCACAGTTTTGATACACAAACCAAGCTTGCTTGCGTACAGTACGTGCATACGAAACTAAGCATAGATCTGAACATCCAACCCGAACGGAAATTGGGACTCAGCTCTAGTACGAAGATTAAAATGCATTTTTTACACCAAAAGGCAATTGAGACACATTTCAATGCACAGAACAGCACTTATGACTTCTTCTTATGTTATGGCTGGATTAAGAAAGAAAGAAAGAAAGAAAGAAAGTTTCATCAATTTAACCTTTAAGAGCAGTACTTTAGAGTATCTGCGGTCTGTAATCCCACCCCACAACGCCAGTCTAAGACAGAATAGTCGTTAAGAACGCCCAAAAAATTATAAACTTGAAAGAAGGGGCTGCATATGTAACATCAGATAATGCCACACCTATACACTCTAAGAATGGCAAGAATAATAAGTCACGCAAAGTCAGTACAGAGTCTAAGTTATAAAATTCACTTCCAAAGAGCAAAACTTCACTCTTTAAAAGTGACATTCACTTCAAAGCAGCGAGGTTTCACTATCGATGGAGGACCAGTGAGGGACTTTTAAAAAAGGGTGATCCCTGCATGCACTAATTAAAGAGTGAACTTCTGCTCTTCTTGGAGCAAATTTCACTATTCTTCGAGAGTAGAGAATATTCAAAAGAGGGAACTGTAAATCACTTTTTTAGAGTGATACCTATTTTAATGAATGTATTTAATTAACATGAATTCTGAGCTAACCTTGCTGAGAATAGGTCTCTCAGGAGCTCTCAAAGGGTGACACGCTCTAAACAGCACTATAAATTAATCAGGCTCAATCAGCTAAAATCATTAAAAGGTTTAATGAGATAAACAGGATATTTAACCAAAACTTCCTTCTTCCACATAAGGTAGGGAGATTTCCCGAGGCATAAAAAAGAAAAACTTCGTTCAAAGTCTGGAAAGTTGCCAGTCACTTGTAAAGCCATTGATAATAGACCGAGTTAAAACTGCCAAATTTTGTCTAAGGTGGAACAAATCGAGCACTTCATCAATAACCTCTCCGATAGATCTCTATCGGAAAAATTAAAAAAGCTCTAGGTAGGTTTTCAAAGTTTATAACTACCCTTTCCTTGAACGAGAATATCAAGCCTCATAGTCCTCAAAGGACCACTTAAAACAATGAGGGTACTTTATACTCTGTACAAAAACCAAAGAGCTGAAACAAAACCCGCAGTGCTAAGACACTGGCACCTAAAGTATACCTCAAGTGAAAACATTTAACTCCCATTTTCATAGGACATTCTTGAGCCGAGATGTGAAATGTTGAAATTTATTCCCTTTACAAGTTAACAAATTAGTCCATAGCGCAAAAGTTTGTGATTTCCTTGTTACACAACTCACATTAACTGCTTTGTTTCCCTATCAAATTAAAAATGTTCTTGTGACCTTGAACATTTTCTGTTTGCTTGCATGGATGCTGCGCAGAGAGGACTTAATTCATAACACCACCCCGGAAGAGTAAGAGTGCTATAACACCTTGGTACAGGCCGAAGTAACTTTCAGAAATTAAAAAAAAAAAAGAAAAAAAGGAAAGAAAGAAAAGAAAAAAAAAAACATTTGAATTTGAGTATAACAATGACATCACATATTATTGCACAAATGTATGGTTTTAGTTCAGTGATTAAACTTCCAACATTTTACATTTCGACTCAAGTTATTGTCCAAACAGCTAAATAAAAGTGTGAAAAAGTTGTGGAGCATTTAACTAGGAACCAAAATAGTAAATAAATAACAAAAAAAAAATAAAATAAAAAAGTATGTCTGTAGGTAAAACCCATATAAACATTAACAATATGTTTGTTTTTCTCGTAACTTTTCTTGCTTGATGAAAGTTGGAGGATGAGGCTGAAGCGTTGTTAGAAGTAACGTACTCATGAGGGCATTATGAACGGATTAAGCTTGTTACTATTAATTGGTTCATGAGAAGTCGATTCGATTGAACACAAATTCTTAAGCCCTGCCCACACCATGTGACTCGATGTGACCCAACTCCTTCAGACGGGATTATTCTGACAAGGTGTGGAAGTCCCTACAACTAGTGTCAAGCAGTCGCGCAACCCAGTTTCATGAAACCGAACATGTGTGACGGCATAAAACTGAAACGTGCGACTGACGGCATTGGTGAACTTCTGGAATGGAGCCCGATCGAACCCTTGTCTCTTCGACAAACAGATGGAGGAACTTTAGGCAGTAATTTGATTAACATATATGAAAGAGGAACCAAATTGCCACAGTGTGGTGAAACTTCCATTCATCAAGTCGGACATGCATTACTCGAGATATCAGTGAATGACGTCACTCCATTTGTGTTCCAGAGAGAATCTGAGGGCAGCAAAGGTTTTATCACTTCCTCGCATTGACAGTGAATGCTTTGTTTACCTTTGTTTTTGCAGACTGTTGCGGTGACCTTGAAGTTAATTGGAAGCGGACATCCCTGTGGTGAATGTTAAGTTGGTAGAATTCTCATGCAACTTATGCAATCATTTTAGGATAATGTGGGATTATTGGTTGTAAAGTGTAAAGAAAAACAAAAGACTGCCCACTAACGTGAGGATAGGATGCCATATGTCCTTGCTTCAAATTCACATTTTGATGTAAACGTGACAACTTAACCTTGTTATATCGTGAGAAATACACATCGGATTTCAATGCAGATTTCAATAAAATGCTTGGAACAAGCATCCCTGTAACATATCAAAACTTGATATGACCATAAACCCTTCTTTCAAAATTGGTTTCACGAGCTGGTCCTGTGGATCGCTCACCGCAACACGACAGTCTCGTCGCAAGAAGCCGGGTCGCATTGTGTGGGCAGGTCTTTACGGAAAAAAGGAACCCATCAATCGCAAATTTGGCTGATTATAAATCTAGATGCAACAGTTACAAAATTTTTGGTTCTACTTTTACGTTCCCTTCTTCGTGAATAACGTTCTTGGGGTTTGCGCGTGACAATATTTACATCAAAAACGGTGTAAATTTTCTAAGAATCCCAAGTTTGCTTTAAAGGCATTGCAAAATGAGTTAATTTTGCGAAACTTCATACATTACGTCGTCATAACACACCTACACCCTAAAACCAAAGGGGTTAAATTAGGTATTCTCTAATAGAGGCAGGAGTGTGCAATCATTCCATTAGGTGTAAATTTGCTCCTAAAAGAGTGAAATTCACTCCAAGAACAATGTAATTTGCTCCAAGAAGAGTGACACTTCACTTAACGAGTACCTCCAGAATCCACTCTCTCTTAGTAGGTCCCTGTAGGGGTGCAATTGCTATTTTGGAATTAATATCACTCTTCTTGGAGTGAATTACGCTTGTGGGGGGGGGGGGGGGTGGAAGAAACTGAAATTTCACTCTGTTTATTTTTAGAGGGTTACAACACAGCTTAACTTTGAAAATCCATAGATTGAAGGCGCAGTATAAAGGAAAAATGTCTGCTAATTGGGTCAGGCCTTACCTATGAACAAAAGCCGCTAAAACAATGTTCAATCACGGGACGGTTATTTACCTTACTGTAACTTAAGGTTGTTCCAAAGTGTTGGTAAACGTCTAATCTCTTTATGGAGGCCCTTATTGGCGGTCCCTCTGTATCTGTTCACGGGTACGGTGAGTGGAACATTAAATTTGCTTACATGTATTTCACTTTACGTAAGGTCGGACGATACACTTATGTATATACGCCTAACGTGTTCGTAATTTGGTCAACATTGAAGTAATTTCGTATATTGCGTATAGCCATATGCATTTTACTATATAACAACGCAATCCCTTTAAAAGCAATGTTTGAAAACGTTTAGCTGTAGGGCATTTTCCCCCTACCATAACGTCCCCCTAACGTTGATTTTTTGGCCAAAATTAATCTCCCTATTTCTATGCATACACATTGGTTATGGACCAGACTGTGCCTTTTTTCAGACTTTTTTTGCCTCAGAGATATGCTTAAGCTCTGGGGTTTGGGGTTTCGTCCCCTTGACGCTGAAGGGGACCTTAATCCTGGAACCCACCTTTCCTACGGCGGGCATCTAGACCCCACCCGCAGAGACTCTTCACTTGGGATTCTTTCCTCAGTCCAGTGCTACCATTAGCCGATTACTTTAAAACTCCTGGTGCAGCCACAGACTGCAATGAAGGGGGCGTGATTAAAATATGGAAAATATCTCCTTCGACCCAACATTATGTAATACGTTGGCTCAATAGGAACATAAATAAAAATCAAAACCTCCTGAGAAGTCGGTATTTTTTCATTAAAGGTCGACAGTTTCAGTTAAAAAGTCAAAATTTTAGAGATTAAAGGTCGGAATTTGGAATTAAACGTCATAATTTCGAAATGAAAAGACGAGATTTCGAGATAAATTGTCGGATTTCGAGTTTAAAAGTGGAATTTTGGAGTTCAAAAGTCGAAATCTTGACCCTGCAGGAGCTTGCAGTTCCTTTCCATGTCCCTTTTAAGCAAGCGTAATGTAACTATTGCCATTTTATGAATAACTTTTACTTGGTAACTCATTACTATCTCACAGTGGAGATGATAGTGATTGATGCACAATTATTTTACAAACTACCATTTCAAGGAAGCATGGGCAAAGAGTTCTTTTCATCTTTGGGGGAATGGTTTGAATTGTGTCAAACCTAGAAAATGTCGCGCGAGTCCCATTTCTGGGTAAGGTCCAGGGCCCGCCTTTGGTTGGGTTCAGGGGCAAATCCCCTGTGGCTGTTCAGGGGGCAAAGCCGCTGTAGCTCCTGGGTCCTCTGAGGCCCAAGGAAGTCTTCTTAAAGGAGCGTCTTTCACAGGTAATTTTCTTGGTTATTGCCCAATTTAAACATTCCGGAAATACTTTTTTGAGAACAAAACTCTTTTACAAGTTTCAGGATTGAAATTGAACGAAAGCAGCAATGAACTGTAAAATTTAAAAAAAAAAGGTGTCAATTCATAGGGTTATCCCGGCAACTAGAAATTGGATCAGGAGGGCAGGCCTCCTGGAGAAGCCAGCCAACTGGCCAAGGTGAAACAAAATATATGTGAGCGGTCTGAGTATTTCAGTGAATATGGGAGACTACCGAGATTAAATGAGAGAAACTTAAAGTATTTGACTTTTATGGCTCGAAATATTTTTGAGAAATGTAAAAGGTATGGAAACTTACTATTACCTAGACAACATCATAAATATTACACACGAAGTTTAGATGAACATCTTATCATGTTAAAGTGGAGAATTACTGAACTTTCAAGCCAAAATTGCATGAGAACCTATTGAAGAATGTAAAGAATACCCACCATTACAATTTGATACGGATTACAATTACCTACGGGCTTTGTGTCATGTTTTCAATATGATTTCTATCTAATTGACCACTGAAAAACATTTACTAAGCAATACCCAGGTGTATATTGGACCTACAAACAATATAATAATACCGGGATTCTTCAATTGAAAATCATTGTTTCATAGAAATAGAGTAACACAGTTATCCCCGATGCACTTCCAGTTCTGAAAAACGCTAAGAGACGTTTCTTCACATTTATGAAAGGAACAGACGTATATCTGTTTATATTCGAACACTAATGTTTCTAAGTGTCGCCCTCCTAAATTAAGTCATGTAACATTTACATAAAAATTACCGTATTTAACTTCGATTACATGCAAAACGCACCTAGGCGAAGTAGAATTTGGATTTCAGAATCGGGAAGTCACCTCTCACACAAAAACGCGTTTCATTTCAAAAAAACATGACTATGGTAGCTCGTGGTATTTTACGGAGCAATAGGCAAATATGGCTCACTGTACCAATTGTCTTTTTAACTGTCTTTTGTCTGTCATACTACAGTGAAAAATCTAATCAAACTCCTGCTCCCATATCATTTCCATACAACAATGGATCTATGGATTCCTCGAGGACACAACAGCCTAGCGCTGACAGAAGGTACGATGATACTGGACAAATAAGAGTCCATTTTGTTTTAACTTTGTTTAAGTAGACCTTTGGTCATAGAATGTTCCATTTGTTCACGTATATATTATATATAAAAAGAGGGTGCGATAAGGGAGACCAATATGAAATTTCCATGTGACTATTGGGCCTACATGGGTTCCATAACCACAGTGGCGTAGCCATGGGGGCCGGGGGGGCATAGGCCCCCAGATTTTCTTCAAGCTCTCCCAGGTTTTTGCCTCCTGATAAAGTAATTGTGAAAAGATGAAATGTTTGAACTTAAATAAACTTTGAAGCATTTCTTTCAAAAACAGTAAATAAATAAAATGTGTAACAATTTAGAAAACATGCGTAAATGTGTGTGAAACATATTTTGTGTGCACGTATGAAATCAAGTAATAACTTCAAAATGAAAATTCTTTCACTAAATTAGATACCGTGTATAATCTGCACTGTTTTTATTGCATTACACTTCGAAGATGAAACGAACGATTCGACGGCAAACTCGAATGTGACCTTGTTAAGTAAAGACCCATTCTGCCTTTCGGATGGCTGGTACTAGATTTACTGAAAACAAGGCAATCATACACTGGAGACCATTATCTTACACAAAATATGCCGTAAGGGTAAGGTACTGCCCTCGAATAATTCTTCCCTTTCAATTCGTAGCAAGTAAGCCTATGTCTTGCCTCATTCCTTCCCACGACAAGTGCCACTGTAGAACGATTTTTTCGACAAGTCCTCTTTTTACTAGTTGGCGCTGGTGTCCGGGCCGATTTGTAAAATGTCCACAAGGTCCGCATTTCATGTGTTTCCCGCATGATCCATACTTCTGCTTTGCGGTTTAAGTATTTTGAGAGACTAACTCGTAGTATTTTAATGTTTAGTACGTAATGTACCGATTACTGAACAAATACTGCAACATTTTGCATCTAAACACCACTGAAAACCGGAAAACATTGTTTCTTTGGTAGTATGTATGTCACTTGTAAAATATCTACAAAGACTAAAAATGAGCATTTTGAAATTTTTCATGCTCCCCAAATAGGAAAATCCCAAAACGTAGGCCTATAATCAGTACCACCGTTTTGCATCTAGCAAATCTAACGCAAAGAAGTTTCTTAATTAGAGGAGGACATAACTAGTTTTGGTTTTCCTATTGAAGCTGAAATCTATTCAAATATTGCCGCATTTACGATCTACGGTCTCCTGAAGTTCACAATTTTTCCCAAGGGAAAGGGAGATACCGGTTCCCTTTAGTATCATCCCCCAGGCCATGGCACAGATCAGATATGCCCAGATTTTGGGTCCCTAAAAAGTGTATGCATTACCATTTTTCATAGACTGATTTTTTTATTCACACTATTTGAGAAGTGGCAGAAATGAAATTTGTATTAATGGTGGCGCTCCGCTTAGATAGTCTTTCCGCGCCTGACCCTTGGAGGGACCAGGCCCCCCTTATACGCCCCCTAAAATTTCCATCCTGGCTACCCCATTGCATAGCACGTGGCTTTCGTGGAGTCTTTTATAATAAGCCTAACTGTATTTACGATTGTTGCACTGTGAATGATCGGGCAACGGGTGCATTAGGTACCTGTTCACTTACCGAAACCTTCAAATTGAAACATTTCACGCAACCTACAAAAGGCACACCAAAAGCAGTGATCATATTCTAACAATAAAACTATAAAAGTATTCTTCATTGTTTTTAACTCAGGAGGGAATATTTGCTTCTACGCTGATGAACATTTATTACACCAAAGTGACTCAGTACATTCTGCAAGAGAAACACGTAAATGTGTATTAAATCCTGAACAGCGGGAAACTGCGCTGCTCTCGAATCCAATTTCAGATTCATGTATGAAGAGTGTGAATGATACCGATATTTCGGGATGACCGCGTGAATACTGTATGTATATATTATGTCGGTGATTATAGAAACTCCAACACTATACTAAGAACAAGTGGAAATTTTTATCTAAGCTATTCAGGTGGGAAATTTGACACATGTGACACCACCAGTGACACAGATCAACGTACGGTGAGGTTTTCCCAACCTTTCTTTTAAGGCTCCACATTTTTAAATATTTAGCCTGTGTTTAAATGGCAAACATTTCCGTGTACTTCTTGTGCCGCCAAATGCAATTCTAACCGCAGAGATACCAACACAGTTTTTGAAACCTTTTGAAACAAACAACATCAAACTTTTGATCTTTGTAACACCAGATCACCAATTGACACCAAATACAGTGCCGTTTTCCAACTTTTCTCTCATGAAATTCCAAATTCTCCTCGATACAACAAGTTCCACATTCTAAACATTTCTTTTAAATTAGAGCAGGCATTTCGGCAAGCTTCAAAATTTGCCATTTTGGTTTCTGATTCATTTTAAAAAGATTCACTGAAAAGACAAATTAGTCAAACAGTACCTTAACTGACTTATCACGTTAACCAACAATGTTGACTGATATTTTTTGACCCAGTTGAATTTGTTTCTGACAAATATTTAGCCGTCTTGACAAAGTTTTTACTACTATTCTTTGGTCCAGTACTACGAAATTAATCAGATTTCATCACAAATTAGTCAAATATAACTGACTAACGCTGCTGTTTTAGTGACCCCTGACCCGTCCCAGTTAAATGGATAATTCACGTTGTAAAGATAGGTTCCTGGTGTGTTTCGTGCTGTTTTTCAGGAAGATCAGATTTCATCACAAATTAGTCAAATATAAATGACTAGAGCTGCTGTTTCCTGGTGTGTTTCGTGCTGTTTTTCAGATATGCAAACCATACTATGGTTTATAGTGGGACCCATATGTGTCAAGATGTGACAGAAGGTATAGGTTTTACTATGACATTGCTTTTTGCAGCCTACATGCATGTAAAAAGCTCTGATTTCAAATAATATTTCTACGTTCCATACACTCATATGTATGCTGTCTTTGGATGACACCTAACAAATCCGCGAGGGAACAACATATTGCCAATATTCCATCACTAAATCTTTATCCTGTGGCAAGCAATATACTCTAACAACATCCTGTTCAAATTGAACCGGACAAAGATCAAATTTTTAACTAAATTTGGTTCGTTTTAATCAAAAACGACAAATTTTTGAACCGGAACTAGTCATATACTTGAACCATTTTATGTTCAGTGCCCATTTGATCGTTGTTTCGTTTCAATTTGAACTGGGCGTTTTTTTGAGTGCATGGCCATGTCTAAAATAATAATGTTCTTCTAGTCACACTCGACTTCTTGTGGCATGTGTTCCAAAAATATGGTCGTTCCCTTTTAAATAATAAGTAAGAATTAACGCCGTAGTTGGTATTGACCTCCAATTACTATCGTAGATTCAGCAAAAAGTGTGTATATATGTGCTTTCCATACCAGAACAATTTTCGTTTCGAATTCAAGTCCTTAAAAGACTGCCGCTTCAAGTATCCCATAAAACAACAAGAAACTTATAGAAGCGTTCGACTTAATGCATCGAATATGTTCTTCTGTCGTGAAACGTTGCAAGTCTAGTAGTTCGTTATTACTGAGCACAGTCCATTTATACAAAATACAATTTGCATTTTTTCTCTTTTATTGCATTGTGTAAAGTAGACGGTAAGGGACTCGACGAAACTACTGCATGCCTAACAAATATATGTTTAAGTGTTCGTTGATGCTCCGATGGCTAAACACAGAAAGTTTCCTTAATGGAGGTTAAGGCAACGACCTATGCACAACACTCCGATACATACACATCCCGTCACGCATCAGCAGTTCGAAAATAGTGTGTTGTCGAGTTGAATTCATGACTATGAAACGGTCTTACCTGTTAACAGGTTATGGAGTTCATAAAACTGACTGGCAGAAAGGTGAAAATCACTCAGGTACTAAAAACGAATACCCTTTTTGTTTTATGAAATAATATTTTGCATATTCCTTGTACAAGGAAACTTTACTACTATTGCAATTCAAGCTGTCGTTAAATTTCAATTTTGCAATAACATAGATATGAAAAAGGAAATTCAATGTACAATGTTTCATAAATTGTCATTTTCGGTTTGCTGTTTCCACAATGACAGAATCCACATTGTTGCAACGCGCATGTGATCCTTTCCATACACCTATTATACCTGTGTTGTAGACTTGAGCGTATCCAAATGCCCTAAATCCAAATTCCTTTGTACCGCTATTGAATCGCGATGTCCATACCGCCTTTCCAGTGTTGTAACAAGTCACAACTCCAGTCACTGCCTCTCAAAATGGTAGTGACTCGATAGAATTCAGGAGTAATTTTCCCATTGAAATAGTACAGTGACTCGTGTCAATGACTCGACGTCAGTCACCAGTTTTCAAACTTATAAGTGACTCGAGCCACTAGTCTAGTGACTCGATTACAACACTGCGCCTTTCTCACTCCCAATCTCTTTGAGAGAGCCACAACTGGAAAAAAGGCCGTGGTCGGCTGGATTTGAACCAATTGGTTGGAAACCGTAGAACTCCATTTAACTAACTTACTAAAACCGTACTTTTTCTTGACCTTGACTTGAACTTAACATGCAACATTAAAGATGTATGAAATGGGAATCTCTTTTGACCAAAACATAAATTTGTTGCCATTCATGTTATGCCGTTAAAAAAAACAAACAAACAAACAAACAAACAAAAAAAAAAAAAAAAAAAAAAAAACACACACACACAAAACACGGCAAACTACATTTAAACACATCAGATGGTTGAAAACTGTTAAACTATGAACGCACGAAAGGGAAAATAAGGTCTCAGCTCGGCGAAGAAATATTCCCTAACACCAACATGATTCCCATATTGCGCAGGCAACGTTTGTCGCGTGACATTGAATTATAACACACGCACGTCTTCGGTCTTATGTCTTTGGTGTTCTTTCTTCCGTCTCCGAATCTGATCTCCATACGTGGATCAGATCCCGATCTGATTTCGTAGAGATCAAGTATGATAGCACTCAGACAATACCAGATACCCCAAAGTACTCAAAAATCTAGCAGACCAGTCTAGAATATGTTCATTCGCAATAAGTACTTTTTACGAGTGTGACCACAATGAAAGCATGTATTAGTTGAATTCACAGATCATGTTACACTGTTAAAAATTTCTGTAAATTTACAGACTTTTTTTTAACTTAAACTTTTTGCATTTTACTTTTAATAGAGATTTTCTGTATCTTTACAGACACTTTGTATTGCTACAATAAAAAAATGTTGTTTAACATGTATTTTCTGTTTATTTGAAAAACCATTTCTGTCTGCTTTTTTAACCAAATTTTACTGCTTTGTAAAAATGTTCTGTAACTTTACAGAAATTTTAACAGTGTTTTGTATTTTTCTGATTTCACATAAATATACTGTCATTCAACAAACATTCATTTTGTTTTTAAGCTGAAAAAGAAACAAAAACAAGCCCAAACAAGCAAATAAGAAATAGCCAGAAAATTTTCGATAAATAACATGCACCGTTCTGCGAAGTTTCAGTTAAATTAAAACTTTTTTGGCAAATTTATGGCCCTGTTTGAAAATTAACTTACATTTATTATAAAAGCATACTTAGTTATTGCGTTCTTAGTTATGAATATCATACAACTGGTGTTTTGTCACACATTCTTAAGTAAAAAGAAATTGTAGGCCCTAATTTCAGAGCACTGACAATTGGTATACTGACGTCAACTCATCGCCACAGGCGCTCATGCACTTGATCGGAGCAAATTAAAAACGTTTCACAAATTTACTTGAAAGAGTCTGTAAATTTACCACTTTATGACGTAAATCTCATTTTGCATAAATGGGTGGAGCTTATTTTGTAGGCATTTCCCTTACAAAATGATTGCTGTTGCTTTAAATAATATCTTCTTTGGCATTTTTTAATCAGGAAGTGATAAACTTATTGTTTACCTTGTCTGAAAATGTTTGCAACCAATGTATTTGCATTTTTTGTCATATTTATTTTAAAAACAATTATTATATTGTACAAAAAATGTGACTTTCCAATTACAAAGTTCTTAGAGATAGCAGTCTACTTGACAACAGTATGACAACAAAGCATTCTCAATGTGTTTTGATTGAAAAACAACTTCGTAAGACACATTACGTTGATATGCAAATACCTGATCTACGTAATGGTGAAGTGCAAGTGACGTAATAACATATGAAAGGTAAAAGAGAAATATTATAATAAATATTAAAACGTCGGGAATGAAAACAGTACGCTGTAAATTAACATAAAATTAAGGTAAACAAAACAGAACAATTCTGTAATTCGATTTGACAGTAGACTTTTGTAAACTAATTTACATGCAGAAACTGTAAAGAAAAACAAAACCTTAATTTTTTTCATGATTACAGTCTAGATGAAAAAAAAAACATTATTTGGTTGGAAAAAAATTTGCCTTAAAAATTATGTAAATTTACAGGAAAATTTTTTAACAGGGTATAAAGACTGATACCAGTTTGACCCCACACCACCTTTGATCTCATGTGGTAAGCAATGGAGTAGAAGTAGGGAAAACAAGCCAGGGAGCAACAACTGGGAAAAATGACGTAGGCAACCCGACTTAAACCAATTGGTGGGAAACAAGCCGTAAAATTCCATCTAACCCACTTACTCATAGGGTGGCTGTGTTTAATTCTTAAGAAGCGAAGTCAAAGCTTGTCATATAAATTTGGTGTAATTAAGGACCATTGGATGAAACTGTCAAGTATGCTAATCATGAAAATGTGAACTTGTATGTGATATCATAATATGAATAATACCGAGAATGCAGTCGATCCGCAACGGGACCAAAATTGCTTTCTTTCTTGTAAAATTTATGCATAGCATCTTGTGGCATCATATCTCATTGATTTATTATTATTGAAACTGGTAGTTTTGAAAAAAAAAAAAAACGTCATTCAATTGGGTATGCTTCACTGTAAACAGAAATGTAAATTTTTAGTAAAAAACTGACCCGCTAGGATTCCGGGGGAAAACATATTTAACAGTTTTGCATTAGCCATGCAGATTTATAGAGATTGCACATATGTACAGTAAGCCCTTTCTCCTGAAAACTGCGCTTGACGGTCATTTTAGAATTAGAAATGAAAGTTGCTTGATTGATACCTTTTATAATGCATTTACGCAGAGCTGTCAAGCAACAGATAGAATGCCGGAAACCCAGCTGACAGTATTGCTCTAAAACAGTGTATAATTGCTGGAAATTCTTCAAAATGAATTAAAAATTTGACCTTTTTAATGAAAACGAAACTTCCTATACAGAATGTGTGATTTGACCGTATTTTCGATTGTAACGAAACTGCTTGTTGTGTAGTTATCAGAATGTCGGGCCGATGTGCACTGCGGCTGCTTAACAAAAAGTTCTTAACTGGCTAAAGATTTTCTCAATGCCCATTCTAATTCGTAACTCTGACAAAGAATGCAATCGATACGATACAAAAGCAACAGCGAATTAAGAAATTCCTTTGAAGCAGTTCGCATAAGCTGAGAAAAACTGACTTTTCAAATTTCAAAAAAATTGCAGATTTGTTGGGAAAATTCCTTCGCTACAAATAAATACCAGATTCTCTTAAAACCTTCCTGTAACGAATATAAATAAAGTAAAGTTACACGGGCAGAAACAAGTCGATCATGCCACATTGACCCTCGTCGAGGCTGGTATGTATTATGCGATAGTTTGCTGCGCGTATGTTCAAAAGGATAGTCCGAATCCAAATTAATTTTGGTATGTTAAAGAGGATTATAATCTAAGCATTCTGGTAAAATTTTTATTCATTTCCCACGTTCGGTTTTCGAGTTATTAGCGATTGAATGTGGCAGATTTTCTACATAAAATGAACTTGGAGCAAGCAGGCGTAATGTCATGGCTTCACATTGTCAGCCAATGGTTTGTTTTTATTTATAATTTACCACTAATTTTATGCGACAAAACATTTATATATAAATACCATTGGTGAATCCTGAACAATGAGATTTTAAGAACTTCATGTGCCTTGGGGGCAAGATAACATCTCTAATCAATCCAAGGTCAAACTAACAGGAAGAAAAAATAAAAGGAAAAACAAAAACATTGGCCAACAATGTGGCCAACCTGCTTGCTTCGAATTCACTTTCCATAGAAAATGTGTCAACTTCAATTGCTAATATCTTGAGTACCTAACATGGGAAATGAATGAAACTTTTACCAGAATGCTTAGAATATGTTCCTCTTTAACATATCAAACATAAATTTGGTTCTGGACTTTTCTTTTAATAACATACCAACACAAAAATGCCCTCTCACTGTATGAAAGGAGATATAATATATGGGATATAAGAATCTTTACTGACCACAAAAGGAATTTGCTGCCATAACATCTGATCAAAGACTGCATCAATATTAAACAGTCAAAAAGTACTGTAGGTGGAAACACTACCTAAAAATATCCACAAAACGAGTACATCAGTGTCCCAATTTCCATAATTAAACTGTTGGCTGTCTCATGGTAAAAAAATTTCCTATATCTCTTGTTCTTCATTTGATTACAACTGAAACTATTCCCAAAACAAAGGACCCAGTGCTCCTTCTTCTTGTGGCAATAATTAACCTGTCTGGAAGTTAAAAAGATCCCCCATAACTTTTTGTTCTACATTAGATCATATTAACTATTATCAATTTATAAAAAAAAGACACACACACATTCAGTGTTCTTACTTCCTTGTGAAATGATTGGCAAGAGTTAACGTGTCTCGTGGTAAAATGACCTGTACCAGTTGTAAACAATAGGAGTTCCACATGAAATGCTCTAAGCAGTATTACTTCATCCACCACATGCCGTCACACAGGAAAAAGGAAGCAAATTTTCAACAATACTGTGTACTATAGCTGATTAACGGAACATATTAGTTTAGAACATTATACTAGTTGGTGTAAAGTCTATTCTGCCTTATATTTGTCCACCTACTCTTTGCAGTATTGTGGACTGTACCCCTACCGAGATGCGACACTTCAGTGTGTGTGTGCCACAATACTACAATGCTCTTTAGCTTGTTTAGCATTTAGCGACACCGTACGCGATATACTACAGGTACAATGCGGCCCTTGTGTGATGAGCAAGTACACTGTATATAAATTTGACTTACTCAAGTATTCTTTTACAAAACAATAAAATACATAAATGCCAAAATAAAACCCGCTCATTTCAGGCCATATCATAACCAAAAGTGACCATGAAGTCTTGTTCCCGTCTACATGACTCACTCAACATAATGAGCTCGATTGTAAAGCAATTAAGAAACATTGAACGAAAGAACTGCCCCTCGAAAATGAGAAGCGTGCCTAAGGTACTGTCCATGACGTCATGGATAGTACAAAAATCAGGACCAATGGTGCGAAATATATTATTTCTGTAGCTATTGACAAAACTGCAGTGTACTATACGGTACAAAAGCGCAGAATAATCACGCAGGCTAAACTTTCATCACGAGAAGTTAAAATTGCTAAACAAAGAGTTCTCCGAGACAATGAAACACACATCTAGATATTCATGTATCTAGTCCAAGTGAAGTGTTTGTATTACTTTTCCCTTCATAAATAGTGTCAGTTCCTGTCGGTTGCTACAGCCGATTCTAATTGTATGAGCAAAGGATGTGTGAATGCACTCATACTAGCTGATTAATATTTAATGAAAGGAATAGTTGTATTGACAAATTTTAGGAAGGATTATAAGACTTACCCTCAGTTTCCAAATAGTCGAGTGGCTAAACATGTAATGAATGTGTAAAGGTGTATGGAATGTTGAAATGGAATGTTTTTTTTTTTTTTTTTGAAAAAGGGAGGCCTTCCTGTTATATCCCGCCTCAAGACGAAGGTTCGGCAAGTGAAAGGTGGGATGTGAAACCGAATTTGGTTTCTTGGAACGTGGGAGCAATGCATACATAATCAATGGGTGACGATCTCAGCTGAACATGCAGGGACAACCATGTGCAATTCTGTAGAAGTGCCATATGCGTACATGATAATGTGCTTCATCAGGGCGCGACTGTTTTTGTCAGGCGTGTCAGAGTAATAAAGGGGAACTTTTCGATTTAAAAATTTTTTAAATGTATTGTTCAAGATCCGAAAAGTGTCATTAATTGAAGTAGCCTATATTGCGCAAAGAATTCTGGTTTTTAATTTTTTTTGTAATTACGATGTTACAAAGTTCAGTTTATACCAAATACACTAAAAACACTCTAACTTTATAGTCCTGAGCACCACCTTTGCTCGAACTGGTGTTCAGTACACACCAAAGTTCCTCAAAGGCTTGGGATGTTTTCAATTACAAGATAACACGAGCAAATTGCATGATGAACAGGTGTAAAAAGTGCCAAAATTTTGTCCCGAAAATAGAAAAGGAGAATTTCATCTTGTATTTGTTTTATTATTTTGCAATTTGCTCCTAACGAAAGCTCAAAATAAACGCTTCTCTGATTGTACTTACAGGAATTGGAAATGCCATTTTCTAGCTTAGCAACAGCATACCAGCTATGGCCTCCTTCCAGGTAAGGTCACTCAATAACATGTAAACCAGACCTTCCCCTTGTTTCCTGTTTTACTATCATATTTACCTATAACATGGTAATTTGACAATTTCATACCGCGATATATTATCAGTATCTGTTATACCCTGACATATCATAACTTCAGTCACGTCACTGAGTTCTGGAAAATCGACCATTTTTTTTCAAAAAAAAAAAAAAGTCCGTAAACATCTCGCTCCAGCCGGCTGAGGCGCTCCATTTATATAGTGGACCAGTCATCAAAATTACAGCACTTACACAAAAATACGCAGGTCTTTCTCATGAAGAATATCATGGTCATGAGGCTTCTTGATAACTCAACTTTTGTCTGAAATGTTTACAACGCAGAATTAAATTAGTAATACAAAGTAACGAAACGCACTTGAAGTCTCCCACCCCCCTTCAAATTTTCCCACAAACTTACACATTAAATTAGCTCTGTTTTGAGGCCCCTTCACCCTCGAGTAAAGTCATCATCTATTTCAAGATCCCTCAGTTGAAATCTGAGAAGTTTGTCAATCAAAGAACTCCAGAAGTTTTTACCATGGTCGTCTAGAGTTTGTGCTATAGAAGTTGCAGTTTTTATACGGCACACCTACCAGTAAACCTCTTCAACTTAACAGAAAATGTCACTACAATTTTAAATATGAACTTTAAAAAGTCTAAATTCCCTTCAATCAATCCTGAACTTTTAACACCCTCCCATTCTTGTGTTCCCTTAGAGAAGTTTTATTACCTGGTTAGAGGAGGTAAATATAAAAAAAGTTGGTTTAAGCTAGAAAATTAAAGGTGATGGATTGTCTTGAAAATATTGCCAGTTTCGTCAGAATTTTGTTGATAACTTTGTGAAGAAGTACCGGTATGTGTCCTACGTTATCAGCTATAACATCACAGCAATGAACAACGTCACAGTCGGTAAGCAAGTGCTGAGTGTTACCAATGCTCAACGTATGATCTTATCCGTACATGTGAAGCTCATTTTTTTTTTCTAAAACAACACACAAAGTGATCTATCATGGGGGAGAATCAGGTACAAATGGCGTAAAACATCGGCAATTGCATAAGGAAAGGAAAAAGACACCCCGTATTTGTTTTTGAAGCATTCCAATAATGGTCATATGGGCATATTAGGGACCGTCTGAAGGTGATACGTTCGCATGCAGGTCTGGGGCTGCACTCCTCACTCTTTCGGCTATCAACGTTACCTCGAACGGGAGTTTAGCTTAACACGGTTTACCGTTACCTGCGTAGCAGGCTGTACGGCATACTCCTTGTTAAGTCATATCGCTGACGCCTGTCAAAGTGAATACCGATATTCATAAAAATGTTTGTGGCCTCGAGACTGGTTGAATGTGAGTGAGTTTTCACAAGAAGACAACTTCTGTTACCGTTTAAATCGTGCAGTAGCAGTGGCGTAGCTACTGGGGGGGGGGGCAGGGGGGGGGGGCAAGTTGCCCCCCCCTGGAAAAATTTTGGGGGAAATTTGATGAAAATGGGGAAATTTGAATAATCTTCTTATTATTACAAAAATTTCTCAAATTTTTTGTTAGAATAAGAAATTGTGAGACATTTCTCATACATAATTCGTATTTTCATGCAACAAATTAACTCAGATTTCGTCAGTGTCGCATGAACCGGCCCAATTTGCGTTCCACAGAAAAGTCCTCTCCGCGTAGCAGATTGAATGTTCTCTTGTGCTTGTATACGCACGGGGTTATGATCAGTGCATTTCAGTGCACAGGGAGCTGTTATTCAGGTGATACTTTGGGAATTCAGTAAAAGGATGTGAAAACTGACAAGCCACTACCGTAGACCCCGAGGTTGTTATGTTCTTCTACAAGCTGGCAGTAGCTGTACGATTTTACTCTGTGTACATAACGATGGATGGGGCTGAAACATTCCACGGCCAACGATAAACTAGAAATTAGAATTAGCAGGATCCGTTGGCACACTTAGATTTTGTTACTTAGCCTAATCCTTGGAGGCCTACAAGCTAGTTCGGGAAAATAGCTTTCTGCTCACTTTGAGTGTAACAATAAATGGACAATGAGTACCTTGTAGCCTACTACACTTAACAGACTGCTTTTCTAACAGGATATCCTATGTGATCGAGCCACTATTAGGCCTCCTTAGTGGCGTGCGAAGGGGAGACCATTGGGCCATTCCCCCCCCTCACAGATGTCATTTTTTCTTTGTGCTTAAAAATACGTAGTCTAACTTTATTAACACAGATTTTACTTCAAAAGATAGCATATGTGGCACCAGATTGCTTATAAGGACACCCAATTTTCAGAAATTTTCAAAAGGGGAGGATTGTCCCTGCAAGGTCTTTCAGTGATGCCAACTTTTTTTTAATTCCTAAAAATAGACTTAGGCAACTTCTGTAAAATTACAATTTTTACTTAAAAAGGTAGACTCTGTTTCCCACTGGTGGCATCGATAATAAAGACTACATGTTTAGATTCTCTTTACAAGCATAAGTACGCTATTTTGACCATCTGAGGGTCTGATTTTTGGAAATTTTCTTTACGCTCCGCGCCAACCAATGGTGGCGCTTCGCTCGATCTTTTGGGCAAAATTACATTTTTGGGGTAAAATTAGCTCTTGACTCTCTGATCACTTTGCAGTTTGTGAACATTTATTGAAGTGAGCATTTTATTTCAAACGACAAAAGAAGAAAGCCACTGGCCAGATTCTTCGTATTAGCCTGGAAAATGCTATTTCCGGCCATCTAAGGGGTCTGATTTTTCCAAATTTTCTCTACGCTCCGCGCCAACCAATGGTGGCGCTCCGCTTAGATAGTCTTCATGACGAAAAAACATTTTGTGGCCAAGAAAAACCACAAATACCGATCAATGCTCTCTTATTTTGAACAATAAAAGTGTGCAAATTTAATGACAAGTTTTTCTTCGCAAGGTAGCATAAATGGCATAAGGAAATGCATGTCAAGACACAAAAGTTTCAGTTTTATCCTCATGAACCACCACGATTCAACTTTTAACACTGTTCCTGTCAAAGTTGAAAATCTCACACCATTTTGCATCTAGGCTCCTTGAAAACGTCAAAAAATTTCCGGAAACCCCTCCCCTTAGACCATACTGCATGCCTCTCCCCATTCAGAGAAATCATGCGTACGCCACTGCGTTAGTACATACAAATAAACCAGATATTGTTTACCAAAATAATATACTTTGTTATTTCCGATTGCTCTATGTTTCACTTTAAGATTAAAATGCAGGTAATATTACAAAATGACATGGTAATGTTGTTATACTTGTAAGTTTGCACGTGTTATGTGAAATACATACACATTGACCGGGAAAAGTTTTGGGGAAATTTCATACCTTTGCCCCCCCTGAAAAAAATCCTAGCTACGCCACTGGCTCTTAATGTCATTACAATGCAACATTTCTAGTGTTTTCCTCCTAAAGTGTCGACACATTGGTAGTCGGTAATCATCTCCCAAGCCAACCCCCCCCCCCTTTCGGCACTTGTGATTGTTTAATTTAATAATGGTGGGAAGTGATAAATTCAGTTCGTGAATTGCAAATTGGAAACGACAGCCAAAAATGTTGAAAAAGAGCCCTTGAATTAGAGTTATGGACCGTGGGCAAGGGGCGTCTCACGGGCATTACCACAAGCTTTCCGACGTAGTATTTTTTCGACTCTACCGAACTGATCTATTGAAGATTAAGTCAAGTGGTAACATTACGTAAAGTGGTCTCTTCCACGTTAAATAGTTGCCACAACAAATTGGCGAAAAGTGTTAACGAATATTTTGTATTGAATGAAAATAATACAGCGCATTCTCTTGAAAAACATGTTTAAGACATCTCTTCTTTGAAGTTTTCATAATTTATGACACTAATTATTTTAATGTTGGATTTTGGAACTGTTTGGTGAAAATCAAGATGGCGGAAAAATAGCCGTCAAAATGAATAAAGTTTTTTAAAAATGGCAACAGCTTTTTTCCAGTTGTGGCTCAGTGGCTTGTTTTCTTAACTCCATTAACCATGCTGAGAACCAAACACAATGGCAGCAGGTTTTCAAAGTCTTCGATATAACCCGGCCAGGCTGGACCCGAAGTCCCGATTTCCCTACTGCAAGTGAAATGTCTACTGCCACCCGACCAAACCTTGGGGTAACTTCTGAGGCAACAGCAGAAACACGTCAACATTAAAGTCCATTGTCGATTAGGTAGGAGTCGTCTAGCTGAGGCCGCCTCATTGGAAAACCGAGAAAAATTCTTGATTTGTAGTGGACATTAAGAATAACAAAGCGCCTTTGGATGTAGACAGATTGAGATATAATGAAAAGGGCGTTCTCAGTCAAGTCGGTTATTCGGGGCGGGGTAGTTTATGGCTTGTAATTCAGTAACGGAGCAGAGAAAATGTAGCCAGTGAAATCATGGTCGAATCAATCATGCATGCGTCTCTGTTACTTCGCTCGAGTCCATTATTAGACAAAAATAAGGGAAATACCCCATTCCTTTCGATATTAAATTAACATATTAACCTCAATGTTCAAGCATTCTACAGGCTGTTAAACATTGCTTCCTCAACTAGTTGCCCGTAATTTCTACATGGTTGTGCACTTTCGTTTTGAACCTATTCAGGCAAGTTTGTTACTTGCAATACTAGGTTTACTCATGGTTTTTGATTGGTGAAAAGAGGTGCAATTGTTTCACAAAGTCCTTTGAACTTAAAAGTTTATAATGTGGCTTGACACAATCATAAAAGTACAGCATAAGGGCATGTAAAGAAACCTTGTGAACGTATGCTATGGACTTAATAGTGTTCTTGTTTGTTGCATATCATATAGCGTTAGTAATCGTATCTGGTATATTGGTTGAGTGCATACACAGTGCAATCATCCCTTAGGCTATAGGCCTACATGTAACCAGCTACACGCTTGTTTAACTGTTTGTGCTCTTTTTAAAGAATAATTTTACCATAGGCCTATTTACCCTTTTAAGGGAAGGAAAGCTAATTAAAGAAACAGATGAAAGTGAGGTGTTTCCGCCGAAACAACTGAACAGCCATATAAATGGAAGAGGATGGCAATATTGCAGTAGATGCCAAAATGAAGAGGATAGGACTGAATTCCAGGATGATAAAGCAAACAAAACTCCTACATCTCAGACATGGTATCTGTTGGCAAAATTTGATCGGTCCTCTGACAGCCCGTTTGCGGCCACTCTGGCGTCGTCGGAAAAATGTCCGGTGGCTCGCTGAAAATCGCTGGTGGACATGATACTAATTGGTTCAAAATTTCCTACCCATCATGCACCTCTGCGAATTTCAGAGGATCTTGAGCGGCTCATTGTTGCCCATTAAAGGCCAATCCTCTCATCCCAAACAACACTTCTTGTAGGGGGTACAGAAACTCTCCATTGGCCCAGCTTATTGATTGACTGTTAAATCAAACAATGCAGATTACCAAAGCTTATATTACACAACATGGGCTGTACTGAGAGTGTTTTTATTATATACATAGAACGTCTCTAAACACACCCTGGAGCAATAAACTGAGATTGTGACTGGATAAGGATGATTTTGAGACAATTGTGGGAGGGGCTAAAGTAAGAAGGTAAGGAGAATTGGTACTCTTTGGGGTGAGAGAACTGAACCTTTAAGGACGCCGAAGGAGCACCAAATATTGCTGACTGCGACCGATGTACCTTAAAAAGTTCTGCAGCCCAGCTCATGTATGAGCTGAATAAACTTTGCAAATGCGTAATTTCTTCTTAAATTTATGAGTGAGCATATTGTTGGCACATATATGGTGCTCACAAGAGTTGCAGTATCAAATAATTCCAGGCAAAATTCATTTTTCCCTCCGTTAATGATTTTTAAAAGAATCCTACTGTTAAAGAAAAGTGATTGACAGAATGTCTGAAATAGAACAGTTAACCTAGTAGAGTTATTAACAAAGACAGCTGTTTAACAGCAGGTCATCTGATCTTGTATGATCACACACTCCTGGAAATTTTGCCCAATACTAGGGTTACCAGACAGCTGAACATGTCTTCCTTTTACAGGTTTACGCATGGTGACGTCAATCTGTAAAAATTTTTAAAATTGCCCACAACGTCCAGATTTCATTGCACTTCTTAATTTTTATGCCCTTCTTAAATGATTTGACGATTTTCCCCTGATTTTTCTTAAATATCGTAAGACCTTACATCTAAACATCCTTTAAAACTGCAAAAATATACAAAGTGGAAGAGGAGAAGACCCCTCCCCTAAGACTTTCTTCCAGAAACTCAAAGGAGAGAAGGGGGACGAGTTTATGCCTGCCAAACTCGAAGTCCAAGTTAATGATGCCTTTTGCCAAAGATATAGGTAAAGGGGGAGGAGGGGGTAAAAACTTGCTTCCAGACCCCTATAAGGTGGCAGGACCTTTACATTTTGAATTCATTTAGCAATTCAAAGACTATAATTTTAATGTGCTGCCCTTTACAGATATTTACTAATGTTGTTAATACAATCACCTAATATATTCCATCAACTGTCGCTTTGAAAGTTCTAATAGAGTTTGAGCTTTTGTTTGTGAAATTGCTTACAACTAACGATGGGCCTGTACTGGTTACAATAAATGGAATAAGATGAAAAAGCTCTCGGATTGTTATTGGTTTTCAGAGTTCAGGATAATCCTGCTTACTGGCAATGTTGGCGGCAGCAGCTAGTCACGTCATCGGTAATATGGTGTACGTTCTCAAATATGAATGCTAAGTTACCACATGACCATCACACTTTAAGATTTCATGGTCGGAAATAAGGTTAAGCTTATAAATTATTATGCAATTGATCATGGAAAGGCGAGAATGCAGCTCTAAACTAGAAAAACTGTATTTGCACGCAAATAAACCTCATTGTAGTGCGCGGTGAAGGGGTTAAAGAAGGCCTTGATGAGACGTTTTAATGTCATTTAGGAGTTTATGGTTTCCAAGTAATACAAATACGTAGTAAACTTGTGAACATTGCATTTGAGTGATCCACCGAACAGGGCATCTTTTAGGTAACCTGGTAAAATGACCAGGAATTTTCTGGTGGCTGAAACTGCTCGTTTCGGGAGGGAGTTTGGAACAGTTTTCAAGGGTTTTGAAAGTGGCTGTTTCCAAAAAGGTTCTGGTTGCCAAGTCACGACGATGTTCACTTTAAAAAAAAGGCGGTTCCAGATATATGCTTGGTCCAGCTGTTGAACGGAATTCACCCATCTGGTCAGTCTTTGAAACAAGACGAACGTCTAGACGAGTTGCGGTGGCGACACACCAAGTCGTCTTATACTTTTAAGGTGATTTCACGACTGTTAGATACTAATAGCTTTTGAACTTTGGGCATGGACTCTACTACTGTAACAAAGAAGCATATTTGCCTTTTTAAAGAGGATATTCAACGAGGTTTCCCTTCATGGAATACTTCATTTTCTGTACAATTCGCGCCAACCTATGGTGGCGCTCTGCTTAGAATAATCATCCTTCTCTCAGAGAGGTTGAATCCCACTCAATACCACAGAATGCACTTTAAAAACACTATGGTCAACTATGCACTGACTTAAACGTATGGTCAAAAAGTGACCAATTAATGGTTAGATTTGACCATAAATTAGAAAATTTTGACCAAAGTTGGAGGTGAATGGTTGGACCATTGTTTAGGTCGGTGCATAGTTAATTAAATCAATGGTCAATTTGAGGCAAAGAGATGAAATGAACGAACGATTTGGCTAAAAATTTACATGCTTTGCTTCGTTATTTTCACCATAAATTGGCTGGGTGGGTTTTAAGAAGTACTAAATTGCAACCCCTTTGCAAAATTTGTACCATTCCATGAATTGAAAATGCTAGAAACATGCTGTACTCTATACCAATGTAGTCAATTTTAGCCATTTCAAATTTGTTAGAAAATTATCTCTCAGAAACTGACAAGTAAAAAGTCAAAAGATTCTGAAGATACGAAGCTTGTCACAGCCTACCTGAATTTATTCCGAAATTCAAAGTGCAGTACAATTGCACAATATACTCTGCACCTGCATGGATCTATCAGTCTATCGGAAGTTTATCTATGTCATGGTAGCCGAATAGCCCGAATTGGTTAAATGAGAATGAATATAATGTTTTGCCAAATTTGCCAAGCGGTGGGGACTTGGGCGATTTATTGAGGGGGGTTCCAGCCCACGTAAGCCTACACCCCCTCCTCCAACGTAGCAACGCCACTGGGGCCATGTCTTGAAATCGTGTAAAATAGCTCCGTAATATACCGGTTCAAATTGGTGTTGTTATCGGCTAGCATGAATATAATTTTTTGCCAAAGTTGCCAGGCGGTGGGGACCTGGGCGATTCATTGAGAGGGGTGGGGACTCCAGCCCACCTAAACCTATACCCCTCTTCCTCCGCTTCCTCCGTAGCAACGCCACTGAGGCCATGTCCTGAAATCGTGTGAAATAGCTCCATAATATACCGCTTCAAATTGGTTATTTTTATCGGCCAGCATGAATATAAGTTTTTGCCAAAGGTACCAGGCGGTGGGGAGCTGGGCGATTCATTGAGGGGAGGAGGCTCCAACCTTCTTAAGCCTACACCCCCTCCTCTCCGGTAACAACGTTACAGCGACCATGTCTTAAAATCGTGTAAAATAGTTCCGTAATATACCGATTTCAGAGCATCATTAATTGAAAAAAAAATTCCACCATAACCTATTAAAAGTTTATGCATTTCATCTTGCCATGCTAGCCCCTATGCTACGGTATAATACCTGCATGAATTGCTATGGCTGGAGTAATCCTAACAATCCCCTGCCCCTTCCAGTTTTCTTAAAGATGATTTGTAATGATTAAATAGTTACAAATTACACCTACCAATACATTACATTTAAAATACCCATAACCTAAAAATTACCCACCATCTCTTCTAAGACTACTTAAAGGCCCAGTTCTCTCACCCCAAACAGTACTAATTCTGCTAACCTTCTTACTTAACCCCCCCCCCCCCCCCCCCACAATTGTCTAAAATTCATCCTCAACCAGATACAATCTCAGTTTATTGCTTAAACTAGGGTATAGAAAAACTAATCAAAACACTCTCAGTACTATTCATGTTGTGTAATATAAGCTTCGGTACTCTGCATTGTTTGAATTAGCTGTCAATCAAAGAGCTGCTCGAATTGAGAATTTCGGTACCCCCGTACCAAAATTGTAGTTTGGGTGAAAGGTTTGGCCCTTTAATACGGAAAGTTGCAACTTTCTGCTTACTATAAGTTGACCCTTATCAGCTTATGTTATGTGACGTAGACACTAAATTAAGACCGTGCACAGAGGGCCAAATTGTTGGTTTTCGGACGAAGATTTGAACATTACAAGACATTTCGTAACTGTAAATTTCTAGCTAAGTGGCTCGTTCATTTCATCTCTTTGCCCTTTTCGGAAATGGAAAGGTAGCAAGACATTTATGAGCTAATTATTCTCTAGTTTGTTATAATTATGTCAGGGAGTTGTGGTGTTATCAGGAAAACGTTTAACTTATTCATGATAAAGTCCATTTTTCTCTTTAAAGTGATTCGTTCAACTATTGCAGACGGGTTGTTGGAATGATGAAATTCGTCTTCTACGGAATCTTTTACTCCACAGTATATTCGTATTCATAGAACTGTCTTACTTATTGCTTTTATATATTTTAGGTAATCGTTTCATCAATTGCGAGTCATGGCCATACATAAACTTACAACAATGACAATATTTTCTTCCGTAGTAAAAGGACATTGTCAAAGAAGCGACAAAAAGTCCTTGCTATAGAATGTAATAAGAAACGTGTCTGATTAATAATGTGGTGACAGACGAATCGCAGCTAATAGCTATAAATTATAAACATCGACATTTTGGTATTCACGTTTCATTATAGGACGTAAAAATGATGCAATATCTTTATGACTGATTACTGGATGTTTCGAAACTCTGATTGTGTAAGACAATATCGTTCAAATTTTATTAAATACTAAACTTAGAAATAATTTGGGAAGGTATACTAGTGATGTATATGAACGGGACTAATACCATAGTTCTTCTGTCCACGCAACCATGGAACGACCCCCATGGTTTTTCACGGACACGGCAAAGGCAAAAGGTAGCACACCACTAATTCAAGGGGTATCCCAGCGAAGGAGATTACCCTACGAATTTAACACCCTAGAGAAACTTTTTGGGGGGCAGATTAGACCATGTTAGTGACGAGATGTGTTCAATTTGTGATCTCTATGTGGTAGGAAAGTAGTTGAAGTAATCAGTCTGCAAACATAAAGAAAATTGAAGGTATTTCGGGCATTTTTTTTTGCAATATATCCTTCCGCGATGCAAAACGGCATTTTGAATGAGTCAAAAAACAGGAACCACTACTCTATTATACAGGCCCTTCTAGCGCGAACTCAACATCGTGTAAGCAAGAAATGGTGGTGTTAGTAAAACAGGGGCAGCAGAAAATAGCATTCCCAGCCAACATGCCCAGCTGGGCCCAAACTGGGTTTCAGCTGCGCTACTTGCTGGGCCCCAGCTGGGACCCATTCGTGTTTGTCAGGTGTTCCCACGTGGGGCCCAAATGGGCTAGCCTTTCCCAGCTGATGCACAAATGAAGCCCAGCTGGGCCCCGCTTCAATAACTGAAGCCTAGCTCCCCTTCAGCTGGGAAAGGCTAGCCCAGTTGGGCCCACGTGGGAACACCTGACAAACACGAATGGGTCCCAGCTGGGGCCCAGCAAGTAGCCCAGCTGAATCCCAGTTGGGGCCCAGCTGGGCATGTTGGCTGGGTTCTGCTAGCAGCGTGGGTGGTCACGGGCAAGTTTTCACGTATGAATGGATGTTCACTTTACGCATGCACGGACGCGGACACGCACGCGGATCACGCATTAGGGACGAATGGATGGCAGGCTTTACCCTTCTTGAGATATTGTGTTTACAAGCAAAAGCATTACAAATACACTCACACATCAGTAACCATCATATAGATTCCTTGCATACCTCGGGCAAGGAATAAAATAGGTCCACTTACCAGAAGTTGTTCATCCTTTTCAAAACGGGTCTTTATTTCCTTTCCTAAGTCATTGTTGAGTATCTTGATATCCTCATTTTCTATCAGCCAGCGAGCAGCAAAAACAACACTTCTAGGCCTAACATTTTCAGAAAAAAACAGCAGTTTTATAACTTAATTTCCTCTTACATTTGACAGAAATTACTTGGCTCTCTTCAAGTCTTATAGGTAAAGTTTTAATTGTTGTCACCACATCAGACGGAACATTAACAACATTTCTCTTAACACCAAATTGCCTTCCTCGAGGAAGCTCACGTAACTGCATAAAAGGTGTTCGTAAAGCGACCAACCTTTCTTCAAGACGATGTAATTTCAATTCTTCTGGTATCTCATACATTTTCATATTATTATCTCGACTTAATAACGGAACTCTACCTTCTTTTATATATTTTAAACAGGTTTTACAGACCATCCTTTATCTATATCTTCTTCCTGCTTACAAATACTAGTATTTCCACTAAATCTAACTAAATTCACCAACAGTGCAGAGGCCGCGGAGCCAATTTTGAAGTGCGGGGGCTAATCATCGAAGCGGCCCAATATGTCCAATAACATAAATGCACTTTAAGGCGGCCCAAATTGCCCACAGCAAAATAAGTGCGGGGGCTAAAGCCCCCTAGCCCCGAGTCTCCGCGGTCCCTGCAGTGCACATTCTTAATACCATAACTGCTCACAATAAAAGCAAACATATGTAGGCCCTCCATAATTTTATTCCAAAAGCGATGTTGCAATTCCTTAATTGGATTCTCCTCTTCTTTTCTAAATTGACGCTTACTTATTTGTTCTCTAAGCATCATTTTAGTACTATCACTTGCAATACCCACACTACGTTTTATCACAAAACCTTTATTTTCCCAACATTTATAGCTATCTTCAGTCACTCCCGTAGGCCCTTGCACTAATATATGATTACTCCCCTCGTTTAAACAAACATCTGCTCTCTTCACATAACTTTGCATTGACATTTGATTACGCTCCTGTTAGAGTAAAATGTCTCCCCTCTTCAATATGTTACATTCAACACCGGAAAATTCTTCACTATGTTCACTAACACAACCCCTCTTCAACCAATTCTTTATAACGTTGCTCTCATGTACAGACTCATTATCTTCTATTTCCAACACTACGTCATAATGAACTTCCTCTGTATTGACTAAATAAATGGCACGTTTTTCCCGATTAACTACGCTACTTAAAATACCACTTTGAGGATAACGTACCCATTTCCATGTACCATTATATTCTATAAAAGTATATATATATCAGTTTCCAAAAGTCTTGCAGCTGCAATTATTTCAACCTCTGTAGACCATACACCATCCCTATCCATTCCAGTAGAAGTAACATATTCTTCCTTAGTCATTATTGGTACCGGCAACTCACTCCACACAATGAACTTACAATGACTTGTCTTAAATAAAAATGATTATCTTCTACCCCTGTAACCAGTAATGCCAAACACCGAAAAAAACAATTACCATCCCCACGTACTTTTCTCACACGAATCGGCCTACTCTCAACTGAAATACATTTTCCTATTTCAATGGACGGCAAATCAAACTCCCCAGTTTTCACAAAAACCATGTTCGAATCTATCAACACAAGCTTCCTAAACATTTTTTCTCTCCAACAGCTATCAACAACGAAAAATAAAATGTACATGTAGATCTTTCGGAACGTATAAATAATACATCACGATCGTCATGTTCCCTACTTTCCCCATCATCACACCTCTGACTTTGTTCATATTCACTAGAACTTTTTTTTTTGTTTGTTCCCAACTCTGATATCATCATTTTTCTCCCCTTCATAACTTTTTTCTTGAAATTCACCCTCATATTTTCTTTTTCTTTGTTGCCAACCTTTCCTTTCTAAATTAAAAATCTTTCAACGGCCCTTCTTAGGCATTGTAATATTCTTCAGATAATTTTAAAATTTAAAATAACAAATGTGACATAACCAGACATCTTGATATAACACAAATATTAATACTCGCCAACTCATACAAATAATATTTACATACCAATAACAATGTTTCCCTCCAACAGAAACTTACTTTATCAAAATCGTCGTTAGTGTGAGAAATTCACACAGCTCTTTAAAATCACAAAAGCAGTGAACAAAACTCCTCTAAACTATCAAACATTTTACTCCACCGCAACCCCGACCATGCCACTTGAAAAGAATAAATCCCTACAAAACATTCCTCATATAAATACTCAAAATTCACTAAACACCAATCTGTAATAAATACAATACGATGAATTAAAAAAAAAAAAACAACCAAAATGATGGCGCTGTGTTAAATTAACAAACAACCTTTTCCCCAGAGTACATAACATACGGACCTGGTTTTTCTGCAAGATTGTTACTAAAAATAGAACACGTTTGCAAATGTTACATGAAAAAAAAAACCCAATTTTACACTCTCACGAAAGTCATATTTCCACCAAAACTTAAAAACACGAAAGAGAAGTACCATCCCTACAAATTGCACTAAACCGTATTTCTATACCACAAAGCATCTACAAGAAGATAGAAATAAAGTGCCGGAAAAGTCAGAAATTGACATCGCGATAGTAACTGCATTAGTTGCGGTTGCCTGCAGGGCAGGCACCGCAACTAAAAAAGCTAAAGAAAAGTCATTCTTCATCTTTGCCTTGGGAGATTAATTACATGGTGTTCCTGGAAACAGGACTGATAGGGATGATACAGGTTCTAAGTAATTTCTGTCTGATCAGCTTGAAAGGAAGTATATTTGCAATGTTCAACTATAAAAAGTTTGATATAGCACTTGGAATGAATGCAAGAAGTTTGATAACCCAGGTTGAGTTAGCAACCAAAAGGATGACAACAAATTACCTAAGGAATATGGCAGTTTTTCTTTTTGATGAGGTGAATGTCGAAGGCATTTACTGTCAAAAAGAACATTACCTGACACTCCTGAATGTGGATATTTCAGGTTTGGAAAATACACTTGTATAAATTAAAGAGTCTGCATTAATGTGCTAGCTCTTCAATTTAAGTTCTGAAATATAAAAGCAATCTACGAAACAGTGCTTAGTGGAAAATTTTTAAGGTGCAGAATATTGAAAGAGAGATTTATTTAAACTGTGGGGAGAGTTGTGTGATTGAATATGGACATTCTGTCATGGTTTTGTACAAAACTATAAAGAGGCAGAGGACACTGTGTGTTTTGTATGGCCAGTTAAGAAAGATTTATTATAGTAGAGAAAGTACAAAACATGAGGCAAGATGAAAATAGAGGCTTTGCAATTGCGTCACGGAACCGCCATGCTGGAGGACGTCCATGCCAAATACACGCACAGTGTGCACAGTGATGTGCACGGTGTGTACAAATTCAACGAGCAAGCGCGTCCCGTGTGGTTTACTACGTAGCTACATGTACTCCAACATGGCCGCCGGAGAGTATTATGACGTCATGTGAAAAGCCTCTATATTAACACAAACATATGATTTCAAGTAGTATGAGATGGATTTTTAGAATAAAGGAACGCAGGTGAGATTCCTGGAAATTGTTTTTGAGGTACGGTTTTTATAAACCAGGTAGACCACGTAATGACACACAGTTTAAGTATATGTAGGCATAAGTGGAGAGACTGTTTTAGATGTTGATGCAAGATATAAATAAATGAATGAGAACAAGCTAACATTACACGTTACTAAAACCTGAAATTATTTTGGAATGGAAAGATAGCAGTGAAGTATGATACATAAAACCATATTAAGAACAACTGGATTAAATGATACATAGTAATAGTTCAGGTTTGAAGTTGGATGTGAAGTATCATATGTATATGACCATTTCTTTGAAAAGTCTCACTGTATTTCCTTATGGTGAAAGTGAATGATCTCAATAATAATGAAGGAACTTGGCTGAAAAATATCAGGAAGTTTGAAAGCTTAAATCATAAAACATTTCATGTGCATAAATGAACAAGAGGTTGAAAGGAAAATTACGACAAAAGCTGGGGCACAGGATGGTGTATGAAGAATATCTTGTAGAATTCTACCTGTTCCAATTGTAACAGAAATTTTCTTATGATATAAGTACAAATATGTGCTGTCGATAGAACAATAACACTTTTAAAATCAGTGAGTAATAAAAAATGAGTGATATAGGTGATAATGATTGGTACAGAGAAGTTAACATTGATCAGCAACATATCCAATAGAATGCTTTTCAGGTACCTGGTTGGTAGGATGGTAGTTTAAATTTTACATAGAATTTCGAAGGGTATGGCATCTCTGTATCATCATTGTGGTTGATCATAATATCAATTTCCAAAGTTGATCATATAAGTAAGTCGGCATTAGGCTTTGGGATTGTTTGAAACAATATGTTGAGAACTTAAAGATTTGAAAGTAATAAGAAACATGGATGGAAACAAGAACTAAAGAAGAAACAGGTGTTCAAAATGAAAAGAAAAACATCAACAGTGGGAAAGTACAGTAGCATGCTTATTGAGATAATAGAAGGCTTTTAATAATGTGTAAGTGTACACATTTGAGTAGTTTTGGAGAAGTTAGTGTACACTAACTACTTGCAGTAGGTAAACTGAGTTAACACATCTTGTTCTTTGTCAGGGGTTAATGTTGTGGTACCTGAATAAGTATGTGATAAATAATACTGTTGGTGGCAAGCTTTTGGCCGTACATACTGGTACACCTTAATACAATGTTAGTATAACTGTCCTGGAAGATATATGCACAGAAAGGCATCGTACAGATTGTAGATTGTCCATGTCTGTAACGCTTACAATCTTGATTCTTGTAATTTCCCCCATGTGTCACTGTCATGTTTGCTTTAAAAGGAATTAAAGCTTCCAGAACTGCTTGCAAATTCTCATTTTCAATGTTAAAAGTTGTTTTCAGGAGTTCAACCCTTGTTGTGACCATCTCGTCATTTGCCAGAAGTAGGCGAACATCAGTCTCGTCTTCAGTGTAAGCAATGATCTGTTCTGTGATATCCTCTGCAGGTTGTTCGGTTTTCTGTTGATTTATTGGAAAAAGAAGATATATGGGATCATTGGTAAAGTTAGCATTGAGGATCCGCATGAGAAATTGAGTACAGCTGTCTTTCTTGGAACATTATATCAAAGACAGTTGGTTTAAAACTGTGTTAACCACACACCTGGAGAATCGAGCATTTAGAGGAGCCCCGTGGAATGGTATCAATTACCAAATAAACGCCTTAGTCATGAAAGCATAAGCAAGCATGAGGAAGTGAATTGCTCTGCTTGTTGAAGCAAACAGTCTTTATGCTCTCTGCTGGCAGAAAGCAGAGGATTACAGGGGAATGTTTTGCATTAACTGCAGTTTTTTAACTTGGAGTATGGTACCCCTAACAATGTGTGAACAAAAGGCTGCTCTAGTCCTGTGGTGGAAGAGAAAAAAGATAAAGAGCAGTATTGGCAATCTCAGAGTGTGTTGATTATGTCATGGGGTGCATGTTAAAAAGAAGTCAGAAGTTGGAACTTTTACAGTTTTGTGAAATTTAGCAATAAGATGACTTTTTGTTGAAGGAAGGAATGTTGAATGGGGAAACTGAAAAATTTGTTAAGCCCATGTAACCAGACAAAAGCAGCCTACCTCAGCCCCAGAAATGGCTAGAGCTTGGGGAGAAAGGTTTGAACTTTTTACCTACCTAAATAGGAGGAAAAGAACTGTTTAGTGACAAATTATTTACACCCCACACTCTGCTTCCGTCGTTAAGATTCTGTGAGCTTTATAAAAATCTTTGTCATACTTTTACAATTGTCATGACCTTTTGCGATTTATAAAAGATGTGTGTAACTTGGCAGGTCCCTAACGGTCCTGAAATATCTAAACTTAATTGTCTACTGTCTATGCAATGAATATAAAACATCCAATACCTCAAGTGGGAGATAATGGTAGGCAGGACCAAATGATGGGAAAGAAAAGTCTCTCTAATGCCTCCAGAGGTGGAGAAAGTAATGTAAGATATGGGGTGAAATTTTCCACTTTGTTTGACTTGATGAAGTGAAGTGGGGTGCTCAGCGTGCCATAGCAATTACACACTGGGTTGCATGGAAAATGAAGGATTGAAAGGTTGAAAATGAAGCGTATGGAGTGTGTCTCATGGCTTCTTCTCTGCGGGAGTGAGTGTGATTTCTTCAAGGTAGAGGCATTTGCATTCTTTCAATGATGTAATAATTACTCTAAATAACTGCTGGTAAGTTTAGGAAAGAGAGGGTGTTGGTGGCTGTGAGTGTAGTAGCTCTTAGTTAATGATGAGACAATCATTTCAGGAAACAAAGTATAGACGTGAATCATGGGAATGGCATTAAATTTGGAGTATAAATTATTACAGAAAGTTTCTAGGTACATGATGTCATATGCTACCTTGACAATCCCACACTCTATATCTGACATGAGCCAATTGTAGTGGTACTACGGCTGATTCATGTGATATGCAGAGATAAAAGTGTGAGTGTAATTTATTAAATGTATGCACTGGAATACTGTACACCTGCCACGTGCAATAACAATGGAGAAGTGAGTGTGTGTGAATAATTTTGATTTTGAACTACCATAAATTATGACACTTGGCTACTAAATGTGTGTTGGTTACCATAAAAACGGCACAGCTTAAAAGTAAGTGTGAAGAGGTACCTGTCTGAACATTTCACACATGGATACCAACAACAAATTCTTCAAGAATTTACAGAAAACGTAGGATCACTTGGATGCCTGAAGGGTCTGAAGAAAATGAAACATTTGATAAGGGAATGTATGTGAACAAGCACTCATACCTTGAAGGTTGTTCTACCTGTAGAAGAAAGTTGGTTGTCCCCCTGGTAGTTTTGCACCACATCATTTTGTATGGAGAGAAAATCTCCAGCTTGTATCTGGGTCCCTGACTCATTTCTCCACAAAGCCATCTTGATTTTGGCTTCTCTGTCTTCCAAAAGAATTGTTCGAACTGACACTGGTTCCCCATGAACATGTACCTGTCTTGGTAACTCGTCCTGTTGTTTAGAAGAGAGTGAAGTGTTATAATATTTTCAGATTTCTTTTTGTTTTGAATTCCTTACATTTGGGGTGAGAACGTAGCTAGGTAGGTGGGGGAGGCTATATTTAGCACAGCTTTGTGTTCACTGTTAGAAATGTTGATCCAGGATCTGTTCTGTGCCCTAGATACTGTATTGATGGAATTTTACTGCTCTCTGGGTAGCTGTTCTTGGCAACAAACTTTTGAATGGACGCTACTGAAATGTATCTGAAGCAGCTTTACTTCTGGTTTATACAGTGTTGGCCTTTTTATCTTTACTGTCATCTAGAGGAATCTGGAACATTTATTTCTTTAACATGTACAGTATGAAATTGCTAAGGTACTGGATCACCATGACATATACAAGTACAGGTAGGATTTGATACTACACAAGAAATATCGTGTTTGATACGAAGCAAAGCAGATACATGTACATACAAAGTGTTGGTGATTATTACTGTTTGCCATGTAGAAGGATACTGGAAGGCCAACAGAAAGTTGAAAGATATAATAAAATGAGGAAATGTGGCAAAAAATATTTGATCCAACCTACAAAACATTGAATAACATAACCTGACAATGCTGAAGCAATATATGGAGGTCACTTTACTGCTGAGACAAAGCCATGTTCAAAAAGGAAGATGTGTAGTTACATTTTATTGACCAAGATATTAGGGGTTGCAAGATGTGTGACAACAGATGTCCTTTTCATCTGATATCCTCTTTAAAGTATCATTGGAAAGGTTCTATAAGTAATGCAAGTTTGGTGCAGATTGCACTTCCGTACATACAGAGGCTAGAGTTCCTATTCTTATTAAAACTAACCTGTGCGATGACACCACTGGTTGAAGTCAATGTTTTGACTGGTGATGCATGCACTTCCTTTATTGGTACTGGTGAAGGTGCTGGTGGCCGTACAGATGATACTGCCTGGCTCAAAATCTTTTCTGGTACTTGAAGTTGGCTACTTTTGAAGATCTGGGACCGTGAAGTGATTGCTATCGTCTTGTCTTTTCTGACCATATAATTTCTGATGATAATGGTCGAACCCTTGTGTATGTTGTCAAGTTTGAAAGCTTCATACAAAGCTGCCTTTAGTAGTTCCTTTTTTGAAAAATATTCGGTCACTTCCTGTTGCAAGCACAACTTTCAAGGGCGGTTGATATGGCATTTTTGGGTCAGAGTTGTTAACAATCTCACTGATTTTCTGCATCTGAAAAGAGTCGAATGGTATTGAATGTAAGGTAAACACTGGTGTTCTGTTCAAGTCATGTGGAACAATACAAAGAAACAGTCAGTCAGTACAAACAAGTTTGCCTAGCATGATCAAGTTGAACTGAAGTAATTCTATTATTTTTTTACAAGCAATGAATTTGGTTCCAAAAATGCAATGTACTAAACAGTAAGTTTTTGAAGGTTGAGTAAAGTGTACTGAATTATCTAATGCAAAAGATACATGGCTGAAAATATTGTTCATTTTCAAAGAAGGGAATAACATTATTTTACTGCATGGGATCAATTCCACCATTCTCCCTATTGGTCTAAAAATGTTATTTCATTATTTCCAACTCTGTCAGTCAGTCATGAAATAAGAGATGAATGTTGATAAAATTTATTTTTTGGGGGGGGGGGGGGGAGGGAGGGTGTGAAAATTCTAAAGAATCATCACAACTGGAAGTCATTTATATTTGTTGCAAAATATACTGGTTCATGATAGCTGTACTATGTATTAAGAACACCAGAATTACAAGCTGCTGGCAAATGACTAACGTATACAGGATCCAAAAATGTTGTTGCAGAAGTTGTATGTTTTGTTATTATTTGATGGGAACCTTTGAGGGGTCCCGATGCTGGTAGTTTCAGTAGGTCATAATTTAAGTCACCTAAAATGACCTTGCAATCTGTTTTGTAGATATGATGGCAAGTCTCCATTTGCTTGAGAGTTTTAGCAAGGAGTGGCAAAAAGTCTGTTGCTGTTATTAATGGTGGTCTGTACAACACTAGTTTCAGAAAGAATGGGATGGTGTGAATTGCCACTAACAATGAATTGCATTGTTTGCATAGTCCTGTTTCTTGAGGAATTAAAGTATAGTTGTACTTATCTCGTATGTATATGGCAACACCCTGTCCTCTTGCTTGCTGGTGAGAAAAATGCGCACCTTCCAATGGAACTTGTCTGATGTCAACCATGTTTCGGACAAGCATACTATGTCAGTTTTCATGAACTCAGGGTTGCTTTTTATATCTTTATAGTGACAAAAGAGTGACTGGGTATTACGGTGCAATATGGAGAAATTTATCTCACTGTGCAAAAGCATGTTGGAAGATTGAAAATTGCATCTCGACATATTAGAAATGCTCTCCTGTACTTCAGCATTACAGTTAATGAGACTGCTGTCAAAGTCTGTAAGATATAGACCTCCCAATGTGACAACACGGCTCAGAGCTACATATGCCATTACCGCTTGGAAAATACCTGCAAATGAAACAGTAGCTTGCTCCATAGTCATACCTCACACTTTGTGAATAGTGAATGCCCATGCTAACTTCAATGGGAATTGATGCCTGGTTACATGGTGTAGCTTAATTTGATATATTTCCTTATGGGGCATTATGTCAACACTACCTTGTGCAACATTTGCAGGTGGAACACGTTTCCTTCTACAATTTGCACCAATTCTAGAATTATCAAATAAAATGGAGATTGCTGCTGGTTGTTTGTTTGGCTAATAACCATGGACAATACCTGTCACCTAATCACTCCATTAACAAGACCATCTGCTACATCAAGATTGGTTGTTAACATAACACGAGCTCTTATAGCAGTGCTAAGTTCAGTTGGCAATGTACTTTTAGCATTTGAAGTTGGCTTTGTCAATTTCTTCAGAGTTCCAATGGTTGTACAAATGATGTCAACAGCTTCAATAAATTCTACACGGGACCCAAATGTAACGTTCTGATGTTGTGGGCATCAACATTTGTTTTTTTGCAGCAATGAATGAAACATCATCAGGTATGTCTTTAACAACACGCTGTTCTAACAACTGGGTGTCACTTTGCAACAACTGTTCTCCTTTACTACGGTTTCGAAGTCGGTTCAACAGTTCAGCATATGAAATATCATCTTTCTGTCTCATAATTGTCGTTAATTCCCACAAAGAGAACATACTCCATGAGTCTACAAATGCCCCATGATCTTTTCTATATAATGGTTTGCCAAATACCTGTTGAGTTTGATAGAAGTCCCCAACTGCTAGTATCCTCTCATTACCAAAAATGTGCATGGTATCACTTCTTTTAATTTGTTGTAACCTTCCATGAATGTAGAGCAACATATTGTGGTCAACCATTGATATTGCATCAATGATAACTAATTGCAGATTACGATATTCTGCACAAAGTGTGCTGAGGTGTTCGTCTTTTAAAGATTTGTAGTGCTTTGTTGGATTGAAAATATTGAAGGCTGAGTGAATGGTCTTGCCACGTACTGTATGTTGAATGCTGCTATTCCTGTGTACGCTACTAACAGAACAGTTATATCATCAGGGGATTCTGCATTTTTTAAGAAAGATTTGCGAAGTTCGTGGGTTACACATTTGATTAACTGAGATTTTCCTGTTCCAGCACCTCCAGTGAGAAATACGTAAGGTGGTTTTGTGTCATTATCATGTACTTTATGTGTACACCATTGTTGCATATGGTTTAATAGTTGCCTCTGCTCATTATTGAGCATCCTTAACCCGTTACCGTTGTTCGGGTCCTTTTGGACCCATACGGAGAGCGCGGCTGTCACCCATCTTTACTGTTTCACGCGGAGCTCGAAACTGCGAGTAGCTACCCGAAAATTCGGCCACAACAATGAGAGAGACAATAGTTTAAGGTCCCGGGGTCAATAGCTTACGGAAGCTGATGCGGGGCGTGCTGCGTCCGCTTTTCCGCCCACTCAGATATGCCCCGATTGGAACACAACGGTAAAGGGTTAACATAGATTTAACTTTGATGATTTCACTTTGTGACACAGATGAATCCAGTGTTTCAAGTGGAAAATAACCAAGCATGCCATTATTGAGATGGTAGGTTCCTGCCATTCTGAAATGATTTAAGAATGTTCTGGAGCTATGTAGTCTTCTGTGCTCATTTCTTGCATATGTTGAACCCTTTCCATTTCAGTTTGAGGAGCTAGATTTCACCAGAAATTGTTCTGATAAGGGTTTTCGTGCAGATTTTACCATACATTTTCAAGGTTTTTTTTAAGCTATATATGCATATTTTTGCATATTGGTTGCGACAAGGTCCCTAACAAAATTGCTACTGTATGAACCTTCAAGGAAATAATTTTCAAAAGTGTTATAGCGTGAGGGTTGAAGTCTTCTACAGAGAATGGCAGGTACAGACACAAAATATTGCTGTAATACTTTTCAAAATCTTTCTGAACCTTGACTTTTAGATACCTAATGATATTAGGCTTGTTTAGCCCTTTTTTAATTGTACCAAGGCCAGTGCTTAATGAAACTGAGTCTCTTGAGTTATTTTGTTCACCAATGTACCGGTACTCAGAAGCAAAAGTAGCCAATTAAATATTTGCTAATCCTGAGGACGTCCTAGGTACTTATCGAACAAATTAGGCATCCAAATTTGGTCAGTATCCTCCTACTTGTTTTGCAGTTGTTGCAAAGGAAGAGATAGTCCCTGGGAATCAGGATCTGTAGAAATAAATATTACTTGACGTGAACATTGCTTCATATGCATCCCTGTAACTCTGCACACAGATTCCATTACCCTGATCTCCCTATGATGCAGATATTAGACTTCCCAATTTCCGTAGTTCGTCCATTGCATTAAGGTTTCCTTCCCGTGCTTCTTGTTAAGCTGTTTTCAAGAGATCTTCCCATTTCACGTTCTGCCTTGCTTATTTATGATACAATGTACATAATACAGCTGTATGCATCTGAAACAAACTGAATATCCATGTAAGCACCCCATGCCATAAGGAGAATTGGATCGTAATTGTTGACCCTGAAGATTGCCTTCTTAACAAAAGGGTTCCTTTTGTGTGTGTTTGATGTGACGCAATCTTGGAGTTGCGTGATACCTGCCTTTTGAAGTGCTTAATCTATGGTGAGAGAATGGTCTGTATCATGACAGAAAGAATCCCAGAATTTTTTAAAAGCATTAGAGCAGGTATTTATCGGGCTATTCACACCTTCAGTATCTACTGTTGGTTAGATATGAATGTAGTTTTCGAAGGTAACCTTGGGAAGTTAAAGCGACATGTTCTGTTACCTTTTGTGCAAGAAAGAGAATGATTTTTGCTATGCATTTGGACATGTGATACTTTCTCATGAAGCTTTGGCTCGGTTGCTGGTGAAAGCATTTTACAGGAAACCTATTTATCTATGAATGCTTTAATTTCATCCGTATTAGACTTTCCATGTGAGGGAGCATCTTTGATCCAGAATAAGCAGTGAATATGTGGCCAACCCCTCTCCTGAAATTCAACTTGGTAGAAGTAGTCAATTATATGGCCAATTGGTTGAACAGGAGATAAAATGACATCTTTGATAAAAGTTTGTTCTCTGTGTTAAAACATGCGTATGGCTGTTACAGGGTTACTGGCTATTATTTGACAATGTGTGGCTCAGTCAATGTTTTCTGGAATAGGTTTCAGTCCATCTCCTATCAGCTGCAGAAACGCTACAGAACCATGTGGGAATACCAAGTTGCCGAACCATAGCAAAAAGGTAACGCATGGTACATTCCCAACATGTTGGAGTACCACGTATTTTCTTCATAAAATAGTAACCATCATCTTTTGACAAAATCTGATGTATGTTCTCCTTGTTCTGAAAAATGGATGATGTAATGACTCTTCCAGTTGAAGTTCTCTTTGACCCCTTTCTCATTGCATAGATATGGATGATAAAATTTTATGAAGCTCTGTTGTGTTGGCAAAGAATATATATTCTAGATTCTGGGCAAACCGAGTATCATAAGAAAGTAACTTTGCATTAAAATATCTCTTTGGAGAAATTTTTACAGTACGTTGTTCTTTAAATGTATTTTTACCATCTGGAAAAAGGGTAGTAAATGCTGATCCTTCACTATTGAAAATGCTGAGTAACTGTTGCCCCTCTCCAGGTGCAACACACAGTACTGTATCATCAACATGTTTAGCAACAATCTGTGCAATGTCAGTCAGTCGGAGACATGTACATAAAGGTGCAGATGTTTGAAATAAATTGATTTCTCCTTGTTGATTACCATTCTGAATATGAGAAAGGTCCTGTGAGTTTTGCTCTATATCATTTCCAGAATGACATGCTTACACATTTTCTACTACAGAGAATAAACCTCTGTATTGTTCTTTGTACCTCCTGTAAGAGTCACTGATGTTACAGGGGAACTTGTAATTAGACTTTCAGTACTTAAGGCAGTAGTCCCAACTACTGTAGTTTTGATGCACTTTCTGTGAAAGACTGTAAAGGTTGTTGGAAGTCTTCGGGATTTTCATCCTCAATCCTAATATTTTCATACTGTGGATTATATGTTTGAGAATAGAGAGAACAGAATGTATTCGGTGTGGATTTACAGTCTGAAACAAGTGATGTCCCTTATACTATAGCTTACGTTTCACTTTTACTTTGACAAGGCTAGCGTCATGCATAAGTCTTGGCAACTGCATGGCTGTGGATGGTATGTTTGATTCAAGACAAGCAACAGGACCATGTAACACCTTTTGAGCACCTTTGGGTAAAGAAGATATTTTCATAAATGGTACCACTGGTACAACTAAATGTCTTTCAAGGCAATTTAGTTGCGATAATTCAGGTAGTTGATCAGCAGGTTTCATGTCGTTGACTTGAGCCTGACATTGTACCTTTAGCTTCATAATATTGTGTTTGCAGCAAAGGCAATTCATGTTGTTTTTTGTTTAAGAATGTCTTCACTTGAAAAAAATTTCAAAAATTCTGGGCTGTAGTTTTTTTATAACAAACTTTTGAACCTGGTTTCAAAATAGAAGTCTATGACAAATACAACACACATAAGTTGGTTTTTTCTTTACATCATTTCTCAAGGTTTTCTAACACGGAATTAACTGCTGTAGTGTGCAAATCAGTCGACGAATTTTCCTTTCCGTTATGTGATGATAATGGAAAGTTTGTACCTGTTTCTACGTGGACAGTTGCAACACATGAAGTTGAACTACGCGCAACTGGCTGCTGATCAAATGTACGAACTCTTTCTGTTCTGTTATTTCTGGAACTTGAATTTGGTGTCAGGTGTGAATCATTTGTTTCAAGTTCATTTGCATTATAAGATGGAGCAAGACAATATGTATTTGTGTCTTTAAGTACCTGGATATTAGTTGGATTACTTGAGGATGATTGCTTAATTTGTCTATCAACACCACTTTATGAATCTGTGGTGGTTCTTTTGATATTCTCACCAGGGTGTAACTTTTGAGATGCATCTAGACACACAGGATGTGAGCAAGTGGCTGGTGGGACTGATTGGTGGGAACTATTTTGACTGTAATTTGCTGCTGTTGTTGCAACATTTTGCTAGGCAAATCTTTTTGACCAACCTTTTCATCTGTTCTGTTAGCTGATTGCACAGGTCCATATTGCTATTTGCGTTTCACTGAATCATATTTAAAAGTTTTAAAGTAATAGGTAGGATTTTCTCAAATGTGCACTGTTCTTCAGTTTAAGAAAGTTGTTCAATTATGGTTACAAAGCTCATGGAGTTGTTCAAATATGGTTACAAAGCTCATGGAGAGCCTTAAAAGAAAGTGAGTACATCTTCACGTGCAGTTTCCTTTTTCTGGAAAAACATAGAGGGAAAATACCGAGAGTCATAAAGATAAAAAAGTCTGAGGGCTTCATCAAAGCAAATGACAGTGGTTAGGGTACTCTTTGTCATGTAAAGGAGAAAGCATGTGTCACAGGATGCTAATGCTATTGCATTCATTAAGCTCACATGGTTGCTATGTTTTTAGACACATCCTCCGCAATAATTCCTGAACATGCTTTTCATACTTTGTAGAGTAGTAGTTACTGTCAAATGCATAGGAAGCACTAGACAGCAAAGTACTGACTGCCTCAACAGAAGAGGTGCTCTTTGCCTTTTTTCTGGAGGAGATGAAGAAAATCACAACTTATACAATGTAGTCGATGGAAATGACTGCTAGTTAGGGTATGTGGAGATGAGATTACACTTGCAGAGGCAAATGCTCCTACAAAACAATTTTCCATGACATGTGCATTTTGGCAATATTCACAGTTATTTTGTCCCATGCTATCTGCCACAGGCTGTGTATCCAACTGCAAAAATTTAGTGGACTTTGCAACATGCACCTAGTTTGTATCGGGAACTTTTGGAACATGGACCTATCTACTGTGAGAAGCTTGCGAAAAGGAAGGTCAAACTGACACTTCTTGCCCTAATAACACATACTGATTTAAATGCAAACTGATATCTCTAATACTTTTGAATTGTAGGATAATACTCTTTCAACCTACAGCCAAAAAGCCCTCATTATTCCTACTGTGGGAATCAAAGATCCTATACGAAGCTGTATCTTTTTCCTTAAAAATTGCAATTGTATCTCCATTTGATTCAAAAATACAAGTTGGGAACTGATCTTAAGCAGTTGCTAATGCACTTGAAACGGAAAATGTATAGATGTCATCTACTTTGTGTGTTTTCAAAGATGAAACAATGCCAGAGAAAGTGTTCACTAATATAACAGTAAAGCATTTTACCCCAAACGTGTGATACATGGGTAAATCTGTCATGTGTAACCAAGTAATTTGTTTGCCTTTTCTTTTAGTTATGAAAGAATACATTTCATCCCCAAGTACTAAAAAAATTAAATAAAGGTCTTGGGTTGAAAATTTGGATGTGAATTAAAAATAGCAGCTGATAATAATTTAAGGAAAAAATATCCGGTTTCGGTTCCGGCCGGATTTTTTTTAAATCAGGCCGGAACCGGATTTTTCTGTAAACTTGGATAGCATTATGTACATTATCTGAGTTAAAACAAACATGAAAACTGCAGTAACTGTCTCAGAATTAATCTACAGTTTATAAATTATAGCTTGTCAGTGCATGTTACAGTATATATAACATTTAAACACCTTTATTTAGCCCTTAAAAATTACTGAACCAAACAGGCAACAAAGTTATAAAAGTAACTGATTTACATGTAACAAATATGACTTCAAATTCCTCTAACTGTGTGAAATAAACTGAATGGATCAGAAGACCTTTCATGCAATTTAAATAAATCTACTGCAGTGCTCAGTAGTACTGTACAAAATGGATATTCCATATTACAGTTGTACCAGAGTCACATCATTCAAGACAGTGTTTTGGTTTAATTGCATTGGGTTGTCTACAAATACACACTTCAACACTTCACTTTACTTTTTAACACTTACTTACCCATTGCAGTTGTGTAGTACAAGCAGGAAATGTGTTGCATCTTGAATTTCAGAAGACATTACTCATTACAAATAAAAGTTGCCTTTGGGGTCAATATCAATGTTTTCTGTCCGTAATAATTCATCACACACACTTAAGTATATACAATATGATAAGTGTTCGACCAATCATCTGTTAAAATAATCGGCATTGAGCCGATTATTCCGTCATCGGTAAATAATCAGCATCGGTAAAATTCTGCCATTCAACTGATCTTTGCCACCGATTATTTGCAGACTGGAAAAAAGGGGGTTTCATTAAAATCCCCGTAAATGCTCAATCAGTTAACTTCCCGCCAAAACGAGATGCATTGATAATCACAATCGTATAAATTTAACCCCTGCCATGGGAATGATTGTTTGATATTTTCTGCTATAACTCATTTGTTTTAAATGAAATTAGATTTTGAATTGCATTCAAGGTGTATTCCTTGCTGTCTCTCAGAAAGCGCCTTGTAAGTTGCTGTACAAACTGTTCTGCACAATACACATAGAACAAACTGGCTTATATAGCCAGCTAGCGAAACCGGGCGAGTCCCATACTAAATTCACATAGAAACGGCACCACTTATATCTGCGTACCTGGATTATGTGGGGATCTGACTTACGTGCATTTCAGTTGCAGATTCTTTTTAAACAAGACGTAAGTTTTTGACGAGAACTGCTAAAAAATACACAGATATTTATATCTGAAAGGAACCATAAGATACGTTAATCGGGTGCAATTGTTTTGCTGCCCAGAACTGCTAAGATTATCATGATTGCTCTATATGGGGTTGGTTAAGGCGGGAGCTCACGAGTAGCTACAGTTCATTAATGCAACAAAAATCCAGTACAGTAAGAGAATGCAAATGTTCCGACATGATTGGGGGATGAAAATTAGACAGACCATGATGTTGGCCTTAAAACTAAATTATCAAAAGGCATGTGACATCGACCGCAAACGATGCTATTGTATTAACAGTTGATTTGTATCTTCACTTTTGAACTGAAAATATTACCCCTACAAAAATGATATCCCGTTTGCGAAACGAACGGAACTATTCCCAATATTTTCTATCCTGAACTGGCTATGGTATACATGATGTGCACGAAGCAAGGGGCGCATACTAAAGAAACAAACATGTGATTTTCCTCTTTCTGATAATCGATAATCGGTATCGGGCCTATTGTTAAATTAACTAATCGGTAATTGGGTACTACCGATTATAGCATAATCGGTTGACCACTAAGTATGATGTTATCAAACATATAATACATAATGTCAGAATGTGTGATATATCTCTGCCAAAAAAATTGTTGATGACAAATGTGCTTCAGTTTGTAGATATTGTGGCATGTTTACAGGCATATTTTCATCATCCCAAACAGTTCCAATTCTCCCAACCTACTTACTTCTAGCCCCTCCCACATTTATCTAAAACTTATCTTTATCCAGACACAATCCTTGTTTATTGCTTCATGGCTTGTCCCAGTGGCCATACAAGTCCATAATGTGTAATCAAGACACTCTCAGTGCCCATGCTGTGTAATTTAGGTATGATGCATTGTTTGAATGTGATGCCAATCAAAGAGCTAAACCAATTGCGAGTTTTGATATAGGTATACTGAAACTGTAGTTTGGGGTGACGAATGACTGCCTTTAAATGCTAGAAATGGTGTATAAAACAATTGTGCTGTGCATAGTTAAAAACCTCAACCCTAGAGTCTTTTTACAGTACATATGAGCAGTCCATTCAGTAATCACTACCCATGGACTCTCTTTGCCAAGTATTACTGGTCTACATAATTTGTGCAAGTTTTTGAATAAGTGGTGATGTACTGTAGTTCAAAAAAAAAAAAAAAAAAAAAAAAAACTGATATGCAAAACAACTGTCAAGATTCCCTCAGGAGTTTTCTCTACAAATACTCACTTAAGGAGGGAAAATACAAAGAGCTCTTACTTGCCCCACTTTGCAACAGTTTTTCATGCCTTTTTTCTATTATACTGCAATTTTTGGTTAAAAATTTAGTTGAATACACTTGTACAACACTTGAAGACAAATTTATTTCCCATTAGTCCTTCTCAAGCATTACGTCACAAAGCAGAAAACTCCTATCCCAGAGTTTCTCTGCTTTTCTGAATTTCACTTTATTCATCTGCATTGCAAAAATCCGGTTCCGGCCGGATTTCAACTTGGTCCCGGCAAAATCCGATTCCGGCCGGATCCAAAATTTTGGATCCGGTGCATCCCTAGTTGGGAGTGCATTTTAAACCTCTTTTGTAATTAGTAGTAGATACAGTAATAGCGAATAAGAGACAAGAGAAAATAATAACTAAAGTAGAAAACAACAATCAGAGGGAAAAAATAATCAATAGTATTTGAGCTGAAGAGTGAAGATAACAGTAGAAAAAGGCCATCACTGGTATCAAAGATTGAGGGACATAATAATCAAAGGGAAATGTAGGAAATAGCACTCACAATGAAACAATAATCAATGTATCTGAATGAAAAAGAAAATGTTAATAGCAGGATGATTAATCAAAAGTAACCAATATCCAAAAGTCTTTGATGGAACAGAAACAACAAACAGTTTTATGAAGGGAGCAAAATTAAAGAGAACAGTAGGAAAACGAAGTCAGAATTGATGAAACAAAAATCAACGTATGTGCAGGTAACAGTAAAGTGGTTTCAGTTACTGTGAAAAACAATCAAAGGTTACAGTAGGGATCAGCAATCAAAAGGGAACTTTAATCAATGTATTTGGAGGAAACAGCAGAGGCAACAACAGAGACAACAGCAGGAAATTGTGATCAAATGTACTTTGAACTAAGGGAACAAGAATCAAGACAGCGGTTGCATTCTGCAATCAAGAATATCCGAAAGAAACAACAATCCGCAGTATAGGAAAGGAACAACAAGTTTAAGTACTGCACCTTATGGAATATCAACATTGAGTAGGACTTGGTCTGAGAGGAAACAGGATTGAGTTAGAACAGTAGAAAAGAAAACATAGGTAAGGTCAGGCTATGCTTTATTAGGTTGTACTGTAGCACTAGAAGTCTAGCTTTCCTTGCACGATTTTTTTTTAAAATCTCAAAGCTGTTGGAAAATTTGTTCCTTCAATAAACATGTGATACACTGCTAACAAGAGACAAAGCCTAAGCTTGAATGTCAGGACATTGCTGCCTTTGAAAAATTGTACAATGCATTGACAACTTTGATAGTCTAGATACGAGTTACCACTGTCATTGGTTACTGTACAGGCATTCACACAATATGCAAATGAAGCTGTAAAGAACTTTTTGATTCCAGTTAAACAAACGATCTAGCATTGGGCTTGGTCTCTGTGATCTATGCTAATTATGAAGGCCTAACGTTAGGGTTTGAATGTCACCTATGCCTTAGCAAAAAATGAATATACCTAACGTTAGGCTATACCTAGGCCTACACTGTTTTTCTGCACAGCTCGTACTGTTAGTGTTGAGTAGGCCTGTGCAGGTTAGGCTAGGCCTCTCAGTATTTGCACGTTGCAATTTATATAAAAGAATGACGTTAGTACACTACAACAGCACGTTATAACTCTAGGCCTAACGCTACATCACAAGACTTCCAGAGTTTTCGACATGTAGGCTAGGCTACGACTTCTGCAAAGTCTTGTCTGTAGTCTGGAACACTGAGTCGTCCATTTGCCAGGGCTGTGATGGATACTGTGGAATATGTTGGGCGCCTAGCGGTTCCTTATAAATTACCTTTATCTTCGGTTGATTCAATACAAGCAGCACCTTCGGTTGATTTGTCACTACAGGGCAGACGCAAAATTGAGTGCGGTAGTAACTAATTACAGTTTGAACTCAGCAGCAGGTCCGTATATAACGTTTACAGATCGTATCTGTAATTTTGAGGAGTAACACACAATCGTCACACTTCGATGAAAATCTTCTGTTTTCAACATGCATTTAATCTCATCAGTTTGTTCCAGTGCAATCTGTCGTGTTAACTATTTGCATTTTGCATTTGCATAAAGAACTTATACCTCTGGTACTGTGCATGGAAGAAATTACGTTTTCAACGAGATCTACTTTTCCTTATGTAAAGGTAAGACAGTTGCGTGGTGGACATTTACATATTTGCAAGTCTGCTTGCTCTGAATTTTACCCCGCAGCGAGGCTGTTAACTCGAACTGCTGTATTGTAAATGCGAATAATGGAAAATATGCAGCGATCGGCCAAGTAGTTGATCGGGAATGCCATAAATGCCAATATTGTAGTGCGGCACACTACAATTACTACATGGAAAAATTACTGACTTTCTCTTGAGGTGGTCAGAAGATTGTTGGATTTCCTGTTTAGCTTATCCTAGCTGGCAGCTTGGATTAATTGATGAGAAGCCTGTGTCAACAATGAATCATTGTCTGAGCGGATATCCAACTGTTATGTTATAGATCCACCTTGCCAGTAGTTCATCTAAGTACAAACAATATACTTGTTCTTCATGTTTATGTGCTTAGGTTATTAGATGAAAGCGGGAAAGATGGAGCAAGGTTAAACAGGTTGTCAGGTTCAGAATTATATAAGAACACTTTTTGGGAAAAAGTGTCGTATCAGGTCTACAGTTTTTTAAAGGCAAAAAGTTCGTAATGTATGCGTTATGACCTCAACTATTTTTATGAACACGAGGATACAGTGAACTGTTGTACATGAAGGTTGGACGCAAAGGAAACTTGCCAATTTATTGACCTTGACTCTAGTTAACATTCATCTTCATCCGATTTCAACCCATTCGGTTAGAAACTGAGCCGTAAAACCTTATCTAACCAAATAAATTGGTTATTGTGGTTGTTTTAATCTAATGAACTTTCAACACCTTTGGTCAGATTAGAAAGTGACTCTCTGTGTTTGACGGTACATTTAAACCAGCCTGTATCTATTCTTGAGGTGTGAAAAAGAAGGAGGCCATGCGCAGTGTTTAAGAAGAAATTTCCTGACTGGCTAACGATTATCCTAATCACTAAGCCGAACAAAGAATACAATCGATACAATACAATGGCAACAACCAATCAAGAAACACCTTGCTAAACCTTGCGCATACTCTTTGGTTCAAAATTTGAAAACTGTAGCTTCTATGGAAGTTTCCTTTAGGCACCAGAACATACAAACAAAAATTATTTCATTTGGTGAATTTGGAAAACACGTAATACACTCTCATATGATTATATATTAAAATACCTTCCATTCCACAGACTATTAAAGACGATTTATCACTACGAAACACTCTTAAATAAAACGCACTACTTCAACGAAACGAATGTAGAAATACTAAGGTAAGTACTAAGGGATATTCGTCATGGCAATGCAAGAGCGGTCCGGGACTAGCCGGAAGCAAGGTTTGCCCGACGGTGTTAGTCGTAGAAGAAATGAAAATAAAAAGAATGTGCAACAAACTTAGTTTGTACTGGTAATAATTATTAGTGAAATTTGAAAAATTGAGCAGTTTTCGGCCAAATATTTGCAAATATCGACTTTTGTAGGCAGGGAAATGTTAAGTATTAAATGAGATGCTATCATTCTTTGGTCTGGATTTAGATGCGGCACTATGTTTACCAAGAAAGTTTCTACACGTTTGAAAGTAAAAATAATAATTGTTCCACATGTTGGGCATTTCGTAAACAAAAAAGTAAAGCTTGGCTGTTGTAGAGAATTAAAGTCTGGAGGTTGCTGCTTTATGTTGGAGACAGAAAAAGTTTTGCATTTTAACGAAAGACGAATTAAAGGTAATGTAAAACATAGAAGATTGTTATTGCATGGTTCAAAATTTCATTTAAAAATGATGAAAAAGAACATTTGTATAGTTCTTGAACAAAAGTCGGGGAGGTTGGCCTTTTTACACGAGTATGCGTGGCGGCGCTAGAATGTCTAAATTACAGTGGGCAAATTAAGGACAAAGGATAATGTTGGAGGCAAACTTTTTCGAGTATAGTACCGCGTGAAACCAAGCCCAATGCATCCTTTCATGCGGGGACAGAGGTCCAGGGGTTCAGCCCCGGAAGCTCTGAAAGAAAAATTAAGACCCTTGAGAGGAACGTTGTAAATTTTATCAGCTAACTCAACTGCTTACCGACCTATATCAAGGGGGAAGGGGGCAAGTGGAAGGCAAGGATAAAATTTTGAGCGCAAATGCCCCCTCTTACTGCATTTTGCGCCGCCACTGAGAATAGGTTCCATCGGAACAAACGCAGGTGGCCTACTGTCTTCACAAGTATTCACCGAATAGGTTGGACTGCTGTGAAGGAGCTTTAGATGGATGAGATAACCATTTCCTGGTGTCACTGTCTGGGACAACCCCAGAAACTATAACACTTGTGCACATATTTAAAAATGCAACAGTAACACGTAAAAGTTTTGGTTGACCTGATCCAGTTGCAATGAACGAAGCCCACATTTCCTAGCTGGGCTAACCCGACAGGACTAGTCAAACAATACTGCTCCGGGTATTTATTTAGGCATGTCATGAAATCGGTCAACTGGTATGAAGCAAATCGCTCAAATTATTTGTACTAGTACATACTAACCTAATACCACATGCGTAGCTTTTCACATGGTTATTCCGATGTAATAGCATTTGCCGAAAGGAACAATTAATTATCTTGTGGGTAAAGTATATCACAAGATATATTTACAATCACGCAGAGATTAAAGACTAACCTCTTCAACAAAATCGTTACAAAACAACCAGTTTGGTCGTTTAGTGTAATAAGTTATTGGGAATTATTTTTAAAAGTTATTTAGGGTGGAAGTCGCGTAATTTGGAAACAAAAAAAAAAAAAAAATCAACGAAAAGAATTTTCTCATAAAATACACTCCGTTCAAATAACTCAGTATTATAAATGGGAATTTTCCAGATGGTTCCAACTATTATGAATGGAGCCAATGTAATGAATGGGATTTTTTTGAACAGTTTTAAGAACATAAGAGGGTCGGAGAGTAACCGTTCAATAAGCCACTTGTAAGGATCCTTTGGCTGGCAGTCTGTAACGCAAACCTCTTCTGGGAAGGGAGTCAGTGAACAATCTTGGCCCCAAAGATAAAAATATACCATTATCTGAAAGAATTTCAAGTTCACTTTACGAAATTCAAAGCTTAAATGCTGAAAATATATTACACCAAGAGTGAACAGTCGGGTTTTTATCTAGACAGTGTCCTTTTATCCACAGAAATTGTTTCAGACTGGATTGGGATAGAACCGCGACTTGGCATGACACTTTAGAGTACACTTTCTTTGATATTTTGGTTATGTTGTTTCTTGGAAATATTAGAGAAATTATTTCAAAGGCACTTGCAATTCAAACGTTTTTCATTTCACTCTGACTGAAGAAAGGAGTTGAGAAAACAGATGGGATCATTTTTCCAGAACTATCTTGCAATTGATCAGCACAATACACCAAAGAACTACTCATTTACATTCATCTCTAAGAGGAAGAAGAAGGAAGCAGTGCGAATTTCAGAAGATATTCACCAAAGTTTGCCAAATGTGAGTAACTAGATGAAGCCTTTGTTTCGTCGACCTTGAATAATTATTGGGCCGCTCATAAAATCGTTACTTTAATTTCTCTAATATATCTAATATAATGTATATATATATATATATAAATAAATATATATATATATATATATATATATATATATATATATATATATATATATATATATATATATATATAAATCGAACTGTAACACTCCTTTCGACCATATATATATATATATATATATATATTTCTAATTGCGGATTAGGGCGAAGAATCGTCTGAAAAAACGACCCATAGGGCGAATTTACCCATTTCCCCTTAACGTTTTGACACACATTTTCAATGGGAATACGTAACAGCATGGTAAATCCCCACATACCATACGTAGTACATGTAATTACTTAAATGTATACCAACTTACGTACACGTATCCGTTAACACAAATGTATGAGGGGCCATTGAAATAATGTGTATGCATATCTCAAAACGCAAAGGGGAAATATATATATATATATATATATATATATGGTTGAAAGGAGTGTTACAGTTCGACAGTTTGATTTTGAAATCGAAATTAGTCCCAAGCATTGGCATTAGCCCTAATGATCAAGTGAAATAAGAAATAAATTCAGACAGAAAATTAAGTCACGACCAGGACTTGAACCCGGGTCTGTTGCGTACATGGCGACCGCCTTAACCACTCGGCCATCGTGACACTTGTGATTTTAGACGGTAGACTATGGTTTTTGTACCTGTCGCCCTCAATTTTCTCTCCTGTTACCATGGTAAGTCCCCAAGCGGGGTAATTGAATATTCAGTAGGTCGAAGTATGGTAAATCGAACGTTGAATGAATAGGTCGAAAGGAGTGTTTAAGTCTACGAGTCACTGAGCCATTGAGGCCTATGTGATATAAGGTCGCTACGTCACTCGATTTACTTAATATTACAGGGGACGCGTATGACATTCCTCTGACGTAACAATGGAGAACTTAACCCAACAGTATTTATAATTAGTTGACCGCGCTCAATCACATAGACCTCAATGACTCAGTGGTCAGAGCATCCGCCTTGTAAGCGGGAGGTCGCTGGTTCGAATCCTGCTTGAGGCTAAGTTTTCCATTTCAAAAAAATAAATCCTCTTTCAGTATAAGGCAATGCCTATGTTTGAGGAAAAAATGGCCAAAGGTCTTCATGCGACTTTTCAATACCGCACTGGTTCACCTATATATGTATATATATATATATATATATATATATATATATATATATATATATATATATATATATATATATATATATATATATATATATATATATATATATATATATATATATATATATATATATATATATATATATATATATATATATATTTCACTAATTCGGCACTTAGGGGGAAAGTTGTTGTTGAAAAGTCGACCTTAAGGGGAAAAATTTTTTGGGGCGAAATATAAGTTTCTCCTTAACGTTTCTACACCCTTTTTTATCGGAATACGTAAACGGACAAGGACGCCCTAAAAAGTAGACAAAAACTAGGTCCGGAAAAAATAATAATTAGGGCTACGCAGTAAAAAATGAGCACGAACGGATAAGTGTAAAAGGAGTAAAAACTGGCTCAAAAAGGGGTGAATATTACAAAAGGTCAATTCTAACGTTAAGGCCGTGTGGAGCGAGTGTACCTAGCCTCATGATCAGTCGATTTTCAGCACTAAGGCGGTCACGATCGGAGCCTGGGCACATTTCAGCTGCCGTAACAGTTAAATGCTGTATTGAACAAAGTTAAGGGGGATTGAAATGTGCAGCCACCGGGTATCCATGTAGATTCTGTTTGATGGACCTAAGGTGCTCCGTGACTCGATCTGCGAGGCGGCGCTTGGTCTCTCCCACATGCAACGAGTTACATCTCACACAAGTTAAGTATAAACTACATTAGAGGAAACGCAGGAGAATCTTTGTTTGACAATGAAGCCGTTATTGCCGTTGGGGCCTGAAATGTTGACGAGGTCGTGTTTGCCAAAAACTGGTCATGTATTACACCTCGGACGTGTACAGGGAAAGGTACCAGGAGTGTCGTTGAACGAAGTAAGTGGGTGGGAAGCCCGAACTTAATGGTTTGCTTCGTTTTTCTCAACTCTCAAAGCAGTGATTGGGGGTTCCGGGAGAACATCACGGGTTGAGGGGTCTTGTCGGAGCGACTCGATATTTTTGTAGATAGCGCGTAAAATAGGACGGACCGAAGGGTGATATGAAATAACCAAAGGAATACGTAGATTTGAAGCAGATTTGTTCTTTTTCTCCAAGGCTTCCTCTCTGCTGTTTCCTTGAATTCTGCGCTTGTGGATTTTGGCTGGGTACTGGCGTTTTTCAAAAAAAGATAAAAATTCTTCAGAGGCAGTGGAGAAGCCAGAATCCTCCGAATATATTCGCCTGGCTCGCAGGAGCTGGGAATAAGGGATACATTTAGTGCAGGATTTGGGATGGTTGGAAGGGTACAATAGGTAGTTATGCGAGTCGGTTGGCTTAAAGTATAGGTTGGAGGTAATTGTACGGTTGTTAATGGACAGTTTAAAGTCGAGAAATACAACAGATGAGTCCGAGAAACAACGGGTAAATTTGACAATGAAGCTATTGAGTTTGCTTCTTTTATTTAGATTAGCTAAGAAAGGTTTGAGTATGATGAAGAACTTTTCTTCTAGACAGAGATTACAAGGTTTGGATGATGTGGATTACATAATTCTAAGTGTAAAAATGGCGGTCCTTTCCACTTTCAAATTGGGAACTGTAACAGGTGATAATCTCATTTATTGCGACTTGTGCTAAGAGTTGTTTTAGTTCCTGTCCTACAATGAAATGTTTCGTGCAATAATAGAGTTCATGGACGGACAATTTTGGAAGGTTTTGAATAAAAAACGTCCAATAGAAGTAATTCTTTCAACCAGAAAATGAGCCATTGCGATATTCCATTCTTTCCTATAGAAAGTAGCCTATGGCGATGTCCCTAGATGTAGCGTGGTCGGAAACGGTGGTGTAATTTTAAATAGCAGATGTGGCCGAGATATTGATAAGGCAGACGTCGTTTTCAGGTTTGTGATTGGTATTCACATCAAACTTTAAACTCTTAAAAATACTCTTCAACGGGGCACTGAAAAGCAAATCTCTTCAAACATTTGATGAGATTCGGTTCAAAAGTGACCTAAAAATTTTGTGAAAATGGTTCATTCAAATTTTTGATTAGATTACCTGTTCATTTCTACTCTGATAAGATTCCTTTTCAATTTGGAGATGCGTTTTTACATTGTAGTAGTTAGAAAACTCATGCAAAACAAATTAAAAGGAAATACCACACTATGTGCGTTTTGCAGAAATAGGTTAGTGGCATGTGATCCCGAATGGATGCATGATGCCAGTAGTGAAAAAGATGCTAAAGGTGAGGACGAAAAAGTTTTCTCTCTCTCCCTCCCACCTCCCCCTCTGTTTGAAGACGGACTCCTTTTACTGTGCGTTCTTCGCAATTTGCTAAACGTAGACCTTGTGCATTGACGACATAATGACGTCAGCCTTGAAGGCAAAACAATGGAACACATGGAAACACGCATAAAAAGTCGTTCTGCACGGGTAGCCGACTGTAGGCGTATTCGACTGGTTGAAAAATCAGCTATCTGCCTTTGTCGGTGTTGGTTTGTTTTGCGCCCAAAGGAGGGCGTACGTTTTGCTCTGTGACATCATAGTCGTAAGGTCTACTTCCAACAGGGAGGAAGATTTTTTCACAGTTTTTATTTCCAAAACGTTGATTGCAATTTCATTTTATAAAGTCCCCCAAATTTTTAGTCATTCAACCCCTTCCCTGAAAGATAGTTGCAACGTTCAGTCCCTGAGCTTTAACCTGCAGAGTAACTGTTCACGCCCATCAAATAAGCGGTGCATTGGTGCTGTTGTAGAAGAAACACATGATTGAAGATAAAAACAAACTAATATGATTAATGTAACATTCCTTTATCAATTTTATAACGTCCCACACAGATGTAATGCTGCCCCCATTAAAGCATTTGCAAGTGATGCCGGAAGTAAAACCAACTTTACATCTTTCAACCCTAGCATTTTTAGAACCAGGTAGGTCAACCATATTTGGCTCTTTACATAAGTAAGTACAGACAAGTTAGTAATATGATATGCAAGTAAGCTAGTCAGCCAGTAACTTCGATAAGCCAGTACAAAACTCTATGGACTTCATTCAGTCGTTTGTCGGCAGTTATAAACTGTTTTTGCACCCTAAGGTGGTGGAATGTATCAATTAATTCGAAGTTCACGGGAATAAGAGAAAATGACTGACAGTATGATATGCCATCTGACTGGACCCAATAACTATGATATGCTCATCATCATAACAGTGCAAGTTTAGGCAGTTAACGAAGCCATGTTCCTTCCTCCTTGTCGGCATTTCAAAGTTATATTTTAGACAAATCAGTTTTAGTTCGCGTTGCGATTTAGTTGACCTATGACTAGATAGCAACGTTTTGCAAGGAAAAGAAAACAAATACTCCCACTCACATTGAAATCAGATTTGTTTTAAGCTAACTGTTTTGTCTTCCTCAGACTTTGAAAGACTGCGTTTCCAAGTTGTCACAAACTTTAGTTTGAAAATCGTACAATGGATCTTGGCGGGATAGACTTTGAAATGAATGAAGTTGAACTTGTAATTTTTTGTAAGACTTTGAGAAAAATACAGAATACTTCGGTCGTTGGACAACAAAAACCTTGGTCTCTTTTCACACTAAAGTCTCTCCTTGTTTATGTTACGTTCACCTCCTTTGGTACTGCTTTCCAGTTTTTAAGTCAAAATGTAGCAAAGGACAAAGACCTTGTGCATTGACGACACTCTGACGTCATCCTTAGGGGGAGAATAATGGAACACGTGACCGTACGCATAAGAATTTGTCCTGCACCTGTAGCAGACTATGCGCGTGTTCGACTGGTTTACAAATCAGCTGTCTGCATTTGTGCGTGTTGGTTTTTTTTTTTTTGACCCCAAAGGAGGGTTACTGTTTGCATTGTGTTCGTTCATCAGTAACACATAGGCTACGTAGTTTAATGTATACGTTGTTTAACTGCAAAATTGAAAGCAAAATTGTCGTCTCAGTGTCATTGGATGAACGGATGAAGGGTTAGTTTGTAAGTGAGATGGAGTTTTACGGCCCAGTTTACAACCTATTGGTTCAGGGCCTGTTTTCCAGTTGTGGCTCACTGGTTGGTTTTTCCCTACCCCATTGCTTATGCGGAGCATCAAACACAACCAAAGATAGGGGGTTCAGCCACCAATAAAAGGAAGAGGATAAAAACGCCCCCATATTGGCAAAGTGCGGCTTCAAGAAGTGGTGACCGCAGGGATAATTTTAAAATGGGAGCATATGAAACAATCCAAACAAGCGATCCATATTTTAAGGATGAGTACATGCAGCTTTAAACACACGAGGAGTGCATTTTCCGGCCACCGAGAGGAGGGGATGGAAAGTTAAAAAGTTCTTGCGCTCTCAGCTCCAGCCGATGATGTCCCTCCATTTAGATTTTTCCCGCTTTCCTCTTCCAATTTTTTTCCCGTCCCGCTGCGTCTGTATTGTCTGACAATGGTTTGAAGGAATGATCTAGGCTATGATGATAGAATCTTCTATATTTTTAGAATAATATTTTCTTTTGTAGTCCAAAAGTAGTACCGTCATCCTTATGATTGTTGTCCTCTTTTCTCCAACATAGATATGGGAAAATGTCAAACCAGCAGAAAGTATCTCGATTTCTCAGAGACATGAAGGAATACCATGGATATCTATGGGCAGCTTGTTTTTCATTAACAGCAATGAAAGAGTGTCTCAGAGTTAACAAAATGTACAAAGTTTCCGAAAATAAATTTGTTCTTGGATATCCTGATCACTTCAAAAAGGTGTAAAGTTTCTGGAAATCGCGTGGATTGAAGAAAAGAATATCAACAGGTGAATACCTTTTTAAAGACTTCGCTGATATATGTTGACTCGGCCGGCTTTTAAATGCGCTTTATGGGGTTGATTATTATATTCGTCGAATGCGTACGGTAACTCAATTCTCGCTTGCCGTGTTTATTTAGTTTAAAACCAGAAAATGAAACTCATTTTTGGTGCAGTAAGATTTAGATGGAGTTTTTAGGGCCCAATTTTCCAACCTATTGGTTCGTTTTGGGACAGCAAAATTATTTGAAAATTGAGTTGAATGGGTCTGTTTATGACTTAAATCTTATCCTTTGCTTCACAAAATCAGTGATGGTTGATAAGTGTTGTGGTTTTATTCTTATCGTTTCACACATAATGCTAAGAAAACACAACAAATTTTAAATCACAATTTATTAATTTAAGTTTTGCTTTTAAAAAACGTATACAAGACCTCCAAAATTTCTGATGACTTTCATTTTAGAGCAAAGTCTTTGCGTATTTGTTTTATAAAGAACCAAAAGTACTACGATGTTATGAAAAATCCTTTTCAATTTTCTATTTTTCCCACTATAACCGCTAGTATCATACTTTCCAGTTTTTGGCAAAGTGCAAGAATCGCGGGCACGTCAACTGCATCTAGTCACGTTAACCAAAGCTATTGTTCAGGCCAGTAGTGGTATTAGCTGACCTGGGGAGGGATCTAAGAGAAAGGTACGCCCTTGGCGAAAGTTTGCAGTTTTCAAGTAGCCTAGATACAAAAAGGTGCGAGGATTTCAACCTAGACAGAATTGCTCGAAAGAGTTTTGCCTTGGTGGGTTTTCTGTGTAATAAGTTTTGCACTCTTTTGTGAAAACATTTCAATTTGAAAGGAAGCCCTTCGCCCCTTGGTATTTAGACCTGTGTTTTCGTGAGAATCTGTGATTACTCCTAAAGCCCCCTCTACAAAAAATGACGCATAAAACTACGTGCAAATGGATCTTTTCTCTATCTTTCAGGTTTATATTTAGCAACCGTTGCTCTGAGTCATTGCCGAGAAGTACACTTGTTTGGATTCTGGCCTTTTTCCAAAATGGTCGACGGGATTACCAAAGACGTACCATATCACTACTTTGATAATGCCAAGTATAATTTTAGCAATACGAAACATATCCCGCATGATATGGGTTCAGAATTTTCCCAAATCGTTCAGCTTCACAATCGAGGGATTCTTAAGATTCAAGTGGGAAAATGTAACATTTGACAAAATGTTCTTTTGTAATCTTACATACAAGTCAGAAAATATAGGCCTATAGTAGCATGAGTAGACTAATTTTTTATAAAATAACGTTATGTTTTCGTTTCCTGATTTAGTCTGTTGATTCTCCTGACGAATAATGTTTGCCCTTTTTATCTCGTCAACTGGTCCAGTGAGCTAACTTCGTTGATCTCAAGATGCAAGTAGCACTTGTATAACAGGAATATACTAGGGAGCTGTTTGGAAGAGGGCCAATTTGTAGATACTCTTTGTTTGTTACGAACGGTAACCCCGCTTTCCTTTTCGAATTTCCTATATCCACCCCTATGTGCAGCGTTATCGATGCATTGTCAAAATAGGCCTACCAGTGCGAAGACACGTTCACCCTTTTCGTTGTCAGCCGTTTTGCAAATATATGACGTTTCACACTTTTTTGTTGCTAGTCACAATCAATATAATTCCCTTTAATTTCTTTGGACAAGTTTTTCACAAGGGAAGTTTCAGTTGAAAGCAGACGAGGCCACAAACTCATTACGGAGAAAAAGTTAGGTTAGATGGAGTTTTACGATCCAGTTTTCAACCAATTGGTTCAAGTCGAGCCGGCAACGGGTATGTGTTTCTTGATTGGTTGTTGCCATTGTATTGTATCCATTGTTATCTTTGATATGGCAATGGATTAGGTAAGTAATTGAAGCCATAGACAGCCAACTAGTAAATTTGGGGCGAAGAAATTTCCTAACTGGTTAACGTAACCCTAATCCTTAAACTAATCCCTAACCCGAACAAAGAATACAATCGATACAATACCATGGCAACAGCCAATCAAGAAACAACTTGTTAAACAGTACGCATTACACCCCGCGGCCCTTTTCCAGTCGTGCCTCACTACTGGCTTTCCAATGCAGTACGAATATAAAGAAACCATTTTAGGTGCAATTGCCAGCGGTTGCTGAGAGTTCAGATTAGAGCTGGAAACCTTTCCATAAGAAAAACCTTACAGATCAAAGCATGTTTAAACAAAGGCAAATGTTCTCGGATTACATGTTGATGATAATCAGATCCTCTTCAGTAAGGGTCGGAAAGGTCAATAGTACCTAACAATGGGAACAAAATTTGATACATGAATGGAAATGTGCTCAAGTACCTAAAGATGAAACACCTACGATTGTTGTGTCTTCTTCCTAACAGATCCCTGGATATACTAAGGGCCATCAATTAAGGACACGGTGTCGCTAAAAGTTCAGTTTCAAATTCGATCTTTAACTTTCCTCTAAAACGTGTGAAGTTTCAAGGTCAAATGTTAAACAAGTGTAACAAAAGATTTTGGGAGCATTTTTCCAAAATGTTATGACCATGAAGCACATACCAAGACCGTGCTACTGAACTGATGTAACAAAGTACCATTTTGAGTAATACTATGCAAAAGCACATAAACAGTGGAGTATTTTAAAGTGCACCTCAAGCCATAAAATAATAATAATTAATTGTTAATCATAATTAATTATTATAATAATTATTAAAATCTTGATAGTCAACTTCCGTCTTCATAGGACATTCTTGAGTGAGCCGAGATATAAAAAGTTGAAATTTGTTCACTTAAAATCGAACCAGTACATTGCGCAATAATTTAAAACTTTCTCGTTTTACAACTCACGTTACTTGCTTTGTTTCCCATGAAAATTGAAAATGTTTTTATGACTTTGCAGAGCCCCAGACTGAACCCATTTTTCAAAAATGTCAGAGAACCCCATCCCTAGGCCAGCTACTCACATACCGCAACCCCCCTTCAGAAAAATCTAGTGTATACGTCACTGAAGGAAGGAAAAGGATTACAATTACACACACACACACACACCACACACACACAAATATATATATATATATACGAAACAGTTCCGTAAAGCTATGTTGTAAGAACTAATTGCAACCTTTTAAACATATATATATATATATATTGCACTGAGTGCAATTTCGTTTCTTTTGTCTTTGTGTTTAAAGCTAGACTTGTGGGCGGTGTATCTTGTCTTGAATGTGTTCTCTGTTAGACCAATGTATGTTTCTTCGTTGTGGTTGTCGTGGCGTGTTACAGTTGCTTGGTACACAATGTTGTTCGTGGGGCAGTTGCCTTTCAATGGACACTCGCAGTGCTTTCTGCAATTGCAGTTGCTTCGCGTTGCTGGTTGTACTTCCTGTTTCGCCAGTATGTACTTGTTGTGCGCTGATATAATTTGGTCTATGTTTGCCATGCAGCTGTGACTCAGTTTCACAGTGTTTCTGTTGAGTAAAGTACGTAGTTTGTGCCCCGGTGGGAAGCAGCTGTTAACAGGGTTAAAGAATTTCTTGCCAATGTTGGTTGTGACACTGTCACTATACGGGGGGTTGAACCAGGTTATGTTCCTATTTCGTCTTCGTTTCGGGGCTCCCTTGGAATGACTGGTGCTAGCGGATTGGGTCTCGTACTTAAGGTTGTACCCATAGCCACTTCTTTGTAATGCTTCTTGGTATAGGGGCGATGATAGGTTGAATGTGTTTTCGTCGGAAGAAATGTTGGATAGTCTCCTGTTGATGCTTTCAGGGATGTTCTTTATGATAAGTGGGGGTGGTTGCTCTGTTTGTGCACATAGAGAGGAGTACCGTTGTTGTTGGGTTTCATGTATGTGCTTGTGCTAAGATCAAGGATAAGGTCTAAGAAGTTCACTATTTGCTTCAATTTCTATTTTAAGCTTGTTTTGTGAATATTTTGCATACTTCTTTCTTTATTTTTCTGTTTGCCTTGGTGTTGCTTTGCATACAGCCAAATTGTCGTCTCTGTATAGGCCGATATTCATGTTAATGTGCTGAAGTTGTGATAGGAGGTACAATCCTATTAGTTCACAAGTTTCAGCACCGTCGAAACTACCCATGATGACGTCGAATAAAGATTCGGTACGCTTGCACCATGGTGTTTCAACGTTGAACAGCATAGTTTTCTTTGTGTGGAAAATAATATGCCTTTCGAATGCTGGTATGCCTGTGTAGTTTGATGCAAAGTCTAAAGCCTCGTTGAGGAGGTCGGCAGTAATTGACGGGTAAAACTCACAAATGTCAAAAGCAATAAACGATTGTTGGTGTTTGTCGTGTATTTCACTAAACCAGTCTATGACTTCACTTGTGTTTTTCCATTGGTTGTAAGCTGTAGATTGTTTAATTTCTAAATTTATTCAATCTAGTATTTGTTTGCTAATCTTCCCTAGTTCTGATTTTGATGGGTTAATTAGTCTGCATGTGGGTTTGTTGTTGAAGTTCGGTTTGTGGTCTTTTAGTGTAATAAATGCTTGTTTTTCGCTTGTGATGTCGACTCTGTCATAGCAAACATAGGCCAAATTATATCAGCGCACAACAAATACATACTGGCGGAACAGGAAGTACAACCAGCAACGCGAAGCAACTGCAATTGCAGAAAGCAGTGCGAGTGTCCATTGAAAGGCATCTGTGAATACATCTGGAAACTAAAGGACTCAAATGTAGAACACTCCGTAAAATGGAAACTCATGAACAAAGCCCGAGCATACTCCACATCCTCTAAAACTTGTAATCTCTGTCTGGAAGAAAAGTTCTTCATTATACTCAAACCTTCCTTAGCAACTCTAAATAAAAGAAACGAACTAATAAGCTCTTGTAGACACATGAAAAAACATCTATTGTGTAATTATTCTAATAGGTAATGTATCTTGGCTCGCTGTACACCGTTCTTGCCTGTTCACTACGAACACGGAACGAACACGTGCTTTAAAACGGACGCGTTCAAAAGCAGCGAACACATACGTATTTAACGTTATTGACATCATTCTACTTCAGGCTTCTGAGGAGTGAGGACCTGCACTATTGGCCCTTACGAAACAGTTCTGTAAAGCTATGTTGTAAGAACTAATTGCAACCTTTTAAACACACACACACACACACACACACACACACATATATATATATATAGTGAAAAGAATAAATGAAATCAACCTCAGCGAAAAATTGACCACCCTCACTGGGACTCGAACCCAGACCTCCTGCTTTACGTGCAGGTGCCTTAACCAATTAGGCTATGAAGCCGGTCTTGGCTGCTCTCATCACAGAAAGATGACAATATATATATATATATATATATATTTCGGTAGAAAGATTAAAGATTGATGGATTGTAATGGAAAAAATTAAAACTGTGTGCTTACGTTGAGTCAATGTCACATGATATATTTCCATGGCAAGGAAACCTATAAATTTAACAAAAAAAATCTTTGTGTGAACAAGCAAATGGTCAGGTAAGGTGTGAAGGGCATCCAATGATATGTACGCTCCTTCCATTTGTTTTAAGGAAACGTTTTGCTAAGTTTGTAAATGAAACATTAAAGTGGTTTCCATTGTAAAAATGTTGTATTTTTTCACACCAATACATTCTTATCGTAGCAAAAAAAATAAAGGTCGATAAATCCCTGTAAGATTTTCTTGTGCATCCCGTCACATGACCGTATTAGACACGCACCATCCTCATTCCTAACCCAAGATATCATATTTTGCCGTAACAATTTCGAAGGTAAATTCCTATTTACATTACCCAACACGTTGTTTTTTTATAGAAATTAACGGTATTCGCACTAGTGGTTCTACAAGACGAAACTATGCGTGCATGGTGAAATAAACAAAAAAGTCTTATGGTTATACGTCCTTATACCTGGCAAAGTTCTTAACCATGCACTCTTCGTCAAAATTGCCCGACCGTTATCACGATATACGATTTGAGAGAAGAGGGAAACTTACGCAAGTTATTCATAGGATAAGCCATTTGGTCTCACAATTTAGTTTATAAAAGGTAAAAAGAAAGGTGGATCCCTCTTTTCGCTGCTTTAACATTAATAGTGTTTGCCACCTTAACTTTTCCTTTTTTCGTCTTATTTGTTACATTCAAGTCTTTCCTCTTTCCTGTTTTTCATGTCTTTGTTGTATACATGCATTTATCGCTTGTTATTGAAGGATTTGCTTATTGATTTTATCATTAATTATCAAGTGTTTTAGTATTTATTTTTTACTCCAGAAATTTTCCCAGGTTTAATAAAAGGGATTTATCTTTTTTTTGCAATCACCGTTGTTTTAATTCAATCTCAATTTGTTTGAAGGGTAAAATGAAACATCTCACTGACTAGGGAAGGACAGCGGATTCCTTTCTAAAAGAGCCGAGTTATCTTATCCAACGTAACAGCAAATCCCTGGTGTGACTCGTCGTTTTCAAAATTTGCTGTTACGGTGTTCAAACTGCACGGGCCTTTTAGTTTCATAACCCATAGATATTTTAAGATCTTATCCTCTCACCCCAGACAGTTCCAGTCCTCCTAATTAACTCCCTTTCTTCAGGACCTCTCACAACTGTCTACAATTCATCCTCATCCAGACACAACCTCACTTTATTGCTTCAGGTTGAGTGTACAAGACCCCTCAGCGTGTAAAATCAAAAACCTCCGAGTACTGTACATGTTGTGTAACATGAGCTACAGTACTCTACATTTTTTGAACTTGCTATCAATCAAATAGCTGTGTCGATTAAGAACTTTTGTGGATTACTAAAAAAATGCAGTTTGGGGTGAGAGGACTAGGCCGTTAAAACATGTTTTTTGTACAAAATTTAGAAGTTTCGAAAATCTGAGTAGAAGTATTTATCAGTAGACGAGGAATAAAATATTTGGAATTACTAGTTTTTAATTTTGTAATATTCTTGATATTCAAAAATTTGTGATTCTCATTAACTTTAAGTAGAACAAGTTGTCGTGGAAAGGACTTAAGGGAAAGTTTAAGCAGAAATTTAATTTTCATAAGTGGAAGAGGAAACAGATTTATACAGGGTGGTGAAACGTCCATTCAAATCGGACATTTCAAGATTAATGAAGTCACTACATTTGTGTTCCCGAAGTGATCTTCTGGGCAGCAGAGGTTATATAAACTTTCTCACCTTGTCAAGGAATGTTTTGTTTTCCTTTGCTTCTTTAGACTGTTGTGTTGACCTTGAAGTTAGTATACCCCAGTCAATGAGACTGCACTAACGTGTAAATATCCACTAGGCCCAAACCAACAACCAGCAACCGAACAGGGACAGACCCAGCGTAGCCAGAAAAGACACAGACGGAAGGGGTGCCAAAATCTTTCCAGGGACGAACAATTTTTTCAAGGGAGGGGGCAAATGTGAACAAATGAATTAAGTCAATGGAAAACTTCCAAGTCTCTAGAGGAGGCAAAACAAATAGCACTGGAGCTTAGACTCCGGTCCTTCCTTGGCTATGTGTCTGAACTATGAGCACAAACAAACTTTACAAATATTAAAATTGATTATTATTCGTGTAACGTTACCGGTATCGTGACCTCCATCAAATTGCATGACCGCGATTGCAGTGCTGTTATGTGATTTTTTCGTGTTTTTCACGAGTCATGGGGGCCTTTCAGCTTGGGAGCAGGGGCAGAAGATTTCTTGCCCGAAAAACGTAATTTTGTCCGGAAGACTATCTTAGCGGAGCTCCACCATTGGCTGGCCCGGAGCGTATGGAACATGAAAATTCGGAAGCCTCAAACAGTCGAAAATGGCATTTCCCAGGCTTAAAAGGGTATCTTAGCAGTCGCATCTTTAAGATTTCGATTCGGTAAGCGTTCACTTCAAACTAAAATTCAGCCAGAACGACTAAGCGGAGCGGAACTATAGGTTGGCGCGGAGCGTATAGGAAATGTTGAAAAATCGTACCCTAAGACAGCCGGGAATTACATTTTCAAGGCTTGTAAGGATCTAAATAGTCGCTATTTTCATCAGCAAATAACCACATGAAACGTACCACTGCCATAAGATGAAATAATCTTGAAGTTGTATATTTTCGGGGGAAAAACTATAAAACGAAATGGAAAACATGCTCATGTATTTCACACTGTTGCGGATTCTTTGCTAAATTCTAAATTTATTAAATTCATGAAATTGTGTGACTACCAGAACTTCGTATTGGTTTTAATCTTCCAGCATTGGCCCGAGTATTTAACTTGTTACACTACAGTATGAAGTGATGATGAGGAAAAACTTTTTCACAAGCTACCCGAATGTGTCGGCAAACCTTTGCTATCATTTGTTACCCTGAATATGACACGTTTTTCGTTTTGGGAAAATGCTTGAAAAAATTTGGATATCCGACGGCTTCGGGGATTGTGTTGTGTAAAATCGTGAAGTAAAACTCACGAATAATAGTTTTATGTGCTGCCTTAGTTTGTGGGGATCTTGTTCATTTTTTACGAAACTTTTACAGCGACTATGACGTTGTTTCCTTTTTTCATGTATTAGGAATTTTCTGAAAAACCATGCCATTTTTAAAAAATTAAAGGCATGTTCTGGAGGCTTTTCGCCTCTGACTTGTTAGAAGAACAAAAATATTCCACACCAGGTCCTTCAAACACTATCACAATACCATTTTCCAAACTCAGGATATCTCACTTCAAAGATTGGTTATTTTTGTTAGGAAATACCTCTGCTTTTCAACAGAGCCACAGAAAGTTATGTTTTGTGGGCACATTGCTTCAAATTTCTTTTAATTTTCTTTATAATTGAACGTCCTGTTTGTCCTTGAAATTTGATACTATTGGAATGTTTGAATGTCTTTTCTGGTAGATCCGGCATTAGCCTCTACCATATGTAGAGCACAACCAACAATGTTGCTAAATATTGCCTGCAGACGCATCATAATTATAAATAAATTGAACGCAATGTCAAATTAATGTGCCACGATGACATCACAGATTTCCCATGATGCATCAAATCCCAAGAAAAATTAGCAATACTCTAAAAATTGGTATCTTCCGAACGCTACAAGCTATTGAGATGCCACTTTCACCGTCTGAAAGAGAAAATTCATCTGCTTATTTTGAACTTAACAAATTTTGTCTCCAGAATATGCCTTTAAAGGTCAAGAGCAGTCCTCCCAAACTTATTTTGAAGCAACACCTTAATCTAACAATTTCTAGTTCCTCTTATTTCTCTTCAGTGTATCCTTTGCCACATTCAATCACATCAATTTTGGAATATTAAATGTAAAACAAGCAGTTACTTCAAGTAATTTTCACATTTGAAGCCAAAAGTTTTGTCACATGACTCTCAACAGACAACTATGAAACAGGACAGTCTACTACTCGTCTTCAAGTTGGGATGACTGCTCTTGCTCTTTTAGTGGCTATCCGTTTTTTTTTTTCAAATTTCTGCCGTATATTAGATTTTGGGGAAATCTGGGGGATTCCGCCCCCTTTTCCTGCCTCCTGCGCCACTGTGTATTCGGCTGAGCGAACTTGGTTTGTTCATTCCCCTTTAAAAGAAGGTTTTAAGGTCATAACATGATTCGATGTGTTAAAGGGGTGATTTTCTAAGCATTTAAAAGAAATTTGCATTGAAATCCGATATGTGGTCATCAAGATATGAGTATGTAAAGTTTTCTCGTTTTAAACAAAAGTGAAATTGAAACAAGCACATATGACATCATATCCCCACAATAGTGCGCAATCTCTTGTTTTCCTTTAAATTTTAGAGTTGATTTTCTCTTCAACAATCCCATATTATTAAAATGTGATTGCATAAGTGACATGAGAACTTTAAAATTTGGCATCCTCACAGGGAGGTCCTTTTGTCAAGTGTCAATTTGAGGAAGTGGTATAAGCTCTGCTGCCCTCAAACTCACTTTGGAACACAAATCTACTGACGTCATTTACTGATATCTCGAGAAGTATGTGTCCGATATGAATGAAACTTTCACCACACTGTGTAGATTTGGTTCTTCTTTCACACATGAAAAATTAAATTGTTGCTTAAACTTCCCCTTTAATGCTTTACAAACCTCTGAACAAGGAATACAACACACAAGGTATTGTAAAATCTATTGTAAGCAGGAATTCCTCTCCGGCTAGTAAATAATAAGGCGTAAGGGATTTTCCCATTGTTGAATAAAGTAAAGGAATGCGGTTACTGTGGGCACGTAAAACGAAACCGTTTGCGCTGCCGCCGCAGACCCCATCTAACGATCAGATAGACCGTGTGGACTGAAGTTAGTAAGTTTTTCGTATAGATTAAATTAATACTGATTGATGCTTTGGGACACCTTCAAAAGAAAATGAGGATTTCTTTGTGACCTACATTTCTTTGTGAACCTACATTTTTTCTAAAGTCCTCCCGATTCTCTGGCAAAGAGTCGTTCGGCAAAACCAAACTATAAACTGCTTCCCGAAGAAGCTGTACCTCCACTGAAGAACAACACTTGGCCAACCTCACGACCATCACATCATTTACATCATTTGTCTGTCATGTAGGGCTCTATTTTATACTGACTAAAATATAAAGTCTACAACACTCTAAGTTGGTTAAAAAGCTAACCAATACTGGTCACATATGTCAAATACCTGTAATTGGTTAGAGTTTATCAGATATTTGATGATTGATGGGTTATCCAAGAGGTTTTTACCACTTAATTGGGTAACCAGCCTTTGGGGTAACCAAAACACAACACATATTGGGCAAAACATCACCCGATTTCAGGTATTTGACAGACGAGACCAGGGCCGGAGAATTTTTTTAACCAAATTTTTAGAGTGAACACATGATCGTAGTCAAAAGGCCGAGAAGTGGCACTTACAAAGTTTTGTACGATGCACGTGCATTGGACCGATGGAGGGAACCTTTCAAGACAAATTTATCTCTTAAATGGATGTCAGGAGGCAGTGCATCCAGATTCTTATTTTGATTTCATCTGCTCTTGTTCCCAATTTTAAAGAGATAAACCGTGAAACAACAACAACAGCAGAATGAAGTGGAGAAATTGGCTCTAATTTACCTTACCCGGAACTTGCGTCATAGCTGTAGGGTTAGGGGTTACGTATGCATAGTTATAGGGCTAAGGTTACGTACGCACAGTATTAGGGTTAGGGTTACGTACGCATAGGCATATGGTTAGGGTGCGCCATATGCAGGTGTACTCATGCATAGGAACTGTGTACGTAGGGGTATATAAACCTATACGTATTACCTTATACTGCACATATGTATACTCTCAAGTACATACATACTTAGCTATAGGTATACGTATAGATAGTATTATTAGACAGAACTTATTAGACAGAATTATTTTTCAGTTAACCCATACACCGGCAACGGCGCTCTTAGCGCAGTAGGCAAGCGCGCTGGTCCTCCTGCTTTAATAATCGCATATGGGTCGAGGGTTCGGGTCCCGGTACTAACAATGTATTTCGTTCTTCCACAGCACTAACCGTTCACTTCTTTCCAAAGTACATACTCATAGCGCTGTTTCCCGAGTGAGGAAAAAAGAAAAGGAAAAAAAAGGGAAAACTTCAAGTTTCAGCGTCCTCTTTAAAGGTTTTGAAGTCAGTAAAATTATGTCTACGTTAGGGTTAGGGTTTTGGCTAGGGTAAGGGTAGGGCAGGAATTTTTTGTTTCAGTATATGATAAATAGTCGTCTCTTAAGCCCGCCTTTATCACTATCGTCGATTGGTGGGACAACATTCAATTGTGAATTAAAGAGCTGGCTATCAAACATGGTACTCGCATTACACGCAAAAAACGTAGAATTTTACTTGAACGACAGGCACATTTTTCGAATTCAAGCCCTGATGATACTGAAAGTTTGTTACAAGCTGAAGTTGAAGGTGCTTTAATAAGATCAAGGTTTAAATATTTAGAGGACTATGAAAAGCCGTTTTCCCTTTTCTTCAAACAGGAAAGCCGCAGGGCTTGTCAGAAACATATTCATTCTGTGCGAGATAATCTCGGCGAAATAGTTACCAACGACAATGATATTGCCCGTGTTTTTCACAAGTTTTATGGTAACCTTTTCTCTCGAGAAAATGATATTGATCACAATGTGCAAAACGAACTTATCAAGTGCTTAAGTGTAACAGATTTTCCCATTTCTTTGGGGGAGGTAAAGACTGCCCTTATTCCCTTATAAGTATGTCTAATAACAAGTCCCCGGAGATAGATGGTATCCCGTACGAGTCCTATCGAAATTTTTTTGATGTAATGGGTCACGATTTGACTGATTTGTATTACGGTATTTTTTCTAAGGGTACTCTTTCTGAGTCTCAACGCACTGCTGTAATATCTTTGATCCCTCAAAAAGGTGACCCTTTGAACCCAAACAATTCAGGTGAACAATTGGCGTCCGATAAGCTTGTTAAATACTGATTACAAAAATCAGTATAAATTGCTAAAGTGCTTCAGAGAAGACTTTCAGACCGTAATGACAGTGCTTGTAAATGAATTCCAGACGTGTGCCATTCCAGGTAGAACTTTTCACAACAACTTGTCCCTTATAAGAGACATCATTGAGTATGCTCAATCAAACAATAGTTCCGTCACCGTGCTTTCAATCGATCAAGAAAAAGCTTTCGATAAAGTAGACTGGGGATTCTGAATGAAAGTTCCTAACAGGTTAAAGTTCATTTCATCAAGTGGATATCAATTTTGTATCACAATATTACAAGTTGCTTGTTGATAAACGGAAAGCTTTCAGAACCTGTTCGAATTGCACGAGGGGTGAGACAGGGCTGTCCGCTGTCAGAGTCCCCTACTTTATGTTTTATTCATTGCGCATATTGTTCGCTATATCGGCTTTACTGATACTATTCGTGGCTTTATGATTCCTGGGAGTGATGGTAAACGTGTTAAATTCTTTCAATATGCCGATGATGCTACCTGCATTGCCACAAGTGTAACCGATGCTGTAAATATCTTCAATGTTTTTAATTTGTTTTAAAAAGCAACTGGGGCGTCCGTCAACATGTTTAAGTCGTGTGGGTTAAAGCTTAGTGCAACGACATCCCAAAACGTACCCCTTATTATTTCGTGGAGCACTACGTTAATTAAAATAACTGGCGTGTCCTTCGGGTCAGGTAGCGCTGTTAAATGCACTTGGGATGGCATTATTCGTTCTGCAACTAAAGTCTTAGATTTATGGAACGGAAGATATATGTCCCTCACTGGTAAAGTTTTGGTAGTAAACACTTTTGTTTTTTCCTAAGTTTTATTACGTGACAACAGTGTGCCCACTTTTGGACTGGGTAATCAAAGAGACTCACAAGGCTGTTTTTTTTTTCATCTGGGGTAAAAACAAGCCTAACCTCGTTGTTAGGAAAGTTGTGGTTTTACATAAAACAGTGGGCGGTTTAGTTTACACGATATTAAATTAAAATGAATGCTTTGTTTGTCAAAACCTTTTTCTCTTTGCTGGGGATTGATATTGAGATCCCTTTGTGCCTCAGCCTTGCTCGCTACTACATGGCAAAACCCTTGCGCCGGTTTTTCCTCATGTTTGGTCTAATACAAAACCTAATTCTGAAGTTTGTCCCAAACCATTGCTGGCTGCTTGTCATATTATCGAAGATTTAGTTGATGTGAACTTTTCTTTAAATCGCCTTGCTCCCACAAAGTATGTCGTTCACAGTTTACGAAAAACCGATGTACCCATATCCGTTATTTGACACAACCCAACCTTTCCTTGGGACCAAATTTGGCCTTAAGCCTTCAACTCTAGTCTAGATAAAAAACTGAAAGATTTTCAATGGCGTTTATCACATAGAATTTTGTTAACTGGTAGTAGAAGTGTTGAGTGGGGTACACTCTAAAAAATATTTAAACGATTTTGTTTAAAAATTAGGATACTCACGAAAATGAGTATTTCTACTCGAAATAAGTGAGTACTTCAACTCAATTTGTGTAAAATTTTGCACAAATTCAGTTGAAGTACTCACTTATTTCGAGTAGAAGTACTCATCTTCGTGAGTATCCTAATCTTTAAACAAAATCGTTTAAATATTTTTTAGAGTGTATAGACGACGGTATTTGCCCAATGCCTCATTTTCTTTGTGTAGAATCTATAGAACATATATTCTGGAATTGTCCAAAGGTATGTGCAATTATCCTTTGGATCGAGTAGGTTTGCAAGAGTCTGGTTAACGATAATTTCTGTTTCAATGTTACTTTTTTTCTTACGGGCTTCCCACGGGTTAAACTTTCACAAACAGTTTTTAATAGAATTTGGGTATTTTTTTGTACTGCAAAATTCATAATATGGAAATGTAGATGTATTCATGTCTTTCAATCCCGTGTGCACTCTAGGAGGGAAATGAAATTTCTAATAATTGAGAACGTTAAGCAACGTATTAGAACAGACAAAAAACGTTTTACCCCTGCCAAATTTTATAAAGTCTGGATTACTAGCCCTTCCTTTGTGTATCTAAGTGGGAATAAGCTTTCTTTTAGGATGTCCTAGTTAAAATTAAATCTGGTTTTATTTTAAACCCTAGTATTTTTATTGCATGCAGTTTTTGCCGAATTTATGGATATTTCTTAATACTTGTGTATGTAGTAGACTCGGAAGGGAATAAATGATTTATGAAAAATTAATATAAAAAGGAGAAAGTAACGATTTAGAAATTACGGGATGTCATATAAATAAGATTTTAATGAATTCTTTCGAAAGACCAGAGGAACCTTGTCATCAAAAAGTTTTCATTTTGAAGTAGTTTTTCTTTTCCTTCCTTTCAATTAATTGAAATGTGTAATGTTAATTTACCGTTATTACATAATGAGTCATGGTATTAATGAAAGAGTGATGTAAGCTAATTATTCCACTGTAAATACTTGACTGTATTATTTTTATCCTCTGATATGCTGTTTTGTATGTATATATGTTGAGACTAAAAATAAAGTTCTTCCTTCAATAGGCACTACTGAACTCCTAAAGTATGATGAAAGATACTTTGGGGAGAAACAAGAAAGTTCCCGTAACTATTTGGTGAAATTTGACTAATTATGCGACTTAAAAGCATTTTATGTGGTAGTAGTAGTACCTTGAAACACTTTCATTTCATTTCCGATATCAACTGAATTAGCCCGTTTGGGTCGAGCGTTTAACTGTCGCCTTAATAATAATTAGGTTCCGTTTAGAAAGCTTAGAGTTAAGCTACCTTCGGAAATAGGCCTAATCGTTATGGTCTAGAAACTACTTTTACCAAATTTGAAAAGGGTGGGGTCACGATTATGGAAAGGGTTAGGATTAGAAAATTTGAAACTTTTAGTGTAGGAGTCAGAGTAACTGTCGCCCTAAAGTGCAACTCACGTTTATTAATATGTCATTATGTTTCATGACATTTTTTTCACAAACCTAAACATAAGCGATAACAAAAAAGGGAAAAATAAACTCATTAGGTTATCACATGTGTTGCTACCCTTTTAACTAAGTATATGACCCTCCCAAGAAGCAAATCATCTAAAACAACAATTATGAAATTCCCAAATAGCTCCCTCGATTCTTTTTAGTCGCCTGCGTGATTCCTGATCAAATCGCGAAACGTCTGATGTTGCTCGACATGCACTTTGTGTGTTAAGGTTATCAGGAAAAAAGGAATGACATTTACTTTATCAAATATGGTCCTGGGTAGTAGTTTTAAACGGTTGTTGAGTTTGTTTAAACGTGGGGATCGATAATGAGGTCACTCTTTGGTACAATTACCTACCGGGCACCCTTGGACAAGATCCGCCTGTAAATGTTCGGTGTCTTCGATATGCTATTCCCCTGCGGCTCGGGGTTGTAGGGTGTGTCCACGTTATTCACCATTTATAGTGAAAGGTGACAAAAAGGGAGGACTTGTACCTATATTTGCAACGAAAAAAAAACTTGAATTTGAGCCCTATTTGAAACCATGTTTGACCTCGAACTTTCAATTTAGCAGGCACAATATGGTCCATTGTTGTTGGCGTGTCGTTAAATCCAATCTGACTACCTCATTAATGGACATGACACAGCATGTCCATTATTGTGGTTGGTCGCATTTTCTGATGATCACGTGACCACATTTCTTTCGTTCAGTTTATCGGACGACTCCCATCAAGAAACAAACCGATCTTTTGGGAAAAGATTTGTTCAGCAAAGGAGACCGGTATGTGACAAAATTGTGTGAAAAATGTCGCTAATTACAAAATGCGGTCCATTTTTCCTCAAATACTCTATATTTAAATATTAGGTAGGCTAATATTAATATTAAGTAGGCTAATATTAATATTAAGTAAGCTAATAGTAATATTAAGTAGGCTAATATTAATATTAGTAAGCTAATAGTAATATTAAGTAGGCTAATAGTAATATTAAGTAGGCTAATATGCCTGTGCCTTTACATATAACGCAGTCAACGAGGGATGCTGTCCTAATTTGGTCTGTATTTTCAACATCACTATTTAGTAGAACTGTTTGGTCACCAGATTTATTTTAAATTTGATTTATGAAGTGATTATAAAGACAACTGTATAAATTTGAAAACATTCGTCAAATTTTCTTTTGGCAATTCCCCGGAATTTCGACGGAGTGGCATGTTACTACGTCTTCGTTTGAACGGAATTCAGTTAAGCAGCTCAATGAGTTAAGCAATGTACACTGTGTACGGTGCAGCCGGGTTTGGCGCAGTGTTCAGCAGAGTGTGCGGTCCATTGCGATCGTGTACAAGCAATATGTAAACGATTGAACGAAGTTTCCTAACGTGTTTAAGGTAAATGTGTAAAACAAAAAGAACTTCACGTAATGTCGTACAGAAGGCAAAGTGCAACGTCAAGTTTTCGATTCAAATCTCGTATTTTACCATACGTATAAACCATTATAGGTTTTCGATTGGCATAAGCCAGCTGAGCCTGCTGAGGTCAATCGTAAACGTAGCTATAGTGTACATTAACTGCACGTACATTCGCAGGTTAACTTCATTACGGGCAATTATTCTAAATCAGAGCCAAATTTAGTTACTGTACACTTGCTGCACTTTTGTCGGACAGGTTTGTCAACCCTCGATCGGTGGCAGGTAGGGAATTGTAACGAGTGCCTTCGCACGGGTACTAAAATCTGACCCGGGTACCTAATCGCCATGCACACCCGTCGGGTACCCGGTGTTACGGTGACTAAAAGATGAGAACATTTTGTTAGGCATGTTCCATATTAGACATGCAAGATAATATTAAGCCTACAGCTGTTTTGGAGGGGTAGCGATCACATTCCGAAGCTCAAAAACATTTGATTTGCCATAAGGTTTTATCGTCTCCTTTTGTTTCAAAACAAAATGACAAGTAAAAGAAAGGAGGAAGAGCTATTGTTGGAGCATCCATTGTGCCTCAAACACCACCAGAACAACCTACACCCCTATTTTAAGTGTATTTTAGTCTTAGACTCTTAGTGGAACGACCGCGGACTCGTAGTGGCCATTATCCAAAGAAACGTAACAGAAAACAGTCAAATAAGAAAATGAGTACTTTCCAAGTCCTCTATCAATTTGATATTAGATTTTGAGACGCTTCCCTACTCTAAAAGCAAGCATCCTTAGCTCGAAGTTTCTCCTTTTGAAACACCAGTTTAAAAACATCAACCAATCAGAGCCCTGAATTATGGTATTCTCTTGCACGTCCAAAATTACCGATTGTAAACAAAGACCAAAGACGTCATTCTCGTGAACTTTTTTCCACACTAATGCACAATGCACCTTGGAATTTTCACTTCAGGGCTATGTACGTTCTGACGTAGCTAGCCTCATGTTGACCTCCGGACATGGTAACATAGCTTTTACCATAGTTAAAATGGTATAATAACTATGCTTTTTCACATAAAATTCCCAGTCTGTGGCGAGCGCCAATTTGGGGCAAAATAATGAAATATGTAATGGCTTGTTTCAAAGTCCTTTTCCGTGAATGTTTACGGTGTCTTGACAGTGGTGTCTCTGTTCTTTATAGAGAGCGGCAAAGTGTTGTGATTTGCGTAAACTGGCACGTTAAACCATTATCAAATATATTCGAGGACTATACTCGGGGTGGCATACCGTATTAATATCGTATACATGCAACGTTCAGTGGTGGCGCCAGCCGGGGGGGGGGGCGGGGACATGCTCCCCCCTTCGGGAAACACTGACCCCCCCGTCGGGGCCCGGTCAGCGGTTTCGTCGGGGAGGCCTAAAAATAAAAAATAATAAAAAATAATAGGCCTAATAAGAAATCCTACAAGCACTGAAGTTACAGTATTGCGTGGGCGATCTCAGCTAGAACATATTCTTCGTTTTGTAATGCTATTTTAATACATATCGGAATCGATTTTAAATCACTTCTTAGCTCTGCTCTACCTCATTCCATGTACCTTGTCCCATCTCCTCCCCCGTCGGGGAAGGACGGCAATTTTTTTCGGGGAGGTCTAAACATGAAAAACGTAAAGGACTGAAGTTACTAGATGGATAATCATGATTTTTTCTTTAAAAAGTAGTTTTTTTCCTTCTATAACGCTATATATTAATGCATATCTGAATCGGTTTTATTCACTTTCTTACTAGGTCTGTTATCCCTCATCCCATTTTCAATCCTTGCGCGCAACGTCATGCCTCCGTCGGGGACGGCTACCCAACCCCTGTTGTTGAGAAAATCCAATACCGTCGGGGAGCCTTCATGAACGAACCCACGATAAAAGATGTGGGCCTGATAAATTTCAGTCACTCGGGCGACATTCTTGATTTTGCTTACTAGTAGACCATATTCTTAAAATTCACAATTCCGAATTATCCTTACAAAAACGAACGAGAGGCTGTTCATGTGCTTGCAGTACCCAATGGTCTGCCATCTGGCCTGCCCGGACAACCGAATTCTCACAACAGTAATGAATATCGGCAATGTCGTTTTCAGCTAGCTACACATAATGATAATCAGTTTTGTGAGAATATCTCCCACATAAGTCTGACTGAGAATTTATTTGAAGGCACCTTGTAAAGTGCCATATTTTCAAATACGTTGAAAGTAAAACCATTTATAGTCTCGAGTTCGGTAATTCACGTAGAAATTTCATCTATTTTGTGGACATAGCAATTGAATTCCATGAAAATTCTTCATACATTCAAAAACATTATAGTAAGTTTTCAATTCCGTTGCACAGTCCCCCCACCCTCCCGAAAAGAGACGAGACCTTTACATCTATTATAGCGGTGCCTTTTATCTGGTACTTTTCTGATCATTTAACAAGTTGGGTTTTTTCTACTGAAGTGAAACTTTCATTTAAAGGAAAGCTCAAAATATCGCACCCATTTCTAGTTGCAAGTCTGGGATATGCCATTCCGGCTATCTGAGGGGCTAGATTTTTAACAGTTTTCTGTAAGCTCCGCGCCAACTGATGGTGGAGCTCCGCATAGATATAGTTGTTTGGTCGAACAGATTACCTTTAAGCACAATGCGTGCTTAAAAATATTCTTCGTTTTGGGGCAGTATTATGAAGTGAAAATTTTATTGCGAAAGGAATCTGAAAGTAAGTCTGGAGGTTATCAATTCTTCAAAACATTCTGTGCACTCGACTTTGATAGTCTTTCGGGCAGGATTACATTTCTTTGGACAAAAAAAAAAAAAAGTTCTTCCCCTCCCAAACTGAAACGCTCCCGTAAGCATAAGGCAGTAAAAAAAATATAAAATTTCAAATATATGCGAAGCCAAACTTTTTTCCTCGGGAGAATGTTCCAATATGGTCCGAGGGCCTGAATCTGTAAGATGTTACTCAGTAACCCCAACAAAACTACAGATCACCCCCTACTTGATTTTTCTCATGAGAACGTCAGATTCTTCCTTAAAACCCCAAACTGTCATAAAAAAATTACAGTTTTCTCTCCAATATAAGCTTTAGATTGTTGAAAGTGGAAAAATTTTCCAATTTCGGTGGTTGCTCCGTACAATAAATAATCAATTTAAGCCAACTCACCCGGCATACTTTTTCTCTTGAAAGGCATATCACTGAATGGAAAAAAACAATTTTTTTCAGTATAAATTTACCAATAAACCAAATTTTTTTCATTAAAGCCAAAAATTTCTCCAATATAATAAGCCTTCAATTTTCAAAATCTTCGTTCAAAAGAAGGAAAAAACTTTCCGGGCAAATTTACGGTCTCGTACTGAAGCCTTAGTACGTAGGTCTAGTACAATTTAATAAAGTTTAGGCCTAACCCTCAAAGAATTTCAGCTTTCGCCCATATAGCGTTTTTGATTTTTCCCTTATGAAGGACAGATTCTTCACTAATAAACACCTAAACTTTTTTGTAACAAAAGCCAAATTTCTTTCAAAATTTTAAATTTTTTCTCCAAATAAAGTCCAGATCTTCTAGGTATATGTTAAAAAGAAAGCCAAAAATTTCGGTGCGCTCCGCGCGCCTACAAATTCTGTCAAGTTTTGTTCCACCGGGACATAATATCGACTTTGTTGATATGTCGGGGTCTTGAAATTCTGCCCCCCCCCCCGCTGTCGGGGAACTTGGTCCCCCTGTGGGGCAAATCCTGGCGCCACCCCTGGTGAAACAGTACGGTGTTATTTTGAATCACTGTCAGATATAGCTTGCTCGCGTGCAAGATTAAAAGTGACATACATGTGATGTGTGAGAAGTAACTCACTACGTGACGATATAGCGCGCGATCGGGAAGCACGCTGATAAAAATTTCAACTTCAGGAAATAAAGTACATTTAAAACTTTTTGATTTATTTATTTGGTACATATTAAACACAAAACACAAACTTACACATTACTAGGGGCTCTCTTCATCCCCAGGCCTCAAGAATGTTTATCAAATTAATTGAAAAATATTTTAGTCCATTACCGTGGGCAATAGCGTAAATTGGGTAATCCTTTTTGTTTTTGCATGCAAAATTTTTAAGCTTTGTGTAGTAGATTTGGAACCGGGTTATACGATGGGGAGTGGGTACCCGGGTAACCCGTGCATATAGGCTTTGTACCTCGAAAAATTAAGGCGGATTTAAAATAACAAAAAAGAGGAGAATAATCAAAGTGTAATAACATTTTGAGATATGGGGGGCTTCTTGAAATGTTATAACATTTTGAGATATATGGGGCTTCTTGAAAACGTCACTTTGAGTGTATGTGCATGTCATTGTGAGTGTTTATGTGTGTCTGGTATGTGTATGTACGCCTTCGAGTGCACTCGCTTTCACAGGGACTTCATATAGATCGTTCCGGTCCTAGACATATACAGGGTTCAACAGGCTGCTGGAAAATTTTTGTCCCCCAATCCAAATACCAGATCTACGTCCCTGTTGTCCGTCGGATTAACCAGGCGGTCAATCCTTCCCCTATATGGGCAACCAAAGACTAGCACAATGTCATGTCCATTGTGGTTACGCTACGTAACCACATTTTCTAGTTTACTCTGTGTAAGAGAACTCACGAAGGAGAGCTACGCTTTAAAAAAAAATTTGTTAATTTACATAATTTTTAAGGCAAAAATTTTTTTCCAACTAAGTTAAGGGTTTGTTTTTTCTTTACAGTTTTTGCATGTAAATTACAGAATTGTTCTGTCTTGTTAACCTTAATTTTATGTGAATTAACAGCCTACTTTTTTCATTCCCGACGTTTTAATATTTATTATAATCTTGCTCTTTTATCTTTCATATTTTTTACTTTACATGCACTTCAACATTACGTAGATCAGGTATTTGCATATCAACTTAATGTGTCGTTAGGAAGTTGTTTTCAAGTTTTTTTTACAAAAGTCCCCCGACTCCCTGGCAAAGAGCCGGAGCTAACAACAAACAATACTCCCGAGGTTGTTTTCAATTAAAAAACATTAAAAATGCTTTCTTGTCATATTGTTCAGTTGTAGTTAAGAAGACTGCTATCTCTAGGAACTTTGTAATTGGAAATTCACATTGTTTTGTACAATATAATAACTGTTTTTAAAATAAATATGACAAAGAATGCAAATACATAGGTTGCAAACATTTTCGGACAAAGTAAACAATAAGTTTATCACTTCCTGATTAAAAAACGCCAAAGAAGATATTATTCAAAGCAACAGCAATCATTTTGTCAGGGAAATGCCTACAAAATAAGCTCCACCCATTTATGAAAAATGAGATTTACGTCATAAAATGGTAAATTTACAGACTCTTTCAAGTAAATTTGTGGAAGGTTTTCAGTTTGCTCCAATAAAGTGCATGAGTGCCCGTGGCAATAAGTTGAAATCAGTTTACCAATTGTCAGTGCTCTGAAATTATGGCCTTACAATTTCTTTTTAGAATACTTAAAAGTGTGTGACAAAATTGCAGTTGTATGATATTTTTTAACTAAGAACGTAATAACTAAGTCTGCTTTTAAAATAAATGTAAGTTAATTTTCAAGTAGGGCCATCAATTTGCAAAATTGTTTTTATTTAAACTGAAACTTCGCAGAACGATGCATGTTTTATTTTGAAAATTTTCTGGCTATTTCTTATTTGTTTGTTTGGGCATGTTTTTGTTTCTTTTTCAATTTAAAAGCAAAATGGATGTTCGTTAAATGTTCATTATCTGTAATCAGAAAAAATTTCTGTAAATTTACAGAAAATTTTTACAAAGCAGTAAAATTGGGTTAAAAGAGCAGACAGAAATGGTTTTACAAATAAACAGAAAAAACATGTTAAACAACCTTTTTTTTTATTGTAGTAATACGAAGTGTCTGTAAAGATACAGAAAATCTCTATTAAAAGTGAAATACAAAAAGTTTAAGTTAAAAACGTCTGTGAATTTACAGAATTTTTTAACAGTGTATGTATATTGCTTTCAATATGAGGTTTACTTCGACGAGTGGGTAATTGGCGCCAGGAGTGGTGGATGAGATAAAGTATCAAACTAAGGCGTCGCGTGGAAAATGGTTTGAAGGGAGAATGTCAAAGTAACGTCATCGAGGTAAACTTGTTTCAGGTTCGATATCTGGGGAATGGTTAAGGAATACGGACATTCATTTATTCACTTATATGACATTCTTACATAATTTGGGATGGTGATGTTCCTAATTGGACTTCCGTAGCAAACCTTCTCTAGCATAGCCGGGGGGGGGGGGGGCAAGCGGGGCAGAGGGCCACCCCCCCACCCACGCACACACAGAAATTTTGGGGACGCGATGGAAGATATTGAAAAAATGAAGGAGAGCAAAAAAAAAAAAAAAAAATAAGTAAATAGAAAAAAGGATAAACGGCAAGGGGAGGGAGGGAATCGGGGGTATTTTTAACAGTTTTCCGGGAGGGGGGCTCTTAGTCGTTACGATAAAGACTGCAGTCCCCGACGACGACTAGTCTCCCAGGTGGTTTCCCTGGTTTTGCTCTCAAGGGACAGTTTCCCTAATAGGAACCCCAAATTTTCGGCGCGTTACACGCGCTACAAGGCTCACTGCAGTTTTTTCAATACTTCCATTCCACATATCTAGGGAGAGATAGTCCTCTCAACCTTACCAAGTAATGGGTAGGCACAGCACAAAGATTATGTAGAGGTCTTTAATTTCATCTCATATTACAAAGTCTAGTTGCTGTACTCTTGTGTGTGTCATGCGATAGGTCAGTTGGTGATCGACTCACGGAGCATAGTTTGGCTGTTTTATCGGGTATTCCAGGTGATTTCGACACAATGTATTTTATCCCCGATACGGTCAACAACCCCTATAGTTTTTATTTTTGTCTTTTTGTTCTTAATGATTACATAGGCTATGTTATTTTTGTAAGCCGTTTGAAACCCTTATTTCATAATGATAACACCCCGATTTGAAATTCAGTTGTGTTGTAGTATGATAATTGAAGGAAACATAGTATCGCTAACACCCTGTAAACGGCGCAGCTGATCCTCTTCTGAGTTCAGGACTAAGCTTTGACTGCTCTGCATTCCTAATCTGTGGCAGCTGGGCTGCTTAACCGTATCTCCCTATGAGCGCTGAGTGCCACGGCGTAGTTCAGTTGTTTAGTCTTGCTTATGTTATGTTCCCTTCAAGAACTTAATCATTTTTCAATAATAATAATACTTTGACATGTATTCATGTTTTTCCTATCCAAAGATCTAACCAGAACATTTTGGGGTCCAACCCTTTCTCGACTACCCTGGGACAGCGAGGAACTCCATGATTTGAAGTTCCTAATCATTTGGTCTTAAGTTGTTGATCGGTGTAAAGTACGACAGAATTTTTTTCAGTCTAAGAGGCTGGAAAATGAGGTTTTCCTATGAGAAAAACTTATCCAAAATTTAAACATTTATAGAAGCATGTTTCACTTTTCCAAGTTGCAAGGTTTATCTGAAGGTAGAAATTTCAGAAACATGATTTTGAAATGGGTCGTTGTACAGACAACTTTGGGAACAGCGGTTTCATGAGAAAATTCTGCCCCTTGAAACTGGGGGTCGTGACTTGGCCGAATGTTTAACGATACCAAACAACAAATAACAAGCGGAAGGTGTCCACAGTTGAAGCAAAGACTAGGATCATAGTTTACTGCTAAAAATTCCAAGAAATAATGCTCGTTGAAATTATATACACGTTTTTGTTAATTTTGGAACATTTAGTACCCATTTGATCGGGTAAGAAAAACAAGACAGTGAGCCACAACTGGAACAAGGCTTTGGCCGGCTCTACTTGAACCAATAGGTTGAAAGCTGGGCGGTAAAACTCTATCTATCTGACTGACTGGCTGGCTGACGGGGGAAAGCTGGTGTTCAATGCATGCTTGGAATTAAAGTGTACCACAAAAACGACTGCAAATACAAGATATCTTGAAATTGTACATGCAAAGGATAAAAAACCACGACTCTTCTTACGTCAAAGGGAATAAGAAATTTTCTTCTTAAGTAAATACTATTTCTTAAATTGAATTTGCAAATTGTAATGAAAAAGTTGAATACTTTAATACCTAAACTTTGATTGTTTATTTCACCTCAGCATTTAATTCTGAAATGCACACTATGCTAAACTTATAAAACTCTAACAATTTTATAACATTTGCATTTTCTTCCAAGAAAGTAGGACTTTTATCAACATTTGTTTTTAATTCTGTGATAAAACAATTAATTGTCCATTTTGGAAAATGCATGTAAGTTACAATATACGAACTTCTTAATTGATGATTTTGCCTGTGAGAATTATTGTCAATGTAACATATTTTTCTAAAGGTAATTTTATATACCTCAACATCAGACTGTTAAGACAGTTTTTTTTTTTATTTCAGTAACTTATTAAACCCAATACAATTCGATAATATAAACAATTGTATTTCTACAACTATCGGATACATCTGATAATGTTAACCACAGGGTTCATACAGTCTAGTTGGCAAGTGCCCTCATTAATGAAATAAAATATTACTAACGTCTTGATGAAGTTTTAATGTAAGACTGTTTAAAGACTTGTCTGTTAGTTTCGAACAATTCGTTGCATTCATACACTCTAGGAACATAAAAATGAACTTCATAACTTTCTAGTAAAGTGGAAAGTGCGAATTTACTCCATTGGAGTGCTATCCTCGAGAGAATAAGACAAATTCCAAGACGAGAAGGCAAACAACTGATAGAGAAGACAACCTACAAGGAAAAGGAAAAACACAAAACCATGTTAAGATCATTCAAAGACACAGACCATAAATCTCGAAGAGAAAAGTAAGGAATCAGAAGACAAAGAGAGTAAACGGAAATTAAATACCAAGCAGAAAAAGAACAAGCCCGTGTTATCAGTGGACAAGTGCCCAAGCTGGTTGAGAATACAAATTATATACGAATACGAATACGAATTATAATGTGAGAAAGGCCATGCCGCGCTTTAGTTAAGATAAGTGTGGTGCTTTGCTCAAATGGTGCTTAGAAGTTAAAGCTGTAGAACGGCTTACTTTCTCATATTTGCAGAGTTTAATCCTCGACTTCTGAAGTACAATATATTTTTAGACCGTGGGAATACCGAAAAGGCTTCAAATCTATCTTGACTTTTGTGCCCTACCTCAGAGGAGAGGGGTGATGTAAAAAGGGTCACGATGAAAGAATCGGAGCGATCCTTCGTTCAAAACGTTGCACATTAATGAGAACGGAAGTGCTTATTATTGCTAATTTTGAAGCGACTCGAAGACCTGACGTAGAACAAGTAGCAGTTACGGCACTAACTTAACGTTCACATACACAGCAATAGCCGTTAGATAACGAACAGTAATGTCAAACGAATGGGAAACTGGTCGAACTGAATGTCCAAAACTACAGTCAATACTGTTCTAAGTACAAAAAAAAAAAAAAAAAAAAAAACGCAAAAAACAAAAACCACGAATCATATAAATAGGTGCAAAATGTGGCCTACCGTGAATTGTTAACTGAAGGGATAATGTAAGGAATCATTTCGAGTGTTTACATATGACATGTCTGCAGTCTCTGCATGCTTAGCAGAAACACAGTAGTAGTATACTGTGATTTACACTCACAACCAACTTTTGAGTAACGTATCAATACACGGACATGGGCTGTGGTCAAAAGACCATATTAAATTTTTTTGTTTCCCCATGAGTCCTCCCTGATGAAGTGGAAATAGCCTTTGATTATAGAGTTCAACATTGATTTCAAACCTACCGTATTGCACCAAGCCATAATAGCACAATAGTTGCATGACATTTTTGCACTCAAAAAAGACATGACACTGTAACGAATAGCATTTGTGTCCAAAGAGAATCATGGGAATTTTCTTTAGTCGGCCTTCCCGACAAAATCGCATTAGATCAGCATTTGGAACGATTCATGACTGGATTCACCACTTTCAAAATGACTTGAGTCCTATTACAAATAGTAAATAACCCGACTGAAGAATTAATTGAGTCGATACAACTTTGGGGATCAGGCTAGTCGACTTGTCCAGTCTGAGAGAGATAAGATCGTAAGAGTACAGACAGTGTACCAGTGGCGGCTCCAGAATGTCAAAATTGATGGGCGGGGGGGGGGGGGGTTAACTAGAGGCAAATGATAAAGTTGGGGGTGCAGAAATTTTCGCGCTCGCGAAACCGAGCCAAAAACACCCACTTCAGAGGCTGGGGTCAATGGGGCAAAACCCCCGGAAGTTCTGAGGTTTTAGCACACCTCTGGATGAAAAATTAAGTCTCTTGAGAGGTATTTTAGGTTTTCTGGTTAACCTAAAGCCTGCCGTCCCAGTTCCGCCACTGCAGTGTACCTACAAATTGCTTGATTCCAAAGGCTAATTACTTAGCATCTGCCATACCTTACCAGACCCAGGATGCAATGGAATATCTTGCCTTGAATATCTTGGGATTTATATTTGGAGCTCACACCTTCAAACCTACATGGACCATCTCTGTCTCAACTGCATGCTCAGTCGCAATTTTACCCCTTATATTAGTCACACACCTCCCAACAAATATTTCTTAGCCCTTCCCCCAAGAAAAAATGCTCAATGATGAAGAAAAATATATGCCCTGAAAATACTTCATCCACATCAAGCCCCATCGAAGGTTATGTCTCTTGTCTCTAAGCCCACAGCCACAAGAATAAGCCTTTACAGAAAATTACACTGACCCAAAGAGAATTTAAAACAGGGGCGTAGCCAGGATTTTCTTGTGGGGGGGGGGGGGAGGGGCAAAGTCGACTCATCGTCCCCAATGTTGACCGACAGGACTATCTAAGCGGAGCGCCACCATCAGTTGGCGCGGAGCGTACAAAAAAATTTTTGGTTTTAGAAACCACTCAGATGGCAGGAAACGGCACTTCCCGAGTGTTTTATGCTGCATGTTTCCAGCCTGGAAATATGGATCTCATTTCTGAAATTTCCCAATTAATACGAAAAAAAAAAAAAACAATCTATGAAAAATGTTAATACATGTTTCCAAGCGGAGCTCTACCATCGATTGGCGCGGAGCGCACCAGAAAAAGTTTGGCTTTACAAACACCTCAGATGGCCGGAAACGGCACTTCCCGAGTGTTCTAATCAAGAATATGTTCAGCCCAACTTCGAAATTCTCCCCGCTTCTTAATTGGAGCACTTGACAAATATTGAGGAGCTGAACATACCTTTAGCCCCCACTATTTCATTTTTAATTGCCGCCACTGGGGTGCGGCATTTTCTTGAGGGAGCGAAGCGCCCAAGTGAGGAGCCGAGCGTCCGAACGGGGAGAGGGTGTGGTTTTCCCCCTCCTACCCCAAGGAGATTTTGCAATTTTACATCAAAATTGAGCGATCTGGTGAACACCTAAACTAGAAATTTTGGACATTTTCAATCTTGTATCAATGTTTTCCTTGTTCCCTCAAGAGTTAGAGTGTGGCTGTAAGAGGGTTAATGTATGAGTCAATTGGGCCCTAGGGAATTGTGTTGCACTGAAACAAAACAGCAACTCATAAGGCTTACATTGGCTAAACCAGCGGCATTGACATTTTGCCCTGAAAAACTCCAAAACTCCATTGAAATAAAAAGAAAATAAAAAAACTAGGTCAGGGCGAGAGTAAGTGCGAACCCCCTGAACCCCCTGGCTACGGGCCCGTCTCCCTGGGTGTCCCCCTCCCCTTTTGGAATTTTTTGCTGTCTCGAAGAACTTAGATGCAATATGGTGCTATATTTTGTTCTTTTTATACTGGATTCCAGTGTTCTCCACAGGGGGTTTTAGAGGGGCGACACGCCCTCCTAGTGAAATTGGCCGCCCCTCCAAAATAGTTGCCGCTCTCCAACGAATGCAGCTTCCATTTTTAGTTCATTGCTTCATTAAACATATACAAGTCATAACTGGAAAATGTGTCTTCCCTCCAGGCTTGGTGCCAGGATTTGCCCGACGAAGATTCTCCGAAGACTTTCCGAACGGGGGAGGGGTAGGGTGGGTAGCGACCCCAAGCCCCGACAGCCAGGATGCCGTCGATGAGTTGGTGAGGGAGATTTGAAGAAAACCTGTTCACTATACCTGCCATTGCGAGTCATATACGACATAAAATTTGTATATGCTAGAGGAAGATATTTCCGCACTGATTTAACCGTGGAAAAGCGGGCGAAAATTTTTTGGGTTAGCCTACACTAAAAAGAATCTGTACTTATTTAAAGCTTATATAGTTCAATTGTCCCGGCATTTGGGCCCTATCGGGCACAAATTATATTGTACTTCCTTCTTCGAGTCCGTACCACACGACTGACACAAGAGATTATTAACTACGTTTAGCGAAATGAGATGAAATTCCCGACATGTACATTAATCCATTTATTCTACTTATTAATTTACTTGAAAAGATGGGAAGGGTTTGTACACTTTATTAGCTCTAGGTAACGGAACTGAGCAGCTGAGGAAGAGTGTGCAAAGCGTACCGAACATTTTGGGTATTATCGCAGAAATAACTCTTTTGAAAGCCAAAAAAAACTAAACCGACCATAAGAAGGCGACAGATTATTCCCGACAGGGGGCGGGCCATGCCAACGACCACAAGTTCCGACAGCCCCTATGTCGAGGGGGTGGTGAGAAGGGGATATGAAGGAGCCTAACTATCCCATGTCATTGCAGCCTGGGGCACATTTTGCACAATATCACTTAATATTTTAAAAGCCGAGTTGCGCACTGATAGTGTTCTTTTGAGTCTGAATCGTGAAATTGCAAAGCGCTTGAGGCGCGCGAAAACAAGAGAACAGCAACTAGGCTTTGTGATATGGGATGAAATTTACGACCTCTACATAACCTGTGTACTCTGCCTACCTGTTACTTGGTAAGGTTGACAGGACTTACATTCTCTAGATATGTAGAATGGAAGTGTTGAAAAAACTGGAGTGAATTTGCAGCGCGCGCAGCGCGCCGAAAATTTGGGGTTCTTAGTAGGTAAAATTGTCCATTGAGAGCAAAAAACAGGTAAACCATCGGGGAGACTAGTCGCCGTCGGGGACTGCATAGTTTATCGTAACGACTAAGAGCCCCCGCCCCCCGAAAAACTGTAAAAAATTCCCCCAATACCCTTCCTCCTCTTGCCGTTTATATTTTTATTTTTTATTTTTTTTTTTTTGGGGGGGGGGGCTCTCCTTCATTTTTTCAACATCGCCCATCGCGTCCCCAAAATTTCTGTGGGGGCACTCTGCCCCCCTGCCCCCCCCCCCCCCGTTGGCTACGCTAGTGGTTTAAAAAGAGAAGGAAGAACCACTGTAGACACTTTACCCATGCAACTACAGGTACTTACCAACAATGGATGATCCACCTTGCACCTACTGCCATTGTGTTTGTCGCTGAGCATAAGCAGTGGAGTAGGGAAAACAAGCCATTGATCAAAAAGAACTTCCCTTTTTCGACCATGCCTGGTTATTACTCAGTGTAGTATCTAATGTCACAATTGCATGGCCTAAGCTTAATGAAATTGAAAACATTTAGTTTCAATCATCAGTGAACTATACTTTGAATCCCACAGTCTAAATTTAGAACGTTAAAATATTACATCAAACCAACACTTCTTCGGTCGTATGGAATTTTAAAATAAGCCTGTGGAGTGTGTTTACTGCAAAGCTGACGCCACTGTCTATGCGTGTGTGCAAGTAAACCTTTAGCCGAGCGGTGCAGGTATTTTAGCTTAACCCTTTACCGTTGTGCTCCGATCAGGGCATATTTGCGGGCCTCGGGAGTGGGCGGAAAAGCGGACGTGGCCCGCCCCGCATCGGCTTCCGTAGGCCATTGACCCCGTGACCTTAAACTATTGTCTCTCTTGCTGTTGTGGCCGAATTTTCGGGTAGCTACTCGCAGTTTCGAGCTCCGCGTGAAACGGTTAAGATGTGTGACAGCCGAGCTCTCCGCATGGGTCCAAAGGACCCAAACAACGGTAAAGGGTTAACTCATTATCATTATCTTGCTTCCAAAATAAAAATGAACAAAACGACCAATAACAAATTATTAATTTGTTATCACAAATTATGAATCTTGTATTTCAAATTATTAATTGGTTTGAAAATTATTAATTTGCTTTTCCCACAGATATTTTTCATATTACCATATTGAACTAGCCTGGTGACTGGTTCTGAACGAGACATATTATACCAGGACATTATAACAGCCAAATACTGGTCTTTATTCCCCTCACCAGTGACGGCTCTTCGCGGGGACTAGTTTTAAAAGCAGGAGAATCTGTCAGGAAATTTCTCGTAATGGAGCATTAAAACCAATTGAAGATAATATTTCCACGTTATCTCTGACCAAGATTGAGGCCCATTCAAAATAAATATCGTATAAACCGAATGGTGGCGCTATCTAGATCTTTTCTAAAAAGCAATTGCAAAGGATTATGGGATACAGATTCAGTACAAATCGTTACAGCTACATGTTAAGTATGTGACATCAACAAATGATTTTTTTTTTCTAATTTCAATGACATTAATGGGCCTTCATAGTTTGCCTTCTGATTACACGGGCTCGTTCTTTGTCTTCTTAGCATTTAATTGCCGTTTTTAATTTTCGTCTTCTGATCCCTTACTAGTTTGTGCCTTTCCTTGGACGTTTTCCTATTTCCCTTAACGTTCTTAACTTGACGACTTGCTTCCCCCTTTTTTATCTTGGCCTACCTCCTCCTCTTGGAGCTTGACTTCTCCTCTTGTGTTTTGCCTTCTCTACTTGGCGTTTGTCTTCTTCTCTTAAGATTTGTCTTCTCTCTTTCCGTTTATCGTGTTCCCTTGAGATTTGTGTTTTCGGACGGAAGTGATGATGTATCTCCAACGACCGTATCTAAGCTAATCATATGCAAATATGAACCAGAACGGTGCAATGCAAAGTCCCTCGAAATTTACATTGTCAGCTAGGCGCTGCATTCATGAACGCCTTGTCGATATGCAGTTGCATTGGCCTATAGCAGTGTATAACCAACCCTGCGTACAACATTAATCATTCATGTGTTTAATTTCCCATGATTAAAACAGAATGGCCAGGATCAGGCCCAGTACTTCGATTCGATTTCAAGTGAAATGAATTTCAAAGTGTAAAAGCTCCGATCAGGCCTGAAAATATCAACTGATGAATGGTGGTGACCCTATAGTGGGAGAGATTGGACAACAATTGTTCTTGAAAAGCATTCTGATTGGACGAAATATATGGGAACCATTTGAGAGCCAAAGGGCTGTAAACTGTGCTTCCCAGCTAGTACTAAAACGTACATAGCATGTATTCAGTATGCGTATACTCCAACTATAGAAGTCTGTGCATGAGGGCAATCGATAATGACACGAAGAAAAACAACTTATAATGAAGCTCAGTTGCTTGGAAGTATAGGATAGGCTACACCCAGGACTCTGCCAACGGATTGGGGTCCAAGGTCCTTAGTGGTCGCTTAGTGGGGTCCAGGGTAGTATTGTGTCAAGTCTGGTTAGTTTGGGTCCACCACACATCGGCTGTCAAGCCTTTTAAATATTGCGCCCTCTGTTATGCTTATCTTTTAAACAATCCAAAACCAGAGTCTTGTACACTACGGCAGAGACCACTTGACCTTGTTCATTTAAGCTCCGTCTCTCTACCAACTTAAGAATGGTTATTTATGGTTTTCGTTTACATATTGACAGTCACAATTCTGTATTGGAAAAAGGTTGTAACGTTACTGGCTACGCCTTGCATGTTACGCCTCATGCAAGCCGATAAACGAAAACCACAAGCACTAGAGCCGATCTAGCGTAGGTCTGAACTAGAGAAACTGTAGGGTACATCTGGTTTGGCTAATTCAGTTGTTAACACAGTTGGTTACTGTGTGCCATCTTAGTCTAATAACTAATCTTAGTCTTACGAATTCCTTCAGCTCAGTGTCTTGTTATGAGACTGTTACCCTCCTTGACTGAATTAGATAGTAGGGAGGATATTAAAGTGTATAACGTTAACGACATTGATGACAGATCACGCTAAGCTTTACGTTTATAGCAAGTCCTATGGGACAAACCCTGTATAATTAATACTGGTATTAAATCGAAATAATACCAGGATTAAATCGAATGAATACAAACATTACATAGATGTTATCTCAGGATAATTCCAACCAATCACGGGCTGTTTTTATATCTCAGTATTAAATCGAATTTATCCCAGTAATAAATGAAATATATCCTAGCAATAAATCAAATCTATCCCAGTATTGAATGGAATATATCCAGCACTAGCTGAATATATCCCAGTATAAATTGCAATTAATGTCAGAATTAATTGAATACATCCCAGGATTAAATCGCATTTATCCCAGCATTAATTCAGATTAATGTCAGGATTAAATGGAATTAATGCTAGCATTAAATCAAATTTTCCCTTGTATTAAATCAAACAATCACGTTTAAGGAATATATCCGAGGATTTAATCGCATTTATCCCAGCATTAATTCCAATTAATGTCAGGATTAAATCGAATTAATACTAGCATTAAATCTAATTTATCCTAGTATTAAATCAATCAATCGCATTTGAAGAATATATATCCCAAGATTAAATCGAATTTATCCTTAGATTAGGCCAAATTATTGCCAGCTAGAGCCTCTTTGAGTCAATAGCTGTTTATCAGTGAAACGGGGAGGCTGGTAATGGGGTATTCTCTCTTATTTAGCCTTAGCTGGGATTAACCATAAGTTGTAATTGATTAGCTTGTACTAACTTCTCCGCTCCAGCTATCTTCTAATTCTTCTGCTTTTGTTGTCCAGTGAAAGCCCCTTACCAGCACACTTGCTAAGCGTCTACACTCCAATAAATTCCCTTTTTAACAACCTTTGTCCCACGCATTTCATTCAGTCAATTCTCACTACTGGTTTCTTCCCTCTTCCTCCTTGGCCTTGAGTTTTTCGGCCAATGGAAAGCCATTAGTCACTGAAAAGGCTTTTCGTATAACTTGTGTAAGCCTGTGGGCATAAGGATGGTAAAATCTGAAGCACTAACTAGCTCATGGGTGACGGCTGAGCACAGCTAGGCCGAAGATGTTAAGGCTTCTCGCTTCTCGGCCTTTTGGCTAAGATCATGTGTAGTATCTGTTCTTTTCATCCAGTCTAGAATGGAGCCATGCATGGCAGACCAATAATGTAAATGGTCTGAAGGCCTTGAGGTTGGTCAAGTGTTGTCCTTAAGTGGACGTATAGCTTCTTCGGGAAGCAGTTCAAGTTTGGTTTCGCCGAACGGCCCTTTGCCAGAAGGTCGGGAGGACTTTGGAAAACTAGCTCATGGGTGTAAATTCATGGTAAGCTAACATGTGCCTTGTCGCTTTCAAATGAAAAAGGTGAGACTATGTGAATTTATGTTGAATTTATACTAATCAAACAACGAGGCCTTCACTTGGAGTTTAGTGACTAAATAGAACAGAAAGTTTACCCACTTGTCAACTTATAGTTCTTAAATGTTCTGTCGAGCGGACAGTATCACAAAACAAATAACAAGAAGTACGAAAGTCCGCAGTATCCAGGGGAGAATTAAGAGGGGCCCTCTAAAAGATGTGCCTTCTCGTTTGTACTTCATGTTGTAAGGTCTAAAAATTTGTACAAAATATAAGTTTTTTGAACACAGTTTCATATCTTCAGACAAAATGGCAAAAGGATGGTATCAAAGGTCCAGAACATACGTGCGGTACGAGAAAGGGGACAAACTGCTCCCCAAATTTCGGCAAGCTCTGGAAAAATTCGGGCAAACACTTCTATTTAAATAAATCTGGTGTATTTTAATTACACGGAAACTTCTAATCGTGTCCAAATGCTTTCAAAATTGGCTTGAAAAAGAAGTGAAAAATCGAAGTAACGGTAAACGTTTGATGAAAAATTGAAAGGGTTACAAAAACTCGGTGTTAAACGCACTCTGACAGCTTATGAATAGAAAAGCAATTTCCACTCAGCTTCACTTCATTGTCTTGTGCTGGCAACACGGTGCCCGGAATGGTAGAATATTTGGGCAAAAGATGCAAAAATCATTTTTGATGCATGCATACAATGACTTAAATCATTCCAGGACAAATGCTACAGGTACAATTTATGTGGTAACTCTCTGGTCGTTTTGCAATTTGTTTTTTTTTTTTATCTAGTAATCAACATTTTGTCAACTAAAGCTCAAAATGACGACAGCTGAGACTCTACTCACAGATGTTCCCCCTGTCTCAGGGGTCGCGATATTTTTAAAAAAAAAATGTTCGCCTCTTGCCAACTGATGGTGGCTCGCTTCTCAGATAGTCTTTCTAGGCAGCATAAAACATTTCTGTGTCTAACTAAACTTGTCGCCCTCTTTTCAAACTGTACGGCTGGATTGGCCCTTGATTGGACTCTAAACACCTGCTGGTGGCTGCTCATCGGGCATTGGCGACCCCCTTATAAGAAATCCTAGATGTGCTCCTGTTATCAACGCTTAATTTGAATTTCGAAACAGCATTTGAAACGCAAAAATCAACATGATACCATTTCCTGCGTACAGAATTGGAATCATCCACAGTAACCTGCTGACACAGAGGCATTGGTGTTGCTAAAAGCTATATAACCTTTGGAGAATTCATGCTCAGATAGCACTCGGGATGTTAAAACAATGGACAGCCCTATGGATTTTCAGAAATAAGATTTGAAAAAATAGTGTTTTCCTTCATTTCGTTTTCGCATAAGAGCCAATGAAGGCCCGGCATACCTTCGCGTAACAAGGTGAGTCGTATGGTGCTAGCACTCTGTTACGGCTTGGTCGCAATACAAACCAATAACAGCGAAAGACCACAGAAGAGCGAGATTAAAATCAACAACTTAATTATTATTCACCTCTTACTTCCTTAAATTTACAACAATTAATCTTAAATCTATTTACAATCTTTTACAGCTTAAGGTATCACTCTTTGTCCAAGGGGTAGTGTTGTTAGCGTCGATTGTACAGCAGCACAGCGTAGGACTCGGTTCCGCGAAGGCAGGATGAAGACTATAGTGATCGGTAAATGGCGACACAATTACAGCATTAAGCGGCGAAGCAGGCGTCTGGTCTCGGTATTATCTGTGTATCTTCTGTTCTCTTCTCTCCCTGTCACACTGCTTGCATGACCTTTTATATGTCTGGTAGTTCTTCCAGAAAAGTCTGGAACTTACTCTTATGGAAACGTCTCGTTTGATCTCGTACAAAACAAACAGCGAACGTTCTGGGCTCAGTAACCCATAACCACAAGTTGGCTATTATTAGGCCATTACATCATACAGTAGTTTCCAGTAACTGTGCGAATGTTCTCTGGGGTTACCCGTTGAATATGCTCGAGAGACAACACCGATGCTAGCACTTTCTAGAACTTTCCACTTGCTCGTCCGTGGATTCAATCTGGTTGATGTCGTCTCGTAACACTCCCCCCCCCTTTAAAGAGTTTTGGACGTCTAGGACAAAACTTAGGTTACAATATCTACAATATTACCTTATAGTAATAACTATAGTATTACAGTATGCATTCCAATATCAAGTGGAAGGTGCTTTCATAACACACAACTTGTCTTACAATATGATTATACATGAGTAGTAACATCATTAACACATACTGTGCTGCAGGCAACATCAAAATTTCCAAAATACCGTACGACTTTTAATCTACTCCATCAGATTAAGTTCTTGACAAAGCATCAGGCACAACATTGTCTTTCCCTTTCATGTGCCTAATATCTGCATTATATGATTGTAGAAATAAACTCCATCTCATCAATCTCTGACTCTTGTTCTTCATCTTAGACAGAAATGTCAGAGGATTATGATCAGTATATACAATAACAGGGAAACTAGTAGTCCCCAAATAAACATCAAAGTGCTGAAGACCAAGTACCAAAGCTAATGTTTCTTTCTCAGTTGTAGAATAAATTTTCTGATGTCTGTCAAATTTCTTTGAATAATAACACACAGGGTGGTCAACACCATGCTCATCAGCTTGAAGCAAAACTGCTCCTATACCATTGCCACTGGCATCAACTGCCAGCTTAAACTGTTTTTCAAAATCTGGAGCAATCAACACTGGCGAACTCATTAGTGCTCTTTTCAATGATTCAAATGCTGCCTGACAATTTTCTGTCCAAACAAAATTTTCATCCGAGAACAAGCATACATATTCATTGATTAATGATTTCATTTCTGATCTTTCTTTGTCATCTAGATGGCTTAACTTCTGATCAAGATTACTCAATACATCAGAGTTTTTTTTAACTTAATACACATATCAGGAACATTATCGGCATTAATCTCATCATTATCATTGAATTCTTGATCAACACTGATGATACACACTTGATCACATGCATTATTAACATTGACATTCACATCATGTACACTTTCATCCTTAGAAATGTCACAATCCTCTCTTTCATAATACTTTTTCATCATATTAATGTGACAAACTCTCTTCGATTTATGCTTGTCAGGTGTCAAGATGACATAATCTGTGTCATTGACCTTTCTTTCAATGACATAAGGTCCTTGAAAGCGAGCTTGAAGTGGCTGACCAGACACAGGCAAAAACACCAACACCTTCTCACCAGGCTTAAACTTTCTTTCCACAGTGGTCTTATCATACCACGCCTTCATTTTCTTCTGAGAATTCCTCAGATTTTCTTGAGCCAGTTCATATGCTCTGTGAAAACGATCTTTAAAGCGTGATACATAATCAAGCAGATGTATGTTTTCACCTGGATCTGATAGCCACTTCTCCTTTAATAATTTCAATGGTCCACGAACTGTGTGTCCGAAGACGAGTTCAAATGGACTGAACCCAAGTGACTCCTGTACAGACTCCCTGACAGCAAACATTACAAATGGAATGCCTTCATCCCAATCTTTCTCATTGTCATGACAATATGTCTTTAACATATTTTTCAATGTTTGGTGTAACCTTTCTAAAGCCCCTTGGCTTTCGGGATGATAAGCCGAAGACTTAATTTGGTCTATGCCTAATTCAAACAACATCTGTTGGAATACAGTTGACATGAAATTAGACCCTTGATCTGATTGGATCTCCTTAGGTAACCCAAACAATGTGAAAAATTTAAGTAAAGCTTGCAAGACTGTCCGAGCCTTAATATTTCTCAGAGGTATCGCCTCTGGAAACCTTGTCGAAGCACACATTATGGTTAATATATACTGATGTCCTGCCCTACTCTTAGGTAGAGGACCTACACAATCAATAATGACTCTACTAAATGGCTCTTCAAAAGCAGGAATTGGCTTTAAGGGTGCAGCCGGAATATTCTGATTCGGCTTCCCAACCACTTGACATGAATGACAAGTCTTACAAAATTTGGCCACATCACTCTTAAGCTTAGGCCAATAAAAGTGATTTAGAATTTTGTGGTAAGTCTTATTGACCCCTAGGTGCCCTGCAAATGGCATTTCATGAGCAATACTCAGTATATTCTTTCGATACACCCTAGGTACCACAATTTGATGGTAAACGCGCCACTCTTCATCTAATGGTGCATCAGGTGGTCGCCATTTACGCATCAAAACACCGTTCTTAAGGTAAAAACACACTGGGACGTCTTTCGACTCATCCTCAGTGAGGGCACCAGCAATTAGTGGCTGAAGCTCTTCATCACGTTTTTGTTGTACTGACAACTGGTCTTGTTGGAGTGTGTCAGACATGTTTCTTTCCTGTTCTATCCCCTCAGCATATGTGGAGTTTGGAGACTCACAATCCTGAAGATTGGCCATAAAAGTTTGGCTGAGATCAACCCAGGAATCTTCACTTTCATCAATATTCTCTTTAGAGTCCTCTTTGGACTTTGACTCCACTTTTGGGAGTGTTGTTCCATTTTTAGGAACTAATTCCTCAATTTTAGAGGGCGGAGGCATAAATTTACCATCCTTCTTTTCAGAAATCATACCCTCACTTTTAGAGAGTGGATGTTCAAGATTATCATCCTTACATGATTCCCTACTTGTTTCACTTTTGGAAACTGTATCCTCACTTTTGGAGGCTGGATGCTTAAGATTATCATCCATAGCAAGCTTTTGTGACATAGCTCTCGTGACAGCACAGGCTGGGAATAAATCTGGAAATTCCTTTTCTAATTGCTCTGTGTTGTTATAGTCACATGGTTTATCTGTCAAAATTGCATTGGCGACTACCTTTCCACCAGCTAGGTCATTGCCTAGCAACAGAGATACCGCCTTTACAGGTAGAGTAGGTCTGACCCCTACTATGACCGACCCAGAAACTAAATCTGACTTCAAATTAATTTTGTGAAGAGGGACAGAAATAAATCCACACTCAACCCCTGAATTAGTACATTTGCCCCTGTGGAAGTAGAGTCCGTTAATGGCAAAACTCCATCAAGAAGCAACGACTGAGTTGCGCCTGTGTCACGCAAAATTTTAATTTTGACGGGTGGATGAGCTGAATCCCCATCTAGGGAAATAAAACCCTCAGACACGAATGGAAGGTATTCTTCCTTAATTTGGTCATTAGAATTAGGCCGTAAAGTCACGACTACCTCTGAAGAATTTTCTGCATTGGCTAAGGCATTTGGAGCTGTTTCAGTCTCCTTTAATTTTGCCAATTGAAAGCAATTTGCCATCATGTGGCCCTTTTTGTGACAGAAACCACAAACTATGTCTTTAAAGGCAGCTTTATTTGAGCTGACCTGGTCGTTCTTTTGACGACTAGAATCTGGTTGTTTTTTACCAGAATTTGTTGGAGAGAGGGAACCAGACTGAGATCCACTAATTTTACCTGCTGTGTCACCACTAGTGCCATTGCCATATTTTTTATTTGGCCTATTAAACTGACTCTTGTTTTGAGTCTGACCTACTTTACCAAACTTATGGGTAAGTGCATACTGATCAGCCAAATTTGCCACTTCTTTCAATTTGTCTGCCTTTTGTTCTTCAAGGTGAGTCTTTATGTCATCACTCACACACCGTTTAAATTCCTCGACCAGCATCAGTTGTCGTAAGGCTTCAAATGTGGAGACCTTTTTAAAATCACACCATCTATCGAAATGCCTTTCCTTTTGACAGGCAAACTCTACATATGTTTGTGTATCCGCCTTACGATATTTTCTAAATTTTTGGCGATACGCCTCAGGTACTAATTCATAGGCTTGTAATATGGCCTTTTTGACTTTATCATTATCCATGCTGTCCTCTATGGACAGAGCGGAATACACTTCCTGGGCCTTGCCAGTAAAATTACTCTGAATGAGTATTGACCATTTATCTCTGGGCCACTTTAATTGTTCACCCAGTTTTTCAAAGTGGTTGAAAAATTTCTCCACATTATCCTCCTGAAATTTGGGCACAAATTTTACGTGCTTAGAGACATCAAATCCCCCAGTATCCATGCCTATTTTAGGTTCTGGGCCTTTTATGACCCCTAATTCCAGTTGTTTCAATCTAAATTCATGCTCTCTAGCCTCTTTCTCTCTTTGCATTTGCATCTCTCTTTCCTCTTTTTCCCTTTGCATTTCCAATTCTTTCAATCTAACTTCTCGTTCCTTTTCTTCCCTTTCTCTTTCCAATTTTTCTCTCTCCCTTTCCAGTTCTTTCAATCTAACCTCCCTATTCATTTCCAATTCAAGCTTTTTCAATTCAAATGCATTGTCAGTTGGCACGGTCATGATTGTCTCAAGCACTGTAATTGGCAGAATACTTTCATCTACCAGATACTCTACAATGTATCTCTTAATCTCGTCCTTCCGCATTAATGGCTGAAATTCAACGCCATGGTGTTTTGCGACTTTTACAATCTCAGACTTTTTTAGTGAGTTAAGCTCCTCAATTGAGGGGCTAGCCACAAATTTATGTAAATCAAATGGCATTTTGAGGTTGTGTCAAGCACTCACAAACAACTAAGAAGTCTGAACAATACAGTTGCAAATTACAACGAAATTTCTCGAATTTTCTACCTGGTAGTATAATTCTTTCCCGGATGTTAGGCCACCAATTCTGTTACGGCTTGGTCGCAATACAAACCAATAACAGCGAAAGACCACAGAAGAGCGAGATTAAAATCAACAACTTAATTATTATTCACCTCTTACTTCCTTAAATTTACAACAATTAATCTTAAATCTACTTACAATCTTTTACAGCTTAAGGTATCACTCTTTGTCCAAGGGGTAGTGTTGTTAGCGTCGATTGTACAGCAGCACAGCGTAGGACTCGGTTCTGCGAAGGCAGGATGAAGACTATAGTGATCGGTAAATGGCGACACAATTACAGCATTACGCGGCGAAGCAGGCGTCTGGTCTCGGTATTATCTGTGTATCTTGTTCTCTTCTCTCCCTGTCACACTGCTTGCATGACCTTTTATATGTCTGGTAGTTCTTCCAGAAAAGTCTGGAACTTACTCTTATGGAAACGTCTCGTTTGATCTCAGTCGGATCGCAACTGCTCGAAAAGAGCTCCCTTCTCTTACATTTTATGCATGACGTTTCATGACGTCATACGGCTGCGAATACTAATAAGCTAAAAGTTATGATTTTACAAGCCAATTATCTCATTAATTACTGACTACTAAATTATCAAATCCATAAAAACTACTGGAGAAGATATCAAAAATATTCCCTGTGTACAGTTTTGGTTACGAGAATAAGTAAAAGTGTGAATTTTTTGCCGATTTATGGAACGTCGAAAATGGGTTTTCAATGTTCCGTAAAATTGTCCAGATTTGTTTATATGTTACTTAAAACTACACAGTTTTTACTTATATTGAAGAAAAATTTTGTTTTCTTTCTATTGGTACCACTTTTGTACCAAAAAATTTCGTAAATGAGTCAGGTACTCGGTAAAAGCGTCGGCGAATCGACTGGGGCGTCCAGAGTACATACACATATAGCAGGCCTATTTACGCGAAATGACTACTGGTCATCTGTATACATGTAACGTTAAATTAAAGCCATTTACGTTAGCAACGTTTAGAAACATTCCCTTGCTCGAAATGTACTGTTTTATCGACAGATTTTGGTTTTGGTCTATGCCACTTCGTAAATATTTGAACCAATGCCAGATACAAATTTAACAAGAAAGTGTGTACTTGAAGGGGCATAATATAGCGTGGTGGGCTGTATACTGTGCACATGTCATAAAGTAACTAGTGGGCAAAATACAAACTGCTGTATGCCTACCTCACAAAATTGTATCTGCTTGCATAAAAAAGAAAAGGAAAAAACTAAGACAGCTGAGACTTGTTTAAACCTAAGTGTTAATTTATCACCTTACTTGAAAATTGTGGCACTCCAGTCAAATGTTAATTTAAAAAAACTTGAGCTGTGTGAATGGGAATACTATACCAGCCAGGCATACCACCAGCCTACTTTGCTAATTATTATTTACATTTACTTGTAAATTCCAGCCAATTTACACAGGGAAGCAATGCTTTACAAGGAGCATGATAAACTGCAGGCCCTACTAGACCGACTCGGACACCGCAATGTCGGAAGAAAGGGAATTTTATTGTGTAGCAGATTGAAGGTGGTACTACCCCCACTTACCCAAGTTTATCATGCATGCTCCTGTATGGTCTTAAGAAAGTACAGTGCTTTAATTGGACTGCATGCTATGGAAACCTATATAATTTAACTTGTAGTACTGACACCAGACCTCATATCATCATTACAAGTATGTTGATAGGTCCTCAGTAATCAATAAAAAGAATAATGCAGGAATTGAAAACATGTATATGTTGCCCAATAAGCTTGTTAGCCTCCTGAACATCAGAAAATTGGCCAGTCCATTGACGATACAATTGAAAGTGTCTCGGCATGAATGTACAGAATTTTCATATCTTTAAGATCATGCACAAAAACAATTTTAGAAAGCAGCCAGGCTACCATAGTGTGCACATGGAAGTGTGTGTTTAAGTCAACAGACACAGCTTATTCCTGATAATCAGTAGTTGCCACTCTAGCACCACGTTGAGGTCAGCTTTTGGGACTTAAAGCCAGAGTAAATAAAGTTAAAGGAACATTACGTTGTTCTTGGTACACAAGCCTGCATGGATACCAGTTTACATACAATACACCGTCACAGAGCAATGAGCATGCATGCATGGGCTAAACATTCCAGTGCCATTTACTGTGCAGTATTTAAAATCATGAAACATGTGGTATCATACATTAAATGGCTACATTTCACTTCTGTGCAATAAGTTTCTTCAAATATAACGCATAAACTTTTGCTGTAAAATTGCCATATACTATCCATGAAGGAGAAAAATAAGTTACAAAATTTAAAGGTATGTTTGAATAAAAACAAATCAGTGGAAGTACTGAGTGACAGAAGCACTGGAAGTTCCCACATAGCATACACAACAGACATCTTAATTGATCTCCAGTTTGTAATTTTAAAACTGGGTGAAATTTAGATTACATGAATATAGCCAATAGACTAGCACTGTACAAGTGTACTAAACATACAGTACAGTATTTCATAAACATTGAAAATTTAATGACACAACTTTTGTAAACAGAATTAAGAGTACGCAACTAACCTACAATATGTGTATATCAGTACACTCACAACATGAACTGTGCACAGTGTGCATGCACCAATAATAGTTGACTTATTGATTCTGCAAAGAGATCTTGCAGCCTCTGAGACCAGCAAAACTCCCTGCAGGCTCAAATCATAGGCCTGACAGAAGTGAAAATGATGACTGAGGTACCATGTCACTACAATACCCATGCAAGAAAGCTGAGAAATATCTAAAAGTATCAATGTCCAATCCTTTTTCAAGTCCACGACTAATTTTATACTCTCAGCATTATTGAGGTGCTCTAATTATGGCTTGACTTGAATACCGGTACATATCAAAATGGACAAAATATACAATTAAACAGCATTTTTGGAGACAGGGTTTAGTTTCTGGATATCTTTTCCATGTAGCATGCACCAGTGAAAGAGAAACCCTACAGTTTAATAAGCTAGACTGAAGAGAAACCTAAAGCTTAACTACCTATTTAATCTAAGAATTAGTCTGCTTTATATAATCTTACAGTAGCCTAGCAGCTGAGAAATGGTACAGAAAACATGATTGATATACGGGCCTAAAGCTAATTTACAGTAGGCCACTGTACATTACTATAATATTACTAGTCCTTCGTTGCTTGACTTGTATATAACTGCACTTATGCATCTTAAACTTCATGAAGAAAGCTACTCCAATATCCTCAATTGTAAATGTGATGATGACCTAATAAATAAATGGTTTTCGAACAATTTAGGCCTTAGTTAGTACTAACGTTACTACAAATTACAATGATCAAGCAACGTTGCGTGTGTATGACTATGCATGCTGTTGTGCTGTACAGTATGTATTTATTGTATACACTACACGCACATACATATTGTACAGTAAATGTTGCTCCGGGTTTATCGGTGTTTACAAATAAATTCGTAAATTAAACTACGTGATTTTGGTATTGACTGAAAGCCTATGCTGTAATCTACAAACAGTGATGGAAAAACATCACTTTGAATCGCTAAATGAGTCAGGTACTCGCAAAGTTTGAGGTCCTTATTTGATACATAAGAATCGACTGCCTCTTTTTGGGAGCATATTTTTGTATGATATGTTTGGAAAAAACTAATAAATCTTTGATTTCTAAGAGGAGGAAAGATAAAAATACCCACTTACCGTGTCATTGTAGCCATTTATACGCCTACTTATACATTATTCAACATATAGGGGGAGACCACTTGTCAGTTACAGTTCCGCGAAATCTCATTTGCGCAGATCTAAAAAAGGCGGGAATGCTAGAGAAGTGGTCAATTGACTTCATTAACTACACAGCTGCGTGTATACTGATCTCGTACAAAACAAACAGCGAACGTTCTGGGCTCAGTAACCCATAACCACAAGTTGGCTATTGTTAGGCCATTACATCATACAGTAGTTTCCAGTAACTGTGCGAATGTTCTCTTGGGTTACCCGTTGAATATGCTCGAGAGACAACACCGATGCTAGAACTTTCTAGAACTTTCCACTTGCTCGTCCGTGGATTCAATCTGGTTGATGTCGTCTCGTAACAACTCTTACATGGTATGAACAATTCCAGCTCTGCTAAAGCGTAAAGTGAAAACGTTCCAGCGTTTTGGTGTATTGACAAAAGAGAAACATATTTAATTATTCTGGCGTCCCACATTTTTTGCACAACGTTTAAACAGTCCATTCGAACTACGAGGACGAATATTTTACATTTTTTGTCGTTGTTTTTCTGGGAACGGAACAAAATTTGACAGAATTTTGGCATTGAAAATTGATTATTCGTCTCCATAGTCAAGGGCGGATACAGGGAAATTTGTTGGGGAGTTAGTCAACTTGTGACCAAGACTTCTCTTGTATCAGGGGATGTTGTGCAAAAATATTTTTCGGGGGGGGGGGGGGGTTATGAGCAGTGGTGACTGACTGCCCGAAAGACTATCTAAGCGGAGCACCAATGGTTGGCGCGGAGCGTACAGAAAATTTTGAAAAATCGCGACCTCTCAGATAGCCGGAAATTGTATTTGCCAGTCTTGTAAGTAGGATTTAAGCAGTCGTTATTTTGAGCTTTCCTTTGCAATAAAATCTTCGTTGTAATAAAAACAAAATGATCAAATTGCAAAAAATGATCAGAAAATTACCAGATAAAATATACTGGCTCCTTTACAGGACGATGTGACATTTTATCATTTTCTCTGTCACAAAGTAGAATCTCCATTAAAAAGAATAGACCAAAACCAAATTTTTATTTAATATGTTAAAGACGAACACATTCTAAGCTATCTGGTGAAGTTTTCATTCATTTCCCATGTTCGGTTCTCGAGATATTAGCAATTGAAATTAGCACATTTTCTACAAAAAGTAAACTTGAACCAAGCAGGTGCGATGTCCTGAATTCATATTAATGGTCAATGTTTTGTTTTTTATTTATTTTTGATCCTGCTGTTTGACCTTGAATTGATTACGGATGCTATCTTACCCCAAAGGCAAATTAAGTTTTTAAACTTCCATTGCTCGGAATGCACTTATGGTAACAACATATCACAGTTAAGTTGTATAAATATGGTGTAAAATTTTAGAGAAAAACAACTAAACCTTTTCCATCAATGTGAACACATGACATCACGCCTACTTGTTGCAAGTTCACTCTTTGTAGAAAATATGTCAACTTCAATTCAAATATCTCGAGAACCAAACATGGGAAATGAATAAAAATTTCACCTGTAAGCTGTGTCTAGAATATGTTCCTCTTCAAAATATCAAACATAAATTTGGTTCTGGACTTTTTTGTTTCAAGGAGCTGCACACGCGCCTGAAAATAAATTGAAATCATGACTTTTCGAATCATATTTATTCATATGACCAGTGGTCGAATGAGCCTGTAAACCTGAACCGGCTGCACAGAAGCGTTAATAGCGCTACCAGCACCAATAACAGTATTCATTCAGTACTGCTATTGGTGCTGGTAGCGCTATCAACGCCTCTGTGCGGCCGGTACTGGGCTAAAATTTTGATACAATTACGAACTATATCCTTAACAATTACGCATTAGTTTATACTTAATAAATAATATATGACATTTGTATGAGATGGAAGGCTGGAATAGTTTGCCCAGTTTAAGAAAAAGGCTACTTTTTATTCATTTCATATCGAATAAGTAAACGTAATTTTTGGAAAATTGAAGACCATGCTTTGGAAACGTTTGGGGGGGGGGGGGGCGGGGGAAAACTGCAAGTGCCCCCCGTACCCCTATAGGGAGCCGCTAATTAGTTCGAATGGACTGTTTAAAAGTTATGCGAAAAATGTGGGCCTCCAGAATAACTTATTATATTTCCCTCTCGACAAACACGTAGAATCACTATTACTCATTAACCGCAATTCATAGCTCTTCAAGTTCCCTTTAATGCATCAATAGCAATTGAAAGTGTAATCTTATCAGAAGGTTTTGTATTACTTGGAGGTGGTATATTACTTGTGGGTGATATTTTACTTGGAGGCTGTATTTTATTTAGATATGTTAAATTACTAGAAGGTAGTATTTTTATTGAACCTTTTTTGCGCAATCCGTTGCGCGAAAAGGGTCACACGTATTTTACCGTGCGAAGTACTAGACTTCGAGAGTATTTTGCTGCCTTCCGATAAATTACAAAAAAAACGACAAAAACGACAAAAAAGGCGTCGAAACAGTATACACGCAGCTGTAGAGTTAATGAAGTCACGTGATCTCTTCTCTAGCGTTCCAACCTATTTGTAGATCTGCGCAAATGAGATTTCGAGGACCTGTGACTGACAAGTGGTCTCCCCCATTATGTTGAATAATGTATAAGTAGGCGTATAAGTGGCTACAATGAAATGCAAGTACGAGATATTTTTATCTTTCCTTCTCTTAGAAATCATAGATTTTTTAGTTTTTCCCAAACATATAATACAAAAATACGCTCCCGGAAAGAGACAGACGATTCTTATGTCTTAAATCAGGACCCCAAACTTTGCGAGTACCTGACTCATTTAGCGCTTCGAACTGATGTTTTTCTATTAGCTTTTGTAGATCAGCGCATAGGCTTTCAGTCAATACCAAAATCACGTAGTTTAATTTACGAATTGATTTGTAAACACCTATAAACCCGAAGCAATATTACTGTACAACATGTAGTATGTGCGTTTAATGTACACACATACTGTGCTGCACAACAGTTCAAACACTCGTAACGTTGATTGACGTAGTACTAATGTTAGGCCTACGCTGTTCGAATTATCACAATTGAGAAAAATGGATTAAGCTTTCCTTATTAAGTTTAAGATGCATTAACGTTAGTGTCGTTAGAAGTCAAGCAGCGAAGGACATGACCTGCCTAAAATTTCATGCGGACAACTAGTAATGTACAGTATGCATTAGTTTAAAATCAATCAGTGGAGAACCATTTCTCAGCTGCTACTGAAATTTACAATACAAAGCAGATCTAGTTTAGCTTTAGGTTTCTCTTCACTAGTCTAGCATATTCTAACTGTAGGCTCTCTAGAGATTCTCTTTCACTGGTACATAGCCTTCTGCATGGATAAAAGAGAAACTAAACCCAGTCTCCAACTTAAAAAATGCCTTTCAATGGTATATTTTTGTCCATTTTGTTATACATGTATTCAAGTCAAGTCATAAGAGCATCTCACTAATGCTGAGAGTAAAATATTAATTTTAGGCTTGAATGAGGATTGCACAATGATATTTTCAGAAATTTTTCAGCTTTCTTGCAAGGGCATTGTACATAATACAACATAGTACACCTAACTTAACCTCAGTCATCTTTTCAATTAAGGCCTATAGCTAACATGGTTTGAGGAATTTAGAGTGCAGGGAGTTTTGCAGCACTCTGAAGGCTGCAAGATCTCTTTGTAGAATTATTTAGCCAACTATTTGTTGGTGCATACACAAAGGTTACATACGACTCTTAATTCTGTTCACAAAAGTTTTGACATCTGATTTTAAATTATTTATTATTATTTATTTATTATTAATGAAATACTGTATGTTTAGTACACTAATACAGTGCTAGTCTATTGGCCATATTCATGTAGTCTAAATTTCACCCAGTTTTACAATAACATGTTGTTTACAGACTGGAAATCAATTAATGATATCTGTTGTGAATACTATGTGGGAAATTCATTGCTTCAGTACTTCCAGTAATTTGTTTTCATTCAAACACCTTTGTTTTCCTTTTCATGGATACTAAGGCAATATAAAAACAGAAGTTTGTGTTATATTCTGAAGAAACTGATCGCACAGAAGTGAAAAATAGCCATGTGAAGTATGATACCATGTTTCACGATTTTGCTAGCACTTCAAATACAGCACTTATGTCACTGGAAGGTTTAGCCCTTGCATGCTCATTGCTCTCTGACAGTGTGTAAACTGGTCTCCAGGCTTTTGTATCAAGAACAATGTAATGTTCAATTCCTTTCACTTTGTTTACTCTGGCTTGAAGTCCCTAAAGCTGACATCAACGTGGTGCTAGAGTGTCAACTACTGTTTATCAGGAAGTGGCTGTGTCTGTGGACTTAAACAACACACTTTCATGTGCACACTTTGGTAGCCTGGCTGCTTTCTAAAATTATTTTTTGTGCACGATCCTAAAGAAATGAAAATTCTGTGGATACATGCCTGCCCTTAGATTAAAAGAACACTTATTAAGTGTTTTGTAAGTGTTCTATAAGTGTTCCATCACCAAAAATAAGTGTTCTAGGACAATTCTTAGTGTTCTTAGCTTTTTAACACCTAGTACCTATGGACACTGTCAACTGTGTCATCAATGGACTGGCCAATCTTTCTGATGTTCAGGAGGCTAACAAGCTTATTGGGCAACATGCATACATGGTTTCAATTTCTGCATTGTACTTTATATTGATAATGAGGACCTATCAATATGATATGAGGTCTGCATGCAGACAGTGATACAAGTAAATAGAAATGCTGCCATATGCAGTCCAAAGCACTGTACTTTATTAATACCACACTGGAGCATGACTTGGGGAAGTGCAGGGGACCACCTCCAAACTGCTACATTACATTATATAATTCCCTTTCCTCCGACATTTCGGTGTCCGAGTCGGTCTAGTAGGGCCTGCAGTTTATCGGGCTTCTTGGCATTGTTACCCTGTATAAATTGGCTGGAATTCACAATTAAATCTAGTGCAACGGCTGATCCCTTCAAACCCACTGCCAGTCCCAGCATGGACCTACTGGTTTCAATTACCATTTAACAGCCACCTCCACTCCCAGTGGGCGTGTGATATGGCCATGCACACAGCTCAAGTTTTTTTTTTTAAGTTAACATTTGCCTGGAACTGTTACAATTTTCAAGTAAAGCAATGAATTTACACTTAGCTTTAAACAAGTCTCAGCTGTCTTAGTTTAATGATTTTCAAACTATTTTTGCAAACAGACACAATTTTGTTCAGTAAGCATACATTTTGCATTGGGTATTTTGCCCATTTGATACATTATGATATGTGCACAGTTTACTGCCCACCACGCTAATTGCCACTTCGAGTGCAAACTTTCTCGTTAAATTTGTAGCTGGCGATGGATCAGGAAATCTGCCTCAGAAATTACGAAGCATGAAAGATCACACCATAGTCTGTCGATAAAGCAGTATATTCGAGCAAGTGAATGTTTCTAAACGCTGTTTACGTAAATGGCTTTAAGTTAATGTTATATGTATACAGATTACAGTAATTATTTCGCGTAATTAGGCCTGCTATATGTGTTTGTAGCCTAGACGCCCCAGTCGATTCTCCGCGGGTTTTGCCGAGTACCTGACTCATTTACGAGAGGTTTTGGTACAAAAGAGGTACCAATAGAAAAGAAATAAATCTTTTTTTCATCTAAGTGAAAACTGTGTAGTTTAAAGTAATAACCAAAAAATGTGGACAATTTTACGGAACATTGAAAACCCATTTTAAACGTTCTAAAAATCGGCAAAAAAATCACACTTTCACTTATTCTCGCAATCGAAACTGTACACTGCATGAAAAGACGATTCACATTGCCGAGTTGCCACCATGACTCATCATATTTACTACGCTTGTCAGAGCTAAAATGCAGATCTAGTCAGGTGTGTTCCTCCCCAGCTAGCTATGTAGTGCTGTCTATCGCTGCACAACGACAATGAAAAAAAAAAAAAAAAAAAAAATCAGTGAAACCCACAGCACCTAGATTTATTGTCTTACCTTTTTGTACGCTGGATGCATGAAAAGTCTATTGTCGTTACATATGTGTACGTGCACAAAGCAGTGCACCTGTGCTGTGCTAGTACATCGCTAGTGAAAGATAAAGTATCTTTGTTATGTTCTTCAGTAGTTTTTATGGTTTTGACAATTTATTTGTCGGTTATTAATGAGATAATTGGCTTGAAAAATCACAACTTTTAGCTAATTAGTATTCGCAACCCTATGACGTCATGAAACGTCATGCATAAAATGCAAGAGAAGGAAGCTCTTTTCGAGTGGAAATACCTGGACAGCGAGTATTTGATCTGAATAGACTTCGTACTATCTTGACCCTTTTTGCGTTCCATAGCGGTGGTCGTTCTATATATAGTATTGCGGGAAATACCACATAACTTCCGTGTTGTGTGTAATAGCTATAAGCTATAAGTGTATTAGCTATAGCTGCAAGAGAAGGAAGCTCTTTTCGACTGGAAATACCTGGACAGCGAGTATTTGATCTGAATAGACTTCGTACTATCTTGACCCTTTTTGCGTTCCATAGCGGTGGTCGTTCTATATATAGTATTGCGGGAAATACCACATAACTTCCGTGTTGTGTGTAATAGCTATAAATCAATGAAATTGATTCATTCATGGTTCACACAATAAACGTACCAGACAGCTCCCTGATCGTACCAAACACACATCGTTAATACGTTTGCGGTCTTCTTACATGTTTTTGGTCTTTTGGACTGTACGGTTAGGTAAGTTTTAAACCTTCATAGGCCTATACATTTTGAAAAAAGAAAGACTGAGAATGAATGTGTCTGCGGAAGGTTTATATTATTGTCATCATTAATCGAAGCTCACATGCACAGCTATAAGTTAAGTTCGATTGTCTTTGCCTGTTGCATTTCCAGAATTGTTCGAGTGCTCGACCGTTAGGCAAGCCGTTTTAAAATTTACCTCACAACTTCACTCACAATTTTACCAAAGTGGAATTCAATTTCGTTTACTAACTTGAGTGGAATTAAATTCCATGCAATTGAATTCCACTGAAGTAGAATGTATCGCATTCAAGTGAAATATATTTCACTGAAGTGGAATTGGGTTCCACTAATCATGTATTTCACATTTTTTCAATGCATTGCATTCAACTCTATTCCGCTCGTGGTATTTTCAGAATTATTGCTTGATGAGGACTTTTAGGCCTATATTGTTGTAAAGAACAAGGACGGCACTGAGTCCGTGAATGAATATTTTTAAACGTAGTTTGCATACTAATTGCCTAATATTACGTTGTATTTTGTGAAGCAAGAGATTCTGGGGCAGTTTTTTCTTTCATTTGATGCCAAGTTTTTGGGAATCGAGTGTAATGTGACAAATTTGTAACCCTTTGAAATTTGTGTATTTTCAAATTTTTAATGTTCATGTACTTTGCCATATACTAAGCTACATAATTTGACTTTTCATACGTATACTGTTTGTAAAAGCCTGCCGTGTGCATTGTACACAGTTCTGCCTGCTAGATTGCCTGCTGCCTTCAGCTCGGTAGCGATGGTGTCTTTCAGACAGGTCGTGACCCCTCGTTGTGATGAGTTAGCTATGGTAGCTCAGAAGAGACATTTTAAAGCATGGCTAAGTCAATGGGGTGGGTTGTTGGTTATAGGCCTGGTTTGTGTATTTCACACATGTATATTTGAGTCACAATTGTCAGATTTTAGCCAAAAATGAAGAATTTACGATAAAACCGGGTAACCAACGTTAAAATTCTGTAACTCGCCCTTCCCTCCAAAGAAAGAATAACTTTCTAGGGAGGCATGTAACTCTAAAGAATCTTGTAAGAAACATTTTGGCGTTTGAACAAACAAAATCGAAGAACTAGTCTTCGAGTAATGATTGCTTTAAATGAATGGACCTTTTTACCCGCTTTGGGTGATTTTGGACAATTTTTGACGAGTTTTTTTTTTTAAATTTTTGTAAGGGAATTTCTAAACTTACTATCTCTATCCAGTATCCATCTGTAATAATGTTTTGTAGGTTGTAAGGTAACCTGGATTCGAATAGGAGCGGGCATGGGTTGAACTTGGGCCGGGGGCATTTTTTGCATTTTTGCAATTTTTGAGCATTTTAATTGGTAGCCTGTATAAACAGTCAATGATTCTTTGTGAAAAATTCCAAATATTTGTTGTTTTGATAGAAAATTGCGATGGCTAATATTTGGTAGTAAAATGAAGTATGTTGGATGTTGCATTTCACCTAAGTGAAATGTATTCCACTCAGTCGGAAATTCAACTCACTTGAGTGAAATCCTATTCCACGTAAGTGAATTTTATTCCACGGTTGTAATAGGAAACAGTAGCTTTTCCAATACTCGAGAAAAGTCTCGGTCTTGAGACCAGTTTTTTCCCAGTCTCGGCGTCGGTGTTAACACCCAGTGGTCTCAGTCTCGGACCCTTGTGATCTCGACAATTGTTCTGGTCTCGCTTCGAGAACGGCCAAAACTTTGTTGTTTCTATTTTTATAATGAATGAAGTTTTTAGTAATTACGGAAGTGTTATAACATAATAATATTGTAGATAGCTTCTGATATTTATTTTGTCATCTTTTTAGTGAGGTGCTTGTTGTCCATTGTTACTTCATGATTGATAGTTATTTTTTTAAAGTTATTTTTTAAAAACGTTAATTGCTTTGAAAAATGGGCTAATCGTTAAGGAAAAACGTATTCATCTAATTAGACCAAACACTCCATGTATATGGGTTAAAAGGCAACCCAGGAGAAAATTCCCATCAAGTCCAATTGAATGGGACCGTATAGGATCCCATTAATTCCCATTGATATTCTACTGAATTCCCATAGATTCCCATTGTACTCAATGGGCTTTGATATGGAATTTGGGCAGTTACAACTTAAAATCTCATTTAGTCAATGGGAAAATCCATTGTCCCATTGATTCAACATGGAAATTGGAACATCCCATTCATTTCCCATTAAGTCACATTGAAAAATCTAATGGGACTTAATGGGAATTTATTCCTGGGAACAACAGTTCCCCCCAACTTGAAGAAGTGCATTTCACTGTCCTGTATATCACATGGACGTCGATTTGAGGACGAGGGGAATATTTCCGCTCCATTTTTTAGAGAAGGGGACGCTAACCCATTTGCCCTCTCACTTTTTGTGACATGAAACTTAACCAAGGGAACCAAAAACTACATGAAGACAGATATGGTCAGAAAGTATTTCGTTTGGCTCTTTATCAGTTCCAAGCCATTAATATCTGTACCACTTATTACTATAACTTCAAACGTTTTCTCGCGCTGCGCGAGCTTTCATCTCCTCTTCTAACTAGGTGCGACGCCCCCCCCCCATTCCAAACATATGCATTAAATCAACGTTAAAAGTTCCACAAAAATCGTAGCCTTAATTTTAGTGAAACACGATAATGCAAAGTTGAGAAGTTCAAACCTCAGACTTTTCCCTATATTTCCTTCAAACTAACCGTGGTGGCAACGTACATAAGTTATTTGTAAGGAAAAAGATTTTTTCAGTTTTGCAAGGGAGCTTTGAAGGGTAACATATAGAGTGTATTCCCAACGAAGGCCATGCAGTCATCCACTCAAATTCCTTGGTTTGCTCTTTCGTAGAGCAAATTCATTAAAAACGAAATATTTTTCAAATTTTCTCAATGAAAACAAAAAGCGAAATCTTTTCACTGTAAACCCCATTTTTTTTGGCGCGTTTTGCAGGCCCCTTTTTTTAATTCTGAATATATTCGACAACCCATTGCATCTGTCGGGGTTTGAGAGTAGGTGTTCCTCAGTCAGGTTGCCCCAAATATTGCAACATAAAACACCATTTTGAATTTTGCCCCCTTAGATTCCTCACCAAGATAGGAAAAAAGTTTCAGGACTGATGTCCCTCTCTTTCAAATTCATATCGACGCCCTCGCTATTTCATTTTATTAGCTCATTAGCGTGTAGGTCTTGTGGCAGTTTTTTTCTCCTCAAATGTGAAATTTATTGGGAGTCACTGCTTGGTTTACGTTGAATATGTAATACTGAAGTCCTAACATTTTACGCTCTGAAGAGAAATGAAAAGAAAATTGTGAGATTTAGCTGTTGCTTCAACTGAAATTAAGTTAATGACAACCGCTCTTGCCATTTAATCATTTTTAAGCTGTCTTTGTCTGAAACTGCATATAGCATTCACCCTTACATAACATACAGCAAAGTGCTTCAGTTAGAAGAACAAAACCTGTCTCTGTTATTTAGTATATCGCTTTTGGTTTAAAATCACCCAAACCCTGTGGTAACTCTGAAAAGATTTTGCAAATGTCATCTCATTATTGCTTTGTTCATTGTCATTTTTGTCACGCAAATGATGTATACTATAAACATCACAATAGCAAGCATTGACACAAAAATACATTAAGCTTATGTGGTTTCTTTGGGAAAATTTAATTTCAGCTGAAATACAATTAGTGGCAATCCCAACTGATCCAGCTGGCACGATATCAATTTTAAACAGCTTTATTCCCAGGAAGATATAATGGGTAAATTCAATTGCTTAAAATTTTTTCAAGCAGTAGCTTACGCTGTCAGAGTTTCAGGCCAGACATTTCCAGAAAAACTATAGAAGCGCATTCATAGCATAAACAAGTTGGTTAGAGTAAAAGTCAACTTGTTCAAGGTCAATTACTAAACAAAACTGATAGCTGGGGTCTATCCCCTTGCAATCTTTCATTTTCCTCGCTTACCTGTATTATGGATGGTTGTACACTGGATTGTATCTTAATTCTTTCAATTCCACTGAATATGAAAGCTTAAAGTTCATGTTGACAATTAATAAAGAGGTTTAAGATTGATGGACCCTACTAATGGCTGCAAACAGTCACTAAACACAACCGCTGATCGGATTCGTGTATACCTATCCTTTGACGTAATTATTTTCAATCAGAGATGTGATGAAACTCAAACGGAGGCTATTCCCCTGGATCATCATTGACCATACGCCAGGCACCTGGACCCATTCACGAGTACTCTGACTGTGGGCGAAAACTTCTTGGTTTCAGTTACCCCCACACACTCTTTTGAAATCATGGTGCCACCACTAAATTTCCGGTGGCACTAGTACAATTTACTTCCGAGAATAATTAAGGGGCAAAACTCCACAGAGGCATGCAGCCATGAAGGGGTTTTCCATGGCTATGAAGTCTTAGCCCCAGAAAGTTAACCGTCTTTTAGCTTCATACGTATAAAACTTAGACATTTGGCAGACTCCTGATCATGAGACATTTCTGCCACTCCCTCTTCAACCATCTTGTCCCATTCAGTATAAATTATATGGTCGTCCTTGTTGGTGCCCTGTTCATACCCATCAGTGATCGTGATGCGTTTTGTTATAATCCAAGCTTCCGAATTCAAATCCCAGCGGATTACACTCGGCGTTGAGTTGACAATATTCCGACAGGACTTTTTCCACTCCTCCATATCCAGCCTAAAGTCGAATGTATTGTGCGGATCAACTGTGCTTCAACTGTGCAAACTCAAAACAACATAACAAACGAACACATGGGGACAACATACTATTCAAATGAGTAAATGAAATGCTTGCTCAAAGTAATACACTTCACTTTCTCTCCTCTTTGTTAAAACAACTGTCGTCAAATTATAAACAAAAATGCGATACTTTTCACACTTAACATATTAACATCATTTAAAAACTTAATTTTTATAAGATCTATGATAACATAACTCTATGTTTACGAACCCTTGCTGATCTTCTCATCACAAGTTTTTTTTTGGAGTGGAAACAATAGGTTTTTCTGGGTTTTGGGGCCGACACAACAACTGGCGAGGGTGTGGTTTGGGATTGGACATCTTCCTGATCCACAACTTTTGAACCAGTGTCAGTGGACTGTGGCTCATCACTGTGTTCTTCCCTTTCACCACTTGGGGCTACCATAGGGACTTCTACACCAAAGCCCATAGAAGTTGTGTTTTGACCCTTAACCTCTCCGACGTCTGCTTTATCTGACATTGAAGGAGTGACTGTGGGGTTTGTTTATATGGTGCATTGGTCTAACCTGGTCAATGTATCTTTTCCAAAATTGATTGTCAACACAAACAGGCAAATTTCCGAAGTCTATTTTGCCACTTTTTAGAGCTGGGGGGCAATCGCCCTTGCCTCCTATAGCTAAGTCACTGCTCTGCAAACAGTGAACGTTGATAACATTTTGACACATCAATAACTAAAGAATACATCTACACAGACTATTCAACTGACAGAGTTGAGCGTTATCTGATGATAAGGGAGTAGGAGAGCATTTGAGTAGCCTACGGTAGGCCAATGGTTCCCTGCTTAGAATATGAAGTCTTGCTCGAAAGACTATCTATAGATGGCGTGGAGGGTACAGAAAATTTTGAAAAATCGCGACCCCTCGGACAGCCGGAAATTGCATTTCTCAGGCTTGTAAGTAGTAGCTAAGCTTTCCGATTCTTCTTCAAGTTTGAACACCACTGTACCAGAGACGTATTGCGGCGCGCGAAGCGCGATGAAAATTTTTCCCCCTTTAAACAAATATATGAAGATATGGAGCTTGTATTGCAGAAAGCTTCGGATTGTGGGTGAATCTGCACTTCCTTCATACGTTCCTGGCAATTGTGAGAATGATTGCATGACGACTTAATCGTTGTTACTACATAATGTTATCTAAGACCTACGAACTGACACTCTCCGATGACATTTCAAAAGTCTCCCAAACTTTGTTGTCCTTTTAGACAAAATATTCCAAAATCAAGAGCTTTCATTGAAGGAAATTTGGAATTCTATGAAAATTTTACAAAAACATCATTATAACTGCCGTTGTCTCTTGATGATGTGATCTCACATACGGTAAATAACTGTTTTGTCATTTCCAGAGCTCGGAAAAGTTTACCAAATTGATTTATGCGCGAGAACTAATTAATATTATATTGCATTTTGAGGCACGCGAAGCGCGCCGGAAATTTTGCTTTTTTGAGATCTGTAAAAATGAGAAATGGGGTTCTCTGACCCGGGAAGTGGGGGCTGGGGGCGGAAGCATGCTTCCGTCATTTTTCACTGGGGGCGCTGTAGCCCCCAGCCCCTCGCTTCCCACGCCTATGTATAAACCTTGGTTATCGCATTATTGGACGTTTGGCTTCCCGTACGTGGCCAGTAGTCAGGTCTTGAGAAAGTTTGGGGAGCAGTTTGTTTCCCGCACCCCCGTCTCTTACACTGTTTATGGTCGTGGACCTTTGATATCACCCAATTGTCATTTTATATATATGAAAAATGAAACTGTGTACTTCGGAGTTTCAAAAAAATTAAAAATATAGGAATTGTAAGACAATATAGCATGATGTACTTTTCAAACGAAAAGGCAAAATGATCCATCATACGAAGTAAAAAGTAAAAAAGTAAGCCTTGAGGAATTTTAGGGAAAAAGAAGCGCCGGATTCGCTATCTCCAAATCCGGCCCTGGCCTCTCTTAGTAGCTGAACAATTCAAGCTTGGAATAAGTCATGACATCGGCTGTCTTAATGAGTAGAGAGATACTTGATTGCAAACGTTTGACGAATAATTATTCCTTTTAGTCAATACTGACACTCATTTACTCCACAGATTTCCCTGCTCCTTTAATACAGAGTGTCGGCCTGCGATCTAGTTTAATCGACCTTGCGACAAAAGTGTCCGATCTTACCCATTGCTGCTTTCACGATGAGGAACGACTATCTCCCATTCATTGTGACAACGTTGTTGTTCATGGTTGAAGTCCAAGCAGGTAAGAATTAACGGTTCTCCAAAGGCATAAATATGTGTTATTGTGTTATTACAACCAGGGAGGTGTCAACGATGTAGCCATGTGATTTGTGTTCAAGGGCGTATGCTTGACGCTGAGGTGTGAAATGGAAGTGTGTGCAACAGGCCCATAGTTTTCCCTTCAAAGTGGCTTCAAGTAACTTCAATGCAAAAAAGTCAACAGCCCATTAGTGCCATTGAAACAAATTTATTAATTTTTATTACAAATTATCATTTTGTTGTAACACATGAATAATTTTACTTTGTAATAACAAATAACCAAAAATTATTTAAATGACACTAATTGGATTTCATATAGAGGCATTCGTTCTACATAACAAAAATCAATTTCCGTATACTTGAAGAAATCATATATGTTTAATACCGCTTCTGAAAAGCCTATGGATGATTGTTACAGTACTTAAAATTTCGATTTCCATTGCGTCGACTGTTGACACAAAAACTGACATTAAAGCATAAAGGTAGCAGCAGGAGATAAAGATTTGGATAAAGTTTGGAAGTAGAGATTGAGAAGACTGCATGTTATGCCAGATAACCTTTTTATTTCATGGATTAACACAACGTAAATTGGTAGATTTTGTTGTGTAGAGTGCAAGAAAGGCGAGCTGTAACAGAAATAGGTGCGGGTGGGGGGGGGGGGGCATCTGCACGAATAACAGATCTGTAGCCAGGAACTCTAATATAGGTGGCACAGGCACTTCACAATGGGTTCCCGAAGAACACCAGTGAAAACATGTGCCGGGAAGCAGTTGGCAGGAAACCCGTTTGAAAATAACTGGCCTATCACAGAACTAGAAAATATGGTTAAAAAATCCGTAACCACTTACTGTCCGGGTTTTTTTTTTTTGTGCCGGTGTTTTGTCACGTATTGCTCAGAATTATGTAAGGTGTAAAATATCGTCCACTCAATTTTGTTGGTCCATGGAGCTGTAAAAATTGAGAAAGCTCGACAAATATGTAAAAAACTAAATACATATGTGCTTGAAACTAAATGGGTCTTCACCGGTTACCGACATTTGCTTAACAGGTCATGAACTTAAACGCCTTTTACTTTTTGACTTTGACAAGCAGAAATTTTGGCTCTGAATAACTACCCTCAAGATGCACTGGATGAGCGGCACTCTTCAAGTCTCGTTGGATGTGTCCTACTTAAATATTTCATTTGAACATTTCTAAAAATTGTCCTTGTAATGTTTTTACGACCGATGATGCCTTACTGCCCAAAGTTCCATGTCCATGTTTGTCAAAATATCATTGCAGGGACCGCGGGAACAGGTGGTCATAGATCTTTGGCCCTGCACTTTTAACTTGCCCTTTTGGGCCACCTGAAACTGAGCACTGGGGCTCTTTTTCTTGTAGTCTGATGTCAATTTATCCCCCCCCCCCCCGACTCCACTAAACTCTGCTGCCTACTTTACTGACAATTCCAGCAAATTATCCGTGGGTGCCTTAATTGATATATACGCACATTATGACCAAATCTGTAGAGCCTATTATGTATGGTCCATCATAACATGGAGTCACACAAGTACTAGTACAAACCGTGAGAGCCCAGTGGGTTCATAAATGTCCGAAAATTTTTTTTTTGAGGACTGTCACTGTACAGTTTTATTCTTGAAATGATTTTTATAGACGAATCTGATCAGTGCTTGTGTTTACTGAATGTAGGCAGCCATAAGTGGGGCCCACCAACCTTAAATCGTCTTCTTCTACTTGAATTTCAATCCCTCATATTCAGTGACGTTGAGGGAATCAAGATACAATTTAGTGTTCAACCACCCATGATAAAGGAGAGCAAGTAAGCAACGAGATTGAAAGACTAAAGTACATGAACCCCAGTTATGTCCGACTAAAATCAGACTAACTCTTGACCGTCCGGATTCGTCTATACGATGATGAAGTAAGAAAATGATAACACTGCAGAGTGTTCTTGGGAACGTTGTTTCCAATGGGGGCATCCCACGAGACCCAAAGTCGCCTGTTTACATAATATGAGTAATGTTTATACTATCCACAGTAATAACAGCACTGTGCTTTTTGTAAAGTCCCCTGACCCTCTGGCAAAGGGCCATTCGGCGAAACCAAACTTTAAACTGATTCCCAAAGAAGCCATTCGTCCACTGAAGACTCGACTTGAACCCAATTGGCTGGAAACGGCCGTAAAACTCCATCTAACTAACTACATATACGTCCACTGTAGGACAACAGTTGACCAACCTCCCAGCTCTCAGACCATTAACATCGTTGGTCTGTCTTGTATGGCCCCATTTTAGACTGGATGGAAAAACGGATACTACACAGCATTGGTGCACAGCTTTTTCTAAAGTCCTCCCCATCCTCTGGCAAAGGGCCGTTCTTCACTGCTTCCCGAAGTAGCCGTTTCGGCCCATTACGGCCTTCACGGCCCTCACGTCATTTACATTATTGGGGCAGCAGCCTTTTCTAAAGTCCTCCCGACCCTCTGGCAAAGGGCCGTTCGGCGAAACCAAACTTTCACTGCTTTCCAGAGACCTGGAGGACAATACATGACCAACTTCACGGCCCTCAGACCATTTACATTATTGGTCTGTCATGCATGACTCCATATTCCAGATGATAGCAACATATAGTACACATGATCTAAGCCAAAATCTGAGAAGCGATATACTACACATGCCTTAGCCAAAAGGCGCAGCAGCTGGAATAGACCACCCTGCCACCAGACTAAACTCTGTTCTAAAGCTTCGAGAAAAGCATAAATGCTATTACAAATGCCCATGATGACTTTTGCTATTCCAGACAGCTCTGTCCCGAATATTTTCAAAGGTTTTTCACGATAATGCTAACGCGAGGCATTCAGGCAGGTATGATGCGTTTGCAGTAATCATTTTATGTGTACCTCTCGGTTGTAGGATCAAATCTAACCAAAAAATACGTAGTTTTGATCAGAAACGAAATGCTTTTCCATTATTGCTTCCCATTGGATTAGAATTCACAGAAATATGAATATTTATTGAAAATAAGCATTCTTTTCCCTGATTGGCAACCCAAACTTTTTTGGGTTTCGTGATGCCACTGTTGTCGCTATCTGCTCCCTGACATCGAGGGGTATAAAAAGTCAGAGTTCCTTAAATTCTCCTTCATACAACATAGACCTATGCGGCTTCTACAGAAGCATGTGCCAGAGACGCGGCCAGTGCCAGTGCCTTAATACTGCTCTACTTATATTGTGCAGGTAGCAGTTAGCAGTATGATGTGGGTATACTTCGAGGCCGGTCGGTACAAAACGTGTGACAGATACATTACGTGAAAGACAATTAGTGACCGATTCATGGTATAATATTGAGTTAGACTTACTCAAGGCCTTCTGTACAAAACAATAAAATACATAAAAAACTTTCATTTTCAGCTACATTTCAACAAAACGCGACTGAGAAGTATCGTTCCAAGATTTACTCACATGATTAGTTCAACTGTAAAGCAAAGCATTTAATGAGAATCAAGAAACATCGGACGAAAGAACTGTGTGTCTGTTCATGACGTCATGAACAGTACATTCTCTAAAAGTGACGGTACATTCCTTGACTTTGCTTCTTTAGGAAGCAACATAGACATCCCGGTAGGTCAAAGGCGGTGTGGGGTGTAACTAGTAGCCTATCTGAGTTGTTAGATGATCTGTGCCCTCAAATGGGCTATGCTTTCATTGTGTTCATACTGCGTGAAAAGCAATTAACAAATGGTTGACTGGCCTCTTAGCTAACCCCAAATGTAACGTAACTTTTTGTGTATTCTATCTGTTACTGTCAATCAATTAATCAGATGTGAAATGTGACTGTATTAGGTGTACGATTAGTGAGCTTTATTTCCTCCCTGACTCGAAAAGAAGTAATCAGGCGGATAATGAGGATGTAACAAAAAGTTAGGAGGAGTTTCATTATGAACAAGGCTATTATCACTGCGTCATTTGCAACCGAAGGCAGGCGTATGAGAGATTGGGAACTTTACAATCGAATAAGGAACTACGACCTGCCTTTTAGCAACAAGCCATATCATAGGCATGTTAAGGGCCAGGAGAGTAAAGTTAAGCATGAAGGTATGAGCAGGACTCTAAATGACAGGGAGAGAGAGGGCCCACCTAGCTCTTCGTAGTTCATAATTCAGAAGGCAATTATGATTGGTTTTTTTTTTTTTTTTTGAAAGATTTTTTTATCGAGAGGAAAGGTTAATTTTGTTATATATTTGTGGTACTGCTAAAGATAGGTTCAAGGTGCAAGTGTTATTACAGTAACGCAAGCTGGATCAGTAAGGAAGAACGTTCCCCGCCTCATTCCAGACAATTTCAGTTTTCCCAACTGTCTTATGTGTAGCTTCTTTTAAGTCTGTCTTGATTCTTTCATTTTACAAATGCCAACTCCCATTACATTGTTCATAGAATTGTTTTGAGAGACAAGAATGTACTATGCAATCAATTAACTTTGATATAACTCAGAGGTCATTCACCAGTTAAGATTTTGCATCTTCCAACCACAATATACTTGAATTGATGGCCGTCTCTTACAGCATTTCAGTACCACGATGTCGTGCTATAAAGAGCAACAAAATAGAACAGAAGTTTCATTAGAATCGCGCACGTACGGGATGACAATAGGCTTAACATAATACCTCTACCCTAATAAAACCAAATTGAAAGAATCTTGAACGAGGTTTGACAGTTTAAATGAAATCGCAAGTTACCTGAAGATGCAAATGCGCTAAGTCTAAGTTTAGTGGAGTAACTATATTTCATACAATATCTAATTATAACAAAAATGTGATTACATCAACACCTCTTCTTCTTAAAAACTCAGATGCTAGTTTTAAAACCATTTGAAATGTTTATCTCTTACTTAAATCAATTGAGCTTGGTCGTAGATCTGACTTCCTGGTATAATTGCAAATAAAAAACTTTTAATTATGCACTGGGAGTTTATCGATGCAACCAGTAGGACGAAAGCTTCTCACCGGTCAGGGACTAAATGTAATTCTTGAAGGGATAATTTCTCGATAAATTCTCGATGATAAGAGAAACCAATGCATTCATGATGGCGTGTGTGTATGTATGTGTGCATGTGCTATGTGTGTGTGTGTGTGGATGAGCTTGTAAACGAAACCTTGCCGGGTACAGGCCGTTCACGAGAGCTGAAGCCTCGCACGTCTTTCCTCGCTCACGCGGAGCTCGTAACTGGCGTAGCTACCCGAAAATTCGGACACTGCAATGAGCTCTGTCACGTGATATGCAAGAGCACGCCTTCGCTCGCGGCATTCACGTGCCGCGTGACATAAATGGCTAAAGGGGAATTCCGACCATTTCCTTACTGGGAACAATTCTGTGTACCCCGTAAGGCATTGAATCCGAGTATGCCCTGTATGTATGTGTGTTTGTGACACTTTGCTCATTAACACGATATCTCAAAATAGGAATGAAGGACAGTTTTCAAATCTCTAACATAGATACGCCATGTTGGGAGGAAGAACCCTATTGTTTTTAGCAGAGGTCAAAGGTCATTTGTGGTCACAGCGGGTCAAAGTCTGAAAATGTCGTTAACACGATATATCAAGATAGAAAGATTTGGTAGATTTCATATTTAGTGTGTCGATGCGTTATGGTCAGGAGATGACCCTTATCATTTTTTGCGGAGGTCAAAGGTCATCTGGGGTCACAGGGGGTCAAAGTCTGAAAATCTCGTTAACACGATATCTCAAGATAAGAATCTCTCACAGTTTTCAAACTTGGTACATAGATGAGCCATATTAAGAGAAAGAACCCTATTGTTTTTGGCAGGGACCAAAGCTCATTTGGGGTCACCAGGGGTCAAAGTCTGAAAATCTTGTTAACATCATATCTCAAGATAGGAAGGTTTGTTAGATTTCATATTTGGTATGTTGATGCGTTATAGTCAGGAAATTTTCCTTATTGTTTTTTCGTGGAGGTCAAAGGTCTTTTGGGGTCACCGGGGATCAAAGCCTGAAAATCTTGTTAGCACAATATCTCAAGATCGGAAACTAGAATAGATTTAGATTGTGTATTGATGCGTTATAGTCAGGAGATGGCCCTCATTATTTTTCTTGGAGGTCAAAGGTCATCTGGGGTCACCTGGGGGCCTGAAAATATTCTTAACACAATAGCTCAAGATAGGAAACTTGGATAGATTTCATATTTGGTATGTAGATGTGTTATAGTCAGGAGATGGTCCCTATTGTTTTTTGCGGAGGTCAGAGGTCATCTGGGGTCACCAGGAGTCAAAGTATGAAAATCTGGTAAACGGGATATCTTAAGATAGGAAACCTGAGTAGATTTTATATTTGGTATGTGGAAGGGTTATGGTCAGGGAATGGTCTCTTTAGTCTTTGGCGGAGGTCAAAGGTCATCTGTTGTCACAAGTGGTCAAAGTCCTAAAATATCGTAAACACGATATCTCAAGATAGGAAAATTGGATAGATGTTATATTTGGTATGTTTATCGGGTATGGTCAAGAGATGGTGCCTATTGTTTTTGATTAAGGTCAAAGGTCATCTGGGGTCACCGGGGTCAAAATCTGAAAATATTGTTTACATGATATCTCAAGGTCAGAAACTTGGATAGATTTCATATTTAGTGTGTTGATGCGTTATGGTCAGGAGATGAACCCTATTGTTTTTCGCGGAGGTCAAAGGTCATCTAGGGTCACCGGAGTCAAAGTCTGAAAATCTTGTTAAAGGGATATCTCAAGATGTCTATCTATCTATCTATTTATTGATTTTATGAAGCCTCACCTCTCCTTTGTGAGGTCTGGGGAGAGTGTTCTGATATTGCTTTGGATGATAAGAGAAACCAATGCAATCATGATGACGTGTGTGTACGTGTCTTTGTCTGTTTGTGACACTTTGCTTGTTAACACGCCATCTCAAGATAGGTATGTCTTACGGTAATCAAACTTAGTACATAGATGCCCATATCAAAAGGAAGAATCCTATGGCTCTTGATCGAGTTCAAAGCTCGTCTGAGATCACATGAGTCCAAAACTCAAAATACTTTCCATCTATCACATTTAACTGGCAACCCGATTTGTCAATAAAGGAATGTCTGAAATTTTTCAAACTTGGTACTTAGATGCCCCAAATAAAGAGGATGAATGCCTTTGTTTTTGTGGAGTTCCATTGTCATCTGTGGTCACAGGGTCAAAGACTTCAAAAATTTTACATTAAACTCGTTTACACGATATCTTACGGTAGGAATGTCTGAAAGTTTTCAAACTTGGTACATAGATGCCCCACATAAAAAAAGGCAGAACCCTATTGTTTTTGGTGGAGTTCAAAGGTCGTCTGGGGTCAAATGGGTCAAAAACTCAAAACATTTTTCATTTAACTCGTTCACACGGTATCTCAAGATAGGAATATGTGACAGTTTACAAACTTGGTACATAGATGGCCCATATTAAGAGGAAGAACAGTATATTTTTGGCCGAGTTCCAAGATCATCTGGGTTTACAGGGGTTAAGTCTTCAGAAACTTGACATTAAACTCGCTTACACTATACTTGAAGGTAGGAATATCTGAAAGTTTTCAAACTTGGTACATAGATGCCTCATATGAAATGGAAGAACCTTTTCGTCTTTGATGGAGTTCAAAGATCATCTGTGATTCAATAGGTCAAAGACTCAAAATTTACATATATCCCATTAACACGTTATCTCAAAAAAGGAATGTCTGACAATTTTCAAAATTAGTACATAGTTGCCCCATATTAAGGGAAGAACCCTATCAATTTTTTGGAGTGTTCAAAGGTCATCTGGGGTCTCCTGGATCAAAAACTTGCAACACTTTACATCTAACTTGTTAACACGATATCTTAAGATAGTAATGTCTGAAAAGTTTTCAAACTTGGTACATCAATGCCCCATATAAAGGAGGGGGGAACCATTTTGCTTTTGGTCGAGTTCATAGGTCATCTGATGTCAGGTGGTTCAAAGACTTAAAGCGTGTTACACTTTGCTTGGTATGTGTAAAATACATTAATATTGCCATGTAAATCAGTTTGTTGTCTATAATGAAAGGTTTCTTCCTACGTATTTTTTGTTACATTCTCATTCCCTGCCTAATTACCTCTTATCGCTTCAAGACGGAAATGAAGCTAACTAATTGCACACTTGTAATAGTCGCGTTTAACATCTGATAAATTGCTTTACGGTAACAGATGTATTAATATACACAAAAAGTTACGTAGTGTATCGGATTAGATAACAGACCAGTCGAACGTAAATGGGTTAACCGCTTTTCACGCAAAGTGAACACAACAAAAGAATAGCTCATCTAAGGGCATAGATCATGTACAGTAACAAAATCATATAGCAGTTACACCCCAAAACGCCTTTGATCTCCCAGGGTGTCTATGTTCCTTTCTCAAGAAGTAATGACACGGCATGTGGTTCAGTGATAAGAAAAACTTCGCAGTCATCAGTACCAAGTCACCCACTTCATACAAACCAAATCGCTTTAATGCAAATTGCCCCTCCCCCTATACATAGCCCAAATGTCTCAATCCCAACAAGCAAATCAGCCGCAACTGAAAAAAAGGCCTTGATCGGCTCGAATTGAACCAGTACGTTGAAAAATAGGCTGTAAAACTTCATCTAACCAACGTTCCCATACATACCAAGTCCCCTATGTTAAATCACCCCTATACCATATCTGGTGTCACCAACCGCTGAGAACCTCGTTAATATGATACCGTATTCCAAAGGGAATTTATGTGTGCAATGCATTATAAATGATGAGAAGATGGTCCCTATCTTTTTAATGTAGGTCAAATTTCATTTGGGCACGCCAAGGTAATTCCACAGAACTGACGGTCATCTGAACTGGCAATGATTGGGGAAAGTGTGGCAAAGAATTGGGAGATTCGTCCTTAATTCATTGTCAGTTAATCTAAAGCACTCCTCTAGGTTGCGTATACTGTGTGTATTTTGATACAGTATTTTCTTCAAAACGATACATTAAGCAATAATTTTATCAATAAATTCAGATTCTATGGAAAATTTACAACTTTCTTGATGTTGATTGTGTGAAGTTCGAGTTTAATGAACGTTTTAACTGAAAGGGGGAAAGTAGACAAAAGATCACAATACCTGTGCACCTGTTGAATTCGATTTATGACTAGATACTTTGACTGTGTGTTCTGTGGGATCAACCTCTCATGGGAGGTTACCCGAGGTCAAACTTGAAGACCATGTTAACACGATATACCAAAGTATGAAACTTGGATTGATTTCATATTTGGTTTGTGAACATGTACTTGAATATGATGTTAAAGAGGCCCCATTGTTGTTATTTATCTAGGAAGATATGCCGGGGACATCATGGTCCTATTTGGAATAGAAGATCATCTAAACATCAAAGCATTTTTGCATTCTGATTGAGCAGGAGAGTTCCTAACGTAGACGACGTGCATTTTTTCTTCGTGTCTCAAAATATTGGGGAGGGAGATTTGATACGATGTACCCCGAGAAAAAATATTGAAGGGGACATGTACCCCTTGTCCCCAGTGATCGCAGGCCTTGTTAAAGTGTGTTTCAATATTAAGTGTCTTCGTCAATTAAACTCACCTGTCTCTGTGCTGTACTTGCAAATTATAAGAAGGTTAATCCCTATTCACATTTAAGTATTGCTAACAACTATCAACAGAGTTGTGACATGAACTTCATAAATTTGATTATTCTTCACCCTTTAATGCATTCTAGCAACAAAAGAGCAAGTTAAGTTACTACTGGTGAGCAGGAACCATTTTAAGACTGATGAGGATAGCCGTTATGAATGCCACCTGAGTTATCCAGACACTGACGCCATTGTTGATACGGTTTTGAAATATTACAACGAGGAATGGAGAATTTCGTCTGATTTATCAACCGTTCCTGTCTATGACTCGACGGGAGGGTATGCTTTTTTTAAAGTGGACGTGCCTGGCAAAAGGCAAACTGAATCATCTGAGATATTTTCTTGCATTGCTTTCAAACCTGGTAAACAGAAGACCGTGGTACTTTCTCACAAAATGAGATCAGACGGTGAGTACTGGGGCAATCACCTAAATACAAGAGTAAAGTGAAACCTTCCGAAGCACTGAAGTGCTAAACCACCTTTTACGTTCCCTTAAATTCACACTCTATGCTTAATTTCACACTCTTTAAACTTAAATTTAAACTTTATGATCTGAGAGTCACACTTTCACTTTTTCTTAAATTCACAATTTATAAAATTAAATTCACACTTTCACTTTTTTGATGGGAACCATTAAACCGTTTATACAAACTAGAGTCCAGACTCCCATTACCACGTACGTAAAGTCGCTGTAATTCCATGAAGACCTGTCCGCCATTTGAAACAGGGACAAGACAAAACATGCATTGTGCGAGAATGTTTATACGAACTATTTGACAGAAATGACAAAAACTAATGCGGTTAATTTTGACAGCGTTTTCTGCCTCGTAAAATTGAGAGATCGCTCGAAAAATGACCTCAACGCTTTATTTTATTAAAGGTTTTTTTCTGCCAACACGATGTAACTGAGTTTTCTAAACTGGTTTAAATGATAGCGGTAAAACAAGTAACGTTCAACTGACGTTCAACTAACGCGACACCCAGGCATATAGTGCACAACTCGCCTAAGTGAGACAGTATACGACCCCAGCTTATACTTCTATGGACCTTCTTACAATCTGCCTCCTGGGAGTCTGTAATGATAGTATGCTGGGTCTCGAGGCAACTCTTCTGAACGATGGAACTTCAAGTGAGTACTGAAACAGCTAGAAACGGCACCAATGGCAACTCAGTGCATCAGACAATTCCTACACCTAGTGACGGATCTATATGGTTTGCCAAAGGCGGGAGAAGGGTCAGCTGTGGCGGAATGGAAAAAATCGAGAAGGATTGAGCTCCAACAGAATTATCTAAGCCGAGCGCCAACAACAGTTGTTGTGGAGCGCAGAGAAAGTTTTGCAAATCGTGACTACTCAGACTGACGGAAATGATACTTCCCAAGCTTAAGCAGAACTAAGCAGTCGCTTTTTGGTAATCCTACCCTATAAACTACCCAAGTGGAGCGTCATCAGTTTGCATGGAGCATAAAGAAAATCTAAAATTTGACATGGGATTGACTAAAATACTAAGGGGAGCGCCACCATAAGTTAGCGCGGAGCGTTTAATAAATTTTGGAGATCGCAACCCCTTAGACAGCCCGAAATGGCATACCCCAGGCTTTTAAGTAGGTTTGAAGCACGTGAATCACTTGGGCCTATTTAAGTTGGAATAGGGCCTTGTCACCGTTTTGTGAAGTAAAAATTCAGCCATTTTTTGAAAGGGGGACCTGCTACTCATCTAAATTATGAGCCATTTCTGTTGTTTTTGTCATGTTTTTCTTGAACGGAAGTTGAAGATTGAAAATGGAAATTAAGAAGGAAGGCATGCCCATACTTTCTGATACGAAACAGAAAATGTGGGTGCCAAAGTCAGGGAGGGTTGTAGAGGTTTCTAGTAAGTCCGGGTAGAATCATCTAGACTAGGAAAATCAGGCCCAGTCCGGCTTTGACCGATCGCCCTCAGTGTCGGCAGCTCAGTGTCGGCAGTGGCAAAGCCAGGTTTTTTTAAAAAGAATGGAAGGGAGGGTAGGTTTGGTACTGTCTAAACCATAGGTTGGTGCGGCTCTAAAAGAACATTTTTGGCCCCAAAAGGTTTCCAAATAACAGGAGATAGCATCTCCAGGCAGTTTAATCTGCACTGAAAGTGGAATTTTGTATGCTAAGAAATATTTTATCAGAAAAAAAGGTGTGCAACTAATCGTTTGAGAGCCTGGAGGGGTGCTCATAGGTGTGTCCGAAATCTTAAAAAGATATGCGAAAAAAGGTAAGAAACATCATAGCCTACTTGCAGTAAATTTCCTGAAAAATCAACAACATTCAAAACTTTTGCTACACACTAGGACAGCGCAAAAAGCTATACATCATTCGAGATTTATACTTCATGGGCTTTCATAATTCAACGCCCCAAATGGTCGAATATCCAAATTCTTTCAAGCATTTGCCTAAAAATAGAAAGGTACTGGGGTCAAAGTCAAGATAACATATTAAAGAGCACTCCAAGAGATAAAAAATTGCGACATATTTGGAAAGCCTGTCGCTTAAAAGAAACTACCATTTTTCAGTCTGTTCGTAAATCTTGTACAACACAATGCCCAAAACGGTCGATTATTTTTAATACTTTCAAATATTTTCCCGATTAGCAGCAAACATTATGTTCAAGGTAAAATTTTAATGGAATAAACAGATGATAACAAATATTGGGGCACATTCGGGAGGCTTGTGAAAAACAGGATTTCCTCATCCCCACCTTATACTGTATTACTGCAAAAAAAAAAAAAAAAAATCGCAAGGGTGTTCAGGTAAAGTGTCCAATACCTGTACTTTGCCATATCCTAACCCTAGAGTCGAATTCAGGCAACGGTTATGAAAATCGGGCAATTTGTTTTTCAATAACTGTAATAATACAGTATGGAAATGTCTTCCCAAGTCTTCCTCTAAAATCATTCAAACGCAGCTCGTAACTTAACATTTTTTTCAAAAGCTATTACTATTAAAAAAGGTAAAATCATTCATAGTCGGGAGTTCGGGTAGTCACATAGACAATTTCAGGAATTCAACATTTATTGAATTTAGACAAGAGTCAATATAGAGTAAAATACAGCATGTTTTCAATTCCCTTTTATCGTTATTTCTCCCAGGCTGAAAGATTCACAAACATTCATTCAAATAGTATCATACATTTTTTCTGATAATGATAAATAAAGACTGCATTCATCCTCCTTCTAAGCCTGCAGGGAAATACCATTCCAGACTGTCTGAGGGTTTCCTATTTTTTCAAAATTTTCTGTGTCCTCCTCGCCAGCCAATGGCAGGGCGCCGCTTAGATAGTCTTCTTGACTAAAATTTTGTTAGAAGTAGATCCTCCTCGCAAGTCTGGGAAATACCATTTCCGGGTGTCTGAGGGGTATGATTTTCACAATTTTCTGTACGCTCCACTCCAACCAATGGTGGGGTTCCGCTTAAATAGTCTGTCGGCCGGAATTACACTTTTCGTGCAAAAATTCTTGTGTTCCCAAACTGAAATACGTCTGCCGAGTTTCTATCATTTTCCGTTGTTTTACTCTATATTATTATGACTTGGCACCAGTTACGTTTTGGACCAAAACAATTTCTTGCAATTATATATTACATATTATATATATATATATATATATATATATATATATATATATATATATATATATATATATATATATATATACTACTACTACTAATTCATAGGCTTGTAATATGGCCTTTTTGACTTAATTTATCGTAATCCATGCTGTCCTCTATTGAGAGAGCGGAATACACTTCCTGGGTCTTGCCAGTAAAATTACTCTGAATGAGTATTGACCATTTATCTCTGGGCCACTTTAATTGTTCACCCATTTTTTCAAAGTGGTTGAAAAATTACTCCACATTATCCTCCTGAAATTTGGGCACAAATTTAACGTGCTTAGAGACATCAAATCCACCAGTACACGTGCCTATTTTAGGTTCTGGGCCTTTTATGACCCCTAACTCCAGTTGTTTCAACCTAAATTCATGCTCTCTAGCCTTTTCCCTTTCTTCTCTTTGCATTTGCATCTCTCTTTCCTTTTCTTCCCTCTCTTTTTCCAATTCTTTCAATCTAACCCCCTTATTCATTTCCAATTCGAGCTTTTTCAATTCAAATGCATTGTCAGTTGGCACGGTCATGATTGTCTCGAGCACTGTAATGGGCAGAATACTTTCGTCTACTAGATACTCCACAATGTATCTTTTGATCTCGTCCTTCCGCATTAATGGCTGAAATTCAATGCCATAGCGTTTTGCGACTTTTACAATCTCAGACTTTTTTTTAGTAAGTTAAGCTCCTCAATTGAGGGGCTAGCCACGAATTTATATAAGTCGAAGGGCATTCTGGGGTTGTGTCAAGCACTCACAAACAACTAAGAAGTCTGGACAATACGGTTGCAAATTACAACGAAGTTTCTACCTGGTAGTATAATTCTTTCCCGGATATTAGGCCACCAATTCTGTTACGGCTTGGTCGCAATACAAACCAATAACAGCGAAAGACCACAGAAGAGCGATATTAAAATCAACAACTTAATTATTATTCACCTCTTACTTCCTTAAATGTACAACAATTAATCTTAAATCTACTTACAATCTTTTACAGCTTAAGGTGTCACTCTTTGTCCAAGGGGTAGTGTTGTTAGCGTCGATTGTACAGCAGCACAGCGTAGGACTCGGTTCCGCGAAGGCAGGATGAAGACTATAGTGATCGGTAAATGGCGACACAATTACAGCGTTAAGCGGCGAAGCAGGCGTCTGGTCTCTGTATTATCTGTGTATCTTCTGTTCACTTCTCTGTCTTGTCACAGTTCTTGCATGACCTTTTATACACCTGGTAGTTCTTTCAGAAAAGTCTGGAACTTACTCTTATGGAAACGTCTCGTTTGATCTCGTACAAAACAAACAGCGAAAGTTCTAGGCTCAGTAACCCATAACCACAAGCGGGACAGATAGTTCTCGAGAGAAATTCACATTAGCCGACAGTTGCCATAGTTGGCTATTATTAGGCCATTACATCATACAGTAGTTTCCAGTAGGTGATCGTACATTCTCGTAACTGTGCGAATGTTCTCTGGGGTTACCCGTTGAATATGCTCGAGAGACAACACCGTAACTAGCACTTATATATGTATATATTAATTATATATATATAAGGTCGAGAAGAGGTTGTAAAAAGTGCTTAAAAGTTTGCGGAAAACTTCACGACGTTTCGGGTATAGACCCATCATCAGGTGGCAAAAACCAAACTGAACAACCAACAATAACAATTGGACACGACAAACATCAAATCGGAAACCATTTAGTTCGGGCTTCCCACCCACAAACTTCTTTCAACGACACGGCTGGTACCTTCCCATGTAACCGTCCGAGGTTTAAAACATGCCCAGTTGTTTGCAAATACGACCTCGTCAACATTTCAGGCCCCAACGGCAATAGTTTCATTGTCAAACAAAGATTCTCCTGCATTCCCTTTAATGTAGTTTATATTTTAGCTTGTGAGAGATGTAACTCGTTGTATGTGGGAGAGATTAAGCGCCGCCTCGCGGATCGAGTCACCGAGCACCTTAGGTCAATCAAACAGAATCTCCATGGATACCCGGTGGCTGCACATTTTAATCCCCCTTCACCTTGCTCTGTACAGCATTTAACTGTTACGGCACCTGCAATGTGCCGCCGCTCCGATCGTGACCCTCTTAGTGCTGAAAACCGACTGATCATGAGGCTAGGTACTCTCGCTCCACACGGCCTTAACTTTAGAATTGACCTTTTATAATATTCACCCCTTTTTTAACCAGTCTTTACTCCTTTCCCACTTACCCGTTCGTGCTCATATTTTACTGTGTAGGCCTAATTATTTTTTTCCGGACCTAGTTTTTGTCTACTTTTTCCCCTTTTCCGACCATGTTCTATTTGTATGTGCACTTTTCATCCAGGACGACCTTTTTCTGTTTTTTTGATTTGTGTTTCATCCTTCGCACTCATGTTTTCTGACAGTCACTTTCGTCCGGTTCTGTTTTAACAGCGATCGCTTCGGATTTGATGTTTGTCGTGTCCAATTGTTACTGTTGGTTGTTCAGTTTGGTTTTTGCCACCTGATGATGGGTTTATACCCGAAACGTCGTGAAGTTTTCCGCAATTTTTTAAGCACTCTTTACCACCTCTTTTCGACCCACACATTTCAACAGTGCTCCGCAGCATTTCGACCATATATATATATATATATATATATAAATATATATATATATATATATATATATATATATATATATATATATATATATTTAGATATATATATATATTATTCTCAGTCTTGTCTATATATATATATATATTTATCTATTTATTTATTTATTAATTTATTTATTTACATGGATTCTACCATTGGTCGGCATTCCATGCTCTCAGCTTCCCTACCGATAAAATTCACCAATCGTTAAGATTCGTTGATAAACCCATCAGGAAAGTAATAGAAGCTAAGCAAATTCTACCTTCGAGTGCTCGTTTTGTTTCAGTGCTCTTAATGAAAATACAATCATTATTGATACCACTTATTGGCAGCAGTTATTCCTTAGGTATAGAAAAACGTATCATTGTGGAATAGCTGTATTATCAGAACAAAAAGAGATAACTGGTTGGTAATGTCATGCCATAATTTTTTCATTTTAAAGGCGATTTTATCTTAGTTATGGTAGTTTTTAAAAACATACACCAGACAGTGTAGTGGCAGAATACGTTATTAAGCCCCATACCCATCGGGGATACTATCCTACCTGACACATTCCAGCATGAGCCACTTTGTATGGTGTCAGCTTGTTCTAAAGTCATCACATTTGAACGTTAAGTGGAAAGGACTCTAAAAGGATTTATTTTGGGAATGACTTGCTGTAAGTCGCATGACCACTTATAATTTTGTAGTACTCGCTAAACACAGTTAATTTTCTGATGCGATGCGCCCTTTGGCATTCAGGTAGCCTTTCTTTTTAGAATTCTTCCCTCAGTTTATATACACCCCACTGATATTTCAAACATTTCACTGTAAGCGTTCCTCTGGAAACAGGTATTTTCCGTGTATAGCAGAAACTTATGGTAACTATAAAATGATTCCAGCCTATCCTCTCCCACAGCATTGATAGTGCCACGGAATGGGTTGTTTACTCAAACTGTGAGCGTTGGGGATTCTGATGTTTCCATAAGTATGAAACGACGAGATAAGTCTCATGGTGCTGGTCTTCGATGGAAAGTGAATGGCCAACCGCTTTCCAGATACGATGACAACGAAGTATTTTCCTTTCCTAACAAGATAGCTTACGACCACAGAGGATTGTATGAATGCCATGTGGAGACAATTAATACAGAGGACGGTTTTGACATCAAGGAATGGGAAAGTCACGGACTACAGTCCTTAATAGTACGTGGTAAGTGAAAGAGATTTTCGGAAATAAAATTTCACTGAAGATTATTAATTATCATTAATGAGGGTGATCATAAACGAGCATGGCAGGGATGTGGAGGCGATATATCCCCCCCCCCCCATAAAATTGGATGGGGGATACTGTACACTATATCCCGCATGAAAAATAACCTTCATATTCGGAAACTACCGGTATGTAAAAAGTTAAGTATGCTATTACGAAAACTTCTTTAATAGAACGGAACTGGAAGATTACAAAAGTTAATGCTTTTAAATGTAACATATAATGTGAACATAGAAGGAAACGCATGAATGTGGTTTGTGTACACACTCCAATGAAGTAACTAAAGCGTAATTTTTTCCACATATGCACCAGTATCCTCAATCGCCTATCAAGTGACCTTCGAATGTGATAATCCATAGGTTTATTTTTCTTCTTGAAATAGAAGGTAAATACGGTATCCGTTTCTTACATACATATTCGGATAAGGCGACTTTTATATGCAGCGAAAGAATATATAATATTTAAATGCCATCAAATTGGAAAAGACTTTTTACATAATATTGTTCGATGCACCATAACGTTTTTTCTAAAAGATTTAATTTTGTTACAAATTGGGTTTCTGCTTCTTCAGATGAGTTTTATTATACCGTAATTTAAGCTCCACACGGTTCTTAACAATGGTTTTCACCTTGAAAATCATTGATGCTATTTTTATTCCTCTCGGTTCAGTTTCACCGACTTTCTCTGACTCTCATTTAAAAAAATATAAGAATTAATTAAGAAAATGACTGATGATTATATCAATTACTTAATATTTAGGCCTTTGTTAAGAATACTTAAAAGACGTGATTATAATCAGTATATCAGTGTACACAGAAATATTTATTTATCGTACAACTATAAATAATCCGAGGAGTGTCGACAACAAACATGAAATGCTGTGATATGCAACGACTCGCCTCGAAATAACTAAAGTGGAAGATATACAGTATGAAGAAACGAATGATACCTAATGACATCAGTCGACTAGAGTCAAACAGCGTTGTTTCCCCAACTCTTCTTTCAAGAAATATCTAATTCTCTTCAATCAAAGCTCAATGTTTGTAATTATTTGTTTCAAATATGAAAAATTTTCCGCGCGTTTCGCGGGCAGGAATTTTCATTTACTACTTTCAGTCGTGTTTCGTCATAAATCATTTTGGTAAACCTTTCGTAACTCTGGAAGTGCCAAATCATCTGATCACCAAGTGATATCGGCAACTTTAGTGCTACTGTATGTTCATGAATTTTCTATCATCAAAATCCAAATTTTACCTTTTATAAGCCCTTGACTCTTAAAATGTCGTTACACAGCCTCAATTTGTAGGTCTGAAGAAAACATTGTGTAGCAAAAACTATCTATGGTGGCTGTGCAATCCCCGACTTGCCAATAAGAAACACATATTCCTCAGTTATACCGAACTTTTCACATTTCCTCATAAAGAGAACCCAGAACCCGAAATTTTTTCCAATACAAGCACCATATTTTTAAAACTTTGATAACTAAAGGCAGAAATTTCCGCTAGCTTCTCGCGCCGCATATCACCGCCCCAAAGAAATGGCGTCCACACTTAAATAAAATTAACCGGAAAATTCTAACTACGCCGCTTCTCAATGAAGTTCTTTTCACTCTATTCAGAAGCTTCATGCCCCTTTTAAGGCAATCAGTAAACTTTAACCTTTCTACACTTTTTACGTTAGCTCTTTTTTTCTTTTAATGGAATACTCTTCAGACGGTTGCTGTGATATCACGTTAGATAACCCGAAAAGGGCCACTTCCGGTGATCTCGGGCGTACTTTTGGCCTAAATTTTCTTTGTAAGCTCCGCGCCAACTGATGGCGGCGCTCCGCTGAGAAAGTGACACCAACTATGTCCCCCACTTTCGCCACCCATGAAATCGAGTATTAAGGAATGCAACATGGAACCTATTTTTTCTTCCCCGTCTTCTTTTGAAAGTCATTAATGAATATCAATATCTTTATCCTTTCAGAAGGCTGATTCAATTGTGGTTTCTAAATACATTTTCAGGGAATTGAAGATATCTAGTGCAGGTTCTTCGTTCAAATTTTTGTGATTGGAATAAATTATTTCTACTGAGTTTTGCTTGCTGGATAGTTGGTTAGTTAGACAGAGTTTTACGACCCAGTTTCCAGTCAAAGGAACCAAGGAGAGCCGGCCACGGCCTTTTTTCCAGTTGTGGTGACCTGGCTTGTTTTCCCCACTCCATTGCCTATGCTGAGCACCAATCACAATTGCAGAAGGTTCCATTTTTAGAGTCTTCCGTACGACACGACCGTTACCCGAACTCCCAACTGCAAGTCTGATGTTGTAACCACTGAAGTGGATATGTTTTGCTTGCATATCGCGCATTCATTACGGTTTCCACTGTTTGACAATTACTAGTGTAGTAAAAGTTCTCAGCTTCCAAGCAAAGGCACTTATCCGAAAATTGGACAAAAGTCTTTCCCATTTTTCTGCATTGAGAAGGAAATTGGCAAAGTATCTTTCAAAAACATAATGGTTTATTTACCCAAACTTTCTTGAGATAACTTCAGTTGTTTTAATCGTCGTTCCAGGCCAGTAGGAAAAGGGAGGGGGATCAAATGGTCCAACTGAACCCCTGAAAACGACTGAACTATCTTCTACAATTGTTGTTGGTGGAAGCCAAACATCATTTGAAGTCACCAGAGGTCAGATGGTCAAAAGGGTTTGTAAATGTAACTGTGCAAGGTATCTCATAGATGTTGTAGGATTTGAATTACCCATATTGAGAAGACGATCCTTAATGTTTTTCGGCATTGGAGGAAAGACTTTACTTTCCTCCTAAAAGTATACACACAAACGTCGAAGAATAAAAACTTTTGGTCTATTCTTTTTTCTTTGAATTTCTTTGCATTTCTTTGAATTTAGTAATTACGCACTTCGTCGTGGCACAAAAAGCATAACGCATAAAATATCCACAATGATTGTACAATTCTTTCAATAAATGTAAATGGAATTATCTTCATTAAGCTAAGTATAATAGAGGATGCATACAATAATAACACATTCACTGCTGAGAACAACCGACTGCATGTTCAAATTAAGGTCAATTTTAGAACATTTGGCTTGCAGAAGTGAGAAAATGACATCGAGTCCCGGCCCGGTCATACCGAAGTCGTTGAAAATGGAACCTGCTGTCGTTGTGCTTGGTGCTCAGCATAAGCAATGGACTGGGAAAAACAAGCCAGTGAGCCACAACTGGAAAAAAGGCCGTGTCCGCCTCAAATTGAACAAATTGGTTGGAAACTGGGCCGTAAAACTCCATGTTACCTTACCGTCACTTCTGGGACGTTCGAGAGAAAAAGAGTGACTTGAACTACCCGCACAAACGCACACCGTCGAGACAGGGAAAAGATAATTAAAAACCCAAAGTACGAAAGGAACAAAAGCTTTGAGGATTACAACAGAACAAGTTAAAACCAAACGAGAATGGCTTTCATTCATAAGTATAAAAGGAATACCCCTCAAACAAATGGGTTTAAACCTTATGTGAGAAAGCCCCAGGTAATTCGTGCACACACTTTTTCACGAATAGAAAAAAATTCCCGCAAGCGAATTGTAATTTCCATATGAGTACACACGCAGTACACATGCCGGAAATTGAGATGGAGTTAGACCATAAGCCTGGGAATGTTGGGGAGGGGGAGAATTGGTTATCTAAAAAAAGAGCCACATAAAAAGAGAGTTGCCACAACTTGGCTCCAAGCAAATACTCTAATGGATGCCATTTCGGAGCCAAAACCTTGTTCGAGTGCGTGTGTGTGAATTTCTTTTTGGCTAATATCTTCAGATGACTCAACCAATTTTCTTGAAACTTTTTAAAAGTGTACCCCAGGCGAAACCAATTTATACATACTCATCGACAGGAGTAAAGGTCAAAAGCCAGGAGTCAAAGGTCAAACTTGGTGAAAATCTTTGTTTACTGTATGTCTGTACACTCTACAAACTGTTGGGTAAAAAGCGATTGGAAAAATCCAAAGTGCTCATGCCCAACAAAAAAGTAAGCAATCTACCCATATTTGTTGGGTAAATTAAGGTTGAGTAAAATTCAAGTGTTGGTAAAAATGTTGGGCAAGTTTTAAAGTACCCAACATTTGAGCAAAATGTAACTGACCAATCAGATGATCATTAAAATATCAGGTAAAATTTACCAATAATTATTTTAATAAAAGTGGTTAATTGAGGTCTAATGATTGAATACGATTGGATTCGGTAAATAAAAAGCCATCGGTAAAATAGCCGTAAAAATCTGGACGAGATTACTTAAAGAGCCATGGTCACTACTACGTAATCAATGGGAGAAGAATTGCAAAGTTCACGATTGGGTTGTTATTTCAAACTACAGGCTTCACTGTTTATTAACCAAGTGCATTGTCACCGGTGCCCAAACCACTCTTGATGGGCAAACGGTGTTTGTTTTAGGGTACTTTTTTAAATCTTCTCTCCCAAATCATATAATTATGTATCAGGTTATATAGAAATCCAAACAAGCACCCAACAGCACAGCTGTTGGGCAAACGTGTTGGTTCAAATTTTAACCATTTGTTTGGCAAAATTAGTTGGGTGGAATGGTTGGGTAATTTCTTCTGCCCAACTAATGATTGAAATACTTAACCAACTGAGTTGGGCAGACTTTTACCCAATCCCGGTCAGGAGGCATGCACAACCAACAGCTGGGTAATCATTATTTAAAGTGTAATGGAACAGCTTAACATGAAATTTTGCAAAGGTCACGAAGATGACTAGAAATACAAAAGTATATGGTTACCGTGGCAACAGTTTTCAAAATTCACGTGATTTAAGGGGAAGTATATATTTTCAAATTTGTAACACGATCCACATGGTGAGCAAGACCGAGTATCTTCAAACTAAGGAGGAATGTACCTCAGGACTGAAATTTGTGTCTCGCAGATTCCCGGAAGTGACGGTCAAAGGTCAGAGGTCAAATTGTGTCAAAATCGTTTTTTGCATAGAAATCCCAAGCCTTAGAAAAAGGGGACGCGAACGGACACGGAAGAGTCAAAACGGACGCATTTGGAGCCATGTTACTTGCCGCTGGAATGCAGTTTTATGGTATCCACAATATTTTTATGCACCCGAATCGAACGAAAGCGTACAAGGCACTGTTTTGGTATCGATGAGAGAGAAACCTTTTTGGTCTTTTGTAATCAAACAGAGGACCCGAATAATGGACTTTAGGTCTTCTGGTGGAAATTCAAAACGTTTCTGTATTCCTCTCATGTCAGAACAATAGACAGTCTGTTGTTAAGGTCAGGGTTAAGGAAGCAGAGGAAGCAGGAACAAAGGAAAACACAATGAGGTTCTCAGGTTGTATGAAGTTAGTTGGATGAAGTTAGATGGAGTTTTACGGCTCAGTTTTCAACCTAATGGTTCAAGTCGAGCCGGCCACGGCCTTTTTCCAGTTGTGGATCATTGTATAAAAAAAGGTGTGGGTGGTGTGTATGCGGATGTGTTTGTGACACTCAGCTTGTGCACGCGATACCTCAAGAAAGGAAACTTGCTGTGTGGGTAGCCCAATTCGAGAAAAACCCTTTTGTGTTTGGTGGAGGTCAAAGGTCATTTGAGTTTACCAAAAGTAGAAAACTGAATATGTTGTGCACGCGTTATCTCAATAAGGGAAACTTCTTTGAAGGTCAAACTTGGAGTGCGGGTACCCCATATATAGAAGAAGAACAATGTTTCTTTTGGAGGTCAAATGTCATCTGGGGTCACCAGGTGTTCAGCACTGAAACTTTGTGAGTGCGATATCTCAAGAAGGAAAACATCTTTGAAGCTCAACCTTGGTGTGTAGGTAGCTCATATAGAGAGAAAGAACCGTATTGTTTTTTGTGGAGATCAAAGGTTATCTTGGGGTCATCATAGGTCGATGTCTAAAAATCTCGTGAACGCGATATCTCAGGATAGGAAACTGCTTAGGACCGGGGTAAGGGCCGAGAGACAGTGGACAGTAGGGGATTTCTGTCAGTGGGGGCAAGAATTGCTATAATACGAAAAGAATTATGTTTTCCCTAACGTTTCGTATCATTTCCTCACCTGATTGAAACTAGCCTGCTTGCATTTCCAGTCAGCGAGAAGTTCTATTAAAACATTGAAAATTTCTATCCCTGTATTTTACAGTCTTTTATGAAGGTGAATATCAAATTCGTATTTTTTCAGGTCTAGATTCAAGCTTAAATGTAAAAAGGAATAATTGTGTGCGGTATATCTGTTAGAACCAAAGTAAGATATATTTCATCAAGAACAAAATTCTGGAAATTGAACGCCGTTTAGTGAATGGGTTAAGCATATAAATGCAAAACAAAGAGCCATCAATGTATGTGATTTACACTTTGTGACCATTTTGAAATAGCTCGTAAAAATCGTCAAGACAAAAGGACTGCTTCGCCCTGTTTCCTCCAAATTCCTTCTTCATGAAGAATGAGTGCAAAATTCAGTACATGTGGTATTTTGACTTTTGAGTCGAATGGGTCTGAGCATTTTTGTCATGGCCTTCTTAGTTGCCATGCAGTCTCAGACATGACCACTCAGCATTTAAGAAGGAGAAAGCTTCACGTTTATCTTAAGAATAGTCAAAGAAGCGAAAAAATAAGCATTCATCAGTCGCCTACTAAAAGAACCACTGTCACAAGGATAATGGATTTCTTTCATTTTTGGTTCCTTGTCAAAGGCAGGTAAGGAATTTGTGCCATTGTGATGCTATGTGTCTGCGTGTGTATGTATGTGCGAGTGTGTTTTTATTGGCAACCACCCGAGTACTGTGCTATGACTAGTCATATCCAATGTGAGGAACTCCCTTTATTTCCGAGGACTTTATCTTAGGTCCTCGAACATTTGTATGCTAAATCGACATAAAATGCATATCGCGACTTATGGAGCGGTATTCACTGTCTTCTATTGCTTAAATTCTCATCAAAAGCGTGGAAAATGCCATGTCCCGGCACGGTTACGCTCCGAGTTATCGTGGCGCTCCTCTTAAATACCGTTCTAGGAATTTATTTTTCGGTATCTCTTCCAATAAAAGTGCCCCCGTACGCCTATGATTCGTCAGATAAGTCAAAGGTGATCGAGCCCCTCCCTTTGGAAATTTCCACACACGGTGCTCTAAATGTTACAAATGTCTTTGGAATGAAGATTATAAAATTTGGATAACATGAGCCATTAACGGTTAGTCCCAATCTTGATATTACAATTGCACTTACATAGCTTATTAAATTCATGAAATAAAATCAAAACGTCTACAAACTGTAAATTAACCTGTAAGAACTGTTCCAAAACAATTGTTTGGCATATTATCCTAATGTGATATCGAATATCACATCTGAAATATTGTTTTCAGCTGTGCAAATCTATTGTGGGGTGCAAAAACTGGTGATCATGTGAACGGCAATGTGCGTCTTTCAAAGGAAATCGGTTCACTTTGAAAATGTGCCTTGCTTTGTGTTGTATTTGGAGGGTGTTTAAACGCCCGTTTTCAGTGTAACACTTTGTCCGGTTTTTTCCCACATGTGTCAACTTGAAACAGGATATTTCCTCAGTCTATGAACCGAGTTTTACGGTGTGACAATCACGCATGAAAAAGTGTGGTGGTGAGTGTACGCACATGTGCCGTACCAAACTTTTTCTTTACAGATTCATTAATTTTGATGAATTTTATAGGAATTATTACTAAACTCTAGGCTTACTTCTCCTCACATTACAAAATTTTGCTTTGTCGCTTTTATGTCACCATAAATTCAACCAACAGCAGAAAGACAAGAACAAAGTACAAACCTTATAGTTATTCTGCCATCAGCATCAAATTAGGGAGGAATTTGGCCAAAAATATCAGTTTGTAAATTCAATCGAGGAGAATATGATGATATAGTAGCACGTTAAATTATTTCTTTTATTTCTAATGATGCAAGCATGTCCAGCAAAAAGTTGGGGTCCTCCTGAGTGTATATTCGTGTGCGACATTTGCTACAATGGAGGCATCTGCGATGAGAACACTGGAAGCTGTGTATGTCCACCTGGATTTAAAGGAGAAGACTGTGCGATAGGTCAGTTGGTTACTGCTCCAAGTTCATTTTAACCTAAGATCTATTTGTATACATAAGAGACATGATGGAACACATTTTAAAAATCTACATTGTTCTTTGATTATCTGAACTGCCTTTAAAGTGATAATTAAGAATTGGCCCAAGCACCACATTGCTCTAAAAGTCCGTTCACTTATGGTGTTATACACTTTTCTATTAGAAAAACAGCTTATATTAACAGGCATGTGACCTCATTTCAACTTTTTGTTAATCGTTCAGCGTGTGGTGGTAACCGCTTTGGATATGATTGTGAAAAGATGTGCAACATTACCGTCGACGAACCACACCAGTGCCGGGGCCTTCTCTTTTGTTTGAACCATCCGTTTGGCTGCAGGTGCAATACCGGATGGACAGGGCTGGAATGTGAAACTCGTTAAGTGCAGATTATATTAAAAAAAAATTTTTTAACTAATTAAAAAACAAAAGTGAACTTCGACTGCCTCTTTCACGTTACTTAAGCAATTCTCATTAACACAGCTAAATGTGTGCTAAGCAAAGTGAATGATGAAAAATTGGTAACAATTTAAAAGCTTCATTTTAAAGACATTATTGACTTTGTGTTACCATATACATTATATCCCCTTTAACAACTGCAGCTTGCGAAGCTTTCACCTACGGAGCAAACTGTCTTCAACGTTGTAACTGTTCTGCTCATGAACATTGCAGTCGTTACATGGGATGCAAAGGCAAGTGGAATTCTTAGAAACGTTACTCGAAAAACCGATGCCATAAAGGTGCTAAGATAGTTTTAACGAGCTTTGTTCTTAAGTACATGTAAAAGTATGAAACTGTTGGACGTTGCTTGGGGGTTAATGAAAATTGAAATGATTCGAACATACACATGAAAAGATCCCTGTCCCCCAAAACATTCTGTGTTTAACAATTAATACATATTTAATTTAAGGCATGATGAATCAAAGCCAGATATTTTTCCGTCCCCTATGAGATCACTGTGTGAAACAAATGATCATCTCACACCCATGAAAATTATTCGTTCATCTAATGCAGCACTTCCGAAGTTAACGTCTGCCCCATCTGTGGTAAGGAAAGGAAACTCCTCTGTTACCATCACTTGGATACAATGGAATGAAACGAAGGATATTGGCGACCCTCCTGTTATTGGGTACATACCATATTACAAAGAAAAAGCAAGCACTTTGTGGATTCAAGGTGCATTTTTGTCAGGTGATTCTAGACAGTTCACAGCAACTAATCTCTCTGCAGAGATCAGTTACTCATTAAGTGTATCTGCCGTCCGGGAAGACGGAGGAGAAGGTCCAAAGGGTCCGTTATTGGAAGTGGAGACTTTTTGTGATAGTAAGCACCTTTGAGTCATTTTTCAAACGATGTGTTTAGCGTTGCAGGATTTCATTGCAAATTATTATACCTCAAGAACAATTTTAGACACAATTGAGAGTCAAGTGTGGTACCCTACAATAATGCTACTACTACTACTACTACTACTACTTGGATTAATTTTTGGTAATTTTCAAAGTCAGCTTACAAAATGACTACTGAAATTGCGAACGACCCACTTGAAAGAATTCATCAACTTTTGTACTCAGCCTTCAAAACAGGCGGTATCCTTGTTTGTCTATTGCCAATTTTGTAACCTAAATTTCAAGTTCAATCACCTAATCTTGTTGTTTACAGAATTATTATCGTCTCAGTTTCGTTTCTGTCTCACTTTTTATCGAAAGGGTGTTCAATGATTTCTAGGATTATATAAATAGTCCAGTGTTGGTATTTGAACAACGTCTTTGATAAAACAGTAATGTTGTTTTTGCCATGGCTAATATAAAGGTTTTTCTCCTCAGATAATATTCACATTTCTAATGAGTTTCATTGTGAATTTTGCTAAAAAAAAATTATCAGAAACAGAATGACGACAAACTAATGCAGTATTGATTTTACTACATTATTTTACAGCACCCAACATCAAGCCTACCAGTCTACGATCTGTGGTCCAAGGATATCATCAGGAAACCGTAAATGTCAGCTGGGAGGTACGGCCCCGTCATGTCTTCATTAATCCTTAACCATCACTATTTAGCACATTCTTTGTGCTTATCTTTGCATCTTTGTGCACATTGTCAGGGACAAATGGGTTACAACGCCATATGCAACTCCCTAAGTAGTCATCAATACACACGTTTCTATTTTTACAAGACATAAGCTTAGGTTTTGAAATGTAATGTTGTTGTATTATCAGAATATCAAGCGTTCGCAGCTATCAAAATTAAGCCAGAGGTGAGCAAGTTCTCGTTTTATGGATAACTTATGTAATCAATACCGCCACTTTTGACAGTGACAATATATTACACTAAATGTATGGTACAGCGGATAACGTTATCAAAAATGACCGGGACACTAGGATGTTTAAAAAGCGAAACTCATCTTTCTTTTGTATGAATTTTATTTAAAGACTGACATAAACATCATTATTTCTTTGGATTTAAGGTACCCAGTCTTGGCAAAATCAATTGCAAGACCGGCATTGAATTATTTACTATCTACGTTGCAAGCACTGCTGGAGTTCGTTCAGTTACAGTAAACGATCCATCTGCTAGAAGCTTTAATGTGGAAGGTCTGGTACCAGGAAAATTCTACAGATTTGAAATGACCTTATCCACCACAGGGGGAGAGAGTTTTTTGAGCGAAGAAAATGACATGTCAACGATCTTCCTGCCAGGTATATTTTGATCAAGACTCCGCTAACGTAATTTTGTTCTTGAACGGCAGCATTTAATGACGTTAAATGCAAAAGAAGATATGTAGTTCGTGACATCCACCAAAACCAGGAAGGAACTACCCACTGGCAACTCCCTACCCATCCATATTTCAGAACAGCCTTACAAATAAAAATGCGGATGATGACCAAAATTGGATTAATACCAACTAAAATAAAGCTTTATGTAGTTGGTGACTGATGACTTATATCCTGCAGTTAATTGTGTCCTACTGACGGGCACACAGTCTTCATAAATGAGTATATTTGACCTCGACAAATTGAAATGTATTTCAGGATATACTATTAATGATGATTTTCTTGGTGGTACCCAAGGCAACTGTTCTTTGCTGAAACTGCAAGTCTATGGCTGGCCACAATGGATGTCACCCTTATTTAATGCCGACATGAAACTGAATAAATTTCATCATTAATTTGATATAATGTCAGCATTAAACAAGTTTCTCTTTTGACCAAATAGGGTTCAGTTTTTGATGCATGCATTAAATCATTTAGAGCTGACATAAAATTGATTTAATATCAGCATTAAATCGCAATAATGCCCTCATTAGTTCGATCAAAAGCTGACATTAAATTGAATTAATGCGGACAGCAACTCGATTTAATGTCAGCATTAAAAAAGAAATTAAGTCTACTGTGGCCAGCCATATGAAATTGGCTTAATGTAAGCTTTGGAGAATTTACTGTCTGGTGTAAAATTAGAGAGCTTTTAAGAAAAGCAAGGGCCAGCACCAGCATTTCAACGTTAAAGTGGGAAGGTGGCAAATGGAGGGCACAGAAAAATGTTGGAAGAAGCAAATATTCGCCGATGGGGTTCAAGGGCCTGCCTTAAGGCTCCTGGTACAGTCCTTGGACAAAGACTTGGTAAAAACTTGCTGGGATGTAGGTGCCAAACACTCGGAAGATTTAAGGTTTTAGAATATTTCTGCATGTGTGTAAAATTGAGTCTCAGCATTGGAACATTTTGCTTTAGAAAATGGGGTCCAGACACTGATACGGAACCATGTTTGAAGTTCTATAGTGAAGTCTATGCTGGGGAAAACCCGCGATGGGGGACCTGGGAACGTTTCTCCGGAAGCTCTTAGGTATTAGAATATCTCTGTATGACAAACTGACTCTCAGGGTAGGTACATTTTGCGAGATAGCAAATAATGTCCAGGCCTCCTAATCTATTGTGCTGGATTCAGTATTGAATTCCTTGGGGAAGAATCCCTAGTGTTCTCCATAAGAAAAACCTCTCGGAGGCTCCGAGGTTTTAGCATATCTGAGGGTGCAAAATTGTCTCAGGATAAGTATATTTGGCTCAGGAATGGGGGACATCGGGGGGGGGGGGGGCGGGGGGGAAATGCTTTGATGAGAAAGCTCCAATGCTGCCACCGAGGAGAATTCAATAATGTCTTTTGAAACACATACCAAAACAATGCCACAGAACTGATGATAGTCGGAGTTGACAGTGAGCTGGGAAAGCCTGACAATGAATTTGGAGATAATTTATCCTTCACCGTCACTTCATTTTATGAACTGTAAAAAATAATCTTGAACTTGATATATTTTGATACGGGAATTCCTTCATAATATCGCATTTCGTCAAAATCTTATCAAAACAGTCAGATCTTATGGAAAATTTCCCATTTTTTGATGAAATTTAATAAAGTTCAAAGAGAAAGTGTTTGAAAAGACCACAACAACTTGCAACTGTTGAACTATTAATGACTAAGATTGGTGACCTAAATTGGAATGTAAGATATGTCTTCTGCTAGATCAATTTCTCATGTTTAATTTTACGATATTCTACTTGTAAAAGGAATCTTCTTATACAGTTGCATTCGGTATGACGCAACTGATTAATAATATTTCATGGACTAAATGAGGAGGAAAGGTGTCGACCAGAAGTGCTTCATGCTGACTAAGATAGTCGCTGATATTAGGTATATGGCACTATTAAAATACCATTGCGTAATTCGAAAACAGCTTGTTGTACGGGTAGTTTGTGAGGTTTTTCGGTTCTTGCGATTATAAGATGTGATATGTGGCTTCACGTGGATTTTCCTAATCAGTGGGCACAATGGTTGCCTGGGGAGAGGGAGGAAACCCGTCTTTATAAACGTTTTTCGAAAGAGGTATTAAAAGACAGCTTATGGAAACTAAGACCATACCAAAACCTTTCAATAAGTCGACTTATTGTTCTGTAAGCAGCGGAAGTAATACCACCCTCTCTTGAGCACATCTTTTGATGTCCCGTCAATTTCAAAAATTCCTATTCTGTTGAGAAAACGAATAACCATCTTTGGATTAATTGTTTTACAAGAAGTTTCTGAACTGGACATTTTTCCTATATATTCTCTCTTAATGTAGTATTGCCAAGACTCAGCGACGCACCGTTCTTTCTCAATGTAACTACTCAAAGTGTGACTGTAGGCTGGCTGGAATGGAACTCACTTACAGATGTTGGAACTCCATTTATCGTCGCTTACAAACCTTATTTCAAACCGAGCAACTCTTCAAAATGGATGAATGGCTCACTGGTTTTGTTTCATAACGTTTACGAATACACCTTTAAGGGACTACACTCAGGCGAGCTGTATGACTTCAGCGTAGCTGCAATCAGAAACGGCGTCGGAGGAGAAGGACAGAAAAGCCCTCTAGCAAAAATTAAAGTTCCCCCAAAAGGTCGGACAAAATGTTTGAATATACTAGAAAACAGGCAACTACACTCTAAAAATGGTTACCGTGACCCTTCCTGGGCAACACTTTACCCAGCTGTTGGGTCCGTATGCCAAGTAACCGGAATTAGGCAAAAACCGCAGAACTGGTTTAGTTAGGCGTTTCACTCATTAGTTGGGAAAAAGAAATCCCCGAACCATTTCACTCAACAAATTTTACCCAACAAAAGGGTAAAATTTGTGAAGGACACATTTGCCCCGCAGCTGTAACCAACAAAGCACTTGGATTTTACCGAACCATAATTTACCCAACCAATGTGGGTAGATGGTTTTATCAATTTGTTAGGTAATGGTTTGCCCATGTTGAGCACTTTGAAATTTGCCAGGGGATCTTATAGCAGGCACCAAATTTTGTGAAAATTAGTACGTTTCAACATAATAAGATATTGTAATTATATGTATTTGGCAAGGAGAAGATTTTACATTATAAAGTACCCTAGAGCCTACACCATTTGCACCCAAGAGGCGTTGGGGCACCTTTTTTTCTTAAGTCCTCCCGACCTTCTGGCAAAGGGCCGTTCGGCGAAACTAAACTTTAGCTGCTTTCCCAAGAAGCTATTACGTCCACTGAAGGAAAATACTTGACCAACCTTGCTGCCCTCAGACCGTTTACATTATTTGTCTGCCATGTACGGCTCCATTCCAGACTGGATGAAAAGAACACATACTATACATGGTTTAAGCGAAAGGGCAGAGTTGGGGCACCAGTGACCATGCATCTGGAGTTTAAAGGAACACCCCAAGCATCCTCTTTGTACACCTTGTCCCATTGATAACGTAGTAGTGAAAACTTTATTTTCTTTTTAGTAATTTTTTGCGGAAATTTTACTGCTATTCTACCGGTAGCTTTTTATTGACCAAATCCAATCTTATTCAACCGTTAGATCTTTATTAACCACTTTTATTAAAATAGTTATCTGTAAAACGTAACTGATCTTACACTCATCACCTGATCGATCAATTTAACTTTACCCAAAGGTTGGGTAATTGAAAATTTGCCTTAAACCTTTCATAAACCCCTGAATTTCACTCAACCATAATTTACCCAACAAATGTGGCTGTATTGTTCACCAATTTGTTGGGCAATAGTTTGCTCATATTTAGATTTTGGCCAATGGTTTTTACCGAACTTTTTTAGAGTGTAAGCATACGCATAAGATGTTCAAAACAAAGTACTATTCAAATCCTTTTTTCATCATCGTTTAACAGACACCTTAGTTTGTAAAACTTAGTATGTATATTTTTAAGAACAAATTGTTTTCGATAAGCACCTTGTGGGACATCTCTCGTTAAAGGTAGCTTATCGTACCATTTGATTATTATTGTTACGTGCATCTCTCTGTGGTTTATTTTTATCGACAATGCTATGAAAAGTATTCATGGTTTTATTTATTGTGTGTTTTGTATACTTTGTTTCAAATAGATTTTTGCGAACCTTCAGAAAGTGGACAGGGCAGTTTCCCTTCTGCAGCGATTGTTATGTCCGTCTTTGTATTTACGTTTTTATGGTGGTAAGTGGGACAGTACCGCGTAACCTGACCTTCATAACTCACTACCAGTATGACGTGACCTTTGTTTCTCCAAAAATGATAAAATTTAAAACTGATGAAGTAGGTAAAATCCACAGTATGTAAACATACGTCCTGTATTCAAGCGTCGATATCTTCAAGTTCGTTTCCAGATCAATTTGCAAAGGTTCAGAAACTACAGTGCATGTATAATAATATCAGTAATCTGCTGGAAGGTCAAAAAGCGAAAGTGAAAATGGATTGTGCCTTTTTTATCCAGCACTTGCGACTTGGGGCTAATGATTCCGCCATTAAATATTTTCTAGTACATTTACAACTAATTGTTTAGAAGTAGGCATAATTTAAGTATATCTAAGCAGCCAAAAATATTTTTATGGGACTATCAGCAATTGCGCGTTTTGATGATACTAATCAGCTATCAGAAAATTAGCCGATACGATTTCTGATTTGATTGAGGCAATGTTTTTACCTGAAATATGATTGAAATGAAAGAAATATATAACACGTTTGCACAATATTTTAAAGGGTACAGTACCCCCAATTCCCTAGTTGCCATCCTCTACACTGTTAAAAATTTCTGTAAATTTACAGACTTTTTTTAACTTAAACTTTTTGTATTTTACTTTTAATAGAGATTTTCTGTATCTTTACAGACACTTTGTATTTCTACAATAAAAAAAGGTTGTTTAACATGTATTTTCTGTTTATTTGAAAAACCATTTCTGTCTGCTTTTTTAACCAAATTTTACTGCTTTGTAAAACTTTTTCTGTAAATGTACAGAAATTTTAACAGTATTTTGTATTTTTCTGATTTCACATAAATATACTGTCATTTAACAAACATTCATTTTGTTTTTACGCTGAAAAAGAAACAAAAATAAGCCCAAACAAACAAACAAAAAAGAAATTGCCAGAAAATTTTCAATATATAACATGCATCGTTCTGCGAAGTTTCAGTTAAAAAAGAAAACATTTTTGGCAAATTTATGGCCCTATTTGAAAATTAACTTACATTTATTATACTGACAATTGGTATACTGATGTCAACTCATCGCCACAGGCGCTCATGCACTTGATCGAATTAAAAACGTTTCACAAATTTACTTGAGTCTGTAAATTTACCACTTTATGACGTAAATCTCATTTTGCATAAATGGGTGGAGCTTATTTTGTAGGCATTTTCCTAACAAAAGGATTGCTGTTGCTTTGAATAATATCTTTTTTGGCTTTTTTTAATCAGGAAGTGATAAACTTATTGTTTACCTTGTCTGGAAATGTTTGCAACCAATGTATTTGCATTCTTTGTCATATTTATTTTAAAAACAATTATTATATTGTACCAAAAATGTGACTTTCCAATTACAAAGTTCCTAGAGATAGCAGTCTACTGGACAACAATGTGATAACAAAGTAACCTCATTGTGTTTTGATTGAAAATTAAGTGTTGTCCTTCAGTGGACGTAATAGCTTCTTCGGGAAGCAGTATCAAGTTTGGTTTCGCCGAACGGCCCTTTGCCAGAGGGTCGGGAGGACTTGAGAAAAAGATTGAAAATAACTTCGTAACGACACATTACGTTGATAAGCAAATACCTGATCTACGTAATGGTGAAGTGTATGTTACGTAATAACATATGAAAGGAAAAAAGCGATATTATAATAAATATTAAAACGCCGAGAATGAAAACAGTAGGCTGTAAATTCACATAAAATTAAGGTAAAAAAAAAAAAACAGAACAATTCTGTAATTCGATTTTACAGTAGAAATTTGTAAACTAATTTACATGCAAAAACTGTAAAGAAAAAACAAACACTTAATGTTTTTTCATGATTACAGTCTGGCTGTAAAAAAAACATTATTTGGTTGGAAAAAAATTTGCCATAAAAATTATGTAAATTTTACAGAGAAATTTCTAACAGTGTAGACACCTTCCACATCCACCATTTTAGCACTCTGAAGATCATAAAGTCAGTCTGTTAAAATTGAAAATTGAAATTTAGTAATCACTATTGAGATGACCCAACCTTATTTGAGGAACGTCCAGTGTTGTTTTAGGGCAGGGCTTTCGCATTTAAACACGATGCACGTAAGCTACGTTTGGGCCAATATTGACTTAAAAGGGTTCGTTGCGTACTTTTTAGTCGTTATCAATTGCAATAGCGATGCCGTTAAATTACTTTAGGCCTTCCTAATGTTGTTAATGTGTAAAACCTGTTTGTTATGTACTTTTTGATCCTTATTAGGTGTAAATAGTATATCATCAAATTACTTCGGACTTTCATTTTAGATCAACTTTGTTTAAAAAAGTTTGTCGAGTACTTTTAAATTGTGTCTAAATGCAGAAGGCACCGTCATTAAATTACATTGAACGTTCCTCGTAGACTTTTGGGTTGTTTTTGCGTTAAAAACTGTTTCATGTACTTTTTAATCGTTATTTGGTGCAAAGAGGCCATCATCAAGTTACTTTAGACTTTTATCATGCTATTCTAACAAGTTCTATTTTCAAAATGGATTTTCTTTTTCTTTCTGGACAGCTCCTTTTGAATAACTTATTGCATTTTTTGACAAAATTATACCCAATACAAGGTCAGTATAAAGGCCGACTCCTTGTCACATGTGCGACAAGGAGTCTAATTATTTTCAAATTGCCATTTTGTCAGGCAAGGACACACACCTTGTCACAGGTGCGACAAGTTATGAGGATGCGTAGACTAACTACTTGACAAACAAGTGACAAAAAGTCAAGAATGTTGCTAAAGTGACCTTGCCCAGTATTTGTAAACATGAACCCGAAAGAAAACAGACATATTTAAGAAAAATAGTGAGAAGATGTGGATTTTAAAAATCCATTTTGAAATTAGAACTTTTTTTCTGCATCATAATTGTTGTAGACGTGTTCTTCATGTACATTTGTGTCATTATCAAATGCAATAGCGCAGTCAATTTGGATCTTCATCAAGTCATCTTAGGCGGTCGTTATTCAATGAAGGATTGCCATCAACGTAAAATTTTCCTTTACTATACAAAAGAAGATCATCTTCAACATAAAAGAGCTTTTCATTACAGGAAAATGAGCCATCTCCAAAACATATTGCTTTTTTGGCGTTCCATAATTCTCAAAAATTTTAGCTTGGAAGTCTAATAGTTGAAAACGTCAGCTTATAACGAAAACGATAATTGTGCATATGTGCATTTCTTGCTTATGAACAACTGAAAATTCCCACCACTGTTTATTCCTGTTATAAACCCGAATCATTTCTTGAACATATTTTCAACTCCGATCTCATAAAATTCACTTGCAAGCATTTAATAGTTCACGTACTTAGAATCTGCCAGAGCTGTCAAAGCTTCCTTATGGTTCTTCATGTCCTGCTGCAGAATTCAAAGGGATCAGTTTCAAACCCCTTTCTAAGAGCCACGTAAACAGAATGTACTCGAGCATTAAGCTTTGTTTATCGATGCACTATTTGGCAATAACTGGCTAACAAATAGCAGTATACCAATAGTCAGAAACGAAGTCCACTTCCATTATCAACGTATATTTATATTTCTGTTTGGGCAATTAACAATAAATACCCGCTGGTTGGCCTCAGAATGTTTCCTTGAAAGGTCCAGGATAATGAACATCTGAAAATGGCAATATTGAACATGCAGTAATAAGGTTTTAAAATATTTCCCAGCAATCTATAGGCATTTTTAACGGAACAACCACTCTAGAGGGCCAGTTCTCGGTGTTAATTTTTGACACGGCCTTACATAACAGCTTATTTTCCAGTTATTAGCTCAGTTTACGTATCCATTTCATCCAATGGTAGCCGTGCAGATTTTCTAGTTGGCCTAACTTCTTAACATTTTGTAATTTTTCAATATTTTTTTATTACAGTGAAAATTCATTTGCATTCGAAAGCTCAAAATAACGAACGCGTCAGTTTTACTTACACGCTTGGAAATGCAATTTCGTGCTGTCTGGAATCAAACTTTTGTGTACGCTCCGCGTCAACTAATGGTGGCTCTCCTTTCAGATAGTCTTGTGGGTAACCACCACTCCCCATGGGCTCTTAAAAAATATTTTTGTACGACCGCGCTACCGACAGGTGACTTCTTTCACTTAATTTAATTTTTATCTCACACATGTACACAGTACATGTGTGAGGTTATAAAATGGGCCAGATGGCGTCAACTTTTTAACAAAAGCCTGCTCTATTTCCATTTGTGGAGATTTGGTTCTGAAATTTCGGTATATGATTGTTTGTCAGTACAGCATTATAACCTACCTTCTTTCATTCCAATGTAGGAGTGTTAAGCATAATTTTTTAGCTATTTATGTAGAGCAGAGTTCATTGTGCCTGCTTAACAGTTAGCTGTTTATTCATTGTGCTGGCTGCAGCTACTTGGTTGTGTGTTCAATTGCTGTCTTGCAAATGCCTTGCAAGCAGACTGTTGTTTGATGTCTGACTTACCTGTGGACACGGATCAGTGGTGTCTGCAATCACAGTGTCTTGGGGATAACAGCACTGTATTGTGAGGAGAGCTTCATGGACTGAGCAGCTAGGGATACTTGACACACAAAATTGGGAGCAATTCTGTGGTCAAGTGTAGCATACATGAAAGGAAATAGGCTTAATGGGGTGGGGACATCTGTTCTGTTTCTAGATCAATCAAGTTGGTCAAGGCAAGTATTTGTGATAACTCTTTGAGTTCAAGTGCAGTAGGAGAGCCATTTGAGGAGCGATGCAGGTTTTTATTTTACCAGTGCAAATTCACACAGTGTTTCTTATGGAGTTATAGGAGAAACTAAATGTACTTTGCAGTACTTTAAAATATGCTTGATACATTCTACATATTTAGAATTTTTCCAAAATGGTCCTAATTAAGTTTGTATAGCCCAACAGGTTTTCTTAATTTTACAAACTTTTGCAGTAGTTTTTAGATCTGTCAATTAGGTTGTTTTCTTTCTGATGTAAAAGTTTGCACTTTTTTAAAAAAGAGGGAGGGGGACTTTTAGTATACCTTGTGATTTTGCAGTAGGGTTTTGAGTTCTTTGGTCATTTTGTACCTGTTATTTACCATTGTTATGGTAAGGAGGTTTTGTGGAAACAGATGAAGAAGTAATAAAAGTTGGTTCTTTGAGTTGCTATTTTTTACAGACAAGAGAGAATGTGTGAGCTACAACAGCATTGCTGTTCTAGTATTTTAATGTACTGTGCCCAACAGAGGCTTTTCATATGACGTCATGATACTTTCAATCGGCGATTCTGAGGTACATTTAACTACGCAGTACAGACCACACTTAACACGCATCCTGGTTGAGTGGATGCACACCGCGTTTAGCACAGTGCACACAGTACAGTTCGTTTAGCACAAAACCATTTGCACTTGGTATGGGTGTTATCCAGCATGGTGAATCCGTAATGTAATTCAAAACCTCTACACTACAGTTAGCCCATAAATGTGGTCAAATGTTGGCAATACATTAAACATAATGTCAATGCTCTGTGCTAGTGTCTGAGGACGTACTAACAGTCTTTTAGTTTGATTCGCTTGTGTGTGCTATGTTAAATACACAGAAAACCATACTGGCACTCTATCAGTTTTGAGGTTTTCTAGGTCTCTCATATCAAAAGGAGGAAACCTTTTCCAAATTATTACCAGACTATGTTTTTCTCCATGTTCAACCAGCTGTGTCAAACATGTAAAGTTGCTCAGTCAACGAATTGTCTATTTGTTAGATTTTGTTCGTGTCCCCACCATCAGGCTCCTATGTTATTACACCGTCGATTTTCAGAGTGACAAATGCTTTTTTATTTTACAACTGTAGTGAGACACGCGTCTGTAAATTCCTTGGGATTTTTAAAATGTCAAAACATGTGAAAGGAGACCATCAACGGCCATTTTGAAGACTTTAGAGGTTAAAGGTTAAGCTAATTATCATGTTCATGAAGATAAGGATATTGTTCTAAGTCAAAAGGCTCGTAAGCAATGAGGGAGGGGTCAGGGTGTTCGGACGAACCAACCAGCAAAATTTGAAGGACACTTTGAGGAGGGTACTTTAGTAATGTGCAACTGGACGATTTAAGTACTTTATTATTTCCCATATGGCATTTATAGGCCTTGAAAAGACTTTCGTCACACGGTCTGAGATATGCATAATCAAGAAAGGCTGATCACTTTCACCGAAATGGTTCGTTTTGAGCAAAGGGAACTAAAGAAATAGTGTCACCAATTGCCAGCAATTAGAAAAGTTTTTCCCCCAAACGCTAGAAGCTACCTAGATAACTTGCGCCTTTATCTTACAATGTATGTGCCTGATAGGGTTCAACAATCAATTTTGACCCACCAATACTGACCAGCAAGTGTCGAAGTATTGTGTGATCGCGGGCCGGGAAGGGGAATTCTGAGGGGAATGTGTCTTCTAAAACTTTGTTAAAAGGTGGGTGTTTTAAACACAATCTGGTGCCTAATACTACGATAGAGAAAATTTCTTGCAAAATATTTTACGTATTGTTTGAGTTGTGCAATCGACGGCCTGGAAAATCGGTTCATGGAAGGAGTGTCAAACTTTCTTTTGAAGATATTTGAGAATTGTCCGTCTTTATGGTGCTACATCTGCTAACGTTTGCAAAACAGCACGTGTAGACATATTTAACACACTGTTAGCAGCTGAAAAATGGGATCTGCGAAGGGTTAGGCATTTCTTCGATGAGGTTGCCAGGATTTCTCTCAAGAGGGGTTTGCAGCACGGTATGGTTTCTGCGATCGCAGGCCGTTGGGAAGTCTGCGGCTAATTAGTTGTCTTCACATTTGAACATATTTTGTGCAGTTTGATGTCAAATATGCTACCTTTGAGGAAAATTTGTGTCAAAATATTTCAAGCATTTTAATTGCTGGCCAGGGAAAATGGTAACGCCGAAGTCCCTGACAACTCTCTGCGCCGAATCAATGTCACACTTTCTTTTGAAAATGTTTGAAAAATTACGTCTTTAAAGTGCATAGACTCCTTATTACTACACCCTCCTCTCCCATCGTCATGCTACCTACTAACTTATTGATTGACGACTGACCGACTAACCAAATAACAAAATTTGCATGGTAACAAGAGATTTAAATCCTCTAATTCTTAATATAAGACAGAGAGTTACAAATTAATTTTCGGTCAGAAGCGCTTGTAGCTAATTAAAACCACTGTGTGGGCAGCAGATAAATGATATTTACAATAAAACAACCTTGTTGTGCAGACAGATTCTCTCAAAACATGTACCGTAAGCCTGATCTTCTCACCCTAAACGGTTCTAACTCTCTTTACCCCTCCCACAGCCCAATTTCAGTTCATCGCTTCAGTATGAGTATAGAGGACTCCAGAGTGTAATAAAAACTCAGTAAAGTACAGGCTTTGCAATATGAGCTTTGTTTTTCTTCATTTTTTGAACTAGCTGTCAATCAAAGAGCTGGGCCAATTGAGAATTTCTGTGGGCAATTGCAAATATGTAGTTAAGTGTAAGCGGATAAGCCCTTTGAAGTATATATTTGGTCATTTTCGGACAAAAAAATTATATTTTGTATCAATGGAAGTGACATGTTTTTCAACTAACATTTTTAATTTATGAATGTAGGAAGAATGCAGGAAACGATCAACAATTGCAACCAGGTGCAGAGACATTTAATGCTGGTATTACTGGAAGCAACGAAGGAGATGGGAGGCCAAAAACTTATTCGAAGAAAGATAAGGGGACATCGACTGAAGATTTGTCGGAAATGTGTGACACATACAAAGAATTAAAGGAACAGACCTTACTGAAGATGAACGAAGAAAAACAAATGGCCCAGGGTTTTACAAAAAACGGAAAGGGTAAGGTGTATTAAAGTGTTTGTCATAGTAAGAAACAATATTTTTCTATTGGAATGGGGCTTTCACAATCCAAACCCGCTGGGAAAGGATGCAACTTTGTTTGTCTACCAGTCGAAAACTTGAAGATGTCCAACGCCAAACTTCGTTTTGCCCTGTCATGATGCCACAGTTTGCGTTTTATGATAATACATGCACCATATTACATTAAAATTGATGTATATTTGATTTCTCATTGCAGAAAACAGAGAAAAGGAAAAGGAAGATGAAGACAAAATAGAAGATTAAGCAAACGAGTTCATTCGACACAGCAACGGATATTAGGACCGTCGTTAAGATTGTGCGACATTACCTGTTAACTAAACATCTTTCCGCAACGAATTTTCCATTGCTGCGATACATGCCGCATTAAGTCGTTCGTTGATTAACGTGATGGAGAATATTAGTGTTTTAAGACAACTGAATCTTAGGCGAAAGTAACTGTAAATTATTAAACATTGGGTAAAAGGGCAGAGTTGAAGAGCATCTATTCATTTTTATTTTAATTGGTTTTTGTAACAGTTTGGCACTATTTACATTTTCTGGCTGACTTTGTTCAATTCTTCAACGCAAAACATTTTATATTGGCGTGTCTCTTGACTTGAATAAGACATTGCACATCCTATTCTTTAGACGAATGCAGACGGTCGAGTGATGGTCTGATTTGAGTCGGACGTAACTGGGGCCCATCATCATTAGTCTTTCAATTTCTTTCGTTACTTGTACCATGGATGGTTTTACGCTGAAATGTATCTTGATTCCCCCAATTTCACTGAATACAAGGCTTTGCAGTTCATGTAGACAATAAATGAAGACGATTCAAGGCTGATGGGCCCCACTAATGGCTGAATACAGTCACCAAACACAAGCGCTGATCGGATTTGTCTATATAATTCTCTGAACGGTAAGAAAGAGCTGGTATTTACTGAAAATAGGGTGTTTTATCAATTTTTAAACAAGATTCACTTACAGTATGTTTGGGATTCGTGTTTATACTCGTTCAACATAAGATGTGGCGTCCTTCGTAAGTCTACATAACCTTATGTTTAAACAATATGTTCAGTCATTTTGACGTCTTTCACCTAGGTAAGATTTACAACACCCTCAATGCATCTACAACAACAATTAATGTAGTGGATATAAGAAGAGTGATGTGCTTACGTTGAATCGGTTATTGGATGAACGTACTTAATACGATTGATGAGATCTCTGCTGTAAATAAAAAACGTAACAACTTTAGCAAATCACAATATAGTAAGTCCAGGGAGTTCTAAGAGCCTCAAAACCTTATGCATGTGTTGTCACAATGCAAAACTACGCCCTCCTTTGTAGGTATAATCAGGCAGTTGTTCCCTGGTATAACAAACCAACACCAACAAATGCAGACAGCTGATTGTTCAACCAATTGGATATAGGGGTACGTTTGTACACACAAGTGAGGCTAATTCTACTGCACGCTGCCTAAACGGACCTATTTTGTCCTTCACAGTAGGATAAGTGGGGCGTCAGAAGTGAGGGGAGGGGACAATCGAGTAAATGTACCAAAATCGTATAGTAAATGCACCGACACTTTTCAAAGAGGTATCATTTAACCCTCATCCGTATGACCGCGATTCCCAATAGTATTAACAGTTGAAAAAATTTTGCAAAGCGAAAGAAATATGATCTTTTTAAGAAATTCGTGGTTGCCTACAACTAGAGGTAGCTTCATATTCATGTAGGTCTGCGGTCATCTCGTTAGGCATGCCAATCAAGCAAATCATTGATGTCTACTACAGGAAAACTCATTGGTGATGCAAGGTTACCACCTTGGGACCCTTAACCCTTTACCTTTGTGCTCCGATCGGGGCATATCTGCGCGCCTCGGGAGTGGGCGGAAAAGCGGACGTAGCCCGCCCCGCATCGGCTTCCGTAGGCCGTTGACCCCGTGACCTTAAACTATTGTCTCTCTCGTTGTTGTGGCCGAATTTTCGGGTAGCTACTCGCAGTTTCGAGCTCCGCGTGAAACAGTAAAGATGGGTGACAGCCGAGCTCTCCGCATGGGTCCAAAAGGACCCAAACAACGGTAAAGGATTAATATCTTTGAGTTGAATAGTTCAGTGGAACTGTTGTTCTCAAATCGTTTATAGGTGGTACAACTTCGATTGCACACGACGAGTGTCGACATTTGCAAGAAACTTTTCCAACATACACGGTGAAACCTGCTAAAACAACTCGGAGGGATATGTACAACGAGGAGTCCAAACTTTTGTAATCGGAATCCAACCACCCGACGGCCGACAGAAGTGACTTTTTACCTCATGGATGTCGAGCGCAAAGTTTGGTCGCGCGACGCTTCGAAAAGTTTGGGATTCCGTAAATGGAAAATTGAAAAAAATGTTGGTTTATAATACGGAAATTTGGGTTTTGTGAAAAAGCGTTCCCGTTCTTATCCCAGCAACTTTAAATTTATTTTCACAACTAACTTATCCCTAGCCACCAAAACTATCTTGAGCACCCCCCCCCCCCCTTTGGTGCGTACACAAACGCTTTCCCCATTAGGCCCATATTGTTAATATTTGAAGCTGAAATTGCATGCCAGGTTACAATATGTGATCAAAAGGCTCTCTTTGTGTATGTTTGTAAAAATGAGCTTGTGTTTGCACCTTTTGGCTTTGACGTGAGAGCCAAAATGCGCAAGAGTGCAATTCGCATTCCACTACCCTGGACTACAGTATTGAGACACGTAACGCTTCTAACGCAAATATGCATGTTTCGTCTGACCGTACGTCCCTTCCACACAGTAGCAAAAACAAATCGTATAGATTCCATGTGGTGTTTTTGGATCAGGCCCATACAAAACAATAACACCTTTAGTGTGGAACATTTGCGTACCATCATACAAGCAATATATTTGAAATTTGGGAAATTAGCTACTGTGCCCACAAACTCCAAAAAGGGCAAGTGGCCCCTTAATCTACGCTAGTGGTCCTACGTATTGTTACATTGTTGATCCCCCAGAATGACGTCATTGGGTACGTCAATGGCTAAGATTTATTGCACCAAATAATCAGGACTTTATGATCATAATAAGCACAATCAGGTATGTACATATCATCATTAAAATAATGTCAAAACAGTTTGAAATACTCTCTCCGTAAAACTATATTCACTCAACAAAGTTTTCTCGGTCGTTTTTGTATTCATGCCAAAAATTTCGTAATGCTGCAGTACCAAGTTTGGTTATTTTTAATCTATTTTAAACTCTACAGGAAACAAAGAAGGTTTACGTATTGTACATGCTTTGCATCACTCGTTAACTGTTGTCTTTTTACTTCTGTGTTTGCCTCCTCAATATTCCGATTTGGGTTATTTTGAAGGGGAAAACACAGTCGGCCGTTATTTTGAAGCAACAGCTAAGTCACAAAATTTTCGTATAACTTTTTTCAAGGTATCTTCATATTATTGAATAACTTCAATGTTGCATATTTTCACGTTTGAGTAGAAAAAAAAAATACTGTCAAGTAACTATTAAGAGCCAATCATGAAACAGGACAGTCTACCAAAATACTTCAAGTTGTGGTGACCACTTTTAAGTTTTCGCCTATTAAATAAAGCTTCTTCCACTTTCTTGTTTTCTTCCCATCGGTCAGCACATCTATTGTATCCTGTCCTTGAACTTTTACCAATGTCATTCCAAAATGTTTACCGATGATTCAAAATCTCAAGTGTTGTCACTCAGGGACGTCTCTGAGAAAAGAATATCCAACAAAGGCATTGTTCCTATGAAGATCTCGGTGACTGTGTATATAGTTTCGATGGTGGGTGGGTGTTAAAATTTCTGGCATTACCGTTGTTCTGTCTTCCCTTTCAAGCTCGCAAGTCATGCTTTTAAAACCATGATATTTCCTGATATTGGATTTACATTTCTTGATATTCCTCAGTTTGAATTTGCATTCACCAGTTCACACCGCAACCACATACTAACCCCTTGCTACATCTAAAATGCATATAACTCGCACGTCAAACACTACCCAGAGTAGTTTTAACACCGAGTCCTGGTGTCGCCCTGATCGACTGGTTTTTCGTCCTCGTACCAGACGTTACTGTTAGCTAAATGCACCAATAGAATTATTGGAACTGGGAATATAAACAATGGGACTGGCGTCACTTTTCTATTGTGCATGCCCTTTGCAATATGTGAAAAATGCCAAGGTTGATTAAAATTCCAATTGCAGAGAATACACTCGTAGATAATCAGACATATGGAAACGTTAAGGTGCCGTCAAATTACAAACTTAGATCCTATATTATCTTAACATTTTGCAACCAAATGATGAAATATTCACTTATTATCATAACATTTTGCAGTTAAGTATGGAAACGTTTAGGAGCCGTCAAATTGCAAACATAGTCCCTATATTATCTTAGTATTTTGCAACAAAATGATGAAATGTTCACTTATTATCTTAACAATTTGAAGATAAATGATGAACTACAAGCTTACCATTTTTAAACATTTCAACATTTTGCAGAAAATTGATAAATTACCTACTTATCACAAGTAATCAATTCAACATTTTGCAGAAAAATGATGAATCACAGACTTAACGGATTTCGACAATTCGCCATTTTGCAGATAAGTGTTTAATTGCACAGTTATCGGATCTCAACAATTAACCAATTTGCAGAAAAATCACGAATTCCACACTTACCAGATGTTAGCAAATCAACATTTTGCAGAAAACTGATGAATTACTCAGTTATTGGATCTAAGCCATTCAACATTTTGCAGAAAAATATTAAATTACACATATTAAAGATCTCACTAATTCTACATTTTGCGGAAAAATTGTTGAATTGCACAGTTAATGGATCTTAACAATTCTAAATTTTGCAGAAAATTGATGAATTACAGAATTAACGGATTTCGACAATTCACCATTATGCAGATTAATGTTTAATTACACATTTATCGGATCTCAACAATTAACCAATTTGCAGAAAAATCACGAATTCCACACTTACCAGATGTTAGCAAATCAACATTTTGCAGAATACTGATGAATTACTCAGTTACTGGATCTAAGCAATTCAAAATTTTGCAGAAAAATATTAAATTACACATTTAAAATATCTCACCAATTGTTCATTTTGCAGAAAGTTGATGAATTATCGGATCTTAACAATTTAACAATTCGCAGAAAAATGACGAATTACTAACCTGCTTAAGATTTCTATTCCCGCATTTTAAAGAGGTAGAATAAAGTGTGCTGTCATTGAAACTTATCAATTACACGTTTTCATACCGAAACATTTTTGTGTATCTGTGTGTTAGGGGCAATCCGACCTCTTGAGGCGGGGGGGGGGGGCGTAAAACTTGCAAAGAGCCCATTTGGGGTTGTGGCAATCCCCTCTTGTAATGCTACTGGTTTGATATGTGTAAAAGGTGTAGTAGCATATCAAACCCTACAATTAAATCACTTTCTCTCCATTCTCTGCTATCTTCTCAAAAGGACCCCTATAATTACTTTTTTTCGTTGTTATTGGGACGTTAATGTCAGCAAGGTCTAAAAACCCTAAAAATTGAACACAACAGCTACAAATCTAAAGTTTGTTATAGTTTTCACTTAAAGGCTGTACTAATCCGGGCTTGGTTTAAGACAAAAACAACAACTGTCATTTAATTATCCTTTTTGAAGCAGGATTCCTGAACCTACTTGTACCCCATTAATTCTTTAAGGCCGAACCATCGAGCAAAATTTCGTTTACAAAGTGCAGTAAACGATTATCATCTCATTTATTTCGGACTAGTTTCAAGGAATAACTAAAAGATAACAACCTTTAAACAGGTAAAGCGTACAGGTATGAAGCTGTTTTCGACTGAAGGGTGGAGAGGGAAGCTGAAAGGTTTTCTTCGGACAACCGTTATTGCCACGGGTCTAAAGATAGAGGGGCGTCGATTTGATCCTCAGAGGTGGGGGAGGGGGGCATCTGGCCTACAACTTTTCTCCTTCCCTAGTAAGGCATCAACATGTTCGTAGCCAGACATTTTTACGAAAAGGGGGATGGGCACACATCCAAATTTTACGATTTTTTAAGTGTGAACACCACTGTACTAGGGACGTACTTTGTGACGCGCGAAGCGCGCTGAAATTTTTGCCCTTTTTCTTTTATATAAAAATATGGAGCTTGCGTTGCAGAAAAGTTCGTTGGAGAGCCTCATTTCGTAGGCTTTGGATAACATTATGTAGCAACAACGACCTTTGGTCGCCCCTCAATCTCAGATTTGCCAACAGGAAATTTCTTCAGTAATCCCCCAAATTAATTTTTCATGTCAAGGGCTTGTATTGGGGAAAATTTGGAATTTTATGAAAGAAAATTTATGAAATTTATGAAAAGCACTGTAGTAACCCTTGTTAGTTGATGATCTGGTGTCACATATAGCAAATTTCCGATTTTTTCACTTCAAGAGCTCGGAAAATTTGACCAAACTGAAGGTATGAGTGAGCCCTTCTGCTTAGGAATTGCGATTTGCGGCATGCGAAGTGCCTGAAAAATTTTGCCTTTTTGAAACAAATAATAACGAACAAGGAGCTTTTACTGGAGAGATTTTGGAGTTTCGTAATTTCATGAGTTGTCAAACCACACAGTAGACTGGTTTCACAAATAGCAAGTTTCCGAATTCTTCATTTTTCAGAGCCACCTGCCTCCTGTAGCTACGCCACTGGGTGTCTAAGAGAAGGGGGGCCAAATGCAAAATGGTTGTAAATGTTTCAATATTTTCAGTTACTGGGAAACTCCAAGCAGGCAGCAGGACTAACTAAGCGGGGCGCCACCATTAGTTGGCGCGGAGGGTACAAGAAAATTGTTGACTTCACAAACCCTTCAGATGGTCGGAAACGGCACCTCTCGAGTGAGAATAATATGAAAAATAGTGCAAATATGAAATGACTACATACATCTAAATAGAAATGTCACATTTTGAGACTAGCACTTACAATTTTCACTTAGAGTAAAAGTGATTATTCACTGTAAAATCCGGGACGTCATATGACATTATTTACTGTAAAATTTATATTTTTAAATTATTGTTTAAATCCCCTACTCGAAATGTTGTGGCGGAAGTATGCTTTCGCACTATTTAAGATTGAATACCCCTTAATATTTCCTTTTTGAAAAAATGTAAAAATAAATTATTGTAATTTTCCTATAAATATTACCTAATAATATATTTCACTACATTAAATTTGGGGACAATCAAATATTATTAATTTTTTCAAAAAAGAAAGGGGATACTCCCTCTCGCTACCAACTTTTTAGAGTGGAGGGGACACTAACGTTAAAGTCTCCCTCCCCCCGCTTCTTTTGTGACCTGCAACTTAAAAGTTAGGTACAACCCAAAAATATATACATGTAGGTTATAAAAGGTGTGCTCTGCCGATTACGATCGATTTTCTGTATCAATAATTCCTCATGTTTACTTTACAAATCCCCAAAATTTTCTGGCGCTTGCAGTCTCATTGATGTTCCTTCTTCACTTGCATATCAAACATACATTATTCATCGATCTCTATGATTATGTCGATTGATTGTGTGCATAGGGCTGCAGGTGCGGTTATGAAGGAGCACGACATTTAGGAATTTGAAGAAGAGGAATCGTCCACTTCTATGTTTTAATGAAATCTGTAACCTTTAGTGAATAACCAGCCTGGCAGGCTGAAACTGGCAAACGCATTTTAGGGAAACAGAAAATGCTTCGGTGCACAGTCTGCATGAAACTTTTTCAAAAAATAAATGATTTCTAATGCAAATTTCGACACGTGCACATCACACATTCGTATAACGATTCGACCATTTCGTATTTAGATCATTACCAGAGAAGAAAAATCACACTGATATTTGCTATATTAGAGAAGTCAGTCTGGAATTAGAGGTACACCTCCATCCTCTGTCTGTAGATAGTGTATGATGAGGTGTCATTCGAAAGGACATATTTTAATTTTTTTGTGTCAGCAATCTTACACCGGTAGGCTTATGCAACGGTGTCTCAGTAGCACCAGTGGGTACCACCCCCTCCCCCATCGATCTGTGATTTTCCCGCAGTAGACTGATGTGTGCTTTTCATCAGCAGATCAGTTCATGGATTTATCTTACCTTCTTTTAAAAAAAAATTTCTTTACTATTAAACTTTTGCAAAAATCCTTCGCAAACTATCACAATTTTCGTTGTGATTCTATTCACTTATAGTACACCCGGTAAATTCACATCGACTGTATAGTCAGTTGAAGTAATTTCCCACACCATCAAGATCATGTTTTTAAGACTTTGGAGTTTCCTAGTAACTCAAAATATTGAAATATTTAGCACCATTTTGCATTTGGGCCCCTTCTCTTGGGCACCCAGTGGCGTAGCCAGCGACTACGACAGAATGTCAAATTGAGGGGGGGGGGGGGAGAAAGTGAGGGCAAAGGAAAATGCCGGGGAGCAAAGATTTTCGCTCGCAGCGCGAAACCGAGCGTGGAGCGCGAAGTCTTGCGGATAGGATCCAGGGACCCACCTTAGGCCCCTGGTGTAATCCAGGGCAAAACCCCGGTGGGGGCCCAAGGGGCAAAGCCCCGAAGGCTCTGAGGTTTTAGCATATCTCTGGGTGAAAAATGAAGTCCCAGGAGAGGTATACTATTTGATTTTTCGGTTGATCTAACTCCAAGGTTAACAACTTTTTTTTCTTTGAGAGTATCATTATATTTGCGCGGTGCCACCGAGTACCACTATACTAGTCAATGTCTAAACCAGACTTTTTCATTTGGGTGGGGTGCTGTGGATGGGCAAAGAGTTGAGGTAGTGTTCAGCTGTAATTACACCATCTAAGCAGAACGCAATCATCAGTTGGCGTGCAGCCTAAATAATTGATGGATGTATGAGGGAGAATTAAAAACAATAGAAAAATAGAAGAAGCACGCTATGTACCAAACCGCGAACTGCCAAGACAAGGCAACTTTATATCATAAGTGATATGCGTCCCACATGTAGACTGGAAACACCTTACCCTAACCCGGAAGGATGTAGGCCTACTTCAAGGGCATGTAATTAGAAAACTTTTCGTCAGCATCAATTGCACGTTCACCCAGGAGCCAGTGCACTCCCACCCCCAACACACACATAGGCCACATACACTTCCATTCCATCAATTTTATTTGGGGGAGCAACTGGGGGCAAGGAAAGAATTTGAGGGGGAAATGCCCCCTCATCCCCCCCCCCCCCCGTAGCGCCGCCAATGGGCGTAGCTACAGGGGGAAGGCGGCTTTGAAAAGCATTCGGAAATTTGCCATTTGTGAAACCAGTCTACTGTGTGGATTGACAACTCATGAAATTACGAAACTCCGAATTATCTCCAATAAAAGCTCCTTATTCGTTATTATTTGTTTCAAAAAGGCAAAATTTTCCAGGCGCTTCGCGTGCCGCAAATTGCAATTCTCAAGCAGAAGGGCTCACTCATACCTTCAGTTTGGTAAACTTTTCAATTAAAATAGGTAGGCGGTGGCATTATCTGATACTACGTATGCAGTCCCTTGTTTCAATTTTTGAATTTTTATGCGTTCTTAACGACTATTCTGTCTTGTAATTAGACAGGTAGCATCTTTGTGCTGTGGGTGGGATTGAAGACCGCAGATACTTTGAAGTACTGCTCTGTTAGGTTTCTAAAACCTTTAACTAGACATGTTTCTGCTCTTGTTTTTTAGATGTTGAGCTTCATCAGTAGTTGGACTTTTTAGTTTGTCCTGGTCTTAATTCGATAGAATATTTGCTCTTTCAGAGCGCCTCGATGAGAGAATCGAGGGAGCAATCTTCATTCTCCTCGTGATTTGTTTCCAATTCACCGTCATTTAATTTGAACCTAGAAGTAACTAGGTACTGTTTAGTTTGGGTGCCCTCTCAAGGGCTATGACCGGTGGAGTCGGAAAATTTGACACAGATTCGGATTTTTCCGATATTAAGTGCCAGTGTCTTAGCACTGCAGGTTTTGTTTTAGCTCTTTGGTTTTTATACAGAGTATATCGTATCCTCATTGATTTACTTGAAATGGTCCTTTGAGGACTATGAGGCTTGACATTCTGATTGCAGGACGGGGTATAGCTATTTACTCTCACCCCTTCGTAGAGCTATTTTATAATATATATTTTTATCCGATAGAGATCTGTCGGAGAGGTTGTTGATGAAGTGCTCGGTTTGTTCCGCCTTCAGACAATAGTTGGCAGTTTTAACTTCGCCTTTTAAGGCTGTACACTTAAATCGACACTTGAGACTTTGCACAAAGTTTCTCCCCTTTTGAGAGCTCGGGAAGTCTTCCTACTTTTTGTGGAAGGAATTCTTGATTCAGTATCCTGTTTCTCGAATTTAACTTTTTTTAGGACAGATAATGCTTTTAGCAAAATGAACAGGATTACCGAAGAAACTTGTACACAAGTTATGTGCTGGCTAATTTTATCTCTTTTTAAGAGTGCTGTGGGTTTAACCCTTTGAGAGTTCTTGAGAGACCTATTCTTTGAAAGGCTAGCTCAGAACTGAGGGCAGACAGCATGGCTGTAGGCTTATATTAGGCCTTTGTGGCCAAAGTAAAAACAACTTCCCGCATCACGTGCCAATCACAGAAGGGCAGCGTGTGCATCCTGTTTGTGTTTTGCTCTGATTTTGAATTTCCAAGGTTGCAAGAAGGCGACCAATCAGGAAGGAGCAGGGTTACACAGGACGGAAGTTACGTTTTGGAGCCTGGTCGGATATTAGTGCACAAGAGGTTCCAAAGACGGGTTAGCAGAGCTACCATACACTTTTAGTGTAGCTACTGAACATTATTAGCGGGGAGGCACTAAAACTTTTTTAGATACACTGTAATAAAAGTTTGCAGAATTACAGAGAGAAAAAAACTAGGAAAAAAAAAAAAAAAAAAACTAGGAAAAAATAAAGTAGAAATAAAGAAAACAAAGTAAACTAAAGTAAAAGGAAAAGTGATATAACAAATACAAAAAAGTTTAGAACATAGGCCTAAGTGAAAAAATAACAACAAATAATTAACAAAACAAAACTAAATATTAAGAAAAAAACATTAAGAAAAAAAAAATTTCAATCTGCAAATAGCTGCAACAAATATTGACAGTGTAAACTGTTGGAACGGTGCCTATGTGCCGCTAAAATGTTCCTTAAAACTTTTGCTTTGGAAAGGAAGTGACGTTTGAGGTAAGAGCCGGTGTCGTGAAGGGACAAACTGGTTAAGTATCTTAGTACTTTTGGGAGTACGAAAAGACCGCAATACGTTTTTGTGTATTGCTAAGTCAGGTTTTTTCCAGAGAAACCTAACAGGTAAAAGGTCTTCTAAGAGACCTCATCTTTCAATGATGGAGGCATCCTTAATCTCGGTTTTGTGTAAACGAGATATGAAATCATAAAGAAGCCGCAAAATCCGTCAAAAGAAAAGGCGATTATTGAAGCAAATTGCAACCTTTTCAGGTTAAAGAAAAAGAATCAGCGTTCAGGGTTTACTCGTTTTCAAACTTTGCACCCTGTCGGTTAGAGGAGGTTGTAAGGCAGCAATGTTAAGAGGCGACCATGATGGGTGGCTCTGTTGTTGTAAGACCAGTAAGTTTAACTTACAAATTTGCCTTGAGAAACCTGCTCATAAAACGCGGGCTTTGCGCCCCTGCTTCAAATAATTCATCCTTGAGTTAGTCTACTTTTCCTAATTTTGAAATAGTTCATTTTTAATGAAAGGTATCAATTTGCAATTAGATGTTTCTGATATGTGTGATCAGAATTCCCTTTCTTGGGGTGTGGCGTATGATACCTTGTGGTGTAGGGGAGTATTTACTCTACTCCGTAGTAGTATTCGGATGGGCTTAAGATTCGCTTTTTTCAAAAGTTATATAGCCGTTAAGTTGTACGTAAGTAAGCCTCTTGGGGCACGTACAGAAAGACTCTTTAAGAGTCAACATTTACCTTCAAAACCATTGGGTTTGGCCAGAGAGGATCAGTATAGAAAACAGATGAGAGTCAAAGGACGAGGAACCTGTCAAATCATCTTATTGTTTAATCAGATGATTCTTGGTATGTTTGACCAGGAGTTGGCGCCACTCTTTGGTGGGCAGGTAGGGGACCTTTAAGGGGACAGTTTAGTCGTGCTTTTTAAGCACTGGCCCCTATAATTTTGAAACAAAAAATAAAAAATAAATGGCGTTTTCCCTTTTGTAACCTCGAACCCTCCTTTGTGGAGGTTGACGTAGGCAGTTTTCTAAACAGCCGGTTTCCATCTGACCCGCCCGGAAAGCGGACGTATTAAACTCTCGCTTCCTTCTCTGCTAGGTTCCGCTTATTTCCCAAACAGGGTGTGTTTGCCAGTTTCATTACTCCACGTGCCCAGAGGATCCGCCTTAGCCCCAGAGAAGATTCCATTCCAAGTGGTTTGGAACTCCTCATGGAAGGAAAAGACTGACCTCTCAGTGAGCACTAACTTGGGCTGACGCCTTAGAGTGGATGTCTTCGCACCCGAGAAAGTGGTAACTGCCCTTTTGAGGGTTGTTTTGCTCCCCTTGCAGTTCTTGGACTGCATGTCATTTTTTCATGATGGGAATTTTCATGGAGGTAAACCTGCAGGTTAGTCGGTAGCTAAGCCTCTTGCAGATATGCAGATATAAATGGCCGTCTTTCTTGGTTTTTAATGGGTGTTTTCTCCCGACTCTCTAAGAATCACTCGTCTATTACAATATTGTCCTCTTTTCCAGAGAAAAGAGAATCTTCCCTTGGGTCTCAGATAGCCTAAGACAAACACCTTTCAGGCGGGGAAGTATTCCCTCGAGGAGAGACTTAGATGAGAAACCAAGACTTTTTCTTTCTTTTGAGAAAAATCTGCACAATCTATTAGTGCAGAATGCGAGGGCACTCGAATCCCTGGTGAGCCGAAGAAGCCGCACAATTTGTACGTGGAAAGATCCACACTGAAATGTACGGAAGTTCGGATTGAGATGTAGCAAAAATAGCCAATCAAAAACCAAGGAGAGAGCACTGGCGGTTTTTTTCAAAGAAAAAGACAAATTCTTCGTTTTCACGTAGCTAACAGTGTGTACAACTCGGCTCCCCGGTGGTCCTGAAATCTCGGCATGTTTTGAACATACGGTACGGAAACTGAGATCTTTAATAAGTGACCGTGTACATAGCCACTCGAGGACGGGGTTTAGTTGCACTGTCAGTCAGCCAAGGCCATATTTTGCACAGCAGAAGAAAACTTTAGGTTTGATTATGGTAAACACTTTTAGTGCATTAGAAAAGGACTGATGTAATTGATTTTTAAATGAAGGAATATTCAAGTATTTTCCTTCCGTTATGTATCAGAGATTCCAGAAGGAATTCACAATGCAATCAAACCTACGTCTCAAATTCCGAAGAAAAGAGAAGCAAAGAATCAATTAAAATAGGTAGGCGGTGGCATTATCTGATACTACGTATGCAGTCCCTTGTTTCAATTTTTGAATTTTTATGCGTTCTTAACGACTATTCTGTCTTGTAATTAGACAGGTAGCATCTTTGTGCTGTGGGTGGGATTGAAGACCGCAGATACTTTGAAGTACTGCTCTGTTAGGTTTCTAAAACCTTTAACTAGACATGTTTCTGCTCTTGTTTTTAGATGTTGAGCTTCATCAGTAGTTGGACTTTTTAGTTTGTCCTGGTCTTAATTCGATAGAATATTTGCTCTTTCAGAGCGCCTCGATGAGAGAATCGAGGGAGCAATCTTCATTCTCCTCGTGATTTGTTTCCAATTCACCGTCATTTAATTTGAACCTAGAAGTAACTAGGTACTGTTTAGTTTGGGTGCCCTCTCAAGGGCTATGACCGGTGGAGTCGGAAAATTTGACACAGATTCGGATTTTTCCGATATTAAGTGCCAGTGTCTTAGCACTGCAGGTTTTGTTTTAGCTCTTTGGTTTTTATACAGAGTATATCGTATCCTCATTGATTTACTTGAAATGGTCCTTTGAGGACTATGAGGCTTGACATTCTGATTGCAGGACGGGGTATAGCTATTTACTCTCACCCCTTCGTAGAGCTATTTTATAATATATATTTTTATCCGATAGAGATCTGTCGGAGAGGTTGTTGATGAAGTGCTCGGTTTGTTCCGCCTTCAGACAATAGTTGGCAGTTTTAACTTCGCCTTTTAAGGCTGTACACTTAAATCGACACTTTTGAGACTTTGCACAAAGTTTCTCCCCTTTTGAGAGCTCGGGAAGTCTTCCTACTTTTTGTGGAAGGAATTCTTGATTCAGTATCCTGTTTCTCGAATTTAACTTTTTTAGGACAGATAATGCTTTTAGCAAAATGAACAGGATTACCGAAGAAACTTGTACACAAGTTATGTGCTGGCTAATTTTATCTCTTTTTAAGAGTGCTGTGGGTTTAACCCTTTGAGAGTTCTTGAGAGACCTATTCTTTGAAAGGCTAGCTCAGAACTGAGGGCAGACAGCATGGCTGTAGGCTTATATTAGGCCTTTGTGGCCAAAGTAAAAACAACTTCCCGCATCACGTGCCAATCACAGAAGGGCAGCGTGTGCATCCTGTTTGTGTTTTGAAGACGGAACAAACCGAGCACTTCATCAACAACCTCTCCGATAGATCTCTATCGGATAAATATATATTATAAAATAGCTCTAGGAAGGGGTGATAGTTTAAAGCTATACCCCATCCTGCCATCAGAATGTCAAGCCTCATAGTCCTCAAAGGACCATTTCAAGTAAATCAATGAGGATACGATGTACTCTGTATAAAACCAAAGAGCTAAGCCAAAACCTGCAGTGCTAAGACACTGGCACTTAATATCGGAAAAATCCGAATCTGTGTCAAATTTTCCGACACCACCGGTCATAGCCCTTGAGAGGGCACCCAAACTAAACAATACCTAGTTATTTCTAGGTTCAAATTAAATGACGGTGAATTGGAAACAAATCACGAGGAGAATGAAGATTGCTCCCTCGATTCTCTCATCGAGGCGCTCTGAAAGAGCAAATATTCTATCGAATTAAGACCAGGACAAACTAAAAAGTCCAACTACTGATGAAGCTCAACATCTAAAAAACAAGAGCAGAAACATGTCTAGTTAAAGGTTTTAGAAACCTAACAGAGCAGTACTTCAAAGTATCTGCGGTCTTCAATCCCACCCACAGCACAAAGATGCTACCTGTCTAATTACAAGAAAGAATAGTCGTTAAGAACGCATAAAAATTCAAAAATTGAAACAAGGGACTGCATACGTAGTATCAGATAATGCCACCGCCTACCTATTTTAATTGTTTTTAATTAAATAACACCCCAAGAAAGGGAATTCTGATCACACATATCAGAAACATCTAATTGCAAATTGATACCTTTCATTAAAAATGAACTATTTCAAAATTAGGAAAAGTAGACTAACTCAAGGATGAATTATTTGAAGCAGGGGCGCAAAGCCCGCGTTTTATGAGCAGGTTTCTCAAGGCAAATTTGTAAGTTAAACTTACTGGTCTTACAACAACAGAGCCACCCATCATGGTCGCCTCTTAACATTGCTGCCTTACAACCTCCTCTAACCGACAGGGTGCAAAGTTTGAAAACGAGTAAACCCTGAACGCTGATTCTTTTTCTTTAACCTGAAAAGGTTGCAATTTGCTTCAATAATCGCCTTTTCTTTTGACGGATTTTGCGGCTTCTTTATGATTTCATATCTCGTTTACACAAAACCGAGATTAAGGATGCCTCCATCATTGAAAGATGAGGTCTCTTAGAAGACCTTTTACCTGTTAGGTTTCTCTGGAAAAAAACCTAACTTAGCAATACACAAAAACGTATTGCGGTCTTATCGTACTCCCAAAAGTACTAAGATACTTAACCAGTTTGTCCCTTCACGACACCGGCTCTTACCTCAAACGTCACTTCCTTTCCAAAGCAAAAGTTTTAAGGAACATTTTAGCGGCACATAGGCACCGTTCCAACAGTTTACACTGTCAATATTTGTTGCAGCTATTTGCAGATTGAAATTTTTTTTCTTAATGTTTTTTTCTTAATATTTAGTTTTGTTTTGTTAATTATTTGTTGTTATTTTTTCACTTAGGCCTATGTTCTAAACTTTTTTGTATTTGTTATATCACTTTTCCTTTTACTTTAGTTTACTTTGTTTTCTTTATTTCTACTTTATTTTTTCCTAGTTTTTTTTTTTTTTCCTAGTTTTTTTCTCTCTGTAATTCTGCAAACTTTTATTACAGTGTATCTATAAAGTTTTAGTGCCTCCCCGCTAATAATGTTCAGTAGCTACACTAAAAGTGTATGGTAGCTCTGCTAACCCGTCTTTGGAACCTCTTGTGCACTAATATCCGACCAGGCTCCAAAACGTAACTTCCGTCCTGTGTAACCCTGCTCCTTCCTGATTGGTCGCCTTCTTGCAACCTTGGAAATTCAAAATCAGAGCAAAACACAAACAGGATGCACACGCTGCCCTTCTGTGATTGGCACGTGATGCGGGAAGTTGTTTTTACTTTGGCCACAAAGGCCTAATATAAGCCTACAGCCATGCTGTCTGCCCTCAGTTCTGAGCTAGCCTTTCAAAGAATAGGTCTCTCAAGAACTCTCAAAGGGTTAAACCCACAGCACTCTTAAAAAGAGATAAAATTAGCCAGCACATAACTTGTGTACAAGTTTCTTCGGTAATCCTGTTCATTTTGCTAAAAGCATTATCTGTCCTAAAAAAGTTAAATTCGAGAAACAGGATACTGAATCAAGAATTCCTTCCACAAAAAGTAGGAAGACTTCCCGAGCTCTCAAAAGGGGAGAAACTTTGTGCAAAGTCTCAAAAGTGTCGATTTAAGTGTACAGCCTTAAAAGGCGAAGTTAAAACTGCCAACTATTGTCTGAAGGCGGAACAAACCGAGCACTACATCAACAACCTCTCCGACAGATCTCTATCGGATAAAAATATATATTATAAAATAGCTCTACGAAGGGGTGAGAGTAAATAGCTATACCCCGTCCTGCAATCAGAATGTCAAGCCTCATAGTCCTCAAAGGACCATTTCAAGTAAATCAATGAGGATACGATATACTCTGTATAAAAACCAAAGAGCTAAAACAAAACCTGCAGTGCTAAGACACTGGCACTTAATATCGGAAAAATCCGAATCTGTGTCAAATTTTCCGACTCCACCGGTCATAGCCCTTGAGAGGGCACCCAAACTAAACAGTACCTAGTTACTTCTAGGTTCAAATTAAATGACGGTGAATTGGAAACAAATCACGAGGAGAATGAAGATTGCTCCCTCGATTCTCTCATCGAGGCGCTCTGAAAGAGCAAATATTCTATCGAATTAAGACCAGGACAAACTAAAAAGTCCAACTACTGATGAAGCTCAACATCTAAAAAACAAGAGCAGAAACATGTCTAGTTAAAGGTTTTAGAAACCTAACAGAGCAGTACTTCAAAGTATCTGCGGTCTTCAATCCCACCCACAGCACAAAGATGCTACCTGTCTAATTACAAGACAGAATAGTCGTTAAGAACGCATAAAAATTCAAAAATTGAAACAAGGGACTGCATACGTAGTATCAGATAATGCCACCGCCTACCTATTTTAATTGATTCTTTGCTTCTCTTTTCTTCGGAATTTGAGACGTAGGTTTGATTGCATTGTGAATTCCTTCTGGAATCTCTGATACATAACGGAAGGAAAATACTTGAATATTCCTTCATTTAAAAATCAATTACATCAGTCCTTTTCTAATGCACTAAAAGTGTTTACCATAATCAAACCTAAAGTTTTCTTCTGCTGTGCAAAATATGGCCTTGGCTGACTGACAGTGCAACTAAACCCCGTCCTCGAGTGGCTATGTACACGGTCACTTATTAAAGATCTCAGTTTCCGTACCGTATGTTCAAAACATGCCGAGATTTCAGGACCACCGGGGAGCCGAGTTGTACACACTGTTAGCTACGTGAAAACGAAGAATTTGTCTTTTTCTTTGAAAAACGGCCAGTGCTCTCTCCTTGGTTTTTGATTGGCTATTTTTGCTACATCTCAATCCGAACTTCCGTACATTTCAGTGTGGATCTTTCCACGTACAAATTGTGCGGCTTCTTCGGCTCACCAGGGATTCGAGTGCCCTCGCATTCTGCACTAATAGATTGTGCAGATTTTTCTCAAAAGAAAGAAAAAGTCTTGGTTTCTCATCTAAGTCTCTCCTCGAGGGAATACTTCCCCGCCTGAAAGGTGTTTGTCTTAGGCTATCTGAGACCCAAGGGAAGATTCTCTTTTCTCTGGAAAAGAGGACAATATTGTAATAGACGAGTGATTCTTAGAGAGTCGGGAGAAAACACCCATTAAAAACCAAGAAAGACGGCCATTTATATCTGCATATCTGCAAGAGGCTTAGCTACCGACTAACCTGCAGGTTTACCTCCATGAAAATTCCCATCATGAAAAAATGACATGCAGTCCAAGAACTGCAAGGGGAGCAAAACAACCCTCAAAAGGGCAGTTACCACTTTCTCGGGTGCGAAGACATCCACTCTAAGGCGTCAGCCCAAGTTAGTGCTCACTGAGAGGTCAGTCTTTTCCTTCCATGAGGAGTTCCAAACCACTTGGAATGGAATCTTCTCTGGGGCTAAGGCGGATCCTCTGGGCACGTGGAGTAATGAAACTGGCAAACACACCCTGTTTGGGAAATAAGCGGAACCTAGCAGAGAAGGAAGCGAGAGTTTAATACGTCCGCTTTCCGGGCGGGTCAGATGGAAACCGGCTGTTCAGAAAACTGCCTACGTCAACCTCCACAAAGGAGGGTTCGAGGTTACAAAAGGGAAAACGCCATTTTTTTTTTTTTTTTTTTCAAAATTATAGGGGCCAGTGCTTAAAAAGCACGACTAAACTGTCCCCTTAAAGGTCCCCTACCTGCCCACCAAAGAGTGGCGCCAACTCCTGGTCAAACATACCAAGAATCATCTGATTAAACAATAAGATGATTTGACAGGTTCCTCGTCCTTTGACTCTCATCTGTTTTCTATACTGATCCTCTCTGGCCAAACCCAATGGTTTTGAAGGTAAATGTTGACTCTTAAAGAGTCTTTCTGTACGTGCCCCAAGAGGCTTACTTACGTACAACTTAACGGCTATATAACTTTTGAAAAAAGCGAATCTTAAGCCCATCCGAATACTACTACGGAGTAGAGTAAATACTCCCCTACACCACAAGGTATCATACGCCACACCCCAAGAAAGGGAATTCTGATCACACATATCAGAAACATCTAATTGCAAATTGATACCTTTCATTAAAAATGAACTATTTCAAAATTAGGAAAAGTAGACTAACTCAAGGATGAATTATTTGAAGCAGGGGCGCAAAGCCCGCGTTTTATGAGCAGGTTTCTCAAGGCAAATTTGTAAGTTAAACTTACTGGTCTTACAACAACAGAGCCACCCATCATGGTCGCCTCTTAACATTGCTGCCTTACAACCTCCTCTAACCGACAGGGTGCAAAGTTTGAAAACGAGTAAACCCTGAACGCTGATTCTTTTTCTTTAACCTGAAAAGGTTGCAATTTGCTTCAATAATCGCCTTTTCTTTTGACGGATTTTGCGGCTTCTTTATGATTTCATATCTCGTTTACACAAAACCGAGATTAAGGATGCCTCCATCATTGAAAGATGAGGTCTCTAAGAAGACCTTTTACCTGTTAGGTTTCTCTGGAAAAAAACCTGACTTAGCAATACACAAAAACGTATTGCGGTCTTTTCGTACTCCCAAAAGTACTAAGATACTTAACCAGTTTGTCCCTTCACGACACCGGCTCTTACCTCAAACGTCACTTCCTTTCCAAAGCAAAAGTTTTAAGGAACATTTTAGCGGCACATAGGCACCGTTCCAACAGTTTACACTGTCAATATTTGTTGCAGCTATTTGCAGATTGAAATTTTTTTTCTTAATGTTTTTTTCTTAATATTTAGTTTTGTTTTGTTAATTATTTGTTGTTATTTTCTCACTTAGGCCTATGTTCTAAACTTTTTTGTATTTGTTATATCACTTTTCCTTTTACTTTAGTTTACTTTGTTTTCTTTATTTCTACTTTATTTTTTCCTAGTTTTTTTTTTTTTTTTTTTCCTAGTTTTTTTCTCTCTGTAATTCTGCAAACTTTTATTACAGTGTATCTAAAAAAGTTTTAGTGCCTCCCCGCTAATAATGTTCATTAGCTACACTAAAAGTGTATGGTAGCTCTGCTAACCCGTCTTTGGAACCTCTTGTGCACTAATATCCGACCAGGCTCCAAAACGTAACTTCCGTCCTGTGTAACCCTGCTCCTTCCTGATTGGTCGCCTTCTTGCAACCTTGGAAATTCAAAATCAGAGCAAAACACAAACAGGATGCACACGCTGCCCTTCTGTGATTGGCACGTGATGCGGGAAGTTGTTTTTACTTTGGCCACAAAGGCCTAATATAAGCCTACAGCCATGCTGTCTGCCCTCAGTTCTGAGCTAGCCTTTCAAAGAATAGGTCTCTCAAGAACTCTCAAAGGGTTAAACCCACAGCACTCTTAAAAAGAGATAAAATTAGCCAGCACATAACTTGTGTACAAGTTTCTTCGGTAATCCTGTTCATTTTGCTAAAAGCATTATCTGTCCTAAAAAAGTTAAATTCGAGAAACAGGATACTGAATCAAGAATTCCTTCCACAAAAAGTAGGAAGACTTCCCGAGCTCTCAAAAGGGGAGAAACTTTGTGCAAAGTCTCAAAAGTGTCGATTTAAGTGTACAGCCTTAAAAGGCGAAGTTAAAACTGCCAACTATTGTCTGAAGGCGGAACAAACCGAGCACTTCATCAACAACCTCTCCGACAGATCTCTATCGGATAAAAATATATATTATAAAATAGCTCTACGAAGGGGTGAGAGTAAATAGCTATACCCCGTCCTGCAATCAGAATGTCAAGCCTCATAGTCCTCAAAGGACCATTTCAAGTAAATCAATGAGGATACGATATACTCTGTATAAAAACCAAAGAGCTAAAACAAAACCTGCAGTGCTAAGACACTGGCACTTAATATCGGAAAAATCCGAATCTGTGTCAAATTTTCCGACTCCACCGGTCATAGCCCTTGAGAGGGCACCCAAACTAAACAGTACCTAGTTACTTCTAGGTTCAAATTAAATGACGGTGAATTGGAAACAAATCACGAGGAGAATGAAGATTGCTCCCTCGATTCTCTCATCGAGGCGCTCTGAAAGAGCAAATATTCTATCGAATTAAGACCAGGACAAACTAAAAAGTCCAACTACTGATGAAGCTCAACATCTAAAAAACAAGAGCAGAAACATGTCTAGTTAAAGGTTTTAGAAACCTAACAGAGCAGTACTTCAAAGTATCTGCGGTCTTCAATCCCACCCACAGCACAAAGATGCTACCTGTCTAATTACAAGACAGAATAGTCGTTAAGAACGCATAAAAATTCAAAAATTGAAACAAGGGACTGCATACGTAGTATCAGATAATGCCACCGCCTACCTATTTTAATTGATTCTTTGCTTCTCTTTTCTTCGGAATTTGAGACGTAGGTTTGATTGCATTGTGAATTCCTTCTGGAATCTCTGATACATAACGGAAGGAAAATACTTGAATATTCCTTCATTTAAAATCAATTACATCAGTCCTTTTCTAATGCACTAAAAGTGTTTACCATAATCAAACCTAAAGTTTTCTTCTGCTGTGCAAAATATGGCCTTGGCTGACTGACAGTGCAACTAAACCCCGTCCTCGAGTGGCTATGTACACGGTCACTTATTAAAGATCTCAGTTTCCGTACCGTATGTTCAAAACATGCCGAGATTTCAGGACCACCGGGGAGCCGAGTTGTACACACTGTTAGCTACGTGAAAACGAAGAATTTGTCTTTTTCTTTGAAAAAACCGCCAGTGCTCTCTCCTTGGTTTTTGATTGGCTATTTTTGCTACATCTCAATCCGAACTTCCGTACATTTCAGTGTGGATCTTTCCACGTACAAATTGTGCGGCTTCTTCGGCTCACCAGGGATTCGAGTGCCCTCGCATTCTGCACTAATAGATTGTGCAGATTTTTCTCAAAAGAAAGAAAAAGTCTTGGTTTCTCATCTAAGTCTCTCCTCGAGGGAATACTTCCCCGCCTGAAAGGTGTTTGTCTTAGGCTATCTGAGACCCAAGGGAAGATTCTCTTTTCTCTGGAAAAGAGGACAATATTGTAATAGACGAGTGATTCTTAGAGAGTCGGGAGAAAACACCCATTAAAAACCAAGAAAGACGGCCATTTATATCTGCATATCTGCAAGAGGCTTAGCTACCGACTAACCTGCAGGTTTACCTCCATGAAAATTCCCATCATGAAAAAATGACATGCAGTCCAAGAACTGCAAGGGGAGCAAAACAACCCTCAAAAGGGCAGTTACCACTTTCTCGGGTGCGAAGACATCCACTCTAAGGCGTCAGCCCAAGTTAGTGCTCACTGAGAGGTCAGTCTTTTCCTTCCATGAGGAGTTCCAAACCACTTGGAATGGAATCTTCTCTGGGGCTAAGGCGGATCCTCTGGGCACGTGGAGTAATGAAACTGGCAAACACACCCTGTTTGGGAAATAAGCGGAACCTAGCAGAGAAGGAAGCGAGAGTTTAATACGTCCGCTTTCCGGGCGGGTCAGATGGAAACCGGCTGTTTAGAAAACTGCCTACGTCAACCTCCACAAAGGAGGGTTCGAGGTTACAAAAGGGAAAACGCCATTTATTTTTTATTTTTTTTTTTTTTTCAAAATTATAGGGGCCAGTGCTTAAAAAGCACGACTAAACTGTCCCCTTAAAGGTCCCCTACCTGCCCACCAAAGAGTGGCGCCAACTCCTGGTCAAACATACCAAGAATCATCTGATTAAACAATAAGATGATTTGACAGGTTCCTCGTCCTTTGACTCTCATCTGTTTTCTATACTGATCCTCTCTGGCCAAACCCAATGGTTTTGAAGGTAAATGTTGACTCTTAAAGAGTCTTTCTGTACGTGCCCCAAGAGGCTTACTTACGTACAACTTAACGGCTATATAACTTTTGAAAAAAGCGAATCTTAAGCCCATCCGAATACTACTACGGAGTAGAGTAAATACTCCCCTACACCACAAGGTATCATACGCCACACCCCAAGAAAGGGAATTCTGATCACACATATCAGAAACATCTAATTGCAAATTGATACCTTTCATTAAAAATGAACTATTTCAAAATTAGGAAAAGTAGACTAACTCAAGGATGAATTATTTGAAGCAGGGGCGCAAAGCCCGCGTTTTATGAGCAGGTTTCTCAAGGCAAATTTGTAAGTTAAACTTACTGGTCTTACAACAACAGAGCCACCCATCATGGTCGCCTCTTAACATTGCTGCCTTACAACCTCCTCTAACCGACAGGGTGCAAAGTTTGAAAACGAGTAAACCCTGAACGCTGATTCTTTTTCTTTAACCTGAAAAGGTTGCAATTTGCTTCAATAATCGCCTTTTCTTTTGACGGATTTTGCGGCTTCTTTATGATTTCATATCTCGTTTACACAAAACCGAGATTAAGGATGCCTCCATCATTGAAAGATGAGGTCTCTAAGAAGACCTTTTACCTGTTAGGTTTCTCTGGAAAAAAACCTGACTTAGCAATACACAAAAACGTATTGCGGTCTTTTCGTACTCCCAAAAGTACTAAGATACTTAACCAGTTTGTCCCTTCACGACACCGGCTCTTACCTCAAACGTCACTTCCTTTCCAAAGCAAAAGTTTTAAGGAACATTTTAGCGGCACATAGGCACCGTTCCAACAGTTTACACTGTCAATATTTGTTGCAGCTATTTGCAGATTGAAGTTTTTTTCTTAATGTTTTTTTCTTAATATTTAGTTTTGTTTTGTTAATTATTTGTTGTTATTTTTTCACTTAGGCCTATGTTCTAAACTTTTTTGTATTTGTTATATCACTTTTCCTTTTACTTTAGTTTACTTTGTTTTCTTTATTTCTACTTTATTTTTTCCTAGTTTTTTTTTTTTTTTCCTAGTTTTTTTCTCTCTGTAATTCTGCAAACTTTTATTACAGTGTATCTAAAAAGTTTTAGTGCCTCCCCGCTAATAATGTTCATTAGCTACACTAAAAGTGTATGGTAGCTCTGCTAACCCGTCTTTGGAACCTCTTGTGCACTAATATCCGACCAGGCTCCAAAACGTAACTTCCGTCCTGTGTAACCCTGCTCCTTCCTGATTGGTCGCCTTCTTGCAACCTTGGAAATTCAAAATCAGAGCAAAACACAAACAGGATGCACACGCTGCCCTTCTGTGATTGGCACGTGATGCGGGAAGTTGTTTTTACTTTGGCCACAAAGGCCTAATATAAGCCTACAGCCATGCTGTCTGCCCTCAGTTCTGAGCTAGCCTTTCAAAGAATAGGTCTCTCAAGAACTCTCAAAGGGTTAAACCCACAGCACTCTTAAAAAGAGATAAAATTAGCCAGCACATAACTTGTGTACAAGTTTCTTCGGTAATCCTGTTCATTTTGCTAAAAGCATTATCTGTCCTAAAAAAGTTAAATTCGAGAAACAGGATACTGAATCAAGAATTCCTTCCACAAAAAGTAGGAAGACTTCCCGAGCTCTCAAAAGGGGAGAAACTTTGTGCAAAGTCTCAAAAGTGTCGATTTAAGTGTACAGCCTTAAAAGGCGAAGTTAAAACTGCCAACTATTGTCTGAAGGCGGAACAAACCGAGCACTTCATCAACAACCTCTCCGACAGATCTCTATCGGATAAAAATATATATTATAAAATAGCTCTACGAAGGGGTGAGAGTAAATAGCTATACCCCGTCCTGCAATCAGAATGTCAAGCCTCATAGTCCTCAAAGGACCATTTCAAGTAAATCAATGAGGATACGATATACTCTGTATAAAAACCAAAGAGCTAAAACAAAACCTGCAGTGCTAAGACACTGGCACTTAATATCGGAAAAATCCGAATCTGTGTCAAATTTTCCGACTCCACCGGTCATAGCCCTTGAGAGGGCACCCAAACTAAACAGTACCTAGTTACTTCTAGGTTCAAATTAAATGACGGTGAATTGGAAACAAATCACGAGGAGAATGAAGATTGCTCCCTCGATTCTCTCATCGAGGCGCTCTGAAAGAGCAAATATTCTATCGAATTAAGACCAGGACAAACTAAAAAGTCCAACTACTGATGAAGCTCAACATCTAAAAAACAAGAGCAGAAACATGTCTAGTTAAAGGTTTTAGAAACCTAACAGAGCAGTACTTCAAAGTATCTGCGGTCTTCAATCCCACCCACAGCACAAAGATGCTACCTGTCTAATTACAAGACAGAATAGTCGTTAAGAACGCATAAAAATTCAAAAATTGAAACAAGGGACTGCATACGTAGTATCAGATAATGCCACCGCCTACCTATTTTAATTAATTAATCGCTACCAACTTTTTAGAGTGGAGGGGACACTAACGTTAAAGTCTCCCTCCCCCCGCTTCTTTTGTGACCTGCAACTTAAAAGTTAGGTACAACCCAAAAATATATACATGTAGGTTATAAAAGGTGTGCTCTGCCGATTACGATCGATTTTCTGTATCAATAATTCCTCATGTTTACTTTACAAATCCCCAAAATTTTCTGGCGCTTGCAGTCTCATTGATGTTCCTTCTTCACTTGCATATCAAACATACATTATTCATCGATCTCTATGATTATGTCGATTGATTGTGTGCATAGGGCTGCAGGTGCGGTTATGAAGGAGCACGACATTTAGGAATTTGAAGAAGAGGAATCGTCCACTTCTATGTTTTAATGAAATCTGTAACCTTTAGTGAATAACCAGCCTGGCAGGCTGAAACTGGCAAACGCATTTTAGGGAAACAGAAAATGCTTCGGTGCACAGTCTGCATGAAACTTTTTCAAAAAATAAATGATTTCTAATGCAAATTTCGACACGTGCACATCACACATTCGTATAACGATTCGACCATTTCGTATTTAGATCATTACCAGAGAAGAAAAATCACACTGATATTTGCTATATTAGAGAAGTCAGTCTGGAATTAGAGGTACACCTCCATCCTCTGTCTGTAGATAGTGTATGATGAGGTGTCATTCGAAAGGACATATTTTAATTTTTTTGTGTCAGCAATCTTACACCGGTAGGCTTATGCAACGGTGTCTCAGTAGCACCAGTGGGTACCACCCCCTCCCCCATCGATCTGTGATTTTCCCGCAGTAGACTGATGTGTGCTTTTCATCAGCAGATCAGTTCATGGATTTATCTTACCTTCTTTTAAAAAAAAATTTCTTTACTATTAAACTTTTGCAAAAATCCTTCGCAAACTATCACAATTTTCGTTGTGATTCTATTCACTTATAGTACACCCGGTAAATTCACATCGACTGTATAGTCAGTTGAAGTAATTTCCCACACCATCAAGATCATGTTTTTAAGACTTTGGAGTTTCCTAGTAACTCAAAATATTGAAATATTTAGCACCATTTTGCATTTGGGCCCCTTCTCTTGGGCACCCAGTGGCGTAGCCAGCGACTACGACAGAATGTCAAATTGAGGGGGGGGGGGAGAAAGTGAGGGCAAAGGAAAATGCCGGGGAGCAAAGATTTTCGCGCCCAGCGCGAAACCGAGCGCGAAGCGCGAGGTCTTGCGGGTGGGGTCCAGGGGCCCGCCTTAGGGCCCCTGGTGGGGTCCAGTGGCAAAGTCCCGGTGGGGCCCAGGGGGCAAAGCCCCCGGAGGCTCTGGGGTTGTAGCATATTTCTGGGTGAAAAATTAAGTCCCAGGAGAGGTATATTATTTGATTTTTCGGTTGATCTAACTCCAAGGTTAACAACTTTTTTTTTCTTTGAGAGTATCATTATATTTGCGCGGTGCCACCGAGTACCACTATACTAGTCAATGTCTAAACCAGACTTTTTCATTTGGGTGGGGTGCTGTGGATGGGCAAAGAGTTGAGGTAGTGTTCAGCTGTAATTACACCATCTAAGCAGAACGCAATCATCAGTTGGCGTGCAGCCTAAATAATTGATGGATGTATGAGGGAGAATTAAAAACAATAGAAAAATAGAAGAAGCACGCTATGTACCAAACCGCGAACTGCCAAGACAAGGCAACTTTATATCATAAGTGATATGCGTCCCACATGTAGACTGGAAACACCTTACCCTAACCCGGAAGGATGTAGGCCTACTTCAAGGGCATGTAATTAGAAAACTTTTCGTCAGCATCAATTGCACGTTCACCCAGGAGCCAGTGCACTCCCACCCCCAACACACACATAGGCCACATACACTTCCATTCCATCAATTTTATTTGGGGGAGCAACTGGGGGCAAGGAAAGAATTTGAGGGGGAAATGCCCCCTCATCCCCCCCCCCCCCCGTAGCGCCGCCAATGGGCGTAGCTACAGGGGGAAGGCGGCTTTGAAAAGCATTCGGAAATTTGCCATTTGTGAAACCAGTCTACTGTGTGGATTGACAACTCATGAAATTACGAAACTCCGAATTATCTCCAATAAAAGCTCCTTATTCGTTATTATTTGTTTCAAAAAGGCAAAATTTTCCAGGCGCTTCGCGTGCCGCAAATTGCAATTCTCAAGCAGAAGGGCTCACTCATACCTTCAGTTTGGTAAACTTTTCCGAGCTCTTGAAGTGACAAAATCGGAAATTTGCTGTATGTGACACCATGCAGATCAGTGGCGTAGCTACGGAGGGGGCTGGGGGCTCTAGCCCCCCCCCACTGAATCGTCTATCTCCCCCCCCCCAGCAGCCCCCACTGGCGACCTGGGAAAAAATATATTCACGCTGGCCGATGATAATATTCAATCCGAGCTACCTGGCTACCATGACATAGGTACACTTGCGATAGATCCACTCTGAATGTCGGAATAAATTCAGGTAGACTGTGACAACTCGTCGGGTTTCTGGATGGATAATTTCCTAGCAGATTTGGAGTGGCTGAAATTGGCTACGGTACCTTGGTGTGGCTTAGAGTGTGCTCCTAGCATCTAGCCTGTTTCTATCTCCTGTAGGGATTTTTTTCAATTCCTGGGGATGCACAAATTTATTCCAAAATCATACCTAGTGCGGTGGGTAGGATATTTGAGTCAAATTAGGTTGGAAGGAATTTGCACTTTGCACGGCCATTGCTGCCACTCATAGGCCAGTGCAACAACCAAACCCAAGTTGGGTCAATGCAGTCTCAAGGGTCGCAACCTTACCACTATTACCTCATAGGACATCACTTAGTCCTTGGGAGGAGTGGACAAACCCAGTGGCGCACGAGACGGGGGCAGGGGGAAGACTGCCCCAAATTTCCGCAAAATCTAAATTCGGGCAGGAATTTGGGAAAACTCCGGGCAGCAATTTGGAAAAAAATCGGACAGCGCTTTAATTTTGGAAAAAAGGGATGCTTTTTCAAAAAATTCCTAAATGTGTCCGAAATCTTAGATTGCCCGAAAAAAGGAAAGAAACGTCAAATAGTCGCTTTCATATAGTCGTTTTCATGAAAACCCAAGTCGAGATTCCAAAAAATCGCTACACCTTCGGGCAGTGCAAAAAGCTTTTATTAGTGACTTTTACTTCACTTATAATCACAACACAATGCCCGAAATTGTCGAATACCCAAATTCTTTCAAGCAAATTCCCGAAAATGAAAAGTACCATAGTAAGGGTAACATAGTTACGAAAACTCAAACAGATCAAAAAATCATGGCGCATTTGGGAAGCCTGTGGCTTAAAGGAAACAATCGTTCTTGAGCATGTTTTTAAATGTTGTGCAACACAATACGGTACTCGAAATGGCCGATTATTTTAATAGCTTCAAATCTTTACCGCAAAACAAAAAAAGCTATTTTTAAAGTGACATTTTCATGGAAATTAACAAAGATCTGCGACACATTTGGGTAGAATGTGAAAAAAAGTTTTCACCATCCCCACTTCATACTGTAGTCTTGCAAAAATTGCCCGAAAGGGTCAAATATTTGGGCACAGGTTAAAAAAGATGCTGAGACGTTTTCAAATGCCAAATTAATTCAACGCACGGACAGAAGGGTGTTTAGGTGCAGTGCCCAAAAGTTTGCCATCTATCCTGCTCTAGAGTCGAATACGGACAATGTTATGAAAATCGGGTAATTTGTTTTTCGATACTCTAATGACGCAGTGTGATAATGTCTTCCCATAAGTCTGCTTGAAAATTCTTTAAACACACCTGGTAATGTTACATTTTTCAAAATTAAAATCATATAAAGTCGGAATTTCTTGCAGTCACACAATTTTATCAATATTTATTAAATTAGCCAAGAGACGTAATAGAGTAAAATTCATTAGCATGTTTTCAATTCCATTTTATGGTTTCCCCAGAAAATATGCGGGACCATTTCATCGATTGGTAGTGATACATTTTATCTGGTAATTTTATGATCAAATAGCGACAGCTTAGATCTCCCCCTATAAGCCTGGGAAATGTCATTTTCGACTGTCTCAGGGGTACGATTTTTCGAAATTTTCTGTTCGCTCCGCGCCAACTAATGGTGGCGCTCCGGGTAGATAGTCTTCCCAGCAGAATTTTAGTTTCAAGTGGACATTATTTTCAAACGTAACCTCGAAGTAGCGACTGCTTAGACCCAATATAAGTATAGGAAATGCCATTTTTGACTGTCTGAGGGGTCAGATTTTTCAAAATTTCCTGTACGTTTCGCCCCAACTTATGGTGGTGCTCCACTTAGACCGCTTCATTACAGAATTTAAGTTCCAAGTGAACATTTTTTGCAAAAGAAAACTTAAAATAACAACTGCTTAGACCCCCTATAAGCCTGGGAAATGCCATTTTCAACTGTCTGAGGGGTCGGATATTTCAAAATTTTCTGTACGCTTGCGCCAACTAATGGTGGCGCTCCGCTTAGTCTTTCCGGCTGAATTTTAGTTTGGAGTGAACGTTTATCTGCAATTGAAACTTTCAATAGCGACTGCTTGGATCCCCTCTAAAAGCCTTGGAAACGTCATTTTCGACTGTCTGAGAGGTATGAATTTTCAAATTTTCTGGACGCTCCGCGCCAACCAGTGGTGGCGCTCAGTTTTGACTGTCTTACGGGCAGAATTACACCTTTCGGGCAAAAATCTTCTGTCCCCATACTGAAAAGCTCCCCTACGCCTATGGAAATACCTTACTCATGCGTGCACTGGAACAGCTGCTTGAAATATACAGCAGGATTTTGGATTTGCGATCCTAGGATACATAGTCCAGTGGGGTAATGAACTGAGCTAATCAGTATCTCAAAAGTGTGTTTGAAACTGAGAAAAATCACAAATTTTTCTCACCAGAATTAAAGACATTTAAACCTGGCAAATGCTCTTCCCAGCCATATGGGAGGTGTTAAAATCTAAAATTTTCTTTGTACGCTCCGCGCCAACTGATGGTGGCGCTACGCTTAGATAGTAAACACCAGACTTCCCCCTACAAAAGTATCCCGCCTCCCCATAGCCTCCCCACGAAAAAATCATAGCTACGCTACTGCACCAGATCATCAACTGACAAACGGTAACTACAGTGCTTTTCATAAGTTTCATAAATTTTCTTTCATTAAAATTCCAAATTTTCCCCAATTCAAGCCCTTGACATGAAAAATTAATTTGGGGGATTACTGAACAATTTGCATTTCCTATTGGCAAATCTGGGATTGAGCGGCGACCAAAGATCGTTGTTGCTACATAATGGTATCCAAAGCCTACGAAATGAGGCTCTCCGACGAACTTTCATATATTGGAAAAAGGGCAAAAACGTCCTAGTACAGTGGTGTTCACACTTAAAAAATCGTAAAATATGGATGCTTGCCCATCCTCCTTCCCGCAAAAATGTCTAGCTACGAACATGTTGATACCTTACCAGGAAAGGAGAAAAATGTAGGCCAGATGTCCCCCCCCCCCACCTTGGAAATCAAATTGACGCCCCTGCTCTCTACCCCTCTTTCTTTAGACCCGTGGCAATAACGGTTGTCCGAAGAAAATCTTTCAGCTTCCCTCTCCACCCTTCAGTCGAAAACAGCTTCATACCTTTACGCTTTACGTGTTTAAAGGTTGTTATCTTTTAGTTCTTCCTTGAAACTAGTCCGAATTAAATGTAAAGAGCAGTCCCCCCAAACTTATTTTGAAGAAAAAGCTAAATAGCACAATTTTCGTCTTATTTCTCTTCAAAGCATCTTTCATTACATTTTATGATTTAACTATTGCTTATTCAAGGTAAACCAAGCAGTTATTTCCAGTAAATTTCACATTTGAAGAGAAAAAACATTGTCACGTGACCCTCAACAGCCAATCATGAAACTGGACAGTCTCCTACACTACTTCATTTTGGGAAGACTGATCCTGCCCTCTAAATGAGATGATAATCGTTGACTGCACTTTGTAAACGAAATTTTGCTCGATGGTTCGGCCTTAAAGAATTAATGGGGTACAAGTAGGTTCAGGAATCCTGCTTCAAAAAGGATAATTAAATGACAGTTGTTGTTTTTGTCTTAAACCAAGCCCGGATTAGTACAGCCTTTAAGTGAAAACTATAACAAACTTTAGATTTGTAGCTGTTGTGTTCAATTTTTAGGGTATTTCGACCTTGCTGACATTAATGTCCCAATAACAACGAAAACAAGTAATTATAGGGGTCCTTTTGAGAAGATAGCAGAGAATTTAAAGAAAGTGATTTAATTGTGATTTAATTTCATGAAATTTGTCATGCAAAATCACATATGTCAATTTAATGGTAAACTATTCAAACAGAAGGAGGGTGGAGCAATTGGCGTCTCCCTAGCAGGGGATATAGCCCAAGTTTATATGATTTGGTGGGACCGGGAACTGAAGAAAAAACTTGCAATTGAAGGTATGATATGCCTTCTGTACTCCCGTTACGTTGATGATATATTCTGTGTGATTGAGAAAACAAGTGAGTATGACACAGATATCAAAATCATGGATAAACTTAGTAATCTTGCAAATACTGTTGACCGTAATATACAAGTAACGTATGACTGCCCCAGCCTCAACACCGATGGGAGGATGCCAGTGTTAGATTTGAAAATTTGGGCCGAAAACAAAGTGGATGATGATGGATTCTCATATTCAATTACCCAGCATACCCATTACTCTAAGCCTATGAGCAGTAAACAGGTCATCTGTAAAGATGGTGCTCTTAATATGAAGACTAAGTTACACATACTGACAAATGACCTTGTTAGAATAATGAGGAATTTGTCTCTAAGTCTTCCTGACCATGAAAGAAAAACTGCCATACAACATTTTGTTAACAAGATGCAAAATAGTGGTTATCCAAAATCTTACCGTTATGAAGTTTATTGCAGAGCAAACAAACGCTTCAATAATATAGTCAGCAATGATAGAGATGGGATTGTTCCCATGTTTAGACCTAAAGCATGGGAACGAGAAAGACGTGATAGAGAAAAGGCAAAGAAAAAGTTCAACTGGTTTAAAAGAGGGAAAAACTTAGCTGAAGCTGTGTTGTTTGTTGAAGCCACTCCTAACAGCGAATTACTAAAGAAATGTAAAAGTATTATGAAAGAAATGGAACTGAAGGTGAATGTTGTAGAGAGGGCTGGTACAAGACTTGTAGATACATTAAGTAAATCCAATCCTTTTCCTAGTGTTGTTTGTCTAGACCCTGTTTGTAAATTATGTAGTATAAGGAAAGGTATTTGTAAGAAAAGAGAAGTTGTATATTGTATTCGATGCACTAATTGTAAGGGTAATTTCATGTATGTTGGTGAAACCTCTAGGAGCTTAGGTGAAAGATATGATGAACATTTTTCTAACATGAATGAAACAAACTCTGTCTTTTATAACCACAAAACAAATTATCACAATGGTGAAGATTTTGAATTAGATGTTTGTATTCTTAATTCTCACACTGGGGACCCTATGCGAAGACAAGTGGCTGAAGGGGTATGTATAGCTGAACTTAATCCCTTGATGAATAGATCTGAGGAGTGGTCTACTGGAAGGATTGTCAAGAGAAGCACAAGACTATAGAATGGTCCTCCCTAGGCTCACCAGTGTAATGTTCATTCATCCGTTTCTGATCCTCTTTCATTTTGGCAGCACTCTTGTGCTCCCTTATACTGTACCTCTACAGTTCACAGTGTACTTTAACTAGCTTTTCGTTGTCAGTTGTATTCTGAGGATGGTCGAGGTCAGACCGAAAATTTAAAAGAATATATACTGGAGTAATATGGAAAAGAAAAAATGAATGTCTTCATTCTTTCTGTCTTCCTTATGGTAAATTTAAGAGTCGGCATGGCTACAACTTACAAGAAATCGAAACCTATATCAGAAAGGACTCTATCTGAGGTCAACCAGATTCTTTGGAATTCAAAATTAATTATATCCTTACTCCGGATGATTAAAGTCGGCCGGAATCGACAATGCAGAGAGTGCGGGGAGGGAGAATGGATTACTTATATTGAGGTTCTTCGGGGGGCTCCCTGTTTGGTGCCCCAGGTCGTCTTTTCAGAACTAAAGCCAGGGTGCTTTTCTTGTGATGTGAATTCAGCCCTTGTCTATGATGGGGCGCGAAGTGAGCAGAATGATTTAGAGTTATAGACATCTCAGTAATGAAACTAAATGAAAATTAGGGGAAGGATAGGCCACTCTTAATTTCAGCTGAATAACGGTTGCCCTCTCAATACACTCTTACTGAAGCACAAACATACTCTGGTTTCCTATATAGCCTTTTTCAGGTGACTTTCACAGAGACGTTACCTGTATAGGGGCGAAATTGAAATAAAATTAGACAAAGGGTGGTCCCTTTTCACTACAGATGAATAAGGGTGACCCATGAGGATCTTTGTACTAAGCAAAAACGCACCGTTGGTTTCCCATAGAGTCCTTTTCATGAGATTTTTATAGAGTCCTTATCTGTGATGGGACGTGTAGAACACGACGAAAATAGACTTTTGAGACATCTCATAAAGAAATTAATGGGAATTAGAGAAAGAATGGGCCCCTTTCCACTTCAGCTGGAAAAGAGTGGAGCCCCAGATTAGGGTCAAATAAGATCATCGTCTTTTCAGAAAGCTTGTAGGCACTTGGTCAGAGAAGGGGACCAGAAGACGACCGCCTTCCTGTCTCCCCCTTTCACTAGTTACGCTAGAGCTTCAGCTCTGTGCGGCCCGGGCACTGGTCATAAGTTCCAGTGACAATGGAAGAGGTGTTCTTCACGAAGTAACCCCGAATCCTGAAATATTTAAAACAGGTGCGCGCGAAGCGTGTCGAAAAAACAGCGTTGAGACATTTATTGGAAGAATATCGTTTTTACTTAGTTTTCAATGCAGTGTATGACCTGTTTAAAAAATTATACAACTTAATTAAGTATCACTCGCGAAGCTCTGTCAGTTCCAGTTTGTATTTCTGTAGCAAAAGCAGCCAGACTATATAACGTAAAAAAAAAACTAAGTTCTGGAAAAAAAGTGGGGGAGGGGCAAGTGCCCCCGATCCCGTAATCCCGCCTATGTAGACAACGGTAAGCTATTGTTTTTCGCTCCATCCATGGTTAAACACAGAGTAAGATCAGTCTATAACCTGCCCGGTAGCTTGTAGAATGAGAGGCCTTTAAATGCTTAAACTTAACCCAGGGCGCTGTCAACCAATAGGTTCGAAAATGAGCTGTTAAACCTCGGCTAACCTAACCCAACCCAGGGCGTTGTCAACTTAAGTGACGGGTGAGAGTGATACGCGGAGCGCCTCCATTGGTTCGCCCGTATCGTCCCGCCAGGGGAAATTTCGCTAAAAACACCCTAAGATTGCAGGAAATGACACTTTCTGTGCCCCATTCCTGCATGCTTAGAGTGTCATATTTTTTCTTATCCTGAAAACTTTTAAGGAAAAAATTTGTTCACCAAAAACACAAAAACGAAAAATTGGAAACTCTGTGGGGTATGTATTGCTGACAGCCTTAAATTGAATATAAATATAATGGTTGTGTATCGAAAAACGGAAATTGTGATAATTAAATGAGGGAACATTTCGTTCACGATGCTTTGATTACGTTCAACTATTTATTAGCAACGTATTATACAATAGTGAATCAAGTTGATGAACATAACATTAGCTCAACAATACGTAGGAAACAATCTCGATGATGGTATCCTATACTCCGGTCCTATAGCCTGTCAGTGTTGCGCAGTATACGTTGAACTGATCAAAATATCCTGCACGTGTACCAGCGAACATTCACGCTGCTGCAGAGAGGACATTTCTGCGGAACGCGAGTCAAGCGCGCTTCATGCTGCAGTGACATAGATGAGATATGGGAAATACGTTGCATGAAAATACGAGTTATGCATGAGAAATGTTTCACGATAACATAAACGGAGAAAAATTTAAATAAATAGGAAAAGGAAATATTTCGTCAACTTGACATTTCACCAAATTCCAAAAGATTTCCCCAAATTTTTTTCCAGGGTGGGGGGGGGGCAACTTGCCCCTACCCCCTGCCCCTTCCCATTGGCTACGCCACTGCCCCGTGACCTTAAACTACTTTCTCTCTCGTTGTTGTGGTCAAATTTTCTGGTAGCTACTCGCAGTTTTGAGCTCCGCGTGAAACAGTAAAGATGGGTGACAGCCGCGCTCTTCGTCTGGGTGCAAAAGGACCCAAGCAACGGTGAAAGGTCAAAATAACCTTTGGAGTGTGTTTACTGCAAAGCTGATGCCGCTGTTTCTGCGTGTGTCTCTGCGTGTAAGAACAGCCCCGTGGTGCAGATAGTTTAGATTAACCCTTTACCATTGTGCTCCGATCGGAGCATATTTGCGCACCTCGGGAGTGGGCGGAAAAGTGGACGTGACACGCCCCGCAACAGTTTCCGTAGACTATTGACCCCGTGACCTTAAAGTATTGTCTCTCTCGTTGTTGTGGCCGAATTTTCGGGTAGCTACTCGCAGTTTCGAGCTCCGCGTGAAACCCTAAAGATGGGTGACAGCCGCGCTCTCCGTCTGGGTCCAAAAGGACCCAAACAACTGTAAAGGGTTAATAATATGTCCTTTTTTTTTATAGTACCAGCATTTGCTATTACAAATCACCTACTATGGGCGTTTGGTTTTTTCTGGGTCTTTTCTGGAATGACGGCAAGCGTGGCACCAACGTGGGGTGACCCATGCGTGACCTACCATGGGAGAGATGATCCAATTTCGTTGGGGAGCCGTCATCCATACGATAATGATGTTAGCCCGATAATCTTCAGTTTTCCCCAACGATCTTGTTGACTTTGCTTACAGGAAGACCAAATTATTCAAGCCTGTTTGCAAACGAGCATTAGTTCTTGATGTTTTCAGCAATATGCTACACCCCTAGTGTTTATTTGGGCTGTGAACACCTGGTAGGAATATCAAGGTCTGTTTCTTGCGGTTTTTTATCGTTAAAAATGTCATGACATTTAGTTTCAGGGAACAGAATCTCTCAATGGAAAACAAAACGTGCTTCTCCTTTGAGTAATTTTGGGTTTACAATATTTAGTTTTTCACGGCTTGTGATATATTTCCTTTGACCAAAGAGTACAGCATGAGGCTCTTCACTTAATATTATAAACATTTTATGAGAGTGTGAGGTCTTTACTATTCTAAAGCTTGAGATATTTTATGTTTTTTTTTGTTTAAAGGTCTCGTCCTTTAGCCACCTTACAAGACCGTCGACTTCTATTAAAAACAATGGGTTCCTCCCCTTAAATATGATAAACAATATACCAAATATGAAGGGTTATTTTATTCCTTTCTCGAGATATTGTCTTAACCAGGCCAGGATTGTGTCACGGGGAGGGGGTGGTGTCATTGGGGTTGGGGCTCGACATGAGGGAAAAGTCTGAGGATAAAGAGAAAAACTCGCCGTTTTAGGTGTTTTTTGCATTGCAAGGTTGGGTCATGGAGGGTTCTGACCCCAACTCTCCCCTGTGGCTACGCAACTGGTCTTTACCCTCCACTGCTAAGGCTTCCAACTTTTGTGAGATGATACTAGTTAACATATGGGCTAAAAATAAATTTGCTAACATGTACGCCAATTGCATATTTACCCAATTTCTCTCATGTGGTAACCTCACACAAAACAAAAGCAGTTGGGTTGAATTTCTCCATTGCAATTAAACCAGTTACCGAGATAACAAAGATGTGATGTACCTCATGGATTAATCATGGGCCCTCTTGTTTTTACAACCTATATATTATACCTGTTGGTAATATAATCCGAAAACACAATTTGTCTTTTCACAGATACGTATCCTTTCACCCTAGAAGAACAAACGGTCCCCTAGTTGCTCTCGAAAGACCTGAAAACTGCATTTTAGTAACAGAGTAACAAATTGAAATTGAATGTGAATAAAACCTCCTTTAGCTTTGATCAGGGAGCTGTGATCCAAATATCAGCTCCCTGCTTTGACTGTTGGCAATACTCTCATACATTTTGCTAGTTCATTTAGAAATCGTGGTGTTATGTTTCACAGTTTCTTTACTAGTCTATTCAGGTGCAGGCCCTTTGCCGAACTCTAAACACCAACTCAGATATATTGCCCGCATAAGGAACCACCAAGATGAGGATTCGTGAAAACATATCGTCTGGGCATTGATTACTTCACGCCTTGATTATGGCAACTCACTTCTTTTGGGAACGACGAAGGCCCAATAATATAAATACAACTTGCTTGCTTGAAAGCAACAACTGGCTTGCTTGCAAGTGAGGAAGGAGTGATGTGGCCCCACCTCTGTACCTTTTTCTAGGCTGTTTTTGTTCTTTTGGGTTGTAAAGGGAAAGATAATTCAGAGGACAGGGAACCCACCTGTGAGTCCTCTCCAGTCAAACGTAGTATATCAGTATAAAGCATAAATACTCTAAATAATAACAGCCAAGAATTTAGTAACAATGATGTTGAAACTAATATGATCATTAAAAGTAAAATAAAAGGACTTTTTGTTAATACTCGGGGTCTAATTAAGAAGATGCCCTATCTTGAAGTTCAAGTTAGTTTACTTGATCCAGATTTCTTTGGTAGAACTAAAAGTTGGGCAAAGAAGAATAAGCATCCTGACAGTGAGCTAATGTTTAGTGGTTACACAATGTTTAGAAATGACAGAAAACAGAACGAAATCCAGGGGGAGGATGTACACTTTATATACAAGGACAATCGTGATAAAATACCCAAGAACTACAGACCCATTTCAAACTTGGCTTTTACCTCTAAACTTATCGAGGAAGTGATTTGTCAACAGATGTTAGCTCATCTTACTGCGCATGATCTTGAGGATGCATACCAGTCTACATACAAGAAAACACACAGCACTGAAACTTGCCTATTGTGGTTATTGAACAAGCTTTTGACTCAATTGGACAATCGTCAAGCTGTTATTCTTACCTTTCTTGATTTATCGGATGCGTTTGACACAGTCGACCACGGTATTTACATAAATAGACTACAACACACTTTTGGTATTGAGAAGGATTCACTTGATTGGTTTAAGTCGTATCTCACTGATCGTAGCTCATGTGTCAAAATAAATGATTACTTTTCAGACCCCATTGTTTTAGACTGTGCCCTACCACAAGGGTCAAAAATAGGTCCTTTAGGTTATAGTCAGTATACTAAGCCTCTTAGGGCACTTTTGCAATCCAATCAAATAAGTACCACATGTTTGCTGACGACACAACTTTGGAGACTGGTTTCAACCCTCGTTCTAAAGATGACCAAAACAATGCTGCAAACAAAATTGCCAAAACTTTTAGTTGTATTGCTTCTTTGATGTCAGCAAAAATGAGCTTCAGTTAGACGCTGATAAAACAGAACTTTTAATTATTGCTAGTACTTTTAATGAATAGTTTATTGATAATGATCAATTATCTCTTGATGGCGATACTGTTTATCGCTCCTCTGTTTCTCGTGTTCTTGGGGTAATGGTTGACTCTGTCTTGAATATGGGTGCTCACATAACAAAGATTTGTTATTTTACCTACGATGGATTCGTGACGTGAGACCTCGGATTAATGAGACTGCTGCCAAACATGTCTATGCACTGATTATCAGTAGGCTTGACTACTGTAACAGTCTCCTTATCAACCTACCCAATAAGGACATAAAGCGTCTTCAACGTGTCCTCAACAGTGCCCCTTGGGCATAAGGCGGTCACCTGATGAAACTATACAAGAAAAGTAAATTGCTCTTCATTGGCTTCCAGTGAAACGAAGAATCAAGTGCCTTATTTGTTTATAAGTCCCTTCATATAACCAGGCACCCTATTATATTGCTGATCTGATTACACCATATGTCCCGCTCGCAATCTTAGATCTTCCAACCAATATCTTCTTGCTGAACAGGCAACAAATCTGTTGTATGACACTAGAGCCTTTTAGAATGCAGGACCTAAATTGTGGAATGATTAACCTCTTGAAATCAGACTAGAGCCTCTTTTGCCAAAATTCAAGAAAATTTTTAAAGCTTACCGCTTTAGTGAAGCCTATCATTAATTCTTCTGATATTTTAGAAACGGTGCACATGTTGAATTACATTTATGAATAGATAACGTGGGCTCTGTGCTCTGTGGGATCAACTTCTCATTATGTGGCAGAGGTCTGACAAATGGCCTCAATGCGGAGTCAGGCCTCGAAACCTAAAGCTGAATAAAATCACTACTTTTGGCAGCTGAACATCCAACGTAAGTGAAATTGTTTAGACGTCTTAGTCGTAATTGAGAAGTGAGATGCTTCAAATTAATCATGCATGCATGTAGTTTGTATGTTAAACACAAAAGCCAACCTTACGGTTCTCCGTCCCGTTTGTCTTTTCTTTGGCTAATTTTGTGGTAAAACCGTTTGGTGTGAGTGAATTATAATGTACTGCTGTGTAGTTTTTGGAAAAGTTATCAAGCTTGCGCTTGTTGTGGTTACGTTTGTGAACGAGATAAGCAGTGGTTGAATCCCGTAGTTAGCATAGGATCATTATTAGGGTGTTGGCCATGTTATGTTCCTCTGTCAGAGGTCACTAGGTCATGTTCGTTTGGTTCCCCGAAAGAGTGCGCTATTACAGAATAGTTCAGGGTTGTTTTATGTATTTGATAAAGTTAAAGGGGAATTGCTGATGAAAAGTGGGAATAATCTGTGACATCCAAGGAACATTAAGTAACCATTTATTATATTATTTTCTCTTTATGTTTTCCAGTAAACCGCTTTAAACCGAGTAAGAAATTCTCAATTCACCAAGTTGAGACACAAGACGACCCAATAAATATTTAAAAGCAAGACGAATATTGTTGGTCATTATATCGGTTTGCGCGTTTCCGCTGTTGGCCTTATCATGTAGTTTGCGAAGATACTACATCAGTTTACAACTGCAATGGATCAAGGTGAAGGGAGTACGACATACTTGAAGCATCTAACAGCAAGCCGCAAGGGGATGATGAATCGAAGTATACTTTGTCTTCCCGAGCATCTGTCAGTGGATCGAGTACAACATCAAGTGTGCAACTCAGAGAAGCAAGGGTAAAACAAGAGCTTGCTAAGCTAAGGAAAGAACAAGCCATGAAGGAAAAGGAGTTAAGAAGAAAGCAGTTCGAGATTAGTGAAGAGAGCGAACAAGTGAAAATAGACAGTGAGATGAAGAATGCAAACATAGACGCTCCTATGTGATAAGAAGAAGTGGACGGTCAAAAAAAGGTTCTGCCGATGTACCACAAATACCAGCGGAAGTACAAGAACAACTTGACTTGCCTGGGAGAACAGAAGAGTGGTACCAAAATGGACGAAGTAGTTTTCCAGAAACCAGTCCTGGGACCTATCCACAAGTAACGGGCACGGCACATACTAGTAATGTTAATTATAATGCTTATTTGACACATGTAAATAATGGTACGCCTAATCCTAATAATCAGCCTTTGCTACAAGATGCAATGTTTAATGTCAATGAACCTTCCTAAACCAGATATTCCAAAGTTTTCTGGGGACACAATAGACTATTGGGGTTTTATTAATACCTTCGAAGTGAATATTGCTAAGCGTTTAAATGATGAGCGTTTAATATTGTTTTACCTGATGCAGTTCTGCACAGGTAAAGCACGCACTGTAATTGAGAATTGTATCCTGCTAGACCCCACTTCGGGATATGGGCGCGCCAGAGAAATTCTGCACTACCAGTTTGGTCGCAGCTATATTGTTGCCCAGGCGCACATTAACAAAGTAACAAATCGTAGCCCCATTAGGTCCAGTGACTCCGAAGGTCTGTGGGATTTGGCAAGAGACATGATACATTACCAAATGACACTATCTCAGATGGGCTACACGGTTGACTTGAGTGCCACTGACAACATGCTGAAAGTCAAAGAGTTGTTACCTGTCCATACCCAGTCAAAATGGACTAAGATGGCTTATCAGCTGATGAAAACCCAGACAAGGCCTAACTTTTCTCACATGACAGAATTTGTCGAAGAGCAGGCTAGGGTGGCTGCTAATATGAATGGTAAACATGTAGGCAGATCTCAGAAGCCACACAAAAAGAGACCAGGTCGACATACTCTACCCAAGACGAAACAGGTGACACAGCAAACAAGAAGAAGTGCCAGCTATTCAATAAAGAACACGACTTAGAAGAATGTCAAGATTTTAAGCAGAAACCTCTTGTACAAAGACTTACATTGGTAAAACAGAAGGGATTGTGCTTCAATTGTCTGAAGAAATCACACACTGCCAGAAATTGTAGGTGGCAAGCGCGTTGCAGCAAAGAAGGTTGTAACCAAAAACACCACACCTTACTACACTCAGAAAGAAGATCGAGTTCTGAGTCCACTCAACCAACCCCTGGTCAACAAAATGGCCCCGGCCAACTAAAAGAGGTAGTGGTAAATTCTAACCAAGTTGGGTCAAATCATGCTTAGAAACGTCGAGTAAGTCTCAAGGTCTTACATGTAAGATTAAAGTATCAAAGCATGGAGGTAACAACTTGGGCTTTACTTGATGACGGCAGCGATGTGTCACTATGCGACCAAAGTCTGGGGGACGAGTAAGGCTTAAGAAAAGGTTACGGTCATTTAATTTTACCACAATTAACAGCCTCGGGGTAAGTAAAAAGTTTATGGAGGCCAATATAATCGTGAAGGCTATGACTGGTGACGGAGAGATCAGCATCCCCAGGGCCTTGACAGTAAACCGCTTACCCATTTCCGACCGAAGTATTCCCCAGATTGAAGATGTTGACTCGCGGCCTCACTTAAAATGGATCAACCTTCACACGGCTGACAGAGCAAACATAAGACTCCTAGTGAGCAGTGACATTCCCGAGGCCTTCAGAATGCTAGAACAACGAAGAGGACATAGAAAAGAGCCATACGCTATACATCCCCCCTTGGATGGACATTTATGGGCCCGAAATCAAAGACTAAGCAAGACACCTTCCAGGTGAACAACATTCTGTTAGATGATGCCCTTCATTCTCAAGTGAGAAGATTCTGGGAGCCAGTTTGCACACTCAAGGCTCCGTCAACTGGAAAGGAGACTGCGGAGAGATGAGACACTCCAACCATGAAGGATTATGTTGAGAAGGGATATGCTAGAGAGGTTGAAGACAAACGACAGACCGAAGCTGGGCCGGTATGTTATCTCCCAAACCATCCTGTTAAGCACCCCATGAAACCCGAAAAGTTCGAGTAGTATTTGACTGCGCGGCGAAATAAAAAGGGGTGCTTCTCAACAGTCAAATGTTGCAAGGGCCTGACTTTACGAACAAGCTGGTGGGCGTCCTGGTGCGTTTTCGCCAAGAAACAGTGGCAATTGCTACCGACATAGGAATGTTCCATCAAATTAAAGTGCTCCTAAAAGATGCTGACGCATTGAGATTTCTATGATGGAAAAATGGCGACATGGGAAACCCACCGCATGTGTACAGAATGGAAGTTCATCTATTTGGGGCTACATCCTCGCCCAGCTGCGCAGGCTATGCACTCCGGAAGACAGTAGAAGATAATGCACAAGATTTTCAAGAAGATGTTAAGCAGGCTGTGTTCGATAATTTTTATGTTGATGACTGTCTTAAGCCCGTCTCAAGCGTTGAAGAAGGAAAACGGCTTATCCACATGCTATGCGAGCTATTGAAGACGGGTGGGTTTAAGCTTACGAAATGGGTGAGCAACAGCAAGGACTTACTATCTATGCTACCGTCATCGGAAAGGGTTACATCAGTCATCGACCTCGACTTGGACCACTTACCAATCGAGCGGACTCAGGGGGTTTGGTGGGACCGGGATACAGATAAGTTTCGATTCAAAGTGTTGCCCGAGGATGCACCCTTGACAAGAAGAGGTATCCAATCGGCAACCAGGTCCTTGTGCGACCCATTAGGTTTGGTAGTCCCATTTTTCTTGAGAGCCAAGATACTATTCCTGGGGCCCGTTCCACAAAGAGTTACGCACAATCTTAAGTATGATTTACTGTTGACTTAGGTATGGGGAATCAAACTTAAGATTGTGCGTAACTCTTTGTGGAATGGGCCCGAGGACTTATGTGCTGCTGGCAATGGTCAGGACAATCATGTGGGAGAAGAAGAGCCCCGACGATGGCAGAACTGGAACTGAGAATTACCAAGTTTAACATCAGTTCAGGTGGATAGGTGTTACAAGGTGACGAAAACCAAAGAGGGAGGATTTGAACTCCATATATTCTGTGATGCCTCAGAAAGAGCATAAGCAGCATGTGCGTATTTGAGGAGCGCTACAGAAACTGTCAATGTCATTGTTCGTTTTTGATGGGAAAGACACCGTTAAGCCCGTTGAAGAAGCTGACGGTCCCCCGAATAGAACTCTGTGCCGCTGTGCTCGCTGTGAAATTAGGTCAGATTGTTCAGGAAGAAATAAGGTTGCCACTGCATAATATTACTTACTGGTCCGATTCAACGTCGGTGCTTCAGTACATTAACAACGAGAGTAGAAGATTTAGAAGCTTCGTTGCAAACAGAGCCGCAAAGATTTACGAACCAAGCAAGAAGTCGCAGTGGAGACACATCGATACAGCGAGCAACCTGGCAGACGATGGGTTCCGCGGGCTATCAGCGAACAGCCTCGGACGTTGGTTAATGGGACCAACATTTCTTCAAAGGGATCAGGACGAGTGACCCACTTCGCTGGCAGTTCTTAGCAAAGACGCAATGGCAGACGAATTGAAGGACGATCCCGAAATAAAGAATAAGAAAGTTTTTGCAGCTACTTCAGCCGATATCGTACGTGAACTGTTTCTGCGTGGGATAGCCTGAAAAGAGGAGTGGCGTGGATACTCCGCTTTAAAGTAATCCTGAGGTCAAAGGGGTCTACCACAAAAACCAACAAAGGGATCTCACAACTCAAGAACTAAAGATGGCAGAGAATGCAATGATTGAACATGTTCAAAGAGAGTCCTTTCAGGTCCAGTTTTTAGGTAAAACAACAGGCCTAATGACCTTAAGCAGAGACAAGGTGGGACGCCTCTTGATTCAAAGAGGAATTGAATGGGAATTCAATCCTCCCGGGGCGAGCCACATGGGTGGAATCTGGGAGAGAGTGATCCGCTCAGTACGGAAGATTTTAGGAAGTCTGCTGAATCAGCAAACCATAACTGATGAAGCATTATCAATTTTAATGACTGAGGTAGAAGCCGTATTGAACGGGAGACCACTCACTCCCCTGAGTATGCTTCCTAAGGACGAAGAACCATTGACCCCGAACCATTTGGTGTTGCTCCGAGGAAGCTCTTATTTGTCACCTGATATCATTATGAAGGAAGATGGCTACAATCACAGACGTTGGCGGTAAGTTCAGTATCTTCCGGATCAATTTTGGAAGCGCTGGATGAAGGAATACCTCCCTCTGCAACAAACCAGGCAGCGCTGGACAAGGCCGAAGGAAAATTTTGCCGTTTGTGATCTGGTGCTCGTCGCTGATGATCACTCTCCGAGGGGGCACTGGGCACTTGGGTTGGTCGTAACAATTAACCAGACAAAAAGGGCTATGTCAGGCAGGTGGAGGTAAAGGTTGGTCCCAAGTTTTTTAAGAGACCAATATCCAAACTTTGCTTTTTCGAGGCAACGGTATCGCGTTCTTAGATACTGTGCGCTGTGCATGAGACATAGCCAGGTAAGAACAATGCCTTATATGGTACTCTTTTCCACATTATGCTATCATGAAGAATGGTACGAAGTTACTAAAATTGTGATGCAGGTTTAAAAATCTCGTAATAACCGCAACGTGTATATACCTTTACTTTTACCTTTTAATACATTTACTTCAAGCAATCAGTGATTGCAGGTTCAATATTATTTGTTAGGGAGAAATATGCTTTCAATGTCAACATACCGAATGCCGCTGTAAAGGAGAATGTCTTAAAGGGGTTACGACATTGGGGCCGGTTATATAACGGTATGACAGTTTGTAAAGCGCCACCAATCTGTTACATAAAAATTCACGATTTACAGCATAAGTTGCGTTAAAAGATGGTCCGAAATTGTTTGGAGTTTAAAAATGAATATACCTTGTTTCCGTGGTTATCAAACAGTTGGAAGGTCTATTTATGTTTCTACCTTACTTTTTGATGGGGATTAGGTTATGTTTACCAGTTATTGTTCTGAAAGTTTGAAGTAAATTTTGTCTAACTTTTATCAGGACCACACATTTCCATTGTGTATCGGTATGTAGTTTGTATGTTAAGCACATAAGCTTACCTTATAGTTCTCCATCCCGTGTATCTTTTCTTTGGCTAATTGTGGTTGAACCGTTTTGCATGAGTGAATTATAATGTACTGCTGTGTAGTTTGTGGAATAGTTATCAAGCTTGTGCTTCTGTTGGGTGAATGTAAAGTGTATTTAATGTGCAAGGGTGATCTCAAAGAAAGGTTACGTTTGTGAACGAGATAAGCAGTGGTTGAATCCCGTAGTTAGCATAGGATCATTATTAGGGTGTTGGCCATGTTATATTCCTCTGTCTGAGGTCACTAGTTCACGTTCGTTTGGTTTCCCGAAAAAAGGCGCTATTGCAGAATGGTTCAGAGTTGTTTTATGCATTTGATAAACTTAAAGGGGAAGTGCTGATGAAAGGTGGGAATAGTCTGTGACATTCAGGGAACATAAAGTTACCATCTATAATACTATTTTCTCTGTATGTTTTCCAGTAAACCGCTTGAAACAGAGTAAAAAGTTCTCATTTCACAAAGTTGAGACACAAGACGAGCCAATAAATATTTAAAAGCAAGACGAATATTGTTGGTCATTATTTCGGTTTGCGCGTTTCCGCTGTTGGCCTTATCACGTTATTTGCGAAGATACTACATATAATAATAAATTACGGTGTAAAGAACTGGTAGAAAAGACTGAGATTTGTGGGTTCACTAACACAAAGATGTACAATTTGCATAGCAATTTACTAAATAAAAATTTATTTAACACAAAACTCACTCGGTAATAGACACTTAAGTATGGACTTAATTCATTGACGTCAGCATGAAGTTGCTTCAGATGGCAAGCAATAAAGCTACATACGACTGGTACAGATACAAAATGAAATCTTTCCACGAGCACATATATTTAAGAGCATATTTAACTGGTACATATGTTAGCTGTTTGCATCAGCTAATCGTGGTGGTGAAGGTTTTGTTGCTACGTGCATATCTGTGCCGAGGGCGAAAGTTTTGTTCTGTGATATCACTTGCAGAAAGTCTCCTGAAGTCAGTTTAATTATTTGATTGTATTTACTGTACCTAACGAGAAAAAAATTGAACGAATCTGGATGTAGAGATCAGTCCGTACAACATATTAGATCATCACTGTAAAAATCTCAATTTTACTCCCACTCTGAATTCCTGAATTTCTGAAGACTCGTATTTTCTGGTCCACCCGGAGGTGCTTCAGATGGCCCAAGGGCCGGAAAAAATGAGTCAAAAACACACCAATCCCCATGATCAGTGAACACAAAACCGTCAGCAACAGCGCCACATCTCGACCTGGCAAAACTTGGAAAGCTTGGAAAACTCACACTCGACTCTATTAATATAATAAATGGATTAAAATGCATTGTAGTAGACGGATCTAATCCATATGGCGTTACAGAACAGACCATGTTGCTCTCATGAGATTAGCACCTATAGTGTTTCATCCAGAAAGCCCAAAGACTTAGTGATTCCTTGCCGAAAGAGAACTCTTTTATTTCATCTAGACTCCAAATTGCTATGATGATAGCACCCCTACAGTGTTCATCATAAATTTCGCGATTACAAGCAATTTAGGAGGTTTATAGGGTTCTTCCTCTCAACATGGCAAATCCATAAACAAAATATGAAAAGTATCGGTCATTCCTAACTTGAGATATCGCGATAACAAGCTTTTCAGACTCTGACCTCTGGTGACCTCAAATGACCTTTGACCTCCACCAAAAACAATAGGGTTCTTCTTCTTAACATGACAAATCTATATACCAAATATGAAAAGTGTTGGTCATTCCGATCTTGAGATATCGCGATTACGAGCCGTGTCACAAACACATATACACACACATACATACACACACACACGACATCACCACCACATAGATTCCTTGCCTGCCTTCGGCAAGGAATCAACTAGCACGAGCACAATGTAGCAATGAACACATCATTGCCTCAACATCAATGAATGATTTTTTGTATTCGTATACCAGTAAGAAAGCCCCAAGGAGTGTTCTCAATGCGCATTTCCTTATAGTACCTTAGTAGCCTCATTGCTTTCCCTCTGCTATGATGACGATGTAACGTCAATTCACAAAGTCTATACGTACGTACTGGCAAATTGTTTCTTAATATTCGTATTAATAAGCTTGGCGTAAAACAAAATGTGCAAATGCATATTTGCAAAGTTGATTTCCTGATCAAAACTGTGAAGCAAGCGGTTCCATTATTCACACAGAAAAGATGTACAGACTAGGTAGTAGAACAACTTTATGCAACCCAAATTGGAACGAAATTGAAACAATGTAATGAAATTTGAATTCTTTACTTGAGGGTGATACTGTCTTTAGGTAAACCAAAATGTAACGCTGATACAGTTTCCTAAAGAACATTCATTTGGCCTTACAGTTGTTCAAGCTGACGGTTCTTCGCTTTATTTTGCATCATATGTTATTTTGCCGCCTTAAAAGATTGAAGGGTTCAAGGTCACATCCAAGTTTTGATGTGTAAAAATGGTACTTATTCTAATGCATTTTGGTGAAATTTGCCTTGAAATGTGAAAAGCGTTATCAAGATATGAGCAAATAAAGTTGTCACACTTTCAACAACTAGAGTAGCTAAGCTACTATTGCTCAACCTTTCTGATGTTATCAGTATTTTATTCATTAATCTTGAACAAAATCATAGTGCTCTAGTTGGGCGGAGCAGCATGTGAACACTGTTCACCTAGCAGTTGAACTGTGTCAGGGATAAATCTCTATAGCTAGTTCACCCCCTTAAGATGTACCGGTACTTCAAGTCAAATAACTCAAAAATATATATATTAAAGAGCATGAAAAGTGAATGCAAACAGTCAAACCTCAATTTTATAGGGAATTACTGAGCTGAGACATAAAATGTTGAAGTTTATTCTGTTGAAACAAATTGGTATATTGTGCAACACTGAAATTTCTGACTTTCTAGTTGTACAACTCACATAAAATTGGAATCGTTTGAAAATTAAAAATGTTTCTATTATGACCTTGAACACTCTTGTTTCCTTCCATAGCATATTAAATCACCCCATAAGAGTGAGAATGCTTTCACACCTTGGTACAAGGGTGCAGTAACTTTTACAAAAACAAAGAAAGACAAAGATAGTAACTTTACTTATAGTTCAACAATGAAACCACAAATTATTGTGCTATGTACCATTTTCAATTGAATAAACTTCAGCCTTTTATATCTCAGCTCAGGAATTCCTATGAAGATGGAAGTGGGCTAAAAGCACTAATTTTTCATGCTTTTTAACAAATGTTTTTTTGTTTTTTTGTAGAACACTTGAAGATAATACTGCCTATTAGGGCAGGAATCTGAAACTTAAGTCATGGCACAATTGACCAGTTTATGTAGGATAGTGGCATTAGGAATGAAGAAAGAGAGGGTTCCCAAATGTCTCTCCCCCCCCCTCTCAATCCATCTCTACCTTCCAATCATTTTCACCTGTTTCCTCTCCTTCCCTCACTCCCTCCCCAGCTCACTCCTCTGTGAAATTTGTAAACAAAATGTACAGGATTGGAAGAAATTTCAATGCACCATTCATTTTAAGGCTGATAGGAAATGCTGATTTGTGTCCCTTCAAATTGACATTTCTCCAAATTGTAACATGTAACAAGTTCATACTGTATATCCACCACTACTCCAGCTTGACCAGGGAAACAAACTTGGTGATGAGCCAAATAGCACTACAGTGACCCCACAGTGTGGCAGTGTCCTCACACAGCAAGGAGAGATCTGTGTACTGGCAGCTTCATGGTAATAGACACTTAAATTACTGAAGGATAAGTAATTAGCTGACTGGGAACCAATGGTGTGTACACAATAGACACAGGCAGTTACAAAAATAGGTCTACTGTACGGTACATGCTAACAATGCCTCCACTAGGAGTGTGTTTCATTAAATTTTGCCTTGAGGCAAAAAAAGATGAAAATGGCAAAGAGTTATAACCACTTTTCTTTAATTTTTCTTGTAGTTTAGAAGGAAATCTGTTGCCCCATGAATATGAAACCCGTACAGAAAATTTGAGGAAAATCCACTGGCAATTACAGAGGCTGAAACCTTTAAAAAAGTGGGACTGACATTTTTTGTGAGACAGACATTTTTACCCTCTACAGCATAACATAAGCTCTACCACCTTTGTGGGTTGAGCTAAAAAGGGAACTTGAAGCAAGCACATTTGATATCATATCCTCATATTAATGGTATAGTCTTTTGTTTTTCTTAAAACTTTACAGCTAATTTTCTCCTCAATATCCCCTTAATATCAGAATGGGGTTGCATAAATGACAACTTTAAAAAATTGCATTCCCTACAGGGATATCCTATTTTCATTAACTTCAAGGTCAACACAACAGTCTGACAAAAAAAAAAAAGGAAAAAGAGCATTCCTTGTCAACGCGAGGAAGCGATATAATCCCTGATGCTCACACTTCACTTTGGAACAGAAATTGGGTGACTTAATTTACTTTTGTCTCGATAAATTCATTTCCGATATTAGTGCAAGTTTCACCTGATTGTATAGATTTGGTTCTTCTTTAGTTTCACAATTTGTTATTTGCTTAAACTTTTACTATGCAAACCATTAGCAACGTATATTTATTCCAAAGAATTACGAAGTGACTTTTTGATCCTAAGCAGGTGGATGTAGCACACAGAAAGAAACTACGGAAGATCAAAGGAGCTTGACATTTTGATATTAAAACGATCGGTTAATTGAAGTTGCAGCGGCAAGAATTTAATAAACAATGAACTTTTGATATCCTACAAAGTTTACCCTTTCATTCAGCTGTTTTTTTATGTTGAAATCATACAATGACCTGGATGTAAATTTAACAATAAACAGTTTCATACACATAAGTTAAAACACACTGCATGTTTGTCTCTTCGAAGGAAACGCCCTTACTCAATCAATGTTTTTTCCCACTGCTGTTCCATCTTGCCATTTCATTAGTTAGTCTGTCAACAGCTTCCACCTGGTCGTGACCACGTACGCCGTGTTCACATTGTGGGCATTCCATCTTCTCCCAAAGTTCTGTTCCTGGAACCATCGAATAAATATGGCCTATTCGACATTCAAGCCACCCACCACTGGCCCACCCAATGATAAGGACTTCAAGTTTACTTTTCTCTTCAAAAATTTCAAAAGGATTAACGTCAAATCTTGTCAATTCTCCAAAAAGTTTCATGACTGTGAATTGCTTAGACAATGAAAACTTGCTTTCCTCTGAAACAATTTTGTAGATCTTCTGCAGAACGTCTTTGTCGGGTGAGTCATCTCTTAAAGATACGCAACCGATTGTTTTTGTTAGTTTGAAAAGTACTGAAATACGCTTACGGGCAAATTCCCAGTCCTCCAGGGTTTGGCTACTGACGTTTGACAAACGCTCTAGGAACTGAATCAGTTCTAAAAGAGTGCTTTCAATGCGCTCCATTACCATTTCATTTCTCTCTGAGTCATTGATGTTATTCGCTTTTCGTTTGAGATCACAAAGTTGTTTGAACATTTCAATTTTATAATCCAAACATGCAATCTGGAGCATCGACTTATTGACAGCATTCACCTGCCGGTGCATTTTATGCAGGAGCGTCCCAGCAGTCTTAGAAAATTCTTCGGCCGTAATTTGTCGTCCCGTCCTTCCACAATGGAAGTTAGAAGGTAATGTGACAATAACTCTGGCAGCAGCTGCTACGTTTCTCAGCTTCTGCGCAATTTCTTCTCGGACCTTTTGAATTTTCCCTTCGTTCTCGATAATCTGTTTTTTCACCTCTTCAACTTCGAGTTGGGACTGCTTTAACAGATGCATGTAACGAGAACATTTTCTGATAGGCTTTTCACAAGTTGGGCACCCTCTTGTCTAAAATGATGAAAAGCAACTGTTTTCAATGAAGTGAAATAAACTTAGCTGAAAGTTAGAGCACGGACAGGAAATTAAGAAAGGTTATGTATATTTGGCTCATTTTACAATTTTCAAAAGGGCAATAACATTATAAAAGGAATGTTAAAACATTTCGTTTCTTCCATGGTGCCTTTGCAAAACTCACAATAGCAATTATCACCATGGTTTTAAAAAGACTATGATATAAATCACAACAGCATAAACATTACTAAGACTTACCAGTAACTTATTTATATTGCTGGCATTACAATCGGAATATTATCTAATTCCATACACACAAGCCTTGGGGTACAAGGGGGAGAGGGGAGCGGGGCGGAGAAAACAGGTGCGCTATTTTGGTCTAGTGCGAAATGTGCCACATATTGCCCTTCGCAGTAATAAGTCTGACCTCAATACAAAGCCGTTATTTCGCACCATGACACGCACCGGACGCTTCCATGTATTGCCCCTTTTCCGATTTACAGCGCTTGGGCGAACCAAGGCAGGATCTTGGACATAACGGGCTTATTCTCACAAACAGGACTGACAAAAGGCCATGACCCGCTCGACCTGAACGAATTGGTTGGAAACTGGGGGTAAAATTTCATCTAACTAACTCACAAACACGAATTAACTCGACCTGTTTAATACCAGTTATATATATCGCATATATATATTCGGAATTTTATATCTTTCAGAATTAAAAGAATAATCACGGAAAAGTCCTCTTTTGCATCGACACCAAAAAAAAAAAAAAAAAATCGAATAGCCGCTTATCGTGTAAACTTTGTTACAATGCCGTCTGAGACTCCTGCATAAAATGATGTTTAGCCTAAAGTTTCTTTATCGCAACAAAATTGTACATACCCTCTATTAAGATCTACATTTGTACTCATTCGAATTCCGATAAAATTAAGGTGAAAGAGAAAAACTCCGTTTTGAATAGACACAAAGCGTCATTGAGATGTTTAAACGTAATATTGCGAAGGATACTATGTGGAAGGAACAGAAAAACGCCTTGAGAAAGCATAAAAAGCACTTTTCAGTTGCTCACAGCACTGTAAGGTATACGTAGTATAATTATGTGGTGGAATGATCCTCTGAATTGTTTTTCAAGAGTACATAGAGCATGGGTTTTAAAGAGTAATAACACTGTTTCGCCCTGTTTCGCGGTCCAACTTAAATTTGAGATGCGAGTTTTCTAATCGTAATAATGGGGGTAACAAGACCAAACCTCCACCTTTTTAGTCTTCGGGACGACGCTTTACCAAAGCGTGTGTCCCTCAATTGACACTTGCTGGACACGTCCTGCACGTAAGGAATTGCTGTATTCTGTGACATACCTGAATTACACGGTAATATTTGTTTTGTTCAACCAAAGATTTTTCTAGGACATCAACGCCTATGAGATGTTCACAATCCTCAAGCTGGACATATCTGCAAAAAACAGAGTGCAAGATGCTGAAAAGCTTGAGTGGAAAAATATGGTTTAAGGCCAAATAATCTCCCGACACTCTGACAGTTGCAACTCCTGTAAACTACGTACGTAACCTCCTCCCACAACTATCTAAAAACCCATCCTCGTCCAAGCCCAATTCCATTCAACAGCTTCGAGGTGTGTTTATATAAAAGGCCCAATGCTTTTTCTAAAGTCCTTCCAACCCACTGGCGGAACCTAATTTTCACTGTTTCCCGAAGAAGCTATTGCTTCCACTAAAGGACAATCAGTGATCCAACTGTAATCAAGGCACATTCAGCACAGTACATGTGTGTAGTATGTGCTACAGTGCTCTACGTGTTTTTTTAATTTGCTGGTAACCAAAAAACTGTGCCAATCGAAAATTTCTGTAGAATACCTCAAAAACCGTAGTTTTGGGGGTGAGAACTGACTGTTGTTCATGATTTGAAGAAAGGTTAATGTAACACCTGCCTTTTTGGTCTGAATACATCACACGTTAATGTAATAACAGTAATTCCCATCACTATGATCTACAAAAATTGACATGGTGACCTTCTTTCATCACTATTAATATACAGTACATGAGTCTCCTAAACAAAAATGTGACGGGTAAAAAGAGAGGACCCATTAAAGGCATTTTTTTATCTCAAAAGGCGCAGTGAACAACATCCCCGAGGTATTTACTTGGTGAGTCGCTGTAACGTTAGTTGGAATTTGGAAATATACCACGTAGAAAGCTGCTCTTTTCAAAAAAAAAAATATTATATAACGTTCCACATCTCATCGTTTTGATTAGATGAGAGCCACGGAGTTAAAGTCCTGGTCGGACCACACCAAAGACAATACAGATGAAAACTACTGTCGTCGTGCTTGGTGCTCGGCAAAAGCAATAGATTAAGGGAAAAGAGCCAGTGAGCCGCATTGGAAAAAAAGCCGTGGCCGGCTCGATTTTAACCAATTGGTAGGAAACTGGGCCGTAAAACTTTATCTAACCTAAACTTATCTTTTAATAGCTAAGCACAATAAACAAACTCAACTCTACAACTCTCAAAACTGGTAACGCAATATTTTGAAGAGACTGCTATCTTCACCAAATTTAGTAAGGAAATCTCAATATCATTTGCGCAATGGGGAAATTGGTTTCTTCCCACAAACCTTTAACAAAACTTATGAAAATCATCAAAGATACCCATTTCCGACTTTCAGCTAGGAGTCTGACGTTACTGACCTTGCAAAATCATCGCCTTTATTAACGGTGACAAGTTTACTTTCATCAGTCTTGTTACACATTAGGCATTTCGCAGGGCATTTCTCACCGCAAAGACCAATACATTCATGGCCACACTTTGCAGTACGATCGCATGGTTTGTCACACGGTGTTACTTCACAAGGTTTCCAACAGGGTTGTATGCATTTTCTATGTATGCACGTCATCCTACAAAATCTATGACATGGTGTACATAATTGACCACACTGTTTTTCACATTTGCCGTGAGTACAGCGGTTTTCACACTTTTCCTCACATGGTGGACAGTAGCTCGAACACACAGAGGAACACCTGTGTCCACAAATAAGTATTCGTCCGCAAGGCTGATCACATTCTACATGTAGCATTCCTCCTCTACAATCCCGACAAGTATCACGACATCGGTGGCCACAACTTAAAAGTTCCTTACATTTTTCCACACATTCTATTTCCTTGTATCCGCACACGGTAAGAGTGGTATGTCCACATCGAAGTCTTTTTGTGACCATCTCAGGACAAAATATTGTGCAATCTTCACTGCATTTCTTTTTACAAAGATGGCCACAATCCAGCAATAGTTTGCATGGCTCTTGGCAATCAATTTTCTTCGAGTTTTTTTTAAAACATACGATTAACGTTCGGTGGCCACACTCCAGTTCCTTTGAAACCATTCGATTGCACTGAGATTGGCACTTTTCAAAACAAAAGCGACCGCACTCGTGATTTAAGTCGCATATAGGTTTTCTGCATCTTTTCCTGCATTTAAAACTTTTGTGGTCTTTATCACGGGGGTGACAGCTCATGGTACAAACATGTCCGCAATTTAACAGCGACTGGCAAGGTCTGCTACATCCTCCTTCCGGAACAGCTGTAAAATCTTGGGCGACACGTACTTCTGTTACTACATCCGGATGATTAGCGCAAACTAGCTTCATGCTCTTTCCGAGTGATCCTTCCTTCTGAAGAGTACTGGATATAACCTTCCAGAGATCGTTTTCACTAGAGAGCAGCGAAAAATTCCCCACACAATACAGTCCTTTCTTTGCACGAGATAATGCTACGCATACACGGTTGGCGGTCTTTAAGAAGCCTATACTCCCGACCTCATTACTACGAACAAGAGAAAGGAGTATGATATCATTTTCCTCTCCTTGGTAGCTATCAACTGGACAAACACGTAAATTTTTGAACTCTGATTTTGGCATCAATCTTTGAAAATTCCCAAGTTGCCCGGTGTAAGCGGTGAGAACGGTAATTTGTTCAGGTTTATAGTCTTGTTGCAAAAGGTAACGACACAGAGAGGTTAAGAACTCTGCTTCAAATCTATTGGATTTACTGTGATTATCATATTGTTTGGATTCTTGAAAAGCGTGGTCTAAGAAAAAGACGTTTTTAACGACACCCTGGATGTCATAATAATGATATACTGACTCGTGATCTTGAAGGCCTGGATAAAAATCTTCGTGAATTTTTAGTAGCCTTGAAATTTCAGGTCTCATTCTGTGTTGCAGATTCAAGCGATGGCGAGGAAAGCGATTCTTGATTAACCTTTCAAAAAGTGAAATGTCCAGCCCATAACGTGTTGAAAGTTCATACACAGTTGGATTCGGTCTAAGTTGCTGATGGTCTCCGATCAAAATCAAGTGTTCACATTTCTTCGTCAGAGATGTCACAATATGGGCTTCCAAAACTTCAGCCGCTTCTTCGACGATAACAATTTTAGGATTAACACGTTCAATAAGACTATGGTACTTAGCGGCACCCGTTGTCGTTAATGCTATTACTTTAGCTTCCCTAACTATTTCAACGTCTTCCTGCTCTCTAACCTCGTTGAGTAATTTCACCTGTCTCTCACACTCCTCATACAAAGGTAACAATGACTGTCGCAGCTCTGTGTTGTACAAAGAAATCCAGTACCGATAAAGTTTCCACCTGTCGCTCAGTTTAAGTTTCCATACATTGTATACACGTGCAGCAGTCTCTTAAGTGAGAATATCGTTTTCTCTCATGTGTCTTATTATGTATGCCTTGACGTTTCTGGTTGTGGTATTCCATTTGTCATCATGTGGGATAGATGTTGCACCAAAAATTCCGTCTCTAGCGTCTTCTTCCTCATCTGAACTGTAATCTGATAATTCTTTCAAATGTTCGTGAAAAAATTCACCCTCGTCGTCATCTTCAATATATCTTGCTTCAGCAAGCAATTGAGCTGCCCCCTTTACTTCGATTCTGTCGCTCTCTTGACTACAATCCCACAAGACCTCTTGGACATCTGCCACTGGAACACCGTTGTACGCCCTCAACAATAATATCAAAAGTTGTCCACGGTCAACCTTGCCGAAAATATCTTGTTTCAAAGGATCAGTCAGATTCAAATACTGAATACTGGTCATCTGGGCCTTTAGACAGTCTTCTTTTAAAATTCTGCCCCTGGATACAGTCAGACGCTCTTGGAGAACGTTACTATATTTGGATATCCAATACTTGTAGAGACGCCATCTGTCATGATAAGACAGTTGGCAAACGTCACGTATATTTTGGGTTTCATGTTTACTCATTGCATCAATTTCAAGAACTTCGCTATGCACATCTGAAGTGGATATTGAACTTCAGCCACAACAGAATCTTCTTCTTGAATGTTCAGAGATTCAATTTTTGCACCAAGTTCCTCAAGCTCAGTGAAGCTAACAGTCTTCCCAGTCATTCGCAAAAGTTTAGGTATAATCCCCTTGGTGACACCTAAAAAGGAGACCAACGACTGTCCGTCTTTGGCATGTCGGACTTCTTGATTTGACCGCAGACTTTGCCAATGTTCTGTGCTTATAAACGGTTCCAGCACATTTTCTTTGAGTAATGAATTGCTTGCAATTCGGAGAAGTCTTTGTAGACATTGCTGATGACCTTTCAGCCAGTGACGGTATAAACGCCACCGGTCAGTGAGTGAAAGACTCCATACATTATTTGTTCCGATTATTTTATGTGAAACGTAACCGTTTTTTAGCGTTAGATTCTTCCTAATATACTCTTTTAGTTTACGGCCTTGGAGAACGCATTGTGTTTCCTCTCCCTCGCGAACATCAAACTTAGCGGTTATTTTAACTTCTATGGGTGGAGCAATGTCACCGTGCAAAGGCTTGTCTTCATCTACGACAGCTTGTAACCAATGGGTCAAAAATTCACCAGTTTTAGGGGGTTCTCTACATTCATTGGAAAATCCGGTCATTAGACTATAATAATGCCAATGAGCTATCACTTCCTTTAACTCCCCCTCGGGTAATATTTTCACACGGGTAGATCGAGTGGCCCTCTGGATTGCTTGTATTCTATTTTCTAGTTTTGTCATTTCGTCCCGTATTGTCTTTGTATATTTTCGTCTACTTTTCGGTCTTGATCGCCTCTTACGTATCTCATTCAGATTAAATTCTTTCAGTTTCTCACTCGAACTACGACCGCCGATACGTATTATTCCCTCATCTGGGAGAAACGCTAGAACACCTTCTAGAAATTGATCAAGGGCAAGGTTCGTAAAACAGATCAAAAGTATTGGTGAAGGGTCATCAACAGGGGACCAAACGTCAATATTACGCAGAAGGGTGTCAACAATCTTCAGCCCAATGTAAGTTTTACCCGTTCCTGGAGGGCCCTGAATCAAACAAAGTTCTTCTGTCAGAGCAGCTTTGAACGCCTCAAACTGTGATCGATCAAAATCAAAATAATCAATTGACGGCCACGTTTTTGCAACACGCACCTTTAACACTCTTTGGTGATGGGAAACACCTGTCAGATCATATCTCGCGTATGGACTTTTACGTAAATAAAGTGGAAAGGAAACGTTTGGTACAGCTTTCACAATGTAACGTTGTAGCGGGAAGTTTGTTTCATTTGTCATTTGTAGACGTTTTAGGACATGTCGATACGCTTCAAAGTATGCTGGCGATTCCACCATGGTAAGTGTTTTCGAACACAAAGTTGAAAGTACCGCCTGTATCTCGTGAAACTTAAGCTCGACCAATCCCCTTCTCAGATCTCTTGCTTGACTATTTGACACAACAGCAAATATGATCGTTTCAAATTGATCAGGGGATAAACAAAGCAAAGAGCCGTATATCAGTCGTTTTGAATTCTCCCACTGGATTCGCTTCAATTGTTGCACATTGAACTTTGTTAGATAGGATATTCCGTCTCTGCTAGCTTTTGCTTCAAGAACTTGGACGTCTTGGTACACGTAAACATCCTGCAATTTTATAGGTTTCTCCCCCTGTGAAGCTTGAGCAGACCGATACTGGGAGATTCCATCTCTAAGTGGTTTAATGAGATCTTCCCTCAACAAACGAAATTGTACATCAAGATAGTGTTCAACATTGTTGTACCCCCCATCGACAATATTCACACTCAACGAGGGATGGTAGTTTACATCAAGCTCCTTTTCCATAGGAAATATGGAATACTCACGGAAGCTTTTCACCGAAAGGGGGGAACGGCAATAATTTCGTCTCCAGTCTCCAGTAAATGGAACACGCTGCTTCTCGTTTTCTATGTGATCAAAGAGTGCATCCCATTGACAAAGGGTTTCATGGGGGAAAATGACTCCTTCCGCCTCACATTCGGATAAAATTTCGTCAAAATCACGAAGTATTTCGAAAGCATCATCATGAGTAACATTCAAAAATAAAGGAAACAGTATGGTAACGACAGGCAGCAGTAGCTGCGACACAATTCGTTTGTACCAATTGTTTTGAAATACTACATACGGCCAGTCTGCTATGTATATATCCAAGTGTTTCATGAATCCATTCGTCCAGAGGGTACCAAATATATCACGAAATGTCTCTGATGAATGACTAGAACATTGACAGATTTTTGCCAAAACCCTCGTCAGTTGTGACATTAGTTCAAATTCAACATCCTGTTTTCTGAGTAGCTCTAATAACCTCCCTTTACAGCTGGCTAGTTTATGCAAAGCGTCATACGGGTCGAGTTCAGCAAGATCTTCTAGAAATTCATAGCTGAGGAAACTGGCTTCGCGTCTATTTCCGACATAATGTGGATGGTTCGCTCTGTGAATAATAAAAAAAGAGTTTCTTTGTAAAAAGCGTCCGTTCTGCGTTAATGGTATGACAGAAATCGCCTTTGCCTGTTTCGTAAAAGCCGTCTGTTACTATGATTAAGGGATTCCACGGGCAGATTCGGTGTATCGTACCCTTTCGGCTGTTTCACTACTAAACCGGTACCTAACTGATTTTCTTTGATTCCTTGGAAACGGGAAATGTTGTAAGTGCATTAAACTCACAGTATCATATTCTCACTATATTTTAACTGTGAGCTGATCGAAGGGTTCATTCTGAAAAAGATTTATATTTTGCGCAACCAGGTGTGGAAACTACAGACCAGGCGAGGATTAAGATATTATCTTCTTCTTTAAATGTAGAACCTTATGAATTAACTTTCATGGTCTAAGAATACTGACTTACACCAAATTTTGAACTCAACACAATCTTCATAGACAGATAGCTAAAGTATTCCCTTACAAAGCAGGGGCGCTTTTACAGCTACCTCTAATCTTCGAAGTGTATGGACTGTTAGGAGAAAAAAGTTAACAGCGTTGCACCCAAAGGGTAAAATGCTGCCCACATATTGTTTTCAATAAATACAGTTCTTTCAGTCAATTGAAGAAAGTTTTTGTATAAAATATCAAATTCATATGATTATAGCAGTTTATGTAAACAGAGCAAAGTTAGCTAATCCTCGAGATGACTTCTTTAAATAAAGCTTTACAATTTCAAATTATATCACCACAGATCAACATGACCAACCAAAATACCTAACCATGTCAAAACTATAGCTCTACTCATGTCAGTTTTTTATTTCTTTTACAATTCATTTCAAGGCTGACAGATATCATCTGCAGATTACTAAAGCGCCGGTTTTAATAGGTTCCTCGGATCTTTGTGTAAAAGAGTAGAAAAATGCAAAATATGGAAGTTCTTAAAAGAAGGGTTTAAGGTATCAACAGGATTTGGTATGTCAGAGGGGTGCTTATTCTAGGCATTTTGGTGAAATATGCTTTGAAATCCGATGTGTGGTTCTCAAGATATGAACAGGTAAAGTTTCACATTTTTAACAAAAAGTGAACTTGAAGCAAGTGCATATGACATCACATCCCCACATTAATGGGCAGTCTTTTGTTTTTCTTTAAACTTTATACTGGATGTTCTCCCCAACAATTCCATATTATTAAAATGTGATTGCATAAGTGGCATGAGAATTTTACAAACTTTGCATCCCCCACAGGGAGGTCATACTCCTATTAACTTCAAGGTCAACACAACAGTCTGATAAAACAAAGGGAAACAAAGCATTCCTTGTAAATGTGAGGAAGTGATATAAGCTCTGCTGCCCTCAAACTCAATTTTAAACATAAATCTACTGACTTCATTTACCGATATCTCAAGAAATACATGTCCGATTTGAATGCGACTTTCACCACACTGTGTAGATTTGTTCTTCTTTCACATGTGAAAATAAAATTTTAGCTTAAACTTCCCCTTTAACGTTTTACCTGATGTTTATTCTCCCTCGTCTCCCTCGTGTTTGAAAATTCATTTCATTGACAGTGCTTCCTCTTCCGAATTCATTCCGCTCTTGGTAAAACTTTCTCCCCCCTCCGCTTGGACCTCTGTTCCATCGGCCACCTCCCCTCCTGTAGGGACGTCCTCGTCCCTTATGATCCATGTTGTAGTTGAATACACGGTTGGTTGATATCTAAGCTCCCATTTACCTACGTAACAAAAAAGTGAAGTTAGTTAGTTATATAGATGGAGTTTTACGGTCAGGTTCTAACCTTTTGGCTCAAGTCGAGCCTGATACGCCCTTGTTCCAGTTGTGGCTCACTGGCATGTTTTTCCCTACTCCATTGCTTATAAGGAGCATCACGCACAATGGCAGTAAGTTCCATTTTTAGAGTCTTTGGTATGACTCGACCTGGGAATAGAAAAAATGAACGATCTCACATTTTCAGCATGCGGTCAAGACTTTCAATAAGGCAATCTGTATGGACATATATAAATATATATAAATATATACCATCTGAAGTACCAGGAAAGTATACCGAGAAAAGCGAAAAATCGTCAACGAAATATCACTTGTGTTAATCCCCCCTTTAGTAAAAATGTGACCACCATTATCGGGAGGAAATTCCTGAGTCTAATTGATAGACACTTCCCCTTCCAATAAGCTCCACAAGATTTATAACCGTAACACCCTTAAGCTTAGTTATAGCTGTATGGATAGTGTTAAGCAAAGCATAGACTCCCGCAATAAATCATTGCTCTCTTCATCCTCCAATGAAAATACTAATAAGTGCAATTGCAGAAAGAAGACGGTTTCAGTGTTTGCACGGGTACTAAAAATTAGGACCCGGGTACCCGATCGCCATACCCGTCGGGTACCCGGGTTACCCGGTGTTACGGTGACTAAAAGATATGAGCATTTTGTAAGGCATACTCCATAAGACATGCATGGTAACATTAACATCTGTATTGGATAGGTATAGCGATCACAGTTCCCAAGTTCAAAAACATTTGATTTGTTAGAAGGTTTAATCGTCTCGTTTTGTTTTAGATCAAAATGACAAGTAAAAAAAAAAAACGTAACAGAAAACAGTCAAATAAGAAAATTATACTTCCCAAGGCCTAGTATAATTTTCAACTTCAGAAACGGAGTACAGACAACTATCAAACTTACACATAATTTCTAGGGGCTCTCTTCATTCTCAGTCTCGGAGAATGTTTACCAAATTGGCAAACTATTTTAGTCCATTACCGTGGGCAATGGCGTAAATGGGATGATCCGTTTTGCATGCATTTTTTTTTTAAGATTCGGGTAGTAGATTTGGAACCGGGTAATACGATGGCGGGCGGGTACCCGGGTACCCGGGTTACCCGTGCAAACACTAGACGGTTTGTCCCGTCCCTGGTAAATGCTTCAACGACGGGGTCATCTATCAAACCACCGTAACCACACCGAAAGCCGAAGGGACTTATGTTGGCTTAACCGAAACGCGTTTTAAAAATCGATCGCCGAACCACTATATTTCCTTCAACGATAAAAAGTACAGAAATGCCACTAAAATAAGTAATTTTATTTGGTCCCTTAAAAAAAAAATCTTTTTCAATCACATGGAAATTCCTGAAGAGAACTAAGCCTTAAACTAATTCATTCAAACGCTGTGACCTTTGCCTTTGAGGAAAAGTATTTATAATTTTCGTACCGGGCTGTGGCTCTCTCAACAAACGTTCGGAATTTATTTCAACTAGCAGGGACTCAAAGAGATTCTTACCTAACCCGTAGTTGTTAGTTATGCCATTCCATTGTATTTAATACTGCCTACGTTTTGTTTCTGTTTTGTTTTGTACAACCCCTCGCACTAACAATGAAATTAAGATACGTAAGATACGTACTAACTGCCGGCTGCATTCTTAAAACTATCTGGTAGTTTATTTCGCTTGTAAATGTTGTTCCTTCATTCGCAACGGCAACCGCCTGCAACCGGGCCCGTGAAACTTAAGTACCGGAATAAATATGGATACCTCTTAACCGGCTCTTCTGTAGTTATTTATATTTTGCTCTGCAGTTTATGTATTGAGCACTCTAATATGCCTTTGGTGCGCAACGTATTCATACCTGTATATATTTACCTGGATTCTACCTTTGGTCGACATTCCATGCTCTAAAAATATGTATTAGGTCTTTATTCACAAAAGGTCCTCGTGAAGACATATTGTTTGAGGGCCTATTACACTCCGTTCTGTGTATGGTTTTAGTAGAGTAATACCATTAATAATGCCCTTTTTATAGTGTCTTTATAGGGGGCTTGTACTTATAACATATGGTATATACATTTGGACGTGTAATATGCTGTGTCATATCAGCGTGCTCTAAAAACGTACCTTAAGGAGACGATCACCCTGTGGGGACCTTACGGACTGAACCATAAACCCAAACTTTTGGAGATCGTGTTGAATTTTCTTTGCAAAGTGTGCTTTCCATTTTTGGTTTCGATGAAAGAGAAACCTATGCATTCACGATGGCGTGTGTGTATGTATGTGTGTAGGTGCCTGTGCGAGTGTGTATGTGTGTGTATGTGTGGCTTTGTCTTTGTGTAAAACAGAGGACCTAAACAATAGACTTCCAGGTCCTCGGTAGTAAATTCAATAGATTTCTCAAGTCCTCGGTTGTCTAACAATAGACAGTCTATTGTGAAGGTTAGGGTTAAGTAAGCAGACACAATGGAGATAACAATGAAGTCCTCAGTTGTGTGTAAAAACACGACTGCGTGGATGTATAAGTGTGTGTGTGTTTGTGACACTTTGCTTGGTAAGACGATATCTCAAGATAGAAAAGCCTGAAAGTTTTTAGACTTGGTACATAGATGCGCAATATTAAGAGAAAGAACCGTTTTGTTTGTCACAGAGGTCAAATGTCATATGGGGTAACAGGGGTCATAGTCTGAAAATCTCGTTAACACGATATCTCAAGTTAGGATGCTTGGGTAGACTTCACAGTTGGTATGTTGATGCATTATAGTCAGAAAATGGTCCCTATTCTTTTTCACAAGGTCAAAGGTCATCTTGGGTCACCAGGGGTCAAAGTCTGAAAATCTTGTTAACACGATATCTCAAGATAGGAAACTTGGGTAGATTTCATATTTGGTATTATGATGCGTTAAAGTCAGAAGATGGTCCCTATTGTTTTTCATGGTGGTTAAAGGTCATCTGGGGTCACCAGAGGTCAAAGTCTATAAATCTCGTTAACACGATATTTCAAGGTAGGAAGCTTAACAAGATTTCATATTTGGTATGTTGATACGTTATAGTCAGGAGATGGTCACTATTGTTTTTCACGAAGGTCAACGGTCATCTGGGGTCACAGGGGAACAAAGTTTGAAAAACTCGTTAACACGATATCTCAAGATAGGAAGCTTGGGTAGATTTCGTATTTGGAATTATGATGCGTTAAAGTCAGAAGTGGTCCCTTTTGTTTTTCACGGAGGTCAAAAGTCATCTGATGTCACCAGGGTCAAAGTCTGAAAACTCATTAGCACGATATCTCAAGTTAGGAAGCTTGGGTAGATTTCATATTTGGTACGTTGATGCGTTATAGTCAGAAAATGGTCCCTATTGTTTTTCACAGAGGTCGAAGGTCATCTGGGGTCACCACGGGGTCAAAGTCTGAAAATCTCGTTAACACGATGTCTCAAGATAAGAAGCTTGGGTAGATTTCATATATAGTATGTGGATGCGTTATAGTCAGTTGTTTTTAACGGAGGTCAAAGATCATCTTGGGTCACCAGGGGTCAAATTCTGAAAATCTTGTTAACATGATCTCTCAAGATAGGAAGTTTGGGTAGATTTCATATTCGGTATGTTGATGCGTTGTGGTCAGGAAATGGTCCCTATTTTTTCACGGAGGTTAAAGGTCATCTGGGGTCACCAAAGGTCAAAGTCTGAAATTCTCGTTAACACGATATTTCAAGATAGGAAGCTTGGGTAGATTTCATATTTGGTATTATGATGCGTTAAGGTCAGAAGATGGTCCCTTTTGTTTTTCACGGAGGTCAAAGGTCATCTGGGATCACCAGGGTCAAAGTCTGAAAACTCATTAACACGATATCTCAAGATAGGAAGCTTGGGTAGATTTCATATTTGGTACGTTGATGCGTTATAGTCAGAAGATGGTCCCTATTGTTTTTCACAGAGGTCAAAGGTCATCTTGGGTCACCAGGGGGTCAAAGTCTAAAAATTTTGTTAACACGATGTTTCAAGATAAGAAGCTGGGTAGATTTCATATATAGTATGTGGATGCGTTAAAGTCAGTTGTTTTTCACGGAGTTCAAAGATCATCTTGGGTCACCAGGGGTCAAAGTCTGAAAATCTGGCAATTCCGTGGGCTACAGGAGCCCACGGAATGGTAGTGCCTTGCACTAGGGCTGTTTCAGAGTCCCTCAGTTCAGCCGTTGTTTTAATATTCAGTACAGGATCACCTACATAGACAGCGTCAAGTAGTCAACTGATAATTTAAATTAATGGCGGCTATAACTGGGAGGGCAACCGAACGAAATCGTCACTTCTCTTTACCTATGCAATTGAGGGCTGAAAGACAGTTCAACATCCAAGATTCAGTGAAAATAAAGACTTAAAAATTGAGAAGATAACCTCTCTGAAGAAATGAACAAAGTTTTTTTTGTTCCAATGCAATGAAAAGTCGGGTATATATTACCATTGCAGAACAACTTAACATGATAGGTAATTTTCAAAATACACACAGTCGTGAAGCCCAAGTATCTAGTCATGAATATCTTATTCAACAGATGCAGTGTTGTTGTGATCTTTTGCCTACTTATTTTCTTTCTGTTTAAAATGTATATTCAACTTGAACTTGTCAAAATTTACTTCAAGATTTTGTAGAAAATCTTGTTTAAAAAGTGCACAGTGCAAGCAACATTGAGGAGTCCATAAAACAAACTGGCAGTGAATGACATATATCCCAATTCGTTGACATGATCTCCTAATTCTTTGACAACTCTGAAGACCGTCAGTTCTATAGAATCATCTTGGCATGGATTTGTCAGTATATAATGGGTGGTGTACACAGGTACACTTTCCGTGTTAGATATGGCTTGTGTTGAATGTGTGCTTTTATATAACAGGCAATGCCCTGTCTGGTGTTTCAGATTGATAGTTTTTTAACTAATGGTGTTTTTGATTCCTTGACGTAGGCAAGCAAAAAATCTATGAAATGTTTAGTCGTGTGTTTATTTGTGTGTGTGTGTGTGTGTGTGTGTGTGTGTGTGTGTGAGTTTGTGTGTATTTGTAAAACTTTTGCTGGTAAACACGATCTCAAGATAGAGATAACCGAAAATCTTTATATCTGTTATATAGATTTGTAACCCTAATGTTTTCGGTGGAGTTCACAGGTCACAAGTCAGATCAGTCACATTACTGGGGTCAAATGCCAGAACATCAGAGGTAGAATGCCGGGTCACCAGGGGTCATATGCCAGATCACCACAGGTCAAATGTCAGGTCATAAGAGGTCAATTGCCAGATCAAGAAATTACACACAGTTTTTGAGAGAAATGAGTATACCCTATTTCTATTTACCTGAATGGTTTGACCAAGAGTCCATGGAAAGTTCAAAAAGGCTTGCCAAAATGTCATGTGAAATCACAAGTTGTTAAAACTTTGTGACCAAGATACCATCAAGGAGGAAAGGGAAGAATTCCATAATTGGTATGTTGATGCAGTATGGTTAACAAAAGAAACTAAGTTGTTTTGGGGGACTTCAGAATTAAGTCATCTGGGGTTGCTAGCCATCAAAAGAGAGTATTTTCTAATAATTTCTAAGATTATCATTTGAGGTCAACAAGGGTGAAAAAGCAGAATTTCAAAAATTTTCTTTCAACAAGGAATCACTAATTCTTTTGGTTTTCTGGATGAAATTACTCTCCGTAAAATTTATGCTCAGAATTCCTAGAATCAATAGACATAGATTAAACACACAGGCACGGATCCAAGGGAGGGGGCGGGGGGCTTTTATGGCTTCAGCCCCCCCTTTTTTCTTCACATCAACAATAACAAATACATTAAAATAAGCAAAATGTTCATCTACGAGAATATTCAACGGAGACTAAAGTTCAGGCTCATCCTCTCCCTCGCAACACAAATCCAAATACACGAACATCGTATGATATTAAGCTCCGGTAATTAGGCTACCCACTTACTTTCCTACCGCCTTGCTTTTGCCACAACAAGGTGCTGCAACTCCCTGGCCACAACAGCAAGATTTGAATAATGTGTATAGCTGTCGGCCAATGAGCCTACATGCCTTGACGTTTTTTCTTCAGAAAGCAGCATAGACACCCCAGTACATCAAAGGCGGTGTGGGGTGTAACTGATATCTGAGTTTGTCACATGATCTATCCCCTAGAATGAGCTTAGCTTTTATTGTGTTCACACTGCGTGAAAGCAATTAACACATGCTTGATTGACCTGTTAGCCAGTGGCTTAGCTGGGGGGGGGGGGGGGGGGGCAAGGGGCGGCAAGTTGCCCCGAGCGCCACCTCTAGGGGAGCGCCATTTCAGTAAAATTTGCATTGAAATCCGATTTGTGGTTCCCAAGATATGGGGACCTAAAGTTTTCACATTTTCAACAAAATGTGAACTTGAAGCAAGCACATTTGACATTACTTCCTCACATTAATGTGCGGTCTTTTGTTTTTCTTTAAAATTTATGATGGATTTTCTCCTCAACAACCCCATATTATTAAAATGTGATTGCGTAAGTTGCATGAGAAGTCTGCAAACTTTGCATCCCCCACAGGGAGGTCATAGCACTCCTATTAACATCAAGTTCAACACAACAGTCTGATAAAAAAAAAGGAAACAAAGCATTCCTTGCCAATGTGAGGAAGTGATATAAGCTCTGCTGCCCTCAAAATCACTTTTGAACACAAATCTACTGACTTCACTTACTGATATCTCAAGAAATACGTGTCCGATTTGAATGGAATTTTCACCACACTGTGTAGATTTTGTTCGGTTTTCACATGATGATTAAATTATTGCTTCAACTTCCCTTTTAAGTACGGTATATAAATCAAGTAAAGTAAATAATTTAAGTAAATCGAAACGTTGTGTCTTTGGTTTTAAACATGAGTAATACAATCATTGAAGTCCCTTGGGTCAGACTTTAACACAGTGGCGTAGTCATGGGGGGGGGGGGGGCTGGGAGGGGTCTAAGCCCCCCAGATTTTCCTAAGACCCCCCCCCCAGATTTTTTGCCTCCTGAAAAAGAAATTAGCAACGGAAATAACCTTTGAAGAATTACCTTCTAAAGCAGTGAAGAAATAAAATGTGTAACAATTAGGAAATTATGCATGAATGTGTGTAAAACGCATTTTTTGTGCACGTAGGTATTACTTCAAATGCATACTTTCACTAAATTAGATACCGTATATAATCTGCACTGTCATTTATTGCATTTCACTTCGAAGATGAAAAGAACGTCTTGACGACAAACTCGAATGTGACTTTGTTAGGTGGAAACCCTTTCTGCCTTTCGGATAGCTGGTTGTTTACTGAAAATAAGGCAATCATACACTGGAGACCATTCTTACACGACCAGTCCTATAATTTATCATACACAAAAGAATTTCTCTTCCATCCCTAACAAGTACATCTATGTCGTGACTCACTCCTTCCCATGACAAGTGCCACTGCAGAACGACTTTTCGACAAGTTCTCTTTTTACTAGTTGGCATTGGCGTCCGGGCGGATTTGTAAAATGTCCACAAGGTCCGGATTTCATGTGTTTCCCGCATGATCCATACTTCTGCTTTACGGTTTAAATATTTTGAGAGATTTACTCTTAGTATTTTAATTTAACTACGTAATGTACCAATGACTGAACAAATACTACACCATTTTGCATCTAGACACCACCGAAAACCGGAAAGCTTTATTTCTTTGATAGTTTGTATGGCATTGTAAAATCTCTTCAAAGACTAAAAATGAGTATTTTGAAATTTTTCAAGCTCCCCAAATAGCAAAATCCTAAAACATAGGCCTATAACCAGTTCAAGGTTTTGCCAGACATAGCACCATTTTGCATCCAGCAAATATAACGCAAAGAAAGTTTCTCAGACGGGGACACAACTAATTTTGTTTTTTCTAATAAAGCTGAAACCGTTCAAATATTGCCGTATTACGATCTACGTTCTCCCGAAGATCACAATTTTTCCCACGGGAAAGGAAGATACCGGTTCCCTTTAGTCTCATCCCTCAGGCCACGGATAAGAAATGCCCAGATTTTGGGTCCCTAAAAAGTGTATGAAGTATCATTTTTCATAGCTTGAATTTTTATTCTCACTATTTGAGAAGTGACAGACATGAGATTCATATTTTAAGGCTGGGTACATCTAGCTTAAAACACGTGAGAAGTGCCGCTTCCAGCCATCTGTAGGGTTTGTAAAACCCAAAATTTTCTTGTACGCTCCGCGCCAAACGATGGTGGCCCTCCGCCTAGACAGTCTTGCCGTGCCTGTCCTTCGGAGGAACCAGCCCCCCACCTGTTAACTAGGCCCCCCTACGCCACTGTTTTAACATTTGACCTATTTAAGATCTTGAGTTGTGATAGTATTCATAAGACACCCCCACGGAGATGGGGTAGAGGCGCCAATTTTGCTTCTTGCCCCGGACGCCACAAATCCTAGCTACGCCCCTGCTGTTAGCTAACCTCAAATGTTACGTAACTTTTTGTGTATTTTAATATTTCTATTACTGCCAATCAATTAATCAGACGTGAAATGTGACCATATCAAGTGTGAGTGTAGTGAGCTTCATTTCCTCCCTGAAGCGATAAAAGGTAATCAGGCAGAGAAGGAGAATATAACATAAAGTTAGAAGGAACGTTTCATCATGTATGTCATCACGTTATGAGCCTTACCGACTGAACTTTTTCCACATTGTCTCACGTCAGCCCATGTTCGCAATGAACTGTAGTGGTTATGAACGGTCGGCACGTTAGTCATGCCTCGGTTTCCATCGTTGGTTCATTTTGGTATAGAACAAACTTTTGGACCAAATCATGTTGTAGTGGCCATCTGGGTGGCCCCAGTGGAGCAGATATAGGTGTATATTTAAGTGCCGTCTTACCGTCACCCCTTACCCCATCGTACCCATGTGCCAAGACCCACACGTACACCCCTGGTATAGAGGGACAGCGATCTTTTGATCATATCGGAGAAACACAAAACTCATCTTACCATTTTCAAGTATGTAAAATCACCGTATAGCCAAATTCCCCGTTGTCAGCATCAACATTTATACGAGGGCTTCAATTCTTACGTGGCGAAGTATCATAACAAGTGTTATGATACTGCGACACGTAAGAATTGAAGCCCGTCGCGCACCAGTATGTTTTCATTTGATGCGTACGGTTTGTAGGGACCAAGTGTGCAGAAACCGTTGATATGGACTGGTTGCTTGTTAGCTAGATAATAATTTGCCCTCTTGTTTGTTTGGGATGGATATAATTAATTATGTATGTACAGGCTTCTACCGTTGCGTGGTAAACGCGCGAAATTAGGTCGGATTTTTAAGAGCCAATTATTCTCTTGCAATTTCCCACTCAGGTAAACTTCGGGCATGTGTGCCTCTGAGTCTGAGCTAATCAAGCTGCTCAAATACGTGGGATCCTGTTACAGTTCGATGAAACTTGTTACGGCTAGGTAGCAGGTATGTGACGCATTGCCATCCTCCCTTGAAGTTCAGAGGGGATATTCGGCGGTCAATGAAGTTGCTCGAATTTATACTCATCATAATCTTATGTCGCAAGGTAGTCAAATAGCTATTAGAATGCCCTTACCAGCTTATGTTCCAAAGATAAATTTCTTCACATTACCACAGTGGCGTAGCTAGGATTTTTTTCCAGGGGGCAAAGGTATGAAATTTCCCCAAAATATTTCCCGGTCAATGTGTATGTATTACATATAAAAATGCAACTTTACAAGTACAGTATAACAACATTACAATGTCATTATGTAAGTGCGGGGGATAAAGCCCCCCTATCCCCCCTCCCCCTGTCTCTGTATTCCTGTATTACCTGCATTTTTAATCTTAAAGTATAACATAGAGCCATTGGAAATAACAGCTCTTAGTATTTTATTTTAGTCAACAATACTGGTTTATTTGTATGTACTAGTGGCGTACCCAAGATATCTCTGAAGGAGGGGGGGATGCAGTATGGTCTAAGAGGAGGGGTGTCCAGAAATTTTTTGACTTTTTCAAGGAGCCTAGATGCAAAATGGTGCAAGATTTGTTGTGACTTTGACAGAAACAGTGTAAAAAGTTGAATCGTGGTGGTGCATGAGGATAAAACAAACTTTTGTGTCTTTACATGCATTCTTATGCCATTTATGCTACCTTACGAAGTAAAACTTGTCATTCAATTCAATTCAAACAGATACCCCCACCCTCTCAGCTGAGTAGTCTATGTAGATGAATTCTTTAGTTATTGAAGTTTCAAAATGTTATCAATGAACAACGTTGCAGAGCAATGACGTAGCTACAGACAGGAGGGGCAATTCCCCCTGGCTCGAAAAGGTGAAAAAAATCGGAAATTTGCCATTTGAGACACCAGTCAAATACAGTGCCGTTTTCCCAACTTCTTATCATAAAATTACTAATTCTCCCTACTAAAAGCTTAAAATTTGTAATGATTAGTTTAAAAAAGGCAATTTTTTTCCACGAGCGCGCGCGCCCTTAATTGCAACCTTTTATGCAGTAAGTGGTCGCTCATAAAGCAGTGAGTTATAAACTCTTCCTATTCGCTGCAGTGCCGTTTCCCTAAAAGTGTCTTCAATATGGGATTTTAATGTTTAAATATTTTGTCTAAAAGTTTCGGGAGCTTTCTGAATGTCGCCGAGAAGCCTCAATCCGAAGCTCTTATATAGCATTGTGAAACAAAAACGTTCTTTAGTGGACATGCTATCTGAGATATGTGCTAACAGGAAAAGCAAATCTTTCAATAGTCCCTCAAATATTCAAATGTCCTTACAGGAAACTCTGAATCTAAACTATTTCTTGCAAAACAAGCTCCATATATATTTACAAATGTGTAAGAGGACCCAAATTTTCTACGCGCCCAGTGCATTAGTGTTCAAACTTAGGAAAAAATGAGATTTTTTATGTTGAAAAAAGGTTTTCTCACTCGTAGAAGTAAGCGAAAAATTTAGCATAATAGTCAATGGGTAAGGGAGAGGTGCATGTCCAATATTGTTTCCCCCCCCCCCCTACTTTCATATTACTTCCTGCGCCACTGAGATATTCAACCAAAGAATAACCGTACGTCCCTACAACCCGCTTTCTCTAAGTTCAGCCCCCACCCCCTTTTTGAAATGTCTGGATCCGCGCCTGACTCACAAAATGTTTGTAACGAGTAGGGTGAAGCATACACGTTCAGACAAATGATCACACCTTAACGTCGTTATCTTCGACTTTTACTTAAGTTTATTGCACCAAATTAAAAATCGGAACTTATGAAGGTTTCCGGTTTTTAACTGGAGTGGCAGGCTTTAAAAGGCGGTGATAAAGATATATTAAAAAACTGGTAACGGCGGGGAGCCACACCTGTCCCCTTAAAACTATCGACTAGCTCACAGAGACGATAGACTACTGCTTCGCGGGCTTAAGCCCAACAGACATCGTGTCCAAATGCTATCGGTCTGCAATGACGACTGTGGGTCCACACAACAACCATCGCACAGCCAAAACCGAAATTCAACGTCACACCCTAGCTGGTCTCACATAATCCCCCCACATTCTACATTTTATGCAAATTAAGCCTGACCGAATGAATAACGTAAAGTCCGGTAATCACTAAACAAGCCCGTAACGAAATCGGTGAAGAAAACAAAGCGCATTTAAGTTTTGGCCGTACATACAGCGAAATTTATCTCAAAGCTGGCAGAAACATGAATTTTCATGAGGTAATTTTAAACAGCTGCAAGATAGATTTGACTCAAGTATCTTTAGACTTGTGCCAAGTACACTTGTCACAATGTTGATAATCTATAGACCTCCAGGGACGACAAACGAACTTTAAGATACACCCCAAAAGGGAGAACATTGCCTTATTAACCGTGTAAGGCAGAATGGGCATTAAATTTTCGATGCTTGAAGTACACAAACAAACCGTAAACCTTTTGAATTCTACATGAGGAACTTAGTCCACTTGAATCTAGCCGTCGTGTCCTGGTCGATTTGTACGATAGAAAATCCCAAATAACCAACTGATCTTGAGATCTATACCAGGTGTTCAGAGATCTTAACAATGACTAGTGGTGTACTTTAGGGCTAAAAATATCAAGAAACTATGCGCATTTGTATCTATTAACGCATTTTTCATTAATTTTGGAACCTGAAATACCTATTTGGTATGTCTTTTGTCTCAAATATTAATAATTCGATAGACTAGTATGGAAATTTTCAATTCTATTTCCGCAATTTTGAATTTCATTTTTTATACAAAACTTCACTAAATTTGAACCGATTTTTATGGTTCGAGTTTCATTTGGTAACTAATTTAGCCACTGAATTCAATTCCAGCCATGATATTACAGAAAATACAAAAATCTTTCAAAATCTTTTGAAGGTAGACTACCAGTATCTTTTTAACTTTTGACCTTTGCTGGCAACATCTACATGGTCCATCCACTTGTCAATTATGCAGTTCATCATAGTTTCACTGCTTGAAATATCATGTTTCCAAGATTTTGATCCTGAAACCCAACAACGACATCAAGAGTCCTTTATTCTCAACACAATGATAAACTGTATCCTCCTTAAACTGTATCATCTTATCAATATCAGCCACCACGTATGTACGATATGAGATTTTCTAAAATTTTCATGCACGAGGTGTATTTCCTAATGCAGTTTGACCTTTCCACTGCTGATTTTACTCCTTAACGAATAGCTAGCACCAAAACAGATTTAGGAATCATTCACTTATAATAGGCCATCTAAGTGCCACGAGTGAGCTTCATCAAATGCATTTCTGCTAGAAACAGCGTATACGTATTTAAAAGGTTCTAAGGTTTTGGCCTCTTGTGACCTCGAATGACCTTTGGTCTTCACCATGAAAATAAAAATTATATATTTTAAAGGTGCCATCACATGCTACGTAAGTGTTTTATCAAACCTCTGCCTGAGGTATCTGTTTACAATGTTTTAAAATGTGAACTTTGGTGACCTCAAATGGCCTATGACTTTCACCAATAACAGATACCGGCAGTTTGTTTCACATATATAGTGCAAATGAGATCCATGAAAGTTACCTTTCTCGAAATATCGCAAAAGTAAGGAGGTTTATTTACCAACTATGGTCAAGCCAAACTGTAAATACAGGATCCCTCACATTTATCCCCCTTTGGCCTGTTTGCCAGCAATTTCCAATTTAGTGACTCTAGTGAATTTAGACGACCGTTCACCTTCACCAAAAAATCATAATTTATCTAATATGTGCAATGCTCATATTAAGTGTGAGATCTCTCAAGTTACTCTTTTACAGTTACGGTGTTAACAAGCTTTTATCTTTCTGATTTCGATCCTCTGGCGACCGAAGTGACCTTTGACCTCCACCAAAAAACTGTATTCATCTAATCAATGTGAACAATTTGCATGCTGCGTATGAGATTTCTCACATTTTCTCTTCCTAAAGTGTCATGATTACAAGGGTTAGACCTTTTAACCTCTGTTGATCCCAGATGACCCGTAAACCCACATAATCAATGTGCAGGGTATTTCCAGCCTTTCGTAAGAAACGAAAGAGGCGGATTGCACCGTGTTTGAACTTTTGTGAAACCGGACTTACACTTTCGAACGCGTATTAAACTGTGTTTGACTGACTGACTGACTGACTGACTGACTGACTGACTGACTGACTGACTGACTGACTGACTGACTGACTGACTGACTGACTGACTGACTGACTGACTGACTGACTGACTGACTGACTGACTGACTGACTGACTGACTGACTGACTGACTGACTGACTGACTGACTGACTGACTGACTGACTGACTGACTGACTGACTGACTGACTGACTGACTGACTGACTGACTGACTGACTGACTGACTGACTGACTGACTGACTGACTGACTGACTTACTGACTGACTGACTGACTGACTGACTGACTGACTGACTGACTGACTGACTGACTGACTGACTGACTGACTGACTGACTGACTGACTGACTGACTGACTGACTGACTGACTGACTGACTGACTGACTGACTGACTGACTGACTGACTGACTGACTGACTGACTGACTGACTGACTGACTGACTGACTGACTGACTGACTGACTGACTGACTGACTGACTGACTGACTGACTAAGTGGTTCCCCAAACATTTAGGATCATATCAACTTAACATGGTTACGTCGCACACCAACTATGAAATCCCTCACAATAATCCATCTTGGGAGGTCAATCACAGATCTCTTCTTGAGGTACCGTGTTTACATATGTCCAAACTTACAAACACATAAACACAGACATACTAGTAAGCATCACAAACTGATGGATGAAGTCTGGTAGTGTTGTATGCATATTCACCTCGGGACCGATACTCACAGCTATGAGTATGAGGTGCCGTATCGGCCAATATTTTACAACATAAATATATTAAGGTTATGTTATAAACTCAAAATATATTGATTATATAGTTCCAATATATTTAGGTTATGATATAGAAAGTCCAATATATTTAGGTTATGATATAGAAATTGATATAAATGTGTTATATTATGAATCCAATACTACTCTATGAATAGCTTATGAGTAAACTGTCTTAGTTTACGAGTAATCCATTATAGTTTATAAAATTGCAATATATATAGGTTATGACTGGAAATGCAGCTCGAACAAACGAATGGCGTTACGTCACGAAGATAGGCGTGATCACAAACGGATGGGCCTGACAGTATGTACGAAGGCGGGATCGGATCACGGTTGGCTTCTCGAAGCTGCCTGTATATACATTCGACATATGCTAGCACTACGTGTAGCTTGTAAGTTTTACAAACGGTATAACTTGCTACAACTAGGCTGACTAACGTTGGTGTAATAAAATTAGCGAAAATGAATTTTAATGAAGAAGAAATCGTGGAAAGACCATCACGTACGTGGCCAGGAGAGTTTAGATCGTAGGCTTGGTCATAGGCCTTCGTATGCAGGGCAAATTTTCTGTCTAGCCGGCCTAAGCAGGCTTAGAAATGGGCTACTAGATTCTTGCGACCACCATTCAGGGAAGGTATACATATTTGCAAAATGAAAGCCAAGATGCCCTTGAGTAACCCAGACACTTCCAAAGGCACAAATATTTAAGTTTACGAGCTGTTGGTGTAGTGGTTTGAAATACGTTTGGGATTCCCAAGGATCCGAGATCGATTTTCGCCTCGTGGGGTCCGGGTACCCTTTTTTGTGTGCTGTAAATTTTCAGATCAACTTAAAATTGCAAGATGGCGACTTCAGAGATTTTGCTTCGAGAGAAGTCTGTTCAGTTTTTTTTTTTTTTGGATTCTGTGTCAGGGAAGGATGTTTTTTTCTGTTTTGAAGGAGAGTGGAATTGATCCGAGTCTTCATTTGACGGCAGTGCAGAATTTACCAGGAAAATTATGGGACATTACATTCAAGACCGTTAAATTAAAGAAGAGGTTCTGGCCCATGTTGTCTGCTGGAAATGGCTATACAGTAAGCTCATATACTAGTTCTGCGACTATTGTTAATGTACTTCACGTTCCGTTTGAACTGGAGGATAACGTTGTAAGATTCGTGTTGGGGCGTTATGGTAAGGTTGTGTGTGGCCGATTTAAGACTCTTCCTGACTATCCCACAGTCTATAATGGGATTAGACAATATCAAATTGAAATTAAGGAACACATACCGTCATGTCTCAGACTAGGTGGCAGAAACTGTTGGGTGCGAAACTGGGGACAACCTCGTACTTGTATGAAGTGTGGCGTTGTAGGTCATGAAGCCAAGGAATGCAACCAGCCAAAATGTTTCAGATGTCAAGCACTGGGCCACACAACCGATGATTGTGTCGATGATGTAGTTTGCACCACGTGTAGCAAGCCCGGTCATATTTTTCGAAATTGCCCCGTATCCTTTTCCAGTAAATTTAAACTTTCATCAACATGGGTGAACGGGGAGGCGTCGCTTGCTGACCTAGATTCCAGTGTCACCGATTTTATGGATGTAGAGGACGTGGAGGCGTCAGAGCGGGGAATCCCACCTTCTGCCACAGATACCAATGTCGACCAGGAAAACAGTGCTGAACCAGTAACTATTCCAGACACGCAACATCCTTCAATAATGGACTCCGTCAATGTAGTTAATACTCAGGAGGATATTTTTGAAAGTGATGCTGTTGCCGAAATGGTAGCATCAGCCCCCTTAACTGGGCTGAGGCAGATGAAAAGGATGACAAAATGGCAAAGGTAAACGATCATAACTTGAAGGAAGAAGGCCCAGTGTCTGAGAAAGCCCGATCTCAACCTTCCGTTCTTAAGGATAAAGTCACAAAAGTCAATAACCAAATCAGTTCTTCACAACCCATGTCACGCCAGGAACGTAGCAAGCGGAAAAGTTTATCGCCGCCAGCCCCAACCAAACGTGTAGGGCGATCAAGAGGCAGGTCCAAAGCTCGTTTCCTCGTGGAGGACCCGAAGGACACAGTTAAAATGACGCAGGTTTACATTGAAGAAGAGCTGTGGCATTCATGCTATGTGAAAGATTGTAAAGAGGTTTTCTCAAAATACTCCTCCTTGAGAGAACATGTACAAGTTGTTCATCCGGAATTTAAGCATCGGGGTTACTCCTGCTTATTGAAAAGTTGCAAAAACGTGTTTACTACCCCGCAAGATTGGATCTGGCATGTTGCTTGTGAACAACCTGATTTTGTTGCCAAACATGACGTGGAATTTTTTGATCGGTATTTTTTGAAAAGGTTTTTGGAGTAATGGAATTTCATTCTGTTTTTATCATCATCATCATCATCGTCATGTTTGCTTTGTCTATCGCGACCTATAATGTTAACGGGTTACGAGATTCCAAGAAGTGTTCTCAAGTGGTTCAATGGGGCAAGATATATGATGTAGATATTTTGCTTCTGCAAGAAACTTTCTTGTCTTCCAGTGATGACTTGAAAATCTTTAAAGAGAAATGGGGTGGCCCTGTTTTTTACTCCCCAAGTCGCTCAAATAGGTCGGGTGGGGTTGTCATTTTTTTGCTATTAAAGGTACCCTTAATTGTGCAATATCGGATATTAGGAAGGATACTTCTGGTCGTTACATCTCCGTCCTATGTACCACAGCTGATACTTCCTTTCGTGTGTGTGCAATATCTATGCTCCAAATAGTTCTTCAGAAAGAAAGGTTTTTTTTCAGTGAGTTATATATGTATACAAGAGGCGGTTATCCCGTTATATTAGGCGGTGATTTTAACTGTGTAGTTGACCCCCTTGACCGCTCCAGTACAACAGCCAATCCAAATTCTTTCTCTGGTTGTGATGAAATCGAGGATCCTGTCTCGCAGTATAATTTGATTGACTGTTACAGGGCCCATTATCCCAGTACCCCCGGCCATACCTGGGTTCGTGGTACCAGTAGCTCGAGGTTAGATAGACTGTATCTGCCGGCGAATTTTGCCATTTCCAAGGTCGACACCGTTCCCCTCCCCATTTCTGATCATAACCCTGTTTATGTAAATTTCAGACTGACAGGTATTCCCAAGAGAGGGAAAGGCTATTGGAAGTATAATTCGTCACTTTACCAAGACGAGGTTTTTGTTCATGATTTAAGATACCAGTATAGACTATGGTCAACTCTGAAACCTGCCTTCAGTTCTACTACAGATTGGTGGGAAAATATTAAATCAAGAATAAAGGAGCTCGCTATAAGGCACGGAATCCGTATTGCTCGAGAAAAAAAGACTCCAACTTGAGAAATTACAGAAAGTGATTTCGGATTCTAACTCTGAGGAGATCGAAAGCATTTTAAATGCTGAAGTTCAAGGTGCTTTCATTCGTTCTAGGGCCAACTTTCTAGAGGAAGGGGAAAAACTTAGTGCCTTCTTTTTTAGGCAAGAAAAGTACCGTGCTGAGCAAAAAGTGATCAAGACCATTCGGGACACGAATGGTAATGTTGTGCATAAAATAATGAAATTATGTCCGTTTTTCACAATTTTTACAGCCATCTTTTCTCTGAGACGTGTAGTTTTTAAGATTCTTTGCAAGATCAATTTGTTAATTGTTTAAGAAGGTCACTTTCTGAGGATGATAAAACTAGTTTGGATCATCCCATTAATTTAGAAGAGGTTAAAAAGGCAATTTGTTTGGCTGCTAAAACTAAGGCCCATGGAAGTGATGGTCTTTCGTATGAGTTCAATGCAAATTTTGCAGATATGTTAAGCCTTGATTTAACTATTGTTTTTAACGACATATTTGATAATGGCAGGTTGTCTAAGAGTCAGCCCACTGGCATTGTTACCCTTCTGCCTAAAAAAGGGGATAAAATGGATCCTACCAATTGGCGACCTATCAGTTTACTGAATGCTGACTATAAACTTCTTGCAAAGATACTGCAGCTCAGACTAAGCAAAGTTATGCCAATGATTGTTAACGAGCAACAGGCTTGTTCTGTGCCGGGAAGATCCATACATAGCAATCTTTTGTTAATCAGAGACATCATTGATTATTCTGCTATAAAGAACAGTCCCTGTGCTCTTGTATCCATAGATCAGGAAAAAAGCTTTCGATCGAGTTAATTGGAATTTTTTAGCAACGGTTCTGAAGAAATTTAACTTTGGCGATAACTTCCGCAAGTGGGTTTCTATTTTGTATAATGACATTTTCAGCCATCTTCTTATTAATGGGAGCCTCTTTGATCCTGTTTGCATCGAGCGAGGGGTGAGACAAGGATGTCCATTGTCTCCTTCCCTTTATGTTTTGTTTATTGAACCCATTGCTTGCTATATTAACCAATGTGACAATATTTGTGGTTTTATCATCCCTGGTGGAAATGTCCATGTAAAATTTTTACAATATGCTGATGATGCAACTTGTGTGGCTACCAGTATTTCTGACATTGAATGTATTTTAAGGTATTTAATTTGTTTCAGTCAGCCACTGGGGCGTCAATTAATATGAGAAAGACTAAAGGTTTAAAGCTTGGAAGATCTGCTTCCCACCCCTTATTGAATAACATTGAATGGGGCACTACGATTAGGATCACCGGGGTTGTGTTTGGATCCGACAAAGCAGTTCATGCTAACTGGGAGGAGAAAGTTATGTCTGTTGAAAGGCGTCTCAAATTGTGGAGAAACAGACATTTAACCTTACTTGGTAAGGTGCTAGTTATAAACACAGTTATTTACCTGTTGTTCTATTTCGTTGCTCCCGTTTTTCATGTCCCCGAAAGTGTCGTAAAGGCCGTAAACAAGATTGTTTTTGCTTTTGTGTGGGGGGAGAAAAAGCCTGATCTCGTATCTAGGATGGTCATTACATTAGGAACAAGGGATGGCGGTCTCGGTTTGGATAACCTTAGACTAAAGGTAGATGCTTTGCTGGTGAAACCTCTTCTTAAAATACTTGTTGATGATACCCCAGTTCACCTCACTCTGACACTTTTCTTCGTAGCGAAACAACTCAGAAGATACTATCCTCATGTGTGGTCTAACATGCGGCCAAATTCTCATGTGTGTACCTCTACATTAATCAAAGCTTGTGAAATAATTAACCAGAACGCAAAAATGTATTGAGGTTTCGATGATATATAAATTTTCCATTTCAAATAATGCCATCATGCATCATTATCTTCACAGTCAAGTGTTACACTAGCATGTTCAAAAAATAATTTTGTTATTCCAGATGACTTTTGACCTCCATTAAAGACATACATAGACAGACAAACATGCAGACAGAGAGAGACAGACAGCTATCTTGAAAGATCACATTTAAAAAGGTTTCAGACTTTGATCCCCAGCTGACCCCAGATGACCTTTGACCTCTGCCAAAAACAATGGGGACCATCTCCTGACTATAACGCATCTACATACCCAAATATGAAATCTATCCAAGCTTCCTATCTTGGGATATCATGTTAACAAGATTTTCAGACTTTGACCCCTGGTGACCCCAGATGACCTTTGACCTCTGCCAAAAACAAGATGAAACCATCCTCTGACCATACGGCATCCATCCACATATACCAAATATGAAGTTTATCCAAGTTTCTTAGACTGAGATATGGTGTTAACAAGATTTTCAGACTTTGACCCTCTGTGACCCCAGATGACCTTTGACCTCCACCAAAAACAACAGGGACCATCTCCTGACTATAACGCATCCATATACCCAAATATGAAATCTATCCAAGCTTCCTATCTTGAGATATCGTGTTAACCAGATTTCCAGACTTGGACCCCCACTGACCCCAGATGACCTTTGACCCATGCCAAAAACAAAAGCAACCATCTCCTGACCATAACGCATCCACATACCAATTATGAAATCTATCCTAGTTTCCTACCTTGAGATATAGCGTTAACAATGTTTTCAGACTTTGACCCCTAGTGACCCCAGATGACTTTTCACCCCCACCCAAAAACAGAAGGGTTCTTCCTCTCAATATGGTGCATCTATGTACTAAGTTTAAAAACTGTCAGACATTTCTATCTTGAGATATTGTGTTAACAAGCAACGTGTCACAAACACACACACACCCACGCATACATACATACACACGAACGCCATTATGATCCCATTGGTTTCTCTTATCATCGAAACCAAAAATAAAAAGAAAGCATTCACCACTGCACGGCTTTCCCAGTTACTAGTTAGGATATTGTAGATAAACATCATATGTATAGGAATAGGTTCACAAATTGTACATAGGCTAGCCTAGGCCTATGTGCTATACCTTAGGCAATGGCAAAAGTGCCAAGACAGGCTGAAGAAAATTATATCGTAGAGAAAAACTTTAAGCCTTAAGCTCACAAAAGTATTGCACATTGTTGTATGAGGGACTATTACACACGCCTTGACAATATTTTAGATGTTCTTGGCCACATGGATTTTTATTGACCCTTTTCAGTACTCGATCCTGCTTTGTGAAAGGAATGTAGGCTACTGCTGACTAGCACAAACGTATGCAGAAAGTACTAACGTTAGCTCACTTGCTGAATCAAACCATACATTTTGGGCTTAAATTTCCCAGTTAAGGGAGGTAGACACTTGGTGTTTTCAATTTTTCCAAAAGCCAAGAATTGACACTGTAGAATATCGTTAATTTATTTACCTTTTTACCCTTTTATAATGGCGAACTTTTTTCCGAGATTCCATTGTCGAAATTTGCGAGATCCTTTAGCTAAGCTGTACACACTGAGAAAGCAGTGAATGTGCTGCGAGTATAGTAGTTGCTGTGATTGCGCTTAAAGTATGTGATCGATCATTGGTGTATGGAACAATCACAATTTCCACAAAAATTTCCTGTTGAAGTTCACCTTGTCTTCTTGGCAGGTGTCGAATGTGCACTTCTCCTTCGTTATTACGTAGTGCAAAATATTGAAGCAGTTACCAAACACGTCCGCCAAGCAAGCTATATTTCAGCATGCATCTGCTCAAATCTTATGCCATCCACATGTGTTCAAACTGCTAATTTTAGCTTTAGGCTTAGCGCAAGAGAATTTTGGGCCGGGCGGCCAATGTTTTTGTTTTTGTGCCAGGAAGGGGGTGGGGGGGGGGGGGAGGGGAACTCTTCAGATTTTATCCTGGTTGTGCACCTGTGGTCAAAAACAGCTATAGTGGAGAACACTGTTACCTAAAAATGACATTCATTCCAAGTTTCCTATCTCAAGATGTCGTAATAATTAGGTTTTCAGATTTGACCACTGGTGACCCCAAATGTACTTTGACCCCCAGCAAAAGTTATATGGTTCGTCCCTTGACAATATTGCTTCTACATACCAAGTATGACATTCATCTAAGTTTTCTATCTCAAGAAATAGTGATAACGATGTTTTCGGATTTTGACCCCTGGCGACCCCACATGACCTTTGACCCCCACCAAAAACAGTAGGTTTATTCTCTTGATCATAATGCATCTAGATACTAAGTATGACATTCATCCAAGCTGTCTACCTCAAGATATCGCGTTTACAAGGTTTTTGGGGTCTGACCCCTGGTGACCCCATACGACCTTTGACCCCCAATAAAAACAATAGGGTTCTTCCTCCCACTGTGGAGCATCTATGTACCAAGTATGGCATTCATCCAAGTTTCCAATCTCAAGATATCGTGTTAACGAGGTTTTCGGGGTCTGACCCCTGTTGACCCCAAATAACCTTTGACCCCCACCAAAAACAATAGGGTTCTTCCTCTGACAATAACGCACATACATACCAAGTATGACATTCATCCAAGATTTCTACCTCAAGATATCATGTTAACAAGGTTTTCAGAGTTTGACCCCTGGTGACCCCGTATGACCTTTGACCCCCACCAAAAACAATAGGTTTCTTCCTCTCACTATGGGGCATCCATGTACCAAGTTTGAAAACATTCAGACCTTCCCTTCTTGAGATATCGTGTTAACAAGCAAAGTGTCACAAACACACACACACACACATCCACACACATACACACACGCACATACACACATACATACACACACACGCCATCGTGAATGCATAGGTTTCTCTTTCATCGAAACCAAAAAGCTGTACAGTTTGGAAAATGATTTTGCGAATAACGTATTTAGAGTCAAAGACATTTATAAGAGGATGCACCCTTCTGACGTTCGAATTATAGCCGAAAGGGACCATCCATCCTATCCCTGGAATGAGATCTGGCAATTGTCTTTTCACAACGTACTTGATAATAAGCTTAAATATTTTCAGTGGCGTTTAGCTCATGGTATTCTATACACGGGCAACGGATTAATAAGTGGGGCATGGGTGACGGTGTTTGCCCCTTTGAAGTTTGCACCGAAAGTGAAACGGTTTCCCACTTACTTTGGGATTGTCCAAAGATACAACCTATTTTAGAATGGGTTAAGAGAGTCTATGATGATGTGACCAACGGGCTTCCTCATCCACGCCTCGTGGAAAACTTCTTTTTATATGGCTTCCCCCGCAACAGTATTGAAAAATCGGTGTTTAGCAAAGTTTGGTATGTGTTTTGTATTACAAAGTTTATTCTATGGAAATCTAGGTGTCTTCAGGTGTTTGAATCTAAGTATCAACCTGCTCCAACAATCCTTTCTATAATTATAACAGGGATCAAGACAAGGGTCGCAGCTGATCACAAACGTTTCACTAAAACTAAGTTCGATAAGGTTTGGGTGGGTAATAACTCTTTCGTTATCATGAGAGACAAAAAGCTGAAATTTCGTCTGTAACATTTTTGTTTGTGATATGTGATTATTTGTATTAAGTTATTCTTGCTTGATTCTCTGTGGGATTTGATTGGTACTATGAAATGTGTTTAAAATTGTATAAACATGTAAATATTTTAGCTCTGTAAAAATTAATTAACTAAGCTGTAAATACTTGTAAATATTAAAGTTACTTTCCAAAGATGGGAATAAAGTTCTTAAGGAAAAAACTTAAAATTCTCCTTATTTCTTAAAATTCTGTAAATACTCGTTTGCTTATATGTATTTGAAGGTTGAAATAAAGCCTTCCTTCAAAAAAAAAAATTCTCCTGCCATGATGAAATAAATTTCTTCCTGCTTTAGAAAAGAGGAAGACAGATTAAAAAATTCTCCTACCAAAGTAAAGTTTTTCCTTCAAGAAAAAAAAAATTCTCCTACCATTTTACGAACATTTGAGATATCGGAGGCGGACAGGTAGACTGTAAAAAATTTCATATCTTTGGAATCTCTTGACTTTTTATTCGTCAGGTTTCTGGATGGATAATTTTCTAGCAGATTTGGAGTGGCTGAAATCGGATACCATAGTGTGGATTATGTCCAGCTAAAAAATTTCGACACATTTGGGAAGCATGTGGCTTAAAAGACCAATCATTACAGGTTTTGGAAGCCCCGGAAACGGTCGATGAGATGCCGGTGGGATGTAATAGGCAGAATTTGAGGCGCGCATAGCTTCTCAATTTTTTGACTTTCTTGTAACAAATACTTGAAAATCCCGAGCGACTTGTTTAGAAGTTGGTTTGAAGTATTTGGGAGAAATTAATTTGGCTTTTAGTATGGCTCATTAAAAATCGGGGTGTTTATGGAAGAATCTACCAATCATATGAGCAAAATCAAGAAAGTTATATGGACGTCCAACTGCCCCGAGCCCTGAACCGGATCCGAGTCCAGAAGTTCCAAGTCCAAGTCAAGCCTAGTACAGATGGTCTCGAGTACAAGCTGTGTTCGAATCAGCCGGGATCCGAGTCCGACAGAGTCCCGCAGTGCGGAACTCACCCATCTAGCTGACTACCTGATACCTGCATGCGCATGCAACACAAATGCAGTCTAAGAATAAATATTGTCTTGAGTGAGAGAGCAGTGGCAGCGCTACAATATCAATTTTGGGGGAAGGGGGGGGCAGCAAACAAAGGGCAAAGGAAAATGTTGGGGATGAACATTTTCGCTTGCAGTGCGAAACTGAGCACAAAGCGAGAGCTTCTGGCACCAGGTCGGGGATCCAGGGTCCCACCTCAAAGATCATGGTTTACTAGAAGTAGTTGTTCTTACAAAATCACGACTCTGTACATAATTGAATAGACCCAAATCTCAATTGTCCCTCTCCCATTAGTCCTCGTCTCATCAGCTCCTCGTATCATAAGTCACCCTGCCTCATTCATTATTCTCTCATCTCATTAGTCCCCTATCCCTTTCATTACTCAGTCTCATTAATTGGTGTACGCATGGGAGGCATTGGGCCAGGCCCCTCCCGGCGGATGCTATTTTTTATCCTAAAAATACATAATTTTGTTAGTACTTAAATTTTACTTCAAATAGCATATGTGACACCAGAATGAATGAAGGGACACCCAATTTCCCCCAAAATTTCAAAGGGTGGGGGGGGGGGGGGGAGGCGTTGTCTCCCCAAAGCACCCTCGCTGATGCCAATTCTTTTGTTCCAAAGAATGCGCACATATTGTGATACTCCAGATTTAACAGCAAAAGTTAGCACAGGCCAACATAGCCCCAGATTACATGTAAGGACACCCAAATTTTCCAAAAGTAAGGGGATCGGATATCCCCTTAGTCCCTGACCAAACCAGCGATCCCTCAGCATACTGCATGCCCCCTTCAGAGCGAAATCCCGAGTACGCGCCACTGGTCACATTTTCCCCGACTCATTGAGATTTGGGAGTCGGGTTAGGGTTAGGGTTAGATTATAAGGTTATGGGTTATTTACGTCCTGACTGCCTGAGCACATGCTTGTACATACAAAACAAAAGATAAAAGGGTTTCTTCATTAATCCCTCATGCACCTCGTGGCGGCGCGAAGAAGATATAATGTTTGGCATTGTTACAGAGGATAAGGAAGACAAAAGGAAAAAAGGAGAAAGCCCTAACACGAAAAAGGGGAAAAGGGAAAATAACTGATACACTGTGGGACCCGAACTCGCATTACCGAAGCAAAAGCGTATCATCCATCCCCACCACATCTAGCCACATCGCCAACTGCAAGTTTACGATTGACGTAAAATAACATTTACAGCTTTTACACGCGAACAATCATTTAGGCCTAGGCCCTTCATGATCCATTGAGCACTGTAACAGGCCCGAATGTAAGTATGGAAAGATGTTAACTGTTCTCTATTGATTTGTCTTGCAAATAGTAAAAGTAGCGAGTCCTCCTTTTTCGGTGGTAAAGGCTGGCGGCTTGTTCTCAGTAGTGTAGGACAATACCACATTTTCACTCAATTACTGCCAACTGAGGCTACGGTATGGAATTAAAATCCAATGGGCGTTTTCTTGAAATATAGGGGTGATGTCCGAAGGTCCCCCTGGATCGCCGTGGGATTATTTAGTTATTAAACCGTATACGGCACATATTTTGAGGGTCGCCCAACTGTCTTGTACAAATTGTCCATATCTTTCTCGATTTTGTCTAGTTACTCTCTTGGCAGCCACGGGCTCTGCTATATAGCGTCTCCACAAGGGTACAAAAATCTTTAAGTTCGGTAATCTTGTTGTAGCAAGTTTCTTTTTTTGTTAAATTCACTGAATTCTTCGAGATGCTAGAACAAAAATATGATTCCGCCTTCGTACATACTGTCACGCCCATCCGTTTGTGCTCGCGCCTATCTTCGTGACGTAACGCCATTCGTTTGTTCGAGCTGCATTTCCAGTCATAACCTATATATATTGCAATTTTATAAACTATAATGGATTACTCGTAAACTGAGACAGTTTACTCATAAGCTATTTATATAGAGTAGTAATATAATCTATATATATTGGATTCATAATATAACACATTTATATCAATTTCTATATCATAACCTAAATATATTGGACTTTCTATATCATAACCTAAATATATTTTGAGTTTATAACATAACCTAAATATATTTATGTTATAAAATATTGTCCGATACGGCACCTCATATATGAGGACCAAAGATGAAAACATGCATTGTTTTATTACCTTCTAGAAGTAGCTACACGTACACACCAAATGGGAAGCGGACAACAATCCACTATATGTATCATACATTAATTCCACTAGTTGCATATCATACACAACTGTGGACTACTAAAATTTTCGAACGCAAACGTTTAATTCTACGAGTACTAAGGGAACCCTAACCAAATTCTGAACGTTGGAAATGCAATGCAACTGAATTCAACTGAGGAGTGGATTTTGATCTTCGGTTTGAATGTCCTAAGGGAATATGGGTGCACTATAAAAAATTACGGTAGATTTACAGAACAAAATATAAACTAGAGCAGCTATGCTGCAGAATCTCAATACTTTTATATATCATGGCACTTTTATATATGACCAATGGTACTTCATGAAGCAATGAAATAATATTTTACTTTTTTCATGACATAACAGAAAAGAGAAAACATCCTTTTGGTACGCGATCAGGTACAGAATCATGCATAAAAATGAAATAAGAAACAAACTTCCCATATCAAACACAGTGCAGATTGTTTAAACTATTGTGATGAACTGTGGTCATTCAAATATTTATAGCAGAGATTTATAATTTCCTGGTACTGTATATTTTATGCTTAAAATTTGAAATGATTATCTAATATTAAAACAAAAAATCAATAATGATACTATTATATTGAAAAAGTAATCATTGTATAGCATAAATTGAAACTACAAAGCACAAGCAGTTATCCAGCTAGATGGAGATCAGTCTGAAAAAATAAAAACTGTTTATTACAGGTGCCGAAAAACCAGTTTTCCTACTACTACTTTCCTTCCTAATTTTCCTAACAGAACCCCCTATCTCTTATTACCCAGGGAGCCGTAACAGCTCCCTGTATTATCTCATTGAAAGTTGTTGGTGAACAGCACAGCGTTTGGGAGTTACTGCAACCGTACTTCCATGCCATAACATCCTGTTCAGAAACTCAATTAACTGTATGAATTTCTCCATCACAAATGAATTTCTCCATCACAAGGCAATGACTGGGCAAAAATCTTGGTCACACCAGACAGGATCATCTGATCAGTTACCTTATGCTTGACTTATTAGCAGAGGCTTGAAGCCAAAGACAAAATAGCAGACTAAATTACACAGTATTGCACTGTGGGGGGGGGGTATGAGCAATGAGCTGAAGTGATACTTTTCTTCTGCACAACTTCTTGACAATTTTTAGGAAGAAAATAACTGGGTTATCAACCCTTAGATTATCAAGTTGAAATTCTGACTGCACCAATAATTATATAATAATGGAATGCGCTACAACATATTATGATAAAAATGTAAAATCTACTGAACATGACGTTGCTGAAAATGTTTTTAGGCACAGCTAGCTAGCAACCGGCAAGTGTGATAATATTTCAATACATGTTATGTATTGAGATAAAAATTAAGGTTACAGAGGTTCTGTAACCTTATTACCAGAACTTTCTTAACCTTAATATATGTATATCATTAATTTTTGCTCTGTAAAATAACAGCGGTTTTGGGCCCCTTTTCACAGTGTGTATATTTTGTTCATGGTACTCGATTGTTTATCACTACATGTACACAAAAACATACACACACACAACACGACGTAACCATTGAAAAGATTCCTTCAGTTGACGCGAGGAATGAAACATCCCATGGAATAGTGTCTTTATCTGTTACCATTCCATTCACGAGATACAATATAATTTTCCAAAGTTTAAATTTAACTTTACTTCAGCAATTTGTTTCCTTTGCAAAAACAATGACGTGAAGTGTTGCACAGTATTGACATTTTTGTTAACCCTATATTAAGAACATCAAAATTACTTATTAGTTAACTTTTGGTAAGTGATACCAGACAATTGTCCCTTAACTTTTAAAAATTTAACTTTACTTCAGCAATTTGTTTCCTTTGCAAAAACAATGACGTGAAGTGTTGCACAGTATTGACATTTTTGTTAACCCTATATTAAGAACATCAAAATTACTTATTAGTTAACTTTTGGTAAGTGATACCAGACAATTGTCCCTTACAACTCCCTGGTAATACTGAAAACCGTCCTAAGATCAATATCTTTGTAAAATCGAAACGGTAAGAATTGTGAGATTTTACTTAGTTTAACCAAGTTTAACCAAGTTTACCAAATTTAACGGTCTGGAACGGGAAGATGATTTTGTCCTGACTTTAGGGCTCGGATCGGCCATACTCACTTTACCTATGACTATTAACTTAACTCGGATGAAAGACCATATTGTATTCCCTGCGATCGTGCTGTAATTAACCATCAGTTAAATCCTCGTTGATTGTTATGAGTACTCCCATGTTTGCCAGGAGTACTAGGCTGTGCCCGACCTGAAAACATTATTTGAGCTGATAGAATCCTCACTTATTTTGGGTTCCCAGTTATTCGTTAAAAGTACACCAGACTAGTCTATGGAAATTTTCAATTGACACGGTCTTTTCATTGACTTAAAATTAAAAATATGAAAGCAGCTCATAGCACACATCATGTCCTCAGAGTGTTTTCATTACACATTTTGGACTTGTAACGTGTACTTGTAACGTGTACCCCCTATCCGTAGATGGTCGCCACCGACTGGGACAAAAAAGTCGCACCAAGATGGCCGCCGTGAAGTTATAAATCGTCTGATTTGACTACGACTCTGTAATATTTTGAACAAAAGGTAAACGTAAATGGAAAAAATATCATATTGCTGCAATAGATGAAGTGATTTCGACCTTACCTTGCCATATATCAAAAATATTCCAACTTTCTTGCAAAATATGGCGATATACTTGAGCAAGTCCAAGCTTTCACACAAACCCATAGCAGCGGCCATTTTGGTGCGCTTTTTCTCACACGTACGGTAGCGACAATATGTACCGTGCATTATCCTCTGTCCATGTATATAGGAAGTCCGTGGCCATGAAGCAAACAACCTAGGACTGTGTGTGGAAAAAAGATGAATTTAAGACAGCTGTGGGACGGGATGAAAGTAAGTAAATTGCGAGAATTAAATCTGTCTGGGTGTGATTAAGTACTGCTTTTAAACTGCAATGAAAATCCAAATGAAAAACAGACCAAAATAACTAGAGCTAGTTGAAATTACCAACCGCTTTTATTCCTGGCACTATCGAAACCCTTTACAACGCGGAAATTATTTGGAAACCGCTCTTTAAATTTCGTACTTGTCTCCCCTTCTCTATTATTAACGTAGTACATATTTGTACAGGCCTATCGACAAGTACTTCAAACGCTACTTATAATGGAAATACTACCTCGGATGTAGCTATACCGGTATCCTATTTAAAAATAAAAAACTTAATACTCACACAAAATAAACCTCGATTTAATTGGAAATGATATGACTGTCATCCTTTAGTAAGCGGAAGGCAACAATCTTCAGTTCACAGAGGAAACTGAAATATGAAGATCCAGTGTCATGTTAAGCTCGCATCACTTTTTTGCTTCACATAGTGGGCGTTTTCTCTTGCTTTCAAGAGGGGGAATTTAATTAAAGAGCTCTCTTTTGCTATCAAACAGCTTCATTTGACGTTGAATGAGGAGAGGAAATTAAATTTAAATCATATTTTGTTTCGACATTCAATTTTGCTCCTTTTGTAACATAAAAGGTACTATTAAATTGGATGTCTACCTATGACGTAAGTAATTGTAACGTTTATTATGGATCTTTCCAAGAGTTGAAGCGAGAGCGTAACACTGCGCAATCATGTGCGATTTGGGTGAGCGATTTGGACATTTTTTCGGTCATGGAAATATGGCATAATGGCAATTTCAATTGGATCTTAATGGAAGACACGTCTTGGTAAATACGATACAGAACAGCTTGTGAACTAATATAAAGGGGTTTAAGTAGACGCTCCAACGCCTCCCACTGATGAACAGACGCCTTATAATAAGCGGTGTTAGGGGAACTAGGGGATGCGTATACCACGGCCTTGTTGTAATGAATGCTAGATTTTAATTTCTCCAAAGTTATTGGAATAATGGTTTTCATGGTTTTTCATTTGCCAACCACTCCCCCTCCCCCCCCCCAAAAAAAAATCGAGGACCATGGTCCAAGAATGAATGCTATGGTGATAATAAAAAAATGTAAACTGAGCCCCGAGACTAGTAGACTAAGCGCAAGGTTCTACGGACAAATCTTACGAATTCTTCAATCAACCCCTGGAAATGGACTAACCCTAATTCAAAAAAGATTTATAATTTATAAAAAGCTACTAGTTACATCAGAAATTCAACACTTCTCGAAAGGTATTGTGCCACTCTGCATGCCCAGTCCCTACCCCATCAAGAAAAATTACAACACTCATTAAAACAAACATCATTCCCCCTTATCAGATCCTGTATCGATGGTGTTATTATCGTTACAGTACCTTGTTTGGAATACTTTTATGACTTCAGCTTAATATCACTTTGATCAAACTTTTGCTTTTAGGTGAGTGGGTCAAGGTCGAGATGATCGTGTAACAAGACATGAAGTGCATTGTGACCTGTAAGGGGCACCCCACGCGATTTGGACACGAAGAGGGCGTTTCCGAACGGCATTTGGAGAGAAAAGAACCAGCTCGACAACACTTTTGACCAACGTTTATTAGCACGGTTGGGGTGAGGATAATTAAAAGAAAGTACGGCAAGCGGGATTTTTTCCCGCGAGACCTGTGCGGTGTTGTCTTTCAAATGGTTTTTGTTGTAATGTCCGGGAAGTGAGAATTTCGGGTATTTGTGAGGTGCCAGCGTTAAAGTGACCTATAGGGCAGCATACAGCATACATTTCCACTAACACATTTGGACTGTGGAAAAAGTGGCGCTAACCGCTGGTATATACTGCCAATGGAAATTATCCTGTCATTTTGCTAATAGACCCTTTTCCAAGGCAATTGAAATAGCAATTACAAAGGATTGTGGGATAGATTTTTGGTACCTGTCCTTTTTGTCACTGTCATTTAACCGTGGCCAAATCGATGCACACGTATAAACGCCATTCCATGAGTCTTTGTAATTGCTATTTGCAAAAGGGTCCATTGAAACGCCTCATGCTGACTGTAATACCATAGTGGTAATACCATGGTAAATTTTCCTTAGGGCAATCATCAGTTACCATATCTAGCGTAACAGAATGCTCCGCTAGCGTTGGTTTTTATCCGCGACGTACAAATCCCACACCGGAACAACTATACAGGTACCAACTACTTCAGCTTTTAAATGTTAGAGCATGTCTATTTATTTGAAGGATGTAACAGAATGGTATCTGTGTTAACTTTCATTTTTTTCTGTTTCGTCTCTTAACGTTTCGTTTGGAAGCGGTGGATAGTGTTTTGTCTTTTATTCACCTCCCTTCCCGGCTTCCGTCCTGTTGACTGAATGGAGTGGTTAAATTATTTTTCACAAGTGTCCCGTTCATTTTTTCCACTTTTTAACAACTGCGGAGACAATATGCTTCCTTCAATGATTCATTTGCATGCCAACCTTCGTAGTGTCTCTGCGGGCGACGTCTGCGTAGGCTCCTTCCCTTAATTTCGTAGCGATGAGCTAAAGAAAAAACTTCGTATGCTCAGAGGTCTAATTGCATGCCTGACATAAAAAAGTATGTGACTTGTACACTACCTCACCTGTTGTATATGGAAAGCCGTCTTAAAATTTATTCAGAAATTTCAGATATCTACAATTAATTTCAGATATCTCTAATTAAACATTCAACATTCAGACATCTCGAAATTACGAAGAACTTCAGATATCTTGAATTCTATTTCAGATACCTCTAATTCAATTTTAGATATCTCGAATTCCTTTTTAGATATCTTTAATTCTATTTCAGATATCTTTAATTATATTTCAGATATCTCTTATTCAATTTTAGATATCTCGAATTCCTTTTTAGATATCTTTAATTCTATTTCAGATATCTTTAATTATATTTCAGATATTTCTAATTCTATTATAGATATATCTAATTCCAGTCCAGATATTTCGAATTGAATTTGACATGTCTGTATTTTATTCCAGTTATCTCCAATTGAATTTCAGCTATCTAAATTTTATTCCAGATATCTGGAATAGAATTTCACATATCTTTAATTCTATTCCAGATACTTCCAATTGAATTCCAGATATCTCTTATTCAATTTTAGATATCTTGAATTCTATATCCGATGTCTCTAATTTAATTTTAGATATCTATAATACTGTTTCAGATACTTATAGTTCTATGCTAGTAATCTCTCATTCTATTTTAGATACCTCTTATTCAGTTTTAGATATCTCTAATTCTATTTTAGATATCTCTTATTCTATTTCAGATATCTCTAATTCAACATTAGATATAGCTAATTCTATTTCAGATATCTCTAATTCACTTTTAGATATCTCTAATTCTATTTTAGATATCTCTAATTCAGTTTTAGATTTCTCTAATTCTATTTCAGGTATCTCTAATTCTATTTTAGATATCTCTAATTGTATTTCAGATATCTGTAATTCAATTTCAGATATCCCTTATTCTATTTCAGATATCTCTAATTCTTTTCCAGATATCTCGAAATGAATTTCAGATATCTTAAATTCTATTGCAGATTTCTAAAATAGCGCATACTTTTAGATATCTGAAATTAATTGTAGATAACTGAAATTCTCAAATAAATTTTAAAGCGGCTTTCCACAGTAGTACCCTATCAAACCCTAATGTCGGATCTTGTATAGCCGAGGGCAGGAGGCAAACTGCCCCCCCCCCCCCAAAAAAAAAAAAATCTACAACATCTACAAATTAGGGCAGGAATTTGTGAAACATTTGGGCAGAAACAAGGGGAAAAATCGGACAGTCACTTGTAAATGGCATGGTTTTTTGTCCTAGAAATCTTAAAAAGATATACCCGAAAAAAAGGCACGTGTTAGTCGCGGTAAAATTTCATGGAGAATCAACAACAGGCCTATTCAAAAAATTCGCCATTCATTCGATCTGCGAAAACAGCTATTATTCGTGGGTTTCACTTCGGTCACAGTCTATCACAAAACAACTCCCATAATGGTCGAATATCCAAATCCTTGCAAGCAAAATATCATACTAGTCAGGATAACGTATTTACGAAAAATCAAAGAGATAAAACCCCGCTTATCTGAGAACACTAGAAAACGCTATGTTCCAAGTAAAATTTTCATGGAAAATAAAAACAGATAACAAACATTTGTCACACATATAGGCATCTTGTGAAAACATCCTCAACCCCACTTCATATTATAGTCTTTACAAAAATTGCCAGAAACGGTAAAATATCCGGGCCAAAGATGAAAACCGCAATTTACTGATCAAAATAGCGACCTCTAAGATCCTCCTTGTAACCTACAAAACGCCATTTCCCGGTGTCTGAGGGGTCCAATTTTTCAAAATTTTCTGTTCGCTCCACGCCAACCATTGCCGGCGCTCTGCTTAGATAGTCTTTCGGGCAGAAATACATTTTCGGGCCAAAAATGTTCTGCCCCCATAGTGATCACTCCCGTACGCCCATAAAAACAAATGAAAGAAAGAATTCCTTGTTAATGTGAGGAAGTGGTATTATCTGTTGCCTTTAAATTCCCTTTGGTTGGAATCTGAAATCTGAATTCGCAAAAACTACATGTCCGATTTGAATGGAAGTTACATCATACTGTGTAGATTTCAGTTGGTTCTTCTTTCGCATATGAAAATTATTTTTTTTTTCTTAAAATTCCTCTTCACTTTTGAAAACTCACCTCATATATGTTGGATAGGCCTAGATGATAAAAAGCAAGAATTGGGCCTGCCTCTGACCTGTTTCTTTGGTGGACCTTTGGCCTGATAGAGGTGTTAAATTTAAGGGTAGGGTGTTCCCTTCCCCTTTTCGATTTATTTGCATGAAATTTCAATTGTGTGAATGCAAAATGGTAGCACATTGTAGTGAAGACAAGTTCTTCAAATCGCAAGTTAAGTCCAAACTTCTATGGTATTTGCTGATAATCATACACCAGTTATAACTCAATTTTGACCTTTCCAAACGATACCGGTCATTTATTATTGTGTTTCCGTAATTTCTGATGCAGCACAAATCAGATGGGTCAATTGAGCATGTCGTATTTTTGAAAAAAATGGTCATTTGGGGAACGCACAGAGCCCTCTTCTATCATGACAAAATGTACTAAACTACAGGAACGGGGGCTTCGAGTTGCGCTTTTGACGTTTGATAGTCTATGCCTCAGTACACTCACACTCAGTCCACGCAACAACTTACCTGCGTAGCAGGCTGTACGGCATACTCCTTTTCAGTCATATCTGGTTTTAGAAGCTAAGAAACTGAGAAAACCACCGTCCGCTTCAGTGGCGGAGCTGCCATATGGTCAGGGGGCGCCCCCCCCCCCCGACGGACCAAAATCGTCTGTCGGCGCCCTTTTTAGGTTTTTAACATACTTTACTCTTGCGACATTGGCAAAAGACATAAATTAAGAGCGTTGTTTTAAGGCTCAGATAACGAAATGCTCAAATATAAAGAGCCACCAGTAACTTTATTATCTGCACTTTATTCTGAAGAAAAGGGTCATCCTCTGTAATATAGGAATAGGTTTTCCCGAAACGTATATTTTTCTGTTTTATCATGACACACCAATGAATGTTGTCGTTGTGTTAAGTTAATTGCTTCCACACCAAGCGTGATTATAAGCTTACAAAATACGCAGACTGACATTAAATTCGCCCTCCCAGCCAATAAAAGATGTTTCAATAATTGTAGCGCAAATAGCCCTCTTGTTGTCGGAGATAATTGTCAACATAGACAATAAAAAGAGTTAATAAAAATACCAATATAGCAGCTTCCACAACATTTTTCAAAATCATTTGAAGAGAACATTCATATTAAAATAACATAACATAAAACTGTTATAGTGGTAATGGTTTAAGAGTTTTAATGAACAGTTTCCATTTTGCTTTTCTTCAACTGATCATTCTCATGATAAAATAATGGATATTTCTGACTCTGCACGATAATCCCATGAAAATGCTTATTTCTGTACTTTTGTGGTCTCAAAAGCCAGAAAATTGCATCTAATAAGCCTAGGTTTAGGCTACTTTCATTTATTATGAACTCGGTATGTAGAAAGCCAAGCAGACCTTTTGTCTTGGCTATTTCTTAAAAATGTACTTAATTAATGGCTACTTCAGAGTGGTTACATGATGTAAAATACGTCAATTAATGTTTCTTCCTGTACTAATCTTGATTTCCAGATACCAAAATGTACACCCAACGGTGTTTTATTTCCATAACTTTTTCCCCCGTAGGATTGCTTGCTATTTGGCTCTAGTAAGTTTAATCTTTACCTTCACAAAGTAGCCCATTATTACATTAAAATCTTTAATTGAGACCTGACAATTACACAAAATATAATGACCGCCTTCATACTGTGAAAGAGAGGGATAGAAACATGGGTGTCCGCATGGGGGAACTGGCCCTCCCATGGAAAATAAAAAAAACCTAAAAAACGAATTGAAGAAAACTCAAAGGAAAAGACGACGAAAATTTACATCAACATTTCTCAACAGTTCACTTTTTGTTTTCCCTATTGATATGCGGTAAATATGCTTTATAAGAAATGCAATTTCCAGCGATCTGGGAGGCATTTTGGGTCAAAATTTTCTTGAGCTCCGCGTCAACTCATGGTGGCGCCGAGCTTTCCCTCTAAAAGAATTTTCCCCCCCCCCCCCCCCGAATTAACTTCTGCGGAGGCCCATGAATAGGAAATTTAAACATGTTTTAATGTAAAAACTTGCAGAGGAGAAATGGCAAAGTAGTCTTCTACCAGGTGCGGAAAATCAACTGGAAAGTCTGATAAACCGTGGCTTCGATCGTGCTGAGGTTAAGGGTATTTACTCCTTCGAAACGCCCCTGTGGACCATTTTCGCCCCTTCTGACCGAAACCCCTAGCTCCGCCACTGGTCCGCTTCGCGGGGTACGTAACAACTCGACAATTGAAAACTGTGCCAGTTGATGTATTGCACAGGCTTGCGTGATATGCCACTCACCTATGAGCACATGGACAAACCAATTCTGCTTTAATGTAACATCAGTCATACGGTGGAAATATTATAGAAATTAGAATCGGATTTACTGAGTTGTTCTATAGTCTAGAGTAATGAGGCAAAGTATCTGGAATAAAGCAGCTGTAGGCTACAACAAGATTATTAATTTAAATGTTTTGGTGGGTCTAAGGCTCAGTGGCGTAGCCACGGGGGTGGGCAGGGGTTAGAATCCCCATGACCCAACGTTGCAATGGAAAAACACCTAAAATAGCGGTTTTTCTCTCTATCCTCAGGCTTTTCCCTCATTTCGTCCCCCACCATGACACAATCCCGGCTTCGGCTGCAGACACGCAGTACGACTCGAAAATTGTCCTGCAGTACCGGATGATCGGATATATTGTTTAGTCTTTTTAACGAATATGTAAAATCCCGGAGCTTAAAAAAAATAAAATATGAAATTTTTGACAAAGAAATTTGACTTTTTGTAAGAACCATTAAAGATCAGGGACCGGTGTTTATTAAATAATTTTCCTTCATATGTGCAACATTAAAAAAGTTATACGGGCGACTGAAATTCGTTTGGGGTGATGCACTTTGTTAGGTATTTTGTAGGCCTACATACTTAAGGTTTCATTCCTAACTGGAAATTAGCCCGTAAACGTTTTACCATTTTGGACAGAGATTTGAACATTTCGAGCTTATACCGGTATTGAAGAAATGTTGTGTTTTGGTAAGGTATTATTCGGTGTTCTTATTGAGTGATCTGCCTTTTAAGAGCAAATTGAGTAGGATTTTGAGGCGAATTGACAAAAATTGGCCTTATATTTTTATTGAACGGAGTATCCATCCAACCAAATTGGAAACTGTACCGATAATCTTTTGCCATTTTTAACAAATATTTGAAAAACTGAAACTTAAAATGGAGAAGAATTGTAATACTTGTAGTTTTTTTCAGGGGTTAGTGAATATTATCATGAAGATCAAGGCCCTCGGATGAAATTGGAAAATGTCCTGGAAAAAAGTTTTACTTCCTGTTTACTTATATTTGAAGATCTATAGTTTTTATATTCTCACTGGCATTCGGAATCATTTAAGAAAATCATTCTCTTGGGCAGAAAATTTGGAAAAATTGCGAGAGCTCCTACACAGCCAGAAGTGGCTTTTCCCAGGTTTGTTACTTTAGAAACAAAGAAATCCTAATTTTGAGATTTTTCATTGAAATTTTCACTTCAATAGAAAACACAGCAGCTTGGTACGTGATCAGACCAGATAAAAGGTATAACAATCATAAGATGAAACAGTCTTTTCTCTTTTCGGGGGTCAACTACGGAATAGAAAACATTTCAATGTTTTGACTCTATTGCAAATTTTCTTTGTATTCAGTTGCAATGACCTTTGAACTAATGAACGTTTCTATGTGACTATAAATGATGTCACTTCGTCTTTGAAAATATGTCACGTTACAAAGTGGGTTCAAATGAACTTTAGTCAGACTTATGGTGAGACATTCTCACAGTACTGTTCATGATTAGGTTTAACTGAAAACAGCCTGACCGATTTTCATGAGCGTTGCTCGGTGAAGGACAAATGGCAAACCATTGGACACTGCATGTACCTGGACAACCCCCCGTGCCTCGTTGAAATCGCAGAACCTCTTTTCAACCTTCGGCAACCCCCCTTCGAATTTTTACCATTTTGGGCAGTTTTTGCAAGACAACAGTATGAAGTTGGGTGGACGAAAAATTGTTTCCATAAACCTCTCGAATGTGACGTAATGAAAATTTAACTTTGAATAGCGTTTTTTGTTTGCTTGTTTGTTTCTTCGGGAAAAGTTGTGAAAGAATTCAAATTACCGGCCATTTCACCATGAGCGTCGATTTGGTTCTCAAAGTGGGGGGGCATCTGGCTAATTTTTCTCTCCTGTTCTGGTAAGGTATCTACAGTGTCTACAGCATAGACAATTTCAAAGGTAGGGCAAACATCCAATTTTTCCCTCTTTTAAAGTGTGAACACCTCTGTACTATGTGAACGTAATTTGCGGCGGGCGAAGCGCGCTTCAATTTTCGCCCTTTTCAAACAAAGATTTGAAAATATGGACTTTCTATTGCAGAAAAGTTTGGACTCTGGGTTTCCTGCAAGGAAATTTGAAAAATTGGACGGATCTGTTTCTGAATCTGGATTTTTTATCATTGGCAACTGAGATTAAACGTCGACCAAAGATCGTTGTTGCTACATAATGTTATCCAAAGCTTAAGAATTGAGGCTCTCCGGTGGAAGTCAAGAGCTTATATTGGAGAAAAATTGGAATTTTATGAAAGAAAAGTTAGGAAATAGCACTGTAGTTGCAGTTGTCAGTTGATGATCTGTTGACACCTATGTTGCAAATTTGCTATTTTGCCACTTCCCTAATGCTGGGAAAAGTTTACCAAACTGAAGGTACTATGGCTAAGACTAATGAAAGGAACAAAAGGGCATATGATCGGATGGGGTTGAGTGTGAATACCAAAACAGGAGATAAGGTGTCATCAGGGAGGTTGTATTAAAAAGTCATCCACTCTCGAATTTAAGAAGGAAATTTTACGCCAAATTGACACCCAAATGGCGTGGCCCATATGACGTTATTTCGCCGGTGTCACCTGTGAACTTTGTCATTCAAGCCGAAGCATAAAAGAGTAGCTCATCTCGAACAGTTAAAAGTTATTGATGTGTAGATTAATGTTATTTGTTTCACTTATTTCGTTAATTAAATTAAAACGAAAGGTAAGAGGGTTTAACCTTGGGGATGGGGGTGGGAGGGAGGGGGTGGTTAGGAATCTTAAATCGGGGGGGGGGGGGGTGGTGATGTAGTGTTCCAGCTATGACAAGTAGCAAAGAATGCTAATCCTACTTCAAAGACGGCGTGACGTCTGTTAAAAGGAATGGCATTGAGGTGAGAGAATACAGTCAGTAGAGCACATGCATACACTGTGTCGTGTTGTGTTTTCATCAGGGGCTTCGATTTGGTTTTCAAAGTGGAGACAAATCTGGCCTAATTTTTTTCTCCTTTCCTGGTAAGGTGTCTAAAGCGATGTAGTTAGACATTTTTCAAGAAACGGGGTTGGGGGGTGGTTGCGCAAGCATTCAGGTTTTACGATTTTTTTGAGTGTGAACACCACTGTACTAGGTCCGTAATTTGCGACGCGCGAAGCGCGCAGAAACTTTTGCCATTTTTCAAATATTTGAAAATATGGAGCTTGTATTGCAGGAAAGTTTTGATTCTGGGTTTCCTGTAAGAAAATTAGAAAAGTTGGGGGATAACTGAAGAATTTGCATTTCCTATTGGCAAATCTGAGATTGAACGGAGACCAAAGATGGTTGTTGCTACATAATGTTATCCAATCCCTACGAAATAAGGCTCTCTGAGGAATTTTTTTGAGTCAAGAGCTTATATTGGAGAAAATTTTGAATTTTGTAAAAGAAAATTCGTGAAAATAGTACTGTAGTTACTCATGTAATTTGATAATCTGGGGTCACATATAGAAAATTTCCTTTTTTTCACTTAAAAAGTCCATAGCTCGAAAAATTTTAATCAAGGTATGAGCTAGCACTTCTGCTTAAGAACCGCAATTTGTGGCGCGCGAAGCGCGCGGAAAATTTTGCTTCTTTGAGACAAATAATGACGAATGTGGAGCTTTTAATGGGGAGATTTCGGAATTTCATGAGTTGTCAAAACCACACAGTAGACTGGTTTCACAAACAGCAAATTTCCGAATTGTTCATTTTTCAGCGCCGCCTGCCCCCCGTAGCTACACCACTGGGTATCTAAGAGAAGGGGCCCAGATAAATGGTGCTAAATGTTTCAATATTTTGAGTTACTAGGAAACTCCAAAGTTTTCAAACATGATCTTGAAAGTGTGGTTAATTACTTCAAGAGACTATACGGTCAATTTAAATACCGGGTGTACTCTATAAGTAATTAGAATCACAACGAAAATTGCCACAGTTTGCGAAAGATTTGTCCAAAAGTTCTTATAGCAAGGAACCATTTGTAATGGAAAGAATGTAAAATAAATTCATGACTTGATCAAAAGCGCACTTCAATCTACCACGGAAAAATCACAGATCGGGGGATGGGGGAATAGTACCAACTGGTACGGTGCTACTGAGACACAGGTGCATAGGCCTACCGGTACGAGATTGTTGATAGGCCTACAAGAAACATTAAAATATGTTTTTTCGAACGACACCTCATCATACACTATCTACAGGTGTACCTCTAATTCCTGCATGATTGCAGTCTCTTATCTAGCAAACGTAAGTGTTAGTTTACTGATCTGATAATGGTCTAAATACGAAATGGTCGAATCGCTCTACAAACCGGAATGATGTGAGCGTGTCAAAATTTTGCATTAGAAATCATACATTTTTCTAAAAAGTTGCTTGCAGACTGTGTACCGAGACAATGTGTTTGCCAAACATTTCAGCCTGCCAGGCTGGTCATTAACTATAAAGACCACAGATTTCATTAAAACATAGTAAAGGACGATTCATCTTCTTCATACTCCTAAATATTGTGCTCCTTCATAACCACACCTGCTGCCCTATGCACACGAGCAATCGACATAATTATAGAGACCGATGAGTAATGTATTTTTGATATGCAAGTGAAAAAAGAACATCAATGAGACCGTTAGCGCGCCAGAACGGTGGGAATTTTTTCGTCCAGCTCATCGCTACGAAAAAATCAACTGGCAGTCTAAAGGGGGCTGCAGCCGCGCCACAGAGGCGCTACGCAGGCTACGCCTAATGTGGATACAGAAAGTCGATCCTAATCGGTAGAGGACACCTTTCATAACCTATAGTCACGTGACAAAAAGTGTGGGGGACTTATACGTTTGTGTCCCCTCCACTCAAAAAGTGGGGGCACACATGCCTCCCTCCCTGTCCTTCCAACCCCCTCCCCAAATCGACGCCTCTGGTTTTATGCTTCCTTGTTGGACTCTATACAAATTAAGTTTATCGGGCTTAGCCTACATCTTTTATCATGGACCAAGGCCCCCACGAAATCTGATCTTCTCCCCGACCTTCTACCCCCCGGGCTGGCGCCATCCTTGGTCCAGTGATGACTGTATGTATCGTACCTGCGTGCCTCATTTTTATGAATTCACACTTGTTTAGGACAATCGACTATACCGCGTCACACATTTCACAGCCGTATAGACGAATCCGGACAAATTGCGGTCTGATTTTAGTCGACCATTAGTGGGGCCCATCACGTTTTATCTTTAACTTTCCTTCCTTACCTGTTCCAGACGGTCGTACACTAACGTGTATCTTGATTTTCTCAATTTCACTACATTTGAAATTCAATAAAGACGATTAAAGGCTGATTAACCCCACTAATGGCTGCCTACTGTCACTAAAACCAAATGCTAATCAATCGTATAGACAAATCCAATTAGCGCTTGTTTTTGGTGACTGTAGGCCGCCATTAGTGAGGTCCATCAGCCTAAAACCGTCTTCATTTATTGTTTACATGAATTTCAAACCCTCATATTTAGTGAACTTTGGTAATTTAAGATACAATTCAGTGTAAAACCATCCATGATAGAGGTAAGCAAGGAAATCTAAAGATTTAAAGGTGATGGACCCCACTTATGGCCGACTGAAATCGGACCATCACTTGCGCGCTGTCCGGATTCGTGTATACAGAGCACGGACTCGGGAAGTCCTTGATACAGAGCCGTATATGGCAAGCCGAATGTTCAATAAATAGAAAATCCAAGATTATCGACCGATAATCCAAGATTGTCGATCGATAATCTTGGATTATCAACGATAACCCAGGTTTATCTAAAGATAATCCAAGATTGTCGGCGATAAACCAGGTTTATCAAATGATAATCTTGGATTATCACATGAAAATCCCGGTTTTTCGCAGATAATCTTGGATTCTCGCCCGATATACAAAATCATTTTGATAATCCTGGATTCTCGATCGAAAATCCAAGATTATCGAACGATAATCTTGGATTTTCTATTAATTAAACATTCGGCTTCTCAAACTTTGTTTATCGCTCGAGAATCTTGGATTATCACTTTTTTGCACAATTGGCTCGATAATCCGAGATTCTTTACTGATAATCTTGGATTCTCGGCCGACAGTCTTGGATTCTCGGCCGACAATCTTGGATTCTCAACCGATAATCTTGGAATCTCGACCGAAAATCTTGGATTCTCGGTCGATAATCCAAGATTATCAAAAAAAATTTTGAGAATCCAAGATTATCGATCGAGAATCCAAGATTATCAAATTGTGTTTTGATAATCCAAGATTATCGGTCGAGAATCCAAGATTATCAACCGATAATCCAAGATTATCAAAATATTTTTCGAGAATCCAAGATTATCGGTCGATAATCTTGGATTATCACATTGCAACCGTCGGCATATTTAGCGCGATACTACGCCAGCTAGACAGGCCCTTTGTTGCTCGCGGTACGTCTGCCGGTTATATACCACCAGTACTTACGACGACAATGAGCGAGCGGAAAGCACGTAACCAAACCCACTGTTCCAGATCACATAGCTCAGTATAAATCATAAGAGACTGTATTTGCCTTGCTTTCTTATTATTATACCAACAAATCTGAAGACCCTTTTTTCAGGATAAAATAGTCGGACTGTAATTTATAGGCCCAGTTGAGATCAACTTCAAGGTCGCATTTTCCCCTTGGCAAGATGGATGAACAGGTAAGTTAAGTGACAATTGCTCGACCGATAAGCAAAATTAACTTTGATAATCTTGGATTCTCGACCGATAAACCAGGTTTATCAAAATAAATTTCGATAATCTTGGATTATCAATCGAAAATCTTGGATTCTCGACCGATAAGCAAAATTAATTTTGATAATCTTGGATTCTCTACCGATAAACCAGGTTTATCAAATTTAATTTCGATAATCTTGGATTCTCGACTGATAAACCAAGTTTTTCAGTCTTACATTGATAATCTTGGATTGTCGACCGATAAACCAGGATTATCAAAATAGGTTTGATAATCTTGGATTGTCGACAGATAATCTTGGATTGTCGACCGATAATCTTGGATTATCGCCGAGAATCCAAGATTATCTGCCGAAAATCCAAGATTATCGGCCGATAATCTTGGATTATCGACGATAATCCAGGATTTTCAGTTGATAATCCAGGTTTATTGCATGAAGTAAACATCAAGTAATGGACAATCCAAGATTGTCGGCCGATATACCAAATTAAATTGATAATCTTGGATTATCGGTCGATAATCTTGGATTATCGGTCGATAGTCCAAGTTATTTTGACAATCTTGGATTATCTCGTGATAAACCTGGTTTATCGTTGATAATCCAAGATTTTCGGTCGATAATCCAAGATTATCGATCGATAATCTTGGATTATCAACCGAAAATCTTGGATTTTCTATTTATTGAACATTCGGCTTGCCATAGCCGTATATGGCTCTGGCAGAATATAGGATGAGCGCCATCACTTATTACCCGCTAAAATCGAACTGGGGCTCTAATTTCTAAAGGCATTAGACAAACGACTCCTTACAATCTCATAAAAATTATGCTATTGGAACGAAGCCAATCACCACTCTGAAGTTGGAAGAATATGTGAAATATCTATCATGGTAAGTTGGAGGACGTTACCCTTTTTAAAGTTGTAAAAATCCGTGAAACTAATGTAAAGTAACGTTGCTACAAGTACAAGGCCAACTGTGGACTGTGGTGGACCTACTAACGTTGCAATATACCATAGAGCACAACATAAGACCCCGTGCGTGTACTAGTTTAGCGAATAGAAATGCGCGCTCAGTCTAGCGTTAGGCTCAACAATTAGGCCTAGGCCTAGGCCTAAGTTAGGTTAGTTTTCAGCTTCATGTAATCATAATGAAGCATCAGTGCAGTGATTCTTACAGATAACGCTAGGCCTCAAAATTTGGTCATAAAGTGACACATTGTGTTTGACAAAAGGGAAAGAAATTAAACTAGGGCCTATTCTGAACAAACTTTTCACAAAAGGTTTGAGCAGTTCATTCAAACTAGCCTAAGTTAGCCATAGTATGAGTATGAGGACAAATAAGTAATCCACATACATTTCTTGCTCTCCAACATGAAAATTTTGGGCGTGAGCACTGTCTCCTCGGCGTAGCGGCAGGCAAGCTGTACTCCCTGCATGCTGGTTAATTTCTGTCGTATGATAAACGTACAGTATACTGCGCTATGCAGCCACACTGGAAAGTACATTTGCCATATGCCAAAGAATAAATGCCAACTTAAAGGTGGAGGTGTTTGGAATTAAACGCCACACCAATTGTTGCAATTGTATGCTAGCTGTTGTAATTTTCCCCTGTAGCAGCCGGGTACGCCATACGCCAAATTTGTTGGCGTAGGCAAGCCGTTGGATTTCAAAAATCACAGGAAACCATTTGTGGGTTCCGTCATTTTTCACTGTGGTAACCCTTGGGAACCCACTTTTGGGTTCTGTTGCAAAATCCATGGGTGGTAACTGATTGGTGGTAACCAGTTTTTGGGTTCCGTGATTTGATCATCACAGGACCACCACGCGATGGAGAACAATCACTCTCATGAAATCTGACAGCCTGGTAGGCCTACATTCCCGTATGCCAAAAAATCTTTCTGTGAAAGGCCCTACTTTCCAGTATGGCTATGCAGTACTTGTATTGCCAATCATGCATTACTGTACATACATGTTTACATCAGTATCTACAATCCCATGCAGATTTCTACTAACTGTGTATGTACAGTACCATAATTGTACATGCATTGCCAATGTATGATGATCATGTATACTGTACGTATGTGTGCAGGCTTGCATATTGCTATCTATAATGTAGGCTAGTCCAGTCTGCATTTCGTGCACTCCAACATGAAGATCTTTGGTGTGAGCACCGACTCCTTCTCGGCATAGCAGCAGGCAAGCTGTACTCCCGGCCCTCTGGTCAGGGTTCGATTTATAATTTTTTTTCTTCATGCACTGGTGCATGTAGGTCGAAAAATCTACATGCACAGCAAAATTTTTACATGCACCAAATAATCTGAAATTTTAAAGAAAAGCCTGTGAGAAAAACATGTTTGCTATAGGCCTAGGAAGAGTCTAAAAGCACAATTTGCATTTTTTCTATTTTGAGTAAAAACAAATGTGCAGATTTTTATTGAATTTTTTTCTTACGTGGCATGTTCCACCAGCCTGTTCCATCAGCAAACCTGACCCTCGCACGCCGCAAGCAATGTCAAAGGGCCTTAAGGGTGTGTTTTTGTCCGCTTCAAGGGCAAAATTTCCCCATTACCTCACTGTGTGAAAGGATCATAGGAGCCAGGATTAGGGCCAGCTCAAAAATTTCAGGGGAGTATTGCCCCCTTGGTTTAAAATTTTGAATCTTGGGGGGGGGGGGCAGGGAGACTTGAGCAAAGTCAAATCTTGGAAAAAAATGACACATGCATTCCTGGGCACAAACCAAAAGTGTTGTAACCCATGCACAACCCCCTCCCCCCCCATCTCTCTCTACTGCATGTACAATTCCAAGTTAACCAGTTTGACCTTTTGACCATTTACCAGTAATCGTCACAACCAGACCATGTCTACAGTATCAGTGCTGAGTCTGAAGGAAAGCTCATGTATTCTGCATAGACTTTATTTTGCAGAGTTAAGCTTGAAGAAACATTGGGCCAACACACAGCAGCAGGTGACCTTTACTCAAATTAAGCCCAGGCTACAGTATACTGTACTTGAGGTCCCAAGCCTAGAGTTTGCATCAAATATCACCAAAAAATCCATTATAAGCTACAGCTTGGCGTCGTAAAACAACTGCCCTTCAAGGCCTTCAAGCTAAAATTTTACACAATCTTCAAGTTATTCCCCCCTTTCAAGGTTGATCATAAGGTTTCCCCAGTTTAACATGCAACTAAAGTTCTGACATCGTGGTTTAAAAGGTTCACGTCTCCGATCATTCAAGTCCTTTCACATTTCAATACCACTGTGGTACACACTAAATGTGAAAGGCTGCAGTCTTAGAAGCAAACCACATTGTGAAAATTACAGGATGCCAAAATTATGTTGTTGGCATTTATTTCTCAAAACATGTGTCAGGCATGTGTAAAATACTTTAAATTTGCCCTTACCAACATTTTCAAAACTCACTACGCCAGTTTTGACGTACCATACTTTTTTCTTTAGAGCTGCTGGCACCAGCTCACACGCCATCCTAACGTATTGTGTATATGAATACTTGGAACGCCTAGCCTGTAACGTTAATAGTCACCTTCAAGTTAAAAGAAGCCACATGCAAACTGTACATTACTACAGTAGTACTGCACGGACTTAGTGTGTGCATTTGGTGAGCTTGACTCTTCTGAATATTCTTTGTGCGGGATTCCCACAATCCCACTGCAAATGCAAACCCTGGTAGGAGGCTAGGAGCAACATTACTTGGGGAAGTACATGTGCGGAGTGATGATCGTTGACACTGATGTTGCGGTACGAAAGGAGACATGCTCAAATTTTTTTTGGTGAAATGTCTGCTTGTCTAACTGACAGTATGCAAGAAATAACGATGCAAGGGACAATTGGGACAGCTATATTAGGATTACTTTGTGCTGCAACTTGACTTGTTACATGTATTTGACCATGAAGTTTGTAGGCTAGGTCTGAAGTCTAAGTGCACGAAGTGCATGTAAGCCTCCACAATTACCTGCATGTAGGAAATTCTACATGCACCCGTGCACGCGTGCACCCGGGTAAATCGAACCCTGCCTCTGGTTAATTACCATCGTATGATAAACGAGAGGCTATAAAAGGCTAAATATGCCCAATAATAAAAGTGACAGGGTCCTTATGGATAGAGGCAACCTTCATTACATTGAAGGGAAAACTATTCTAATCCTTCACAGTTTGAGGCAGAAAACTAAATTTATAACAGTTTGAACTAGTTAGTAAGTGGGAGGCAAAAATAGAAGTCGTGCATTAAACAGGTTCTGCAAGTAGGGCGCTGGAGACAATCAATAGGTATGAGAGCCTGACCAAACACACCTTGAGAAAAAAGGATCAGTCTGCTTTGTCTCTGTCTATCAGTCAAAGGCACAAGGTTTAGTTCCTTGAGGAGGCTGGTCATAGATCCTGCCTCTCTAGAATAGTCAGATAAATCTAGCTGACCATTTTTGTATCCCTCAAGTTTGTCATACAGGTAGACCTGGTGAGGGTCCCAAACGGTACTGGCGTATCCCAGCACTGGTGGAAGAATACCCTTGTAAGCCATTAACTTGACATCTCTCTACTATCATACCACCCACTTTGTTACGCAAAGGTTACTTTGATCCTTCTGCCTTCTTTGGCTCCTACAATATGCGCCAACAAAATGAAAGAAATTTGATGTGAAAAACAATATTTTTTCGAGTCTTTTTCTACAAAACCACAGGAGACAGGACTGCCACATAAATCACTGTCAGCACACTGTCAACCCTGGAAACATCCAAGTAGGCTCTCCCCAAGGTTACAGTAACACACAAACCCTCATGGTGTCAGTGTGAGTGATTCAAATTTCTAATGACCAAGCCTGGCTGAGAAATGTTTGATTTGTAAAATTTGAGACTTGGACTGTTGTTTCAATCAAAATTGTTAATAGTGCAGGATTTAGTGCTTGTACTGTATTCTACAATCATGACAGGAACAAGGAGAATGTACAAACCTATACTGTACTGTATGAGAGGTTCCCAGATCTGAAAATGTACTGTATACAGGTATATGAGAGTTAAACCTCACTCTGTTCTTCTTATACATGAACTTAACCCCGAGTAAGTTAACAATAAAGCGGTTATAGGATGGCTTCCCGTCGCAGCAAACAATAGTGGGATCATAGGACAGTTTTCTGTAGCAGTATTGATTTTTAGGGGGCAGGTTGGACTGCTCCATTTTACCATTTTCACACTCGTCCAGAAACCGTAGTCTGTGGACGGCTTAATGCTGCACTTTTCCTTCACAAACTCATCCATCAAGATGGACGGTACAGTACAGTTGATGGGAATGGGTGAGAGATTCGGCCTTTGAAACCATGTTACTGTACATCGGGAGAATTGTTTTAAAGTAACTAAATTTGTTTAAGAGTTGTTTTGTGCCCTGCTGTAACATAAACAGACCTGTGCTATTGTAATGCTGATCAGTTTTTAGGCCAGAAATACAGTAAGTTTATCAAAGCATCAAAGCAGTGCATGGCATGATTGGAATCCTTACTTACTGTATAATTATGATCTACACAATTCCTTATTCCTATGCAAACAGATCACAGCCTTCAGCAAAACGACTGCACAGTGACTCTATGGACACAAGTTACAAGTCAAAAACGAAAAGAAACTCCACCAAAGCCAATAATGAAAATTCTCCCAGAGTAGGAGTCCTCTCTGTAAGGAATTACATACATGTTCAATCTAGATTTAGCACCATTTTTCACCTAGCTTTAGCCCACCTTAAATGAGTGATAATTTTTCCCTCAGACTCCTTTCCCAGGATGGTGATCAGAGGATGCCATCTTGACAGAACTTGGGCCCATGGAGAGCACAGCTTCCCATTGGTTTCCTCTCATACAGTAACAGACATCAAATACTGTAGGCCTACTGTGAGCATACTGTATTCTACAACCCCCAGCTCAAAGGGGGTCCTACTGTAACATTAGGAGATAAAACGGTAATAATCGAGTTATTAAATTAAGAACTACAGTAGACTGCTAAAAGTTATTACTTACTGTAGTACTGTAGGCTACTAGGCCCTGCAAATACTGTAACAAGTTCTGAAACAAGTTGGACTACTGTAGGCCTCTGTAAAGGACTGTGGTTGTTCCCAGAGAAAGGGGTTGTTTCGCAAAAATTTTGCCCATCTTGAATGGTAGGACAAATGAAATTTCAGTCATGTATTGTATATATAGTTGGACAACCTAACATTTGGAGTGACAATCAGATTTTTGAAAACACTTCTCCATGGGACAACTGATTTTTTTACCCTATTTTTGAGCCTTGGTAAAACTTGTTGTGAATATTCCTTCCCAGTTCAATCTTTCATTATCATCAATTTTATTCTCTTTTATATCTATGCAGGATAATCACGCTGTGAAATACAAGCCATTTGTCAACCCATTTTACAAAGAAGGCATTGGAAGGTACTGTAAAACATGGTCTTACTGTATATACACTGTTTCTTATTTATCCTTTCAGGAGACTCCTTTTTCACTTTGTTACAGTTCACCAGAGTGTCATCACCAAAGCAACATTTGGTTTGAAAATTTGGGATTGTGCAATCCTTTTAGAAGGCTGATATCTTCGAAACTGCTTGAGCTATCAACTCCAAAATTCCAGTGTGTTTGTTTTGTTAATGAAGCAACATTATGTGCGAAATTCATCAAAATCTAAGAGGGTCACCTGGGCACCATTTGTTGATTTGGCGTGGAATGACCCCATGACCCCAGAGCATAGTCTTCAGAAAACTTGGAGTTTGGACTTTGATGACCAGACTAGGGCGTTAATTTTCCAGAAAAATTATGGTTGTCCCTCAGGCAACCCTTTTGCTGTTTTTCATTGTCCATGACAAAATTTGGTTGTCTGAATCTTTTTCACACTACTGCAAAGCAGTGGGTTTGTTCATGTGTTAATTTACTGGTTTTGCAAAATAAAAAGATGTGATGGTTTTTGTTTGAGAGACAAAAACACTGTTCTGAAATATTGTGTGATGGAAAAAATTGAAGGATAGATGAGGTTTTATGTCAATTGGTTTAAGTTGGAGAGGACCACAGCCTTTTTCCCAGTTATGGCTCACTGGCTTGTTTTCCCATGACTTAATTACTGCTGAGCACCAAGCACAATGGCAGTTGGTAAAACTTCAAATAAACTGATTTAAATCAGATTTTTTTGTTCAATCATGATCTTTTTCTATTAAAATTATGATTTTTTCCAATTAAAATCATGATTTTAATCAACCTGATTTAAATCAAACAATCCTGCCCAATTGTGAAATTAAGAAGTCACTGCTTCATCTTCCTGAATGTTCAATATTAAGCCCATTTCCTGAAATATTGTAAAAGTTAATTTGGAAGAGGAATTTTGTGAGCTTTTGCTGTTGTTTTGAAATAAGACCTGGTCAACTGCTTTTTACCCTTTTTAGTTTTTAAAGCATAATTGCTAAAGGCACACCTCAAACATTATTGTAATGTACAGCCTTCAACTACTGTGACTATTTACACTTTACCTTGCACACGTGTACTGTACGTGCTGGGGTTCAATCACTTGTCACATATTTTTTTAATACTCTTTTTTTCTCTTTACCTTTTTCAGGCGCACAGGGGCGGTTTTGAAAAGTACAGTACGGAAGGACAGTGATGGATTTGAAATCTTTGATGACTATTTCAGTGAAAGTGGTGAGTTTTGGCTTGTAGATTTGATGGATTAAAATGTTTGCTGAGAAATATTACAAAAGTTAAGTGGATAAGTAGCCTGGTGGAAAATTGGGGAAGTACTGAAGAAAATGACCAGACTCAATAGTCCAGGGCTCAAAAAATCCTATGCATGGGATGCACGGGTCTCCCATATCGAATGGTTGGGCTTTCAAAATTCCTGACTGAAAAGCTCGTCGGGCTACTGCTAAGGACCAGAGAGTTGAATGTACATTTGAACAGAACCTGGCTGAAAATATAATCGGGCTACCACAGTCTGTTATCAAAAAGCCCGATGGGCTACTGCACTTGATTCAAAAAAAAAAAATTTCGAGCACTGAATACATGGTACTATTAAAAGAAAAAGTTTTTTCATGGCATGAACATTTCAGTTTTAAATGGAGTTTGTTGAATTCCCCAACACTGAATAAGAGCAAACATGATTTGCTCAAGTGAATTGCCCATTTTCAAAGCCTAGGGACATGCTGTACCCCAGCAAATTATTCTGCAGCAAAGTACTGTATTTAAATGCTAAGACAAATTTTTAAATCCAGGGGTACTGTAACTTGTCATTTGTGAATGGAGAGCCAGGCTGACTCACAAGGAATGAAAACAAAAAACTGGTGCCTCTCGTGGCAGAATGGATAAAGGTGTTGGCATTTAAAGCAACAACATTTACAACTGGGTGGTCTTAGGTTCAGTTCATGACCTGGTGAAAATAGTGTGAGGGGGGAGGTTTGGTCAGAAGAAATGTACATTTTTCCCATCTTAAGCCTCCTGAAGGGGCCTTTCAGTAGGTCTAGAGACCAACTTTGCTAATACTATAATTGTTGAGTTGGTAAGTCACTCTATGCACAGTATTAAATACTGTAACGTTGCAATTCATAAGTTCTACAGTAACGTAGACACTTGTGGTCACTTGGCATAGTAATACAGCTTCTCTTCAGGACTTGTATTAAATGTTCTTATATGTTCTATCCTTGGTGAGGCAGGGTTCTAGCCAGGAAAAATGCCAAACGGGGTGGGAGTTCATCGACATTGCGTCATTCTCAGATGATGTTGGCCATATCTCAAGATCTAAATGACATATATTGTGGTCAGTAACATGATTTTTGGTTATTACCAATATCAAAACAATCATTCAATTGAATGTTACCGTACAGTATGTGTCTTAGCCTATGTTTAGAGTATGAGTGTGATGAAATTCAAACTGGGCAGTGAGATTCAAACTGGGTGGTGAAATTTCAAACTGGGTGCTGACTCAAAAAAGTAAATTCAAATACCCAGTTGAACGGCCTGGCTAGAACCCTGGTGAGGGTATTGTATGGATTAGCAAAGTACAGAACAGAAAGTGCAGTACTTGCAGATAGTTCTTATGTGACATCATGCAGTGAGAGCCATTTGCATGAAGTATTTACAGTAGCCACAAGCTGGGCAACCTTGGTATGTACAGTATGTGCATGCTTGCCGGCAGATATGATGGTTCCTGCAGGTAATTCTCAGGAAACACTCCCATTGAGTCATAGTAGATTTTCAATGGGATTTAATGGGACATTTATGGGATGTTCCAGTTTTATGTTGAATCAATGAGACGATGAATTTTTTTTATTGACTCAATGAGATTACAAGTGATTATCCAAGTTCATTAAATCCCATTGAATCCATTGGGAATTCAGTAGGATTTCAATGGGAATATATCAGATCTCATAAGGTCCCATTCAACATAATTAATGACAATTTTCTTCTGAGAACCACAAGTTGATGTCAGTGAAAACTACTGTATGAAGGGACTTACAGTACCTTAACATAATTTGACAAAAGATACAGACTGTGCTCAATTAAGAGTACACTTTGTACAGTTTGAATTTTAGTTGGACTGTACTGAAATGGGCAGGTCTCATTTGACCAGCATATTGTATGTTATTTGCATGGTATTGGAACCTTTCAAATTCATGGGGAGGGGGTGAGGACAAGCAGCCTGCCCTTTCTGTTCAACATTTAGCCAACTTCCCTTGGAGAGAAATTGTATGAATGAAAGAAATTTTGAAAATTTCTTCCCAATCTGCAACTTGTAATGACTGTATACAAGTTGAAAAAATGTCACCAAAAATTACATTTACCAACGAATGCTTTTGAGTAAGAAATCATTTCCCCTTCCTTTGGAAACTTGCAGTCTTGGGATTTATGCCCTTTTCGATTACAGTATACAGGGATTGTTCCAGAAGCACAAAAAGGGGGGATTTATTATTGCTAAACCCATGTCCAAATTGATGTTGTCCTGGGCTAAAGTTATAAGTGGGTTCAGGTGGAGAAAAGTTGCTTCAAGCCCCCTGTAAATTGCAATTTGAAGGGTTTTAAAGGTACTGTAATTTAATTCTGTAAATTCAAACATTGCTGCAAAAGTGTCCTCTTTTCAAGAAAGAAGCCAAGATATTGACAATTTTCTAGCTTTTATGGAAATGAAAGAGGGGAGGGGGATTTTACCCACTTTCTTCTGGAAAGGGGAGGGGGCAAATCCCTCTTTTCCTCCCTCTTGTGGAAAAAACTGTTATGAACTATAAACAGTAGAAAATAAACAGAACAATATTGAATGCTTTCAATATTCATTTTATCTCTCATTTTTTCTTCTCTCTTGTCACAGAGGCAGAAAACTCTGAGCTTTCATTTGATAAGGAAAATATCTCTTCTAAAGCTAACAGGAGTAAAAGAACTGGAAGGTTCCAACAAAACCAGAAGGTAGATTTTGTTTATAGTAATTTAAATTATGCACTATAAAGTACTGTACCTTTATGTTACAGTAGGTCTCAAAGCATTCTACAGTACATTTTGTAAAATATGTAAAAACATGGTTCAAGTAGAAATAAGGGGAAAATAGTAACTTTTCATGTGAAGTTGAGCTTCATCAGTGTGAGTTTAGATGAGTTAGTTAGTTGGATGGAGTTTTATGTCCCAGTTTCCCACCAGCTTGTTCAAACCCAGCCAGTCACAGCCTTTTCCTGTTGTTGCTCACTGGCTTGTTAGGTGGGATTTGACAACATACCAACACAAATGTGTTATGTACAGGGTAGTGTCAGCTTAAAGAAAGTTAGTTCCAAAATAAAGTTTCATATATTGTTCAAGTTCATGTTTGGTTTCAAATACGGCTTGAATCTACGTGAGGTCCTTAACATTAGTAACTTTAGTCTAACAGCAGGTGGGGAACACTGTAGGTGTATTGCACAACCTTCCTGTCAACAGAAAGCTTCTGCCATGTGGATTTCTCCAACATTCCTTAGTGGTACAGTAGCTTTGTGTCTCAAAGACAGGTGTGCATCAAGACTTGAGTTAAAATTTGTTTTCAGAATACTTGTTTTATATATCACTCATGGTGTGAATATGTAACTTCACAGTACCAAAGGAAAAATTGCAAAAGTCTGGGAAGTTGGTTTGGACTTTCAGTACTTTCACCTTTTGTTAAAGGTGATTATATTGTTCTCTTAAAATTGCGGTACTTAAATGTTTTGGCAAGGCTTTAGCCATGTGTTAAGATAAAGAAGTTCAATTTGAGCCTAAAGAGACCTACATGTATTCCCCATCATTTACTTTACAGCAAAAGGTCTCTATTGCTGAGCACTGTATATGAGTATACATTTTTCATTTCTTTTTTTCTTCTTCTTTAATCAGAGGAGCTCGCCTCTCAGACCTATGAAGTCATTCTCTCCAGCAGCATTAACTGACAGATCTGTTGTAAAGTCTTCTGAAGAATCATCTTCCTTAAGGAGTGAAGAGGTTATCCAGGGAAACCCTGATGATGTGGAGAGCAAAGACAATAATGCAGACAAGATTCAAGATGAAGTAGCTGGCAGCAGTGATCAAGAAGCTGTATCATTGGAAGCAGTGTCAAACTCTGAGGAGGAAGTTGTCCCAGAGGTGAGGGAGATCTCTCAGCAGGTACCTGACAGGGATGAGGGAGGCAAGAATGAAACAGATGTGGAGACTTCAGACAAAGAAAACAAGGTGTCAAGCTCTGAAGAGGAAGAACTCACTGAGGAGAAAGAAAATAATAATAGAGTGTCAGCTAAGGGTGTGACTGGAAAAGATGAAGCCAGTGATGAACCATCAGATGACAAAAATAGACTGACAAGCTCAGAGGAGGAGGAGGATGTGGGGGAGGAGGAAAAGAAGAAGAGAAAAACTTCTTCTGTTAGAAGTTTGACTGGCAAGGGAGAGACTGAAGAACAGTCATCAGACAAAGAAACTAGTAGGTCAAGTTCAGAGGAGGAAGATGTCCCAGGGGTGGTGGAGGATGAAGCAACATCATCCAGGGGTGTTGTTCATGAGGATGAAAGTGAAGAAGTGACAGTGGTTGAGAAAGTGGCAACTTCTGAAGAAGAGGAAAATATAGTTACATTCAAAACGGATAAGGTTCAAGACAATTCAGAGAAAGAGATAGGTCAGGATGTTGTGGAATCTAATGAGGAGAGTGCACCCTCAGAGAAAAGCACCAGTGACATTGAGTTAGAGAAGACAAGGAATCACAAAAATGGCCCATGTCCTGAGAAGGAGGAAAAAGCAAGCATTGACAGTCCATCGAGAGCCCAAGCTTTTGCTCTGACAAAGAAAAGGTATGCTACTGTTAAGGTACAACAAATGTTATTTTGAACCCTCCTCAAAACAAGCCATTCTTTTGTTTTTGCTATACGTAGTATGTGTACTTTCAATGGGTTCTTTAGGATCACTGGGGGAGAGGTTGATAGTATACAGTGTTTGGAACTCTAACAGCCACCATAGCATAAAGCATGTAGCAATAGCAGATAGGTGAAGGGAAACTCGAACTGAGGTAAATAGCCACATGAAAGGAAAAGATTGATGCACAGGATATCAATAGGGCTTTTGCCAGGACAATCAACTCAGAGTGTTCAAATAAGGAAATCTTTGTGACATTCCTGCCAGGCTCTGTTTAGTGCTCTTTTCTTATTAAAGAGTGCCTGTTGACCCTAAAAGGAATGCTACCAGGTGCCACTTTTTTATTCAAAAGTAGAGCCTGTCAACCTAATACGTGTACAACATTGTAGTTGGTTACTGTCTCCTGTCTACTGTTTGCACCAAATACAGGACAGGGAGCTGGGAGGCACTTTTTAACTTAAAGGCAGCCAACTGTCACTCCACACCACAGTTGTTGCTGTAGTGGCCCATAGAAATTCCCAATTGGCACAGCTGACAGCTGTTTGATTGACAAGTTCAAAAAATGCATAGTACTGCAGCTCACATTACACTACATGTACTGTACTGAGAGTGTTTTGATTACACATTGGGATATTTTACACTCATGATAAAGAAATTAACTGAGATGTTGTCTGAATGAGGACAAGTTTTAGACAGTTGTGGGAGGGACTTACGTAAATAGGTTAGGAGAAGTGGAACTGCATGTGTGAGAGGACTAGGCCTTCAAAATGACTTCATTTTCAGTTGACTTGTCTGTCACCCTTGTCTGTGAGTTTGTCAGATGAAGGTTTCATAAGAAACCAACACAAACATTTAATGTACTTGTGTCATCTAGATAAAATGGTAACGTTAGTTCTTGTTTGGTTTTGAATACAGTTCAAAAACTCTTATGTCCTCTCCTTTAGTGCAGTCTTACAGTATGACACGTGGAGAATACCTTGTACATATTGTACAACCCGCAGCTTTCCTCCTTCCCCCTGTCCAGCCCCAGGTAACCTCTTTGAGAGACTGAAGTGGCGAGTCTTTAAATGAAATTTTTCACTTCAAGGCTAGCAGCAGACTTTTCCTTAATTTATCTTTTTGCTAATGTCCGAATATCTGAAAATTTGTCAACATCATGCAGCTATTCTTCCACCATTGACCACATTTTCTGCTCACTTTTAGACTCAGTTTTTCCTGTGCAACAGAAGAGGATGTCCCTGCTTCGTCCAACAAAGATGGAGGGAACGTAGCCACGGATAAAAGGGAAAGAATGAAGTAAGTTTCTTTGTTGAATGAAAATAAAGACAATATGTTTAAGTTATATTGAAATGAAGTTATTTGTAATTTGTGAAAAGAAAAGTCTTTTGAGATGACTTTCTTTTAATTAGTAGAACAATAGTTGGAAACTGGAGGGAAAAGATTCTTTGGAACTTATTTTTATACTCCGCTGATCAAACCCATTGAACATGATGTAAGTGAACTACACTGCTGGTCACAGAACAGGAGAGGAATAGCAATCAATTTTATTGTTTAGTTTTTGTTATGATTCCTTTGAAGATTTGGATTTGATACATTTACTGTATTGTGTGCTGTACCAAAGTCTCTCTCTTTGCCTGAAACTGCCTTGCTCTATCAGAAAGTCATTTCTTCAATTTGTATGATGTTTTACAAAAACAGAATACTTTTTCACTAAATAAGACTACATGCAGTATAAAACATCAGCAGAAAGATTATGATTTGCCAGACTCTTCTTGAAAATTGCTTTGTGCTATGTACCTACTTCATTTCTCCAATAATTTTCCTGCCACAGCAAAATTCTGGAAAATCCTGAGAAGGAGGAACTAGTTGGTGAGAATCAAGATGTGCCCTCATTCTTGGACATGATCAACTCCAAGAGGAAAAGTGGGGCTGTCTTTTCCTTTCGTTTCTCAGAAATTTTATCCAGTACGGCAAATGTAAGTGGTAATCAAACAGACCAACCTGATGATGATAACATTGTAATCGTCTCTGAAGAGAAGGAAAAATCATTTTTCGGAAATACATTTCGCAAACCAGGGATGAAGGAGAGTGGAAAGCAAAAGGTTGACGGTAAGGATAAATCAGAAAAGAAAGGGAAGTCTAAGGATGACGAAAAAAAGCTTAAAGGTAAAGGGAAAGATACCAGTGGTAGTCAGGAAAGTTGGGGTATACAGGCAACGGTCACTGGGATGGAGACTAAAGATGAAATTGTCAGCAGAGGAGAAACTCTGAAGAAGAGGAGAAAGAATCAGGAGAGGAAAAAGGATGAAGATGCAGGTCAGCATCATGAAGATAATGTGAATCCTACGTCCCATGTGAGAGAAACGAGAGAGGAGGTGGTAGGCAAGGAGAATGATTTGCCAGATGTTGTTGAAGCAGCTTCTGGAGATGAAGGTCACATAGATGATGATGATGATGCTGTAGAGGGTGCGGATCAAGTTTTTATTGAAACTTCTGAAGGTCAGAATATGAATGATATAGGGAAAGCAGGTTCACGAAGGAAAGCAATTGAAAGAAAGAGGATGTCAACATCTAGAGCAAAAAAAGAGGAAGAAAATGTTAGAAAGAAAAGTTTGAAGGAAGACTCCAAGAAGGAGAAGAGGGGGTCTAGTTCAAAGAAAAAGTCAGGGATGAACAAAAGTAGGGGTTCCAAAATAGGAACCTCAGATGAAGAAGGGGATAACATTGAAATTGGTGATGTAGCTGAAAAAAGTGTGACTGAGTCCAGGAAGGGAACTACTATAATTAGGAGAAGCTCAAGAAGGCTCAAGTCAATAACAGAATCAAAAATGGAGACAAGCCATTTAAGTAAAGTGCAGGATGAGTCCAGGAAAGAAAGGGATGAGTGTCTTGCTGAAACTGCCTCAGAGATGCAAGAGGCTGCTCCTGCAGAAGTAAATTCTGATGATGATGAAATTATTATCAGAGTCTCAAAGGTTGTTGGCACAAGTGTGATTGAGAAAGATGGTGGTAGGAAAAGAAAGAGTTCAAAGCCTCTCAAGTCCACATCAATGGCAAAGAAGGGGAAAAAGAATGATAGGAGTAAAGTGGAGGAAAACCCCAAGGTAAAGAGGAAAGGGTCTCGTTCGAGGGAACCCTCTGAGGTAGAGGAGATGTCTGTTTCAGAGGAGAATTCTGAAAAAAACAAAAAGCACATGGTGAAAGAAGATTCTAAAGAAGGAACTACAAATACAGCAAATAAAGCAGATGGCTTTGTTTCCAAAACATCTTCAGAGGTAGATGAAAAGAAAACGAATGGAAGAAAAAAGTCAGTATCTACAACAGCTAGGAAGGGCAGGCAGGAAAGTAAAAAGGGGGAATCAGAATTGACGTTAAAAGAGAATGAAGATGGGACTGAAGTTAGAGAGAATGCCGTCACCAATTTTACAAGGCAATGTAGAAGTAAACGTATACTGTCAAATACAGAGAAAATAATTGAGAAAGATGAAAGTGGTACTGATAAAGAAACACAAATTCTGGGGAGGAAAGGGACAAGAAAGAAGAAAAATAAGAATGGAAAGGAGATGGAAGGGAACATTGCAGAAAATGGATCATCTTCCTCAGAGGTGGCAGAAACAGAGGGGCAGAGCTCTTCAAGTTGGAGTGAAGAAGACACTATAGAAAGCATGGGAGATACGAAAATGACAAAGAGGTCATTTTTGAAAGAAAAGAAGAATAAAAGGTCAAAAAGAGCAAAGAAGAAGAAAATGCCATCAGAGGAATATCTTGAAAATGATAGTAACAGCCAGCGTGAGGAGAATAAAAGGAAAAGAACTAGAAAGACTGAGTCATTAGCATCTCATTTGCATGATAATGAAGATGATGAAGAAACAAAGTCAGGCAAACACACTCATGATGAGGAGAAGGAAGTGGAAGCAACTGTTGTCGATGGAGATGGAGTTCAAGAGGGTGGTTCCTCAAAAGTTGGAAATGAAAAGAATGGTGGAGATATTGACGATACCATAGATGACCATACTTTGAAAATAAGTTCAAGGAAGAGAAAATCAACGAGCCTGCACTCCACAAAGAGCAAGGTGAAAAGAGGAGATAGAAGTAAGGAGGAGAGGATTAACACTGTCAAAAAGACATTAGATTATGGAGAGGAAGAGGACTCTGACTGGGAAGAAGTTGCGGATGGTGATGATGAAGATGTCGTTAATGATGGTACAGAGGAAGATGATGGTATGCCTTCGGACCATGAATCTGAAAAGACAAATGCGACTAGGGTGTCACCTTCAAAAGAAATAGAAGAAAATTCAGAGCAAAAAGGTCAAAAGAATGATTCCCCAGATCAGCAACAAGCAGGTGAGGGTAAACTTGTTAATGCAGGAACTTGGGAACTGTCATCTCTTCAATGAACAAATAATTGAAACAAAATTCTTAGGTTTGAGAAAAGTTCTGTATTGACAAATTCTAGCCAGGCTTACTTGGGAATACCTAAAATCTGTACCAAGTGAACCCACTGCATGGTCAAGTGGTTAGAGCATCAGACTCACAGTCGGGAGGCTGGGAGTTTGAGTCCTAGCCTGGTCATTGTGACTGGTGCTCAGCATAAGCAGTGGAGTAGTGAAAACAAGCCTACAACTGGGAACAAGGTTGTGGCCTGCTCTATCTGAACCACTTTTTTGGAGACTGGGCCATAAAACTCCAACTAACCCAAATCTACTGTATACTACATGCACCTTACCTATCTTCTTAAAATCACTCAAGCCCTAGCCCCTTCCAAAGGAGGGAATCATTCTTATGACAGCACTACCAAACCTCCAGGTGCTGTCCTGTAAAGTGATTTAACCTATAAACTATAGTCTTATGCATGTGCTCTCTTGGGCTAGCTTAGAGTAGAAGAGATCTGTACTCAAGGAGAAACAGGACTTCAGGCTAAAAGTGAACAATGTGTTTTTCAGCATAATCTTGTTTCCTTCAGGGTTGTTTTTTTTTGCATATTTTATCTTATTTAAATCTGATGAAAAAGAGTCTTGCCAAAGTTTGATTGCTCTCAGTAGGTGATATGTGTGTTCGAAAAACTAGAGTATCTTGGTACCATCAGCAATATATACGGCAGTGCTATTAAAGTAGTTCACTAATTGATCTTTATTTCTTAGTAATAAATGTCTGCTATTTAAATATCAGTAACATCAGTAACATGTAACTCAAAGATCAACTACTTTCATATCCCCTCAGGTTCATCCATTCCACAGTCTATTTTGAAGAGTTCCAAAGTCTACCAGAAGCATCGAAAGAATAGAAGACAGAGAAACCTTAGACTCACATTTCATGAGATAGCCAAACCAAAAGCCTGGATCAGTAAGTCATCTTCAAGTTGCATTTTGTTTTTATTTTTTCCACAATGTCATTTTATAGATTTAAAAAAGAGAAAAAGAAAATCAGTCATTCTTCAAGGTTTCCAGTGTTCCTGCAAATCTACTGTAGACACAAATATGTTGCAGGGAAAGGTCAATTTGAAGTGCTAATGTTTTGTTTGCAAAACCGGAAAGGTTAGATCTGTCATTCATTCAGCTTATTGTTGGATTGCAGTGCCTCATACCGACTGTCCTCAGTCTAGCTTAATATTAAGATACATGTTGATTTTTTCTCTTTAAATCATTAAGGGTACATCCACAAATTATCTTAATAATTATGAATGAAACATTACCAAAAATTGATCAAAATAAATTCAACACCATGATTTGCATTCTCTATCATGTTGAGGAGAACTTTTTGGGGGTATTAAGAATTGCAAATACCAAATGGTAGGTTACTCACCTTCAACATTGTCAGGTGACCTTGTTATAAATCCTCATGCAAATTTGTGATTTGATAAGTCGGAAGCCTAAATATCTAGCATTCAATGTGTGCTATGGTACAGTATGTGGGGTATGTATCAACATCATGTGTGTACACAGCACTGCAAATGCTTGGCATAGACCTGGGTAAAACATTTACCTGAAGATTTTCAAGACAGAAGATAATTGCACTCACAGAGAACCATATCCACTTTTTCAGGTATTGAAAATGATTTTGTGTTGTCTGTTGGTCACACAGACTTACAGTATATACATGGACAGAGCATGTAACGTGTACGTTCTATCCGTAGATGGTCGCCACCGACTGGGACAAAAAAGGCGCACCAAGATGCTCCCGGTGAAGCTATAAATAGTTCGATTTGACGACGTCTCTGTAATATTTTAAACAAAAGCTAAACTTGAATGGGAAACAATATCATACTCCTGCAATAAGTGAAGTGATTTTGACCTTAACTTGCAATATTTCAAAAATATTTCAACTTTCTTGCAAAATCTGGGAACTGACTTGAGCAAGTCCAAACTTTCACACAAAACCATAGCAGACAGCCATCTTGGTGCACTTTTTCTCACACTACGATAGCGACAATCTACCGTGTAGCATGCTCTGTCCATGTATAGGAAGTCCGTGGGTGGTCATGCACAATGTCACTCTCTACAGTATTCACTAGAAATTGAGAGAAAAAGTTGCGTAAAACCAGATATTTGATATCTCTGATTAAATCAGCAAAGTCCTCTGATACTCATGTTTATTACGGTTGTAAAAACAGGAATCTTGGAATTGCTCCCAGAAATTTGTAAATGTACTTGTAAGATTTAAAAATGTGTTGAGAAAGAAATTGTTACAAACTGGAGGAAATTTGGCCATTGTTCCTACATGTCAGGACAGCAATTGGCTTGTCTTTCAGGAAATCAAAAATATTCCAGCCCAGGAAATTCCAATGGAAAATGTACCCAAGAAAGTGTAGTGCACTTCCAATGTCAGTTGTAAGATGCCAACTCTATCCACAAGAAAAGTTCATTCAATCTTTGTTCGGAGTGTCAAGATATTTTTGTGCATTGACACACCCTTCTGTCCTGAAATGGACCCAGCATTTCATACACTTTGATGCATGTTTTCTGTAAAATATGATACACCTATGCCACACCTATTAGGTTACTCTGAGGCAATATTTCGAGAACTCAGAACCATTTTTTGCCTCACAACTCGGACAAACATGCAAATTTGACTCCCCACTGTCTTTGGGTTTAAGGGTGCATCCACAGACTTCCTATATATACATGGACAGAGCATGTAACATGTACGTCCTATCTGTAGATTGTCACCACCAACTGAGACAAAAAGGGGCACTAAGATGGCCACTGTGAAGCTATAATATTTATGATATGACGATGATTCAGTAATATTTAAACAAAAGTTTAATTTGAGTGAGAAACAATACCATATTGATACAAAATGTGTAGTGATTTATGACCAAAATCTGTTGATTTGAACTACTTGAGCAAGTACGTCCAAATTTTCACACTTACAAAACCATAGCAGGCAGCCGTCTGGCTTGCCGTCTCTCACATGTACTGTAGCAACAATCTAAAGTGCAGTATGCTCTGTCCATGTATATAGGAAGTCCATGGGTGCATCTTACAATTGACAAGTGCATAATATTCACAAAGATGTACAAGTTCAGAAAGATTCCTCATTTTGGGAGATTGGAAATCCTGAGCTAAATTCTCTTGAAATCAATTTGTTGCACAAAGTTTTTTGGTAGGGTGTAATTTCTAATGCATGAACTTACTTCAAAAACAGTAAAGTGTAACAATTCTACACCTATATATTCCCACAGTTAAAATTTTCTCACAGGGGAACCCTCCCCTTAGACGGCTGACAATCCTGAATGAGAAAGTCTCAGGAAATGGACCTCTATCTTGAATACATTTCAATATTCAAAATCTGAAGTGTGGTTTCCCGGTCCATTTACATATTTTTATTTATTTCCTACTCTACCAACAGTTCCACCCAACAGGGATCAGAAGGATACACGCAGGTCAAAGCGAAACAGAGTACGGCCTCTGGAGTACTGGCGGAATGAAAGGGCTGTTTATGAAAGGAGAAAGTCTGGAGGGTTTGCTCTTACAGGTGTCAACTCTCCAGAGGACCCAGATGACCCTTACAAAAGGTCTAGGAAGGGAAGGAATACACGAAAAGGTTTGGCATTCCATCTATTGTCTTCTAGCCATTTACTCATTCTTCTCATCCTGGATATCATTGAAACTGATTTGCTATGATATGTTTTATTACCCATCCCAACAAAAGTGGATGACCTGGCTAAAAGTGTTTTGCTATGTGCCTGAGTGTTCTACTAACATGAGAAGACTGAACTTGACTGTTTGGGATAGTGTGATTCCCCCCTCTCCCCTCTCCCCTCTCCCCTCTCCCCTCTCCCCTCTCCCCTCTCCCCTCTCCCCTCCCCATAGGAGAGAAAATGAGGGAGTACCAAATTTTTTCATTGATTTTGAAATTTGGGAATACCTGCTCACAAGTATGCCTGATTGTCTGATTTTGCAAAGAAATATCTTGTAAGACAGACATCTTTAGTTGACAAGTAATACTTTCACAAGTAGTACTAGGAGAGCATCTGAAATTTAAAAAAATAAATCCTGCAGATTACCTTTGAAGGGAGTTAAGAGTTCTACACAAACAAACTCAAGAAAACAGATTCCTGCGATGATGTGATGATGTCCTGACAAGGGCTCACTTCAGTCATACTTATCTTACTCATGCCTATTTACTTCACAGGGATGAGAGACCATATTGTATACCCTGTGACTGTGATGTCACTGTCAGTCATATTTTTTGTTAACTGTTATGATTACTCCTATATTCGCGAGACATAAAAACTTAATCTGATCAGACAGACCAGTCCCTTCCCGTATTCTAGGCTTTCTCAAGGAAAATAAATTGTATAGAACTTTTTTGACATAACTATCGTATTTCCTTGGACATTTTAGAGGAAGTTGACCCCATCTGTTACCTTTTTAGTTGATTTTAACCCACTATAGCACCATTTTCTTTTCTAGGTGACACTACTGTATATTCCACATTCATGTGGGTTTGTTGTAAAATCCAATCTAACTAACAAATCTCCACCTTTTAAGTTTTCTCAAAATTGGTCCTCAAGATATCCTTTATCAAATAGTGGTGACTCCATTGATTTTTAGTTTTTGCCCCAGAGGGAAAAAAATCCTTCAGGTTGTGATTAAATGTGTCTTTCAACAATTTTTTGTATAAATTGATATTTTATTCTGTTGGCAGGTGGAATGCGCACACGTTTGCTTACACCAAAGAACCTGTCCCTCCATCGGAGTGCTCCTGATGATGCAATCCCTGGATGCAGTGACCCTGTAGCTGTCGTCAATCCAGAATCACAACGAGAGGTATTAGTTGGTGAGTAACAATTGCATTGAGTCCAATTTTTAAATCATTATTATAAACATCATAATAGTTAGTTGGAGTTTTACCGCTCAGTTTTGAAACAATTGGTAAAGTTGGGCCAGACTCAACCTTTATTCCAGCTGTTGTTTCACTGGCTTTCTCACTCAGTTGTTTATTCTAAGCACCAAGCACAATGACAGTGTACTGTAGGTTCCATTTTTGAAGTCTTTGATATGACCTAACCAGACGAGACCAGACCTCTCAACTGCAAGTCAGATGTGCTAACCACTTGACCATTATGATTGTGTATCAGGAGCTTGAGGTTTGTCAGTATCAAGATTTTGATTCAAGAAAGCTAAGGGCAGAGATGTTGTTGGCTAAAACTTACAAGAATGTACAGTAATTATGATTTTGAATTTCGTACAGCATGAGCACAATTGTTTGTTTTAACCATTGTCATGCATTGGTGACATATGTCTCTATGAGGGTGATTCTAAATATAAACTTTTACACTGTCCTACCTACACTAAAAGAGTGTCCTTTATTTCCATCAATCCCCCAAGTTGTAGTGTAACTGCCAAAGAGCTTTGCCCTCATGTAAATTCAGCAGGAAAAGTGTTAAAGCAATGCTGTTATATGTCACTTAAATTATTTTGCCCTGCATTCTGAGCATGGTAGGTTTTGTCTGGCATACATCCCACAATTCTTAGCCTAGGGCTTGAATTAAGCTTTTAAAAGGGTACACATGTAGCATTAATGAACAATTTGATAGTAGGTCTGTGTTACACCATTGGACATTTGTGAAGGACACAAATCAGTAATAATAGTAATATTATAAATGCCCAGTAGCTATTACTACTGGTGCTGATTGTTATTTCGAGCAACTGAGATTTGTAAGGGGTGCACTAGAGTTATAATCACAGAAGCGGTACTCTGTGAGATTTTATGAATACTGTACACTAGCCTTAATCATAGGGTGTTTTGAGGTGGCTGATCTTAGATATTAGACAATCGTTACCACTTTACTAGAAAAGTTTATTTATTTCTATTTCTTCCTTTTTTTCAGATGTTGTTAAGACACCTCAGTCAAACATCTATGTGGGCCCTACTGGGAATAAGGCAACTGAAACAGATAGCTTTATTCTTACTAAGGCTCTCCTGCAACCTGCATTTAGTTCAGGTAAGTAGCTGGGTTTGGTTTGGTGTTTTTTTAAGTTTAACACCTCAACTTCTAACCTTGTGATTTATTCTAGCAGCATCTGTGGCGTATTTTAGTTTTGAGCAAGATATTATAAACTTTAGATTTCAAACTCCTACCCCTACACTATCTTTTTATCTAGAATTTTCATACTAGAGTTTGAAATTTGTTCATGAAAAGTTAATTAAAAGTTCAGTTCCCTTGAGGTACAGATGTTATGGTTAGATTACATTCACTTCAATGTACAGTAAAGTGGTAGGCCTTATGCATGTGATGTCACAGAGCAAATGTGCTCTCTTCTTTTGAGAAAAACATGTATCATTGCAGGTTTTACCAACAGATGCATACAGCTGATATGAAAACCAATGGTACATATGCATAAATATCCTAACCACTCTTGAGGATGTCTACAGGATGCCTTCAATATGCTTCTTTGTTTTCCTCTGTCAAAAATGATGTTGCATGCAGCCAATGGATAATATCCTGCAGGTGTATTCTCACATATTTATGTAGTAGATGATTTGTTTCTATCAATAGGTATCCTATCCATTAGACCAGAAAGTGAGAAGGGTTTACAGTTAGTTCAGAGGGATACTATGGTCTTCCACATTATAAGAGGTAAAGTAGCTGTCACCATTCATCAAACAACACAGATCCTGGAAAGTGGAACATTCTTCTTTGTTCCTCAAGGTAAATAGCTTTATTCCTTTATTAAGGTAAAGGGAAACACACCACAGGCCTTGAGTTTTAGATTTCTTAAAGTGTGCTACAAACCACACTCCTCAGGAAATTAAAGTGTGCCTCAAGTCAAAAAAATCAAAATTATATATTAAAGAGCATGAAAAAAAAAAAAAGATTCTAACAGTTCAACTCCCTTCTTCATAAGGCTTTCCTAGACTGAGAATTAAAATGTTGAAGTTTATTTGCTTAAAACAAAATTGGTCTATTGCACAATAATTTGTGACTTTCTTGTTGTACAACTATACATTGCCTGCTTTGTTTCCCTTCAAAATTAAAAATGTTTTTATGACCTTGAACACTTCTTGTTTGCATGGATAGAATGTTGCAAAGAGAGGGCATAATTAATTACATCACTCCATAAGAGTTCTGTCACACCTTGTTACAAGCACAGCAACTTTAAGAAAAACAAAGAAATACAAAAATTGTAATTTGAGTAACTAGAACAACAATGACATCACAGATGATTGCACAATACACCATTTTAAGTTGTGATAAAACTTCAACATTTTATATCTCTGCACAGGAATGTCCTATGAAAATGAGAGTTGGACTTTGAGAAATCATTTTCCATGCTGTTTTATATATATTTTTGAATTTTTTGAATTGAGGTACACTTTAAGGAGTGTGATTTATGTTCTGTTTCTTTAAACTTTGGATACATTTACCTTTGTTTCTCCCTTTATCCAGGGTATGCAAAAAACTTGTCATGGTGATGTGAGGCTAGTTATGATGAATGCACACCTCAAAATTCAAGGCCTAACTTTGTCTGAAATGAAGCAACAAAATATGCAAATAATGAAAATTGCTTTCATCAATAAAAAGCAATCTGTTTTTGAATCTTTCAACAATTAACTCCAGTTACTCCAGCAATAGTTTTATCTTCTGAAAGTATAATGCTTTTAAAGAGTTGCAATGAGTTAAGAATTCTGAAGCTTAAGCAATCATTATTGACCAGTAAGTGTATGAACTTTTTTGTGTTTAAGTCTTTAAATATAAATGTATATATTGGATGACACACCCTCAGATCCTGGGGCAAGGTCAGTCAATATTCGTTAGGAATATCAAACATATTGTGCAGTTGACACACCCCTCTATCAAAAAATTTGACCCAACATTTGATAGACATTGATGCAAATGTCGTGTGAAATATGGCACACCTAAGCTGCATCTATTAGGTTACCTTGATGCAACATTTGGTAAGTTTGACACACCCCAGTGTTTTAACTCAGAAGAACATGACGCACATTTGACTCAACAATGTCTGGGGTCAAAGGTTTGTCTTACAGTTGATAAGTCTTACAATGCTGCATTATTTTGAATTGTCTTTGATTCTGTATCCATTAATACTGGTTTGTATGAAAGCTTTGCAAAATAAACCCAATGTTTTCCTTTTAACAAAGAATGTGAATTCATTTTTCTGCTTGACAGCAAAATTCTAACCTACTTAATTGGACAAAGTAATTCATCAAACTGGCAGTTTTTGCCAAGTTACCTTCACCCTTTGTGTGCTCAATTGCCCATACCTGCCAATTAGATAAATAACTTTCCCGTTAGGCCTTTTTGATATCCGTCCATCATTGACAGAGTATGAGAAGCCAAACATATTAGAGTTTAGTGGGATGCGATCTTTAAAGATGATCTCCCCCGGTGTTTGGTCTAACTGTAAGAGAATCCGCCTCTCATACGGAAGGCCCGGGTTCTATTCCCAGGTCGAGTCATACCAAATACTATAAAGCTAGAGTCTACCTACTGTTGTTGTGTGCGATGCTCAGCATAAGCAATGGAGTAGGGGATACAAGCCGGTGAGCCACAATTGGAAAAAAGGCCGTGGCTTGAACCAGTAGAATGGAAGCTGGGCTGTAAAACTCCATCTAAACTAACTTCATCAAATCCCCAGGTTGACCAGAGATTTTTTAGTAAACTGAAACGAGCTCAATTTTATAGTGTGGTTATCCCTTTTTGACTGCTTTTGAATTTCCACTTTTCCAGTGTACCATTCATTCCTTGCCTGCCATAAAAGGTGACTGAAAGAGGAGGCCATGAATTGTATTTGAGCTTGAAAGATACATTACTGCTTTCATCTGCCTCCTCACCAATCTGACTCTATACAACACATTTGTGTTGATGTGTCATTAAATTCCCATCTAACCACAATACAAACAGTAATGAATTACCTGGCACTCAGTAATGTGTAGTAATAGTAGCTGGGCAGGAGAAACCATGTGTTGGCCTTGATTTTGCCTCCCTCAATGTCTCTGTATAGTTGAATTACTCGGCAATAATCTTTGCACTATATTGCCCTCAAAACTACTGTGGGAGTTTCCTTGTCCCCAGCAATGGTTTGCACACTTTAAAAGAAAGGTTGAAGATCATACTGCATCAGGTTTTGATATTTTAGAGGGGTACTTATTCTAAGCATGTTGGTGAAATTTGCATTGAAATCTGATGTGTGGTTCTCAAGATGTGAGCAAGGAAAGTTGTTATAGTAAGACGGGGTAAAAAAAAGAACAAACAAAAACATTTCTGATTTCATGTCTTTTGACAGGCAATGCATACAACATTGTGAATTTACGAAAGGATGAAGCCAAGTTAGTTTTCTTTCAACTCAAAGGATCCCTTGATATATGAATTAAAGACCTATAACAGCACCCTCATTGGACAGAGTACGTCAAGTCTGCATTCCTCATAATGGCTGAGATGTTTGGCTCTGTTCTGCCCCAAAAGCTAAACTTCGGTTTTCAAGACAAGGTGAAATCTACTCAGGAATTTTCACTACTGATTGTGTGCTTAAGTGCTTCATTATTTTGAATATGCAAGTTATATTCTGTTGTACAACTTGGATAGTTGGATATGTGGATGAATTTCTATCTGCCGGTCATTCCTTTGCTAGGATAATTCAACTGGAGTTTGTGATCTTGTTGTTCACCTTGCATTTATATGAATACTGGTTTGGAGACCATGCAGTACATCAAGATTTCATTGAGTAGTAAGTCTGTGTATTGTATACCTATCTCAGGAAATTCTATTGTCATTGATTGGCCCCAAAATGTATTGAGCACATTACCATTGGTGGAGGACTATTTCAATATGCAATTTCTGTTGCAAAGGTAAAAAGAATTAGCTGTAACTATATAGAGTAATCTGTATGGAAAACAGTTTTATCAATGAAATGGCTAAAACAGAAGTTACTCTGTCTTTGACATGAAATAATATTTGCTTTGGACCAATCTTAGAATGTTTCCAAGTAAAGCTTCTGTTCATAAACAGATACCAACCACCTACAACAAGAGCACTCAAGCCTACAGGGAGGAACCTGTTGCTATTGTTCTTGGTGCTCATTGTAAGCTGTAGATTAGGGAAATCAAGCCAGTGAGCCATAACTGGAAAAAAGGCTGTGGTCAGCTCTGCTTAAACCAGTTGGTTACTAATCTGTAAATCTGTTAAACTCCATTTAACTTGCTAACCTACAGAGGGACATATTTGCTTTGCTTGGGGTATTGAAAAACCATTAACATTATAAAGTAGTACATACTACATGAGGTAGATGGTAATGGTGGGTAACATTGATGGGGGATGCAGAGGATGAGGAGGGGTAGTGGGGGCTGGGGGTGAATGCCCAGGGGACACTGCCAAAGCAGGACTTTGTAACCTATCAATCAGAAAGGTAGTGATGCTGTGAGAGTTTGACTGCATCATAAGCAACATTTTTTGAACATTTTTTTTATGTAAAATGAACGTATTTCATTTATCAGTGTAGTTTTATTTATAGGTTTTTCTACAGTTCGTAGAAATATAATATGAGAAATGTTAAATTGATCATCTGTGATGTTATTTTCTTCTACACTGAAGTGTGAGAAAATTGTTAATGTTCCCCAATTTTCCCATTGCTCTTTAATTATTTCAGAGTACAGGAATTGTAAAACTGTTTTAGAACTAGCTGAAGTGGTAATAGACTGTTTTAGAACCATGTAAACTGGTACTAGGTTAATATGTAATTGAACTTGTTCACCCTTTATTTTAAATTTTAGCTTTCCATGTTCCTCATATGTGGGGACAACTTGTACAGATGTACATAAAGCTCATCACAGTCTAATGTTAATTTGTCAAATGTACATAAAATTGTTGTGTTATTTCCAAATAGTGGTATTATTCTTTATGTATGAAGTAATTTTTTTAGCCCTGAGAGTTCTTATGCAGAAAGAGGCAGGCTAAGGGGTGGGGTAAAGTTTAAAAGTTAGGTAGTGTGGAGGGCCCTTAAGGTTAGGACAGAGTCATTTTAATCTAACTGGTGGTTATGGTCGAGTCACTTAATGTATTTCCTTTGCCCACCTGCCCATACTGGCCAGTTAGATAAATGACTATTCCCTTAGGGATTTGGTCTGGTATGACCATGAATGACAACTTTAGCAGTAATATCACTGACTTACATACATGGACAGAGCATGTAACATGTATGTCCTATCTGTAGATGGTCGCCACCAGCTGGGGCAAAAAAGGCGCACCAAGATGGCTGCCGTAAAAATAAAATTTGTATGATTTGACGACGATGCTGTAATATTTTAAACAAAAGTTTTACTTGAGTGAGAAAAAATGTCATATTCCTGCGATACGTGTAGTGATTTTGACCTTTACTTGCCATATTTCAAAAATATTTCAACTTTCTTGCAAAATATGGTGATATACTTGAGCAAGTCCAACCTTTCACACAAAACCGTAGCAGATGGCCATCTTCGTGCACTTTTTCTCACACCTACAGTACTGACAATCTACCATGTGGTATGCTCTGTCCATGTATAGGAAGTCTGTAGGTAAAATGATTTCATTTTCCATCTCTGTACTTTGATATACTTGCCAAATATTCCTAATGAAGAAGATCTGTTTTTGCTTTCAGAGCTATATATAGAACCCATCTGAACATTCTGATATTACCACCTGTAGTATTAAAAAATGTAGTAATTCTAAAAAGGATCAGTAAATCAGAAAGCAACAGGGTAGCAAAACTAAAGTTGATCTGTGCCAACTACCTAAGTGTTTTGCATACATATTGTTAACATTTACAGAGGAAAACAGTGTAACCCCCTGGATCATTTAACCTGTTGAGGTTTTATAGACGAATCAGATCAGCACTTGTGTTTAGTGACTGTAGGCAGCCATTAGTGAGGTCCGTTAGCCTTAAATTGTCTTCATTTATTGTCTTAATGAAATTGCAAACCCTCATATTTAGTGAAATTGAAGGAATCAAGATACAGTTAAGTGTACAACCATCCATGATACAGGTAAGCAAGGAAATTGAAAGATTAAAAGGTGATAGACCTCACTTATGGCCGACTGAAATCAGACCATCACTTGCTGTCCGGATTTGTCTATAGGGATGGAGCCACTTTCCGAGCACAGCTCATCTTCTGTTACATGTTCCATTTTCTGAGATGACAGTTTTGACAAGTGTGCTTTGAGTGCGTCTTCACCAGGGATATAGCTACAGTGGGTGGTTCTGGGTGGTGAAAACCAGCACTCCATACTCCTACCTAGCACAACAGGCAAATGCACCTCTCCCCCTAGTGAAGTAAGATAAAAAAAAAAAATTACTGGCTGAAAATGGAGAGATGCCAATGGGGTGGGGTGAGGTGTTTTTCCCAGATCAGACAATTACCTGGCACTCAAATTTGGCTAGCTGCATCCCTGGTCTCCACAAGTAATTTAGATGTATTATTCATTTATCTTATGAAACTACTGATCGTATAACTTTCCAGGCTTTGAATTTTAAGTTGTGCAAGTGTGCTCACACCCCATAACTCGCCTCAAATTTCTGTGAGGAGTGTGATTTTTTGCATACAAATGAAGAATGGGAGCTCATATAAATCTGTTGATGTAATATAAAACAGCCCACCAACCAAACACCTTAAGTTCTTGAGGTGTGTGATTCGTAGCACACCTGGAAAATCTAAAACTCAAGGCCTGAGTTTTAGATGTATAGATCATGGAACACTGGTAGATATTTGTTCACAAATATCAAGTTACATGGGATTTTGATTGTTTAAGAAGATGTTCATGGTCTTTCAACAAAATGGAAGTCATCTGCACCTTAAAGAATCTTTCTAAATAAGGTATGGAATTATTGAACATTACAGCTAAACTTACTTAAAAAAATGAAACATTTGTGAGCCTGGCAATGGCTGCAATGGAGGAAATGAAACATGGAATGAAAAAAAAGGCAAAAGAAGTTACCCCAAAAGTATTTTTTTGAACAACAATTAATTCTCAATAATTTCTTTTTTCCTCTTCAACATACCTTTCATTTACTATTGCATATATATATTGCATACATCCAAAGCAATTCAGTGAGCCACTGTACTCTTCATCTATTTCACAATTCAATGAGAAAAGATACTTTAACCTGATTTTCAAGAGCTATTCATGAAAAAGGATAGACAAAATCGAAAAAATTCAGATAACCAGATTTAGATGACTAAATATCTTCTTTAGAGTGTTTAGTAATTTATCTGTGAATGAGAATAATTTATTTTGCAATGTTGAACTGAAAGAAATGTGTCACGTTATTTCGAAGATGGATGTTACATGAAGGATGAGGGAAAGATATGGTCTCACTACTCCATTAGAGGAGTGTTCTAGAGCGTCATGTGTACACCCTCAAAGAAATAGTCCTTTTGGCTCTGGTTTTGACCGAATTTTGTCAAGATAACATGCCAGCTGGGTGATGAAAGTCCATTAATATGAAAGAGTACTTGCCAGAGTGTGGATGTTGAAAATTTGGGTAAGATTGACGTTGATTTTGACTGTTTAAAAAATTGCTATCAAATGGCGGAGATTTTCTGTTTTTGTGAAGAGGCTAGGGGTGGGTGTACCCTACAAAAACTTTAAGTCCTTCTAGCTCAAAATCTAAACGGTCATGGTATGGAAATTTTGTAGTGCCATGATGGGCAAACTTGTCAGGTATCAAGTGATGGGTGTCTTGACATAGCTGTGAACTTTGACAAGGCTGCAGCGGCCTCGAAAAGGAGCTAATTTAGTGTGTAAGTCAATGGGGAAATTATTGGGGGTGTGAGGCCTTTAGAGCAAAAGGTGATTTTCTTCATTTTTGATGTAAAGACACCTTATTTAGACTTAAATGACTTGTTTTAATGTCTGAAACATGATTTTGGGGAGACGTCTCAGAATTTCGCGCTTGAGTGATTTTTGGGTCAAAATTACAGTTTTCGGTAAAAAATAATACCCAGATTGGGATTGTGACAAAGATTGCCCTGTCATAGTCTATTTTGTCACATTTTTGGAAAGTAAATGAATATTTAAGAGTAGCTGAATGTTACAATGGTCATTCTACACTGCCATAGCCTACCTGTCGTCCAGGCACCCTGTGTAAATAGTAGCTGGGAAGCTAGTTCCACGAACAGCTACTTGGCGATTAATGTTAGACGGCATGCTGCAGGTGCGTGATGTTGTTCATAGGACTGGGTATTGTAATAACATTTTCAACTCAATTGCAATGATGTAGTCTGTTGGAAGGGGGTTATTTGTACCATTTGTACATGTAGCAAGGGGATTGGAGGGGTAAAAACATACACTAACTCTAGGTTAGGCTACCGTTGCTGTGCACTGCATTTACCACACTGTACTGTAATATGCAGTATGTACGAAAGAGAATGCAGTACTAGCCAAATCTCTGACTCTGGTTAAAACTTATATGAGGTCATTAAGGACCCCACAGCAATTTCCATCTAATGCATTGTCACTGTGCATGACAAAATACCCCCCCCCCCCCTCATAGTGTCTCCATAGGCCCAACAGCCAACTTGCAATATTTTTTAACTTTAAGTCTACGTTTGACCTAACTCTGTTTCTAATTTCAAAATGCTGTTCTTCCTCCAAATATTAATTTGTCCAATTTTCTTGCTGACTTGAATTTATTTTATTGCAGGTTATATTTGATTGGTACCAGCCAGATGTTTAAGGAGAAACATATCCCAACTGGACTAGTTTTTTAATGCAACATTTTGTGGCAGCCTGCATTGGAGGAGTTCTCGAGCAGATCAACTTTCTTTTGAAACATGAAATGGCAGTGTGGGCTGCTTGCTCCTAGGCCTCTAGGTGAAGTCACTATTTGGGGGTTTTAAACATGCCTGCAACCTTTTTAAATGTAAGTCAACAATTTTCTTTCCTTCTCTTTTATGCCTGCAGTTCAGGGCAATTTCAACTTTTTAGTTATTCCTAAATAAAGGAGACTGTACTGTTTTGTGGTAGGCTAAGTGACAACCAGACCTAACTCAGTGACTGACAAACCTTAGTGGGGCCAGGGATATACACTTTGTTGCACTTGTAATTTGAAGCATCTAGGTATGTGAAAATGAGTAATCTGTTGCTGTACACATTACATTGACTTCAAAATTGAAATACAGCCACCGGAAAGTAATACTGTCAAGAGGAGAAATTAATGAGAATCACATTCTTTTGTGAGGATTCTTTTAAGGTTCACATTACCAGCTCAGTTTTGCATCTCTCCCTAACCCACTTTGTTTTCTGACTGCAGAGTAGCAGGTAACACATGTGAGCATTATGTATTCCATGTTATATAATGTTGTGGTGCATTTACTAGCTTTCACTGCATCAGGCAAGACTTGGCTAGTAGTGTACCTCAAAGTCTGAGAGGAAATGAGACTTCCATTGGTTGTGTGTATTGTTAAAATTTTAGTTCTCACACCTTTATTAAAGCAAGAAACTATTAATCTATATTCTGGAACAAACTTACCCAGCCAAGCTGCCATGCTGGAATGATCTGATTAACCATTTAACAAGATTGGCCAGCACCCATACAGACTTGTTGAGGAGGTGTTTACTGTTAGGCCAACAGAAATTCCAGCAAATTAAGGGTTATACAATGTCACATTTTTCAGACTTCCTGCATGGTGCCGCATAAATTTAACACTGTCACTGATGTATTTATGTTTTAGATAATGATAACTTAATTATTTCTTAGTCTCAGATAAGTGTAAGAGAATTTTTCTTCTGCAAATATGCTGTTAACTGCTGTCTGGGGATGGGCCAGCATCAAAGGAAATCTGTCCAAGACAGCTGTTTTGAACAGCGCCCTCAATTGGTTTCTCAACTTTTTAACCTTTTAGTCCTCCTGAGACAGTCTGAATAGTGGATTTTTTTCATAAAATGTAACAAAAATGCTAATTGTACATGACCTACATGGATATCAAGTCAGAAAATTTAACTTTTTCCATCAGATTAATGATTTTTATTTCCCCTTTTTGTTCTTGCAGACTTGGGGGTGTTGTTACCTTATGGCCAGATGATCTGTATCACCCCTGCCTACGCTGAGCTGAGACATTCTTGAAGATTAATTACTTATATTTTTGTACAGAACATGCTTTACCACAACAGAAAACCTCAGTTGGGAAAGAAAATGAGTGCCACAAATGGCTTTGCAAGTTATTCAGTGTGAGGTATGTGGAGATTCTCACACACCTGAGTGTAGCTGTGAATGCACAGAAAAGGGCATATGTCCAGCATAGAGTTGGGTGTCCTGAAGTTGATATAGGAGGGATAGAAAGTTGAAATATGACAAGACTTGAGTTGACAATGTGTATAGAAATGAGTCTGAAGTGTTTGTAAGAGCAAATCTAAATGTCACATTTTTTTAAGGTCTCACTACTCCATTAGAGGAGTGTTCTAGAGCGTCATGTGTACACCCTCAAAGAAATAGTCCTTTTGGCTCTGGTTTTGACCGAATTTTGTCAAGATAACATGCCAGCTGGGTGATGAAAGTCCATTAATATGAAAGAGTACTTGCCAGAGTGTGGATGTTGAAAATTTGGGTAAGATTGACGTTGATTTTGACTGTTTAAAAAATTGCTATCAAATGGCGGAGATTTTCTGTTTTTGTGAAGAGGCTAGGGGTGGGTGTACCCTACAAAAACTTTAAGTCCTTCTAGCTCAAAATCTAAACGGTCATGGTATGGAAATTTTGTAGTGCCATGATGGGCAAACTTGTCAGGTATCAAGTGATGGGTGTCTTGACATAGCTGTGAACTTTGACAAGGCTGCAGCGGCCTCGAAAAGGAGCTAATTTAGTGTGTAAGTCAATGGGGAAATTATTGGGGGTGTGAGGCCATATGGGATATTCTAACTGTCTAAACAATTAGGCATGAGAAACTTTCTCTTTTTAGAGGAAATTTGATTTTTTAAACTTTTCCTCTTCTTCTCTTTATATTATTTAGCTTTAACTTGTACAAAAAGTCCTTAGAGTTCTATCCAATCAGAAGTCTGTATTTTAATGACATCAAAGGCACTAGGGGCCCTTAAACCTGCTCCTGACCCCCAACCACATTGCCTTCCTCCCAATTTCCTCTCAGGCTCATCCCTGAAACAATTCGAACTCTGTGGGACCTGATTTAACCCCCCCCCCCCCCCCCCATCCACACAGACGCATCTTAAGATGCAATCTATATCCTGATGGGGGATACCGCTCTCTCTCCAACTCTGCATTGGAATAAGTTTGGTATTGGAAGCTTGCAGCTTTTGTATTATTTACTTAATCTTACCCCCGAAATTGCAACTATGTTGTAACTAGCCTGCTTACAGTCTATGCCAGAGTAAGTAGAGTACGAGTAAGTAGCGTACGAATCTGAGGAGCTAGCAAAATTCGGCCAGTGGTGAGCTACATCACCGTAAAATCTTCCTAAGTTTGTATTTAAATGCAATTGTACACCCTCGTATTCATTGAATTAAGATGTATATTTTCTAGTGTGCACGACACATTTAAGCAAAGAATTGGAAAGATGAAAATTATAAATCCCAGTTATGACCGACTTAATCAAAGCATGACTGTTTGGGGTCGCCTCTATATAGTGACAATGATATTAGTACAGTATTGCCTGTTTTTTTAGTTCTCTGTTTGTACATAAATGTATATTATTAGCATCTGCTGTTTACCTCTTGTAGTGAAAGATAAATACATACCATCACCCTTCCTCAATTTTCACAATCTTATGTTGTATCATAGAAGTATTTCTATGTCTTGTACATTTCTCATGAATTACATTACATGATTGGCCTCCATATTTTATGGAGACTCAAAATGAGTCTGTTGTTTGTCTGCCATTCTTTTGCTTTTTTTTTTAAGTTTATCCAACCTAAAGAGGGAGTTGCAATCTGTAAATGACTCAAAGACGCCGCGGGACTTAGCAAACTCTTTCACCCAACAGCGATCTCTGAAAGTTTGTGCATTAAACAAACAATACCTGGCGATTTTCATAGCAAGGGGGATCGGATGGACATGGTACCTAATATCCCCAACGTCTCTGAAATTTACTTGCTAAACACTGGGTGATAATCCTGCGGCATGGACATAGGCGTACGGGAGCATTTCAGTTGGGGGGGGGGAGGCAGAGGATTCTCTGCCCGAAAAATGTAATTCTGCCCCACGGAGCGCCACCATCAGTTGGAGCGGAGCGTACAGAAAATTTTGAAAAACCGCAACCCCTCAGACAGCCGGAAATGGCCTTTCCCAGTCTTATAAGCAGAATCAAAGCCGTCGATATTTTGAACTTTCGTTTGCAATAAAATTTTTACCAAAAATGAGCAAATCTACAAAAAGGTCAGAAAACTCCCAGATGAAATGTACCACTACCATTAAATGATTACATTAAGCTACAATCATTGGAAAATGACTTTGTTTGCGAGTTCTACAAACTATTTTACGTCATGCAGCATGAGATTATCATCAGTATAATTTTGAAAATTGAAAAACTTCAGAAACCCTCGAAAATCCCAAGGCTTCTCAACTTCGAGGGAGGATAGCATTGCATCGCATTCCGGCTGCCTATTAAATATAAGTTTCCTCGAACTTTACAAGGATCCCGTGTGTTTTAGCAGCCTGATTAGCTCAGATTCAGAGGCCCGAATTACCTGAGTGGGGATGCCATGCAACGAATTGGCCCTTAAAAACCGATTAACTCATTTTTCGCGCGATTCCCAAGCAAGGTAGCAACTTGTTTATATGCATTTAAAAAACCAAGGGCGCAAATTATTTCCTAGTGAGCAAACGACCTAAGTCCATATCAACGGTTTTGGCACACTTGATCCCCACAAACTGTACCCATTAAATAACAACAAACTTGGCCAAATCATCGGCACAGTCGCATAGACTCCTTTTGCCTCAGGAAAGGGAATACAAAATTAAAAACGCAAAGAAATCTTCACGATACCTTTACCGTTTTATTCATAACGGGATGGTTTAGTTGCATGACATTTACGATGTTTTCTACTGGTAATCAATCGACAAAAGAAATCATGAGTATAAACCTATGACCAACAAAAAGTTGTAACAAATAAAAACTGGAATGTTTTGTGAACAAAAATTGTTTTTTCATAAGCTGCCCGAATGTGTCGCCAATTTTGGTATCTTTTAGAGTTTTCATGAAAATTGTACCGTGACTATGATGCTTTTTTATTATTTTTCGGCCAAGTGTTTGAAGGAATTCGGGCGCGCCTAGAAGTTTTCTGTGTAAGAAGAAACAAACCAGGTTTTAAGACTCAAACGGCTGCCCGAATTTTTCCAGATCCCTGCCCGAATTTTAGGTCTTTTTTTTGGGGGGGGGAGGCAGTCTTCCCCCTGCCACCTACCCCCTCCCCCACCCCCCGCCTCGTACGCTTATGGGCATGGAACGGATATAAACTGTCAGATTCGGTGGTGAATATTTACTTTGAAATAGATGTGTCTGTGGGAAACCCACAATTAGGGGTGGCGTCTGGACTTGCCCGACGGGGCGGGGGAGGGGAATATTTCGAAGCCCCGACAAAGACGATGGTACGTGATGACTGGCAGTGCCGGCGCCGAAATTTTGGGCTTTCTTTTTAACAAATATTCAAAAGTACGGAGCTTGGTTTAAAGAAAATTTGAAATTTCCTGAAGAAATATGGCTTTTTGTATAGACCATTAAAATAATCCGGGTTTTTGGTGAAGAACCTGCCCATAGGTTCAAAATTCAAGTTGCATGGGGGCAGAAATTTGTTTGGGGTTACGCATTGTATTGTAGGTACTGTTCGTTATTTGCATACTAAGCTCTCAGACGAAGCTGGAAATTAAGCTGTTTCATTTTGCCGAAAGCTCTTTATCTTGGACAAAGATTTGGTAATAAGAATTTTTATGGAGAAATTTTGGAATTTAATGAAAGAAAATGTGGATTTTTGGTTAAGGTGGGATTGAATAATTAAAGTCTTAGTGGTAATCTTCCCAATTAGGGCGGCAGGTCTAGTGCTGGGTTAGCCATAGGGCCCAGGCCCGGGGCTCCCAGATTTTGAGGGGTCCCCATTTATTTAGGTCCCCAAATTTTTATTGAGGCAACAGAGGCAACAGTTGTTTGCCTTGCAGGATGAAATGTTGTTGTTCTGGACATTATTTTGGGGCCCCTAGATCTTCATGTGAAAAATTTTCAGCAGATTTGTGCCATTTGCGACACAAATGCTTCGGGCCCCCATAAAAAGGGGCCACCACAAAAAAAAAAAAAAAATCAGTAAATGTATGTCTTGTAACAGTATATAGGCTATCAGTTGTATGTAATAGTATATTTTGGATATGTAATATAGACATCAAAGGTGCCATTTCCTGCAATCTAGGGACGTGTTAGTCCATTTTTTCTTGTACGCTCCGCGCCAACCGATGGTGGTGCTCCGCGCAGGTAGTGTTAAGGCCCCCAAAAATTGACATAGGCCTCGGGCCCCCACATACCTTAATCCGGCACTGGCAAGGTCACGATTTCATCAGAGTTTGAAACAAGTCTGGTCGTTTCCACTCTAAGTAAAAATAATCCCAAACTTCTGAATTGGTTCATTGTCAACTTAAAGGTTAGAGTAACCCTGGAACCGCCCCCTTTCTTTTACAAGAAATTATCCTAGAACGTTTTGCCGCAGAATATTGTTGAAATGAAGAATTGTGATAAGTTGTCGATTGATCATTATCCTGCCTTTTAACAGGATATAATATCTTGCCATACTGACATTTTTTGAAAATGTTAACTTTATTTGCAAAAGATCGCGATCTTCTAGCGCTTATAAGCTTCCGTATAATTTTAATTTTGACGACTTTAATTAATTTGTCAAAATGACTAAAATCTGAAATTTGGCTACTTGAAAGACTCGTCGAAGTGTCAAAATTCCGAAAATTGCTCTTTTGTCAAGTCGGAACATTTAATTGCCATTTTGCCGCGTTAGACCATCTCGTCAAAATGACAAAAAATATGGGTAAGTAGGCCTATTTTGCCAAATTAGACCTCGTCAAAATGGCAAATTTAGTCATTAAGCCAAGATAAAACAGCGCGACAAAATTTGAGAAATTGAGAAAATTGTCATTTGGTCGAGTTAAAACAACTTGGCAAAATGGCAAATTATGAAAAAACAGACTTTTTGATGACATCGAACAACTCGTCAACTATGAACAAAATTCAGAACATTGACGCTTCGTTCTGGGTGTAATGGAACAAAGTCAACTTGAAATGTCGGCGGGAATATAAATGCCATGAAATTAAGAGGAGACAGCATGACAAATAATCGCCAAAATGAAAAAAGAAAAAAAAGAAAGAAAGAGAGGTACAAAGGAAGGAAAAAAGGAAGCGCGAATAAAAATGGAAGATACTAAGGAGATTGAAAGGGAAAGGACCTTGAAAAAGTATACTCCTGGGATTACTGCCGAGGGATTCGGTGGGATGCAGCTTCCTGGTGTAAATAGAAATGGGACTTGTAAGTATAATAGCTCGATGTCACGTTTCTTTTCCTCTCGTAATTGCTATACATGAAAATGTTTTGTAGATTATTTTCATTCCTTTTGTTGTTAAATGGAAATAAATCAAGGAACAAACAAACAAACAATTACCTAATTACACGGACAGACGGAATGGTGTATATTTATATCCAGTGCCCAATATTTGGCCGAAAAAATCCATCAAAATCTATTTTTTGACGTGTCATATTTTGTTATGGCAGCCCCTGCCCTCCCCTAGGACGATGGCTCGATTTTGTGCCTTCTTCACACCACAAAAATGGGTATCCCGGTACAGCGCTTTTTATTGATTCAAACATTTCATTAGAGAAAAGATAGTCAAGTCAAAAAAAAAAAAAAAAACAACACGACGGCTTAGATTCTGCGTACAAGTCTGGCCATATCGTTTCTAGTTTTCTGGCAGTGCATGGCCCAGACCTTTTGAGCCCAGAGTACCCCTGGATTTGTAGGGAAGTCTCCTTGGTGTCCCCTCGCCTACAATTAGACTAGGGAGTATCAGTTGTTACGAATATATTACTCTTTTCTCTTTAAAGAGGGCCCATGGCGAATTCAATCATTGAGGCTATGATGCAATCAAAAGCACCGAGGACTAGGCGGCAGTTGGACTGAATTGAAACAGTTCATTTCAAGCAAACAAGTAATAAACGGCACTGATCTCACATATTGTAAGAAAAATTGCGGAAAACGAGTTTATCACTCATAAACGAAAGGCAGAAATAAGAAAACGGGAAGTAAAGGCAAGTGCAATTACCTAATTCGAAATATGATACCCCATAGTACGTATTATTCACGGAACTCAGTTATATATACGTTCAATAATTTAGAAAGTACGGTAATGTGAGTTAACATTAGTTAGTATGTTTCTTAATACTTGTGTGGTCATATTTTTGCCGAAAAACTTAAGAAAAGGTTCACTGACAAGTTCATCACATAGAGAGACCATGTTTGTTTGATATATTTTCTTGTATGGTCATATTCTTGCAAAAAATAAACTACAACAAAAGGAATAAAGGCATGTAGGCTACATGTGACCTCACACACAGGCAACCATGCGAAGGAACTTCATACAGTGTGCATTATATCCACTGAATATGGTAAAATAATTTACCAAATTGTTGCACCCCGTCCTTTTGTTTGTATCGCCGGTTATTGGGCCGGTTCAACGACAGTTTGATTACTTTGGTGACGTACGTAGAAACCCCACACAATCGACTCAATATCATACAAAGTGAATAAACACACACATTACAATAAACAGGGTTGGGGCGTAGCCTGGCTTATGGCCACATTTTTGCATCTAACTGGTTTTACATGTTAAGACAATTTTCCCTTGATTTACCCTAAAAATGATTCACGAGGCCCGTCAACACATTGATTGTTACAGTAGTAAAGTATAGTAGTCCTTAATTTAGCACTATTTTAAAAATTGTCTAATGGACTTCCCAGGTACCACCCTGTGGAGTTCGCATGCAGGTATCCTTTAGGAGTACTAGTAGAACACGGGGTACTAGTACCCCTAGTTAGGAGCCATTGGTCTAATTAGGGATCACAATTTAAAAAAAAAAAAAACCTTGTTTGCTTCGTGTCCTCGAGATCTGTAATGTTCTGGGGGAGTAGGTTCCAGTCTCTGACGGTCCGAGGAAAAAAACTGTATTTGTAGCAGTCCTTATTGGTTGGTATATTTGTAAAGCTATTAGAATGGTGATGTCTAGAGGGCCGCCGGACAGGTTGCAGGTTGTTGATTGGCAAGGCTAGGAGGCCCAATCTGGCTTTGTGAAGAATTGCTAGCCTGCTGGCAGTACGCCTGTTTTTGAGACTATCCCACCCTAGGTCATTTAACATTTCAGTCACACTACTATGGGGGGAATAGTCATTATAAACAAATCTAGCAGCCCTACGTTGAATTTGCTCAACCTTATTGGATAGGGAAATTGTGTAGGGATCCCAAACATAAGATGAATACTCCAATAAAGGCCTAACAAGTGTGAGATAGGCATTAGCTTTAACACTCCTGGGGCAGGAGTATAAATTTCTTTTAATAAAAGCCAAAGACCTATTTGCTGACGAAGTGATACGATTAATATGTCTATTCCAGGTAAGGGTATTAGAGATGTCAACTCCCAGATAAGTATGGCAATCGGTAGACTCCAGGGTATCGTTATCTAGAGTATAATTAAAAAACTTGGGATTGAGAAGTAGTATGTGACCAATGTAACAATTAATTGCATTGAAGTTGTGAGATTATTTCTTTATTATATTATGGCACGTTTACGCTTCCGTCATTGTACGAAATTTTGTCAAGTTAATTTCTTTCATTTGCGTGTCCCTTTTGCGTTTCCGTATTAAAATCACTGTAAACAAACAAGCGTTGTTTTCCATACAATTTGTTTTCTATACAATTTATTGGCTGCATGCTAACAGGCTGTAAGCGCTGCATGCAATGCAGTGCTATAGGCTAGCGTTTGCACATATCACTCATTCCAGTTATTGGCACCACTTCCGATTCGGCACTGGACGGCATATGAAGCAGGTTAGCGGCTGATTATCGGGTTTTCCCTTTCCAGAGTGTGGTGGATAAGCTCAGGGTTTGCATCACTTCAGGGAGAAGCATTGAATTTCCTGGGGTAATTTTTTCATCCTTGGAATTAATAACGTTTCTCACGCCCGAGATTAGGTGTAGGCCTAGGCCTAGGCTATGGCACTTAACTAACTTAACGTTAGGCTGATTCAAACTTCAAAGCACTGTGTAAATGTTTGGTCACTCTAACGTTACTCGCTACCATGACCAATACCAAACCACAGTCCTGCCTATTGTGTAAGTCATGGCTAGACCAGGCCAAGCACAGGCGTTCGAAGTGCTCTTTACATGTACTTTTCGCTAAATATACTAGGCCTTTCAAGGTTGGTACACTAAATTCTGAGAGGCTACCGTACGTAGGCTAGCCTAGGCTAGATGCTGGTCCAACTGATCCACACCGGAAAGTACATTTGCCATACGCCAAAGAATCATGCCAAGGTAGAGGTGTTTAGAATTAGCCTATGTGCAACACAATTGTTGCTATTGTATGCCAACTATTGCAATTTTCCTTGTACCCGTGGTGTAGGCCGTATGCCTAATTTGTTGGCATACATTTCCGTACGCCAAAGATCTTTCTGTTAATTAAAGGCCCTACTTTCCAGTATGGCAACTGATCTGTCTGTCGGTGGATCGCCAGCATCATTTACAAAAAAAGTTCAGAGAAGCTACACGCTTGGTACTAGTATAGGCTGGCCAACACTATTATAAAACACGTGTTTTATAGGCTGGCCAACACTAAGTTATCAGCCTATACTAGTAGTAGTAGTACCAAGTGCCTGTGGTCCAACCAACCTGTACCTGGGTTGATGGCTGATCTGGGGTAGTGGTATAACAGGAGGGAGGAGTGGTTTTAGAAGTGTCTACATGCAAAAGGTGCCTCTTTCTTCCCAAATCAGATCACACAATTTCGCTAGGTTACCGCAAGAAAAACAGTTCAGTGCAGTACTGAATTTTTTTTGGTCATCTAGAAAAATATTCTGTTGAGAGATTTGCCAAAATAATATTATGCTATACTCACAAAGGGGCAATTTCTAAAACCTCTCCTAATCACAATATTTAATTGTTATTGTTGCTGTAAATTTTCGTGCTCTACTGGCACATTATGCAAACGTCAGCTAGAAATATCACTGATTGTCTTAACATGCTGCATGTGATTTCCAACCTTTGTACATGTCATATGGCATTCTAGCCATGAAAACACACCAGTTGTCAAGAATGGCAAGAACTCTCAAGACAGTCCAGAATGTTTGTTTGATTGCCACCCTCTAACTCACAAAGTGGGCATTCATTTTTGCTATTGAATGCAGTGTTGCAAGATGTTATTACACTATTTCCACAGTGACAAGAATACATCCCATACCTGCTGCAAAGGTTAGCCAATAACAATGTTGCGACAGCGAACAGGTCTGTAAGTACCTAGCTAGGCCTATGCATTGAGCAGCAGTTCATTACAAGCATTGTGCTGTACTTAGATACAATTTATTTAATTCAGATATTGGTATGCTGAATTATTTTTCAATTTTTGTGGTTCTCTAACTAAGAACACTTTAGAGATTTGAAATGCAGGCTTTTCAGAGGGCTGGGCAGGTCAGTGGGTTTGAGTGTTCAAATGCGGGTCAAACCCGCCAAATGGGAGATATGCAGCATGGGGGAGGGGTATAAGGGGAGGGGATGTCTGTCTCTTTTCAAAAAATTTTGAATGAACGTTAAGAAGTGTCATCATGCAAAATGGTGGCACTTTTTTGGCAAATCAGTGGACACAATTTCCCCAGGTTGCTGCCAAAAATTTCATTACAATACAACTGAGGTAATATTAAAATATATGTAAAACTAATATCATACAGATACTCACAAAAGTGTAATTACTGTAAAACCTCTCCCAATCACAATATTCTAGGGCTGGGACGTCTGGTTATCCGTGTAACCGGTTAACCCACCAATTGACCGGTTACACGGTCGCCATTTCTCTAAACTATAAACTGTTTTTGCTAAACCATTTTTGTATCCTAATACTGTAATTCAAATTGTTCCATGCTGCAATTTCTGTTGTGTTCACTTCACCCATTTGTACCATAAACCACAAAGTTCTGGGCTTAATATTGCACAACAATTGCTACAGTAATCTTGCCATCCAAAATGATAAAAAGATAGGATGAACAGTTACTGGTCATCAAAAGCTTTTACCCTACCCTGCATTTGTATGCTTTGTCTTTCTTATTGATCAGCTCACACAATGAGCTGTGATTCTTCTGGCCAAAAAGCAATGTTGCCTTAATCGGCATGCCATAAAGTACTTGATCTTCGAAGAAGCTTTCCAACAATCAAACTGCCTTCGAAGTAAAACACCACAAGACAAGCAGGGAGCTGTAAAAAAAAGTGTGCAATGCTGCTGTGAAAAAGTTACCAAGTTTGGACAGTACGTCAAGGGCATTACAACCTTCTCCACCAGACTATGATTAGGGCACAAAAATATACAGTATTTGAACAAATCATTTCTCATTCTCAGTAGCAGTAATTGGAAACAAATTTAACTGGTAAAAATACGATCGTAAGCCCCAGATAATTTTCACTGTTTTGTTGTTTACCCAGTATCATATTTTTAAACATTCCATGTTGATTTTCATGAATAAGCATACGTAGTTCATTGGCTGGTTGAGCTACCTATGTTCAGACTGGCATGTACGAATACAGTGTCATTCCGCCATAGGTTTCACACCTTTCCGCCATGGCGGAAAGGTGCAAAACCTATGACGGAAAGGCACTTTTCTATAAATCTATGAAAATAGAGGAATAGTTATCATTGCAACTACCGAAACATTTTCAGAAGTCCAGGTCAGACAACCAGTAATAGCATGGGCCTATAGAGACATAGTTCATTGAATAGACTGAATGGAGGTTTAATGAAGGGGTATAAAGTGGGGAATAAAGTTTCATCCTTTTCAATGTATGTACAGTGACTGAATGATGTCTTTGACAAAGATATCAACTTAATCACACATCCGCAGGTGTGTAAAAGTATCAAGGATTACAAGTACAAGGGATTACAATCATTGTACTCAATGGAGACATAAGTGTTCATTGACACTGACCCCTGTTTTAATCTGTAATGCCGGGGGTAAAGTGATTTTGCTGTTTGCATGTTTTCATTCATCTGTGAAGCACCAATCAGTAATGCTTTCAACAAATTTCTAAACTCCATTCAGCCCTGTTTCTGCAGTCTGGTAAGTTCCAACCTATCCAACCTTCCACAGAATAATGTGCTCAATGCGCCATAGAATAAGTGCCTTTCCGCCATGGCCGAATGACACTTTTTCTATGGCAGAATGAGCACATTTTCAATGGCGGAAAGTACCGATGGTGGAATGGCACGGACCCCGGTATGTACAGTGCGGTCGTTGGGATAATGCATTGTACTGTAGAAGCAGTTGATGCAGTTTCTTAGTGAATTTAGCACTGGGCTTGGCCGGCTGCATAGGCCAGCTACAGTACAGTACAGTATGTAAGCATGGGAAGTGTGATCGTCATAACACAAACTCAGTGGGGAAATTTGTTTCGAGGTCTGGTTTTTGGTTTCGATGATAAGAGAAACCAATGCAATCATGATGGCGTGTGTGTGTATGTTTGTATATGTGTGTGTGTGTATGTGTGTGTGTTTGTGACACTTTGCTTGTTAACACGATATCTCAAGATAGGAATGCCTGACAGTTTTCAAACTTGGTACATAGATGCGCCATATTGAGAGGAAGAACCCTATTGTTTTTGGTGGAGGTCAAAGGTCATCTGGGGTCACCACTGGTCAAAGTCTGAAAACCTTGTTAACACAATATCTGAAGATAGAAAGCTTGGATAGATTTCATATTTGGTATGTGAATGCATTATAGTCAGTAGATGGTCCCTATTGTTTTTGGGGTAGGTCAAAGGTCATCTGCGGTCACCAGTGGTCAACGTCTGAAAATCTCGTTAACACGATATCTTGAGGTAGAAATCTTGATTAGATTTCATATGTAGTATGTGGATGTGTTATGGTCAGGAGATGGTCCCTATTGTTTTTGGTGGAGGTCAAAGGTCATCTGGGGTCACCAGGGGTCAAAGTATGGAGACCTTGTTAGCACGATATCTCAAGGTAGGAAACTTGGATAGATTTCATATTTGGTATGTGGATGCATTATAGTTAGTAAATCTTTCCTATTGTTTTTGGTGGAGGTCAAAGGTCATCTGGGGTCACCAGGGGTCAAAGTCTGAAAGTCTTTTTAACAGGATATCTCAAGGTAGGAAACTTGTATGGATTTCATATTTAGTGTGTGGATGCCTTATAGTCAGTAGATGGTCCCTATTGTTTTTGGCGGGGGTCAAAGGTCATCTGGGGTCACTGGGGGTCAAAGTCTGAAAATCTCGTTAACACAATTTCTCAAGAAAGGAAGCGTGGATAGATTTCATTTTTAGTATGTTGATGCGTTATAGTCAGTTGATGGTCCCTATTGTTTTTGGCGTAGGTCAAAGGTCAGCTGGGGTCACAGGGGTCAAAATCTGAACATCTTGCTAACAAGATATCTTAAGTTAGAAAGCTTAGATAGATATCATATTTGGTATGTGGATGCATTATGGTCAGGAGATGGTCCCTATCATTTTTGGTGGAGGTCAAAGGTCATCTGGGGTCACCAGGGATAAAAGTCTGAAAATCTGGTTAACATGATATCTCAAGATAGGAAGCTTGGATAGATTTCATATTTGTTATGTGGATGCGTTATATTAAGTAGATGGTCCCTATAATTTTTGTTGGAGGTCAAAGGTCATCTGGGGTCATCAGGAGTCAAAGTCTGAAAACACGATATCTCAAGGAAGGAAGCTGGGATAGATTTCATATTTGGGTTTGTGGATGCATTATGGTCAGAGGATGGTCCCCATTTTTTTTTGGCAGATATGAAAGATCATCTGGGGTCTCCAGGGGTCAAAGCCCGGGAACCGTTTTAAATATGATCTTTCAAGATAGCTGTTTGTCCATTTGTCTGTGTGTTGTTTGTATGTCTAGCTATGTATGGCTTTAATGAAGGTCATCTGGAATGACAAAATTATATTTTGAACATGCTAATATAACATTTGAATGAGAAGATAATGGTGCATGATGGCACTCTTTGAAACGGAACATTTATGTATCATCGAAACCTCAATGCATTTTTGCATTCTGGTTTCACACACTAAATCCCACTGGCTATGGTGTGAGCTGTGATTGGCTAACTCAGCACCAATGCAATTGAACCAGTCAAGATGCAGGGGCATTTTAAATCTTGCAAGAGATAATACTGTATGTGTACAGTACAATGTCACCAGAAACATAATCCCTTGTTTGACGATGAAAAGGGATACGCATGTACTGTAAGTCTACTTCATGCATGGGACCATGTGCATCACTGTTTTTGTTCCTAATGATGTCATACTGCATGACAACATTGCATAAGTCCTTCTGTGAAAGGGGAAGTTAGGCAAAAAATTAATTTTAAAAGAGAAACCAAATCTACACAGTGTGGTGAGAGTTCCATTCAAATCGGACATGTATATCTCGGGATATCAGTAAAAAAAAAAGGGAGTAGATTTGTGTTCAAAAGTGAGTTTGAGGGCAGCAGAGCTAATATCACTTCCTCACATTTGACAAGGAATGCTATGTTTCCCTTTGTTTTATCTGACTGTTGTGTTGACCTTGAAGTTAATAGGAGTATGACCTCCCTGTGAGCAATGCAAAGTTTGTTAAATTCTCATGCCACTTAAGCAATCACATTTTATATGGGATTGTGAAGGAGAAAATCCAGTCTAATCCAGTCATTAATGTGGGGATGTGATGTCATATGTGCTTGCTTCAAGTTCACTTTTTGTTGAAAATGTGAAAACTTTACATACTCATATCTTAAGAACCATACATCGGATTTCAATGCAAATTTCACCGAAATGCTCAGAATTTATAAGTACTCCTCTAACATATTAAATCCTGTTGTGACCTTAAACCCTTTTTTCAATAACTTTATGGTAGGAATGCTGGAAATTCTTTAATTTATGCAGGATAATAACCACCGAACTTCATAACTTTCTAGTTGCCATATGTGTACAAAACATGCACATACAGTACAGTATACAGTACTGTATGTGGTAGACTTGGGGACTTGAAAATGTGCCAAATGCTGCAGTTGGATTGTCTGTAGCCTACTTTGTGATTTTGTAGTGACAGTTTGGATGGCATTTTACATGACACGTTCTGCAAGACTGGGAGATATTGTACAGACAACAAGAACCATAACACAAAACAGGGTTTGGTTCTGCATAACACAAAATAGGGTTTGGTTCTGCTGTTTGCGGCCAGGGGGCCATTTACTGTACAGTGTAATTGTACAGATCTCTACCTGTTACAAACACGTGGTGTGTATTGAACACTTGCATCGCCAGCAAACTTCAAAATGGCTCTGGGAATGTTTCATGAATCTGTTCTACTGTACTGTAGGTTCAAAAAGCCTTCTTTCCCCAAGTAAGTCCTCTTAAAGCCGCTCATTGAGTTGGTTCATGAAATTCAACAATTTTTTCCAAACCTTTTAATTTTTTTTCACATACCAATGACAAATGGTCAATCTTAGACAACCCCCATACTTAACAAACAAGTAATTGTTTTATGAGTGAGTACTGAACGGTTGAAGTCGGTTTTGAAAAATTTGTGACCAGACACTTTTTATATTAAGTACAAAGCTGTTACAAGTCAGGTCACTAGAAAATTCAAAGTTTTAAAGTTTTGTGTGACTTTTGGTCTTGAAACTTGACTTGTTATGCTAACTACAGTATAAGCTTTGTAACAGTATGTGGTACTAGTGACCCTTTGAGACTCTCTTTAAGTTATCAATATCAACTCAATGAGCCTCTTTAAGTGTTGGAAGTGAATGAATCCATCAAAGTTGAACAATTAATATTAATAAATTACGCAATTACTGAACTCAACAACCAAAATACTCATATTAAAATGAGTTTGGTATGTACAATAGAGGTAAAAGTAATTCCGAGAGCAATTTTCACCTTTAAAACAGATTTGACAGAGTTTGCAGAATGTCACAAAAACCCCAGGTTACAGTATTGTACATCTACAGCAGGTTTCCTCAAATAGCGACGCGCACACCATAAGTGGTGTGCGACATGGTTTGAAGCGAAGCAAAAAATTATTGGAAGAATATTGAAAAATTCAACTTTTTCATAATTTTTGGACAAGAAATGTTCTGTCTCAAAACTAGATACTGTATATACATCTAATAAGTACTCTACTTCCCACAGACTGAGGCCACATACAGTAGACCGACAAGGATATAATAACGTCCCATTTGTTCTCCCAAGAAAGGAAAATCACCATCACTGTTTATGTTCATTAGAGTCACTGCTTTGTCGAGTTCACCGTGACCGGTGAATCAACAAAAATTTTGAATTTTGTGAAAAATTTTGGCCCAGTTTGCGTGAAAGCCCCTTCTGAAATGCAAAAATTTTCAAAATACCCTTCGCCCAGGACTGCGTTCGGTGGCGCATTATATCAGTAACATTTAGAAATGTGGTGCTCCTGAAAATTTAATTGAGGAAGCCTGATCTACATCAGGAAGTCCTTGCCGACTTTAACTGTCCTTCCATTACCAACCTCATTAGCGTAATAGTCATATTTCATTACCAAAAATGATCCTGTTAAATGATTTGGTGAAAATGGAAGGTTTCAGTATAGTCACGGTAGATGAGTCTAAACGCTGTACAGTTAAAATGTCCTTCAGTTACAATATTGTGAAAAATGTTGCCTTTGCTGTACAGTGTACAAGGCCACTGTACTTACAGTGCTACAGCACACTATCTCTGTACAGAGTACTGTTCCATGCAGTTTGTGGTTTGCAGTACAATCACTGAACTGTACAAGATGGATTATTGTGAGTTTTGCTGGTATTTTGATATATTCACATTGATGACACTTGACTTTGATTTACAGTACTTGGTTTGTTGCTTTACTGAGATCGATTATTCTTTTGTTCACTGAATCTGAAACATACAGTACATGATATACAGTACTGTAGTTACTTAAATTGAACAACCTGGCACTTCAGTGGGATTTCCAGGTATTACCATTCCTATTGCATGTACAGTGCGATACATGTCAGTAATTACTGAAGTACTGTACTGTACAGTCATCCAGTGTCACGGAGCAGGGCAATTGTCTGTATTACCCTGCATTCCTGCCCGTACTATATAATCAGTGCCTTCTGTACAAAGTATGGTACTGTATGCTACATAAAACACAAGAGGTACAGTACTGTACAGTGCTGTACCATAGACTGTGCAGTAGTGAAAATTGCAGTCCCTCCCAGGCCTTTCTTTGAAAAACAAAATTCTAAACATGAAATATGATGACCTTTTTTCTGTAAAGTAAGAATCAACATAATAAATTAACATACCATACATATTTTGATGAGTGCAATATTGCTACAGTATTTACTGTAGATCAGAACTGTATGTCAAGAAATGTTCAAAAATGTGCATGCTTAATTTACTGTATGTCCCCCTGTAAAACCATGATGTTTTTGTATCACAATTTCCAACTTCGGGCCTTAATTTTGAGTCATGCAAGGTCTTTGCAGAGCTTAATTGTTGCAAAATCTTTTTTGCAAATCTTTGTGAGGAGTGAGCAAACGTTTTGCACATGAACTATCAAGATACTGTAAAGCTATTAGAGTAATAATGTACTGCAAACAGCAAACCTACAGTAGTACCACACTCCATACTTTTCCCTGAGGAGTATTGTTTTTGTAGCCTGGCAAACCTGGAAAACCTTAAACTTGAGTCTTGTTCCTTGAGTAGCACTTAGTAGCAAATAATAACATGCATGGTACAGTATTCAAGAGAGTAACTCCTTGCCTAGATAAATAAAAAATTGGGAAATTTTATACTTCTTCAAACTTATGCAGTAGGAGATGCTGTATAATGTGAAGAAAGAACTGTCAAATGTCCCTCTGTCATGATCTTGCCCTCCAGAACATGTAATGTAAACTTTTGAAGTGTTGAGAGAGATTACTGGAACTGTTGTGCTTTTATTGTATATGACACTTCTCTGCTGATTGAAGATGGGGTTCAAAACAAGGCTATAAATTAATTACTGTATTCCTACTCTATACGTTACACCCCCTGCAAGAATGATACTGTAAGTGTCACAAAGAGATGGAAAACTTACAGTACTACTGTATGCATACAGTCCCCTAATTTGTATTCAGTTTTATTAACCTTGAGTGCAATACAAATCCATAAAGAGAGTCCTATATACTGTACAGATTAGTTTTAACCCCTTTAAGTGTTTGAAATTAGAGGTAAATGGTATGGTGTAAATTTGACAATAAATAATAAAATTGAAATAAAAGGTGGCAGAATTACATGGACTGTACATTGTGCAATGACTGACAATGCGTAGACTCACACAATATGACATTTGGGTTGAAATACTGTAGACCTGCAATATGACATTTGTCTGAAATGGTTGTTTGAGTTTGGTTTCAATACTGTATTGTCATATGCATAAATTAACTTTTGTTGCCATGATTTGCCACACTGTACAGTATTGGTTCCAGGGTTTTCCCTGGGCGTTTTGAACGTCGCGGCCCGCGACGTTCAAGCTTCAAAACCAAGGAGGCCGCGACGTTCAAAAAACGGCCGCTATGTTCAAAATTGCTGCCAGCTAGCCTCCATAATTTTTCTTCTTTCTGTCAACGACTGCTTTTGTTGTTAATACAATAAACGACAAAATCATTGACTTATTTGTAAAACTGCAACTAACTTTTTTAATTTCCATGCACATACCACTGCATGCGAGTTGTAGCTCTGTATGTATATCCCATAGGGCCTACTATTGAACGAGTAACAACACAGTATTATTATAATTAACTAGCCTGCACTTGCCGCCGTAGGCTTGTATCAGGAAAATGTTTTGCTCACTCCGGAGCACAGCAGCTATGTGGCATAACACGACTTGCATGACCAAAACACATACGCCCGCCTTTGGCAGGTTAGAGGCGGGGCTAATGTCTCAGATTGGCGAAATTATCAATCAAACGAACGAACCGTGTCATTGTATCTTCACGATGTAATCCCACATATTTCCTGTTACTTCGTTCTTAAAACATACGACACGATAGTTTTGCCCGGCTACAACCAAAGTTTGGGATATTCGATCGTAGCAAAAATGCAATGGGAGTATTAGAATTCTGTGCGAAGACGGTTGGTTTCTACTTGTTTTTCCTACACAGTAAAACTGCATTGACGATATCACAAGTATGATTGGCTGATTAAACGCAATAATGAACCAATCACGATGTTTAGAGGTAACTTAAAATAGTGCGATGGAACGTATGTGTATGGTGTCATAGAACCCTTGTTTTCCCAACATGTTTTCATGAAAAGATCGGGATACACACAATCTGTGATTGCTTGCAGCCACGCACGTGCTCCATTGCTTTTATAAATTCTGGCACTCACTTGATCATTACTCCCGAATATTTGTTAACTGAAAAAGGGGTTAAAATATGCTTGAAACTGCCCTTAGTTTCGCTAAATTCCTGTAAACTCAATCCTTTAACTTCCCGCCAAACCTGGTTGCATTGATAATCACAAACGTAAAATTTTTACCCCTGCCATGGAAGTGATCGTTTGATATTTTCCGCTATAACCCTGTAGTATTACATGGAATTAGATTTAGAATTGCATTCAATGTCTTTTCCTAGCTTATCGCAAAAAGCGCCGCGTAAGTTGCTGTACAAACTGCTCTGCACAAAGCAGACTATCGAGCTGCAGTGTTTCGCCTCTTTTTAATCCCAAAGCTTAGCACACATGTCTGTGGACGTTTTGTACACGTAGCTCCTAGAATCTTGTGAAGTCCGGTGATTACTAGAACTGCATTTGCTTGCAAATACGCAGAATTGTAGTGCGTGTTAGAGATGTCTTTTCAGTTAGTACAGCAGCCCAGTTTTTATTTGAACTTTAGGATTTGTTCATGGCGGGAAGAGGGGCTGTTGTTTCTTTTTGGCCACTCCTCTCAACCCTATTTCTTGATAGTACAAAGATGGACCACTTGTCTCCCAGCTCCTTGGCTGGACGCATAAGGAAATCATTGAAGAGTAACCAGTGATGGACCTTCTATGCTAATAGTCAGTCACTAGCTTTATTTTGAAGCACATTTGCCAACAATGAAGCAAGTGCTGAGTAGTCCTTGAACAAGACCGTGTACTGCGCTTAACGGTAGGACCTACTCCGTATACAGTCTAGTGTGGAGTAAAATGAAGTGGACGAAGCATAGTCCCGTTCAAGGACTCGTGCTGAGTAGCCTACTTAGCCATACGTTATGCTCTGTTGTGTTGTTTACTCCTGCCTGTAATGGTTTTATCGGTTCTCGACTCCTCTTTCACCGTTCTTTATGTTAAATAATGACGCCCTCTCAAGCTCTCTGACTGCACCGCTGCATGCATATGACAACTGTCTCGTGGAAGGCCGAATAACTGTTGATGCTGTGTGTTTTAACATCCGTGTTTTGTTAATTCGCAATGCATGCTACATGCATGCTGTCAAAACGTTTCGGTCAGACCATGGAGCTACTAACACGTGTTAGTAGCTCCATGGTCAGACTGCTGTCAAAATAGCTTCTGCTTTTACCACTGAAATAAAGCATGATAATAGAACTACAGCACAAGTCGCTTAATCCACAATGCAGTAAAGCCAATTCGTTTGTACAGGGAATTGGCAATACCCTGCTCCGTAGTAGCTAGATGAAGATACTATACAATAACGTCTTGATACTGTTCAACGATAGTGGACGCAATGGCGCCGTGTTACGTATACCAATTTGGAAGCAGCGATTGATTCTCCGGGCTTATCACTTCAGTGTGAAAAGGCCGAACCACATTACATCGCGTTTTCTGGATATTTATCCGCAATGCTCTTTCATGAAGCTAACTCCTTAAATCAGCCTTGTAAGTGTAGTATTTGCTTTTCTGAAGTTGATTTTTGTTTAAAGACGGCCACAGATTGCACTTACTGCTATTGTTAAAGGGTAGAGCATGGATATTTGTACGAACTAAGTTATGATACGCGCAGGGAAATGAGTTGTGGGCCATAACAGGCTTCACAAAAGAAATTGTCAGTCGGCCAGTAAATGCCAATATTGTAGTGCGGCGCACTACAATAATTATCTTGCATAAATTAAGTAATTCCCAGCATTCCTTCCGGCCGTAATGTTATTTACAGTAGGACTTGTGCAATGTTGTCATGCAACGTCATTGCAAACAAAAACCGTGATGCACGTGGTCTCGTGAAGCAAAATTCTTGGCACACGCATGCAGTAGACTTCCGTGCGTGTCCGTTTTTTCCGCTAAACAAGGCATCATGTTCTGCTTGGTGACATCATATGCATACGACCCATTTCAAAATTTAAATTGGTCCCTGCATCGTGATTGGTTAATTGCATTGATTCTAGCCAGCCAATCACAAAGCGCCTTTCGCCTATGTGATTTAGTGTGTGAAAATACTCGGTCTCGAGACAAGTTTTCCCATTGAGTTTGTGTTACGACGATCGCACTGCAAATGCTTATATAGCCGGCTAGCGAAGCAGGGCGAGCCCCGTGCCAAATTTACCATGAAACGACATCACAAATCTCTGCGTACGTGGATTTTTCGGGGATCTGACCTACGTGCATTTCAGTTGCAGATTCTTTTTAAACAAGACGTAAGTTTTGGACAAGAACTGCTTAAAATTTCCGGGGATGTTTATACCCGAAAGGAACCATAAGATACGTTAATCGGGTGCAATTGTTGGCTGCCCAGAACTGCTAAGATTCTACTTACAAGATAATCATGAATGGTTGCTCTACATGGGGTTCGTATTAAAGCAGGAGAGTCGCTTCAGTATATTATAGCAACTACAACCGGCCAGTGCAGAAAAGGAATGCAATAGTTCCGAAATGATTGAACATGATGTTGGCCTAAGAACTAAATTATTAAAGCCTGGGGCATGTGACATCGACTGCAAACAAATCTATCGCATTAACAGTTGATTTACATCTCCACTTTTGAAGTGAAAATATATTACGCCTACAAAAATGATATCCCGTTCGTGAAACGAACGGAAATTTTCCCAATATTTTCTATCCTGAACTGGTAATATTGCAAGCCGGCCCAATCACGTAAATTTTGGTGAGCAACGGACGCGAAATAACGGCCAACCGGGGGTAAAAATCTTCTGGTGCCAGCGCTTAATAAAGGCCATGCCGATGAACCAAAACTTTTGAAGCAGAAATTACGGTGACATGGAAGCCAATGTGACCGCTATCAGTAGATCAAAATTTGTAGGAATGTACATGTATCGGTGCTAATATTTTTGCGTCAACTTACAAAAATTGTGTTGACTAATTTGGCTCAAAAATGTCACCATTTTGCGTCTAGGGACTTGCATAAGTCACAAAATTTCCAAAAGGGGAGGGGGACACCCCCTCCCCTTATACCCCTCCCCCAGGCCGGCGATCCACCAATGGACGCATCAGATGCGCGACGTTCAATTCTAAACCCAGGGAAAACCCAACCTGTCCGGTGTGTAGTATTTATGCACATGAAAGTACTGTATTTGCTTAAAGTAGACCTACAGCACAGTACTAAGGGAACCCCAAAACAGAAAAAAGGGCTCCACTCTGCATTTTGAAATTTTAGAGACCATCATAATGAAGTACATTTTGTATATATTCAAAACGTGCGGCAACTCAAAATTTGGAATTGTTTGACTCATGAGATATCCTGCAAGTACATGCCACCTTTCCATGTTGTTTTGATGTTAACGCGACGTTGAGCACTAGCTTCATGTAGGGCAAAAATAATTGCCTGCAGATTCAGTAGGGGATAACAGAATACAAGCATGTGATGCAGTACTGTACTTATTAGATTCAACTATTTTTTCAAAAACTACAAAGGTATTAAATTTAATTTCACAGTTTGACATTTATTTAATAACATGCAGACACTCAAATGTGGTATATATGTCTCAAATTAAGCCCCAGAACAGGAGAAAACAATATGAAAATTGTTAGACTTGATTTCAAATCCTGTCTTTGTACTGGACAGTAGGTGCTGTAGCTGCTGTATATATTGCCTTTATTAAACACACAGGGTGCTGTAAGGGCCAATCTTCTAACCCCAAACTACAACTGTGGTAGGGGTTTAACAAAATTCTCAATTGGTTCAGCTCTTTGATTGACAGCTAATTCAAACAATACAGAGTACCAAAGTGTATATTACACAGCTTGAACTGTAGTGAGAGTGTTTTGATACGCATTAAACTTTTCTACAGTATACTTCACCCTGAAGCAATAAACTGAGATTGTCACTGGATGAGGATTAATTTCAGACAATTGTGGGATGGGCTTAAGTAAGAAGGTTAGGAGAATTTGTACTTTTTGGGTTGAGAGAATTTGGTTCTTTAGACTTGTCATCAGATTTGTACATGTACTGTGCAAACAGTTGTCTTCTTTGAATATTCTGTTAACGACCTTGAAGTGTAATACTGTAGATACATACTGTAGTACAGCACATAAGAGCATTGGAATTAGTTTTAATTACCCCTATAAGTACTGTGTTTGTAAGTGTATAACATTCATGTACAGTAGTAGGCGTACTGTATGGCACTGTGTGCATTTGACATTTAACATACAGTAGCTATAGTGAGTGAGAGAACACGGCTAGATGGCAGAATTGTGGCTAATAACTGACAATAATGCATACTGTACCCTGTACAGTAGTCCAAAGGGGAAATTTAATTCAGTCACCCCAACTTGAATTAGGTACAGAACCATGCAACATGTATTTAAGCAGTACTATACTGTAGACTGTCGTGATTGGCCCTTGAGAATCATGTTACATTCTTTCACCTTTAATCATGAAATTCACTACATTGTTTGGTTTGTTTGGTTTACCTTGAATTATGTGCCTAAAATATTACCCAAGATACTGTACTTTGAAGAGAAATATATAGGAAGAACTGAAAGGGGAAGTTTAAAGGGGCTAATTTAGTTTATATGATAACTTAATGGGAGCCTTAAAGGGTGACTACCACATGACAGTACTTAAAGTTAGCATAACAAGTCAAGTTTCAGGTCCAAAGGTCACTGAAAATGTTAAAATTTTGAATTTTCTAGTGTCCTAACTTGTAACTGTTTTGTACATAATTTGAAAAAGCTTCTGGTCACAAATTGTTTAAAAACCAACTTAAACCGTTCAGTACTTAATCAAAACTACAGGTAGATATTTGAATGTGGGGTATGGGGATTGTCTAAGATTTGTCATTGGTATGTGAAGAAAAGTTGACATGTTTGGAAAAATTAGTTGAATTTCACGACAATAAGCCGCTTTAAGCAAATATTTAATTAATGGACGTGACAGCATGTCCATTATTGTGGTTGGTCGCATTTTCTGATGATCACGTGACCCCATTTCTTTCATTCAGGTTATCGGACGACTCCCATCAAGAAACAAACAGATCTTTTGGGAAAAGATTTGTACACAAAGGAGATGGGTACAGTATGTGACAAGATTGTGTGAAAAATGTAGCTACAATCCTCGACAAAAATGATGGGACAAAACAAGCAAAACAAGCAATGTACGGAACACCGTCCCCCACTCCCCCATTCAATGTTGCGGCAGCTCAAGGCGTCCTGAAACTTCAACATTTATACGGGGAGCGGGGTTTGTCCCATGTACTTTTGTCGAGGATTGTCGGAAGCCTGTACAAAGGTATAGGAATTTCCAAATTTTCGTTTTAAATGCTCTGAAACGAGTATAGTTGCCTTTTTACTTTTCAAGCTACAGAAAAGTAGTAACAGTTGAATTTGTCCGACCAGTATACTGGCTTGTTAGATTAGCGATGGGCGCTCGAATAAAGGTTTTTCTTCTTCAAGTAGCTCATACGAGAAAGGGGGAGGGGGAAATAGTACTCTGCCTGGTGAGAGATTTAATTTAATTTAGAAATTTCATGTACTGTAATGGGGAAAAAAGAAAGAAGTTTTTCCATCTTATTTTTCGTGTTAGGGGTTGGGGGTAACATATTTCACGATATACCCAACGGTTAACCACAAAATTCTCTCTGTTTTCTCATAAATGAACTTTGAATGATGATTCAAACTACAATCTGGTTAAAGACGAAATTATATGTAAGCATTAGGGGTAGTGAACGTGACAATTAACGTCAAGATTTCTCGAAAATGAAACGGTTAACCATTTTTGCACAATGAAAGTTCCCTATAAATAGAGAGATCTTCTATTTGCACGATTAACCCTCGACAGTCATTGAAATAGTGTGTAGGTCAATGGTTAATCGTGGTGAGGTCAACGGTAAACTGTGGCGCTAATTAAATATTCTTTGTAATGGGGAGCAGTGATGAGTTCTACATAGGGATAACAAATAAATTAAGCGTTATAAAGCCTACTTTCGGAGCTTTCTGTAGCAGTTCGGTTTCAAAAATTTAAAACGCCGCGTTCGTCCTGTATTTTATCTGCAATATCTGTTCCCCCCTCCCTTCAAGGTTGTGTTGATCTGCCCCCCTCCCCGAGAAATATTTCTGGCTTGAAAACGATCCGTCCCCCTACCTTCGGTACCCTGCGGCAACGGGTCTTCTGAATAGGTTAATGACAAAATAAACGACGTTAAACCAGCAATGGGTACCTTATTTTGATCACTTCCCGGTCCTAATTAGAAAAACCGAATATGGACAGAAGTCCGTAATGCGTGATAAGTTACATTTCTTCCCCGTGAAATATTTAAAAGCCGCTTTTATTGTCTTGTCATGCAGCAATTGTTCTTCATAATGCTAACACTGTGACATTTGTCTTCTAATCACTCCTTTCAAAGTACACAACCTTTATTCACCAACTGTCATTACGTTGCCTACGACCGAAATCTTCTTCATATACATTTGTACAGGCTTCCGACAATCCTCGACAAAAATGATGGGACAAAACAAGCAAAACAAGCAATGTACGGAACACCATCCCCCACTCCCCCATTCAATGTTGCGGCAGCTCAAGGCGTCCTGAAACTTCAACATTGATACGGGGAGCGGGGTTTGTCCCATGTACTTTTGTCGAGGATTGTAGTTACGAAATGCTGTACATTTTTCTTCAAATGCTCTTAATTACAATATTAAGTACTGTAGGCTAAAAGGCCTGGTTCTTTACATAAGACCCAGTCATGAAGAAGGGATGCTGTCCTACATGGACTGGGTTTCTTACTCTCCAGATCATTGGTGTTTGCTACCCTTTTATCTATATTTTCAAAATCAATTTATTTAGAACCGTCTGGTTACCAAATATATCTTATAATCGATTAATGAAATGGTTATGATGGCAACTGTATAAATGTGAAAATATGAGTATAATTCTTTCTGGCAATTTCTTGGAATTTCGGCATAGTCTGGTATGCTATGATGTCTCCGTTAGTCGTTTGAATTGCAAACAGTTTACTAATGTACAATATGTGTACAGAAGTAGGCAGGCCGCAACGCTCAATAGAAAGCCAGTACAGTATGTATACACTTCATTGCAGTCAGCGTACAAATGATGTAATCAATTGTACTAAGTTTTCTAATGTGTTTAAGGTTCATGTTCATAAAAAACAAAAGGAATTTCTCATAAAGTCATATGGAAGACAAGTGCAATAAACCTCAAGTCCGAATGTTGATGCAAATGTCGTATTTTACCATACGTATAAGTTTGAGCTGAAGTCAAACATAAAATGGAGTGAATTAAATGTACAGCTTAACTGTTGCAGGTTCATTTCATTCCAGGCACCTGAATATGAGAGCCAAAGTCTTATTAAAAACTTGCTGCACTCCTCTCTTGTCGGACAGGGGTGGTGCAATCCGGGGTGGGGGGGGGTGGATGGGCAATTGCCACCCCATTGGAAATACTGGGGGAGCAAACATACTGTTTTGCCCAGGCTCCAATAATTCAGGCAGATTTAAAATAAAAAAGCAACAAGCAGAATAAACAAAATATAATAACATTTTGGGATATGGAAGGGTTCCAGAACACGTCACTAAAAGTGTTTGTGCTTGTCAATGTGAGAGTGTGTGTATGTGTGGTTGTGTGTCAATGTACATGTGCGCTCCCTTTCGTAGGGTGCATTGCTTATAGATGATTCTGGAATTTCCAGTCTTGGAAACAATCCAGGGTTCGACAGGATTTTGGATTTTAGAAAATATTTACCCCCCCCCCTCCCCGAGTCCACATACCAGTTCTTCGTCCTTGTTGTTCGGATTAATCAAGCAGTCCAGTCCATCCTCACCCTACAGTACATACTGTAGGCAACCAGAGACTGGTACTGTACATGGTCATGTCCATTGTAGTTACGGTACGTAACCACATTTTCTAGTTTTCATATGTGAAAGAGGAACCAAATGTACATACTGTGGTGAAATTTCCATTCTTGAGATATTATAACTACAGTAAATGAATACTAGATTTGTATTCCAAAGTGAGCTTGAGGGCAGCATAGGTTATATCACTTCCTCACATTGACAAGGAATGCTTCATTTCCCTCTGTTTTTCACACGGTTGTGGTGACCTTGGAGTTAATAGGAATACAACCTCCCTGTGGAGAATGCAAAGTTTGTGAAGTTCTCATTCCACTAATGCAATCACATTTTGAAAATATGGGAATGTTGAAAAGAAAATAGGCTGTAAATTTTAAAGAAAAACAAAAGACGGTCCATTAATATGGGGATACGATGTCATATGCTTGCTGAAGTTCACTCTTTGTTGAAAACGTGACAAATTTACTTGCTCCTATCTTGAGAACCTCACATCAGATTGTAATGCAAATTTCATCAAAATGCTTAGAATAATTACCTCTCTAACATATCAAAACCTGACATGACCTTAAATTCTTCTTTGAAGGAATTTGTGCAATTCAAGCTGTTGCTTCAATTACTAGTAAGTTTGGGGCACCTGCTCTTTTTGTAGGCCTGCAGTTGAAATCAAGTAGACATATCACAGTTCAGTAATCATACGTACTTGATGGAAATTTATGTTAATACAGAACTACAAATACAGTACTTAACTACTGTATACTCAATTGATGCAGCAGGCGCAGGGTTGATGGTATTTACACAGTCAAGTGTGTATACAGTAATATTGATCAATGAATATGTACCTCAGCTCTTGGTGCTCTTGTACAGTACTGTACAGCTTGTATACTCAGCAAAATACTAAGAATGATTTTGTAATACATATGATTTTAATATATATAAAGTTGGATTTTCCATTCTGTTGAATATGGTAACTGGTACAGTACTATGAATTAGCAGAAATGTTGACTTTGAATGGACAGGAAATTCATACAGAAGACAAATATTATTTTTGCCTCATTTTTTGGATTTATAGTACAGTATTTTCTAGGAAGTATCAGAATACTACTGTACTGGCTGTTTTTCCTTGCTTTGAATATTTTTTATATTCAAAGGAATAGGAAGTTCAACACCTGTTCTTTGCTGTGTAATTACTGTAAGATGTGTTTGAGGATTCTTTCAACTGTATGCCTGCTTTTGATGTGCAATAGGCATACAGTACATGTTGTTACTGTTTCCTCTAAGAAAATACATTGGGTCAATTATACACAAAGTATGAGAAAATTAAACTCATTCGAAATTTCAGTTTTGTGGAACTCTACGTAATACACAGTACACACATCAAATGAGGGAAAAATGAAACCCTCTTTTTCTCATTTTTTCCAAAAACATCAGTGTGTCAAATTGACAAGCCATCGCATCAAAATGGCTCCATACTGTAGCAGCTTAGCCTGTTCTACTGTAAGTACTGAACAGTATCTACATACAGTATTGACTGGTCTTAAATTTACTCTATAACTGTGTTCCAGTAGTTTTTGACATCCAGTTTTGAGCACTGCACTGTTTGGATGTGAAATTTTGATAATATAAAATTTTGAGTGTGTGTTAGTTTTTCTCTCCCAAGGAGGGTCCCTTTTTTGAAGTTTTCCTGGAACTAAGTTTATACTCTATCAAATCTTTTCTTTTCCATGTTGTAATGCTTACTCTTGCTTAAAGTCAAGTGACCAAACTTTAATGAGGCATAATATGAAGGCCCTTTAGACCATTGATAGTGGGCCCAGGTGGTCTCAAAAATTGGAAAAAATGCTTCTAAAAATGAAAAATTGCTTTTTTGAGGGCCCACTTATCCAATTTTAATTCAACAGAGTACTCCTAATCTGAAATCAGATTATATTGCTACCAGACATTACATTTATCAAATTTGGACCTTAATACAGTACCTCAGGCTCTTTTCAGATAAAAAGTTATCAGCATTCAAATTTATGAAAAAGCTCCAAAGCAACATTTGGCATGAAAATAAGGTACAGGTATTGCACAAAAGGCCTACTTTTTAGGCGGCTTTAACTTCCCTCCAACACTTGAGCTATGGGCCCCCAATTTTTTGTTTTTCATTTGTTGAATTGACATGGAATGACCCATAAATAAAGGACTCTCATCCTGTACAGTATCTTTGTGTTCATGATCGGCTGTAAAAAGTTACAGTATTGTATCTAATTGACTGAAACCAGTTGGGTTCTTTCTACCATTTAAAGATGTATGTAATACCTACAGTAGTACTGTGTGAACACAATACTACAGTACATTCCATTAATGTGGCCATATTTTATAGTTGACCACACAGTAAAGGCTCAGTGCAGGCTGCAGTTAATGTGCAGGTTGGTTTGGATAAAATATTGGGTGCTGGACCTTGAAGCTCATATTACAGTACAGTACTGTAGGTAGAATGAATTTTTGAACTTTCTGAATTGAGAGACATCACCCTTTTACGCAGAGCAGTGTGATGCAGTACTGTACGTGTATTAAACAGAAAATCAGTCTACACTGTCACCTACAGTACCCATTTTGTTCAGTAGTGTATTTTAAGAGGAGAAGTTTGGGTGAAAATTCTGAACATTGTAAACTGACAATACTTTTAATTGTAACTGAGCGTTTTTGTATTGCCCATGAAAGTGAAATGTTTACTTGGGGCATTTGCTTTTGTTGTTTCATGTATTAAAGACCTAATCCTCTCACCCTAAGCTACAATTTTTGTATTAGTCTACAGAAATTTGCAATTGATTGATACAGCTCTTTCATTTACAGCAAGTTATTGGTGATTACTGTACACTGTACTGGTGCTCATATTACATACTGTAGCATGTATTTTAATACAGTACATTGATCAGGGTCTTGTATACAGTACTACTGTATCCCTTAAGCAATGAACTGGGACTGTGTCTTGATGAAGGGCAGGTCCAAGCTATTCTATCCCATGAAGTCATTTTTAAAATTTCATTGAAATAAGGCATATTTAGCATCATTGTAAAGCTTAAGGATTGACGTTTTCAAATTTAATATAATTTTTGGAAAAAATAATACACACAATGAATGGAAGGCTGCTAATTTGCATAATTATTAAAACGAGCGTGACGTACGGGACATTAAAAATTTAGTCCAGAAACCAGCTACATGATTTATTTGAGTAACTATTATCTGAGACATAGTGCATCCACCCTCCCAAAAATTTTAAAAAATACTTTACTTTGCTCACCTCATTAATTATGCTAATTAGGCAGATTCCAAAAGTGTATGTCCTGTACGTCACAATTTTTGCCTAATTTTTTTAGTTTTATGAAAGAGTAAACAATATTTTCAAAAAATATTTTGTGAAGTTCTGATTTGTGGGAGTCTACAAAAATATATTCAACAAGATTTTTCTTAACATAATTTATGCATGCTCAATAATCAAATTAAAAAATGTGACGTACGGGACAAAATGTGACGTACGGGACAACTGCATTGAGTTTGTACACTGAACTTCTCTCACCTCCCTTAACTCGTTCCCTACCCTAATACTAAGCAATGTACCCTTTTGATGTTTATCAGACGCCATTTTTTGAAAAGAAAGAATGGCCCATGATCATTACTCCTAGCATTTTTGTAATTCAACTCCAAACCTGACATTTTTTAGTTGATTTTTGTAAAATTTTCTGAAATTTTCTCAGAGTAGGGCATAATGATTTTAAGAGTATTGCAGTTCCTGTTGCATGGTACTGGACATTTAATTTAGTTGAACTAGGGAGTTGCTAGAGATTTCTGATTGATCACAGCTCAATACAAGGAGATCTGGCTATTTACAGTACTTACAGACTTATCAAAGTAATAGCGTACAATACTAGGGGAGTTACAATTTAACAGTATTTTACCATATGCTTGGTATTAACATAGTGACACTGTAAATGAATTTGCATACATGTGTACTGTACATGATTTAGTTGAACTGATATTTGATCAAATTTCATATTTAACTCTTCCATGACAAGAGGTCTTTAAAGCAACAATAGAAGCCATACAGCATGGTTTACTGTTATTTTGGAGAGTGACAAAATTTTAGAAAACAGCCGTGTACCAGCTGTCATCTATGAAATCCATTTATTTAGAAAATTTTATGGGGTGGGGGTTATCAAATACCTTGAACAACAGAAAAGACTGTTAGGGCAAGGGGTATATATGTAAGAGAACAGTTCATTTAAAGAGAATAACAGTTTGCAAAATTAGGTTCATTAAAATTCCAATATTGCATTGAATCATCCAACAAGCGTCTTGTACTGGAAAACAGTGATCCTGTCCCCCAACTACACTGTCACCCCACACACTGTGTCATTCACCATTTTTGCAAACTCCTAGAACATTGTAGGCTATACTTTACAGAGTTATATACAACTCTACAACGTACAAATATACAACAACAAATATTTACTGAAATACAACAAATAGTGTAAAGAAAGTGTGTATGTTACAGTACTGTAAATAGAAAAATTAGTCTTGTATTCAGTCCAACTTTAAATTTCGTAAGTGGCCACATTTTTAGTAATAAGATAAAAGGAATGACCGTTTCAATGTGTATGATAATTGTCTTGCATTAGAGTAAGTACAGGGGGTCCAACTCTTTCAGTAATTTGCATTTTCTGTACAGCATTTTCATAATAAATCATAATTTAATCCAAATCAGGCTTTTCCAATACATTTTGTGTAGGGACAAATTGTCCCGTACGTCACATGTCCCGTACGTCACAAGATATTTTTTGTTTGTGTCACCCCAGTAACAAAACTGCTTTTTATTCTTTTATAGTAATGTGCAGTATATTACTTAAAAGGTTAGGCTACACATTGATGATATTACTGTAGCTTGATTGCTTCACCTTTACTTTCAGAGCATTTTAAGGTTTAATATTTCAGCACAAAAACACAAAATTCTCTGGTCCCGTACGTCACACTGGCTTTTAATTAAGATCTTACCTAATTAGCGAGGTGTGAAAAGTTTTTATTACTTATTAATTAAAGTGTCAGTTGCAACAATTGTGTATGCCTAAAAGTTTCTTGAATGCCAACTTCTTCATAACTTTTAGACACATTTACATCTCTGAAATGTCCCGTACGTCACAGTGCAAATAGCTTGGACCTGCCCTGAAGATGAGTCTTAGGCAATTGCGGGAGAGACTTAGGTAAGTACAGTAGGTTAGGAGAACTAGAACTGTTTGAGGTGAGAGAACTGGGCTTAAGTTATAACATTTATCAAAATTGCATTGAATTATATGTGTTTGTTTTTTTTCCATTTATACTGTACTATACAGACTACCAGCCAGAGATTGTTAATGTAGTTAATTGACGAATCTGACCTTCAACATTGGTTAACTGCAACAGGTGACTTCTGAAGTACATAGTACAATCTTCAGTACTGTGCCGTGCTCTCTATCCCAACTGTACATACAGTACAGTTTTGGCAGACCAAAAGAAGATTTGAAATGTTCATCAGAAGGATGGGGCTTCTACATCATATTGTTGTCATGGCAACTTGCTTCATCTGTTTACCTGAAGTTTACTCTCAGGTTACAATGGTAATGAACAATTTTTTGATGCTGAAAGTGTACATGTAATTTATTATGACAAGAAGATATTTTAGAGGCAGATTAATGTACTAAACCCAAAGTTTGCATAGCCCAGTCTATTTCGGTCCTCATCCACTGTACCTTATGTACAGAATAAAATTTATACCAATATTTACAGTGCAGCTGTCTGATGATACTATAGGGCTGCCACAGTGTTATTACTTTGCTAGACAGTAAACATAGGTATAAATGGTATACTGTACATGCTGTAGGGTGGTACGTAGGAGGGAGAGATCTTCCCTGATACAGTAGACTCCCAAACCAGAGAGTTATGGGGATTTTGCAATAATATGTGGTTTTCTTTTAGAACAACTTTCATTTAAGGAAAAATGAAGTCTTCCAAACTAGGTTAAGGGTAATAATCTCATAGTGCTGTGTAATGATTTGGCGCTGGAGAATCTTGCAGCAGTATTTATTCATTGAATCATGAAATGTAGGAGATTAACTCATTAGTTTACCTCAGATTAATGCCCTTAAAGTCCTGAAATATCATGAAAAATACTTGGAAGAGAAGAAGACAAAAATTGTGAGATTTCACAGCATTACTATATTTCGAAACAAATTTGGATAAATGCTCTTCCCCATAACTAATTTGTCTCCTTTGGGGCATTCCATGCCAAATCAACAAATATTTTGGAAAGTCCCCAGGTGACCCCCTCAGATTTTGATGAAACCCCCTTAAAATGTTGCACTACATACCAAATGAAATCCCTGAAAATTGCAGCGCCATAGCTCAAAAGGTTTTCGAGTTACATCCCTCTGAAAAGTATTGTGCAATACCACATTTTCCTGGAGAAAGCTCTCATTGCCATTTATAGCCATTTTGCAGGTCCATAACTTTTCATGGGGATAAGTTATAAAGCTGCAAATTTGTATGTGGGCAGTGTAGTGGCAAAATAAACAGAATCTGGTATCAAAAATGCCCTAGCTTCCTTTGTTTTAAAAATATGGACCATTGAAAATGGAATTTTTCACTTGCTGAAGTCATTTTTTCAAAATTTGGGCCCATCTGGGCCCTAAACTAGGTATCAGTGGGACTTCTTAATTGAGCACAGCATTATTTGGTCACAGGTTTAAAGGCACAAGCAAGTATAGCAACATATCATTTCTAATGATTGAATGACTGGGATCCAAACATGGTCTTATTAAAAAATTTTTAAAAATGGGGCCCCATATAGGGAGGTCGTTGACCCTGTGGGCAAATACCCAAATGTTTGAAATTTTTTGTGAAGAAGGTTACATATAGATGATTATATGTACAATAAATCATATACAAGTATGGACCTCCTTCATGGTTAGATATGGGAAATAGTATAAGTAGTATCCAACACTTTTTGGAAGAAACTCTGCAAAAGGCACAAAGCCCCATATTCGAGGGCCCATAACTCTTGAATCATACATGCTAAGACTTCAAAACTAAGCAGCATGAGAATATTTATGCCAGAGATTGGACAGATGCAATCAAAACCATGATACCAGCATCAAATATGAAGATATGATCACATTAAAATTGAATTTCTCATAAAATGTAATTTTATGGCCTATTCTTGGGCCCGTCTAATAGTGAGAGAGTTAACAAATTGCAGTGGAGGGAAAATTACTCTGGTGCAGTATGATATTGCTATGAGCACATACCAGTTCATATCTCCAGTACTTATCTAACTTTGAAACCCATTTTCCCTGTTTCAATTAGACACCATTATGAATATGTTTAACATATTAATTCACTCCTTGTTTGGCACAAAAACTGCTGACCATGCATGCCTTGCACTGTATGTCAGGCCCACCTGAACTGGGAATCTTTCTTCATATTTTAACTATTTAAGCTTATTTAGAAACTAGAATTGCCTTGTATCATAAGGTCCTTTTAAATTTCATCCTCTTCTATGGAAAAATGTTTTCTACTGTTTGTACAGTACTTAATAAAAATGCTTTGAGTGCAAGCAACTAATAAATAGTAACATTGCAAAGTTGCATCTTATCAAAGCTGGTGGGATAATCTGGGTAGAAAGATAGTTCTTTTGTTAAAACTCTTGCTCCCCACTTCCACAGGAAGTTATTTCCATTTGTTTGGACCTACAGCTGCAAATAGAACTTAAGCAAGAGCTTAAATGCATGAGTGTATGCATGATTTCCGACTGCATGATACATGACACAACATCTGTGCATGCCTTCATGACACAACTAGTCTCACATTTGAAGGAGGACAAACCACACAACACAAAGCTGATTTATTTTAGTGATAGAGCTGCTAGTCAGTACAAGAACTACAAAAACTTTTCAATCTTTGCCATCACAAAAGTGATCAGTGAAATCAGTGCAGAATGGCATTTCTTTGCTACAAGTTATGGGAAGAGTCCATGTGATGGTATTGGTGGGACTGTAATAAGCGTCTTGCATTGCCCTTCCTAGTTTGCAAGCAACCGAGGAAGGGCAAATACTTACTCCACAACAGATGTATTCTTGGGCTGTGAAGAACAGTGATGGTGTTAGGTTTTTTACCTAAGCAATGAGGATGTTAAAACAAATGCAGATCTAGAGGCACACAACTTGGAAGAGAGATACAGAGCATCCAAGACAATATCAGGGACACTGTCCCACCATAGTTTTGTTCCAATCTCAGAAAATACTATGCAAATGCAGTGATTTAAGATGACCTATGGACTACTCTATCTTTAGGTGAAAATAGCTCACATAATGCAGTATCAGCACGACAAAGTAACCAGTACCAACCTGGCAAATATGTTGCCTGTATGTTTGATCATGACTGGTACATTGGAAACATTGTAGAGCACTCAGAGGACAACAGCGGTGTATATGTTAAATTCATGAAACGTTCCCAAAACAACACTCTATCCTGGCCACAAGGTTTACAAGATGAATGCTGGGTTCCTTTCCAGGATGTCTTGTGTATTAATTATTGATACTCCAAAATCACAAGGACGAGGAGGCCTTCACTATTCACTGTTATCAGCAACTATAGATCAGATAACTTCTCTAGTACAAAATCTGAGCTAAATTGACCTTGGTGAGACTGCACTGCAGGCAGCATCAAATAACATACCTTATTTACTCTATTAAACGCCCCGGGGGCATGAAATTTTCGTTAAGGGGGGCGTTCATTAGAGTCAAATTTACAGGCAAGGAATCTTACCTTAATATCAGCAGCAAGTTACAGGAGCTTTTGCAGACGTTTTATTAATTTGGATTTTCATATTAGGCTGTTCGGATAGGCTAGCGAATATTTGTATACCTACGGTATGTACAGTACCACTTTCGAATCGCAAACGAAGTAGTACAGGTTTGCGGTACGTGATAGCGTGATGGATATCAACAGAAATTAGTTGCAGAAACATGCCTTTCACTTCAGGATATGGGACTTTAGGAGATTTCGTGGCTTCAAGGAAGGACTATTTCATTTTACTTTTACCATATTGTCTTTGGAATTAACAATTTCACTTTATGCAATGTGACGAAAAAGTTGGGGGGGCGTTTATTAGAGAGGGGGCGTTTAATAGAGTAAATACAGTACACATGTAATGATTTATAACTTTATTGTAGTTGTATTCCTTTTGACATGTGAGTGAAAATTGCACTATGAGCAATGGTAGAAATGAAAATAAAATCAGAGAACTGTACTTCTTTAGTCATGCTATGAACATATGTAACTTAAAAACAGATAACATTAGCCTACCAGAGTAATTTTCCCTCCATTGCATATTTTTAACTCTTTCAATGAGGTGGGCCCAAGAATGGGCCATAAAATTACACTTTATGAGAAATTCAATTTTAATGTGATCATACCTTAATATTTAATGCTACAGTAGTATCATGGTTTTGATTGCATCTGTTGGATACTACTTATTTTATTTCTCATATCTAACCATGAAGGAGGTCCATACTTGTATATGATTTATTGTACATATAATCATCAGATATGTAACCTTCTTCACAAAAATTTCAAACGTGTGGGTATTTGCCCACGGGGTCAACGACCTCCCTATATGGGGCCCCATTTTTGAAATTTTTTTAATAGGACCATGTTTGGACCCCAGTCATTCAATTATTAGAAATGTTATGTTGCTATACTTGCTTGTGCCTTTAAACCTGTGACCAAATAATGCTGTGCTCAATTAAGAAGTCCCACTGATACTTAGTTTAGGGCCCACATGGGCCCAAATTTTGAAAAAATGTCTTCAGCAAGTGAAAAATTCCATTTTCAATGGTCCATATTTTTAAAACAAAGGAAGCTAGGGCAATTTTGACACCAGATTCTGTTTATGTGGACACTACACTGCCCAGATACAAAATTTCAGCTTTATATCTTATCCCCATAAAAAGGAATGGACCTTCAAACTCACTACAAACAGCAATGAGAGCTTTCTTTGAAAAATATGGTATTGCGCAATACTTTTCAGAGAGCCGTAACTCCAAAACCCCTTGAACTATGGAGCTGCAATTTTCAGTGATTCCGTTTAGTATATATTGCAACATTTTGAGGGAGTTCCATCAAAATCTGAGGGGGTCACTTGGGGACCATTTGTTGAATTGACATGGAATGACCCCTTTTGAAATAAAATGTACACATGTAATTGTATTGTGTAACTCTAAAAATGGAACCTACTGCAGTTGTGCGTGATGCTCCCCATAAGCAGTGGAGTAGGGAAAACAAGCCAGTGGGCCTCAACTGGAAAAAAGGTGGTTGCTGGCTTGACTTGAACCAGTAGGTTGGAAACTGGGCTGTAAAACTCCATCTAACTAACTAATTCTTCAAAGTATCTTTCATGATAGTTTAGGACTTCGGTATTGTATGTGACCAAGTTTGGATGACTGCTCTTATCCATAAAATCATCTTTCTTTATTGTCTGCATGCAATGCTGAACTGCCATGTTCAGTGCAATTGAGGGAATCAAGAGGTATTTCAGTGTGCAGTCATCCATGATACTGTTAAGCAAAGAATTGGACAGATTAAAACTGATAGACCCCAGTTTAATATTGCAGACTTAATCAGACCATCACAAGATTGTTCAGATTTGTCTTTAAGGTCCTGGATGAGCCAATTACAGGTTGCCTTATGGTCAAAAATTAAAGAAACTTAAACACAACAAAATGAACATGCATGTGTAATGTGTAATGCACTGTATAGCAATTTTTTCTTTCATTGATGTACAGTTCATTACAGTAGTTAGTTCAATGGAGTTGAACTCTGGTTACACAGTATTTAAGCTACAAACATTAATTCCACTACAAGATATGGCATTATGGGAAATCATTCATACTGTATCATTTCATAGTCTACAGTACTATATAGGAACAAGCTGATTGGATGCCCATTATGTTTGAATTGTTTACAGTACGGTGCACTGCAGAGTATAATTTGGACAGTTATTCTCACAAAACTTTTAAGTGCCTATTTATATGTATTGATATTTGTATAGGTACACCCAGAAGAAAATTCCAATTGAAACCTGTCAAACATGTTTAGACAGGTACAACAAGTTATTTGAAACAAAATTAATAGATTTTAACAGGATATTACAGTAACTGTTACCAACTGGAACCTGTTAGATTTTTTGGTGTTACCTGTTGACACCTGTTGACTTTCATCATTCCAACAGATACTGTAATTGGAACATTGCCTGTTCATACCTGTTAATACCTGTTCAAACTTGTTAGAATTTCAAGGGGTATCAAGTCTGAACAGAAAGTTTCTCCTGGGCAGTATGGATTGAATGGACATGAGATGCATCTGCCACATACTGTACACTATCATACACTATCATATTGAACTAGTTTTGCCCACCCTTTCTTACAGGATAGTGGTGAGTGTGGGAGAAGCAAAGGATGTTTTCAGGACCCTGATGACTGTTTTCCTCGTGAATCTGGTAGCTGTGAGGCATTCTCTTCTTGGAGTCTTCAGGAAGATGGGACCCTTCTCATTAATCTGCAATGTCAAACAAGTACCTACATTGCAATTGGATTCTCGAAGAGTGGTGGAATGGTATGTTACGTGTGAAATTGTCACTTGAATATCCAGAATATGTAGTGTTAAGTGCATCATTTCTCTGCAATTTGAATAGATCACTAAGCACCCAATTTTCAGTGTCAGGATTGCGCACAGGTTTTTGTTGCAGTAATATTGCACAACGTGGAAACAACCCTCACCCTGTTTGCAAAGGGCAGAGGCAATAAAAGTTATTTCAGACAGAAAGGCAGGGGAAAGCAGCTATGGTCAACCTCCAGATAGGGGTATATTTACTAAATCTTCTTTTCATCTCCTAAGGCCAAACCCCCAACAGGAAAGAAATGCAAGCCCAAATGGCTGCTCCAAAAAAAGGATACTTTTGGCGCAGGCAGTCCTGAAAGGGAAACAGTCAAGTTGAGCCAGAGAAGACAAGGTGACTAAGGGAAATTGGGTACAGTAAGAGGATCCTCATACAGTACTTATTTTACATTTGTTTTATATTGCAGATCAGGGTATCTCAGTTAGCTCTTTTGCCCGTAATTTAAGTCACAAGTTGCTCTTGCAGCAATTAAAATGTCACTAGTTTTGCAAGTCCATCCAGAGTGACATTTGTTTACCGCAGGTCCATATCTGTCTAAAATATTAGAGTGCCCTCAAAGATTTAGCTAGAAACCCCAGGAAGGTGGTGGAGATTTGTTACTGCCTAACTCCCAAGTCCCAATTGATGGTGCCCTTGGCCAAAGTTATAGGTGGGTTTAGGGGGGCAAAAGCTTTCTTCAAGACTCCTGTAAGGTGCAATCTGCAGGGTTTTAAAGGCTGGTTATTTATGAAAGTTCAAACATTAATTACAGCAAAGGTGTCTTCTTCTTTAGTAAGAAACTTACATTTTGACTTTTTTCATGGAAATGGAAAAGGAAATTTTACCCTTCTTCTGGAAGGGGGAGGGGCAAGTCCTTCATATTCCCCCCCCCCCCCTTCTTTATGCCAGCCACATGAGTGTAAGCTTGTGAAGCTTATGATCTGTTTCTCATCATACATTCTACTGTAGTGGCAATGCAAAAATGCCACAAGTGTTTGGGTAATAAGATTAGTACAAGTACAGGCATTGGTAAAGTAGCCAATCAATAAAACTCTGTGAGGAATACTGTACCTTATCCTTAAAAATGAGATTGTAAAATATGGACCTCTATTTCTCTCTTTTAGTTAGCTCCTGTTTAGGTATGTATATCATTATTGCTGTCAATAACCCTTATAGCAAACTATTATACTGTAGTGAGGGTTGCACCTACCAAGTGAGAGTGGCCACACAATCCTCTTATAAGTCCTTCATTTTGAAGATGGAAAGTTTATAACTTGATAGCTTTGAGGATGGCCCTGCAAGAAGAAGAAGATCACATCATGTGAAATACTTCTTCACAGTTTATTTGACAAGAATTTTTTATAGCATTAAACTTGTTTCACCTTTAAAACTTTGTAATGATCAAGTACCATATTTGTTCTTATTTATGGTATGTTGTAAAATATTTTTTGCTTTGTATAACAGGCAAACAGTGATGTCTACGCTTGTACTTCTGAGCTGGCAGTTGTAAGGTCAGCAAATGATAATGGCCGTGGCAACAGTCCTCAGGATCTTGTAAGTAAATAATAGCATTCAATTTTAGGTTGTGAATGGTGGATGTCTGAAAGGGAGAGGGAGGATATTTAGCAAAAATTTTCATAATTTTCATATAGAGGAACCAAATCTACAGTCTGGTGAGTCTTCTATTCATCTTGGACATGTATTTCTGGGGGTATCAGTGAATGAAGTTATAAGATTTGTGTTCCAAGTGAGCTTGAGGGCAGCAGAGGTTAATTCACTTCCTCACATTGACAAGGAATGCTTTTCCTTTGTTTTTCAAACTGTTGTGATGACCTTAAAGTTAATAGGAATATGATCTTGCTGTGTCCCAAATGTAAAGTTTGTTAAGTTCTCATGTCACAATATTCATTCATAAATACTTTTTGAGAATGCTGGCTTGTGATTGGTCAGTTACCCATGTTCTAATCCAGTGTAGAGACATAGGGTGTATGGAGAGAAAGTTTTTGATCAACATGACCATAAACACAGCTTTGCTGACAAGCCTCAAGGTTTATGTAAGCTTGACTACATAGTTTTAGGTCACATACGTAGCACACATACTAGCCCAAATACTTCATAATGGTGTCTGACGTTTTAAGCAGTTAAGGCATACGACTGTAATTTACCCCATAACTGTCCAACTTAAAATGTAAATATATTCGGTTGACCGCAATATTGTGTGTACATTGAAACCAATAAATTAGGTCCTAATCAGATTTCAGACCATTAATTCAGAGAATATTAAGTGAAAGTCTTGTTAGTGTTTCAAAGTCCACAAAGGGCCTAGGCCTAGGCTTAGACCCCGATCGTGTAAATATTGATAATGATATGGTTCGCTGTTGATGAGAAAAAGACATATAAGTAGGACTACATGACTTCCTAGGCCTAGGCCTACCTCAGTTAGACTCGAAACCTCTAGCCTTTCTGGGGCGATGAAAAAAAGCAGTTTTGAAATGAGTGTCCGAGTATAACGTTACTCACTAACCTTAAAAGCCCATCTCGCATATTCCATACAAAAGGCTTGGTCAAGTATTCTGTGCACCATTAGCTAGGCCTATGTTAGGAAATTTAGCACCAGAATCGCCAAAGGAAATGCAGATGTGATAATATTAAGAAGAGCCTTAGCCGGCCCAAGTAGCCTGCTTACTGCATCGACAATAAACGTCATCAAGATTGTGATAAATTCTCTCTGCAATGAAAACTTTAGGAATAGCGACAGCCACCGTTAGTAAAGGCAAGTATTTCTGGTTCCATAAAGTTCCACTCAAAAAGGTCAAGCTAGTTTACTGACTCAGCCTCATTTCGAAAACAACGTAACCCTAATTTGAAAGGCTAAGTTAGGTCTAACGTTATTTTAGCCTAACGTTAGTTGTTTAGTCTGTGTCCAACAACGTATAGCAGGACGTTGTCAAAGTCAAACGTCACATTGAGCAATATAAACCAAACCACAGATCCTCAAGCTAGTATATAATTTTAGTGGAACTATTCACGACTATAGTCCCAAATCCAAGAGATAAATCGTTCCAAATATGACCTCGTTCAAGACTTCCAGAATATAACTTATTAGTCAAATAGACGGCACAAAGTAGGCCTATGACTGTATCATTGTATGACTATGGTCATGACTACTGTGTACATACGGTACGTACAAGCGACGAAGGTAGCGTGTAGCTAGCTAGCTACTCTACTGTGCATTGCAGTAATATTAAAACAGCTTTTCGCTATTCAATGTCAATGTCATGGTAACGTACACCTGTACGAGCACTTCATGAAACTTAAGCCAAATTAAGGAGAATAATTGATGATCAATGGAAAATTCATAAAAAGAAAGCTTTTTCCCTTCTAAACTTCTCCAAATTAAAGTATTTATGAATGGGAATAAAGTCATGGTGCCCATGTCTCTACATCATATTCGAACAGGCTATGACGTCACGCATATAGGCAGAGACCCTCGGCTTCGCCTCGGGTCTCTCAGCCCATATGCGTGACGTCATAGCCTGTTCGAATCTGATGTAGAGACATGGGCACCATTGACTTTATTCCCTAAATAACATTTTTGTAATATGGAATTTAGTTCTTTAATTTCTTTTTTTTTTTTGACAAGGTGACAACTTAGCCTGGTCATATCTTGGGAACCATACATTGGATTTCAAAGCAAATTTCACTGACATGTTTGGAATAAGAACTTCGCTAACCTATCAAAACTTTTTGTGACCTAAAACATTTCTTTTGAAGGACTTGGCTTGTAAATCAGCAGAATCTTATCATACAGTATGTGTTTTCCTGATAAAGAATTATTACGTTTTAAGTGTGTAAAAATGTCATGCATAGAAAGATGCCTTAAAGCAATGGGCATCAGTAAAGAGTATGTATTAAGTTACTGGAATTCAAGTGAACCCACTATCTACATAATAGGAGCTTGCTTTGAGTTTTTCACAATTTTAAAGTGGAACTACAGTACAAGATTTTTATAGAGAAATTCTAAGAGACATATTTTCATCATCCCAAACAGTTCCAATTCTCCCAACCTACTTACTTCTAGCCCCTCCCACATTTATCTAAAACTCATCTTTATCCAGACACAGTCCTTGTTTATTGCTTCATGGCTTGTCCCAGTGGCCATACAAGTCCATAATGTGTAATCAAGACACTCCCAGTGCCCATGCTGTGTAATTTAGCTATGATGCATTGTTTGAATGTGATGCCAATCAAAGAGCTGTTCCAATTGAGAGTTTTGATATATGTATACTGAAACTGTAGTTTGGGGTGACGACTGACTGCCTTTAAACCTCTAAAATTTGTGACAGCAAGAGAGCCAGACAGCTTAAGGTGGAAACAGTTTTAGAGGTGTCAACATACTTAAAAGGACAGTCTTAGCTTCTTTTGGGAGTAATCTTTGTATGAAGTGCAGTTGTTGAATTTGGTTTGCCAAATGAAATTAGAATTCTTTCCTGTAATGAGCCCATCAGTCAGAAAAATGAACCAATGAAAGTACATTTGTTCATGATTATTCATCAGTTAACAACTGTAGGTGCCATGCGTACATACCCAACTTAATGTAAAATGAATACAGGCACATTAACAGTGCATAGCATTCGTTTGTATCTTTGACGGATGGCCTATATACACAAACATCCTAGGACTATACTCAGGTTAGTGCAACTCTAGGCTCCGGCCTGTAACTGTAGTAAGAAACATTACCCAAGCCTTCGAAAGTGTTGCCCAAAAGCATGAAAAGGAGGAAATCTGACCTTAAATCCTAACTGAAATGGGGACAGAATGTTGCCTGACACAGGGAGGCAGCATAGGCTTAGACTACAGGTATGAACATGTACAGTAAGGCCCTATAGCTATACATTTTCCTTACAGCAAGCACATCCTTGCCAAACACCCATCATTGATTAGTGTAATGAAAATGTAAGTGATTGCGTATGTACAGTATCAGTATACACTGGCTGCATCTTTACTGTGTGGCTGTTGGGATCTCAAAATCGAAAGCAGCTGATACATGAATATTTATAAAGTGGGAATGACTGCCTACACAGAAAACAAGTTGCATATTCTACAGTCGTTTGAGTAACCATAACTGTTTTTAATTTTTTTTGTTTTATACCTTATTATGAGTTTTTTTCCTCCATGAAGCTCACTCCTCAAATGTATACTTTTGTGTGAAGAACATGAAGCAAGGCTTGTTCTTTGCTGTTGGGAGTTGTCAGAGGTCTCGTAGTTCTGTGTTAAAGCACGCTGGGACTAACCTTTCGATCCAATAAATAAGTGAAAAAGTAAACTTCAAACTGAAAAATAGAAAAGTCGTTACTGTATTTAGTATGCAGTCTACAGTTTTTGTAGTACAACAGATACTGTAAGTGTGCAAGTATATCCATACATGAGAGCTGTAAACTGTTCCATTTAGCAGGAACAGTTTCAGTGTATTATGCCAAAAATTGCTGTGTTCCAATTTTCCCACTGTATGTCATGCTCTGATTTTCAACAAAATGTCAATCATGATTGGACGTGCACAATGTTTTCAATTTGTTTCTTGAAATAGTGGGTTTCTTCAGGACTGTTGAAGAAAATAGTGATTATGCAAATGTGCGTTCACTAAAGTGAAATGTCAGTTGAGATCCCTAAAGTCGAGGTCGGTTTAGAAATCTGATTAGAAACAGAGCTATAAATCAGGTAACGAATTTATCAAAGATGAATGCAGTGGCAAATGTATCTTTGTGCAACTTGATCCATAGATTAAGCTTTCACGGTAAACCGGTTATATTACCGATACCGGTAATAACCGGTTACGGTTCGGTTCGATTATTGCCTTGAAGAATAATTGAAAAATCTAAAAAATCGGTAATATCGTAGGAATCGAAAATAATCGTGAATAATTGTGAAATAATCGTAAAAATATAAGTTACATCACTATCTCGTCCTAGTTGACAGTACAACTCATCGGCGGCGGGATCCTTTGTGTTTCCATGAGAGTAGATCATTTACGATGTGTTTTGCAGGGTTACCGGGGTGATCGCGCGCCATCATATTACCTGTCCCAAATCTACTACTCAAATCTTTGAAAATATTGCATGCAAAAAGAATCACTTCATTTACATGATTCCCCCGATAATGGACTAATATTTGTGGCCAATTTGTTAAGAGTTCTCCTAGTCTGAGAATGAAGAGAGTCCTTAGAAATTTTGTTTAAGTTGGAGAGTTGTTTGCACTTCGTTTTCTGAAGTTGAAATTTTCATCGGCGTGCGGCCCGAATTTGCTATCGCCACGTAGTGTGCTACAATACTGCTCACATGTGTGTTCGCAGCAATATGTACATCACTTCTTGCACGCAAGCTGTCTGACAGTGATTAATAGTACCGTTTTACGCAGAAACTTGCAGATATCACCCCACCCAGCTTGCAAAGACAGTGCCCGTAACGTTCGGCACGTAAACTGAGCCTAGCATGTGTGCGGTCCTTTATTTCATACGGTATGCAACCTCGAGTAAAATGACAAAAAAAAAACACAACTCGAAAATTACACAATGATTAAGCATGTCACTTGTACCCAAATCAACACTTTGCCGCTATGCGTAAAGTACTAAGATATCACTGTAATGACACCGAAAATATTCACGATTTTTTAGACAGGCCATTACATACACGTTTGGTAGACCCAGAGTGGCATTCGTGCATACTACGAACTTTACGAATGAAAGCTATGTCAGCATGCCCGGATGTCAACACGAGACTAGCTGCTTAAGAACGTTAATAGCCGTTTAGTGATATAGGCATTGGAGAGTAGAATTTTTCTTACTTAGCTCTAGTGACTCTTTTCTGTTAAGATTGTCATTTTTTATTTGAAACAAAAGAGACGATACAACCTTGTGACATGTGAAGTATTATTGAACTTGTGAATGTGATCTCGGAAAATATCATGGATGTACTATGGAACATGCCTAACAAAATGTTGTCATGTTTTAGTCACCATAACACCGGGTATGGCGATTAGGTACCTAGTTCCTATTTTTGTACCCGTGCAAATACTAATACAATTTATACAATATGAGCTGTAATGCGCAGCTTCCAAGTTTTCGGTCAAGCGATCTGTACTGTGCAGATAGGGTCCTCCAAAATCTACTGCCTGCATTTATTGGCTATTTTATCGTACAGTATTTTTTGGGGCTCAAAGTCATCTTGGTTCGCTGGTACAGCCAAAGTTTCTGTCAACAAGCCGTCTCGAAATTATCCATACGTAATGCTTTTTCTAATTCGTTGTAACTCAAATACCATCGGGCATATCACAGTAATTTGATTGATTTTAACATATATATTCTACCTTAAAGTCCCCGCCATTTATTTATTAAGGAAGCGCATCGGGCTGTTTCATTAACAAAATTCTAATATTTATAAAAAGGACAAAGATTTGGGAATCCCTACATCGATCGCCTAGAAGAACGCTCAGTGTAAAGACGTCACATCAACTGACACGAAATTAACCAATCAGAACACAAGTGCAATTGTATTCTCTGTTCGGTAGCAATCCTCATTTATAAATGGTAGTATGTACACAACATCTCTCATAATCGCTCGCGATAGCTTCGCGAAAAGATCGAGGGTGAATGTGTGGCTTACGGTAGTACATTATACAGGAAGTTGCTACGTGGTCAAAAGCCACGTGGAAGCAAGCTGTACATAAATGCATGTACTTATTTGCATTACATTCGTGGCTAACTGGAGTGCACCACTTGCGTTATTTTTAGTATGGCTTATACTACCGTCCCTACGGACATGCGTAGTTTCGTCGATCCCTGATGTTGAAATCAGGCGACCCGTGTAAATCCCGATGGTCCATGTAACTCTCATTGAAAAGTTTTAGAATGATCGCTGAATGAAAGCAAGCATAATTTTAGGACTACAAACGAATAATGAAGGGATATAACACTTTGGTGTACAGCAGGTTCTACCGTAAAAGTTCAATGCTTTTGTTTTATTAGCCAAGCAAAAAATTTTAGGGCTCAGTTTGTAGTAGAGCAGACCCGCGCACGTAGGGGAAAAACACGGACAATAAGCGCAGTCAGATTGTTGGCGGGTTAAGCACTGATGGAGAGCTAGCCAGCAGGAGGGCCAGAGCGGGGATTATAAACAAAAAATTCAGTTTCCGTTCCTGATTTCCATACATTGCGGGCACATATTTCATGAACATTGTGTGAAGTTTATATAGCTGAGCCCGAGAGCATAAATAAAAAGGGTTCTTTGCTTTTGATAAATTGTAGTATAATTAGCAGTCAAGTACCGCAACTGAGGCATCCAGTTCCGCTGGCTTACGGATACAAAGATGTACGTAACTTGCTTGCTACAGCACATACGTCAACTTAGGAACTTAATGTAAAATGTGCGGGGAAAAAAACCGGTTATAATCGAAGTACGATTGTTAGACGTCTGATTATACCGGTTATGTTTTTTTGGTATACCGTGAAAGCTTACCATAGATACAGAAGAAGTGTGCTCATTTTCACACTTCTTCTGATGACCATTGAGGTTAAGTTAGTTCATTTGTAGAAACACTGACTTCAGTAAGTTTACACCAGGCTTTGTCAACTATGTATGAAGAATGAAAAACAGAATTGAATAAAAACACAGGGAGTTCCACTGCCCCGTCTCCTTTCACACCTGTAGCCAGAGTGTCCAGATTTTTTTGAGGTGGGTGGATATCAATGAAGAAGTGTAACTGGTCATTAAAATTTTTTTTGCATTTTCAAGGAGCTTAGTTTCAAAATGGTGTGAGAATTTTCCTTTCATGCAAATACTGTAATCTTGTAAAGGTCTGTGGTGATTTTGACAGGAGAGCATTTATATATCGTTCAGTGCCAATTAAAAGGCCTTTCATCGGGAAATTCTGGGGAAACGTACCCTCTTGTGTTCCCGCAATGTAAGCAATGAACTTCATTTAGTATAGCATTCTGCCTAGTAACATTTTTTTGTGTCACCAATGTCATGAAGCTTGCAATTGTGAGGTTTGAATCACAGAGACCTCCCCCAGTTATCTACAGTGTAGCTTCTGCCATATTTGGACTGTAAGTACTCTATGTTTAATTGATGTGTTGCAGGTTTCGAGAGTCTGAATATTATAGCAGGAGTCGCTGCTGCCCATTGATTTGTCATTCCAGTTGGAAGCTGTTTTGTGCAGCCAGCTGGCCTGAAGCACACCATCTGAAAATGTGCCACATGCCATATACGTGGCACACATTGGCGGAGCTACAGTAGGGATTTCGGTCAGAGGGGGCAAAAATGGTTTGCATTGGCGCTTTGAAGGCGAAAATACCCTGAGCCTCAGCACGATTGAAGCCACGGCTTTTCAGACTTTCCATTTGATTTTGCGCACCTGGTATAAGATTACTTTGTCATTTCTCCTCAGCAAGTTTTTTTTATTAAAACGTGTTTAAATTTTCTATCCATGGGCCTCGGAGGAAGAAAATTGGGAGAGGTGGGGGGAGGACTAAATCCCTTAAGGGTCGAAAGCTCGGTGCCACCATGAGTTGGCACGGAGCGCAAGAAAATTTTGGCCCAAAATGCCTCTCAGATTGCTGGAAATGACATTTTTAAAGACTATTTACCCCATATAAATAGGAAAAACACTGAGTGAACTGTTTAGAAATATTGATGTTAATTTTCATTTAATATTGAAAATAATTTGATAAGGTTTTCTTCGTTTTTTCAGTCTTTTGATTTTCTAGGGGAGGGCAAGTTCCCTATTTACCCCTACCTACGGACGTCCATGTTTCTATCCTTCTCTTTCACATTCTAGTATGAAGGCAGTCATTATATTTTGTGTGTTGTTGTCAAGTCTCGATTTAAGATTTTAATGTAATAATGGGCTACTTTGTGAAGATAAAGATTAAACCTGCTAGAGCTAAATAGCAAGCAATCACACAGAGGGGAAAGTTAGGGAAATTAATTGCCGTTAGGTGTACATTTTGGCATCTGGAAATCAATATAGGTACACGAAGAAACATTAATTGACGTAATCATGTGACGACTCTGAAATAGCCATTAGTTGAGTACGTTGAAAGAAATAGCCAAGACAAGAGGTCTGCTTGGCTCTCTTGATACCGAATTTATAAGAAATAAAAGTAGCCTCTACCTAAGCTTTTTTAATGAAATTTTCTGGCTTTTGAGACCACGGAATTACAGAAAGACGCATTTTCATGGGACAAACGTGCAGTATCAGAAAGAGCCATTTATCATGAGAATGGTCACTTGAAGAAAAGCGAAATGGATACTGCTCACTAAAACTCTTAAACCATTACTACTATGATAACAGCTTTATTTTATTTTAACCTGAATATTCTCTTCAAATGATTTTGAAAAATGTTGTGGAAGCTATTTTGATATCTCTATAAACTCTTTTTATTGTCTATGTTGACAATTATCCCTGACAAAGAGAGGGCTACAGGTATCTGCGCTACAGTTATTGTCACGCCCTTTGCAACATCTTTAATTGGCCGGGAGGGTGAATTTAACCCTTTACCGTTGTGCTCCGATCGAGGCGTATTTGCGCGCCTCGGGAGTGGGCGGAAAAGCTCATGTAGCCCACCCCGCATGGGCTTCCGTGGGCGACTGACCCCATGACCTTCAACTATTGTCTCTCTTGTTGCTGTGGTCGAATTTTCGGGTAGCTACTACCAAAAAAGGGCGCCGACAGACGATTTTGGTCCGTCAGGGGGGGCAACTGCCCCCCCTGACCATATGGCAGCTCTGCCACTGGTGGCACACACCTCACCACTCGAGAATGCCTGGTTTATACACAGTTTGTACTAGTGTATAAATTAATCTGAGGTGCCTCCAAAAGAAAGTAAAAAAGAAAAACTGAGATATTATGAATTGGTACCCATTGGTTGGCCCTGGTCAGATTTTGGGAACCTTGTAGTACCACACATGCCACAACCAATACCTGGGAGTTGAAATGTATGCTAGCCTACAGTATGGTGTGGCAGATATGTCATTTCTTAGTGTTGGTAATAAATTGGTTCCCAGAAATTCTTTTTTACCAAGTACAGAAGTGTTATCTTATGAAATGAGATCACACTTCTGTACACATGAATTAACTTGGAATTAAGTCCCTCCCAGGTTCACTTACCCAGATACAGATTTATAGTGAACACTGTAGGCAGAGTATCAGCAACAAAAATTTATTTCTTTGAGAAATTGGTTACAGTATAAGTCAATTTCTTGATTTAAGATGGTCTGATTCTTGTTTCCGGTTTGTTTTTGTGTTACTAGATCGGTGTCACTGATGCTAATGTGGTGGTGGAGGATGGCGTTATAAAATGTTCCTTTATCCGACAACTTAGTTTGGAAGGAGAAAGCACATTCTTTAACCTCTCTAGTCCAAATATGTATGCTGCCATAATTGCCTGGGATGGCTCAGTTGGTTCAGATGGTTAGTACTCAGTCTTTTGTGAAGCATATGTAACACCTTCAATAGCTTGTGTTCAATTCAGTATAGTTGATTGTGAAATCTTTCTTTCCAATTTCTTCTAGCAAGTTGTTATTATGAGAATCTGAATTGTGAAGAAAATAGTAGCACATTTTACCATAATATGTGACTTGATAAGCTGCGGCTGTAACATTAGTGAGAGTTTATACCAGGATGATATTCATCCCATAACATTGTTTACATGAACAGTAACAGAAGTAAACTCACTTCTTTCAATGCTGTCCATGTGTTCTTGTAGTAGAACTATAGAGCTAATGTAAAAGATTGTGAAAAAAGGCCAACTATAGACGAATCCGATAAGCGCTTATTTTTAGTGACTGTAGGCTGCCATTAGTGGGGTCCATTAACTAAAATTGTCTTTATTTATTGTTAACATGAATTTCAAACCCTCATATTTAGTGAAATTGGAGAATTCAACATATATATTAGTGTACAACAATCCATGATAGAGGTAAACAAGGAAATCAAAAGATTTAAAGGTGACGGACCCCAGTTATGGCCGACTGAAATCAGACCATCACTTGCTGTCCGGATTCGTGTATAAGTTTGGTATCAGTGACCCATGTTCATTATTGATAATTCCACTGATATCCACTTAGTTTGTTCCCAAGATATACTAGATGTCAGGAAAATTAAAAATCTAGAGCACACTTCACAGATATTTCATTTTCCTACAAGAAAAGGTCTTGCCATAGTCACCATGGTTGGAATGGTCCAATGGTGGGGAGAGTTTCTGGATTGTTTGTTATTTTTTAACATAAATGTAGTTTTACAACATGAACAGACTTGAAAAACAGAGAGAATGATAGCACCATTTTTCACCTAGGCCAGCTACAAATGTGAAGTTATTCTCAAAAAGGAAGTTACCCTCATTTAGACCCCAACCTAAGGCCAACAATTGGAGATATGAATAACAGTTTCAGGAAATGGACCTGTACTTTAGGTACATCTGTGATGTACTGTGATGGTGGATGTTCATTTGCAAGCATTCCTTGCACAGTGTCAACCTGTTTCAGTTACCATATGCATGATCACCTGTGAAAAACAAAGGGAACCACATATGTTCCTGGGTGACAAACATGTGCTTTTGATCTCACTTGACACAGGTTTGACACAGGTTTATACATCCTTTTTGTCTTCAATGTGAAGCCACCGGTTTTGACTCAGAATTCTTTCTTAATATTAGCTTTAATTGACACAGGCTTTCAACAAGTTTGCAACAATTGTTGCAAACTTGTGCAGCAAACTGAAACAACTGCAAACCTTTGTCATTTTCACAGGAACAGGCAGGTTGTTAAGCAAATCCCTGCAAAAAACAGTGCCAGCAACATGATAAAACCTGTGGATTTGGAACTACTGTAATTGACACACCTTTTTTTTGTAATCACAAGAACAAAAGCAGTCACCCAGAACAACAGACTTCCCTTACATGGACAGAGCATGTAACTTGTACCTCCTACTGTATCTGCAGATTGTTGCCACAGACTGGGGCATAAAAGGTGCACCAAGGCACCAAGGTGGCTGCAGTGAAGCTCTAATTTATATGATTTATTGACGACTCTTTAATATTTTCAACAAAAGTTAAACTTCAATGGTTATCAGTATCATATTCCTGCAATACATGTATTAATTTTGACCTTATGGTACCTTGTATTATTTCGAAAATATTTCAACTTTCATGCAAAACCTATTGATTGACTTAAGCAAGTCCAAACTTTCACACATAAAACCATAGCAGAAAGCCATCTTGGTGCACGTTTTCTCGCATGTACAGTACCGTAGTGACAATCTACTGCACAGTGTGCTCTGTTCATGTGTAGGAAGTCTGTGCTCCAAGGCCAGCTTAGAAACAACAGTCACATCTTATATTTTCTCTTCATTTCTCTTCAACATATTTTCCGTAATATGTGCACTACAAAGTTGTGTATTAAAGGTTGACCAAACAGGAATACTCCTACTAAATTTCACAAATAGGAACAACAATATTGTCTCATGACTCTTGAGAGCCATTCATCAATTCGATGGAAGACTAAACAGTTGGAATGACTGCATTGTTTTCTCTTTTGTCTTTTAAGACTAACTTTGCTGAAATTTGTCTTTCAATCTACAGTACAGCATAATTGTAAATATGATAATAAATTGTCACAAGTGATTGCCTATATCATTTGACTTAGCTTTTTATTGTTTCCACTTTTGTGTCATCTTAAATAGGTGTTCTGGGGCAGCATGGGAAGAGAAAGGCCAGTGCATCTAAAATTGATTTTACTGCTAACAGTGCAGTTGTTAGTGCTTCTACTCCATGGGCAAAACTACACGGTACAGTATCTTGACGTTCTTTATCCTAATCTGTTTTGGGTATCAGTCACATAAGTAGTATATTTGGTCCCCACATGTAAACATGTGTGAGGTTATCAAATGGGGCAGATGGCATCAACTTTTTAACAAAAGTCTTCTCCTTCCTCATCCTTGGAGATTTGGGACTGAAATTTTGGTGTATGATTGCTTTGGAGGAGAGCATTCATACCCACCTACTTGCATTCTAATATAGGAAATATAAGTTGTTTTAAAGCTGTTATTTTAGGGCTGAGTTCATTGTGCCTGCTTTGCAGTTAGTTGTTTATTAACTGCACTAATAGCAGTGTGCTTGGTTGTGTGTTCGGTTCTTATCTTGCACATACAGTATATGCAGACTATTTAACCTGGTTCTTTATGTTACAGCTGGTTGAACAAAGCATTCACAGTACCGTCACAGTATGGGGGGGGGGGGGATACTTGTAAACCATGATTATAGGCCTAAGTTGTCCAGTGGGGACTAACTCTACTTACCATAACAATGGTGCAAGGGAGATTCATGTATCCCAAAGTGAAATATTCAACGAAAATTTCTCAGTTCCCTCACCCTCCAAAATCTTTCCATACATTGTTGCTTTGAGGTCATATAGGGGTGGTAACAACATTTCTTTTTTGTGTTGTGCTTTTTCAATGGTGATAGTAACTTCTTCCAATTCACATTCATTTTTCATGAAGGTAAAAGGGGATAACCTAAAGCTGAGCCATATTATATTGCTATTTGTAAAGATGGAACTTTTTGTCTCTCTGGCAAACTGCAAAATAAGTTGTAATGAATAGCAGTTTTAATCACCATTCTGTTACAAAAGAAGCCTAACAACTTTGGCTTTAAATTACAACGTACCACTAGCTCTGCAAGTAGTGTAGGTCAAAGGGAATGCAATTACTCTTGGTGCATTGAAGAGCTAGATCACCTTTCAGTTTAATTTACTATTAACTGTCATGAAATATCGATAGATGCTTGAATAAACACCATTTTGGTATTGATAACATCTCAAGTTTATGGCATAGGATAAATTTACTGTAATTATCATACTTGAAATGTGCATGTAACATCTTGTGCATGTAATATCATACAATGAGACATTGCATCAGCTTGTAATTAAAGTTCAGTCCATGATCAAAAGGTTTCTGTTTTTTTTTTCCTTTTTGCAGTCCATCATGCATGTTAACTAAGTTTTCAAAGATTGCTGTTTGCATTTTGTTCACTGTTTGCATGTTTAGGAAGTTTAATGGTGTTGGCCTGGCTGGGCTTTGCTAGTATCGGGATTACTACCGCACGTTTCTTTAAGAAGTCTTTACCGGGAGAAATCTGTGGGAAACCTTCATGGTTTGCTGTAAGTGTGATTGCTTCTGTACATCATTCCTTTATGCATAATAGAATTATTTTTTTGAAGTGGCTCTTTAATAATCTAAGACTTCTTTTTTTATTTTTTGAAGAAATCTGTAAGTTTTGTTACTGAGTAAATGCTGTGCATGCATCACTTGGACATGAGAAAATGACTGCAGGGTGTTACCTTTCTCAATTTTCACATTTTGCTTCTCTTATTAATAATAGATATAGCTACAGGATAAGGAGTGTCTTATGCAAAAAAAAAAAAAAGGTCCTGGAAATCCTAGTCAGTTGGGAAAAAATGAAATTGGAATTTTCAGGTCTGGGAAGAAGGGAAAATGAGCAATTTTTCAGACAGTTCTGGAAAGTAAGGGAAATGTGAGGAGTGGACTTGTTCTGGTTTTCTCATTGTTCACATTCATTATTGGGAAAAGGAGGAAGGAATTTGGGACCTGATTTTTTCGAAAAGTCTTGGAAATACAGTATAAATTTTGTCATTTTGCATATGAACAAACCCTCTAAACAGTGATTTCAAGAAGGACCAAAAGCCATGAAGTACTGTATGAACATTTACTGAGGCATCATGGTGCAAACTCAGGCTGCAGTTTCACTTTCTATTTAGATTGGTTGCCTGATTAATTCTTAGCTGTGCTATCAGTCTGTGTCAGGGTGACCTAACCTTGGTGTCATGATAAATCCCTAATCTAAAAATATATTAAACTACCTCTTATTCGCAATTTGGTAATTTCTAGAGACAAGAAGCTAAACAGAGCTCTTTATAAAAGCTTTATAGTGATTGCCTTTGACTTCACCACATGGTGTCATCTGCCAAACTTTCACATAATTTGGAACCTACTGTCATTGTGCTTGGTGCTCAGCATAGGCAATGGAGTAGGGAAAACAAACCAGTGAGTCACACAACTGGAAAAAAGTCATGTGTATGCCTGAGGTAAACCAGAGCCATTAATCCTCATCTGACATGCTGTCACACCAGAAACTGTGTCAGTGGGGAGAACAATTTGCAGTTCATTTATAGGTTTTATTAATTGGGGTCCTGATCTACTGCTATTTCCTGAAGTAGGGTTGTCTCAAAAAAAAAAAATGGTTGGGAACCCCTGTTCTGGATGTTAGTAGATTGAAAGTCTGAGTCTTAAATGCAATTTATGGTGTTCATATTCAAAGCAGGGGTACTTACAGGGTGCAAGTTAGAGCATAGGATAAAAAAACATACAAAACATTTTATTGGGGCTGAACTGTTGATTCAAAATCTTCAAGTGCTGCAAAGGTGACTTTGGGTCCCCAAGAGTACTAATTGATTTCCAGCCACCTTCTGCACCTTAAATGTGTCTGTGTCTCTCCTCAGTGTAAAGAGGTTTTAATAATATGCTTATAATCCCAAAGTTGTTACTGCTTTTAAATATGCAGAAACTGTATGGATCAATAGATCCATGCAAGTCCAATGATAGATGGTCTGGTTTCATTTGATAATGCCTAAACATTTAAGGGTATGAATTAGCCCTGGTTTTGGTGTCAAAGGAATCTTGGTAGTCTGGAGTTTTAGCTGTCACTTGAAGGTGCCAGTGCATCTCGGTTAGGTGTTGGAAGCAAACAGTCATACATGGTTATGGTGTCAATGGGGGACCCATGCATTTAACAGTGAAAATGTGGATTTTCATCTGCATTAGGTGTTTGGAAAGCAACCTCACACATCCATGGTTATGGCGTCAGTGGGGGACATACGCTTTTAACAGTGAAAATGCGGGTATCCCCAATTTGGGTGTACCCACACTTGACAAGGACAAAAAAAAAAAAAATACGCTCATGTCCCTGATTTACTTGTACTAAATGCATACACACACACACTCATGAACCAGCTCATAGTGTGATAACTAATGATAGGTTTAAATGTGGTTTGCGGAAAACTCCAAAATGCTTCAAACTTACTGTACCAGTGCACAACCTTGAATAGTGAAAAATGTCATGGCAAATTTTGTATTTGACAATTGGGGATATACCCACTTGTAGGTGTACCCTGCACGCTTGCCTGGAGAAAAAAAAAATGCTTATGTCCCAGATTTACACTAAAAACATGAACATGCTCCCAATGGAAAGGACTTATGGGTCCGGGGGAGGCATATTTGATTGGAGCTATTATTGAGAAAAATTTGTGTAATAAAATGTTTCATATGATCACTCATTTGGATTGTTTTGTATAACATTCCTTGGTGGTGTTTCATAAGAAGCACTTTCAACATTTTGAGCCTTTGGTGGTTTTTTTTGTGTAAGTCAAATAGTAGTGTACTGTTGTTGAAAGAGAATTCAATGACAGGACTCCAGTTTTCCAAACAGGGACAAAAAGGGTTCATTTGAAACAGCTTGGAATTATTTTCTACAGCAGAGGAATAATTTGTCTCATTCTCTTTGTGTTTAAAGGAGCAATCATCAGCAGAGAATGTCAACCTTTTTTGTACCAGCACCTCTTTTTATCTTCTGAACTGTTAATTTACCAGGGTATAAAAACGTTGAAGAGGAATGAACATTTCTGAATATTGTTCGGGTAAAAAAGGAATGCAAGACTAGACACCTTCACTACACTGTAACCAATCACAAACATGAGACTATCATCACGGATCATGTCTTTCATGATGAAATGTTCCTTCTTACTTTATGTTACATTCTACTTCTCTGCCTGATTGCCTTTTGTCGCTTCAGGGAGGAAATGAAGCTCACTACACCCACACTTGATATGGTCACATTTCACATCTGATGAATTGATTGACAGTAACAGAAATATTAAAATACACAAAAAGTTACATAACATTTGAGGTAAGCTAACAGGTCGATCAAGCATGTGTTTATTGCTTTTCATGCAGTGTGAACACAATGAAAGCTTAGCTCATTTTAGGCCACAGATCATGTGACAAACTCAGATATCAGTTACACCCCACACTGCCTTTGATCTACTGGGGTGGATATGTTGCTTTCTCAAGAAGAAACGTCAATGCATGTTAGTTTTACACCAATTTACAAAAGTGGTGCAAAATTAGAGCTGTGAAAAAATTGTAAAAACAAACTCTGATTGCTGCTTTATTCTTATTGTTTAAATTTCTAAATTTGTATGGTTTAAAGGGTGTACGGGTAAAAGAAAAGTTCAACCACAATTTTTTACCCAAATCATAATCTTTAGATCAAAGTGTATATATCTTTCCTCCAATTGGTTCATAACAGATTCATCGCTTCTGCATGGCATCTGTTGTGGTATCGTTCCTCTTGGCCTCCATTGCCGTCGTCATTCATGCTAGGCGTTACATTACCCCATCAGTAAGTGATTGTTTTAGCTTTGGTATTCTTCATGAAGTGATATCCACCCATGTTGAAATTCATTGACTCATTTTGTCCTATGTGCAATAATGTGTGATGTCTTACACACCTGACTTTACCTGCTTTTTTATTCTTTTCAAATGACAATGTTTGTGTTACTGTATCTTGAAAAATATTATATTTTGCTAGACATGTTGTAAAAAAGAAAGAGTTGTATAGGTTAAGTTCTTTAAAACATTGAAGCAATTATCACATTTTGGAGCAGTGGGTTTTGTAAAATGAAAAAAGAGTTTTGATAATCTGAACAGGAAACATGTTTATTACAAAATTGTTGTGTAGTGTACCATTGTTAAACCTTTCTATCTCAGCTTAGAAATATCTTTTGAAGATAAAAGTTTTCATTAAAATCCCTTCGTCAACCCCCCAATTTTTTGAATGGTAAACTATGAGTTTATGCACTACGTGCAAGCTCCTGGGTAAGCATAGTCAATATGCAAAGATTTCTTACCTGGATGAGCACCCCCTCTCCTTTCCCCCAAACAATACTAACCAGCACAGTTTTACCCGACAATTCCCACGCAGGAATGCAGGTTGTAGGTGCCACAAAATTGAGCAAACCCCTCCATGGTCGGCTCCCCTATGGGCTGGGGGTTGTAGAATATGCCCACAGTCTTTCCTGCATGTCTTCATAGGAGACTTAATGAGAGAACTTACAAGATATTTGAACTGTGTGACATTGGATAACACATTTGTGTTGGTGTGTCTTTAAATCTTATATATCTAACTAACCCACCCAGGACCGTTCCAAGTTCTTGAAGGGAGAGGGACACTTTTAGAGGATTTTTTTTTCTTAGATGGGAATTGTGCCACTGGTAGTAAGGTTATTTCTCTTTGTGGATAGCCTTATTGTTAAACACATTTTATTATTTCAACAGGAGGGCACTATCAAGTTTACTCATGCCATACTCGGCACACTAGTAGTTGTTCTTGGACTCATCAATGTTGTCATGGCGCTGTTTCGGCCACATCCTGGTGAACCAAAGTAAGTATATAGCAGAGACAGAACTTTTGAAACCAATTTTTGCAACTAGTTACTGCTTTAAAAGTATTTTTTATTCATCTTAAATGTCGTGTCAAATAACTTTTGTAGGTCCCCTTGAAAGGGAAACGTAACCGGTGTAGTAGTGCTGGGACTGTTGAGGGAATTTTGAAAATGAATATCAGCAAAGTATTTGTGAACAAATAACAAATATTAGCAATAGTGGTAAATGCCCAAAATTTTGCAGAATTATTTGAAAGGGATTTGGAAGTGAAGGTGGGTCTGATTCCCGTGTTTACTATCTACTTTGTCATGAACAAGATGCAGTGATTTCTTTTTCGTAACTCTGCCGGGACATAACAGTTGCAACATCTGCTATCTACTTGTGCATGTATTGTCTCTTGATCTTACACATATGTACTTTGTAGACTGTCGGAATAACCAATCACAGATGTTTGTCTGCTTGAGAGTAAGGCCGGGGACACTTCCACCAAAACCATTTAGCTGATCGCAACTTATGAAATGGTCAACCCAAATTTTGCGTGCATTCTCGCAATGAAAGTTCCCATGGAATTTGTGTTATGATCACTGTTTTGTCATCCCATTCTGTGGTCAATGCTTGCCTCAGTTTATTTCTTTGAGAGACCACAATTGTTGTGTTTGGTTACTTTGAATAACAGTTTGTTCTTGTGTAAAATAACAAACAATTGGTTCATCAAGGTGATCTTTAGATGTAACATTTTTAAGATATCTGAAAGAGTGGATTGAAAGGCTTCTTTGCAAGTGTTCACATGATCAATATTTGAAACGGTTTTTCTGCCGTTGCAAATTTGGTCCCAACACTAATTTGTTGATAAATTAGTGTGGATACGTGGAATACCCTCTTCTTAGTTACACTGAAATCAAATTACTTTTCTGTGTATGCAACTTTAATTTCAAGAAATATTGCAGATGAAAATGATGTCCTTTCAGTTCTAGTGAGCTCATCAAAAAGGAAATGGTGTGAATAGGACAGATGCATTTCATAGAATTGTGCATAGAGTATGAGTCATTGCACCCTTGCTTGTCATAATTGGCCTGAATTTATCCAAAACTTTCAAATATCCACCAAAGACTAGAAGACATGGTACTATACTTAAATCCAGCTTCCCAACCCAAATTTCATATTCCTGTATTTTTCTTTCTGGTAGTGTAAACACTCTTATGGAACGACTTGCAGGTTTTTTCTTTTTCTATATGCTCGAAACTTAATTAATTATTCTAAAGTTTTGTATGGCTTCTTCAATAGGGATTATCTGAAATATCAAAGGTCAAAATGCCCCAAATTGTGCATGCCAATTATTTTAATTGGGGTAAAGTTCATAAATGGACTATGGCAAATTTATTGACGTCATTTGAAAAAAAATTGTCATTTGGAATATTGTAAACTTTGTACAATTGTTTCATAAATCTGTGTTTTCGTTTTCCTGAAAGTATCAGATTGCATAAGGCATGTTCCATTGTATGATAATTCTATGGCATTCTGGTGGATACCATTTTATCACCGGAAGTACCTTAGAAACTTGCCAGGAAAAAATGTTTTGCACAAAAGGATGAAGCAGTTTGCTATCAGAATGCTGGATCCAACAGGAGCAATTGTTCCCAGTCACATCTCATGTTGATGAAATCACAGAACCCCAAAATTGGTCACCTCCAGTCAGTTACCTATGGATGTTTTGACAGAAGCTAGAAGAGGGTTCTCATTGGTTACTGTGGTAAAAAGGGAGGGAACTCACAAATGGGTCTCTTCAATTTTTGAAATGCAGTTTCTTGTGAAATTAGTGTTTGTGAAAATCAATTTTGATTGTTGAAGGTTTCAATGGCAACCATGAGGGGCAATCTAAATATGCAACTGCTTTTTGATTGATTCCTTGCCGAAGGCAGGCAAGGAATCTATGCGATGGTGATGTCGTGTGTATGTGTGTGTGTGTGTGTGTGAGGGCTTGCATTTCTGGGGTCAATCGGGGATACACACATGAAAATTACAGTAGAACTGGGGATAACCCGCGAAACGGGAATATCCCCGGTTTTAGGAAGTCCAAAATAATGCAAAGTGGAGTGTCAGATAAGTGCCTGTAGCTTTACAGTTTGATCTGAGGTATATCCCCGATTCCATGTTTTTTGTTTGAATTTGTGTGAAAATGTGTGTGTAGACTGTTCAGGATCCCCAGTCACCTTGATTATGACCTGTGATTATCCCCAGTTGACTAGGAAAAACAGAATATCCCCACTTGACTGGTATAATGAGCATGTCCCCGATAGGCGCCAGAAACGTGCGTGTGTATGTGAGGGTGTGTGTGTGTATGTGACGCTTTGGCTTGTAAACACGATATCTCAAGAAGGGTAAGTGTGACAAACCTCATATATGGTGTGTGGGTTGGTCATATTGAGTAGATGATCCCTATTGTTTTTGGTGGAGATCAAAGGTCATTTGGGGTCACGAGAGGTCAAAAGGTCAAAACTTCGTAAACACGATATCTCGAGAACCATACATGTGACTATGCTGATATTTGGTGTGTGGGTTGGTCATATTGAGTAGATGATCCTGATCCATTTTTGTGGAGGTCAAAGGTCATTTGGGGTCACGAGAGGTCAAAAGGTCAAAACTTCGTAAACACGATATCTCAAGAACGGTACATGTGACTGTGCTCATATTAAGTGTGTGCATTGGTCATATTTAGTAGATGATCCCTACTGGTTTTCCCAAATGTCAAAGTTCATTTGGAGTCAGCATGTTCAAAGCCTGACAAGCTTTCCTGCACAGTCTTTCAAAAAAGGTCACTTTTAGGGTCCTGTAACTTGTCATTTAGATGGCACATAGTGAATGCATGGTCCCAGAAGTTTTTGGTGGAGGTCAAATGTCATTTGGGTTCACAATGCGCAAGGGGGATCTCAATGTAGGAAGATTGCATGTGTACTTTGTGGGCACATTATGGAGCCCCCTGTTAATTAAAAAACATTTGCAAAGCAATGTCAATGTGAAAAAAAGGCCTTACATTTCAGTGGCAAGGAATCACTTAGCCTTTTGGCTTTCTGGTTTCAGCATGCCTCATGGCTAGTCTTATCACAAATACCCACTTAACTGTGGAAGGAGGGGGGGGGGTAACTTCAGACGAAATATTGTACCTGTGAAGGTAAAGGACTGGCAAGCATAACATCACAAGTTTTCAAGTTTTACCTGTTATCCACAAATCCACCTTGCTCTGTTTAGTTGACCGCACTAGCCTTACCATAGTGGTCTTCGTCAGTACGAAGGTACACAAGACTGCAATATCATCACTTCAGTTTGCCCTTCTGTTTGGTATTGTTTTAATTCTGTGCTTTTGCAAAGTCAAGGGCCATGAAAATGGGGGAACCGGGCTAGGGGGCCTTAGCCTCTGGTTTTTCCTGCTTTGGGCATTTGGGGCTTTCAGTAATGAGAAGTAGTGATTTCATTTTATAAAAAATATTGGGTTACTTTGATAGTTTGTCATCTTACCTCAGGATTGGCTTTGTAGTAAAGTAGAGATGTTGCTGATGTTGCTGTTGAACTTTGTCATGAAGAATTATTCCCATGCCCACTTTTGGGAGTATTTTTAGACTTTTGTCTTGGATTGTATCACAACTGAAAGAAGTCACTCATGTTATCAGGGTAAAAAATTTGGATCTTGGGGAAGCTCATCCAAGGTTTTCTGGCACATCAGGAAACCCACTGGCTATTGAAGGACTACAAAAAATGCAGAATGTGGGGAATGTTTGAAAGAAACCTCCTTTTCTGATAACTGTGCAAGCAAAGCAAAGTCGGCTAGTTAACTGGTCCACCCGAAGGTCCGGCGCGCAACTGACTTCGTGGGCTGGGCAACCGATTTTAGTGGCAAGCCTATGCCAAGTGGGAGGAAAGCTGGAGTACCTGGAGAAAAACCCATGTACATCAAGTGGGACTTGAACCCATGCACATGTGAGACACATTGGTACACAGTAGCTGGAATAGACCACTCTGCCACTCGACGACCTATGATAACTGTGCTTGTGAGCCCCACACAGGTGATGGCCCTTCCAGGCCCTCCATGACTGCAATTTATGCTAAGTGCAACTGCACTTTACACACCCACTTGTTCAATGCCATTATGGTATCACTGTAGAGATCTAAATATGATTTTACATTATTTGAGAAATCTTGTCAGGGTCGGTTAAAATGTGCCTTTGTTCATGTTGAAAACTCACTTCTTTTTTTCTCTTGAGTGAGAAGTTTTTTCTGACATTCTTTATTTTGTCTATTTGTTCCCAGGAGACCCATATTTGACTGGGCCCACTGGGGTGTGGGAACATCTGCTTATCTCCTTGGTGGTGAGTTCCTTACTAATTTTTTTTTTCTTCAGCCTTACAAAAGGTTCCCATGATCTTGAAAGTCCCAGAAGAATGTTTTCACTATAAAACAAGACCTGTAAAAGTCATAGGATTTTAAAACCCTAGTTCATTTTGTGTGGTGATTAAAAGGTAGTGGAATTTGTTGTCTGTGGATAGCCATGTTTATGCTGCTGTGCATGATGTGGTGCATAAGCAGCAGAAGAGAGAAAAAAATCCAGTGCCTCACAACTGAAAAAAGCTGTGTTTGCTGCGGGATTTAATTAACCTTTTCTCTACGTAAGGGGTCCATCTGGCCATACTGAGCTATATATTATATTACGCATATACAATACATATATGTACCTGTTCGGTGATATAGTAAGATTTTGTATAGATGCCGCCATATTTCTGCTGGCTATACTCCAAGAGGATACATAGGTACAAAGTATCTCCTCTTCAAGACTGTTCCATGTCCAAAACACAGAAACACACCATAGAGTTATAATGAGGCACTCCAGGATGCAGCTGAATGCAATGGTTTTGTGGCAAAAAACACACGTATAAAGTGATAGTAAATTGTGGTTTCGCAGCGAAACCATGCATAGTGAAGGGATATAAGTTCAAACACTTGTGATTTTGCTTGTTAGCTACAGCTGACACACAACATTGTGATGTGTAGTGATGCAGCCTCTGTATTTTATGGTAAACTTTGTGTTGCCTTCTATTTTGCTGTAAGTTACATACGTCATATGGACCTTTCAAGTTATTCCTTGAAATGAAGGCAGATAAAAACAACCTGCTATTGGGGTCCCTCTCAAACACATTTTTCATCAAGATGAGTTGGGAACACTTTGCGGTAAAAACGAAGAAGCTTAGTCATGGTTGGTTGTGATTGCCATCTATCTGTACAGGTTACTGCAGTGCTCATAGGTTTTGCCAGATCGTTATTGCAAGCAATGATGATGAAAATAGGAGGAGTCAGTAAGGCTGATAAGTCTGTTAAAATATTAATTTTGATCGCAATGTTTACATTTTATGCTTGAATAGGCAGATATCTTGTAGACTTGCAATCTAGAAAAATTTTTTCCAAGAAAATTAGAGGGGAAAACTAATTTAGAGAATTGAGAGATTTGTCAGATTCTGACATTTTTCTATGGGCATGAAAGTTGTGACCAAAGAGTACTATACCTAGGAAGCAGACCTGACATTTGTCTAGCTGTGGACACTTTGTAACCATTATAAAAAACACAAATCGTCTGTGCACTTTGTCATTTCTCACCCTCCCTTTAAAATGGAATTGGATGAAAACAAAACAATTATCTCCCTCAATTAAGGAGCAGGTTCTTGTTTAATCTTGTTGTCTTTTATTACATATCTGTGTTACGTAATTTCTAAAAAGGAGAACATGATATGTGTAACATGGTTCTGCCAAGTGTTGTTTGTGGGTTTGTTGGCATAATTTGAAATACAGATTGAATATGGATAAATATTTCCTTCATGTCTACCCCAAATCATTATGAATGTTATGTTTTACATGATTAAAATTTAAAAATTTGTTAAATTTCTCCAAGTCAATGAAAAAAAAAAATGGTGTGACTCTTTTGGAGCAGAACTCATCTACCAACGTATTGTACCTCCCTGTTCAATCTTCCTTCTCTTTGTCTTCCCTCTTTTAGCAATAACAATTTTGCTTGGAACATCCAACCGTGAGAGTCAAGGCATAGATCGGTTGCTGGATTCTGTTCCCCAGTTTGTCTTCTGGCTGGTAGTAGCTGGTGTCTTTTTCCATCTGATCATTTGGCTTATTTTGACATGTATAGATTTGACTAAAAAGAAAGGTAAGTTAAATCATTCAGGAAAGGCAGTCAACCCTCACCCCATACTGCAATTTTTGTAGTGGTCTACACAAATTCTTGATTGGCACACCTCTTTGATTGACAGTTACTTAAAGAAATGAGGAGTGCTGTAGCTCATATTACACAGCATGTGCTGTGCTGAGAGTTGTCTGATTACACATTGGATCTTGTATGCTCATCCTGAAGCATTGCTCACCCTGAAGCAATAAACGAGTCTTACCAAAGACTCTAAAAATGGAACCTTCTGCTATTGTGCGTGATGCTCTGCATAAGCATCGGGGTAGGGAAAACAATCCAGTGAGCCACAACAGGAAAAAAGGTCGTGGCCAGCTCGACTTGAACCAGTAGGTTGGAAACTGGGGGGTAAAACTCCATCTAACTAACTAACTGAAGCAATGAATTGATATTGTGTGTATGAGGTTGAGTTTTAAACTGTTGTGGGAGGGGCTTAAGGGAGTAGGTTAGGAGAATTGGAACTGTCTGGGTAGAGAGAATAAGGGCTTTAAATCATGCCTTAATTGAGGAGTCATGAAAAAGTTGAATGATTCCAAAGTTATTACGAAACAAGCCTTGAATTTTGAGGCATGTGTGTGATTACATTCCAGCACTTACCTCAAATCACTGTGAGGAGTATGATATTTTGCCCATCTAGAAAGAGAATGGGAACTGTGATGAATCTATTTAAGTTTATTATTTAAAACGACACACCTAACCAAAACCAAAGCATGTCTTGAAAACAGGTGACTGTGAGGAGCACAATTATTTGCACGCCTAGACAAAGAATAGGAACTTGGATTAAATAAAGCAAAGAGCACACCTAACTGCTCTCCTAAATTTCAGAAGGAGTTTGATTTGTGGCACACCATGAAAATTTGTGGCATGCCGAAAGGATTCACTTCTTTGCTTCATCTTATTGCTGACATGCTAGAGGATTGTGGTGTAACAATAAGATAAGGTTAAAGGGACAGGATTTGTGTGTCGTCAGTAATACCTTAAATGACACTGAATCTTAATATGTTAATTCACAAGAAATTGCAATTTTATAAACAAAAGTTGCTTATGGGAAATTTGTTGTGTTACTGCATGTTACTGCAGCACATATAATTAGAAAAAGCCTTTATTGTCATTCAGTGATTTACACTGCTGTACTTGACTCATTGATGTAAATGGAGAGATACCCAAACATTCTAACTGGAGGGGTGTCCCCTGGTAGATTAAAAGTAAAACAAGAGGACAAATAAACAAAATACAAAATTGTGGTATGTACAGATGACTTAAAAATCCCTTCAGAGCTTCAAGAAGTGTCATATTTGAGGCTGTTTAAAGAAATATTACTGCATTTATAATGCCTCATCTATGTTTTGTGTATGTTCGTGTCAGTGTGGCATATGCCTGCATTCATGTTGATGGATTGCTTATAGAATAATACCAAAGACTCTAAAAAGGAACCTACTACAGTGTGCGTGATGCTCCTCATAAGCAATGGAGTAGGGAAAACAAGCCAGTGAGCCACAACTGGAAAAAAGGTCGTGGTCTGCCCCACTTGAACCAATAGGTTGGAAACTGGGCCTTAAAACTCTATCTATCTAACTAACTAACTATAGAATAATACCATCCAGGACACTATTCAAGGCTCCATCTGTTTGAAATATTTTTGTCCAAACAATTCCCATACTAAATTGATGCTCTTTTCTAACTCTTTCAAAATTCCAAGGATAAAGAAGAAGCTGAGTCAATGTGTCCACTTTACAAAAATAACATAGCTTAGAAATACAGTATTATCACTACAAGGTTTGCAGGATATAGACAAATCTGGACATCAAGTGATGATCTGATTTCAATTGGTTGTAACTTGGGTCTATCACCTTTAAATCTTTCAATGACCTTTTTCATGGATGGTTGTACACTAAATTTCTATCTTGATTCTCTCAATTTCACTGAATATGAGGGTTTAAAATTCATGTAGCAGTAAATGAAGAACATAATTTAAGGCTGATAGACCCCACTAATTGCTGCCTATAGTCACTAAACGCCAGTGCTGATTGGATTTGGCTATATATTGAGTTTTTCCACAGTATTTCTTTTCAGATCTGTGAAAGATTCTACCCTCTCCCTCACCAGGTTTTAATTGTTTGGGATCCCAGTAGATTAGTGCATCCGTATAGTTAACATTTTGTGTATTTTTACATTTCAGTGGAGCAAGCACAGGACATCCAGTTACCCAATAAATCAGGTTCAGATTCAACTGCCGCCTCAACAACTGCCTTAGCTGACCCTGCGGGAACAGAGGTAAGATTTTACCAGAAGAAAATTGGCAAAATCAAATACTTGCACAGTGGGTCAAAGAAATATTGAACAAAAGACCCCAAATAGGGCTGCCACGATAATCATTATTCATTTATTGATATTGCCAGCATTTCCACGATGATGTCACGATATTGCAAAACTGTACACAAGTCTAGTATATGAGCTGTTACAGTTGAAACATCTTCTGATTTTATATTATGTTTTGTTGTTTGTAAAGTGCTGTTTTCCATTTCTTGTTACAACGTAAATTTTGATCATTTTTGGTTACTGACTTAAGACAGTAAAATTTTACAGTGGTTTAGTCATTTATTTTATTCTGTTGTGATATTACATATTGGCAAAACATGGGTGGATATGGTTGGGGCAAAATTATATCGACGATATCGCCATATCGCTGTTATCATGGCAGGACTTACCCCAAATCTCCCAAGGTTTGGGAATATATAGGTCCCTACTGCCTTCCTTCTGTTTGCCTGTGTAGACCCCTCTTCCCCATCTGAAATGATACAATTTACCTACAAACCCTGGAAAATTAATGCTAGCACTATGCAGAGATGGTGCCCTCAAAGCGGACTCAGGCCTACTATTTACCTACCTGCAACTAATTCTGGTAAATTAATCCTGGCTAAGTGCAGATATGGAGCACTTGCATTTGCTTTTGGAACAGTGGTATGTTGGTAGTTCCCTCTTCCTCTTACTAATAGACTGACACTAGGCTGCTTGTCTATATCTCACCCAGGTCTAGAACTCAACTCTTGACAGGGTCATACTGAAGACCCAAAAAATGGAACCTACTGCCATTGTGCTTGGTGCACAGCATATAAGCAATCTTGACCAGCCCAACTTGGACCAGTTGGTTAGAATCTGAGCCATAACACCTCATCTGAGTCATCCACCATAAAAGTGAACACTATTTTCAGATATAAACTAAGATCTTCCCCCTTTTGACACTATGGCAAAAGTCACATCCATTGTTATAATTTTTAATCTGGAATTTTATTATTTGTGGTACAAATATAAAGCAATGTGTTTTTCAAGCACCTATTGTGATATTATTTTAACTGCTCGAATTCATAAAGTGTGTTTTCATGTAAAGTACATGTGATGTTTGAGAGAAACAAAAATTTTTTAATACCAGTGTCTGATGATAAAACTCAGAAGAGTCATTGTCCATATGGACTTTTGAGTTGCCATGGACAACCAGGGAATTGAACCTCGCATTTGGGCAAGAAAGCCTCCTTATTCAGTCCAAGGTCACAACAATCGGATGAAAAATAAGATAAACAAAATATTGAACATCAGGTTGAATCCTTGACATGACACCTGCTTGCTTCAAGTTGACTTCTTATAGCTTTTTTTGCTAATGTCTCGAGAACCAAGAACGAAAATGTCACCCAAATGTTTGAAATGTGTTATACCTAGCATATATTTTGTTCTGGTCTATTCTTTGAAGTCCTTGCTTCTGAAAGAAAGTTACTTGGAGTAAGAGGAATAAAAACAGCAAATTTGTCAATCATATCCACATATGCAATTGCCATGCTTTCTCAATGGACAAGTTCAGATTTTTCTTAACTATGTTTTGTTTTTTTTTACACAGGAGCCAACCATCAAACGGGTTGTCTATGGAATTTATTTCACAGTTATCACAGTAATCGTGATTGTTGTTATACTGGGCATCCTGATTGGTGTATAATTTCTCTTGTTCTGTAACCTAGCTTTCAAGATTCTCATGCTGTTTGAATAATGGAAATGTCTGGATGAAAACTAATGGAATTTTTAAGGGGAAGCCATTTAAATTTTAGGTTTTTTTTTTAAAATACTGCCGTTTAATATGAAAACCGAACGTATATAATCTTTTCTTGATGTGATGTGTGTTCGAAGTGCAATTCAAGTATCTGTAAAATTTGTGAAGTCAGTAATTTTTTCATTTTGTCTAGCACATCGTTTGTCCAAAGAAGTTTGCATGGTCCATATATAGTCTGGCTTTTCAGTGAAGTGAGATGTTATGTGCATCGTGATGAATGAGTAGTTATTAGCACATGAGTAATAGGAGTGTATGTAATATGCTGTTTGCATCTGAACTTTGATATCCTGTGCTAGCCACCAGATTTTGTATTTCTTAGAATTAATGGATTTATATTTGTAAGATGTTTTGTATTTTTATGCCAGTCCACAATTTTTGCAAGTTTCATAGTTGAAAGCATAAATTGCTTTCTATATGGAGAATGTAATTTCAGTTAGCCATAGTGCATCATGGAAACCTACAGCAAGTATGAGCAATTCCAACTGTAGTAGATGACTTTGAAATGTGTACTGGGCTTAGGTGGCTAGTCTCCCAGAGTTTATATTTGTGCCACTTCCTCAAACACCTCTGAAAGTGGGAACTTGAATAACTATTGGCTGATTGAAATTGGAAACTTACATAACCATTGGCTGAATGAAATTTAAAACTTGAATAACCATTGACTGAATAAAATTGAAAACTTGAGTGACCATTGGCTGCATAAAATTGAAAACTTGAATAACCATTGCCTGAATGAAATTAAAAACTTGAATGACCATTGGCTGAATAGTTGTCAATATTTGAGGCTTTTATTGTTGTATTGGAGACTTGATAAAGTTCTTAAAAATGAATTACAAATTCAAAAGTTTGAAAAGCGCTGATGAGAGAAAAGAATTGAAGGGAGCTGCTTTCTATGGTGGGTCCATGTACTCATGATTGAAATTCCCTTATTTGTAGAAGTATTATAAGACCATACTTTTCACTGATGGTGTGTGAAAAATCGTTATACTCTTTGTTTTGTAGGAGTGAAAACTTAAGTATTATGCACGTACCAGTTGTAAGACACATGGCACGGTTGAGTCAAATGTCTGTCATGTTCATCTGAACTGTAATGCAGGGGTATGTCAATGTTTGCGTCAAAAGCAACTCAATATGTTTGGCTTAAGTGTGTCATATTCACTTTTTCTAAGTCTTTCAAATGTTGGATCAATTGCATGCTGGGGGATCACCAGTGTATAAAAATATTTCACGCTCCAAACAAGCATTGACCTACCTTGCTTTGGGTCTGATGACGCATGCCTCCTGTAGTTAAGAAGTGCTTTAGGGTGCTAGTAGAATGAAAGTATAAACTTGACATGATGTTTTTTTTCTAGTTTTTAATTTTGTTTAATTTTGTGAGGGGAATGAACAGCTTTTTTTTCCAGTTGTGGCTCACTGGATTGCCATGAAATCTTTTGTGCCGAACATGATGAGTGTGCAGCTGTTTGAAATACCAAGTTAATTATCTCCTAATACCATGTTAACTATTTCCTTTTCTCATTTGCCCATTTGCAAATTGCATTATGTCATTTTTTAATTTTAGTTTCTTGTATGCTAGTGTACTTTTTAAACAACATCCTGTTTACTCATTTAAGGCTTCAAAAATCTTGCCCAATTTTTGAAATTTTTGTCATAACATGTACCATCAGCACTCTGTAGCTGACAGTATGTTGTATTGTGAGATCATCACGTTGATCCACTTCATTGCAAATCATTCATGAACGTGTAAATTAATGTAGCCATTCACTGTAGATGCTCTTTTCACAAATGTCTTTCACTTGAAAATTTTATAACTACATAACCGCACAACACTTCAAATTTTGTACTCATTTGTTATGATGCACAACTGTTAAAGAGGCTTATAGAGTTGATGTCCATAACTGCAGGAGAGTTACAATAGTAATGCAGATAGTTGAAATTTTTAATTTTGTGTTGCCCTGACTTGTAACAGTTTTGTTCATAATTTGAGAAAGTGTCTGGTCACGAATTTTGTAAAATCAAATGGACCTGTTAAGCATCACTCATAAAAGAGTAGGATACAGACATAGTGTACGTTTTATCATTTGTTATTGGTATGGAAAGAAAACTCAGGGGGTTTGGAAAAATTTGTTGAACTTCATGGGCTGACTCAATTAGCCACTTAATTTAATCTTGCACGCATTACTTAAATTTCTCAAAGAAATCAGAAAGATGGTATTCATGTATTATTTCTTGTAATTTTTTTTATTAAATAGACATAAGTTTGCCTTTATAGACTAAGAGTAATCAATTTATACTGTTGAATATCTCCCATGGACTTTCGTAAATCATCTTTCAATATTATAGCAGGAACCTTTCATCAAGATTGTTTTCGAGTGACTTTCATTAATAAAAATGTGGCTTACTATACAAAAATGTTAACCTATTGAGGCTGAAGAAAATATGAGATATCTGGAATTATTTTTTGATATCATGTTTTACAGAATGTCTGAAAACTTTGGAATCATGCTCTGAAATAGAAGAGTGCTCTTTCAGACTTGTCTGAATTGTTGTCCAGTTTTATAAAATACATTGCAATCATAATATGAAATAGTGACCTTAAAACTCTGAAACAAGGTGTATTTGTTGTTGGAGAATCGTTTTAATTTGTATGTGTACATTCGGTATATTTAATTGAGTTTGTTCAATTTGTTAGACTATTGTATTAAAAGAGGTGCTCTATATAGGAATTGTGATTGTGTAAGGGCTTGGGCAATTTCATTTTGGGGAGTGTTGCCAACCAGTGTTTATTGGTAGTTTAAGCTGAGTAGGTATACATGAGTGTTTAATTGACATTTTGAGCCGCAATCCATTTTTTGAGTGGGAGAGAGATGTTGAGGACTTTGGAGGGAATAACTGGTCAATTTTTCTATTTTCAAATGTTAATTTTAAGTATTACTGAGAATTCACAATTGACATATCTTGGAAGAAACCATGTCATATTACCCATGACTACATTTCAAAGAATGCATGATGATCAGGTGATGATCAGAGACCGTAGAGACAGGTGGCAAAGGCTTTATCCCCCCACTTCTTCTGCCACAGGCATCTTTAGCCGCCTTTCATTGCTATTTTATTGTTGAACATGTTCATCTGCTTTAATGACTAGCCCCCCTCCCCACTTCAGAATTCCCTCTGCGACCCAGGTGATGTGTTAATGTGCTGACCGTTATGAAAATGTTCATGGCACAGAGATTTCCCCTTTTTTATTAGGGGTGGTATACATCCTCCATCTCTCTAGGATTGCGGCTCTGTATTTTATCAGGGATTACTATGTAAAGAAAGTGGTATTACTCAAGCCCAGTGTTTATGTTTTTTTTTTTTTTTTTTTGAAGTAAAAATTGTATGCAAACACAGATCTATTATATTGTCTTCTTTCTATGTTCAAGATTGATATTGGCAAATAAAATTACACTATTAACCATCCAACACAGAATAATCTTGTCTTCATTTTAAGGGGATTTTTGGTGGAGAGGAGGGTTTTTTTTAGTGATGTTTTTTTCTTTCACTGTTTTCTGCAGCTGAACTGTTTTCACAGCTAAACTTGCGACTCATGATAAAACAAGGGATCAATTGAAAACGTTTGTAGTTTGAGTGTAATCTTCTGAATAATGTAATTTGAATAAAATTTATAGCATTTATTGGGTTTAATGTCACTTCGGTGAGTATTTAGGCTTGATGTAATCATGTTACAAACAATGACTTGTGATTTAAATGGTCATCAATGTGTACTGGTCACGGACTTATGGACAGAGCATGTAATGTGTACGTTCTATCCGTAGATTTTCGCTGGGACAAAAAAAGGCGCATTAGGTTGGCCACCGTGACGCTATATAATCGTCTGATTTGACAACCACTCTCTTATATTTTAAACAAAAGTTAAACTTGAATGGGAACGAATACCATAGTCCTGCAATACGTATAATTATTTTTATCTTACCTTCCATTACTTCAAAAATATTTTGACTTTCTTGCAAAATCTGTTAATTGATTTTAGCAAGTCCGAACTTTTACACAAAACACAGAGCAGGATAATATTTTCCTGCAATGAGCACCATTGTATTTTGGATATTCATTTCCCATACTCGAATCTCGTCAACAAGATCACACATTCAGCCTCCTTATATTTCCTTGGTATTTCTTTAAATCTGGCTTAATTGAAGGGGAAATGCCGTCACCTCAACTTGAAGTAGTGCCATAGACTCCCCTGTTTCGTGATTGACTCTTTAGCGTCATGTAACGATATTTTTTCTCCTCAGATGTGGAATTTAATAGAAATAACTGCATGGTTCATATGGAATATGCCATATTAAAGTGATAAAATATCGTGGAAGTCTTTTTTCAGAGAAATCAGAAAATTACGAGGTTAAACCGTTGCTTCAATGTAGGGTTGACTGTCGGCACGTGCACATAAAGCTGCGTTTACACCAAAGACGAAATCTGCTGTAGTTTGAGAGCGGGACGGACGGAATTACCTTAAAATCACCTCTTTTTGTTTAAAAAAAAGGAAAACTTGCGTCCCGCCTGCAAAACGCAGCAGTTTTTGGTTTAGGTGTGAGCGTACCTTTACACGTCTGCGAAGTGTCAAACCGTTAAAAATATCCAAAAAAAAAAAAAAAAAAAATCGAAGTTTATCGAGGTATCCAGAATAAACATCAAAGTATCCAGAGTACAATCGAAGTATCCAAACTAAATCGATACTTCAATTTCGGTTTGGATACTTCCATGTTTAATTTGGAAATTTTGAACCATTTGGCACTCCGTACACTGCCTTTGTGAATGGTGCTCAGCAAAGGCAATGGAGAAGTGATCCCAGTGGCGTAGCTACTGGGGGGGCAGGGGGGGGGCAAGTTGCCCCCCCCCCCCCCGGAAAAAATTTTTTGGGAAATTTGATGAAAATGGGGAAATTTGATGAATCTTCTCATTATTACAAAAATTTCACAAAAATTTCTCAAAATTTTTGTTAGAATAAGAAATTGTGAGACATTACTCATACATAATTCGTATTTTCATGCAACAAATTAACTTAGATTTCGTCAGTGTCCCATGAACCGGCCCAATTCGCGTTCCACAGAAATGTCCTCGTCGCGTAGCAGATTGAATGTTCTTTTGTGCTTGTATACGCACTGGGGTTATGATCAGTGCATTTCAGTGCACAGGAAGCTGTTATTCAGGTGATACTTTGGGAATTCATCAGTTAAAAGATGTGAAAACTGACAAGTCACTACCGTAGACCCCCGAGGTTATGTTCTTATACAAGCCAGCAGTAGCTGTACGATTTTACTGTGTGTACATAACGATGGATCGGGCTGAAACAATCCATGGTCAACGATAAACTTGAAGTTAATCTAGTTAACGGGATCCGTTGGCACACTTAGATTTTGTTACTTAGCCTAATCCTTGGAGACTTACAAGCTAGTTCGGGAAAACAGCTTTCTGCTCACTTGGAGTGTAACAATAAATGGACAATGAGTACCTTGTAGCCTTTTACACATAACAGACTGCTTTTCTCACAAAATATCCTGTGTGACCGAGCCACTATTAGGCCTCCTTAGTGGCGTGCGAAGGGGAGACCATTGGGCCATGCCCCCCTCACAGATGCCGTTTTTTCTTTGTTCTTAAAAATACGTAGTCTAACTTTATTTACACAGATTTTACTTCAAAAGATAGCATATGTGGCACCAGATTGCTTATAAGGACACCCAATTTTTCAAAATTTTTCAAAGGGGAAGGATTGTCCCTGCAAGGTCTTTCAGTGATGCCAATTTTTTTATTCCTACAAATAGACCTAGGCAAATTCTGTCAAATTCCAATTTTTACTTAAAAAGGTAGACTCTGTTTCCCACTGGTGGCATCGATAAAAAAGACTACATGTTTAGATTCTCTTTACAAGCATAAATACGCTATTTTGACCATCTGAGGGGTCTGATTTTTCGAAATTTTCTTTTCGCTCCGCGCCAACCAATGGTGGCGCTTCGCTCGGTCTTTTTGTCAAAATTACATATTTGGAGTAAAATTAGCTCTTAACTCTCTGATCACTTTGCAGTTTGCGAACATATTTTGAAGTGAGCATTTTATTGCAAACGACAAAAGAAGAAAGCGACTGGCTAGATTCTTCTTATTTGCCTGGAAAATGCTATTTCCGGTCATTTAAGGGGTCTGATTTTTCCAAATTTTCTCTACGCTCCGCGCCAACCAATGGTGGCGCTCCGCGTAGATATTCATTATGACAAAATACCATTTTGTGGCCAAGGAAAACCACAAATAACCATCAATGCTCTTTTATTTGGACTTCTAAATGTGTGCAAATTTAATGACAAGTTTTTACTTCGTAAGGTAGCATAAATGGCATAAGAGTGCATGTAAAGACACAAAAGTTTCAGTTTTATTCTCATGAACCACCACGATTCAACTTTTAACACTGTTCCCGTCAAAGTCGAAAATCTTGCACCATTTTGCATGTAGGCTCCTTGAAAACGTCAAAAAATTTCCGGACACCCCTCTACTTAGACCATACTGCATGCCCCTCCCCCTTCAGAGAAATCCTGCGTATACGCCACTGCTTTAGTACATACAAATAAACCAGATACTGTTTACCAAAATAATATACTTTGTTATTTCCGATTGCTCTCTGTTATACTTTAAGATTAAAATGCAGGTAATATTACAAAATGACATGGTAATGTTGTTATACTTGTAAGTTTGCATATTTTATATGAAATACATACACATTGACCGGGAAAAGTTTTGGGGAAATTTCATACCTTTGCCCCCCTGGAAAAAATCCTAGCTACGCCACTGAGTGATCCATAAGTGGAAAAAGGCCCTTAACCGGCACGACCCTTACCAACTGGTTAAAAATTTACCGTAATACTCTCATATCACTGACCAACGACACGTCATTTAGTACTTCATTCAAAACCGACATGTCGTCTGCTACATCTGCTGTTTTCTTCTCGTTACTGCCATAGCATCGTTTGTCGCTGGTACAAACTTTCTCTCGAGCGGCGATGAATTTTTACCCGACTCCAGATCCTTAGCCATGGTACGTATAATCCCTGCCATGTACAGTAGGTAAACGGGAGGATTTCAGTTTGGGGTAGAAGATTTTCTGGCCGATACACTGTCGGAAATGGCATTTCCCAGGCTTATGAGGAGGATCTGAGCAGTCGTTTCGAGTTTTTTCGATTGCAATAATAATAGGAAAAAACAGCAACTTTCCGATTGGGATCAGAAAACTTACATGTCAGATCGTTAGAAAATTTGTAGGTAAAATGTACCACTACCATTGGATGAAATAGTCTTTTACATATCTATCAAGGGGAAACTATACAACGGAATTGAAACATGCTAATGTCTTTAAGCTATTGCGACTCTTGGCTAACTTCAATATATATTGAATAGACAGATAGATGAAATCGTCTATGTGACTGACCGAACTCCCGAATATAAACGATTTTATCTCAGCTACGTGGTGGGATTAAATAAATTTTCAGACAGACTTAGGGGGCGATATTCTCACACTGTATCATTATAGAATGGAAAAACAAATTACCCTATTTTCATAAGTATCGCCCGAATTTGGTTCTAAGGGCGGGATAGAAACTCTTGGGCACTGCACCTGAACACTTTCTCGTCTGTCGGTGTAATTAATTTGGCATTCGAAAAGGTCCCAACATTTCTAACATGATTATATAACCCGAATATTTTACCATGCCGGGCAAAGCTTTTGCAAGACTACAATATAAGTGGGGCTGATAAGGAAAAAACCTTTTTTACAAGCTACCCGAATGTGTTGCAAATCTTTCTTATCATTTTTATCTTCCCATGAAAATTTTACTTTGAATATGTATCGTTTCTGTTTGGCGGCATCGGGTGACGGCTAACTCATCATGCCATTAGGGCTAAAGGGAAAACACGCTTTAGCAGTTTGATACTATATGCAGCATGGTATTGGCAAAGTGCGATGAGAGAAAGTTACTCTTTGTAGGTGTCTACGCACTACTTTAACGGTCGTTATAGTGTACAAAAGGGCCCCATATTTTGCTCAGCATGCCCCACGCGCAGGAGCGTTTGCTCCACGGCGATGCGATGCTCCGAGCCGTCGGGATAAAAAGATATTTAACTTGCCCCTCTAGTTTCTCACTTCAAAACAAACTACAGCAAAGTACGTAACCACTTCCAGGATGTCGCATCGCTGTCCTATTTGCCCGTCCACGTTTACCCGCCGGAGCTTTAATCTCCGTCGCCATGTAGAGAGGGTCCACGACCGCCATACAAGAAATCCAAATGAGAACTCTTTTGTTCGTGACGGCGGTGGTAAACAAGCTAGCGACGCTAGGCGTTCCAAGGAGAGTTACTATGATAGTCTCTCCGAGAGTGACACTAACGAGAGTACCTCTGAACCCACGGATAACACCGACAGTGACACTGAGGAAGTCAACAGCAGCGAAGAGGAACCCGATGAAAAAGAGACCGATAGTGACGTTGAAAAAGATGAGGGCCGTGGCTACAGTGGCTATGATCCTGGCACCACAGAAACATTGGCAGCACTGACCGAAATAAACAAAGCGATTGGAAACATTTTAAAACGCACCTTACAGAGGATGTGATTCTACATCCATATTTTAATACAGCCTAGAATAAATGGTCGCTGGAAATTTTTGGTGCAGGATTATGAATGATAATTAAAAAAGTTTACGTTCTGAAAGTTAAATAAATCAAGCAAAATCGAAAAATATATGCAAACGAATTTTTGTGTCGTTCTTTAGCTCATGGTGTCATAGTTCACTTTTCCAATATTACGATTACAATAAAGAGAAACTCTTGCAACATCGTACCCGTCATCGGTCCGGGAACACTGAGTGCGTCTGAACATGTTGATGTCGTCATATGACAAACCAATGGGATTGGCTCAACCGTCTGTGAAGTGTATGGACAGACATTGCCTTGCGCTCTTGGAGCACGTTTAAGAGCAATGTGGGCATTGCTCCTATCAAGATGTTCGTAGCTCCTGGCCGAGAGGGCAACAGGGGTGCACCCACGAGCAGTACAGAGCCTTGCCAGTGCAACTGACGAGCATGACTTGGTGCATACTGAGCAGTTAGAGCAAGTGCAGCACGACTCTGAGCACACTGTGAGCATCTCAATGTTTATCGTATATCTGTCAATTTTCTCAAAGTTATATTCCAGTCGTCACGTATACAGTAAAACCTAAATAAGTGTATACTGTTTTTCTTGAGATGAGTAACTGTACCGTATTCAATTCTTACAGCCAGAACAAATTTCACCTTTTGGCTGAGACGTTTCAAAGCCGACCTTAAATGAAAGAGAAATGGTGTGCAATCCCCCAAACCCAAAGCATTACTCCATTTTGCACTCAACATGTCCTCTGCTAAACAAGCAGTGATTCGTTTCTCTCCGTACTGTAATGACTCGAGTCTAAGCGAACTCATGAGGGAAGAATTTCATGGATACAATTGCGCCCTCAGTGGCAATACACCCATTTACCTCGTCGAATATGAGGGCTTTGAGAGATGGTTTTTAATGCGTTGCACCCTCTACAGGCCACTCGGGAAATTTCCCTGTTTCTTTGTGTTTTATCGATTGAGAGTGACTCATCAGTAGTGAGCAAGACCCGTCCTTATGACACGACGCTCACGTACACGTAAGTTATTCGGCCAACTTCCCTGGCCCCTTCTCTTAACACTCACAAACTGCGTTGGTGACACCGCCAAGAATGGGGTACAACACTGTGAACCCTTCCTCCTCACGCTAGACAGAGACCTAAGTAAATCTTTATTGACACTACGTGTACAGTAAGGTTTTCTGTCAGAATCTGAATCAGAATGCTCGTACATTGTGGGGTAGCCTTTTTTTATACAGTTAAACCTCCACGCACCTCTCCCCTTATCAATTTTTCTGTCCAACTTCTATACTTCAGTTCCTTCGAAGGGCGCGCTCATTAATGATATCTTTGTCTTTTCTCAAAATGCGCTTATTTTTCCTGCCCAGTAGGGTTTTATCAAAAGCTTTTTGGTTCTTCATATCAGCGCTTAGTTTTCCTTTTAGAGGAGGCACAGCTTTGACTATATCTAAGTTTACTTTTAACCCACAGCCGCGTATTTTCCCTGTCCTTAGACCTTATCGACCACTCTTTGCTTCCTGTACTGCCATTCTGTTTTCCTTCGGGGACGCACTTCTTACACGATATCTTGGCTCTTCTCAACCAAAGTCGATTATTTTTCTGTCCAGAAGGGCTTTATCGGACGAGTTTTTGCTCTTGAACCATATTATAACAGTTTGAACTATTCTTTCAAAGATGGATTGTTTGCAATTTGGTCAACAATCTAGATTCCACGACTTCATTATGGTGTGTTCCATTTTAGGTGTTAGTTAATGGGGTGCAGCTAGGTAACATGACGTAATCAAATCTGTAAATCTTTGGAAACGTAGCAATTTTGTGTATATTTCACCTGTTTGTGTGTGTATCCTTGTGGAACTAGCCTGCTGGTTTTTCTTGTCGGGATATGCTTCATTTTTCTTTTAAACATCTCATGCATAGTAAAACCAAACAATACATGAATCGATTAAAACCCCGGTAAGATTTTTTCACCCCTCATAAATGCAGACTTATGGTCTTATACTTACAGCCGTACCCAACCTCCCCGTTGTTCGATCCACTGAGTGCAACCAGGGAGCTGTTACGGCTCCCTGGTGCAACGGTCTTCAACGTATTCTCCAGCAGACTGTGCGAGTTTTCAATTGTATGTTTATCCTCTCCTTGTTCGCGATATCGTTGGGCTCATTTTCTGACAAATACGTAACATGCTTTGCTATATCATTTAGCGAAGTTTCGAACCTCTCATCAATTTCATTTCCCACACGGTAAAGGGTTTTCATGTAAAGGGAAGATCAATTTCGTTTCCCACACGGTAGAGGGTTTTCATGTAAGGGGAAGGGTGAGGGTTTACAGTAACTCGTCATTTACAAAATTCCTTCCAAGTTCTCGTGCGACTTAACATATTTCCCCAATTGTGACTATATAGACTAATGCCGAATACAGCCGATCAAAACTTTTTTGTATACAGTCCTATATACGAAACGATGACGATATTACAACATGTTAAGACCTGTTCGCTTTAGTAAATAATGAAAAAAAAAAAAAAAAACCCTGAAATTCATGTATTCCCATGCAACACAATCGTATTATTGCGCAATTATAGCAACACGTAGCACGGAGATTGATTTCCAAATGGCGCCCTCCTTCTCGGGTACCCTCCGAGGCCGCCCCGAAAGACGTCCAAAAAAAAAAAAAAAACGGGGCGGGGCCGCCCCTGGGGGGGGGGGGTGCCCATGCACCCTCTCTACTACTAGTTGGTTTTGGTAGAACCGCAACAAAAACAAAAGGTGCCAAAGCCTCGAGCAAAGATTTTAAGATTACATTTTTCTTGATGGAGTTAAATGATCCCTCATCGATCAACCATGGAAAATACTCTTTCGCCTTTGAGAGTGTCAGAATGTAATTAAATCCAGAAGATCATCATCGTTGTGGTTAAACTAATCCCAATGGACCGAAGAAAGGTGTTTAATCAAAATCACATTCAGAGGCGGGAGGAAACAAATAGGATTCCCCGAGGTCATCTAGAGTCCATGCATGCAGAGTCACTGTGAAATTCATTCAAAATAATATGCATCTCTGGCAACCCTAATTATTCCTTAAAATTGAATTATGAAACAGGCTTCCGGTTGCCACAGCAATGAAGCAAAGTTGCTAAACCCTTGGTAATTGGATTACGTAACACTAAGCAATAGACCTAGTATAACGAACTCGTCCAGCGACAAAGTCGCGCGTTGCAGTTGGAAAATACTCAGCCATTTTACGTCGTAAATTATGCATGCATGCATTCATAATGCACACTTAAGCTAAAACAAAAATGTGACGAAAAAACACGGCCATTTTAGATACTTCATTCCGGTGAAGCCAAATGAGAGGAAGGTAAAAAATCACCCCAAGCTGTTTTTAAACGGTTTGCTCCACTCAAACTTTGCTTGAGTGGGCAAACTTTTTTATTAAAGTTTGTTTAAGTTTGGGCAAACTGGGGGCTTTGGTCAGGGGACGCGATCCTCCAGTCAATGGCCTCCCCAACTTGCAACCAAATGAAAATTTTAATCTTAATTTTAATTTAGTGGAAACATTGGACTAAAAGTGTGAAGGAAATAACTTCACACATACCCTGTAAAAATGCAGATTTCTAGTACTTGTTTTGATAAAAAGGTCCTGAAAAACATTCGCTTATGCAGGTTTTCTCTCGGAGGGGGTGGGGGGAGGGGTGCGGGGGTGCTGCAGTATGTTGATTGATCGTCGGCTTACGACTGTGTGTAAGGATGGGTATAACCCTCGCCTTTGAAAATTGTTTGCCTTTTCAAGGAACTTGATGAAAAATGGTGCAAGATTTATTATTTTAACAGTTGTAGTCTTGAAAGTTGAATTGTGGTGGTTCATGGTGGTAATACTGAAAAAGTCTACGAAGGTTTGGTGTCTTTACATGAACATGAACACAGGTTACAGGGCAAATGCAGTCACCCCAATTTGAACAAGGATAGCAGTCTATACTAGTTTGTCAATGGCTCTTGAAAATCATGTGACATTGTGTTTTTCACTGAATTGTGAAAATTTACAAGTAGTAATATCTTGGTTAACCTTGAATGTTGAAAGTTTAAGCCTAAAATATCCCGAAAGCTTCTTGGAAGAAAAATGATAGAAAAATAGCAAAATTTAGTAGTTGTTTCAAAATAATTTTGGGGCGCCTGTTCTTGGCCTTTAAGTTAAAGGGGATGAGTAGTCGTCCCAAAATTATTTTGAAGCAGCAGTTAATCCTCACAAATTTCCTTTCAGTTTCTCTCCAAAGTGGCTGTCACATAGGCGTAGATCCCGGGGGGGATGGGGGATATATCCCCCCAATATTTGACTGGGGGGGTGGTCAATGTTATCATCCCCCCAATGTTCAGTCTACAGATACGTGTTTTTTTACTGACAAATAAGCTACATTTATTCTCCCCTCATGATTAACATGACTGACGTTGTTCACCTACGTGTGTAATATAATGCTGTCTATGTAGGCTACGTTACATCAGAAGGTTTCCAAACTTTTTACATCATTTTCAAAACGTTTCGAGCCATGAAAGTCACATACTTTAAGTATCTGTCATTTAAGTTGGGTAGTCACTAGTCTCCCATCTTCGCTGAAATACTCCATACCGGTCCCATATAATTCGTTTAACCTTGGCGGGCTTCTAGCGGAAACGTGCCTGCCCGACAGGGAAGAATTACACTGTGCAGGCTAGTTGTTTTAGCTGCAATCGTCACACCTGCGCCCTCCCATTCAATAAATTACCTAGTGATGTACTCAAATGATGTCTTTTTAAAAACGGAACCCCAGAGCTGTGAACCGTAATGCCTTACACGATCAATCAATTTTTGACCGATGCATGGTCTCATATCAGTAAATAGCTATTTTTTCATTAAGAATTATTACCACAAAGGGTACGTCGGGCAAATTCTGTCGTCCTTAAGACAGTGAATGGCACCACGTAAGTTACTTTCGTGAATATCGATGGGGTAATTTTCGTAAGGAAATCTCCAGTCTCCGTTTAATCTCCGTTTAATCTATGCGTTTTTCCATGGTTGCAAGTATTTTAAACCGATTTCAAGTTGGTTGAGGTTGTGAGAATATTATATGATAAAGCCATATTACAACACTGTTCTAACGTTTTAAAATTCAATCCGTCACAATCTTTTTAACAAACTCAATTTATTTACCGATATTTGATGATTTTTTGGCGGGAATGGTTGATAATTTGGGAACTATATCATCTCATTCTGTTAGGTTGCACAAAAATTCCAGCTTAAGTTTTATGTATTCATATGTATGTCCTTTGCATTATTTTCATGAATAAAGTTGAAAATTTTCTGGTTATCTCCAGCCAACTTGCAAGTCATGTAATGGTCTTCGAACTCAAATTTTTGTTACCGGGGATAACCCTTAGTCGATACTGCCTTTTAAATCTTAACGGTACATCGTTGCTCTAGAATTGTTCAATTTCAGTCCTCCAGTGCAACTTGATAAAGAGTTTTGTGCTCAAAAGAGCTTTTCCTAAGCGTATAAACATGTCAATACCCTACAACATTACCCCTGTATTTTACCCCTTAAAGCAGTTTCCCTGGGGCCTCTGAGGCGTTAAAACCCAGGAGCTTCCGGGGCCCCTGGACCCCACCAGGGGCCCTAAGGCGGGCTCCTGGATCCCACCCTTTAGGGGCTTCGCGCTTCGCGCTCGCCGTGCACGCGCCCCCCAATGTTGAAAAGAAATCTACTCCCCTGGTCTGTCATAAAATTTTATGACTTCAGTATTGCACATCGAAGGTAAACGAAGCAGTTCTCCTTTTAAATTTCACATTTTAGGAGGAAAAATACTGTCACATGACTCTCAAGGGCCAATCATGAATTGGACAGTCTACTTCAAAACTTCAAGCTGTGGTGAATCCTCTTGCCTTTTTAAAAGCACAATATTGAATCACATCATGGAGCTACCACCGTGGTAGCTTCATGATCACATGTACTGCATTATAGTGAAACCGTGACGGGTGTCTAGAAAAGTAAGACCTAGAAATATAAGACCTAAGACCTAGAAACATAAGACCTAAGACCTAGAAACATAAGACGTAAGACCTAGAAACATAAGACCCTCAAAGATATTGTAATGCATGATTTTTCATCAGGGTCTTCAGGTCTTACTTTTCCAGACACCTGTGTGGGTGTCTAGAAAAGTAAGACCCTGATGAAAAATCATGCACCCATTACAGTATCCTTGAGGGTCTTATGTTTCTAGGTCTTACTTTTCTAGACACCCAAATCGTGACCGCCAAATCACGGTCAATGCAGGCAGTTGTCAATGCAGGGAGTTGCCAGAAACTCCCTTTGGGAGTTGTGAGGAACTCCCTGTTTTCATTGACTGAACACACTAGTGTAGCCAGCCGGGGGGCAGAGTGCCCCCACAGAAATTTTGGGGACGCGATGGGCGATGTTGAAAAAATGAAGGAGAGCAAAAAAAAAAAAATAAATAAATAAATAAAAAAAAGATAAACGGCAAGAGGAGGGAGGGAATCGGGGACATTTTTACAGTTTTTCGAGGGGGGGGGGGGGGGAGGGAAGCTCTAAGTCGTTACGATAAAGTATGCAGTCCCCGACGGCGGCTAGTGTCCCCGATGGTTTACCTGTTTTTTGCTCTTAAGGGACAATTTCCCTAATAAGAACCCCAAATTTTCGGGGCGCTACGCGCGCTGTAGATTCACTCCAGTTTTTTTTAATACTTCCATTCCACATATCTAGAGAGTGTAAGTCATGTCAACCTTACCAAGACACAGGGAGGCAGAGTACACAGGTTATTTAGAGGTCTTAAATTTCATCCCATATCACAAAGCCTAGTTGCTGTTCTCTTGTGTGTGTCATGCGATAGGTCAGTTGGTGAGCGACTCACTGACAGACGGAGCATAGTTTGCTTAATTTATCGGATATTCCATGTGTTTTCGACGCAATGTATGTTATCCCCGATACTGTCTGCAACCCCCACAGTTTCTATTTTTTCTTTTTGTTTTTAATGATTACATAGGCTATGTTATTTTTGTAAGTCTACCAAAAATTTTCGCGCGCTTCGAGCGCTTTGCAATTTCACGATTCAGACTCAACAGAACACTATCAGTGCGCAACTCGGCTTTTAAAATATTAAGTGATATTGTGCAAAATGTGACAAGGGGTTCAATAACATGGGACAGTTAGGCTCCTTCATATCCCCTTCTCAACACCCCCTCGACATAGGGGCTGTCGGAACTTGTGGTCGCTGACATGGCCGGCCTCCTGTCGGGAATAATCTGTCGCCTTCCCATGGTCGGTTTAATTATTTTGGCTTTCAAAAGAGTTATTTCTGCGATGAAACCCAAAATGTTCAGCATGCTTTTCACACTCTTCCTCAGTTCCGTTACCTAGAGCTAATAAATTACAAACCCTTCCCATCTTTTCAAGTAAATTAATATGTAGAATAAATGGATTAATGAACATGTCGGGAATTTCATCTTATTTCGCTAAACCAGGGAGGTGTGATCTCTTGTGTCAGTCGTGCGGTACGGACTCGAAGAGGGAAGTACAATATAAGTTGTGCCCGATAGGGCCAAAATGCCGTGACAATTGATCTATATAAGCTTTAAATAAGTACATATTCTTTTTAGTGTAGGCTAACCCAAAAAAATTTCGCCCGCTTTTCCACGGTTAAATCAGTGCGGAAATATCTTCCTCTAGCATATAAAAATTTTATGTCGTATATGACTCGCAGTGGCAGGTATAGTGCACAGGTTTTCTTCAAATCTCCCTCACCAACTCATCGACGGCATCCTGGCTGTCGGGGCTTGGGGTCGCTACCCACCCTACCACTCCCCCGTTCGGAGAGAGGCCCTCCGTCGGGCAAATCCTGGCGCCAAGCCTGGAGGGAAGACACATTTTCCAGTTATGACTTGTATATGTGTAATGAAGCAATGAACTAGAGATAGAAGCTGCATTTTTTGGAGAGCGGCAACTATTTTGGAGGGGCGGCCAATTTCACTAGGAGGGCGTGTCGCCCCTCTAAACCCCCCCTGTGGAGGACACTAGAATCTAGTATAAAAAGAACAAAATATAGCACCATGTTGCATCTAAGCTCTTCGAGACAGCAAAAAATTCCAAAAGGGGAGGGGGACACCCATGAAGACAGGCCCGTAGCCAGGGGGTTCGCACTTACTCCCGTCCAGACCTATTTTTTTATTATTTTTTTTTTTTATTTAAATGGAGTTTAGGCGTTTTTCAAGGTAAATGTCAATTCCGCTGGTTTAGCCAATGTAAGTCTTATGAGTAGCAGTTTCAGTGTTTCAGTGCAACACAATTTTCCAGGGCCCCATTGACTCGTACAGTAACCCTCTTACAGGCACACACTAACCCTTGAGGGAATAAGGAAAACATTGATACAAGATTGAAAATGTCCAAATATTCCAGCTAAGGTGTTCACCAGATCGCTCAATTTTGATGTAAAATTGCAACATCTCCTTGAGGTAGGAGTGGGAGAATCACACCCTCTCCCCGTTCGGATGCTGGGCTCCTCACTTGGGCGCTTCGCTCCCTCAAGAAAATGCCACACCCCAGTGGCGTCGATGAAAAATGAAAAAGTGGGGGCTAAAGGTATGTGCAGCCCCTCAATATTGGTCAAGTGCTCCAATTAAGAAGCGGGGAGGATTTCAAAGTTGGGCTGAACATATTCTTGCTCTGAACACTCGGGAAGTGCCGTTTCCGGCCATCTGAGGGGTTTGTAAAACCAAAAATTTCCTGGTTCGCTCCGCACCAATCGATGGTACAGTTCCGCTTAGAAATATGTATTGACATTTTTTATAGATTGTTCTTTTTTTTTTTTTTTTTGCGTTAATTGAGAAATTTCAGAAATGAGATCTATTTCCAGGTTGGGAACATGCAGCATAAAACACTCGGGAAGTGCCATTTCCTGCCATCTGAGGGGTTTCTAAAACCAAAAATTTTCTTGTACGCTCCTCGCCAACTGATAGTGGCGCTCCGCTTAGATAGTCCTGTCGGTCAAGACTGGGGACGATGAGTCGACTTGCCCCCCCCCCCCCACAAGAAAATCCTGGCTACGCCCCTGACTGAACAGCTTGTACCGGCAGACCGGCAAGTTCAATGAGTTTTCAAAAATAACATGGAGATGTCTCACCCTTGAAATGAAAGTGGGCCACATTAGTCTAAGAAGCCATTACTTTTGTAGTGGATATCAAATGTCATTTTAAGTTACCAGAGTTAGTTTTCGCAGGACGAACTTGTTATTTAGCCAATGGATGGACCAGCCTCTTGAAACTGGGCTACCCTAACCCTTATTTCAAAATGACAGGTTTTTCCCCGACTTTCAAAACTGACTCGTTGAAAATGTAAACTTACACGTTTGGGAATTGAGCATAAAGTGTTTAGGAATTAAACACATAATGTGCTTAGATGAGGCTTTACGGCTCATTCACTAACCAATTGTTTCATGTCGGGCCGTACGCACGCATGCTTTTTGCCAGTTGTGTCTCACTGCAGCTTGTTTCTCTCACGCCATTAGGCCTACTTATACTGAGCACTAAGCACAATAGCAATATAGGTTCCATTTTTAAAGAGGAAATGCAGTCACCCCAAATTTAAGTAGTGTAGTACACTGTCCTGTTTCATGATTGGCTCTTGAGAGTCATGTGACAATATTTCTTCCCTTCCATTTTGAAAGTTACTAGGAGTTACAGCTTACTTTTATCTTGCGAATATGCAATATAATGAAGTCCTAAAATGTTATGGCGATACTTTGAAGAGGAATTGAAACAAGAAAAGTGTAAGATTTTGCTGTTGCTTTTAAATAAGTTTGGGGCGTCTGCTCTTGCATTTTAAAGTCTTTGGTTTGACTCGGCCAAGGGTTAAAAACCAGTCCTCAAGACTGCAAGTGTCAGAAACACTTGATTGGTTATTACATTATTTCATGTTAGCTGTTAGAGAGATACATGAAAAAGAGTTCAAATGGGATGCGTTGATGCAAATCGAACTTGACTTGAACCCTTTGGCAGTTCCAAAGTTACACACACAATTTCAAACTAATTTCAAAATTCCGGCACATATGGAGGCAGTCAATTAATTTGCAAATTAAGACCAAGCTGATTGGAGATGTCCATCTGTTGATTTATTTAACTTTATTAATGCTTTTAACATATGTATCAGATATATCTAATCTTGACGACACCTTAAATGTAATCTGTTAAAAAAATCGCTGTAAATTTATTAAAAAAAAAAAAAAAAAAAAAAGGTGTTCAAATACTTAGGCCAACAAAAATACTTGCAAATATTTGCCAGTATTTTTCTGTGATCTTCATGTGTCTTTTTGTTTTTTGCTCTGTAAATTTCCAGCGATTATTAACAATGTATATGCATACACTGGTACGAAGGGCATTGTGCATGATATAAAATTACACCGAAGGATAAGGGCACTCATTCACTGAAAGAAGTTTGGTAAACTTGTCCAGATTGCTAAATAACAATCAAATCTTTACAAAGAAAAGTTGTGTTCCTCATTTCGTCAACTGTATAATGTTCCTGACCAGACACGTATGAATTTTCAACAAATCAAGCTAGTGGTCGAAATAATGGTGCCCCAGGCTTTAGAGTAACTTTGATCTTAAAGGGGAAGTTTAAGCAAAAAATTTATTTCATGTGAAAGACTAACTAAATTTACTTAGTGCGGTGAAATTTACATTCAAATTGGACATGTATATCTCGAAATATCAGCAAATGAAGTTACTAAATTTGTGTTCCAATGTGAGATTAAGGGCAGCAGAGATTATATCACTTCCTCAAATTGACGAGGAATGCTTTGTTTCTCTTTGTTTTTTCAGACTGTTTCGTTGACCTTGACGTAAATAAGAAAAGGACCTCCCATGGGGATTGCAAAATCTGAAACGTTCTCATGTTACTTACGCAATCACATTTTGATAATATGGGACTGTTGAGGAGAAAATTGGATGAAAAGTTTAAAGAAAAACAAAAGATTGTCTATTAATGTGGGGACATGATGTCAAATGCGCTTGCTTCAAGTTCATTGTTAGTTGAAAATGTGACAACTTAACTTGCTCGAATCTTGAGAACCAAACATCGGATTCCAATGCTAATTTCACCAAAATGCTAAGAATGAGTACCCCTCTAACATATCAAAACTTCACACAGCCTTAAACCCTTCTTTTTTATGAAATAAAAAACAAGACCATCGCCTTAAGCTTGAAAATTTTTCAGTTTAGCATATTTCGGCCGTTGCGCCCCTGATTGGATATGGATTGTGCGACAAACAAGCAAATTTTGCATATTTTGAAAGCCCAAAAATTGTATTAAGAATAAATTTTTTACAAGGCGATTAACCGAAACATGAAAAATTGAGGTGTATTGGAGACTTTGAAAATTTCACATAAAATTGAGCAGTATGTGGCTTGGAGAGCATGCAGAGGTAAACGGCATTAATCTTCCCACGGTATCCCCAAAGTTGTTTGCATTACTTTTTACCTAGCGCAAAGGTAAGATAAAGAACTGAGCTATTGTAATAATTATCCAAATTATGAGAGGAAGCACGAAATATTTCCAAATGTTTGTTTCTATCTTTTAAAGCGAATACAGGTAAAACTCTTTACCCTGAGAGGATCGCACGCTTGATACGCATGATACGTCGCGAATAATGTCACTTATGCCTTCACCATGCAATGCTCTAAGCTGAGACAAATAAATATGAAAACGCCCTTCGTGTAGCAGTCAATATTGCCATGATGATGAAGTACAGCATAAGTATTACCTGGGTCTAATCACACCTCCCTGGTATTACATTGTAAAACAGGCGAACTTTATCGCCAGAGAAAGTTCCTTTTTGTCTTACAATAGTTCCCGCGTATCACATAAAATTTACCTTTATACGACTTTTTGGCATAGGCCATATGCATTGAAATGTAATCTGGTAATCTACTATACCATGCGAGCGGAACAGTAAAATTATTGGGGCTGAGTGACAGAGCCCCACCATCGGTTGGCGCGGAGCGTACAAGAAAACTTTAATTTTACAACCCCCAGGCAATCGGCAGAAAATCATCATTTTCTGATCTGCATCATGGATAAACATGAAACCTTAGCATCTTTTGGCATCTTCCGAAAACTTGCAGCTGATGGAACCAGATAAGACATTACATAAGGTTGGATGTGCAAGAGAAATCAAATGTGCAAATAACCTAATCTAGTTTTGACCATTGAAGAAAATCGTGCTAGTGATATTGCGCGCAAAGCGGTGCTGAAGTCATGAAGTAAATATGCTTATCATGTTATCCTAATTTTTTATCGAAATGTATTTAATTTAGGCATTGTTAGAGGGAAAAAGACGTCAGAATATGTGTCGAACCACCCCGAGCTTAACAGATAGCTTTGATATCAGTGGGAATATTCTATCTAAAAAAACGAAGGCAATGACGAATTGTCCCCCTCCTGAGAATATGGAAGCACTAACTCGGACCAAAGTAGTACAGCCATACTCGAACAAACCTGTTTTCTGGTATTTTGTCTCAAGTCACTTTCCTAAAGCTTAAGAAACATCTTTAGTGCATGTTAATAACCGCTGCACCACAGCTGAACCAAGCGTCCTTCTCCCGGAATGGTCAAGGGTTACTGCCAGTGTAATAGTGGATATGGTTACACTCTAAAAAATCAGGCCATGATCTAAGAGTCACCAGAAGAGTTCTTGGAAGTTCAATAATTACTTGAAAGAGATTATATGATTAAGTCAGAGAATCAGTAGAAGTAAGAGGTAGGTGTAGGACATTACTAGAGGCGATACCTAGTAAGCGAAAGTTTTACAATTCATTCTGAACTCATGGATTGGACTTAAAGACAACAAATTTAAAATCACCCTTCAAGTTCCTCTTCGAAGTTCGGAGAACCCTACTATATGGTCGTTTAGAATATTCAGTGTTTCTTCCCTATTGAATGTTAGTCGTTTTACCTGCATTTTTATGCATTTTACTCTTAGGTTGCCACTCAGCTTAATCCTTGAAGTATGTACTTGAATATGGCTTGAATATGGTAAACTGCAAGGTCTTTTGATATGAGATCTATTGTGACCTCATTGAAGTCACGCGACTACACTGTTAAAAATGCCTGTAAAATTACAGTAAAAAAACAAAGAAATACATAAGAATCCTTGCTGCGGATTCAACAGGGATTCACTTGTATTTCTTTGTTTTTGTTACTGTAATTTTAAATGCATTTTAATCAGTGTACAATTTGGAGAGGAAAAAATGATCCACCCTTCTCGCAGGCTGTAGACGTCGCGCGCACGAATAGAGGATCATGTGCGTTTCCAACCGGTGAACAAATCAGATGTCTGTATTTGCCAGTGAAAGTTGGAGTTGACGCGCGCATGTCTTTATCGAGGGCGGTTTCCACATTGTGGCGTCAATGGGCATAAGTTCTATTCTAGGAGCATTTGAAACCATACTCAAACAGTTCCTAAATCATTTACCCAGTGGCGGCGCTACGAAGGGGGGGGGGGGGCAAGAGGGGACACTTCCCCCTCAAATTTTGGCCTTGCACAAATCCCCCTTAAAATTAGCTCAGGAATTAGTTTAATCGAAAAAAGAAATAATTTACCTTTCCAGATACTCCATTACAGAATTTTGCCCCTTGAAAGTGGGCCTCATGACTTGGCCGATGGCGTAATGACTTGGTCGATTTTACAACAAAAGAATACCGCAGGCAACAATAGGCGGTCATTGGACCATGTAATCAGCAAAAAATTTGGCCTTTTGTCAGTTGTGTAACACGCAAGAACTTCAAGGACAGGATAAGTTTGTCCAAGTTTCAAGGGAGTGGATGATTCTCTAATGCAGTTTTCATCCAGTGAAATACTTAAACCCCAGAGCTTTCTGGAGCTTCGCCCTCTGGACCCCACTCCCAGGTTGAACGGGCGTTTTTGCCCTCAGCATTGTCCTTTGCCCTTAGTTTGCCCCTCCAATGGCGCCGCCATTGCATACCGATATACCGCCTGCATCTCACCCGCTTCATTAGAAGAGTGTTTTTATAATTGACGTCTACTAGTGGAGGCATTCAATTTATAATTTTCCTTCGCCGTTTTAAGAAAATGCAGTCCAAGACATATTTGGTAAATTGCATGTTTTGGTTTTCGTGTAATGAATGATATTGATACGTTTTAAATTTGTGTTGTGTATGGATATTGCAATCATGAATAAATTGCAACACTTTTCCATCTAAAACAACGAAACATTAATAGCTATAATGCACGTTACTATAACTTTCTCTCATTCTCTTGTGTATAAAGCATTAAACTATGCACTGCGATCTACAATCCCCCCCAAAACAAATGAAACAAAATCCCTCCGTAGCAGATGTTTCATTGCCTTTTATCCATCTCACATGGTAGCCGCTCTTCTCCTTTCCCCCACTTCAATGTTGGTCGGGAAAAACTGACCAGTCCTGAGTGTTACAACATTGAAACGGAGGAAAGGAGTTTGTTTCATTTACTTTTGGCGGCGATTGTCGGACGACCTGTACAAATCTGGGACATCGCCATGTTAAGTATACGTGAAGCCCTAGTTTGAGAAATTATTGCTGGCAACATTTTGTCATATTTGTGAAAATGCATGGAGAGTAGCTGGGGACTGGCACGAGGTGGGGGGAAGGGTAGGGGAGGCTGCTTCGTATCAAGAATAGAGTTTTGTACTAAATTTTTTTAATGGCTAAATAATTCGATACTGAGTTCGGTACTGTGTCCTGAAGACTTTTCATTTTAGAACCAAATTGAAGCATGGGAGGAAGATATTGCATCGCTTTGCGGCTGTTGATTTTCACTTTTAATTATTAAAAAGTTAAACCAACGGCAAGAAGTAAGTAATAACTCTTATATTTCACTCAATTATTTACTGACATAACAAGCAAGGGCAGTTTTTACCTTTACCGTTCACCTTTACCGTATCAATAGCAAGTGTTTCGCATATGCGGTAAACCACCTTTATGCAGAGGAAAGGTTAGAAATCAGTATCAGTCTTTTTAACTGGTTAAAAATGCTTTACCGTGTTTACCATTGGTATTAAAGGGAGAAATATTGTACACTCTAAAATCAAAAGAGTGAACTTAATCACTCTTTGAACGAGTGAAAAGTGTAAATTCACTCCAGTAGAGTGATAATTCACTCCAAGAGGAGTGAAGTTCCCTTCAAAAAGAGTGAAGTTCGCTCCAAAAAGAGTGAAATTCACTAGGGGAAGAGGGAAAATTCACTCTTCCACGAGTGCCTGCAATGATCGCTCTTTTTTAAGAGCGATCACTGTGGGCACTCCATCAAGAGGGAAACTTCACTCGTTTTAAGAGAATTTCACTCTTTTTGGAGTGAACTTCACTCTTTTTGGAGGGAACTTCACTCTTTTTGGAGGGAACTTCACTCCTCTTGGAGTGAATTATCACTCTTATGGAGCGAATTTATACTTTTCACTCGATCAAAGAGTGACTAAGTTCACTCTTTTGATTTTAGCGTGTATGTTAGCTGTGTAAAAGCCGACATATAACATTTCTTACTGTTTCACGAGTCTCTGAAGTACAATATTACGAATATTTCCACAGCAATTAGTTAAAATTTGGCTCGTAAACCGAAATTTTGGTAAGGTAAACCATTATTGGAAAACGAACTTTGTAGTGTCTCGAAAGGATGTAAAATAGCGCCGTTACCCTGAACTACATTTTATAAGCAGTTAAAATGGTTTATAGGCAAATGAATATGAAAAACACTCCGGAAAATTAATGGCAAACTTAAATTTCCTCTTCTCCGCCCCCCCCCCCCTACTCGTCGCAAAAATTAAAATATTCCTGAAGAGGTCTTAGGTCACGATGCATCTTTCAGAAAATAATGCTGTATTTCAAGGTTTCTATCTCACACGGTGCATTTTATTCAAAATTAGCATACCAGCTGCCTTACCTACGTTCTACTACCCCCACCCGGCGCTTCACCGCAATTGACATAATTTCATGTAAGCCTACTTATGAACATTTCGTTCTTTCCAAGCCCATCTCATAGACACGTAACGATACCCATATATATTTCTACAGTCGGAAGGCCTGTACAAAATCTGGGACATCGCTATGTTAAGTATACGTGAAGCCCTAGTTTGAGAAATTATTGCTCGCAACATTTTGTCATATTTGTGAAAATGCATACAGAGTAGCTGGGGACTGGTGCGAGGTGGGGAAGGGTAGGGGAGGCTGCTTCGTATCAAGAATAGAGTTTTGTACTACAATTTTTTTAATGGCTAAATAATTCGATACTGAATTCGGTACTGTGTCCTGAAGACTTTTCATTTAAAAACCAAATTGCAGCATCCGAGGAAAATATTGCATCGCTTTGCGGCTGTTGATTTTCACTTTTAATTATTAAAAAGTTAAAACAACGGCAAGAAGTAAGTAATAACTCTTATATTTCACTCAATTATTTATTGAAATAACAAGCAAGGGCAGTTTTTACCTTTACCGTTCACCTTTACCGTATCAATAGCACGTGTTTCGCATATGCGGTAAACCATCTTTATGCAGAGGAAAGGTTAGAAATCAGTATCAGTCTTTTTAACCGGTTAAAAATGCTTTACCGTGTTTACCATTGGTATTAAAGGGAGAAATATTGTATGTTAGCTGTGTAAAAGCCGATATATAACATTTCTTACTGTTTTACGAGTCTCTGAAGTACAATATTATGAATATTTCCACAGCAATTAGTTAAAATTTGGCTCGCAAACCGAAATTTTGGTAAGGTAAACCATTATTGGTAAACCAACTTCGTAGTGTCTCGAAAGGATGTAAAATAGCGCCGTTACCCTGAACTACATTTTATAAGCAGTTAAAATGGTTTATAGGCAAATGAATATGAAAAACACTCCGGAAAATTAATGGCAAACTTAAATGTCCTATTCTCCGCTTCTCTCCCCACCCCCCCCCCCCCCCCACTCGTCGCAAAAATTAAAATATTCCTGAAGAGGTCTTAGGTCACGATGCATCTTTCAGAAAATAATGCAGAGGAAAGGTATTTCAAGGTTTCTATCTCACACGGTGCATTTTATTCAAAATTAGCATACCAGCTGCCTTACCTACGTTCTACTACCCCCACCCCGGCGCTTCACCGCAATTGACATAATTTCATGTAAGCCTACTTATGAACATTTCGTCCTTTCCAAGGCCATTTACTTTTGGCGGCGATTGTAGGTTATACAATCTTCCCCAGCCAATCCTTTAGAAAATGCAAGTTTTAGCTCTTCAAAATAAGTTGGGTGCTTGAACCTCCCCAAAACTGCTGAAAGAAGCCATAACATGGGCGAAAAGAGGGACCATAAATAGTAGCACAGACACACAACATGTAGAACGCGATCATATTACTTTAACGAGTACTATCAAACGTATTCGGACACTTTCTCTTTTCGTCTCTGGTCCTTTCGGGGTCGTTCTTTTTGAAAGTGGGAGGCAATTTTAAGTCTTACCTTTAGTATAAGAGATGTTTTGGATGTTTTGTCGGTCCATTGGCTTATTTTACCGATACATCCATCCATCTAGGGTGGACTGTGGAAAAATTTTGTTTTCGGTGGTATAACTCATATTTAATGATCGTCGACGAAAATTACAAAAATGAAATACAAAAAATTTGCGCACGTTGCGCGCAGTCATCTTCGGTTATGCTTTGATTACAGGTTAACATCAATTTTAGATATGTTGGTTGTTTAAAAGTATAGTTTCACATTTAGGATATTGTTCTTTCGTATCATGGACGTGATCCGACATAAGATTCGGAATCGTAGGCTAGCATGTGTTCGCTGTACGAGAAATGTATACCTATAGGGCCTTACTGTACATGTTCATACCTGTAGTCTAAGCTTATGCTGCCTCGCTGTGTCATACAACGTTCTCCCACTGTTCCAGTTAGGATGTAAGGTGAGATTTTCCTCCTTTTTCATGTTATTGTGCAACAATTTCAATGGCGCGGGTAAAGTTTTTACTTCAATTATAGCCCTATGCCTAGCGTTGCACTAACCTGAGTAGAGTCCTAGGTAAGGTTGTTTGTGTATAGGCCATCCGTCAAAGATACAAACGAATGCTATGCACTGTTTACGTATACGTGTACTCTTTACTTTCAGTTTGGCATGTTCGCTACTACGCATGATACATATAGTTGTTTATCCATGGATAATCATAAACAGACATACTTTCACTGGTTCATGCTTCTGACTGATGGGCTCATTACAACGGAAAGAGCTCGAATTTGATTTGGCAAACCGAATTCAACAACTGCACTTCGGACAAAGATTACCAAAAGAAGGTAAGACTAGCTGACCTTCTGAGTATGTTACAATCTCTTAAACAGTTTCCAGCTTCAGCTATCTAGCTCTCGTGCTATCAAGAATTTTGGAGATTCAAGTATTTCTTTATAAAAAATCTCGTAGTTCCGCTTTAACCTGCCGGTAGAATTTTTTTTTTGCGTACAGCAAAATCCTTGCCCGCAACAAGCCTGTTCGACGGGTCCATTTATAGTCTGACCCCCCAAAAATTGCAACAAAAGGTCTTTCAATGCTTTTCTATGCTATTGGATGTAGTGAATAAGAGGAAAAAAATCTATCTAATTCGGAGCACGGAAAAGGTGGTTTTAATAGAAAATTCAAAATGGCCGTCGGCCGCCATTTTGAAAATGAGAAAATGTTAAATAACTGTCGCCAGATGAACTGGAGTGATGCCTAAACTGTCGATTCCAACTATTTTTAACATGATAAATGCACTGGAGTAAACCTGATGTACCTTTGGCATCATTTCAACACCTGAATCCAAGATGGCGGCTGCCCGCCATTTTGAAAATGATAAAATGTTATATAACTGGCACCAGATGAGTTAGAATGATGAAAAAAGTGCCGATTCTGACTATTTCTTACATGAAAAATTCATTGGAGTAAGCCTGATATAGCTTTGGTATCATTCCAACCCCTTAATCCAAGATACATGCAACTGACCGCCATTTTGAAAATGATAAAATGTTATATAACTGGCACCAGATGTACTGGAGTGATGAGAAAATGTCGATTCCAACTATATCTAACATGGTAAATGCACTGGAGGAAACTTGATGTAACTTTGGTATCATTCCAACACCTAGATCCAAGATGGCGGCTGTCGGCCATTTGGAAAATGATAAAATGTTATGTAACTGGCACTTGATGAGTAGCAGTGATGAATAAAGTGTCGATTTTGACTACATCTAATAAAGCATTCTCTGGAGTAAACCTGATATAGCTTTGGTATCGATCATTTAACTCCTAAATCCAAGATAACAGCTGTCCGCCATTTTGAAAAAAATAAAGTGTAGTATCTTTATAGCTACAGTGTGCTAGTTAAACTCCACGCCTAACAGTGTCAAATTTCTACTAGGTCTCAGATGATCAATTTGCTCGAGTGGGTTTCAAGAAGAAGCAGCCCTCCTCATCTGCGTCGATTACTGAGTTGTTTACTACAAACTGTCAGTTTAAAGACGCTGTCAGTTTAAAGACATCAACAAATTGGATGCAATTAGCCAGAACCAAATGCTCTGATATAGCCTCTTTATGCAAAATTTTGTTAAACCAACTTTGATTTGTTATTTTCAGGCCATGGAAAATGATAAATAGGCTCATTGGCCATTGTTGCATACCTTGACTAGTAAAAAACGCCCTTCAGATACAGTATATTGGACAATGTTTGATCAGCAAGACTGATACAGTGCACTAGGTGACATCATGTCAACAACTGAAAGGCGTAACTCACATCTTGAAACTTACTAAGTTGTCACTGTTAAATCAGATAAACTTATTCGTCATTACTGTCATTAGGTTCATTATAGCCCAAGGGGAGATGATTGTCACAATATGTTAGTTGGCATGGGCCAACCGCCGAGGTGCAGGAAAGCCTGTATAAAACATGGGAGGCAATACCTCTACGAAATACCAAATAACTTCCACTAAATGCATCCCTCGGCAACCTCTTTATACTCATCCTAACAAGAAATGGTTTATAACGGTAAATTTTATCTACAAAATTGGGTGCGCCATGGGGGAGGCAAGCCTCGCCAGAAATATGAGACACTTTCAGGTGCTAACTTGAAAAACGAAGTACTGACTGATCCTAGAAACATTCGCTGGTTTCGCTATTGAGACGGCATTCTTTCGTTTTTTAACATCTCGGAACTCTCTGCACTAGTCTAGTAAATAAAATTAATAAAACTCATGCCTCAATTTAATTTACATGGAGGCGTCCTATCAATCGGCTACATATTTAGACCTCACTGTATTGATATTCAAATTCAAGAACTTTGAAACCCAAGGGCTGCTGAACACCAAAGTCTACACAAAGCCAACAGAAACCTATCAAATTGATAGGACTTCCGCTCACCCACTCGCCACATTTAAAGGCATTCATATGATATTGGCGCTCCTCTTAGATAGTCTTCAGCCTCGTCCTATAGAGTGATTTCACCTACGTCACAAGCCCCTCCCCTTTTGAAGGGCATACGCATTTAGTGTAGCTAGCTGAGAAGCAGCTGACGACCCACTGTGAGAGTGTCGCACTAAGACAGTATTGATTTTTGCCCGACAGTGGGCGTGGTTTCCCAGTTGTGACGTAACGTGAAAGCACTCTATAGGACTTATCCCACCAGGTATTCATGCGTCATGTATTCATGCTGTCCGAAACTGGCCTGCATGGTGGCTCCTCAATTCAGTTGTAAAAACATCCAGTCAGTCGGAATTTCGGACCATGGCACTCCCTAAATACTGTATGAGACCCTATAGAGACGGCGGCCTGTCTACTGATAAGCACTGGGAAATATTAATATTCATATTAATATGCAAATTAGATAGGGTTAAAGGTCAAATCGTGTATCTGATACTTAAAAATATAGGCCGCAGTTAAAAATAGTACTGCTCAAAAAGTTCCTGATTTATAGAGAGACCTGGGATTTTAAGATACATAATATCCGTCATTCAGGACAACCGAATGGGGTTTAGTAAAGAAAAACAATTTTGTGTTGCTATGGCAACTACGGAACATGAAGACAAAAATGAAAGTCACCAATGTCAATATTCTTCATCGAGGATCTGGTGTTAGTTTGATGTAATTTCCCATGACTCAAATCCTCGTCATATTCTTCTGCTAACACTATAATTTGTCTTTTGACCCTATCTAATTTGCATTTTAATATGAATTTTTCCCATCATTTTTCAGTAGACATCCCTTTACAGCATAAAAGGGCCAAATCTCACATCAGTCAATGCCTGATGTGAGATTTGGCGTAAATATATGGAGAAAACAAGATTTTTGACATGTAGAGGGCGCCCTTCGAACGCAGAAAAGCCCGGATATGGCCAGTATAATCTCAATTTTCAGAATCAGCGACTCAAAATTGACCAAATCTATTTGGTCTCATAAATTTTGCTTTCGGGTGACGACACCTTCCCCCTTCTCCACATGGTCTATGGCGGCCATTTTGGATTTGACCAGTTTAACATCTTTTCCGAGGTCAAATTTTGATAGATTTTTTTCCTGTTATAAAGTACACCCCAAAGAACTAAAAAAGAGTGGAAAACCCTTTGTTGCAATTTTTTTGAGGTTCGGGCCATTTAGGGCATAAATTGACCCGTCTATGTGTAGTCTGCCCGGAGTAGTGTGACAAGGACTTTAGTGGAAATTTCATAACGGAAATGCAACATCATATTTCGTATACCTGAAACGTTAAATGTCTCTGTACCATGGTAGTGGAAGAGACATTCACCTTTGCACCTTTTGACTTTGGCATCAAAGCAAAGAGGTGCAACATATTGTCACAAAATACAACATACACCGAAAGCGTTCTGATTGCATATTTACGGCCTTGTATGTCATACTTTTCAGGCAATGAACAACTTTAATGGTTTGCTTCTTCACAAGGGGGTCAAGACAGTTTTAGGGTTCAGTTAGAAATAACTTAGTTGGGAAACTGAAGTTGCTGGAAAGAAAAAGAAAAAAGTTGTTTTTTTTTTACAAAAACCAAATTTTTCCAATTTTCTTCAAGAATCGTAGTCAATTTTTCAACAGAATCCGAAGTTATTCGGCTCGTTTCGAGCGCCTAAACTTGCATTCGGCGTTCGTTAGCAAACCGTACCTTCTGGCTTGCTGCGGGTTGCTGAATCCCTAATTAACGGAAGCTTGACCTTCTCGTCGGGCATATCCTTTGACCACCCCTTGTCGAGTCCGTTTCGCATGTTTCACCATGTCAAATAAAAGACCCAAATTTCTAAATGTAGGCACTGTTCGTTTGCAATACTTACAATCGACAAAATCGAAGTTTTAAACCTATAACCAGTTCGAGAGCAAAAATCCCAGAGAACGTTAAAGCTAGAAAAAAGCTCGAAGTTTGTTGGCGTGCATCATCAAGCGGTTTTACGCACAGTACACTAAATCTTTGATTTTCATTCTTACATTATGACTATAGGCTTACCTGAACTTTAAGCTAACTTTAATCGTCCCTTGCATAAATTTATAATAAAATTAAATTAGGCTTTTCTCGCCATGGAAAATTTCTTGGAATGGAGATTCTAATCAGAGAAGCAAAATTTGGCGCGATTCACGTGCACATCTACTGCCGATGTCGGTAGCAACTGTGGTAGGCTTGAGAATGTGGTTCCCGCAAAGTGGTTGTCATATGGTGTCACTTATGACAGACTTACTATAAGTAAAACAGTTTTAGGTGCCTCCTGCGCGGTGACAGTGCTCCTGCCTATCAGAATTCCTGGCTACGGGTCTGATAGGGGTAGATGGAGAGAGTGGGGGTAGCGGGGGTAGCGACTACACGAATGCCCTTCACTGTTGCCGGTACATTTGCCTTATTGTTTTTATCCTTGCTCCCCTCCCACTTTTGACACCACTCCGGTTACGCTACTGATCATTACGGAGGATTATTGCAGCGGGGTAACCACTGGAAGGGATCAAGGGGGGAACAAGTGGAGAAAAATTTTGTGTATAAATAGTACCAAGAGAGTAAGATTTCAGAATTTTGTTACTTTAATTAAACGTTACTGACCACTAAACGCGTTACCTACCTCCACCACTTCATTAACGAAGGCCTTGGCATATTCCTCTCATCCCAGACAGTTTCAATTCTCCTAACCTACTTACTTAAGCCCCTCCCACAACTGTCTAAAACTCATCCTCATCCAGACACAATCTCAGTTTATTGCTTCAGGGTGAGTATACGAGATACAATGTTTTAACACTCTCAGTATAGTACATAATGTGTAACATGAGCTTCAGCACGCTAATTCCTTTGAATCTGCTGTCAATCAAATTAAGATTTTCTATAGACTACTACAAAAATTGCAGTTTGGGGTGAGAGTTGCCTGCCTAAAAGCGAATAGAGGGACTGCTAACCCCTTGGCCAAACCTTGAAGACCGACTTACGCCGAGTTTCATTTACAGAGAATTAAGAGGTGTATACACTCCTTAACTCTGTTCAAACGAAACTTGTCGTCAGTCGGTCTTCAAGGCTTGGCCGAAGGGTTAGCTACAGTCCCTCTCTCCGCTTAAAGGCAGGCGATTTTCACCCCAAACAGCAATTTTTGTAGTAGCCTATGGAAAATCTTAATCAGCACAGCTCTTTGACAGAAAATTAAAAGAATTCAGCGTGCAGAAGCTCATGTTACACATCAGTTTAAAAGCGAAACCTACTGCCATTGTGCTTTGTGCTCAGCATAGGTAATGGAGTAGGGAAAACAAGCCAGTGTACCACAACTGGAAAAATGGCAGTGGCCGGCTCGACTTGAACGAATTGGTTGGAAACTGGGCCCTAAAACTCTCTCTAACTAACTTAATGTATATATTACCAATAATATCCTATAGTATAACCAAAAGGTTGTTGGCTAGAGTTTGGTATCTCGGTGGCATTTTAAGGCACATTCTTGTGGCTTTACATTTGGATCTCAAATGAAATAAAAACAAATATTCCAAACTATGTCTTCCAATATCTGTAACGGTATCATTTTCCTAACGCAACATATTTCGTTTAAGAGATTGGTTATTTTGGTTCAAAGTATTTCCATTTCTCACCAAAGTTACAGAATGGTTAATAACTAAAGAAGGCACACTGCCTCAGATTCCTTTTGATTTTCTTTGTAATTGAACGTTCTGCTTGTCCTTGAAATTTGATACTGTTGGAGTACTTGCATACGTCTTCCTGCAGATCTAGCATAACTCCATACAGCCATATATGTCGGATATATCGCAAGCAACGTTGCAGAATATTCACGGTAGCGACGTCAAAACCATAAAGAAAATTGAGTGAAATGTCGCAAAGTAATGTACCGAGATGACATCACAGATTTCTTGTAATATAAGCACGTAATCGGAGGAAGTAATTGTATTACTTTGAAGATTAGTACGTATCTTCCGGACGCTACATGCTATTTAGATGCAGTTTTCACTCCCTGAAAGAGAAAATATTTGTGCAAATTTTGAAGCCAATGAATTTTGTCACCGGAATATGCCTTAATTAAAGTGATAGAGTAGTCACTCCACCTTGGAGTAGTGTACTAGTGGACTGCGCTGTTTCATGGTTGTTTCTTGAGAGTCATGTGACAATCCTTTCTCCTCAGATGTGAAATTTACTAGAAGTTACTGCTTAATTTACCTTGGATGTACACTCTTGAAGTCCTACGATGTTATGAAACATACTTTGGAGACAAGAAGAAAATTGTGAGATGTGGGTGTTGCTTAAAAATAATTTTGGGGTGACTGCTCTTGCCCTAGGAATTATGGCAAAAACCGACGCAGCCCGAACTCTACCCCACAATGAACACTTTGCTGTAATTGATATAATGAAAGGTGTCATGACATTAATGGCATTAAACAATTTTTTCGCAGCAGTGGCAGAAGATGTTCCCAAATGATTTTAAAATAGGTGCTACCTATCACGCACGTAATGTTTCCAGTTTTTCAACTCCATGTGGTAAAGTTTACATACACACGTCATTTCCAAGAGATTCATTAAAATTTCATTTAAGTGTTCTGTGCTGATTCCGTGCTTTGGCTTCTCAATCATGCGAATGTGTTTTGATTGCAACCTGCGAATCAGTCAGCTTTTGTAATTGATACGTCACGTCTCAGTCAGTCTGTGCGAATCGTTGGGTGAAGATCGTTTCTTCTGGTGGTTGTCGGGATTGCTTTACATCGTTAGTGGTAAGTATTCTAGTCCAAGTTGTTTTACAAGTCCTTCATAGGTCTGAAAACTTATAGTCCATATAATATTTAGTTCGTGGTATTTATATTTGTCATATCATATAATAGAATGTGGTTGAATTTAGAGGGGTACATTTTGCGGAAAATATCACAATTTTGTGAGCGAACTTTAGAACGGAATGGTTTTTAATTTTAGAAAAATGTAGAAGATTATTAAGTTACTCCAAGAGTTTACTTCAATTGCCTATTTTATTTCAATTCGTTTTCCCCTTTTCTTGATTTCTTTTATGAAGCTGTTGCTAAACTTTCTTTTCAGGAACTGTACAGAATCGCCAGGTTTGCATGTGATGGTTATTGGCTAGCTTTCTTAATTATATCATGGAGAGGGTTGTCGGAATTTTGAACGATGCCATTGTTAGTGGCATCGATTACAAGTGCAACAAGAAATTGGAAGAAATTTAACTAGCCTTCTTTTAGTAGCACCTTTTAAACCGGGTTAGCTAACAGACCAGTTAAGTATTTGTCAATTGACAATGATTGCTTTTTACGCAGTGTGAACACATACAATGAAAGCACAGATCATGTCATAAAGTCGGATGCCAGTTACACGCCACACATTATTTAATCTTATGGGGTGTCTTTATTAGAAATACGATAATAATCATCTAAATAAGCAACTGTGAAGAGCTGTGTGTTAAGTCATTCAAACTCATGGTTGAAAGCTCCATCGTTGTGTTTCCGTTTTCTTGCATTCAAAGTCTGACTCATACAGTCGAGCAATTTCATTTGCCCCCTTTGAATGCTACCAAAACCACACTGACTTATACCAAGCCTGTCATATGACAGGCTCTTGTACGTCTTTCTGTTCGCAACGCGTTCAGCTCTTCAGTTCCGGTAGCATAACCGAAGAAGCACTTCTGTTCCCTTTATTAGTTTGGACTCGCTACGTCTCTATATGTTGCAAAAGGAAGAGCAATCACATCGATTTTTAGTCTCGTCTTGTGCGCTTCAGTGGTCACACTTTAAAGTGCACTTCAAATAAAAAAAAATCAAAAATATTTATTAAACAGCATGAGAAATGAATTCTAACAGTCTAACTCTCACCTTCATAAGACATTCTTGAGCTGAGATATAAAATGTTGAAATTTATTTACTTAAAGACACAGTATCGTGGAGCGAAACGGGGGCGACATTTGGACAGCCTTCAAAAAAATTGTTATCCCACCCAAAATCCCGGATGTAGCCCATAGACACCATATGATAACAGTTCATACGATTGCGTGGGATAGCGTACTGCTACATATGCTTGTTTGTGTGAGCGTTAACAGGCGTAGTATCTGTGTTAATTTGTATGTGGCAGGGATTGTTTTCCTGATACAAGTGAGTGTCTTGCTCAGTGACAACAGAGAGACCCTTGGGAATTTTCCCAATATCTTGGGAATTTTGAACCGTCTCGATCATTCTTTTCCTTCCCACTTTGAAAAAAGAAATATTGTGTGATTGTTTCTTTTTTCTCCTTTTTTAAGTCACTTATTAATTAGTTATGAAATATGTGAATAAGTTCTAATAATAATGCCAAGGTGGCTAATTTGTATTAAATTTCCGGCTTAATTGTTTTGTGTTTTAATCATCAGTTTGACTGCGATGCTCTTATACTCATTACTGTAGTTCAACGTTGAGTAGACTTGGCCAAGTCTCTCGTGAGTGTTCCGCGGGGAGTTGACAACTTTCTCTTCAAAATCCACCTGCTGCAGCATAGCAGAGAATATCGTATTTTCCTTTTATCTAATACGCCCTCTATCGGTCTATTAATTCTATCGTTTCTCAACGAGAGACTTGGGACAATTGGTTTCTATGACGTCATACTAATAAGGCTATTTATTATTCATCTTTAAACTGTATCACCAATCCAACCAATCAGCATTCTCAAACATAAACTTTAGTATCGCCCAATTGAAGGTTTGTATAGAAACGTGAGTGAATAATATTAAAGACCCTGATCATACCCATGATAATTAAATATTTAAAACTACCTTAAACGATCCTTTCTTAAATATTTAAGCGTATAAGGAGAAATTAAGTTGATATCTCTCATGGTAAAACGAAAATACGATCGGTCTTTATAACCTTGAAAAGTAGTATCGTCTTCCATTGAGGCGTAGCAGAAAACGTGATGTTTTTGAGCGAGTACCATAGTGGAATACTTCTAAAATGGGAAATTCGCATGATGTAAAATAACTGATACAATAAATGTGACAATTCTATCTATCCTGCGGGCACGAAATCGGAGTTTACAGCGACGTAACACATTGAATTAGTACTTGAAGCAATTATGCGAATTGACTACAGACACTAATCATTGTAGGCCTACTGTTATTGTCAGGTTGTAGCCCACAAAAAATGAACAGTATTGCAACGAACGAGACCGTCTGAATCCAAAAAAGTACTCAACTGAGATAACGAGATTACAGACAGATAAGTGAAATGGGTAGGAGAAGAATATGCCGTTATTTGATGGATGAAGGATAATTTTGCTGTCGAACCTAAGGGGATATGTCTTTAGTCACATCTCTTTACTTCCCCGTCAATGGCCCCCCATCCTTGATACTACTGTAGTAGCAGTCAGGCGCATAGCCAGGATTTTGTCATCGGGGGAGGGGGTTCGTGTCATGGGGCACTAAATGAGGGAAGAATAGGGAGAAAAAATCGCTATTTTAGGTGTTTTTCTGCCCCCCCCCCCGGGGGCTATGCCATGCACTGGCAGCGGTGGTGGAGACTGTCAAAACTGGATGGGGTGGGGACAAATAAAGGGCACTGGATAATGTTGGGGGCAAAAATTTTGGACGCAGCTCCAAACAGAATACAGATCCCAAAGCATTCATTCCCATTCAGGCTGGAGGTAGGCATGTCCAGGGGGCGAAAACCCAAAAGCTTGCAAGGATATATCTCAGTATGAAAAATTAGATCTGGAGAGATATATTATTTATTTTTTTCTGTGTACTCAATTCTTAACTGACCTAAGTTGGGAAGGGACACAGGCCAAAATCTTGGGAAGGGGGACAAATAATGCATGCCCGGGTTGGCTCCTCTGCAGCTGCACCAATGGGCGTTAACTCTTTTCATGTGGGCCAATTTCACCTGGGATTAATAAGTGGCCTTTATATGATAGCCCACTTCACTGATATGAGAGAGCTCTGGGGCAAACAACTGATACGTGGGGGGAATATGGGTCAGCTGCCCAATTAATATCCCTACCTGTGAGCTACCCACATGGTGGCCTTGTTCATCTAATGTAGTTTTGTTACCTGTGATATGCATTGGTTCCCCGTGTCATTGTTCCCCTCATATTTTTAAGTGCATGCCCAATAACCATATCTCTAACCCAAACCCCTATAACCCCAATGAGTTGATTGGTTGGGGAGCAGTGAGTGAGACATGGGACTTTTGAGACAGGGTACCAAAACGAGATGGAATATATGAGAGTGGGACTTAGGAGACATGGGAACAATATACCCTATGTGATAAGGTAGAAATAGAAAGCCATCTTGTAGAGTATTGACCACAGTGATTCTTTCATACAGCCAGCAGCACTAACTAGGTATGACACTTAATTCAATATAAACATGTGTTTAATTTGAATCTGATAATTTTTATTCCTCCTTTTACTGATTGCTGCCAATCTCAAACAATGATAAGTAGGATAAGACAAGACATGCATAGCCTACTGAAACAGTGATCCAAGCTCAGAGAGAAAGAGAGAGATTAACATGGCTATTTTGCAAATCTTTCAGATTATGTATCATGTAGGAGGCACGGCTTGATTTTCTTGGTTTTGCGATTGTCTGGGACAACTAAAATTCCATAGGGACAACCAAAAGGTGGAAGAATTATATTCCAGCAGCTTGCTTTTATCTGAATGAAGAAATATGTTGTACAGGCTGACTGATCAACTCGTTGCAAAATTTTCCATCATAGTTTCACACTTCAAGTGCCTTTGTCTTGCAAAAATTTTATCATTTCATTCTTCCAGACCAATTATACATAAATGCAATTACTGTTTTGTGCTGTAATTGGTCAAAAAATGTTTTGGACAGCCAAATTTTCTTTAGGACAACTGAAAATATGGAATTGGTTGCCCAAGGACAACCACAAATTTTTCTGAAAATCGAGGCCTGAAGGTAGGCATTTACCTTCCCAGGACCATGAAGGACAAAAATATCTTGTCTCAGAGAAGCAATTCATAATTTTAAATCCCACCTGTAACCTTACATCACTTAAATTAAACACCCTATCTGCATGGCCTGTCTGGTTGCAGTTTTATGGAGCCCTAGGTCTCTACCCACCCCCCCCCACCCCACCCCTTAAAAAACTAAGTTGTCCCTGAAACCATGTGCATAAGCCTGCCACTTGTAAGGCTTTGGCTGAGTTTACACTGTCTCAAGAGGTTATGGAATGTAGAACTAGACTGTAGTAATGCAAGTTTTACAGGTACTTACCTGCAATGATTTGTAACCTGTAACCAGGCTGCATGTGCTATGCATTACAGTAGTTTTAATCCTCCAATTAACTTACCTGTGATGATGGGATTATTGCTAATCCGAAGTGATCACCCAGACGCATGTCAGAATGATGCTCAGTTACAGATGGTAATGTATAAAGTGTCTCTCCACTTGTCACTTTTGTGGAACACTTGCCAGATTCTTTTCCATCACCCTAACCACAAACACACAAAAATATTGCAGAGGCTAGTAGTGGTAAGGACATGCTGTGTATACATCATACAAGGGCGCTGAGAAAATACCCCATAATTTGCACTTAGCTCCCCTATACTTTCTCCCCCAACCCTCCACAAAAATGCTCCTTAAACCAGTGAGTTGCTATCATCATACCACATTTGTACGTAAACTGTGCCGGTCTCAATAAGCTCAATAAAACTGGAAACATTTCTCAATTTCTCAATCTCAGGAAGCTGTGTACTACTATAAGGCTTCTACAGTTGTTGAAATCATCATGCCGTACATCACACCACCTCTACTAATAAAGAATTTTTACTCATTGTACCCATGGAAGCAGCTTGCTTTATTAAGCAAAATAAAAAAATCAACAAAATTCCTGCTACATGCTATTAACTAAATCATACTGATTGTTGAAAGCATCTCTTCTGTGAACAGCTACAGTAGTCCTTGTTTTTCTACTACAGCAGTTGAAAAATATTTTCTTTAATGTTTAATTGGTAGGTCCCTGTTTAAAATGTAGCTCTATATGTACCAGTTATTGCTTTATTGAAGGACAAGTGCATATACCAATCATGACAGTTCAATGATAATTTCAGACTGTTCTCTAATTAAACACCACAGTTGCACCAACTGGTTGTACTGGTACTGGTATCAGATGATTGTCAAGTGCAGTCTATCTCTTTTTTCAAAAATTGCAATGAAATATTTTCCAGGCCAAAGATTTTATTTACATAGTTCATGTAACCACTCATTCCATGTAAAATTGGAGTCAAGGTACTGTAGGTTTTCAACACATACACTATACATTCCATGCCTAATATACTCCATATACCGTGCTAAGCTTGGTGTTAAATGTTTTATGTACTGCATAGCCTGGTTGCCTGCTGACTCTGCCAAAGATGGTGGCTTTGCAGTATGTACAGTATAGTCCCACTTTCTCCAATGGCTCAAGTTCTGTGTAAAAGAAAAATGAAGGAGAATTAAGAACACTTTAAAATGTTCATACCATTCACTTTTGAAGCAAATATTCCACCAAGGAGACTTGATGGAAACACTGCACGATGAAACATGCAGTGCTACGGCACTAGTGCACTAGCATGTAGTCTGATGACCTAATTTTTTTACTCAGATTAGTACAAGAAAACAACACACATTTAGCCTGGGCTACCTCGAATTTATGGTATCAAAATCTTATATAGTCTTCAAGTTGTACCATATTCTTTGTGTAGATATTCACATTCATAAAAAATACAACCAGTGCAATTTACTGTAGCTGTTCCTGAAGTTACAAAATAGGCAGTATGCCTACACATGAATGCTCATTTATTGTAAATTATGCTAGGGCTCAAAATTAGCAGTTATACATTTCATAAAACTTGTCAAGTGATCTTTCAGTGCCTGGGTAATTAAAGGCCCAATTTTCTCATCGCAAACAGTACCAATTCTTCTACTGTAACCTTCTCAATTAAGCCCCTCCCACAATTGTCTAAAAGTCACCCTCATCCAGACACAATCTCATTTTATTGCTTCAGGGGGAATAAAGAAAGCTCAATGTGTATAATCAAAACACTATCAGAACGGTTCGTGCTGTGTAATATAAGTTTTGATACTCTGCATTGTTTGAATTAGTAGTCAATCAAAAAGCTGAACCAATTGAGAGTTTCTGTTACCCTATTCTAGAAGTGTAGTTTGGGGTGAGAGGATTGTCCCTTTAATTTCCTGGTTTTCTGAAGGATTGGCAATCCCTTGTACAGTAGCACAGTGTTACACCTAGCTTGTATAAAGCAATTATTTTGTTAGGAAGCAAAACTAGTCCCTTCAGCAGGGTTCCTCTAAAATGTATGCATGCAACTCTCTGACTAAGTAAAAGCCTGAACAAAGTTGTAAGCAAGTTTGAAGAATTGATATAATTGAACCTCTGGGTAGAATTGGGGCCACCTGAATTAAGCAAGGCCAAGTAGAAAATGCCTTTTACCTTATTCATGGGTCTGGGACAATTGATTTTGACCTATATGCAGCTACCAATGCCCCAAGTCCTGTATGTTGTGGTGCCTATAGCTGTCAACTTAAAGGGCCTGGCTGCAATAATCTTGCAATGTCATATGAAGATTTATGAACCTATCAATTGCAACACTGACACTTCCTAGACCTGGGGATGGTCGGGTCTTGCCTGGGAACTTTATTTTTGAAATTGTTAAATCCCCAGACAGAGCCTGGCCATATCCAAGCTGGGTTGGGAATACACTGATCGAGGGTAAACCCCCTGCCAAGTCCCCACTGTCAGCTAGGCACTATGCATACCACCAGAAAAAGACCTGACAGATTACCCCGCCCTTCGGATCCAGACTGCACGCATGATGGAGTGAAATCCTAGCACACTCAAGTCTCGGTCGGGTGGGGACAGAATGACTGTGAAATCAGTCCCCAGTCAAATCCCATCCCTGGGTCTAGGAGACTAGGCCGGGGTCGAGGTTGCAATTATTGGTAATTTGTAGCTGAAGTGCATTAGTTTACCTCAATTATACCAGCATGCCCGGATATGCCTTCTTCAATTTGCAGACTCCCAGTAGTTCCCCTTGCCGTCCTCTATGCTGAACAGTGGCTCATCATATTCATTAATCATAAGGTATAAAGTTGTGAAGTTCCTCTGCTACACTTGCATATCCAACACGGTCAAACTTCATTGTTATTGCAGAGCACTAACGTTACACACATGAACAGCCCACTTGATAGAATATTTTCTAACTCACACATTGTCTATGCAGTGTTTACGAAATAACGTTGTTGTTAGATCTCGTAGTATTTACTTATACTGTAAGCGTCATTGCCTTCTCTGCGCTTCGTGTAACTCAACCGCTAAAGGTGGTCGATCGATAAATTTACTTCTTAAATCCTGCCGGTAATCAAACTCCTACGTCTTCTTGGTGCCCCATACATTAATAATGACTCTTTGTAAACCCCTGCGAATGTCTTTCGGAATAATTTCAGATGTTATTGCAAAGAAAATAGTCGCTTCATCGGTACGGTAGGGGCTCTACATTTGTCGACTGCTAGCACTGCTGGCTGCCAGATATGAATGACAAGGTCATGTGACCTAATATATGTTTATTCATATCACGATTTACAGACTGCCAACTTTGATTGGACTAGATATTGAGAAACTACTACATATTATTCATCTTAATGAGGGATGAATAAAGTAAAGGAATAACATAAAAATTATGACGTCATAGAAACCAATTGTCCCAAGTCTCTCGTTGAGAAGCGATACCTTTATAGACCTATAGAGGGCGTATTAGAAAAAAGGCAAATACGGAATGCTGTACTGTGTTGTGTAGAGTTGGTGTTGTCAGCTCCCCGGGGAACACTCACGAGAGACTTGGCCAAGTCTAAACGTTGAGAGGCTATACGTTGTTATTCGAGACGTGATCTTGGGAATTTCTAAAAGACGAACTGGCCTAGGAAACCTGCATTATATTGAACTTGAGAGATTGGTCGAAGCGAAGGGGCTAGTCTCAGTCTTACGACAGCAAAATATCTTCCTGTTCAGAACTTCAGAAAGAAAAAATCGAAGGACAGCCTTTGCACACGTTGTCACGAGAAGGAGGAATCAAACGAGAAAAATACAGTAGCAAACGAAAGACGGAGTTCTCTTTCTCATTCTCACGCGGAATAGGCCCTACCTAACGTTAGCCTAGGCCTATATCGCCGCAGAAAAAGCAGGTTGATTGGTTGGGGAATAACAAGTCTCTTGTTTATAACGGCGATTTTGCGAAACATCATCTCACAGATCATGCTCAAAGGTAAGTGAAATGTGTTTGTTCAGTTAGTTACTGATAGTAAAAAGTAAACAGGATTCCCGTCTCGTTAGTGATCCACATACCCATCCCACACGCGTGTTTAGCTTATGTACAGTACAGAGTATGCATAGGCCTAACGTCAGGACAATTTTATTAGTAGCTATATGCCAAGTAAAGCTTTTGACGAGCTAGCACAGGTTACAGCAGAAGTGATCATCACTACATTTACCACTTCATCAAAATCTTAACCCCAGAATATGACGCACTACTCTTGAAAAATGTGACTAGCCTATGTCCTCAGTTTGCTCATATACATGCCCCAAATAGTTTACACTTTTGATCTCGCAGAGGGCCTGGCGCCGAGTTTGCACTTTCCCCAATATTGTCTTCTCAAAACTTTCTCATCAAGCATAGATCTACAATATGCTATCACTTAGATAATCCTAGGTGTTTCATTAGCCTACAGTCCACTTGACAATGAGTAATTAGTGCTCATCTTTGCTGGATCAGTAATTTGCCAAAGAGACTTGATGAGAACAACAGTTCTGTACTAAGCCTGAGCATATTGGATTTACTGTATAATATAAATGAAGATTATCTGGTGCAATCAGGTGAGCAGAATCAAGGCGCCATTATCCAGTAATTGATTTCTGTAACTTTGCTTATGCTTGAGTGACATCCAGTTGCATTGATACTAGTTATATGAATTGCAAAAAAAGGAAATGAAGGCTTTGATAAGCATTCATATATCATTCATGTGTGAATGCATTCCAACACATTAAAAAACTAATGAATGCATTCAAACAGTAACTGAAGGTTTCGTAGACTTCAAAGGAAATTATGAAGGCTTATTTTGAATGCAAGGAAGACTTCATTTGAGGAAGAAAATAAGCATTCCAACTCACTGACAGTCCTTGGAATGCTAAATGATACATTCAGAAGGCATAATGATCTGCTTATTGAAAGCATTCAATAAGGGTGATGAGGGCAATTAAATTATCCCCATCCAAATGCCAGAGTAGTGGTTTGCCAGGTATGTGGTAAAAAAGAGTTGTAAGGCAACTGCCTTCCTAATGTAAGGTAAGGCCCCGTATATAGGCCTCCTAGGCTTTCAAGTACGTACATCATAAATTTCCCCCCATGTGTGGAACAATGCTAGTATAGAAAGTTAACTACAGTAGGCCTTCATCAGTGGCCTATAAGAAAACCTGGATCTGCAGATTTTGGGCTCAGTCGCAGATCAAGGATTTTGAGAAAGAGGGGAATTTACACAACGTCAACAAACCATACACCGGGGCATTGGGCTGGGTCACCTCCAATAAAAATTTGAATTCTGCTTATATGCTCATATATACAATTTGGCATAAATAATTACCAAATATTCAACAATTGGTTGTACCTGTATGCAATTGAAAACTGATGCTGATCTCCTTCCCCTCAATCACCACCACCCCACAACCCCACAACCCCCTCCTCACAAGGGAAATAAGAAATCTGCATTCTAAATTCAGTTCAAGCCAAAGTACTGTTGGCCTACTACCAGTAACCAGTTGGGCTACAGGAATCAATTTTTATGGCTGTACATCAGAATATCTGGGACAACAAAAATTCCATACGGACAACCAGGTTGGTTGTCCCATGGACAACCATTTTCCTCTCGGACTGAAAAAGTATACTGCTGATTGATAAATTCTTTCACCTTTTTCCATAATAGTTTCATAACCATATTTCAGACTTGGAGTGTTCCTGTCTCTCAAACATCACATCTTTTTATTCTTCAAGACCAATAATACATGAACATGCTAGGAAAAGCCCCTTAGCTACTTTTCAAATTTGGTACCGGTCATAGCAGGCACATGGCAGGAAAGATGGATTAAGAAAATTTCAATGCAGTATTGTGTGTGCATTGATCTATAAAGCTAATTAGGAAATGTCCAGTGACCAGCACAACAGAGGCATTGTGATTGTATTCTTTTATGACAATGAACACAAACGCAGAGATAACTCTCAGGATTTATCTGTTTTCTGCTTGGGTAATTCAAATTTTTCAAATGAGCTAAGGGGAGTTTCCTCTCATGAACATCAAGGGTGGATCCAGCCCCTAGCTGAAGGAGGGGCAGTTTGAAAGAGGGGGCGCCAACATCATACAGGGGCCACATACTCTTGAATTTGACCAACCTCATTTCTCAGACGGACTCCCATTGCCGCAGTTATATATAGCTATACGGTTCGAAATTCTGGGGACCTTTGTTTTTTTTACTTTTCGCGCAGTTTTTACTTTATTTTAAGGACTCAGGGGGCGCATTTTTCTTGTATTGAGGGGAGCTAGACTGGTCATGGGGGGGGGGGCAGTTGACCCTAGTTGCCCCCCTGGATCTGCCCTTGATGAACATAATTATACAGTAGCCTTCTGTTTTGTAATTAAGTGAAAAATATTTTGGACAACCAAATTTCCTTCTGAACCAAAATGAGTGAAATGGTTGCCCCAAGACAACACTAAATGTTTTAAAAATGGAGGCCTGGGCTATGAGGGGTACTGTAAGGTAGGCTAAGCATAGTATAGCCGCTGTACCTGTACATACAGTATTAAAAGTTGTTTTCCCCAAGATCTAGGCAGGAATGGCATATAAATGCTATTTCTGGGTTAAGTTTCCAATCAAGTAGTTCAAGTCAAGCTAGTCTTGACCTTTTTTTCTGTTTTGGTTCACAGGCTTGTTTTCCCTACTCCATTGCTTTTGCAAGCACAGTGGCAGTAGCTCCATTTTTAAAGTCTTCAGTGAGACCGGGCTGGGAAATGCCAAATGCAATAAAAATTAGTGCCCGAGCAAAATTTATGTCCTCGGTTATTGACACTGGGTGGCATTAGGAAACTTTTTCATTGGGAGAGGGAAAGTGCTGAAGTGGTGGGCCAAAGAAAATGCTCCTACTGTATATCGAGTGCCACTATTGACCAGCACATTGCATACAGAGAACACTTTGCCTGAAATGTGTTTCAGATTGCATAAAATGGTACTTCCCAGCTGTTGTTTTTACTACTAAAAAGTGCTGCTTTCAAGAGGTGTTTGTGAAGTTCTTACACATTTTGCCCAATATACTTTTTACATAAGGGGGGTATACAAGAGCCACTGCTGATGCCACTGGTAATCGGTATAGGTTGATTTAAAATTCCTTTATACAGAATAGATTGCAATCCCCCCCCCCCCCCTTGTCCCTTTCTGTTTTAATGGGGCCTATTGTTCACATCATCATCAATCATCATTATCATGACTCTTATAACAACCAATTTTGACACCACCCCTTAATCACTGAGGGACATGTGATTTGAAATCATGGAAGTCTTATATATGCACTCTTCCCTAAGATAAAATACTGTTTCATTGCAAGTAGTCTTGATTTACTTTCCAGGTGTTCTTCAAAGTACTGTACATGCCGTAGGCCACACAGACAGAGCCAAGTGAATGACCAACCTCACCTCAGTTGCTAGCTGTTACACCCATAGGTGAGTGAAAATAACTGCAGGATGTATCAAAACAAGTCTTTCAATTTCCAAAAGCATGTTTTCCCAGCTAACCTCCAGGTAGTACTTCCATGGTTCACAACACTATAGCACAGCTACCTTGTGCTGTTCAGAATTGGTTGTAACGTTTTCACGGCTTTAATTAGCACCACGAATGGTGGCTCTATGTTGGGGCAAGAGGGGGCATTTGCCCTCCATAGATTTTGTCCTTGGCCCTCCTCAATCCCCCTCCCCCCACCCAAATGTTAGCTGGTCAGAAAGGAGTTGGGTTTGGGTTTACTGAAAAGAATTTAAATAACATACCTCTCCAGAGACTACATTTTTCATTCAGAGATACAGTATGCTAAAACCTGAGAGCTTCCAGGGGCGAAGCCTGTTTGATCCTGCCTACTGTAAGAGGTGACTAAAGGGAAAACTAACTTGTACTTGAATTGTACTTGAACTGTACTTGAAAGTAAATTTAAACTTTGAACTTTTTATTGAGTTGACTGACACAATACTGTACATGACATGTTCATGTTGGGTATAGTTAAATCTCATCTTTGCTATCTAGAAACTTTATATCTATATTTACTAAAATATTGCACAGTTTATGAGCATTGTTAGGCCTTTATCCAATATCTTGTTTGATAATGATGCAGATCGAGTTGCAGTATCAATTAATTGTCCACAAAGCCTGAATGAATATTATTTTCTCCCAATTGCACAATATACCCACTATGGTAATGTTTTGACATTGCCAACATTTTCAGAATTATAATTGTAATGTGCTTGATTAGTTTACCTTTACAAATTGGGCTAGTTGCTCTATTGATATGATGTGCTCCCTTTCTTGAAGACAAGAGCATTCACCCCAGTATACAGTACAGAAGTGTACAGTAGTTAGACTGCCCTATTTCATGATGAGCTATAGATTCAAGTGACAATATTCTTTCCTGAAATGTGCAACTTACTTAATTGCTTGGTTTGCCTGAATATCCAATATTATGGAATGAGAAGAAAATTGTGAGATACCTCCTTAAAAACAAGCCTTGCCCTATTATCAAGTTTACAGTAGTTAGAAGTGTGGTTATAATAATTGAAAATCATCCGTACAGTTCATCCTGTGCTGCAAACTTGCATCACCAGCTGTAAATATGATATTCCATTGAATTGCAGCATTGACATCTACTCCTGTCAAGGGCCACTATGACAGTATATTAGAGCCAGTTTGTCCCTCATCAGCAACTACAGGTAATTATGGAAGCCAAACACAGGGAGGATTGCAAATGGCTGTTGAACTTAAAACCAATAGTTATTGCCCAAGACTAGCTGCACTTTCATTGAGTTCAGACAAACATCATACATGTCCAGGCTATACGCACGATTCCCTTATACAACATGCATTACACAGACGGTGTGTTTGGTCTAACTGTACTACGGTAGAGCATCCACCTCTCACGCAGAAGGCTCACTTCCCAGGTCGAGTCATACCAAAGACTCTAAAAAAGGAACCTACTGCCATTTTGCATGATCGCTGCTCTGTATAAGCAGTGGGGTAGGGAAAACAAGCCAGCCTGAGTGAGCCACAACTTGAAAAAAGGCAGTGGCCGGTTCGACTTGAACCAATAGGTTGGAAACTGGGCCGTAAAACTCCATCTAACTACTGTACAACATGTATTACAGCAAGGGCTGGAAAAAATATTTATTTTCCAGGAAGGGAGTTGCATTATTTCCCAGGAAGAGAGTAAAAGTTTCCACAATTCTCCCTGCATTTTCATGAAAAGGGAAATTTTCCTCCAGATGTCCAAATTTTCTGGGAAGGAGCTTCTCAGCTTCACAACTCTTTTCACCCATGATTATAGCATTGTAGTACGTGCTGTAATAAGTCACAACATCCGGCATGGTGCCATGCAGTCTCTTTCCAAGGGAATGATGAAATCCTTCATAATACTGTAGCTAGGCACAAGCAACCCAAATCTGTGGCCAAAACCCAGAGATTTGTCTGGGAATTATTTTGAATAAAATCTTATGAAAGAAAAATTGAAAATTTGGATTTTAAATTCAGTGTTGATTTGGGTTTGAATATTAAATTTCAAGTTTTGTGATTTTTAAAGGACAATTGCATTTCCTTCAAGAATTAGAAGGAAGTACACAATTGGAATGTTACTTGTCACTTTCTGGACAATAAATAGCATACCCATCTATGCTCCCTGAAAAGAATGGAAAATGTTTCCTAAAATGTTCCCCATATACAGCGGGGACCATCCATCATAACTGGGAGATGAATCCCCTGTCCCACCTCACTCCCCTTAGCACCTCTCTGGCACTCCTGGTTTACTGAACACTTATGATAAAATAAATGCCAAAACACAAGGGTCATTCAAGATTTAAGCATGGAGTTGTTTTGCCCTCTACCTAAACAAAAAGGGATGGGGGTATTGGATGACAGTCTTCCCATGTCTTTCTGCAGTGGAAGTGTGATGTCTTTGTCACAGTGTGGGACGGGGTGCTATATTTACTGTAATTGTTCATAAATTTCTAAAGCTTTGACTATTTTCATGACAGTAAGCATTTCTTCTGGAGTACAGTACCGTAGCTTGACTGTCAGATATGCATCTCTCTTCTACTCACAGTAGTTGTATTTCCCTTTATTTTTTTACCTAGCTAGGCTACTCTCATCATTTCAAAATGGATTTATGAAGTCAGAAGTCCTATGTTTTTTTATTATTACTTATTTTATCTATTATTCCAACTATATATACTACCCAATCTGTTTCTTTGGGTGTTAATTCTGAAAATGCAAGTTTTTTTCTAGTGATAACTGATTGACCACTTTCAAATGCAGTCACATGCTTGCAAAACATATATACCTGCTTTCCAACGTGCTTTTGAAATGTCGGATATTAACATCAAAAAGCTGACCAGGAAAGAAAAAAATCCTTTGTTAAACAGAGTTTGTTTTGTAATTTTTTAATGTGCTGTATAGGCTCAGTCCTGGCAGATCTGCAATCACTGGGTCTTCCCATTTTAACCATACTACTCCAAGGTACATGACTGCTGTTGTCATTTTTCCACATTGAAAGGCAAAAACAGTCATCCCAAACTTACTGTATTTCGAAGCAAAGGCTAAAGCTCATAATTTTCTTTTCACTTAAAATTCTTAATTTCTTAAAAGTATCTTTAATAATTTTTTAGGACTTCAATATTACATATTCTAGGAAAACCAAGCAGTGACTCCCTAAAAAATGGCACATGACCGTGAAGAGCCAATCATGAAACAGGAGAGTCTACTACACTACTTCATGTTGGGGAGACTGCTCTTGCCCTTTAAGCTTTTCATTAATCATGCTTTGATATCAAAGGGCAGAAAAGAGGATCTGAGATTTCCCTAGATTGAAACAGTATCATGAAACTGCATGGTAGGAACATTCACCGTTTGCATTTGGCATGCAGAACACATCCATGGATAAAAAATACCTTTACCCAAGTTGCAAATTTTTTGCCATTTGTCAGTTTGTTAGTTTTTTTCTTCATTCACTTATCTTCAAAATATGATATAAAGGATAAAATGTAGTTTTCAAACTTTGCTAATTGCTCCATTATTATTGCCTGCTTGGACAAGAGGTGACTTGAAGTACAGGTCTAAGTGCAGTACAATCTATTTTGTCAACAGTTCAGTTGAAGATTTCCTGGATTGCCACAATGAAAATGACATTGATGAGGCAGAGACAGACAATATAATGTGGGAGGAAGCAGTCAAGTCTAAACATGAAAGTAGACTATCTAGGTAAGTTCACTATGCATTTGTTTCAGTTTCTTTGAAAAGAGAATCCTTGTACCTGATGGAAAAATATCAAGTTTTTGTTATATCTTTTGAATTTCCATTTTGATCTGGATTCTGCTCACAATATTTCCGGAATGGTAGTATTGCCTATCCCCAGTTCCAAGACCCACTGACAGTAATACCAACCTCACCTCTGAAGCTCTGGCCTTGTCCAGTTAATCACGTTTTGGCACCACAAGTTTGAAAGAAATCTTTTATGAGTTGCTCTCTCTTCAAGAAAGTGAGAAATATGAGAACAATTTCATCTTTTTGGAATTTGTGACAAGGAGAATAAAGAAAAAAATTATAAGTGTTTTTCATACATTTCTAGTTCCAGCTGAGCCTGCTTATTACATTTAATTTGAAGAAGTACCAATGCAGATTACGAAGCAATCCAGAAAAATTTCAAGTAAGCAAGGAAACAAAACTCAGACAGAGCAAAAATATTTCTGTGGGCATTTCATATATTAATCTGTTTTTTTTTTTTTTGGCACAGGAGGACCAGCCCAAGGATCCACCCAAAGTTGTCAAGTTCACCTCTGCATATGCTAGTCATGTACAGTGTCACGTTCAACTGGACTGAAGATTCAAAATCTCAGCTACAATTGGGGTGTAAAAGGCACCTGGTTGATACTTCCCAACAAGGATGGATTTATGCATGATTTTGAGTAACCTGGCAGAACCCAGAAAACCACATCAATACTGGAAAGATTGCGTGCCTTGCTTGCCATTTAATGGTTTACATCACAAATGCAATTTTTATTGGCCAAATGTGATTTGTGTATGAAGTTTTGTGAATAGGAAGATGGTGTGACACCTGAACAGTATTGCCAACCAGCTTGTAACTGTATTGAAGCCTTTCATTTATATGTTATAACATCAGCTATACCTGAAACTTTAGGTCCGAATTTTATTCCAGCTACTAAAAAGCATGAAAGAATGATGGGACTATCATATCATGCACAATAAAGACAACAAGAATATAGGAACAATTTTTGGTGCACTCAGTGGAGCATGTGTCTTTTGTAAGCTTCAAATGAATCATAAATTGAAGCAGGGTTCCTACTTTTCTGGAAACTAAATTTTCACTTTTCCAGGACCAAATATTAAAAGAATCTGCAGAACTTTTTTTTTTTTGGGGGGGGGGAGCTGTTACATCAAATTATGAAAATTTGTGAAAATTTTCATGAATTTTTCATGACTTGGTTAACACAACTTTTTGAATTGGAAAACTTTACCAGGCCCTGGAAAATATTTTTTCAAATTTCATGACTTTTTAGGTTTTCAATGATGGCAGGAACCCTTCTAAAGGTGTTTAAGTCATTTGTTTAATAGAGACATTGGTATGCCAAAGGAAGTGGAAGTTTGAAACTGCATGTTCAGGATATTCAGATTGATAATTATAGATTATTTATTTGTAGTAACTGTACTATGTAAGAAATAGCCATGCATCATCCTGATCTGTGATATCAAATTCAAGAATGCAGAGTGGCTCATATTCTGACAGAGAGTGCAGTCTGATTCAACAGGGTTTTGTGTGCTCACTTTGATGATATACCCTTCAAACAGTAGACCAGGATTGTGTCTGTGCAATGAAAAGTTTTATACAGCTGTGGGTGGGTAGAATTGAAAAGGTTGGGAGAATGTATGAAATAGTGAGAGGACTTGGCCTAGCTTGAATATTCTACCTCCAGAAGTAGACCCTAATTCACATTTAAAAGATATCCTGTAAAAAAATGTTTCAAATAAATTTATGTTTAATATGGTGAAGTAGAATTTTGTGATAAAATTATTAAATCAGTTCTTCAGATGCTCAAAATATATGCAATTAAAGTTTTCAGATTTTTAATTCAATTTTTGTGAACTTGGAGCAAGCTTGTGTTACATATCCTACACTTGCACTGATCAAATGTCAGTGTTTTCTTAAACTTCTTGTGCAAATGATCGAAATATTTCTTTTCTTAGATTTGAATATGCCATGAGCAAGGGTGCCAGTGGAAAAACCAGCAAAATGGGAAGCTCCTTGCCAAGAATTGTTGAAAATTTGGAAGAATATTTTTTTTTTTATAGACAAACATTTAATTTCCAGTGTAAATTTTATTTGTGCTAAAAATACACATATCATCATGTTTGGAGCCCTCGCCATGGTTAGTGGGACACGGAAATTTTCCAATCTTGAAATTTTCTATGAATGGGTTAAACCAAATCCCTGTGTTTCATTTTGAATAAGAGCAATTGTAAAATCAGGACTTGATACTGTAAGCATTGCCCATCTGTGCTGAAACATTGATATCACTCCTTGAACAGTACTTCCTTCAGGTTCAGTACTTCATGACGTGCTTTGGGTCTGTGTTGCCACATTCATGTACCTTATGCCAACATCCCAAGGACCAAATATGACTTGAATAAAACTTTTGATTACATTTACTTCAAGCATTTAGCAATCCATGAGAACTCTTTTATCAGCTCTCTTCCACTAATTTCGTTTAATCCTACACCTGATCAACAAGCTTGTTTATATGTGATATTGTGCAGTACTTTATGTGCCCCCACCTGAGTGCCATTTAGAAACCAGCCTGGTAGTAAATGGTGCATGCTGGTGCATGCATGGTGCCTCTTAAATTAGAGACTGTGGCACTGCTTCGATGGGTCTCATATATGTCCTAGCATCCATCATTGTTTGCTTTTAGTTATGGAGGGATGATGCAGAATTAAGTTGTTGTCATAAGCAGGAGAAAATATATTTGTGCAAATTGCATGCATACAGTATGTGCACTTGCTTACTGTACAAACAGCACTGCTACACTTGAAGGGAATGTACTGAGCATATCCACAAAGATAGTTAGGAATATATAGCACTTTATATACATGAAGATCAGTACCAATTGGTTAAATTTTGATATGAATTGAAACAATTACTCCACTCTTATTGATCAATGTTTTTGGGGTACTGGTAGTTGTGTACTCAATCAATGGCATAAAAAAGCCTTCTAGATGCATGGGGAAGCTAGACAGCAAGGGGGTACCCAAATTCATTTTTCTAAAAGCCTCTAGCTCCAATATTCATGGGTGGGGGTGGGGGGTGGGGGGATAGGAATGAAACCTTGCGCACACAATCTCTGAGGTGTTTGAATTCTCCATGGACCCCTGTGCATTGTCCACCCAGGTCCACCCTACTGCTACGTAGAAGTCCCCAATAAGAATGAAGTTGTATGTAATTGTAGACTTTTGAAACTCAATTCAGCTTTGCTGAACTTCTACTGCAAAGGTGCACTAGGCTGGTGTTCTTGTTCAAATCGGAGAAGGTACTAGCGTGTGTAGAACACAGCTTTTAAAATAGGGCTTCATTGTGATCCTTTTTGAAGTCTGAAAACTATGTAAAAACTTGCTGCCCTTCAGAAAAAAGTGGAATGTGATCTATTGAAAGTTTGACCATACATTTTCTATGGATGGATTTGTAAATTTCAAAAAGGAGGTGGACTAGTTCTTGTCAGCCTTTCAACCTGCAGGACATTGTGTATGGTAAGTATCACCTCCTCCTTTCTCCCTCTCCTCCCCCCCCCCCCCCCCCCCATTTTGGTCCAGAATTCTAATAAAATACGCTAGGTGCATGCTAGATTCTATATGAGAATGAACAGCTCATTAATTGCAAACTCAAAATCATCAAAACAGCCACTGTTATTCTCATTCAAAAGAAATGGTAGGTAGGCTATACATCTGTGCTACAGGTCCTTGCTCCAGTGAATGCAATTTACAACACTACCATAACTGCTGTAAACCACTGGAAATAGATTCCTCTACATCCTGTAAATACCCCATCATTTTTCTGATGGACCTCTGTAAGTGAATAGCCTGATTCAACTAGTCTTCAAGACATATGTAAAGGTATAGGAAATATGTAATTCACTCATATCTCATAGTAATATTAAATGATTTTTGACAAAATTATAATAATTACTGGAACTCCTAAAAAGTCAATTGACAGAAATATTACATAAAAGAAAAGATGAAAATCAGGTAGAGTACCATATTCTTACTGGAATCTTGTACCAGCTGTTTCACTTTATTGTTTTACACTTAAAATTTCCAATCAACATGCCATAATACATTTCTTGATCAACAAGCATGACAGTGGAAAGCACTTATTTTTTCACAATAGTAGACACTATGATTAATTCGGAAACAAAACATAACTCTTCTATTTTGCATGTTGTTATGAATTCACTTCAAAAATGATACAAAAACTTGTTTTTTCTAAAAAAAGTTTATATTTCAAGTGATATGAAAACTACTACCATCTTTGTAAATGAAGTTTTTAAAATGTAGGAATCCGAGGCTTTCATGCAACTTTCATGATATAACTTGCATCATAGTTTGGGTCTACAAGTTCATTTTTTGTCACTGATATCATGACATGAAATTCCCATCTCAATGTACTTCTGGGTGGCCTTTCCACTCCTATACTTGCACTCCTGTCACTGTATCCTAACATGATGACACCGGCCGTCTTCCCCAGTCTCGGAATATTGCATTAGGTAAATATTGACAGTCATACAAAGCAAGTCTGAATAGTTGAGTTCTCTAGGCAATCAGCTTGCAGTGGAGATGTAGTTTTCAAAGCCACCATACAGACCTGGCCTGCACTTTCTTCTTTAAAGAGAAGACATCAATTTTCCTTCCAGCCTAACAAGAAGATAATGGTAGGTTCCCATGCATGAGTTCTGCCATAGAGTAGGTATTGTAGGTGATTTTTTTCCAGAAAGTTGATGCAGTTCCTGTAGTGCTAGTGCCTTCAAGGATACAAAGAAGAGCATAATATAAATAAGTAATATGTCACATGTAGTAACAACCTTTTAGTTTGAGTAAACTGTTGAAAATGTTGTACTCTCGAAGGTTAGATTACTCTGGTATGATATTTTAATTTACTTCATGCTATGTACATATAGCCATACTGAAGATTCAATTGTGACAGGCAGAGGCTACTGAGCTGTTACATGACTGACACAGGCCTGGATTAATATGATGTTTATTTCATATGATGTTAATTAAAATGCAAAATAGTTAGCATATGAAACATGAGAGATGTACGCTAGCTTGTGAAGGGAATCTGTTTCAAAAAATATGGATACTCAAGTGGATTAGTTATGAGAGAGAGTAATTGTAATAAGTGACTGCTCTTCCATTGACCAATTCAGAAGAAGCAGTAGGGAGCTAATGCTTTCATTACAACAGGCAGTTGCATGCACTGCAATTGTTCTGTTTTATTAAACATGACAACTACTTGACAGGGTTAGTCTCTTAGCAACAAAAGTTTGTGTGCTTTTTGAGGAGCTAAAGATGTTAGCCATTTTACCAGAACTGGCTGGAACCATCTGGAATGAAGAGATTCACCCTTTAAAGAAGCCTAGCAGTGGCAAACATAGTTTGACGAAAAACTTTGTCATGTGGGGTAGCTAGAATCTTTTTTTCCTAATTTGGAGGGTAAGGGGGGGGGCTTTAAATGATTGATAGACTTATATTCGGTTACACTTCGGGTATCAGTGGAGAGAAGTTCTAATTGCCACCCCCATTCCCTAGTTAACAGGGCTGCATGTGTATTCTGTTACCTGTAGAGAATTTCATTAGGCCATTTAACTAACGGCATAGACCTGTTTGAGGGCTATTTAATACTGTTTTACTGTTTTAAAATGAGGTTATGGTAATGGATTATAGCAAGCACCCTGAAAAGTCTTAAAATCTTTGGTCTAGTAAACTAAGTTCTCCTGAGGTTGGGTGTGGAAGGACTGTTTCAGACAACCATCATGGCAAGACTATCCCTAGATGCAATTTGCTGTCACATGTCAATTAAGCATTCAGTTGAAATTGTTGGCATTATTACAACAGTACTGAGCTGGTTGGATAGCATTCTTATCCTTTGAACAGTCCAATTTATTTCTAATCATACTGTATATAATGCTTTCATCAAGCAAACCATTCCTTAACTTTTGTGCACCACACAACTAGTCTTTTTTGATTTTGTCCTAATTTAGGGGGTGAAAAGCCAATTGTCGAGCTAGCTAGGCCATCATATGTGATCAGAGTGTAGTCTGAAATCTGTCAATTCACACAAGTCTTTCTAATTGTGGGATATATTTTACTATAACACTATGTATTTCAATTGTAGGACAAAGAGTGTTGTGCTTGAAGTAATTTCATACTGGCAATGACTAAAGTTTTGTCCCTTTCACAGCTGTTTAAGATATATCAGCCTTAATTTGAAGGTGTATCCCGGTAGAAACTACTGTAGCATTAATTATACACTCAATAAAATAACAAGGATCCACATGCAACGTGATGGAAGTTGAATTTGTTTCTTTCTGTATTGTATCGGACCTTGGGAATTTGTGCCCATAATCTTGGGAAAATTTCTCCCTTGTTCAATTTTGTATGGCATATACACGTAAGTAATACTACACATCGCCAAGCAAAGGATTTTTCGCAGAATTACTGTCAATGTCTACTAATTGCCATCGTATTTGTTCTTATCTCTTTTCCTTACCTTCTCGCAGCTTTAAACATCACAAATTACTCCTTAATTAAAGCTGATAAAGCCTTCCCTGGATGTCGTGCCGTCAATCTCATGTTAATTTTGGGAAAAGTTGCCCTCGCCGACTTCTCTTGTTATTGCTGACGATTGTTCGGTGTATGTGGTATTTGCAAATGTCTTGCAGAAATCCACATCACCCGAATGGTACCGTCTACTACTTCCATGCTTCAACTTCCCTCCGTCGATTGCACGAACCTTTTTCACGGCTAAGGAGGATGATGGCGCTGTTACAGTTTTTGATGCGCGAAGGAGAAAAGAACAATTCTAAAAAGATGCTGCCGCCCCCGTTTCGCTCCACGATACAGTGTCTTTAAAACAAATGAGTCCATTGCACAATAATTTGTGACTTTCTGGTTGTACAACTCACATTACCTGCTTTGTTTCCCTTTAAAATTCAAAATGCTTTTGTGACCTTGAACAGAGTGGGTTTGATTATATGCACTCTAAAATCAGAAGAGTGAACTAAGTCATGATCGTCTAGTAGAGTAAAAAGTACGAATCCACTACATTAGAGAGTTAATTCACGCCAAGAATAATGAAATTCAGTCAACAAGGAGTGAAATCCCCTCCAAAAGAGCGAAATGTCACTCTTGATGGATTCTCCACAGTGATCACTCGTAGAAGAAAGAATTTTCTCTCTTCTTGGAGTGAATTTCACTCTTCAGACTTCTCAAATTCAATACGGATTATTGTATTTCTATAAAGTTACCTTTTTCATTTTCTTTATTTGCATATTTTCAAAAAGATCCCCTAACTGAATGAAATATTTTCAAAATTATCGGCAAGCATTGCAAATTTCTACACAGTTTTCTATCAAAATGATGGAAATGATGTTTTGAAATTACTACTGAACTTTACCATCTTTGGTGCAAGAGCACTTGTACCAGCCAATATGGTGGGTAATCTTTGCAGAAGTACTAGCAGTGTAGAAAAATTAGTAACTAAATTGAAATGGAAGGAGCAAACAAATTCGAAAAGATAATCGTAGAATGCAAGGCATGATATTTGATATTTGACGCCGGCAGAATCTCTTACTAACTAAGATGAGAGAAACAACTAAATGGTCGCTAATGTGAAATAATTATTAAAATACTTTTTGCAACGTTACGTTTTTAAAATGGCAAGCTGTTATGACAAACAGTCTCATTTCAGTTTTCAAAATATATTTTAAAAATTAGGTCAACCAAGAAAGTCGATGGAAAAACGCAAAACACAGCTAATGCAATAATTATGTTATTAAATCATAATAGTAGGTAAAATAAACGTCAAAAATAATTTTTACACAGGTAAACCAAACTTGCCAATGCATTAGTTTTCGAATGCTGAATTTAATTTGGAAGGTGTTATTTATTTTAGATGTTTACGTAGGTCAACCAAAATGGTGGATTTGCAAATGACCGCAATTGTCAATTTTTTGGTATTTTAGAAAAAACAATCCCGAAAAATATTTTTGTCCATTGGATCGTTATGATTGGCCATGATAATGGTGTCAAATATACAAACGAATTGTCAAAATACTTTTTGTAGGACTAAAGGTCAACCAACTGACCAGGATGGAAGGTGGGAGAAGCAAAGTGGCTGCCGATGATGTGCATACCGTGGAAACATTATTAGATAAAAAAGAAAAGTTGTCCTTACAAAATATTTGTAACGTTTGTAGCCTACTCCAAAACTTTAAGAACTTACTTCTCATAATAGGTTTTACAGGTTTAGACCAGCCAAAACAGTAGAAGTTTGACCATGTAAATTATTACTATTATTATATTGATTTAATGATAAGTACGAATTATATTGTCGTTTTCATTAATATGGATTACCGTAAAGGGAACTTTTCGCCGATCAGTTCAGAGATATTATTACTTTACTGCATGCTAAACCATAAGAGACCACATTTTTGTGTGATTGTCGCCCAATAGTGCTTCAAAATTGTGATTATAAGATTGCAAGACTGTAATGTAATAGAATTACAGACCTTGCTGCCAGGGGGGGGGGGGGCGTAGGAGAAAATATTCGATTTGTTATGGATCTTGTAAACCACATCTCGGAGCTAAACTTCCCTGGGTATATTTTCACTTGATTTTGAGAGATACAGGGATAAAGTCGAATGGGAGATTCTTAATCATGTTTGGTTGCGTTTGGTTTTGGTGTCCGCTTAAATTCAGTCAAAGTATTTGTAATAACATCTTTGCGTGTGTGCCATTATGGGTTCGATTCTGGTTTCTTTCTTGTTGAAAGGGGGAAACGGGGTGGCACAGGGGTGTCCTCAAGGGTTCATATCTTTTTAATTTTCGTGAGTAAACGTGTATTTAAATAACAGTACCGTACTGTGTTAAATAAATGTCTGTACATTCTATGAAAGGCAAAATGTCTTCATTGTGCCCTTTCTATGCAGGTAAAGCCTTCGTTCAGTAAGCCGTTCGAGTTTTGAACTCTTTCAAGCCAGGGAATGCAGGGGCCGCCGAGCGAATGTTGAAGTGGTGGACGGGCTTATCACCAAAGCGGCTCAATGTATTTAACAATATAAGAGCAATTTAGGGCAACCCAAAATGCTTATGTCAGAAAAAGTGGGAGGGGGAAAGCCCTCCTAGCCCAAACCGCCAAGTCTCCGCGGTCCCTGAGTTGTCAAGTTGTCAGGTCCTGACAACTCCCTGTTCAGGCGAGCTTCTGGACTTTCTACCAATGCAACGAAATGTATCCTTCCCCTTTTGGGACCCTAAGGTTATGCAACCGCTGCTTTTTGTAAGGAGAATAATCTTAAATTAAACTACGGGTCGGTTTCTATTTTGGTTCTTTCATTGCCCATAATCAGATCAGGTAGCTGTAGCTCCCTGATCAGATAATGGTGACCAGCTGAACCACTGAAGTGTTATGCATAAGCTATACCATTTCATAAATTGCCTTCGCTTGTAATCTTCCGGGCCCTCATCCCTCTTATTTTTTAAAATCTTGTGCATTGTCACATTTGATCTTGCATAAGCTTTTACATTAATACAGAAAAATTGTATTGAACAAACAATATTTTAATGGTTTGGTGTTTCGTTCCCAGATATTTTATGTTTTTACTTGAGGTTTTTCTTAGTACTCCAACCACTTGGTGAAACGATATCATGGTTAGTGGGCATACTAGCATTGAATTAGAATCAGCTATTACATCATAAATAATAATATTACTAACGTAATATTGCCAACGTTGTGAGAACTTCCACATCTACTTCTTTATTCAATAGGAAAAATTAATTCAGAGCTATGCATCCCTGTGGAAACAAAACCGACTTTTGCATCTCATCAAAATTGAATTTGAAACACAAGTCGCGCGTACCAGCATCCCTAAATCACATTCCAATTTTGCGACAATGAATCACAAAATAAGTATTTCAAGCCCCTTTTAAGAATGAAGACTAATTTGCGCTCAAGATTGAGAACGTTACGACTAAACCGTCATCTAAGTGGTAAATTTTACCTTTATTCTAAGTTAACACCATTAAAACTATTTCCCAAAAATAATATTTGCGTCACGATCAGGCTTTTCCCCCAAAAAAAGCAAATATTGAGGGAATTTTTCGTGCGATTTAGGTTTTTTTGTCAGAAACAGTAGAAATTGCTGTAATCGAAGGCAAGACATCACTTTTTAACTTTTTTTTCCGGAAAAAGCAAAATTTTATTACTGCATTCATGCAATTATCATGTAATGTCAAAAAAAAAGTCAAATATTGAAATTGTCTGGAAAATCTTCATTTTTTCTTCAGAAAAAGCAAAATTTCATTACTGCATTCAGGCAATTTTCATGTGTCGTCCAAAAAAAATCAAATGTTGAAATCGTCTTGAAAATTTGATCTTTTAAATGATAAAAGTGAATTTTCACGGTCTCATTTGGAATGATTATTCCGTTGTTCTCAAAACATTTCGTTGGTAAAGGTGACCCCTCTAAAGTTGCTCATTTAACCCTCAAATGTGTAATGATTGCGCTTCAATGCTTGAAAGCAAGAGGCTGATATCGATGGGGAGAAAGTTGATAATGCATTTTAAAATATAAACAAAATACGTTAAAAAAGAATCGAAGACAGGAAATAGTTTGTTTCAAGCAAGTATTTATTTCTTATACGAAAAACGTGGAGACACATCAGTCACAAGAAAAATCCCTGGACAATACAACGCACATTACTAACAGACAAATATATGAAGAAGACTCCTTAAGAGTTGAATGGTAAAAAAAGAATTGCCCTGGAAAAGTTATACACACTATTCAAAGAGAGAGATACATGAGGATATTCCTTAAAAGATCCATGGTACAAATTGTAAGTGTTTATTTTCCAGCATTTCACTGTTCTAGTGAAATAGAGTGAATTGAAACTTTTCACTCTATTAGAGGTTGAAGAAGTTCATTCTATTCATTTTAAAGTTTAATGTAGAGGTACTTAAAAAATGCAGGGTATAAAAATAAAAGCCGCCCTGGATAAAAAAATGCAAATTACACACAAATGTAGAAGTACTCCCTATTACACAAAGGGCAGGAAAAGAAATGCCCTTGATGATAAAATGGACGTTACTTGCATCTAGAGATATATAGAGATTCTACTTAAAGTCACAGGGGATAAAAAAGACTTGGTTGCACGGAGATGTATAGAAATACTCCCTAAATGTTTCAAGATAGAAAAGTAAACGCAACGGATAATAAAACTCACACTACTTGCAAAGAAAAATATAGCGATGCTCCTTTGAAGGCTCAATTCTCTCACCCAAAGAGTACCAATTCTCCTAACCTTCTTACTTAAGCCCCTCCCACAATTATCTGAAATTCATCATCATCCAGACACAATCTCAGTTTATTGCTTCATGATGAGTATAAAAAATCTCAGTGTGTATTTAATCAAAACACTTTCACTACAGTTCATGCTGTGTAATACAAGCTTTAGAACTTTGTATTGTCTGAATTTGCTGTCCGTCAAAGAGCTGAGCCAATTGAGAATTTCGGTACCCCCTACCAAAATTGTAGTTTGGAGTGAGAGGAATGGTCCTTTAAAGTTTCAGGTTAGGAACAGAAATGCCCTGGATAATAAAATGCACTTTACTTGCAGCAGGAGTAAGCAAATATATGCTGACTCATCAAACGTTACAGGTTAGAAAAATAAATGCCCTAAATAATAAAATGTGCACCACTTGCAGAGAGAATAAGCAAATATCTGCAAACAGAGCCTTTATCCATTTTGAACAAGTCAACTAGTAAACAATAAACAATCATCCTCTTTACATATTTTCCACACAATGAAGTCGTTTAAAACATTGAAATCTTTTGAAGAGAGTGACAGACATTTTAACACACAGAACTACATTAGTTGTAACCAAACTTCATGGGTTGAGCTGAGAATACTCCCTGAAAGTTAGAGGGCAGAAAAGTACACGCCCTGGATAATAAAATGCACATTACTTACAGAGAAAAATATATAAATATTCCCTAAAGTTACAGGTCAGGTACATAAATACTTCCCAAAAGTTACATGGTGGAAAAAGAATTGCCATATATATCTCGAGGTATGAGCAGATGAAGTTATTAGATTTGTCTTCCAAAGTGAGTTTGAGGGCAGCTGGGATTATATCACGACCTCACATTGACTGGGAATGCTTTGTTTTTTTCAGACTGTTCAGTTGACATTCACTTTAATGATAATAAAGAAAAACAAGAGACTGACCATTAATGTGGGGATATGATTCCATACATGCTTGCTTCAAGTTCACTGTCTGTTGAAAAGACCATTCTATTTGCTCATTTCTTGAGAAACACACAATGGATTTCAATGAATATTTCCCTAAAATCAATAACTACTCATCTAACATATTATAACTTGATATGACCTTAAACCGTTCTTTTCAAAGTTAGAGGGTAAAGACAAAAATGCCAGGGCTGGATAATAAAATGCACATTACTTGAAAGGTGAAATAAAGAGATACTCATCAAAAGTTACAGGGGAGAAAAAGAAGTGACCTTGATAATGAAATGCACATTACTTGCAAAGGAAATATGGCGATACCCCTTAGAAGTATCACTGTTGGAACAGACATGCCCTGGATAATAAAATGCACATGACTCGCAAAGGAAAATATGGATATATACTCCTTAAAAGTTACTTGGTTGGAACAGATAATTCTCAAAAGTTGCAGGGTAGATAAAGAAAAGCCCTGGACAGTAGAATGGACATATCTTACGAAAAGTATGGAGATACTCCTTAAAAGTTTCAGGGTTGGAATGCACATTACTTGTACAGAAAATTATGGATAATAAAATACACATAAACTTCCAGAGAAAAAATATTGAGATTCCCTAAAAGTTGCAAGGCAAGAATAGAAATGCCCTGGATAATATAATGCACATAAATTGCAGAGAAAAATATAGGGAATTCTTGAAAATTACAGGGTAGAAAATTAAATGCCCTGGATGATACCATTCACATTACTTGCAGAAACCAATAAACTGCCAAAAAAATGCACACTCCCTAAAAGTAACAGGGTAGAAAATTCAATGCCCTGGATCATACCATTCACATTACTTGCAGAAACCAATAAACTGCCAAAAAAATGCATACTCCCTAAAAGTTACAGGGTAGAAAACTAAATGCCCTGGATGATACCATTCACATTACTTGCAGAAACCAATAAACTGCCAAAAAAATGCACACTCCCTAAAAGTAACAGGGTAGAAAATTACATGCCCTGGATGATACTATTCACATTACTTGCAGAAACCAATATACTGCCAAAAAAATGCACACTCCCTAAAAGTAACAGGGTAGAAAATTAAATGCCCTGGATGATGCCATTCACATTACTTGGAGAAACCAATAAACTGCCAAAAAAATGCATACTCCCTAAAAGTAACAGGGTAGAAAACTAAATGCCCTGGATGATACTAGGCATATTATTCTCAGAGGGCCATAAATTCCTTAAAAAATGCATACTCCCTTAAAGATACAGGGTAGAAAAGTAAATGCCGTGGATGATACAATGAACATTACCCTCTGAGAGCAATAAACTCCTCAAAAATGCCCTGGATAATTAAGGGCATATTTCTTGCAGAGAAACATACAGAACTACTCCCAAAAAATTACAGTGTAGAAAAGAGTAAATGCCGTGGATGATACAATGCATTTTAATAAAGTGCATATTACTTGCAGAGAGATATGTTGAAAGAATACTTCACCAAACTTCATGGGTTAAGTTAAGAATACTCCCTGAAAGTTAGAGGGTAGAAAAGTAAATACCCTGGATGATAAAATGCATACTAATAAAGTGCATATTACTTGCAGAGAGATATGTTCAAGGAATACTCCCTAAAAGTTTTAGGGTAGAAAAGTAAAGGCCCTGGATGATACAATGCATATTACTCTCAGAGAGCAGTAAACTCCTAAAACATTCTCCCTTTTAATTACAGGGTAGAAAAGTAAATGCCCTAGATGACAAACTGCACATTACTTTCTTAGAGCAATACACTCTTTAAAATGCCCTGGATTATAAAGTGCACATTACTTGCAAAGAGATAAATAGAACAACTCCCCAAAAGTAACAAGGCAGAAAAGAAAATGCCCTGGATGATACAGTACCATGCATATTTCTTTCAGAGAGCAGTTAACTCCTAAAACATTCTCCCTTTAAGTTACAGGGTAGAAAAGTAAATGCCCTGGATGATACAATGCACATTACTTTCTGAGAGCAATACAGTCTTTAAAATGCCCTGGATAATAAAGTGCACATTACTTGCAAAGAGATAAATAGAACAACTTACAAAAAGTAACAGGGCAGATAAGAAAATGCCCTGAATGATACCATGCACATGAATAAAGTGCATATTACTTGCAGAGAGATATGTTGAAGGAATACTCCCTAAAAGTTTCAGGGTAGAAAAGATTATTTGCAGAGAGATATGTTGACAGAATACTCCCTAAAAGTTTCAGGGTAGAAAAGTAAATGTCCTGGATGATAATATGCACATTACTCGCACATAGCAAAAGGTTCTTCAAAATGCCCTGGTTAATAAAGTGCATATTAGTTTCAAAGAGATATAGAAACACTCCTTAAAAGTTAGAGGGTAGAAAAGTAAATGTCCTGGATAATAAAATGCACATTACTTGAAGAGAGGTATGTGAAGTGACTCTTCAATGCATCGAGAGATATTAAAAGATCCATTTAAGGTGTACCTCAATTCAAAAATTTCAAAAATATATATTAGACAGCTTGAAAAAAGAATTCCAACAGTCCAATTTCCATCTTCAAAGGACATTCTTGAACTGAAATACTAAGTGCTAAAGTTTACCTGTTGAAATTACAATGGTACAATGTTCCATAATTTGTGATATCATTGTTGTACTACTCAAATTGCAATCTCTGGATTTCTTCATTTTTCTGAAAGTTGCTGTAACTTATACCAAGGTGTGATAGCACTCATACCCATATGGGGTGATGTAATTAACTAAGCCCTCTATGTGCAAAACACTATGCAAACAAACAGGAAGTGTTCAAGGCCTTAAAAACATTTTTCATTTAAAGGGGAACAATGGAGGTAATTTAAGTTTGTCAATGTCACAAATTATTACACAATGGACTAGATTGATTGAAATGAATAAGTTTCAACATTTTATATCTTGGCTCAAGAATGTCCTATGAAGATGGGAGTCCAGTTAGAATTCATTTTTCTTGCTGTTTAATACACATATTTCTCATAGAGAGATAAAGATAAAGTAGTTATGTGGATTTTATTACCCAGGGCATTTCTGTCCGTACACTGCATTTTTAAAGGAGTTCCTCCATATATGATACATAGGCATTTATAATCCAGCATATTCACTTTTCTACCCTGTAACTCTTAGAAAGTAATATGCATTTTACTATCAAGGGTGTTTTTCCCTGTAACTTTCAATGAGTTGCTGAATACATTTCTCTGCAAGTAATGCACATTTTATTATAAAGGGCATTTACTTTCATACTATGTATTTTTTTATGAGTATCTCTATATACTAAAAGAACTGGTATGGATAGTACAATGTACATAACTCATGAAGAGATATGAGAAACCAAATAAGTTATGTTTTTTTCATATATTTATCCAGTAAACCCTTTGATTGTCCCCTGTTGTCTCCCATACTTTCCTCATTATAACCTCCATTGTCCTCATCTCCAGTAGTTGCTCTACTCTCTCCAAATCTTCATGGGTATGGCTCTCATGGAGTTCTACATGTCCATCACCATCAGCAACAACATCATCTTTTTCAAAAGACTCCTCATCACATTCTGTTGTTTCCAAAGAAACTGCTTCACTTTGCTGCATCTCCTTAGAGTTGCGCTGCAATATTTTCTTTTTTATTGATGAATGGGAATGCTGCCACTTCATAACTTAGAAGGACAGCATTCTGTTCAACGCTGAGGGCACTTGTTAGGCCAGTTCCTGTAAAATAGAGATGAAAAAGAATTCAGTTAAGTTGTTCCTGAATTTGAATGCAATTTTTCACAGGAGATTACATCTGAATTTCTTTTTCACAAGTTCTCCAATGAATGGATGTAGCCAAACATGTTGCCAATAGAGCTACAGTACTAGCAATGGTGACATATATCGGATGCCATGTATTATTTTGCACTTGTTTACTGCCATACAGTCCCCTTAGAGTACTTTGCCAACTTTTACTGAAAGTAGCCATAACTAGAGCACCAACAGTGCAGAAGCTCACACCTTCAAATTTGAAAGAGTCCCTGGGCTGTCTGTACTATTTTAAATGACCTCAATTGACACATAACCACAATTACACTCTTTCACCCTTTTAAGAATGTCACCAAAATGTTCCAAGCTGTCTTCAGTGTGTATATTGCCCTTGGAAAGTTACAATAAGAAATAAAACTACAACAGGGAATAGAGTATAAGATAATTACACCTTAGTAATCAGTGATATTGACCTGCACTAATTCTTAACATCAAACAAATGATTAGCACTCTGAAATGTAAATATTACTAATACTCATGACTTCCTGTTTTAAATCCTTGAAATGACATGGCTAGGGGTAAACTTCAAACGCGCTCTAAGCAAGTCAGATACTCTATCGGATTCTCTATGATATGCAGTCCATGAGCTCTGACAGGACTTTGAACCAAAACAAAATATCCAAAATAAAATAACCGAGCATCATGAACCAAGCATCATTACAACAAAATGTCAACTCAGTTTAACTGAATAAAATGAACAAGGGGAGTAATGTCTTTGAAGTTTTTTATTTTACAAAATAGAAGGAACCATAATATTTGTCTCTTTTAATTCTGCTCTAATTGTGACATTTACTATTAAATTAAGTGCTGAGATAACCATACATGCAATACCTTATACATGAAAAATTCTAAAAGATACTGTAGGACTACTTAGTTGTACTACATTGTTTCAAAATACATTGAAAGCAACTGCCAGGGCCAGAAGAAGTGACATAGGGGTTCATAATCTGCCCTGCCCAGTGTTTTTAGAGAAGAAAGGTTTGGTCAGCAATTAACCAAGCAGAAAATAAGTTATGTAGGATGTGACAACAGAATAAAAATTTGCCTTACTGAAGACAGTCAGAGACATATGATCCACACATTACTTTCACAGGCAGATACCAGTTTGAAGCTGTGTAGCCAATACTTATGCAAAAAGTTCTAAAATTTTGAGCTATTGACTTTTAATTTAACAAAATGGACTCTTGAGCCACATCTTGGACCTTTGACCCAAACTTCCAGTTAACCTTCCAAGGTTGTTCTATAGAAAGCCTTTTGATCATTCTCATTGTGCCCTCCAGCTGTGTGGGATGGAAGTTGGTGACAGTGAATGTAAAAGGCAGTCAACACAATTGATTGGAAAGTAAAGTACTGTAGGATAAATATACATCTGTTTGGGACTGTCTCTCATATTCTGCAATAGCACTGTAATATGTGTATAATTGCCCACTGGGTCAGCAACCTCTTTGAAGGAAGGCCTCTGCCTTTAAAAAACTTTCCTGGTAACAAGTTTACACCACACTCCTCTCAAGTGACCTGCATTTGCACATCAAAACCTGCTGACCAGCCCAGCCCTTTGAAAAGCCTGCATTTCAAATCTCTTTAGTATCCTTAGTTAGAGAACTACTGTACACAAATTAACATATAATTCAGCTTACAGGAACAGTAACTACAAATTCAGTAAATCGTACAGTATCTCACAGCACATTCAACTGCTCGCCCTGCTATATTACAGTATATACAGGCCTACAGAATCAGGTATGGAATACGGGTACTGCATATCCTTGCCACTGCGAAAAAGTGTAGTAACATCATGTAACACGGCGTTCAATAGCAATAAAGAATGCCCACTTTGCAGGTTAGATACAGGCTTGTGTCAGAGTTTCCAATCAAATGATTATTAGGGGCTGTCTTGACAGTTCTAGACATGACTGTCTCTTTTCATGGCCAGAATGCCATCTGAGATATATAAAGAGTACAGTACTGCTTATTGGAAATCACTTACAGCATCAGGGTTCAACCATTGGTGACATTTGACAAGTTGACATTTGCAAACTGTCCTGGTACGGCACCAAAATTTACAGCAACAACGATTGAATATTGTGTTAAGGAGAGGTTTTAATAATTGTGCATAATTTGTGAGTATCTGTAGGCTATACAATATTATTTTGGCAAATCTCGTAATACAATTTTATTACGTTACTGCAAAAGTACCGTAGGCCTACTGATGTGTTTTGGTGGTAACCTAGCGTAATTGTGTTGACTGATTTGACAAAGAGTGCCACCACTTTGCAAAGAGACATTTCTAAAATAAAAAAATTCTCAACAACACATCGATTGCTCCTCGCCTTAATTTCATTCTTACCCAGAGACAATCTTAGTTTATTGCTTCAGGTTGAGACTTATAGTAAAGCTCAAAGTGCACTTTCAAAAAAATATCAGTACAGCTTATGCTTTGTTACTTTGTTTACTTTGTTACTTTTGTTAAGCTTTGTTACTTACTGTACGCTGCTTTGCTTGAATGAGCTGTCAGCCAAAGGGCTGAGCCAATACAGAAGTTCAGTTAACCATATAAGAGTTACAGTATGGAGTGAAAGGACTTGGCCCTTTAACTGGAACATTTGGTCGTGGAGACTTGGACCCAAAATCCCTGAACATCCTGAAGGAAATGCTAACCAATTATCATTAATAAACATTAAGTTGCTATTGTAAAAAAAAACAATCTAACATTTTGCTGTTTTTCACTGGTCATCTTTGGTGCAGAAGTTCAGACCTGTTCAACTTCTCACTCCCAACCTAATGCTGGCTCAAGAAAGGTAAAGGTTGTATATTGACGTATCTATATTTTATTCATTTAGCCCAAGCAAAAATTGAATCCTGAGGCAAATTGGATTACTTCTTGCATGTTTGACCCACATTTGAACCCACCAAAAACCCAATTGAAGCATTCAACCTAATAATACTAATTTTTTTGTACAGTAACTGCAAGGCTACTGTATAACACACAAAGAGTATAATGCAAAGTGTTTACTGTAAAAGTAATGAGTGCTTGTGTTCTGTACATTGTTGTGCCTTGTTCACATCATTCTTGGTATTCCCGTTTTGAATAATGTACCTGGAATGCATAAAAAGAGTCAAGATAAGTTCTACATGTCCTGCATGACATGACTGTGCTGTGCAGGGATGAAAAAAATATCATTCTACTTTACTCTCTTACTAACTGTTCCTACTTTCTTCATCACACCCCCAATAATTTCCCCATGACTGACCCCACAAAGGCTTGTGAGCCACTGTGTATGTTTACTACATCTGCTAGACTTCATTACCAGTCTCCTTTTCTTAAGAGTCTGTGACTATCCGGAAACATTTCCTAGAACAGTTTATCATTACCAGCACATGAACGATATGAATAATGTGCATCAATAACCTTCAGAGACCACAAAATTTCAGCTTTCAGTGTCTGTTCACAAGTAACAAAGGTTTCTAGAGTTGAGCTGTGAGTGGTACTGTACTACTGCCAATAGCAGCCTCTGCACCTGCAGTGGACTTCATTTGGTTAGGTTTCATGAAATCCCGAATGTTTGCTATTTGTCTTCCACTAGCTTTCCAATTATCAGCATGCTTCTTCCCCTTCAGATGACTTGTCAATGCTGATGCCCCCATACTGGAAACATCTATTTCCTTCATGCAAATTTTGCACCTTGCTTTACTTTTGTCAGTACATTGTTCAAGCCAACTACAGTATTTTGGATGTTTCAACCATAACAGATTGAAACGACATTTACCCATGTTTGCAACCTTCAATCTGGGCCTAGTAACAGTGTGACAGTAATGATGTACAGTATACAAGACTATCTGCCATCCACTTACGTATTTGTCGATAGCCTATCATGCTAGCATTACGATGTTCAGTCTAGCCTAACGTGAAATTACCGTGACCAAAATCCATGCAAACCCAGTCTGATCCAGCATTAACACTTCAGCAGTAGGTAAACACTATTCCAACTATCACAAATGAAATATATATCCCGATATGGTGCAATCTTTCCGATGTTAAGTGGATGAAACTTCTACCGTGCCAGAGCTTACTAACACAAGTCAGAACAAGTATTCAATGCTTAGCCTAAACCCACCAATTGCCGGGTGGTAAATTCATCACAGATATACGCAGAACCAAGTCAAACTAAAATTATATCGATCAACTGTAATCATTGTCAATACAGCCAATATTGAAAAAAAATCAAATGTGACGGCGAATGTGTTTCATCTTTTTTTCCGCGAAATTTTTATCCCTTGCTACAACCAGAATAAGAAGCGAGAGCAACTGAACTGTTACAGTTTCGATCTTTTTCAATCAGCCAGAGTGACACTGCACTAACATAGCATATGCTCTCAGTTTGAGCTGTACACGCTACTTGCAGTGGATGAGCACCCGAAGTTCGATGCGATAAACACTTTAGTCAACACTTGACACATTACTATATATACAGTATGGAGGAATGTGTGGCCCGGCACGGGCCACTTATGTATCTTTGGTGCAATTTCACGATTGCGATTGATTTTCAACAGTACTATTTTCAAAAAATCTGATCAAAAAAGATTTCCTGAAATGAATTTGAAGTTTTTGCGATCGAATGTTTATTGAACAATTTTCAAGCACTTTTCACAGTGTTTTCAAGGACTTTTGTAAAAATTCAAGAACTTTCAAGGCCTTGAAAAACAAAAATGAAATCCAAGTACTTTCCAGATTTTCAAGGCTGCCTGTGCAGTCTGCCCTTTCCTAATAAATGATGAAAAAAGCATGGGATCTCTGCAATTGGTAGAGAAAATATCTTTTGAAAATTCTCAAAGTATCGATATTTCAAACATTTTTATACCCTCGAAGTACACACAAAACGGCAAATTGTGCCATTTTCTTGTTCAAATATACACCTGCTCTATCAAGATCCCGTTTAATTTTTTTCATGGCTGGCTTATTTGGATGTTTGTTAGAAGAAATCAGTTGAAAAATAATGGGACCAAGCTGGCGCATGAACTTAGGAATGGTCAAAGGTCATGCCAGCTGCCAACTCTAAGTAGTTCATGGTTATTTGGGCACTTTTCTACACATTCCATGTAAAATCAGAGTGGGACTTACTTGGCACTGAACAATATCCGGGGTCAATGGTCACAACTTGGCCTGGAAATGCCTTTCATAGACTACTGTATAGCACAGCATGCACTATTTCCAGGGGGCTTTGTCTTTTTAGCTCATTTTTCTCCATACATGTGCCAATGAGATCCGATCAGTTTTTCACTTGAAATTGATTAGGGGCTTTGAGTTCTATCGTATAAAGTTGTTTAGTCCACATGATCTTGTTGGGGCATCAAGTTATGAGGTCTTGAAAACATCACGAGGGCGCTGTTTGTCACATACTTATGTCAATTTAAAGCAACCAGATCCCACCAATTTTTTTTTATTTATGCTATGTATCACACTGGAGGTTTCAAAATATGTTTTCTTTTTGTTGGGATGTGACTGGCGCACAACATTACACCTATGGGGATAATGCAAACCACAAATTTGACTTTTTGTGCACATTAAATTTCAGTGTTTTTTTTGCAGCCACCCCCAAAATGCTGCTGACCTAATAATTTGATTTTGGAACTTTGGTATGATGATGTTTCTTTGTAATTTTTTTAGAAGTTGATCTGAGGACCAATGTATCCCAACCTCCCCCCCCCCAAAAAAAAAAAAAAATTGGTATACTTTTACAGGCACACACTCTTAAACAACTTTAAATTACTCTGACTTGCAGATATAAAAAACTTGCAGACTTACAGACTTACATTTAAAAAGACTGCATGCATGGCTCATTTCCAAAAGTGTGACCTCATGTACTTGGCCCAGGATCAAATAGTCCACACCATTGTTTCATTGATGCAAAAGAAAGTACAGTGTAGATCAGCTTGAGTACTCCTCCACAGCAAGCTGCCACAGGATGATGCATTTAGAGCTGGTTAGTTGGAATGCATGTGTATGTTACAGCATGTTACTCTCCTTGCAAATCTGCTACCAGTCAAATATATCTGCAAATTAAATAAAGTTGAGTCAGAAGGATATAGTTGGCTAAATTTAGGAAGAGCAGAATTTTGAAAGAGGTAGCGATGGGTCAAATGGGACTTGAAAGAAAAGAAAAAAAAGATTGTTGTAGGGTACATAGGACATAGGCCCCTATTACTGTAGCATGAGCAGACACACCATGAAAGAGAGCACTGGACAAGGGAAGGGGTGGGGGTGAGGAAAATGTCATCATGCACCATGCATTACACAGAAATGCTGAGAGGTCATTAATAACCTCACATTAGTTTTAATCAGAAATTCATAAATACTTGTATTTATTTCCTGCATTCTGATTGGCTGAAAACCATTCAAGACCAGTCTCTAATGGCATTCGAAACCGGTCTCGAATGGTTTCCAAGAAGTAAGGAGACTTGAATTGAATGTGATCACTATACACGTACAATATTTTAAGCCCATGCTAGGTTGCCATAGCAACATGCCATATTCACCTCATAGTTTGCACAGCACATGTAGGCCTACTGTAATGTCATACAGGTAGCCAAGTACATGTAACTAGCAAGATAAACAGTAACACTGAGACACTGTGTCAAGTTGATACCCTAACTTAGTCTTCAGAGTTACCATTCCAAAAAATAATAACTGGCAGTGACATATAGACATAGGTCAGCCAAGGCTTAGGAATCATTGCTCCCCACAAATGGATATTTGATCACACACACATTCTGTTTTATAGGTCTAGGCCCAAGGCTAGAACTGCACTGAGCTGCGATGACTGACACTGTTGTTAACGTGTTAATCCAGTCCTAAATTTGGAGAGGTCTAATAAAATCTGAATTCAAGCACTAAGCCTATAACTATAGTTACTTAAGTGTCTAACGTTTGCGACAATATACACAGGCATTGGCACAGTAACAGTGCTGGGGTTGCTAATTCCGCCAAGACTGTATAAACATCAAACAACAGTAACATTACTCTTTAGGCACACAGGCTAGCAAAGTAATCGTCAAGTTCAGTAGCCTGAGTGGCAATTCCCTAAGGAAGCCTGCTATATTTTACCTGTAACCTCAGTTTTTAAAGGCTTAAGTGCATTTTAAAACTGCTTCCATCTCTTACGAAGAATTCATATCACCGTGTCTGACCCATAACATCAACTAGGCTACGTCTGCATGTCCTTCCTGCAGTATGATCTGCTAACCACACACAGCACAGTCACTCTCTCTTACTAGAACTGCATATATAGTACAGTATGTAACGTTAGCTCTTCGCACAACTGTAAACACAGATAACGAGAAGTTAGTAACTTTCCTTGACTTTTCGCTCAACCTCATCTCCAAAATGATGCGATACTGTGATCAGTGTTTTTCTGTTAACAACATTTGCTTGTAAAATAGCCGATATAGATCTCGAAAATGAAGCAAATTAAAGATGATACTGAGCGTATCGGTCGCGACATGCAGTTCAGAAGGTTCGTCTTGCTAGCATCAATTCAAGTTCAAGATATCCATTCGTCACAATGGGGGTAAAAAACTGAGGAGAATTTAAACTTGATCTCTAAAATTTGACCAATTTTTAGAATTTTTTCATGTTTTTCACCCATTTTTTCTTTTTTCTCAAAGTATTTATGAATGGGGATAAAAGCAGGGTGCCCCGGTCTTAAATGTGATTTAAGACCTCCGATGCCGTCATCACAGAGGCTGTCGCCTCGGTCCACTCAGCCTCTTTGATGACGTCATCGTCGGTCTTAAATCACATTTAAGACCGGACACCCTTGCATTTATCCCCTAATTAGGCAACTGCATTCTCCCTCATACATACTGCATACAAACTACTGTACAGAGTAATGAATGTACACAACACATGTAGTCTAACCAAGAGTGCTTCTTGTTTTTAGCCCTCCTTGCCCTTGCTACATGTATGACTGGTAGAAACAAGCTGCTACATCAGACAACTGTAGGTCATTGCTCTGGACTTGAAAATGTCAAATTACAATACCGAATCCTAACAAAAATATCACATACTTACCTGAACGTTAAATGTTAATCACAAAGTACAGTACAGTAGGTGTTGGCCAAACCAGCTACTGTATACTGTTAACCTACAAAAGGGTGCTGGCCAGACCTGGTGAACAATGGCTGTGCAAAATGACCAAATGTTGCAAGTTGCAACAGTCAACTACTTGTACGTAATTATTCATACTTGCTCTCAAAAAAACTTGACAAAATACAGTAGACTACTGTACATTGATTCAATCTTCCTCACAATCTCAATCAGGGTACTGCCTTTTAACAAAAGGTGTGCAAATTTTTTACCTAACATTTGCTTCAGCTTCAAATTTGGAGACATCTCCCTCGTGAATCATGATGAAGACACTATGAAAATCATTTAAGTCTTCATTTGGTCTCTTTACTGTACATCAAAGATAAAGAAAACCACCTTTTCTCTAAAGGTTTCACACCCCCAGTAATTTCACAATTGATGAACACACAAAATTACAGTAAGTCCTTTATGTGGCCCCTGCAGCCTTTTTAAAGTTCACAGAACTTACTTAAGAGACACTCATCACTTGAAAGCTGACAAGTTTGCCCATCATGGTACTACAAAATTTCCATACCAAGACTACTGTATTTAGATTTTGAAAGACTTAAAGTTTTCGTAGGGTGCAAGTACACCCCTGGAGCCTTAGCCTCCTCACCATAACGGAAAACCATGGCCATTTGACAGCAGTTTTTAAACAGTCTAAAGTCACTCTCCATATTACTCAAATTTTCAACATTCACGCTTTGACAAGTTCTTTTACATATTCATGGACTTTCATTACCCAATTGACAGGTTATCCTGACAACATTTGGTCTAAGCCAGAGTTAAAAGAACTACTTCTTTGAGGGTGTGCACTACTTGTACTTGGCACTGTACAACATTACCCTCATGAAGTAGTGAGGCCACTGTACAGTAGTACTTACAGTATCTACATTACAAAAATATACAGACCCTAACTTCTAAGACCAGCCACTTAAAAATGATATAATGCATAAGGCCTCTGAAGAGCTTCACTTCTTTAAAACGCATTAACACTGTAAAGAGAGAAAGGACTATTCCTACAGTGTTAAACATACTGTACTAATATGAACAGTTGAGTTTGACAGCGTTGATTGCTGGGGTTACTTTCATTTTGTCCTACAGTTTCTCATGTACTGTATCATGTGGCAGATCCAGGTTTTGCCAGAAGGGAGGGGACCAGGTTAGTTTGTAGCAGAATGGAAATAATATGGGGTACCAGCCAGTCTATACATCCAAGCCCAGCACCACTGGTCTCTGGGTTGGCTCACACTGTACAAAAAAATTTTGTCTTTCCAAAACCTCCAGATGGTCGCAGTCAGCCCTGCTTCACAAAAAATATGAAAAAAGGTGCAACTTTTTATGTTTGCTACTGTGCATGTACAGTTTGCAATGACTAAATAAAAGTCTCATTTTGCGTCTACTGTACTGTAGCACTTACTGTACAATTCTGTCCCTTTCTCCTCAAAAGAAATAACCCAACTTTCAATATTTTGAGTTATGAACAATGGACCAAACATGTTACAGTATGTACCTTAAAACCATTGCAACAGAAATGCTTGCCACTGTATTTGTCACTTTTTAGGTAACCAAACAATTCATGACTTACTATTAACATCAGATAATCCTGTGTTTTTTCCTGAAATTCATTACAAAAGCAGACTAATATGGTCCACTTTGTTTTGTGAGAAAACCATATATCCATGTCAACACAAACACCTTTCTGACAATTATATGTACGTATGATCTTCAACTTTAATATTCTGTAATTTTCAAGAGAAAATACTTTGTTTTGTTTTGTCTTACATTTAGATGTAAAATTTGATAGTAAGATTGCACAAGTACAGGAACTGGCATCTTTGATGAGAACAAAAAATCAGTTAAAATGCATCTCTTTACATTTCTGACCTACAGTAATGAAGTACAAGCAACTGCAGATCTCTTTCAGAAACAGTTTGGTGAAAATAACACTGTACCTGTACTCTCTGACTGAAGGAACTGCCATTGCTTCTTTTTGTCTGGAAATGATGCAGTTTTCCATGTGGGTTACTTTTCCTTGGCTTGCTGGGGAAGTGTAGACCTCAGTTGAGAATGCTTGGTATCTGAAAATTTAAGTGTCAGTTAAGGAAAAAAGAATATGAAACACTGTAATATATTTTGACAAATGGATGATTATTTCTTGTTAGAAATGGGCATATTTCAGTCCTATACTGATGTAAAAACTTTAATGAGAATATATTGACACATTGTAGTAATGATACACAGCTACTGTACTGTCTGCCAAAGAGGGAATTTGAAACTTAAGCATGAAAGTAGTGACCGCGGGAACAGCTGCAACACCTTTAATAATCGCATCCAAGAGGGAGGCTGTTTTGCACTTTTCTACACATTCCATGTAAAATCAGAGTGGGACTTACTTGGCACTGAACAATATCCAGGGTCAAAGGTCACAACTTGGCCTGGAAATGCCTTTCATAGACTACTGTATAGCACAGCATGCACTATTTCCAGGGGGCTTTGTCTTTTTAGCTCATTTTTCTCCATACATGTGCCAATGAGATCCGATCAGTTTTTCACTTGAAATTGATTAGGGGCTTTGAGTTCTATCGTATAAAGTTGTTTAGTCCACATGATCTTGTTGGGGCATCAAGTTATGAGGTCT